>CM071790.1:22111766-23439266 GCA_036559045.1 Platycarya longipes | reverse complement strand
AATATTATTTTAATATTATTTCAAAAAAAAAATTTTAATTAAATTCTATGCATGCATTTAAATTATATACATGTTATTACGGTTATCTAAATGTATATATGAAATGTTTATTTAATTTTCTATACATGTTATTATTGGTCTAAACATGTATTAAAGTTTATTTTTCATGCATATTTTATTATTATGAACATGTATCAAATTTTATTAAAGTTATATACATGTTATTAAAGTTATGTACATGTATATATGAAAAGTTTATTAAATGTTATATACATGTTATTATTGTTACTTACATGTATGAAAAGTTCATTAAATTTTTATATATGTTATTATTGTGATTTTCTTATAAAATCAAATTTTGGTTTAAAATGAGAAATTTTATGGACTTTTGCTGCGGGAGTATGGATTTGTACAAACTAAGGCGATTCTGTCTAGGAGATAGGTTCTAATCTCATCTCACTTCGTACTTTCAACTCATTTCAACCACTCATTTCAAATTTCAATTCATCTCAACCACTCATTTTATTACTATTCAAGCCTAAGTGTGTCCGTTGCGACCCTCAAATCTTTCCTGGGAATCTTGAAGTTCTGTCTAGAAAAGATTAATCTTTCCTGGGAACTTACTTAACAGTATTATTCATATATGCAGTAAAATTCATCAAGGCATTGAAATGTTTTAATTAAAGTTCATTTTCTATGCATACTTTATTGTTATTCAAATGTATGGAAATTTTATTAAATTATATACATGTCATTATTGTCATCTACATGTATGAAAATGTTATTAAAGTTATATGCATGTGATTATTGTTAAACATGTATGAATTGTTTATTTTGGTTCTTATTATCATGCCATATTTTATTTATCCAATATGGGATAAATGATTTACATCAAAATCAAGAGAAGATTGGTTGCCCAAAGGTACAAAATTTTCTTAATTTTGGTGACAAATCATTAAACCCATAGTAAGGTGGATATGATAGAGGGAACATCTTGTGTGTCAAGATCTACTCTCAAAGGAGGGTTTTGATGACACTATAAGTTTATCTATCAAAAGTAAGGTTGGAGGGAACACCTTGTGTGTCAAGATCTACTCCCAAATGAGGGTTTTGATGACACTATTAGTTCATCCATAAAAGTAAGGTTGGAGGAAACACTTTGTATGTTAAAGTTTACTCCCAAAGAAGAGTTCTGATGATACAGCTAATTCATTCACAGAATTTAATACCGGAGGGAACACTTAATGTATTAAGATCTACTCCCAAAGAAGAGTCTTGATGACATTACTAGTTCATCCATAATTTTTAAATTCTAATTACAATTTATAAGTGTCTAACTCAAAGCATTATATGATAAGTATTATTGCCAGATTACAAATCCTGGAAATGAAAGTAGAAAAGTTTTTCGTTATTCAATTTATTCTGAACTCATTGCCACCTCAGTATGATCCATTCCAGATGCATCACAATACTATTAAAGATTTATGGAATGTGAATAAGTTGACAAGTAATGTAGTTCAGGAAAGGCTAAGTTGAAACAACAAAAACATTACTCTATTAATTGTGTGAATAAAGAAGCTGAAAAGAAAATGCATCATTTTGGTAAAAAGAAACAAATTGGACCACCGAAAAGACAGAAACCTCTGAAAGTTAATCAGGTTTAGAACAATACTAGCAAATGCTAATTTTGCAGGGAACATGGACACATGAAAACTGAGTGTCGGAAATGAAAGACTTGATTAGAAAAGAAGGGTAAGTCACTTACCTTTGTATGTCTTGAATCAAATCTTGTAAACGTTCTCACTAATTCTTGGTAGCTAGATTCAAGTGTTAATGTTCATGTTTTCATAACTATGAAAGATACTTTAACAAGCCAAACACTAAACTCCAATGAGCATTTATCTTTATAGAAAATAAAAATAAGGTTGAAGTTTTAGCCATTGGATATTTTCATTTAGTTTTGAGTACCGGTCAATTTAAGACCTTCATAAATGTGTTTTAGTAAGGCATTGTTTAATTTCTCTATTCAGATTAGAACTGATAGTTATTCGTTTTCGTTCCAAGATAGTGGTCTAAGTTTGTTTTAAAATAATTTTTCTAATGATTTTGGGTTTTTCTCTTATGGTTTTTATCCATTCTGTCTTGATAGTACGTTTATTAAAAATACTTATTCCCCGTACCATGATTTTTTTTTTTGGAACTAAAAGAAATTTTATGACTTGTGGCATAAAAGATTGGGGCATATCTCCAAAGAAATGTTACAGAGATTAGTGAAAAGAAAAAAATAAAAATCTTCCGCACCTTGATTTTACTAATCTTGAAGTGTATGTGGATTGCATAAAAGAAAAGCAAACCAAACATACTAAGCAAGACGTCACAAGAAGTAAAGAGCTTCTTGAAATAATTCACACAGATATATGTGGACCATTCTCCACATAATGTTTTGGTGGAGAAAAGTATTTCATCACCCTTATCGATGATTTTTTACATTTTGGATATATCCATCTGTTACATGAGAAATCTCAAATTGTATCGGTGCTTGAGATATTTCTCATGGAGGTGGAAAGATAATGAGATAGAAAGGTGAAAATCATCAGGTCGGATAGAGGTGGTGAATACTATAGAAAGTATGCTGAATCGGGCCGTAATTTGGGCCCATTCGCCAAATTTCTTGAACAGCGTGGCATTGTTGCACAATATACGATGCCCTGAATGCCACAACAAAACGGAGTTGCTGAAAGACGTAACCGGACCTTATTGGATATGGTCAGAAGTATGGTAAGTAATTGTACCTTACCCAAATTATTGTGGTGTGAAGCCATTAAGACAGCAATGTATATCTTAAACCGAGTTCCCAGTAAGGCAGTTCCAAAAACTCCTTTCGAGTTATGGACTGGTAGGAAACCAAGTTTGAGACATATGTATATTTGGAGTTGCCCAGCAGAAGCAAGACTTTACAATCCACATGAAAATAAATTGGATCCTAGAACATTAAGCGGGTATTTTATTGGTTGCCCAGAGAGATCCAAAAGGTACAGATTTTACTGTCCTAATCACAGTCCGAGAATGGTGGAAACAGGAAATGTCAAATTCATTGAACTTGGCAAATTCAGTGGGAGAATTGAACCCAGAGATATGATCATTGAGGAAATTCAGGTAGATGTCCCTCTTCCTACATCCACAGAAAAAATAATTGTTCCTCTAATTGATCATCACAATGATACCATAGAACAATTAAATGACCATCCATCTCAGAATGATAATACTATTGATGAACCAAGCTCGGAGTCACCAGAACAGATTGTCTTGCGTAGATCTCAGAGAGATCGGAGACCTGCCATTTCGATAGATTATGTGGTGTATCTCCAGGAATCTGAATTTGATATTGAGACAAGTAAAGATCCACTAATGTTTTCACAAGCCATAGAGAGAAGTGATTCTAGTAAATGGATCGACGCCATGAAAGAAGAGTTGAAATCCATGGATCATGGATCAAAATCAAGTCTGGGATCTCGTTGAATTGCCTGAAGTAAGTAAAAGAGTCGGTGTAAATGGGTCTTTAAGACCAAATGCGACTCAAAAGGCAACATCGAACGATATAAGGCTAAACTTATTGCTAAGGGTTTCATTCAAAAAGAAGGCATTGATTACAAAGAGACATTTTCTCCAGTATCTAAAAAGGACTCATTTAGAATCATTAAGGCGTTGGTAGCTCATTATAATTTAAAGTTACATCAGATGGATGTGAAAACAACATTTTTAAATGAAAGTCTGGATGAAGTGGTCTATATGGAGCAGCCACAAGGCTTCTCAGAAAGGGGCAAAGATCACCTAGTGTGTAGGCTTAAGAAATCGATATACGGGCTTAAGCAAGCTTCCCGACAATGGTACTTAAAGTTCAACGATACCATTACTGCCTTTGGTTTTAAAGAGAATGTCGTTGATCGATGTATATACCTAAAGGTCAGTGGGAGTAAGTTCATAATCTTGATCTTGTATGTTGATGATATCTTATTGGCTAGTAGTGATCTTGGCTTACTTTATGAAACTAAAGGTTTTCTCTCTAAGAACTTTGAAATGAAAGATATGGATGAGGCACCCTTTGTGATTGGAATCGAAATCTTTCGAGATCGAAAGCAATGACTGTTGGGATTGTCTCATAAAAGTTACATAGAAAGGGTTCTTGAGAAATTTGACATGAAAAGTTGTTCATCGCTGGAAAGTATTAAAGAGCATATTAAAATACCTGCAAGGAACTAAGGATTACCAGTTTACCTTCAGAAGAACTGATAGTTTGGAGGTAATTGGATACTCAGACTATGTTTTAATAGTTGCTTTGAATTTGTGGTATGCTTTGAGGCCACATTGTATGGTTTATGGCTGAGGAAATTTATTTTAGGACTTTGAATTGTCGACTTATAGCCAAGCCGCCAAGAATGTATGTCCTCAGAGTAATTTTTCTCCGAATGATAAGTATTTAAAATAATTTTTAAATACCTAAGTGTTAAAGAGAAAGTACATAAACAAATATGTTCATAACAATTGTATATTAATGATTACACTTTAAAAGGACATGTTGAAAAGATGGGTTGTATGTTTATACTCATAATGTAAATATGTGAAGTGATAATTGATACATTGATTATTTTGTTATTGGACATTAAAAGATATCTTTTATAGTTGTTTCTGTTTTCTTGTCTTTCCACTTAATATGTACATTGAAAGACGTGGATGAATGATGACAAGCTAATGTCTACAATAGATATGAATTGGAACCCAAATGCATTACAGTATTAGCCTTGATTATTCCAATTAAAGATTGTGTGTTAAATTGGTTATTGGTGTTGTGGTACATGGAAGGGAATCTATTGATTATATAATAGAGGACCGCCATGACTCGTATTGGTAGTTAGTTTGACATTGATATTATAGAACTCATGAAATATGTTTTGAGCTATGAAAGGTTCAGGAAATAAATTTGCACAGTATGGTTAATTTCCTATGATAAGCCTATAAACGAAAAGTATTATTTTTATGGGCGTATGAGCCAAGTGGGAGAATGTAAGAGTTTTATTTAAACTCTGTGTCCCACACACCCATCTTATCAGTTTGAAATAGTTCAAAATCTTATTGGATAATATTTGAGTTATAAAGGGATAAGAATTACTCCTAAAAGATAAGATTAAACTCTATATCTTTAATTATAGTTAGACACAAACTCATAAATTTCTTGATGGTCGGAAGTCTATAAATAGTACTGGGAGGTTCAATAGTTCTCACCTACAACATTAGAGTGCCTCTAGCCATCGGGAGACACTTGTGAGGCAAACGTTGTTAGGGCGATCCTTCTCTCATAGTCAGATCAATTCTTTATCAATCACATAGAAAAAAATACGTTTCTCATATTGTTGTTTATTATTATTGTAGATCATAAGAGATCGAAGATCCATTTATTAATGTCATGTTAAAATATTTAACAGTAAGTTGACACATTATTTTAGCAAATAGTAAAATCCATTATGAAAAAACCAGAATCTAGAACACCAATATTATAACATACTCGTATAATCAGTCTAGACTTTAAGCAATAGGTTAACATAACTACTATGTAGACAGTACAGCTTATGTTATGTCCATCGTTTATACTTTGGACCAAGAAATGTTACTTTTTAGGCTTTTTTTTTAAAAAAAATAATCGATATATTAGATTATACCAAAGCCGATTGTTTTTGTTTTTGTTTTTTTTTTCCCATTTGATGGCATTTCCCATGTTTGCTACATTAGTTTCGTAGTTAAGAAAAGCCGAAAATAAAAAGATAATTACACTACAACAAATAAGACTTTTTGCTGCATTTTGTTTAGCTGAAAGTTAAATTCTGCTGCAAATAGTACATTTGCTGCATTTTCTCGCCATAAATAGTAGCATTGCAGCGAAAAATTAGGCATTTGCCGCGAGAAATTAGGTTTATTGTCACGCCCAAATAACCGTGGTTAACCCGCGATGTTCAAAACGCGGCAAATGACTTTTCGCAGCGATTTTGAGGCTTTTGTGACGATTTTAAAATTTTTTGCGGCGACTTATCAAACGCTGCAAAAAGCCTTATGTGTTGTAGTGTTAAAAAGTAATGTCACACACAATACTCTTATCCTATTTTTATCCAAATAAGACGTGCCACCTTAATCACCCTTTGATGATCTTTCATCTTTTTGAAGAATAAATATGAGGATTGATGGCAATGTTACCTCATCATAATGAGATTAAAGTAAAATAAGAGTGTGTTGTATAGAATTTTCTTAATTAAAGTCAAAATGGCTTATACTTTAGGTCTCATTTAGATTGAGAAACCGTCTCAATTTATCTTATCTTATTATTACAATTTTTTCAAATTTTTATATAAAATATAATAAACAATTCAAAATTTTTAAATCTTAACAATAATAATATTAATAAATAATATTTTATTCAACTTTTAAATCCATTTAAAATTATCTCATTTCATTATCCAAACTGAGCCTTTATCGTTTTGGATGTGTTTCGCACTCTTATACATACCACAAATCTATAGCATGAAGATCAAGAAAGGCTTGGAGAGTGTAGAAACACCTCTAATACTTAAGCTAGATGGCTCATGATAATTAAATCGAGAACAGATGTTCCATTTACTTACTTGGCTAGTCTGTCCCTTTGTATATATATATATATATATATATAGGTTAGGAAGAATATATTGTTCTCATCTATGTAACGACCTTACTTCTAATTTGAATCAAGTTAGTGATTTGAATTTTCTTTCTTATCTGATTTGATTTGATTGTCGAGGATGTATTTTGAATTCATCCTACTAATGCAAGATCTGTTAGATTTTTGGCAGGCGAGTATGTGGATCTGAATAAGCGGCTCACACATGTTTAGAGCTTGTTATGGGTTATTTACTTTGAGCCTGGGGACCTTAAGTCACTTAGGTGGTCCTTGAGGCCTAGGGGAGGCTTTGCCCTCTCCAATTAGCATGTGGAGTTCACGTGTCGATGAGGGAGAGATTGGATGGGTTTGGTCTAGATATAAGGTCAAGAAGTTCAGTTGTGACATGTACAAAAAAAAAATGAGTGAGCCACACACCGATTATTTGGTAGCAATTTTTATTTTTTCAAAGATAACGAGCAATAAGTATGATAGTGTAGAAAATATAAATTAGAGGTCGCAAAGGAGCTGCTAAAAATTTTCCTTTGTATATTGTATTTCATGGTTTGTACAATGAGGCAGAGCCTCAATAAATATATATATATATATATAGCATATCACAAATAAGAGGAATATTCATCTGGAATAGAATTTCTACAACTAGCAATGTGTATTCTAAGTCTACTATGATAAATGGTTAGTGGAGGAAAGTTTAGATTGTGCATGCAATAGAGGTGAGGTCTTTGGGTGATTTTGCACGAGGTGGTCCTGCATGGGATGACCTGTTGTATGCCTTGCACTTGCATTGTGTGTGGGCAAGTTTGTTGTAGACGACGTTGCATGAACTGCATGGTTTGCATGTAGTACTTTAACAGATCCCCTCAAGTCAAGCGGTAGAGAATGCAAGCAAAGACTTGAACAGAGCAACTGGAAACGTGTGACAAACAATAACTTGGTAAGCACATTAGTCAACTAGTCTTTTACAAATGAAGGCCATTGATAAGGACTTGTTAAGGACCCCATCAAGCACAAAGTGGAAGTCTATTTCCGCATGCTTTGTGCATGCATGAAAAATAGGATTAGAGAAGAGGTAGATTGCTCATAAGTTGTCACAATAGATAATGGGAGTTGCAATGAGATTAACTCCAAGATCTCGACATAAGTGTTGGACCCAAATGATTTCGATAGTGGCATTGGTCATTGCTTTGAATTTTGCTTCTGTTGAATATCTTGCAATTGTTGATTGCTTCTTTGAAGACCATGAGTTAGATTGGAGCTTGAGAAAATACAGTATGCACCTATAGGTTTCCTGTAATCTAGGCACCCGCATCTGAGAACGCTATTATGTTCATTGTTGGAGACTTTGAGAACAGCAAGCTGAGATGATATGTTTTTTTGAGGTATCGAAGGATCCTTTTCACTCCCTACTAGTGTGGGACATGAGGAGAGTGCATATATTGGCACACTTTACTCACTATAAAGTCCATGTTAGGTCATGTGAATGTTAGATATTATAGAGAATCAATCGTACTTCTGTAGAGGGTAGGGTCTTCAAAAAGGTTGCCTGAATGGAGGGTTAATTTCTCAAATGTGGCCATGGGGTTATTTACAAGTTTCATAAAAGACATATTGATGCGTTGTAGTAGATCGACAATGTATTTATTTTGAGTGAGGAAAAAGCCTTTATCTGTATAAGAGGCCTTAATGCCTAAAAAGAAGTGAAGCTTACCAAGATCAGTGATGGGGAACTCAAGGAGTAGAGCATATGAGCAAGCTCACTAATTAGCACTGTATTCAAACTTGTGACAAGGAGATATCAACATAAACCAACACATAAATAACATTTTACCATTGATTTGAACAAAGAGAGAAATGTTAACAAAAGAGGATTGAAAACCAAGATCACCAACTTTTCACTTAGGTTGCGTTTGGATGCCAAGCTGAACTGAGTTCTTTATAAATAGTAGTAAGTTGAGATGGTTGAGTGAATTTTGTGGGACCCACTTAAATGAGTTTAAAATATGTTTGGATGTTTAGATGAGCTTAGATAAATATATGTGATGTTATGAAAATTGTGGGACTTGAAAAATATTCATTGACAGTAATTGCTCTTCAGTCTCCCACGTGTGTTACAAAAAAATAATTAGAGTGCAACAGAAGCTGCCTGTGGGCCAGAGAGAGAGAGAGAGAGAGTGTTGGTGTGTAAAAAAAATGTTGTCAAGACCGAAAGCCCAAAAACCAAAAATCATGTCAGTCTGCTACAGTACATTATAGTATATTGAGTTACTTTAGGTGAGTTAAATTAATGTGTTCGAATAATGAAATGAATTTGAAGTAGAGTATATTAAGTAGACTTTGGGAGTACAAAGCCCTCGGTGACTTTTTCGATCCATAAATGGCCTTTCTAAGTTTGCATATATGCATGAGATGCTGAGTTTGGGCAAAACTTAAAGGTTGTGCCATAAAAACAATCTTGATTAAGAGTCCATAAAGGAAGGCATTTTATACACAATATTGATGAACATGCCAACCTCTAGTGACTGCAAGAGCAAGAACAAGTCTTATGGTTGTAGTTTTGATAATCGAACTAAATGTTTGATCATAATCGAGTCCAGACTGTTGGAGGAACACCTTGGCCACTAAACGAGTTTTCCTACGCTCGATAATGCCATCTGCAAGTTGCTTGATTCGGAAAACCCATTTACATGAAACAATGTTAGGGGCTTTAGTAGCAGGTACAAGGGCCCAATTATTATTTACAAGTAGTACATTAAACTCTTACGCTATTGCTGCCCTCCACTCAGGAATTTTTTGTGCAGTGGAAAAGCACGAGGGCTTATCTTGTATTGAAGATAGAACTAAGATGTGTGCTCGTGATGGTGGTCATCTGATAATACGATTGGTGAACTAACGAGGTTGAGTAGAGTCAGTTTGTGAGCGAGTCAACATGGGGTGTGAATGCTGCTGGACATCTAGTAAGGTTTAGTTAAAGGATGTAAGGTTGAAGAAGAGTGTGGAATTTAGCTAAATATGGATTGTATTTGAGAAAGAGGACCCATGACAAATTTGAAGTAGAAGGATAACGTGTGTGGCTCACTTGTAATGTTGGATTTTGAAATAAGGGAGAACGGAAAGTTGGTGGGCCTCATTATGTTTAATGTCTTTAGAAATATAAATGTGGTGGGATGGGATGTGGTAACAAATAGATCCTTTGTAGGCTAGGCTTAGGCCAAGATATACACATTCAAGGGCCTAGTATTCAAATTTGTGTTGGTTGAAGGGCTTGGTGAGAGGCCAACATGCTGAACCGAAAACTCTAATGGACTTGAAATCAGGTTCTTTGTGTTTCAGAGTGAGAAAAGGAGAGGAATTGTGAAGTGATGAAGATGGAATCATATTGATCAATTGAACAGCATGTTGCAACACATAAGGACCAGAATTTTAAGTGAACCGAATCATGTGCAAGTAAGGCCAAGCCCGAGTATACAATATGTCTGTGTTTCCTCTCAACGGTGTCATTTTGAGTGTGTGCATAAGGGCAAGTTATACAATGTATAGTTCCAAAGTTGGATAAGATTTCTTTGAGTAGTCTGAACTCCCCTTCCCAATATGTTTGAACTAGTTTAATTTTGGTTTTAAATTGTATGTTAACATAAGCTTGGAATTCAATGAAGGTAGGCAATGCCTACGACTTTGAAATGAAAAAATCCATGTATATCAAGAGTAGTCATCTATAAATGAAATGTAAAACCTAAGCTCTTTAGCAGAAACATAGGGTGAAAGACCCCAAAGATCATTGAAGATAAGTGAAAATGGCTCAATTGATTTAGTGACTCTTGCATGTGCCGACTTTCTATGATGTTTAGCCATGACACACAAATTACAAAAGTTCATAGAAGAAAAATGATCAAAAGGAAGGGCATGCTTGAGAGGAATAGACATGATTATCATTAGGGAGGGGGACCGACTCTTGAATGCCATAGTGGAAGAGAGGACAGTGAGCTTGTGTGAGCTTAAGATGGTGGTGAGAATGTGTATGACGTGTTCTCGAAAGTGCTTCCAAGTGTAAAAGTATCAAGTTGTATCAAGAATAAGTCCAAGTTTGTATTCCATAGAGACAAATGATTATCAAAACATTTGTGAGAGTTTATTGAAAAATATGGGGAAGTAAAATGCTACATAAAATTCTTTTTGGATTTTTATGTATTTGAAAACAGTAAGCAAAATGAAAAATGTTATATTCACAATGAAGGATTTAAGAAAAATAGAATATATGGTTGTGCTATGAGGGTCTCGGGTTTGTGATTTTTGTTTAGAAAAATTGAATACAAATCATGAATTGTTTAATTGTAACATCCCGGCCCCAACTTTTACACAAATATTTTTTATTTTTATTTTATTATTATTATTATTTACTACCATTTTAGTAGTGTTAGTCATCGTTTTGTATGCCGGAAATTTCATTCAAATTTGAACTCTTCACGTTCAAATTTATCATTTCGGTAATTATCCTGTTTTGAACAATCTCAACTCGATTCGAAACTCAGAATCATTATCCAAGCACATCTCCAAATCAAACCACTGGATGAATTACAATATCTCCCTTCACAAAATCACCTATAACGAAATCAACTCCTAACTCATTTTAAACTCAAACTCAAATAGGTCACCTATATTCTTGTTTTGGTTTCCCGTTTGAAATCAAATACAAACTTCAAACATTCAAATTAGAAACCTAATCCTAGAATTTAATCAGAACGCAAACTCTCACATCCTCTCATAGAAACATTTTAGAAACCCTTATCTCACATAGCTTTATCTCAATTCGAGATTTAATTTCATAGCCAAATCTTTCGGTCATCATCCCCATTTGAAACCAACTCCAAATTCAAATTTAAACTCCGATCATACCTCAATATCAGTCTCCATATCAATTACGTTTCTCCCTCTTCCTTGTCTATAAAATTCCCCTTAAACCCTCTGAATTAAGCACAAAAAAATCTAGAGAAACATTGGAACTCACCTCATGACAAACATAGTTTCTTACCGTAGGCAGCACCATATAAATACCCCAAGTGATTCCCAACCACTTTGACCACCTTTGAGGGCTTCTGACCACCCCCTACAGCCACAAAATTTTTCGAACAACCTAAATCCACTGAGCCTACTCCCTTTCGGCAAGCCCTCCCCGTTGGACTAATCGTTTCTTTTCCTCTTTGTTTTCGATAGCAGAACCCCCTAAACTCTTAGCCTCTCTTGCATTGCTTCTTGCCCAGAACACCTAGTGGCGTTGCCGACCCCTCCTTCAGTTACCTAGAGCCAGCACCGCATCTTCTTCCTCCTCTTGGTGAGTCCCTCTTCCATCGCACAACTTCTCTATGTTAGTAAGCTTCACTTTACTGTTTTATTCAACGTGTTCTAGCTATTTGATATTTGTTCTTCCTTTAGTACTCTATTTCAAACTTCCCATAAAGCCCCTCTTATAATCTCCAAAGTTACAATTATGCCATTAGTTATACCTCTCCTTATTTCTATATGTTGGCTGACTTTTATATTAGGCCTTTGGGCCTTAAACCAATCGGCTATTATTCCCTTAAAGTATTGGACTTGGTGTTTAAATAAACTTGCTTAGTTTATTTTAAATGGGTTTGTGCTTTATGATTAAGTTTGAGCCTATTATTTAAGTAACCTATTTTATAACTCTTACACTAGCTCAAGGTCTTACTTGAATAAATACAGACCCACATACACGTCTTTATAGAATAAAGCTTTGTAAGTATTCTTTTATGCTATTTTGAACATGTTATTTTAGTTAATAGTCCAGTGATTTTTAACTAGATTTAAATAAACTTATTAAGTTATATTTTTAAATAGAATATTTTATAAGTTTTGATTATTATTATGTACTAATCTTAATTTAATTTAATATTTATTAATTATCCCTATTTATGATTTCAAGTATTATGACACGTTTTCTAGGAAATTAGTAATGGTTAGTGTCTCGTATAAATTACGAGCTATGACGTGAAATCAGGAAGTCATGATAAGAGGTAAGTAACATCTAATGTCACCCACATATAAAAAAAGATCTAAGTAGCATATCTTTACACGCATTTACGGAAGACATGTTTTTATAAAAATATTATATATGTATGACCATCATTTAAAAGCGCCTTTTTATATACCCAACTCATGAACAATTATGAAAAGTCATGCATGATTTAGGAAAATTTTATGCATTAAGATATTTATGAAGTCTCATGATTTTATGTGTTAAAGTTATTTATGAAAAGTCATAATTTTATATGAGAGTGCATAAAATTATTTATGAAAGATTATGAATTTATGTAAGGAAGCATACATCACAACATATTATGAAAAGTGTGTGATTTCTTTTGAAATCTACGATATGACAAGTATGATATGAATGATAAGATACGGAAACAGCTTATGTATACTATGAAGTCGGTACTTATGTAACGGCATATTGCATTGCCAAGTTTTATACGCTGATAGTGCACCCAGTATATCTTTTTTATGTATGGATTCCATACCTCAAGGCCACATGCGTATTTGAAATCTTTTTAGATTCGTTAACCCTAATTCATGGGGCTCAACAGTGGGTAACGACCTATGATATGATAAGATACGATAAGATTACGAAAAGTTCATGTTTTCAGCATTTATGAAAAAACTTATGTTCAACATTTATAATAAAAAGACATGTTCATGTTATTATGTATGTATCATGAGTATGCATGAAAATCGATGACTATTATTTTTACCGAACGATGTGTTGCTTATTGAGTATTTAACTCATTTTGTTTTTATTTCTATATTTCTATATTTTCTTTCATAAACTATCTCAGGTGATGAGGATGCACAGTAAGCAAGATTTGACTCAGGGAGGCGTTGCAGAAGCCTAGACATTGTATTAGTTGTAATTTTATGATTTTTAAAAAAAAATATTTTTAAAAATGTTGTATTCGAGAGTGAGGTGTTACATTAATTCCTAAGACTAAATGTTTCAGTAGTTGTAAAAAATGTGATTTAAATTTTATCAACACCAAAAATTAGAACCTCAAAACAATAGCATAAATGAGACAAGTTCACAAAATCAAATAATCAAACACTTGGGTTACGGGTTTAAGTATCTTATACTTTCATTATTTACAAGATTTTTTGGCATTACCTTTCTTCTATTAATCTGATCAAGACATTAATATAATGAAATATGTGAATCTAAGTTCAAGGTAAAAATCTGTCGAGACCTATAAGTGAAATACTCTCACTAATCATCAACCATAATTCATTTAACACTCACCTGATAAAAATCTTTGATTAATTTAAGGCTTTGTTATGCCTAATGTCAACAACAAAACAAGAAAGAAGAGTAAGAGATTTAGAAAACTATCATCTTCAATTTTCAATTTCAGACATAGTTCAAGCATTCAATTGAAATTTCAAAAAGTCTAGCAAACCATGAGAAACAATAAAAGCTTTACCGCAACCCAAACTACAGGAATTAGCCGAGCATCATCCTCCGAAAGCTAGTAAAAATACTGAAATGAAAACCCTAAGAAAATGCGAGAAAACTATCTAAAAAATACAGCAGGAAATAAAAGAAATAAAACGGAAAACTATATAACCCTTTTACCCGAAAATCCCTCTTCCTTTTATACTTGAATTCTTCTCTCCTCTTCTCTCTCCTTACCATGGATTCATTCTTCTCCATCGTGTGAAACTGTTGCTCTTCGTGGTCCTAAGTTTCCAGCTCTCGGGTTAATTTCTATCAGGTTGCTTGTGTGGTTCTCGGATTTCTCTTTGATTTCATCATAGAAAGTCACGATGTGGTCATGGGCAATTGACTTGAGCTTCTTTTAGTGCTCGGTCTGCCTCCTCCAGCAACTTAAGTGAGATGTAGGTGTAATGGGCTTGGGTTTCTACTTGTGAACGTGGATTGCTACTAAGGACGTGGCCTGCTATTGAAAGTCTTGAGTTTTAGGCTTCAATTAACACAAGTTTGTATTTCTTCTGCCTTCTGAACTAAGTCACAGGTTCAAGTTTTCTTCACACAAGTCATTCTTCAACTAGGTTGCATAAATGCTTCAAGTTATATGCCTAGACTTGCATCAATTCTTGAAAACCACTTGTGGGCTGCGGTTATGGGCCTCATTTCTGCAATGGACCAATACGAATTTGTGAGTCCAATTAAATACTAAACCAACCCAATAACATAAGCCCATTTATATTTAATTAGGGGTAAAACATCATTTCACATGCCAAACATAGTTAATTTACATTATCTGATTAATACTCTTCTTTTAATACATAAAGTCCATTTAATCTATGATATTTAAGAGTATGAATATAACATAATTGACCATTTATCACTATACAAGCCATTCGTTGTGTTCCCTTGGAGTAGAATTTTTCCTGTGATGCAATCATTAACAAAAAGAAATGATTAGAGAAAAGTTAGAAGAAGACGTTTGTCTAAACAAAATTGTTTTACAGATTAAATTTTTAGTAAAAGAGGGAACACATAATAATTTTGTCAAAATGAATTTGGAAGAGTTGGAGGGGGAAGTTGTAGAACCAAAATGTGAAATAGGGATTGGAATGCCATCTCCAACTCAAAGTTCATCATTGTCATGTTCAGCAACATGCAAGTTCAGGCTGACAAGCTTACTTGTGATATGGTTTGTGGTTGCCGTGTCAAGATACCAAAGGCCATTAGATGGATAGCTTGAGGAATTGTAGTTTGCAAAGGGGGGCAACTACTGTATATGCTTGATTAAATCGATAAATGCATATGCATGTGAGAGCCAGGCGTCCAACTCTGTTGCATACTTGGCAAATGGGTCATGAGTCAACCATTGATTAGAGGAAATAGAAGAGGAAATACTTGAAAATCTCAAGGAACCACGTGCATGGGATGAGTGAAAATGACCCCCACGTTTGCGATTGAAATTTTGACATCCTCATGATGCATGACCACGTCGAGGAGAGGAAAAACAAGTAGAAAAATTTGGAGATATTTCAGGTGTAGAAAGTAGAGAGATATTGTCTAAATGGTGTTGTAAGTGAACCTCATGAATGGAGTAAATGACCAAGAAGGGCCTGGGTTGAGATAGAATCAATTCTTGTGGTAACCTATGAAACTAAGGCATCATATTCAAGTCCTAGACCTACCAATAAGTAGGGAACAAATTCTATTGATGGTAAGGGTCTTCCAGCTGCAACCATTATATCAGCAAGTGTTTTAGCACATTGAAAATAGGTTGAAATAGAATTAGTATCTTTCTTTAAACTAGCAAACTAAAGTTGTGTTTGAACGATACGAGCTTGAGATGCAAAGGCATATATGGATTCAATGGAGAGCCACACGTCGCGTGCAGTTGCACAACTGATTACTTAAGCAATAATGTATTTGGAGAGGGAAGAGATCAATGCAAACATGACAAGTTGATCTTGTTGAATCTACAAAACTGTCTTTTTGCCGCAACAACATATCGCGGCAAAAAGTCAATTTCCCACCACAAAAAAGAATTTTGTGGCAAGAAATTTTGGTGACAGATTTGCCAATAATAAAAAACCAATTTTGTCTTTTTCTTGCAAACTTATAGACTTGCCACAAAAGCTTACTTTTTGCAGCAAAACTTAGTTTTTTTTGTTGCAAAAACACGTCTTACATTATGCTTAAATGGTTTAAGAATGTTATTTGCAGCAAAAAATTATTGTGGCAAATGATTATTTTCTATGAACAAGATGGTCACAAATAAGTAATAGTTTTTGTCAATTATAGCATCTCACATGATCTTAATTGGTTAAAGAATGTTATTACCTACAAAAACATACTATCACAAATGGTTATTTGCTATGAGCAAAATGGTCAGAAATACCTAATTTCCTACCAAATATTGTTGCCGAAAATAACTTATAGAGCTAAAAAATATATATATAGCCACATGCCACCACAAATACCAAACAAGGTTAGATGAAAAATATATTATAGATTATAAAACTAATAAAATGTATCATAAAAAAAATGACTAAAATAAATAATTTATTAATAGACTAAAGACCATTATAGGAAATGATCTTAAATAAAGACTAAAATAAATAATTTATTACAGAGACTAAAGGAAAACCCAATCATGATAACGAAATAGATCATGAGAGGATAACCAAATAGATCACCTGCTCTCTTGGCACCTTCAAGATCATCTATCTGTTTGTCATGTTTAATAATCATCAAATTAAAATGACTTCCACAGATATTAATAAAATAAAGTTAAGATATTAGCAAAATCCTTCAGATGGATACTGATGCAAGTAGTCTACCTATAAAAACTCGGGAACTGGAATTGCATGCTGAGAAAAAATGAACCTTTTGGAGATATTTGTCCTATATGAATCGAAAATATATCAATTAAATTTATTTCAATAGATATGAGTATATAGCTATAAAAAACTTACTTAGAATAACAAGAAGGATAAACAAAATTCTAGCCCATTGCCAACTAAACTTAAATGTGGTCAGAAACAAATTCCTACTAATTTAACCAATTACTAACAAAAAGTTAAGTCTAGCTCCAAAACCATGATAACTACTACACATAATTATTTACATTTGCCCAAATATTTTTTTTAATGAAATCAATATTTACTTTTAAAAAAAGTATAGACTATAGACTATAGAATCGATGAAATGAGAATGGGACCCAAAATATATGTCATATTACTAAATTGTTCCCTACTGCACTAGATATAAGCATTAAAAAATATCAAGTATAATCTGCCTGCTAGAACTTAAAATACATTAACATTGGTCAGACCATCCAATGACACATTAGAATAGAATCAAAATTATTAAAAACTTACCAGTTTATTACTTGAAATATGGACAGTAGAGTGGGTTCCAGCATTGTAAAAATATCCCTATGATTATAGGTAGGTCACATATGGTAAAATAACAACTATATTAAGAAATAGCTTAAGATGTTGGTCAAGCCAACCAGTAAGATACATTAGACAATCATGATTTTTAAATCGTACTTACCTTTTTCTTGACACATGGATATTAGAGTAAGTTTCAGCAGATTATAAGATTATCCCTATGATCAACTTAGATGGCCACATATGTGAAAAAGAACATAAAGTCAAAACAATTCGAGGTGATAAAATGGTGTCTGAGGCCACAACATGTAAACATACATTAGAACACAAGTTAGATTTATCAAAATAACACTAATTTTTACTTGACATATGGACATTAGAGTCAGTTCCAACATGCATACCACTCAATAGGATTAAGTATACCAATCTATCAACATAGGAAAATTATCCACTACTTACAAACTGCCACAACTATTTGTTGAATTTGTCCAAACCAGACTCAAAGTGGAATAAGTACCCTACTTCTAGTTTCATAAGAGTCAAGTCCGGCTTAGCCATTAACTACTCATACATCTTTGTGCTGTAAGTTTGCAGGTAAGAAAACATATGTTTACCTCATAACACCACCATAAAGCTTTCCATCTATTAAAGTGGGCCACATATATAAAAAAAAATTAAAAAACAAAAAAAAAATCAAACTTTTAGTCAATTATAATCGAGTAAGAAAACATTGAAACATTTGCATATTCATGTTAAGACAATCTACATATTCGACAATCCATCACGTGAATGATGGATTAATCTATATATCGACTTGAGTGTAAACAATTTGAATTTGAATGAATTGAATAGTTAAGAAAACTTTAAATAAACACCTATACATATGTCAACATTAATTATAGAGGCATATCTACAAGAAAAAAGACTTAGCATTTGGCCTCTCACGAGCTTCGTACTACAAACAACGGGAAGCTAAACACACTAGCTCAGTTCCATCATTATTAGAGAAATGACCCTTCAAAGCGGAATCCACCAGCATTAGAAAATTCTTGTCACGTATCAAGTCAAGTGCCTACAAGCAAAACAAAGAGATTGTGAAAATCCCAAATTTTGATATGAACTCAAATTTAATTGACAATTATTTTACTCATGCACCTTATATTAAACTAATATTGAACAAATATATGACATTGCATGTTGTACAAAATCTGTCTACTTTGCAACCAATAAATACAGGAAGATTTGTAAATGAGAACTTCAAAAAAATCTACATGACTTGGTGGGATATGCTTCCCCCTCAGAAGATCTTACAGCATGGTCCCAAAGCTGTAAACTATACATTCTGCAGTCACCCTAGTTGCAAAGTATAGAAACAAAATAAATTTTGAACTTCGTTTTTGCTTTAACTGAAAACCAAATGTTGCATGTGTACACTTATTGTTTAAACTTATTTCATACCATATTATATAGGAACTTCTTGATTAGCTTTTCTTTTTGTATTGCAGTATCTTTATGCGTGCCACAATTTATGTTGATGAATATGAATATAGCTATGTTGTAAAAGAAAAAAATTATTCAAGCTCCATGTTTGAGAGTTCTAGATAAAGAAGAGACAGAGAGAGACTTTAGCCCTTTATTATGACAAAGTCATATCAAGCTGCCAACTGAAGTATCAAATTAGATAAGAAGGAGAAACCATAAAAATATTCCAAAAAATGGGCAAATAGGGGCAAACACTTTCAAAGCAATTAATGATTCTATGACCTTAAATCATAAACAATATTAAACCATTATACCCACAAATGCACAAATATAACATATAAATGTACACATTTTAAGGAAGAACAATCTGTTAGTAATAAAACTGAGAGATATATACTAAAAGAAAACTCTTAAATCATAACAATAATCAACCATTGTCACAAATCATCATCATCATCATCAATAACAAAAATCTAGAACTAGAAATAAACCACATAATTTAAACCTCTAAAATATAAACATTCGCATACACATAACGAATCAAGAGGCATTATAAGTACTCCTAAAACAATAAAACCTAAAATCCATTAGAAATAAAAACAAAAATAAAATAAAATTAGAAGTGTGCCAATGCCAGTCAATTTCTACACAGAACAAACCCTAACTCTATATTTTTATGAAAATCTAACAAGAAAATCGCCCAATCATGCTAAAATTGTACCGATAAATACACGAATTTATGAAACAAATTTAAAAAGATAAGTAATAGAGAAATGGGAATGGGTAGAGAGAGAAATAACGATGAACAGACAGGGAGAACACAAGAGAGTGAGAGACGAACGGTGAGGGAGAGCACGCACGAGAGAGACACTCACTAGCCAAGTGAGACGGCGATGATGATGACGATGGCATGATTACGACACGGCGTGGGAAGGGATGGCGCAATCGCAGTGTGAGAGAGAGAGAGAGGGGGGGAGAGAAAGAGTTAGGGATTAAGGAAAATATCTGGGGGGGGTAATCGCGTTGTTTAATTTTTAAAAGACTATTTGCGGCGCAAATAGCTATAATAGTCGCCGCAAAAAGAAAGGCCACCAACATTCGCGCCTGGTTTGCGTTGGAATTTAGCTTCGAAATAAAAAATGTCGTTACAAGCAACTTTTGTCGTCAGTATCAATTGGGACATGAAGAAACTACAATTGCGGCAAGTTTTTCTTGTAGTGAAACCAAAATAACGATAAATTTTAATTATCATAAAAATAATAAGTTCTAATAAGATGGAAATCACATTAGTGGCAAATGAATATTGTTATAATAATTGTCAAAAGTGTCAAAATTGACTTTTACTGACAATAATATTTGTTGCGATATTATGTTGCTGAAAATAGTAATTTTTAGTGACAATTTCATCACTTTTTATTCAAGACGCCAACATTGTGGGTAACAGCCAACATTTGCAGCAAGTTATGAGTCGCGGGAAAAAAAGTGGTGGCAAAATGTCAAATATGTTGTAGTGAGATTTCATGTTTTGGATTAGGTGAATCATTAAGAAGTGTATTGGGGGGAGTACGACATGATTCATCTACATATTTGAATAGCCTCTGGCCTCGCAAATATGGAACTATTTGAACTTTCTAGAGAAGGAAGTTTTTGAATGAAAGTTTAATAGAAATAATATGTGAGAAATTAGGTAAGGGAAGGGTGGCAAGGGAGGTAGGATAAGAAAAAGAGGAAATAGTGGAAGGGGAGGCCGACATGGTGGATGACTAGTCCTTGGCATACTCTGATACCATGTTGAAAACTCTCATTTGTATATTGAATTTCATGGTTTGTACAATGAGACAGAGCCTCGATATATATAGCGTATTACAGACAAGAGGAATATTCCTTTAAAACAAAATTTCTACAACTAGTAGTGTATGTATTCTAAGTCTGTTATAACAAATGGTAATTAGTAGATCTTTAGGTGGTCTTGCAAGGGGTGGTCCTGCATGGGATGATCTGCTGTGTGCCTTGCCCTGCATTGTGTGTGGGCAAGTCTGTTGTGGACAAAGTTGTATGGAATGCATGCTTTGCGTGCAGTATTGCTTTAACAGGAGTAATGGATCAAAGTTATCAAACCTATAACATTGACCTCCTTACCTTATGGGGGAAGGGAAAGTGAGGTTATTCCATTCCAAGGGTTATGACAGTCAAAATACGATTTTTTTTTATTCTAGAAAGAAAAAACACTTGAAAAAAGTGGAAAAAAATTGAAAATTCTTTCAATATTGGAAGCTCACTACAAGAAATAACACTTATAGGGACATTTTTCAGTTAACCGCAATTAAAATTGCCGGAATAGGGTGTTCATAGTGGCAGTAGCATTTTGGTAGACGAATTCTAATCTTAAATGGGTGAAAATTTGTGTTTTGATTTTTTGTGGCAGCTTTTATGACTATTTTCAATGCTATGAAAGCGCCAAAAATAGTCTCTTAAAAATTTTAGGCATTGCGATACCCCCCCTAAACAACTCATTTTCCCCAATCCCTAATACCTCTCTCTCAGAGCAATCATTTCTCCCTCACGATTCTCTCTCTCTCTCATTCCGCCCCTTTCGTCGCTACCATATTGGATTGTCGCCATTGCTTAGCAAGTGAGTCTCTCTCATTTTCGCTCTCTCCGTTCATCTGACTCTCTCGTGCTCTCTCTCTATTATTTCCTCTCTCTCTCTCTCTATTACTTATCATTTAGTTTGTTTTCATAAATTCGTGTATTTATTGGTACAGTTTTAGCATGATTGGAAGATTTTTCTGTTAGATTTTTATGAAAATAGATGATTAGGGTTTATACCAGTGGAATGTAGTGTTATATTGAAATTTATAGTATTTTCTTTTATTATGTTTTAGCATGATTCATGTGTTTTCTTTATAAAAATTATGGTTATTTCTCTTAGAATGCCCCTATTTTATGTGGTCTATTTCTCTTAAAATGCCTCTGTTTTTGTGATTTGTAATCATGTTTTTTAATATCCATATACTTTCTTCTAATGTAATGGAAAGGATATAAGTGAGGTATGCACTCCTTATTTGGGGAATGGATTGCAAATAGAGTTAAAAGAGAGATTGTATAGTATTTCTTAAGTACTTCTATTTCAAAATAATACGAGCACGAGCAATGCTAATCAAAATCGAGAATTTAGTTGTTTTCAAAATGATAGATTTTAAATCGCATTTGTTAATATCTGTTGAGAGAAAACAATGGTTTTTCTTCCTTAAGCGATATGCTGTCATGCATTTCTTGTTAAATATATAATCACAGAAAATGAATTGAGCAAACTATTATTCCTTCCGTTGCAGGTTATGCTGGACACAGTGGGACCTGAGTTGCAAGTTGTTAATAAAACTAGAAAATCTATTTCGCGTCTAATGGATGCTTCTATTGTTCTGACACCTAATCAAGATTTAAAAGCCTCTTCAGTATATTGCCCATTAATTTTAATGGGCTTTCAAAGGTTTGATAAAAAAAACCTTGACCTTATTATCACATAGGTGTTCTATTTTCTGGAAGTTTTTATTGTCACAAATATTTCTTATTTTGTGTATCTTTGTATTTAACAAGGCGACAACCTAAAAAAAAGTAGCAAATGCTTATCGTGGATATCCTATAAAACCATAATACAAAATTTTGGGTTTTTAGAGGGATTGAGAGTTTGTAAAACTCTTATTGTAAGTTTATATATTTACGCTTGCAATGCATTATGGTACTTTCTGGAATGACAGAACATTCTTAAATTGAAGAACAACGTATTGGTTACCAGAATTTGTTGAGTATCTTGCATGTCCTTATTCAGCACAGTGTAGCCTCTTTATGGTGAATAAAACACTGAATTGTAAATCTAAATGGAATTTATGTGTTCATTTATTAAGTAATGCCCATATTTAAAACCTTGCATGTGCTCCCAAGATTTCATCCTCTTCATTATACTCGAAATAGTGAGCCACTTTTATCTTGAATAAGATGAACTCTGTAATTTTATTATAATAATATCTCTTTGTAGTTTTTCTCTTTCTTAGTACTTATAGAATTTGAAACTAAGCCTTGAATTTGGTTTTTACTGACAGTGAAGAAAGGGTACCATTTTTATGGGTCAATACCTCTTCATTACAAGTGAAACTACTTCTGTTTGGCTGGAGGTGAGAGATAGACAACCTAAAGGCTAATTTCATTTAAAAGGCTCCTTATTCCCCCTTCCTTTTCTAATGTTCTCCCATGTTCTCTTATGAGGATAACATATGGCACACTAAGTATTGAACTGTATAACTCATGTCCAACTAATTAGTTATATTTGAAGTTATGCAGGTTTCTAAAGTGAATGGGGAGGATGTTGTTTGCATTATAAAGAACTCAGCGACACTATCCAGCTCATTGTTCACTTTGCATGCCTTCTAATATTTTCATTGAATTGCCTACTTTCTCTGATCAAGAAAAGGAGGTAAGTTCAGAACATGCTTTGTCTAGTGATTGTTGTATGGACTGTTGTGATCCTCTCCTCTATGTTTTTCAATAACCTTCTAATAATGCATTTCATCATATTTTGTTGCTTATTTCAGGTTATAAGCACCTGGGGCGTGCAAAATAAAACTTATTTTCTCTCACTATCATATACCTGGCATGCAGAAGATGTTCGCCAAGCAAGTTTTTTTTTTTCTTATAGTATCCTTTTACTGTGGTTTTTCTGGTTTCTTTGTATTTGAGTTATTTTGGTTGTTTGATTTTTATTTGATTTTTATTTTTTCCTGATATCAGGCCTGTGAGTTCCTTTCGAAGTTGGGTGAACTCAGTTAGACACAAATTTTTGCAAAGATTGAAAATATAGAAGTGAGTTGATCTTAGTAGCTCATAATATTGTCTCTATTTTTAGATAAGTTTAATTTGATTTTGATAGCAATGCTAAGGGAATTTATATGGGTTCATTTATGTTTCTCTTTAGGGGTTAAACCATTTTGATGAGATCCTACAAGAAGTAGATGGAATTATCCTTTTCCGTGGGAATTGGGGCATAGATCTTTCTCATGTATACATATGCACATGCATCATTTGTGTAAAATATGTGTGTTTAAGTTATGAGCAGCTATCATTTGATTATTTCTCTACAAAGAGACTATGTTAGCTTGTTTCTTTGTCAACTACGGTGTCTCCATTAAAAACTTAGAAGCTGGTCCTGATGGACGTGTAGCTGCTATCAAACTTGGTTCACTTGGTTCGTTTCTTATTATCGATAGTAGGAAAATTGTGGGCATTACATTTTTACTACTATTTTTTTTTCATAGAGATTATTTCTCGAAAAAATATAATGCCGTAAGAAGTCATTTTCTGCAGTTTTTTACTATCAGAATTTGTCATTTCCCATGATGCAATAACGCCATAAATAATAACATTTATGGTCGTTCAAAGAATGACGAGTAAAAATGGCTTATTGAGCCAGTTATTTCCTAGGACCTTCCTGTGAAAGAAAAATATCAGAATAAACTATTTTTGACAGCAAAATTGAATATTTTGAACAAATTCCTTTCCAGGAAAAAAAAAAAAAAAGTTTTTTGTTGTAGTGAAGTAAGGACTAACTTATGTGGATTCTTTAATACATTGTGTATGATAATTTTGAAAGAGTCGGTCCACATTTGATGGAAAAAATTCAAAAATCATGACATATATCTTATTACAATTTGAATAGACCGCTAAATTTATATATTTTGATATATTTCAAGAGAAATAATATATGCAGTTATAAATTATGTAAATTTCGTTCACTTTTTTTAAAAGAATAAAATTATGAGATCTATATGAAAAAATTAATTTTTTAAAAAAGATTTTACTCTTTTTCAAAATGAGTGTGCGATACTTGTACAATCTATAATTATATTTAACATTACTCATTTGTTACTTACAATCATTTTTACATACTCATTATGCACTCTATTAATATAATTAATCAAAACCATTATTTTATATTAAAACAATAATATAACCAATCATGTCAATGAAATATATCAAAAAAAAAAATACAAAAATAACAGTATATAAAGTTAAGAAAAAATCTGCATAAGCCTATACACCATATATCTTTTTAATTTTTTTGATTTTTTTTTTCTTTCATAAAATATTTAATATATAAATAATAAGTAGAGAATTTAATTAATTGTAAATAAAAAATTCAGAAAAAATTAAAAAAATTAAAAAATTAAAAAAATTATATAATATAAAATATGTGAACTTATACGTAGCATTCCTCTAAAACTTTTAATAATTTAATTGGTTACAGCATGCAGTCACACCGGGTGGTCGCGGAAGCTGCGGTTGGAGCCCCGTCAACCTTGACGATCCAAATCCAAATAAATCAATATTATAAATCCTGTCGTTCGTTTCCGAGTACTTCTAACATAAGACGTGGTCCTTTTTTTGGGTGGGTATAATTTTCGAACACGCGTCCCAACGACAATTAATCCTTCGCTGCACAGAAACAGACAAAAAAATTAAAAAATAATAGATATATTCGTGAAATTATAAATGATGTACATTTACTTTAAATAAAATAAAATTTACTATTAAAAAAATTAAAACAACTGCATACCATTTTCAATTTTAAGACCGTACGTACGTAGCATCACCCAAAAGATTAGACCCATAAATTGCCAACGTTGTACAGGGAACTCTCAAGCTTGCCCGCTCGCGTTCCAGTTTTGCTCCAATGTCCCTGTCCTGCTTTGGATTTGTTTCGGTTCTCCAACAATACACACACACAAACACACACACTATGTGTGTATATATATATCCAAGCGATTGCGGCTCAGTGCCTTGAGAGAGAGAGAGGAATGTATCAGGAATCGTTCATATACAGCATGGTGGCACGAGGCACCATGACCTTGGCCGAGTACACCGAGTTCAATGGGAACTTCCAAGCGATTGCGGTTCAGTGCCTTGAGAAACTCGGGTCCTCCAACGACAAGTTCTCCTACACCTGCGACCACCACACCTTCAGCTTTCTCGTCGAAGATGGTTATGGTAATATTTCCCATTATTTGTCCAATTTTTCACTCCACTTCTTTTCTCAGAGCTGGATGTTGATGAATTGCTTTTACTTTCATGTTTTTGCACTTTGTCTTCCATGTCGTTTTGGTTTTAAAGGAATGAAGGAGAGAAGCGGTGCTTGCCCTCTACGTATATTATACCCATAATTTACTGCATAATTTTGTGGAAATTTAGTTTATAAATTCACATTAGATTAAATTAAATTAAATTAGAATATAATATATTCACATTAGATTATTTTTCTTTTGAAGTTTGTAATTATCTGGGCGTAATAGATTTAATAATAATAATAATAAATAAACTCTATGTTCCCTGGATGGCTAGCTACGAGGTGTGTAATAATCAACTTAAAAACTTTTAAATATATGACGTTACTGCTATACTATATTCAACAAATTACTACAAAATGTTTATGGTTTACATCCATTACCTCTTTTTTATAATTCCTATATAGATTGTTTCCATAACTCAACCTCTTATGATCTTATCCTAATTGCAATGTATGAAAAGTTTAAAGGTAAAATTACCAATATTCATGGAAGAATGCCAATTTTGTAGTTTATTTTTTTTCTTTCCTGTTTTTTACTCCTTTTTTTATCACTTTGTGAAAATGTATTCCTAAAAAATCTCAATTTAACTACGTATTCTAGACCTAATTAACAGTATTTGGCCTCTGCAAACTTATAATCTTGGCTTCGTCTCTGTCTGTGAAGTGTCCAAAATATTACTTTTGGGGAGTATCACTTGTTTTTTTGTTTAGTTCTTGAAGTAGTTTGCTTGTTCTTATCAAATCAGTATCATTTGTTTCAAAAGTTTAAGCTGTTAATTAGAGGTCATTATTTATTATTTATTTTATATCTTAACACTCTCACTCACTTATAGGTCAAATTTCTCTTCAACGAGTAATCTAATTAACAAGTAAAATATTTAATTAAATAAGGTAAAATATAGAATCAATGTTCAAACTCACTACTTGTCTTAAAAGTTTAAAATGATTAAAAGATGTCCATTTTTTTTTTTTTTTTATATCTTAACAATTCTAAGATGAAAGATATTGTTATGATGAGTCATGGATCTTATATTTTCTTGCATAGCACATAATTACAAATATTTTGCTAAAATTAACCAGCGATGTTTAATCACTGAAGTGGTTGAGAATGTAACCACTGCTGCCAGTTCTTATCTTGGGTCTTTGTTTAATTTGCAGCTTACTGTGTTGTTGCCAAAGAACCTGTTGGCAAGCAGATATCCTTTGCATTCTTGGAAAGGATAAAGTTAGACTTTAGGAAAAGATATGGGGGTGGTAAAGCAGATACAGCAAATGCCAAAAGTCTTAACAAGGATTTCGGGTATATTGTTAATGTTCATTCATAAAAGCCCCACTCTTGAGTAGTATGTATTTCAAGTATTTATGCATTTGAACTTAAAAACTCTTACTAGAGGGTGAAAAATGAAGTGAATTTAAATCTACAGGCCAATCATGAAAGAGCACATGAAGTACATTATTGGCCATACTGAAGAGTGAAGAGATTGAGAAGGTGTTAAAAGTGAACGCCCAAATTACAGAACTTAAAAGTATTATGCTGGGGAATATTGACAAGGTAACAATAATTTATCTTGAAGAATAATGTCTCTCTTTGCCTCCATACCGGCTCGAATTTAATGGGTTGTTGTGACTGGCTTGTAAAAAGAAACTTCACAAAAAGAAAGTCACAAACTGACTTCATATAATTCATAAGATTTACTTTATAAAGTAAATTTACAATCTAACATACTATATTAAATCACGTTAGTTTGTATAATACACATTTCAAGTTCTTGTTAGGGGGGAACACATAATGGAAATTGATGTCAAGGCTAAAGATTTACGCGTAATTGAGAGAGCAGGGCCAAAACTTTTGGATCTTAATTTCTCTTCGATTGGTAGTTGGCACTAAGAAAACTTGTTATTTGGAAATTGCAGGCCCAACAGTACAAAGTACGTGGAAAACAACTTAAAAGGAAGATGTGGTATCAAAACTAGGGCGGTTCAAAATAACCGCTTATCGATACCGACCGTTTTTCAAACTCGATTTTATCTGAATTATCCGACTCGTTAAGGGTAAAATTGGAAACGGGTAATACCCGATAACCGATTGTAAAATATGAAATCGGGACCTCTTCTTCTTCCTCCTGTCAGGACCGATTCCTAAAACAAGTGAAAAAATTAAAATGATGAAGAAACGATGAAATCTTCTTCAAACGATGAAATCTACTTCCTCCTGTCGAGGTTGATTTTTGAAACAAGTAAAAAAATTAAAATGATGAAAACGACGATGAAGAAGAGAAGTGGAGCTTGTGAAAAAAATTGACAATGGTGAGAGCTGGAGTTGTTGAGAAAATTAATATTTGTGAGTGTCGTATGCAAGTAAATGAAATTTTGAAAAAGAGAAGAGGAGTATATAGAGATCAGGATAGATCGGAGGGCTTACAAATTCTTGGTAACTACAAAAACAGATGTCCAAAGAAAAATATGACACCTAAAGGTTCAGACTAGTACAAGAGGAGCGGCAAAATCAATTCATGGCCTCTACTTTTCTCTTTTATCAGATTAGCACATATGACAAGATAATGAGCCTATCGGTAATCGGCCCATCGGTATTTCGACTAAACAGAGCAAGTTGAAAATGGGTCAGGTCGAAAATTTCCTTATCGAATCGAGCGGTTCGGCTGAACAGTCTTAATCAAAACATGAAAATAAAGCTGGTGTTTCTTGGAATCGAAGTACTCCTCATTCTAGTAATCTGGCTTTCTATTTGCAATGGATTTGACTGCACCAACTAGTATAAAGAAATATTTCTTACATTACATTGATTCAGAGCGCAACTTGTGCGAATGAAACCCATCTTCTTTAATTTGGATTTATCTGCAAAATCACATGTGAAATTGTGCTTTAAAGGAACGTCCAGAAACTCTTAATTTGCATCAACTGTTCGTTATTTACACTTGTTTTTCTAGAGAAGAGAAGATGGTATCCTAATTTTATTAAGGGGAGTGCTACAGACACAAATGGTGTGCACCGTTAGTGCATTTTTCTTTTACATCATTATCTTAACACTTTTAAATATTTTTAAAAAAAGAAAAAAATTTATAATATTATTTACTAATATTTTCTTAATCATTTAAGTAAAAAAAAAAAAAAGGAAAAACGGTGCACGAAAAGGAGATACCCAAACGGTGTCCTTATATTTATTTATTTTTATTAGTAACCCTCAGCAAAGAAAGTCGTGATAACAATTCCAACACCTGGAGGTTACATATAGACATAAACACCAAACCCAGACATCCAAAACCAATATACATATACCAAAAAAACTTTTTTATACATTCAAATAAAACTATTATACTCGAAAATAAGGTAAGCCTCATTTATCCATAGGTAGATGTCCCCGAAACCAACCCGGCCCGGACCGTAATCATCCCACTTATAGTATTAGTTTTCAAGGTACTGGCCGTTCAATTTTGCCGAAAAATTTATCGTCAAATTGCAAAACTTTTACCAAACAATTGTTAGAAAATAGGTGCACCACATGAATGGGACAATGTCATGCCTCAAAACTTGTCCCCAGTTGTGTCTTGATGTATAGATTATTATTATTATTTTTGATAGAGTCTTGATGAATAGATTGAATGTGCATGCAAATGGGGTTGTCGTACTGAAATCTTATGGTAAAAGTTTGATTTGTAAGCACACAAGTTACTGTAAAATTAAGAACAGTTGAAGCAGTATCCTTTTATATAAATTGTATGTTCAGGGTGTCAATGAACGGGTTTGTAATTGTAAGATAAAACAGGGATAGAAAAAATTTTAGAACACAAATAAGTTTCTTAACATTAGTTAATGTGATCATCCTATATATATTACACATCATACATATTTTAATTTATTCTTAATAAACTAATTAAATCATTCTATTTATTATTCATTCTCCATATACTTTCACATCAATAATATATTTTGGTGCGTTTAAAAAAAAAAAAAAAAAAAATCTCAAATCGATACAAATTTATTCCAACTAGTAATTTTAGTGTTGGACCATCATTGGGCCCCAAGAGTAAAGCCAGCCTTTAAAACTCTGCTAAAGTGGGCTGACAGATACATATTGGTTTGACATTTCAAGTGTTACATATCCCATCATGGTTGGTCTGACAATTTGACAAATAGGGGGACCAAATGCTCCCCATGCTTTGAAGCTTGTCGCATTTTGACGGCAAGGAAGGGTTAAGCCGAACCTCAACCCAAATTTAAATTACAAGGACTATGAGCTTTGCTCGGTTCCTTTTCAGATTGCTGAATGCCCTCAAACCAACTTTAGTAATTCAAGTTAGCAATCTCACTCTTTATCAACCAAATTGATATATGGTGTACTCTAAGGTCTCGTTTGGATTTGGACATGAAATAAGTTTAGTTTATTTTTTAATATTATTATTTTTTTAGAATTTTAAAAAAAATATAAAAATTTATGTTTTGTATACAAAATTAATAAAATATAATAATAAAATAGAGATAAGTTGAGATAAGTTGATGTGAGTTTCAAATGCAAATGGGAATGACTTTTTATGGCCATCACTTGAAATATGTCACAACAACTATAGTGTATTCATTATTGAAAAATATTTTAGCTACAAAAATATTTTATAAAAGTAATTAATTACAAATTTATATCACTTGATGTGATACAATCTAATATATCATATAAAGTCATATTATTTTATAGGTTTAATTTTATGAACAATTGATAAATTTTAAAGATATTCATAAACAATCGATAAATTTGTGTGTTTTCGAGATAATATTAGATAAATTTTACAGAGTATAAATATGTTTTCTTCCCATGCATGTTTGAACTCTTTTAAAGGCAGGTGGTTGTATATTGTAATGCTCCCTACTCTTCTCTCTCTCTCTCTCTATATATATATATACTCTCTCTCTCTATAGATATATAGATCATATTCACAGTCCAATGATGCATATTTTATTAAAAGTTATATGACTTAGAAGCATTTATAAGTCATGGCTTGCCAACCTTACCACGCAGTTGAGTTTCCCCATGCATGAAATTATAAGTAAGTTAGGCGCCGGCTGGAAAATTAAGCATCACTGATTAGGAAGAATATAATATATAGGTAATTCGTTCTACGCCAAGCATGCAATTTGAAAAATAGTACAAAAAGATCCAAACACATTAATTTAAGTCACGCAGATTCAAACACTTTTGAGGAATATGATTCATTCATTCCTATTCGTCATGTTATAATATTTGTGGGCGGTGGTTAGAGTCTCAGAGTAGAGTACTAAATTAATATGCAAGTTCCCATCTATTTCATCGATCTTTGGATTAGTAGACATGATCATCATGTACTATTATTGGCTATTGAAAAAGTGTTGTTTACATATGATATAATTTGGAGGAAAGTGACAACCTTCATGGCATAATGTCATGATGGGCATCGGGAAAAATTGATGGGTCAGCCTAATATTGGAGCAATATATATTCGCATATAAGTCGTGATCGGACAATTGTTAATTAATTATCTAATTGTGAAAGTATGTGGACATTATAAAATTGACTAAATTAGGTCGATACACATTAATTTTTTTTTTTTTTTATCAAGATTATAAACAACAATTTCTTGTAACACGTGATGATGAACTTAGGTCGACACACATTAGGTTTGAAGCCCAACTTGATTTTATTTTTAAAAAAAAATGTTTATCATATCAAATTTCGTCTCTTAATTTCAGTCACATTGATTGACATGACACGTCATGATCATGTGGATATTGTGTGCAATATAAAGACTTCCAAACAGATCTAGAATTATTGCATTTTAAATAGTGTTTTATTTGGATGGTTTATTTTTTAAATCACTCCTTAACATTAGTTTATGTGACTAGAGATAACAAATCCAAGATGAAGAATAACATTACTTTATAGAATCTAGGTTTACATGTAGAAGAGTGTCAAAATTATACCAATATAGTGATCTAGCTTTGTTTGGGCTCTGAGGTGATGTTAGATAATCTGAGTTGATATGTGAATAATGGTATTTTATGGGTCACGTTAAGATGTGTTTGAATGTATAATTGAAGTAAGTTGAGATGAACGAGTTTAAATTTTTTATGGGAAGTTGTAAAAATAATAGGTTCAATCAATAGTTGGATTTGGGATGATGGAGAGTTGAGCTCATTCCAACAACCAAATAATGCTTTCTCCAAGACTCCATGGCTTAATTGATTTGTTTCCCTTATAACGTCCTAACTCTGATAACACTTACTCATGTTTTGCTTTTCATTTGAAATCAAATTGAACTAGAAGCATCATCATGGCATTCTTTTTCTAATAATTACCACTAATTGTACTCATGATCATACTAAATAGATAGGGCAAGTTAACATCTTTTGGGGATCTGGAATTCCAAAAAAAAAAAAAAAAAGAATTAAACCACATGCATGAGATCAGGACAAAGAAAGATCTCTCAAATGCCCCATTCTTTGTGGATAGGGTGAAAGAAAGAAGAGCTTTGTTTCTCTCAGCGGCTTTTTTCAAGAGTTATATTATATATTGATTGATGAGTTATGGATGAAGAGGAATGTGAACAAGATGGAACTGACTAGTCAATTAATGAAAAAGTCGATTGTAGCCCATTCAAACAAGGAATGGGAGAAGGCAGCAACTAGCTAGCTTTGAATGAAAAAGATAGAGGAAAGGAATTAAAGGGCTCTCTCTATCTACTCTTTCTCAACCCTTCTTTTATGGGCGGGCTTCCTTCTTCTACAGTACTAATATTTGTCACACGTGTTGATTATAAGTGATGATCTTATCCACACGTGTTGAGAATTCTTCCTTCTAAAACGATGTTTGAGATATTGAAATGAGATAGGATGAGAATTTTGTAATAAAGTTGAGTGTATGAGATGATCAATTCTTCCGCAAATTAACGTTATTGGAATTGGTTCGTGATCTGGTAATAAAATTGGCATGCATGCATGCTGAATGCATTTCTATAAATTGAAGTGCTTTTTCATAAATTCATATATATTTTAGAGCTCTCATGATATTATCTATGTCGATCCGTTACGACATTAATTAAGCCCGGTACTAATTTAATTTTCGATCTATTATACTGAGACAGTGGTTAATTTTGATTGGTTGTAATTATAACATGATTAATTAGTGAATTAATTATAATCCTTTGTATATATATATGCGTGCATGGGACATATGAATTAGGTTTTGCTCATTCCAAAGTACTAATTAATGTAGGCTCAACATTAATTAAGGACCGAAGGGGTGATAATTATATACATATATATGTATAATTTATAAATGAGAATGAAATACAAAATATGCATGGGAGTTCCTAATTTTATCATAAATTAATATATACTCATAATCATTTAAAAAAAAAAAAGTTATTTCCACCTGCATGCAGATTGAGTAGATCAGCAAAATATCTCACTTTAAGTCTTGGTGACAGATTAATTATGATAATAATAATTATTTACGATAAAAATAAATTTATTTTGATTACAAATAATAATTTTTACAAGAAAAAGTTGGTTACAAATAAATAATTTTTTTAATAAAATCAATTATTAATATTGAAAAGGTTGCTTTTACTTAAAAGTTAAAACCCATTAATTTAATTTTATTTTTATCATAAGATATTTGCAGGATGCATATATAAATAGCAGTAAGTAATTAAGTAGTACTGATATTATAGGTTTTTTGTTTTATAAGGTTAGAGCAGTAATTGAGTCGAGTCGAGCTGAATTTTGGCTTACTAAATTCGAGCTCGAGCTATTATTTATTCTTTGTTCGAGTTCGACTCGATAAACTAAACATTCAATTTAAGTTCGACTTCGAGTTCGTCCCACAAACGAACTCGAGTCGAGCAGAGTCAGACCTAGAGCTCGAATTTATTTTTTTAATTTTTTGAATAAAATTTTAAAAAAAATAAAAAAAATAACTAAGAAAAAATTAATATTTAATATCGAACTAGTTGATATTTTTTCATTATAACAATATGCTAATATATATTATTAATAAATACACATAATATAATAACATATACGTATTTTACATGCTTCTCACATATTAATATATTAAATTATTAAATTTTATAGACTAATTATTATACAAATTATAAAACATAACTATAAAGTATATTCACCATATAAATATAAGTAATAAGATTATATATTACATATTACATATTTAATTATAAAAATGCTATACTTATATTATTAGTACTACATATATATATATAAAACATATATATGTGTATATATTTATCAATATATAAATGAATTTTAATCGAACCGAACTAACGAGTCGATTCGAGCATAAACGAGTGAGTCTTAACGAGTTTTAGTTGAGTTGAGTTGAGTTGAGTTGATTTTTGTCGAATATGTGTCATTTCTTAATTGAGTGGATATTGCCTTTCATAAGTGAGATTTTTTTTCTTTTTTTTACCAGTCGAATTCGATTCGAATTTAATTAAACGATTATTGAACCAATTATTGAGCAACCTAAATTATAAGCCCTACGCCCTACGTAGGTAGTATGAGATTTTTGTTGGTAATGTTGGATCCAGTTGGCAACTTACCATAAGGGAATTGTCCTACTTCTTTGGGCATGCATGGGCTAGCACACTTGTGTGGTCTGCTCGATCATCTTTTGGTTTGGATAAATTGTTGTCCCTTTCCCATTTCTGGATAGATTTTCTATTTTTTGTTAATAAGCTTATAGATATATATTATATAATATTGCTATGTCAGATAAAATATTTTTTATTTTATTTTTTGGGTGTCCATGTCCAGAATCCAGATAAAATCTTGCTCCTTCAAGACAACTCTTGTATTACAGGTAATCTGGTTCTTGTCATTATTCCTTACAGTTTTTAGGCCAATTAACATCGATCATGGCCATCCACCGTTCCACGTCAAAAACTAACCACCTTCACACGTATTAATAATTTAATGATATATTTTAAGGGCAGTACTATCGCCACCACCGTTGTAGCACCCTTTTATTTGTATTGTTAGTGCAAAAATAATTTTTTATTTTTTATTTTATTTTTTTATATCATTTTTAAAATATATTTAAACATTTTAAATTGAGCGATATTTAGTGATTTAAGAATTAAGTATATAGTATTTGAATATTGAGTTAGTCTTAAATTTGGACTCAGTTCAGATTAACTAAACTTTTTTGATGTTCCAATCGTAACCAGTAGTACTAAGCAAACAGAAATTTAAATATCATCATGTGAAAAGTAAGATCAGTACTCTGCATGTTAAGAGATCATGTACGTAGGCTAGCGCTAATTAGTGACAAATTAAAAAGAGCACAAGATTACATATATATATATATATATACCAATTAATTATGAATAATTTTGAAACAATTTTGAACTAATTGCATGCTGATCTTGTGGAATGAATTATTGGTACCAAAAGACAGTTTTTTTGGGGGAACAAAAAGTTTCACCACCCTTATAATGATCATCATGTTGTGGTACTAAAAGCAGGGCAATTCGGAAATTTCGAAAGCTTTTTTTTTTTTATATATATATATATATTCAAAGGAGACAAATTATGTGCGAACTGTCCTTCTCTTGTGCAGAAGAAAATGGATAGGCCTGTCGACTTGGGTATCAACACGTCGCAGAACAACCTTTTGATGACCCAAAGCAAAATGGTTGGCTTCACCAAAGTCTCCTCCCCTCCCACACTACCATCCATCCATCCATCTGCTTCTTCTTCATGGCCATTAATGCTCAGTACTCCTACTCCCTACTCCTATAAGTATTATTCAAACGTCTGCATGATTAACTTCCTTCTTTTCCTTTTAGCTACGTTTCTTTATCAAATTACAGCGAAAATGAGAATATAAAGAAAATTAAAAATTAAAAAAAAAAAAGAGAAGAAAAAGTAGTATATATTAATTAAAAGAAATTCCATTGAACAAGGCAACGAGAATTTACATAAACATATCAAGCATTGCTCACCAACCAGACGTACAAGACCAGACCCTTAAACTACGTTAATTAGCTTTGATACCTATGCATAAACTTGACCTAAACGACCATTTGATTTTTAAGGAAAAGACCCATTAATGGAAAAACTAGACTGAGGAAAAAAAACATAGATCAGCAGTTAATTCTTGAGCACAAACAAACAGTAATTAAAGAGACGAGATATTGCATTGAGACATCATGAGGACAGGCGCGCTACATATTGTCCTTGACTTCGAACATGTTACGGTTTTTGACGACGATATCGAACATGTGCATGGACTTGAACCTGTTGAAATCCTTGGGAAGAGAGATGAGGTGGACAGTGGATGGTTTGTGGAACTGGAGGAGGTCTGGGTCTTTGTAGTACCTCTCCCACCCAAGCGACAACAGCTTCCGCTCCAGCACCGCGTACGAGGTTATCACCTCGTTACTTGGAGTGTGGACTAGCACCTTGCGCCGCGCATCCAATGACTCCGCCGCCGGGTTCTCGACCAGCCGAACAACGCCGTCCTTGAAAACCCATACACCCGACATTCTTTTCTCTCTCTCTCTCTCTCTCTAAATTGGAGAGGTGTTTTCAGTGAGAATATATATGTAAGACGAACCTTAATTGTTAGCTTGGAGATGGAGCAGCAAAGGGGTCGAGTAGGTGTATTTATATAGGAGAAGAAGAGTACGTCGCAATTATTATAAATTAAGAATACTCATGTTGTATCTAAAAAAAAATTATATATATTAATTTTATAAATTGATGTGTCTTTATCTTATAATTTATTATATTTATTTTATAATAAAAATAATTTTAAAATTTGACAAACTATTTCAAATTTTCATATTATAAGTTTATAAAATTAATTCTTTTGTAATTAGAGTTTTTCATAAATAATTAATATATAATTTTATTTGGTTTTGAATTCATGATGATGGGTGTAGAAGATGTAGGTCATGCATGATGTGGGATCCGATATTTGAAGGGAGGGCCTCGAGGACACATGATTTGGGGTCGGGGTGTTTGGGAAATAAGATTTGTGGGCATAATCGGATTGAGGGGAATCCGTGGTCCTTTTTTTCCAAGTCTTTTACAGGCCACCTTTGGAATCTTTGTTTTGTTTGTAGAATTAATTAATTAATTTATATAGATTAGGACTTATTCTAGAAAAGTTCATCAAGTTTAACAGAAAATGACTTTTTAGGTATACATTGTCAATTGTGTAATTATATATTGACGCGCGTACGTTGTTGTCAAAATTGTACATGATGGTCTTTGCGGATTACCACTCATGCCGATATTCGTATAATAAAATTTAATTTGTAAGAGGGAATCGACCAAAGCAATTTGGGATGTTGATGCATGGCAGCCAGATCGTATGATATTATTGGAGAGTCGTGCAAAATAGTACAATTGTCTCTTTGTTGCTTTATTATATAATATTGTCTCTATATATGTTTCTTTAAATCAGTTTTTTTTTTTATAATTATTATAAGAAAAATGAATATTTGTGACATTTTAATTGTAACTAACAGAATTATTTAAGTCGAATATATACTCTCAAATAATAATTTTCATTACAAGAAAATTGGGCAGATGTATCACTTTAATTGCTACAAAATAGAGCAGATGTGGTACTAAAGTGTCATATCTATTCTATTTTGTCGTCACATCTGTCCCCATTTTCTTATAGTGTTTGATTGTAATTAAAATATTACAAATGTGTTTTTTTGCAGTGTTAATTAATTGAGAGTAATTAAACTAATTCACGTACACGTGATAATTATTTACTATGATCTTATGCATGCATGCATGCATCACGTGCATGTATACATAATTACATTAATTCAGCTTCCACTGTATCTTTTTCTCCCTAGCTATGCAAATTTTTATTAATTAAAAATGATAAAGATATTTTTCAAAAAAGAAGAAAGGTAAAGAAAAAGTCATCTTGGGTGTCTAGGACGCCATTAAGTAAGTCTATGGGCGGTCGGTCGAGGCGGTGAATGCAACTTACGTGCTGGTGATCATTTTTTGTTTGGCATATAAGAAAATTGGTAACGTCTGAGCTAGAAAAAAGAAAATTAAACAAAAGTCTATGCGCATGATGCATGGTGGAGGGACGAAGGAAGGGAAAGAGAGAAAATGGAGAAAGACCTGTGAACAAGTTTAGGCTAGAATTGATCATGAAAGAAATTAACATACTAATGTGACTTTGTAGTACAATTGCCTCCACTAGTAGTAACTATGCCATGAAGGAATCAATATTTAAATTTAAAGTTTTTTTTAAAAAAAAAAAAATATATATATATATATATATAGGTGTACTGTTAAGTACGCATGCACAATCGACACAGTAATATCTATGGAGAGCTGGAAAATGGGCATGCAATATCTATGGAGAAAGCATATATGCAACAGTTTGGAAGAATAATATATGAGAAATAACAAATACAACATATTTTGAAAGAGAAATAATATTATATTCAAGCTCCAAATGTAGTTACTTGTCTTTGTTCTTTTTTTTTTTCATTTTAATTTTTTCTTTCATTTCATTATGATCTTTTCCTAATCTAATTTCCTCCTCTTTAATGATTTTTTATGACAAGAACATTTTATTAATCAAATAAAATCATTACAAACGATTATTAAGCCAAATAAGAGATAAAGTTTGGAAATCTATCCAGCCACATTTGAATGGTTCAATAGACCAAGCATGTCTAGCTAGGCCAGTAGCTTGATTACGTTACCTTATCTATTTACATGTTGAATATGATGATCTTGAAAACCAACCACAAGTTTAACAATGATCTCATTCATTATAATCCCCTAATCAGGAGAATGGTTTGTTGTCCCATCTTGAATTTTTTTCACTACTAGTAAAGTACAATCTGTCTTAAGAATCAATTTTGAAATACCTGTATGAGCACAAAGCTGCAATCCCCTAAATACAGCTAGAAATTCGATAGCCTAGTCTGGTGTCTCCACTTCCCATTCACTCTTACTATCTGCCATTAGAGTATTGATCCCTCGTGCATCTCTAAGTATGAGTACTCGGCCTATATCTGTCTTATGAAGATGATGAAACATGACTCCATCCATATTAAGTTTCAAATAACCAGCTCATGAGGGGTGGTCCAACCACCACTACAACAAAAATCACTTTTTGGGATGAACTTGTTGAATAATTTGTCTCAAAAATATTTTTGGGATGAAAAAAAATCGTCACAAAATCGTCCATGTATCCCCGTCGCAAAATGGTTTTGGGGATGAAAATTCACTTTTCGTCCCAAAAAATATTTTTTGGGACGAAATGGGAGGTGATCGTTTGAATGCCATTCGAACGGTTTATTTTTTTGGGACGAATGATTTTTGTCTCAAATTACCATTTGAACAAGACATTTTCACGTTCGAATAGTGACGACTCCATTTGATGTTCGAACGATGAGCTGTTCGAACAGTACATTTTTACGTTCAAACGACGGCTAGTCAAATTGACGTTTGAACGATGAGCCGTTCGAACGCCTCCGCGTGTTAATTTGAACATTAATTTTACTGTTCGAATGGTAGTGCTTAACCGTTTGAACAAACTTTTTTCATAAAAATTTAAAGCGTTTGAACATGTGGATCACTGCTCGAACATGTAGACTATCGTTTGAATGTTTTATTTTACGATTCAAATGGTTATTATAATGTTGTTTGAACGGGCAAATTACTGTTCAAACGAATATAATACTGTTTGAATGTTTTGATTTTACCGTTCGAATGTTGTTATAGTTTTGGTTCGAACATGTAGACTACGATTCAAACAGATAGACTACGGTTCGGATGTTCTGATTTTGCCATTCGAATGGTTGTTATAGTTGTATTTCGAACGCCTCATAACCATTCAAACAGTGTAGTAATTTTTTCTACCCATAAATAATTAATAGAAAATATAACTCACATAAATTACATCTTAAAATATAACTACCAGTCTCATAAATGTATATAAAATAAAAAAGGTCAACTATTATGATAGTATGAAATACTATATATTTAAAACTATGATCTATAAATTAAATTAGTTGCTTGAAGGCCTGGATTGTTGAATAAGCATCTGCATTTGGAGTTGCATTTCTCTCATGAACTCCGCTTGTTGCTCTTCTTGTTGTTTCATTCTCATCTCCAAATCAACTTGGTTTGCTTTCAATTCTTGGTTCTCTAACCTCGCTTCCTCCAATGCTCTAGAAGTTGTGGCATCTCTAGATGATGATTTGGAGTTAGAAGACTTGACGCAATAACCCAAACTCCTTAAATAGCTTGAACGTGGACCCAGAACTTTAGTAAGGATTTCCACATCACTTGGTGTGGAGTTTTGATCAGTGACTGGTTCAGCACGCAGAGCAACCATTTTTTCCTTCACATAAGAAAAATAATTAATATTGCTAAAAATATATAATGAAGTTAAAATTAAAACATATAATAATACTTACATAATTTTCGCGGGCATCAGGATGAGTCCACTCTCCATTACGATCAGTATGTGATGCAGCATATAATTTTGTCATATCGTAGTTGCTATCTAAGTCTTGCTACAAGATAAATATTTTATAGATATAAATTTATTAGAATACACAAAATAATAAATTATCATAAAAAAATAAACTTACCAACTTCAATGAAAGACGATGGAAGGATCTTGAACCTGCACGATGATGAATCTTCATATTTGATCTATTTATTTTGTTTATAGAGCTTCGCTCCTGCATAAAAGTTATAAACATTAGCAAAATAACTTATAAGTCATGACTTGTAAAACAAATTGTGTATTTACCTTAAATGCAGGATCCTCAAACATATCACATAGTTTTTCCCAATCTGTAGGTTGAATATCCTGAAAAGGTTTTGAGCGTGCATCGTCTTTGTTCTCAAATTTACTGTAATGCTCATGACATCTGGCCTTATACTTTCGGAATGTAGTACACATAAGCCCATCAATAGGCTTGCGGTCCTCCTCCTGACCAAAATTTAGTTCAAAGTTATCCTTGAAAAAGTATATATCGTGAACAAATTATTTGCACATATTATATTTGCATAAACATTAAAAAATTATTATTTAATGAACAAAATAATTACCAAACAACGCTTTCTAATAAGCTCTTTGATATCCTTGGGAACTTGACACCATGATATTGTAGCCAAAGGTGCGTACGTCCGTGTAAGAAAACGTACATGATAAGCAAGCCAGGCAGCTGGTTCTCCTTCACCTCTAGTATGATTGTCAGGAATGTTAACTTTAATTTTACCAACTTTACGATATTTCTCTAATGTCACGCCTCTAGTAGGACCTCGTCCCTGACGAGAATGTACGTTTTGCTCTAAATATACAACATGGCAATGTACACATGAAACGAATTATGGTAGAATTCAATATACTTATGTGTCATTTATTTTAATTAAAACAATATAATACAATTTTTTTACCTTGATCTGGGGTATTTGCCTCCAATGGTGAATCAATCGAAGAGTTAGGTATCAGTGGAGATGGGATGGGGATCGTCTTCCTCTTGGGTGGCATGATTTCAATCAGTAGCTACATATATCACATAGAAGACTCATCACAAATAATAAATGCAAACACAAAGCACATCAATCATCTGTATCAATTTCAACGGACCACTCTCCCTCCACATCTGTAGGTACTTCAGATGAATCCACATTTTCTCTAATTGTTGCATCAATAACTTCAGTCCCAATATCTCCCCTATGCAATGGGGTCATCTCATACTGGCTCGAATCTACAAACAAGTTGAAGACAGGCTGACTCTCTTGGTATGCTTCTTGAGTAGAGGAATCGCCTTCCTCTTCATTAAGTATATCTCCTTCAGGGATAACATCATATATATTTCTAGGAGAAAATCTTTGTACTACTCGCCATTAATTTCCTAACTCAGGATCCTCTAAATAAAATACTTGAGATGCTTGAGAAGTCAAAATAAAAGGATCATTTTCATACCATTTTCTTGATGTATCAATATTCAAGAAATAATTATCATTGCACACTCTCCTTCTTGGATTGCTTAAATCCCACCAATCACATTTAAACAAATATACAACAAGCTCCCCCAAATATCTCAAACCAATTATATCCACAATCATCCCATAAAAATCTATAATTTCTCCCCCATGACTTCCTTCTACTAGGACACCACTATTTTGAGTCATTCTATAACGCTCCCGCTCCATTGTGTGATACCTACTTCCCCGAGAAATACACACAGAATATCAAACTGCGCGTCTCGATGGACCAGGAGCCAATGCATACAATTCATCCGAGATGTCGTCAGGATTTCTACTATGCATTTGCACAACCTATAATATTGAATAGAGTGTGAACATATATATAACTACAAAATCACTAGATATATATAAGTTAACTAAATAAAATATATAACTTAGTCATTACCCGCCGTTCAAACCATTTAGGAAACTCTTCTTTATGTTTTTTGTCTATATCAATTGCTCCTTGTTCTTTGAGCAAGTTAATATGATAACTGAAATATAAATATAGTATATAATTAATAAGAAACTTAGATGTATCCAAAATCATGAAAATATCAATTATTAAATAAGGAGAACTTACTTTAAGTGGCTTTCTATCCCGAGACAATTGTTTAGCACGTACCACTAAGCTTTATTAAACTCTCCTCTAGACAAATCATAACCACACTCTGCACCAAGTGGACGTACGTGTTGGGAAAATACAGAAAAGAAATTCCTCTATCTCGCTTGGTAGACATCAAAGTTCCATTCTGGTCGATCAAATCTCGTGTCAACCCCGTGGAAGTACTTTGAACAAAATGTATGCCACTCATCATTGATATAAGCTTCTGCAATTGACCCTTCTGAGCGAACCTTGTTTCCCATTGTAGGTTTTAATTTTTCAAGAAATCTTTCAATAGGATACATCCATCTATATTCGACTGGTCCTGCAAATCGAACCTCACGTGGCAAATGAATGGCTAAGTGAACCATTATATCAAAGAAAGATGGTGGGTAAATACTCTCCAGCTTACACAGTATTATAGCAATTTCTCTTTCCATATGATCCAAACCTTCTACATTCAACGTTCTGGCACATAAATCTTTGAAAAAAGCACCTAGCTCAGTCAAAGCCATGCTTACATCTCTCGTCAAGTACCCACGAATACCAATTGGCAATACACGTTGTAAGAAGACATGACAATCATGACTTTTTAATCCAGTAACTTTCCAATCATTTGTCCGCACACCTTGTTAGATTCGACGCATAATCATCTAGTAATTTAATTTTCATTAACCACTCACAAAAGCTTACCCTTTCATTCTTAGACAGTGTATACCAACCAATTGGCATGTGGACAGACGAACCATGTTCTTGCAAGTACATTTCTTGTCTGATCCCCAACCACTTCAGATCCTTCCTTGAGTTTAACGTATCCTTTGTCTTGCCCTCAATTGACATCAACGTTCCCAACACAGACTCACAAATATTTTTTTCAATATGCATAACATCGAGACTATGCCGCAATCTTAATGTCGACCAGTATGGGAGTTCAAAGAATATACTTTTCTTTGTCCAGTTCATGTCATTCTCAGTTCGCTTTCGCTTCCTCTATTTTTTACCGAACTCATTACTAGCCACATCCACCAATTGTGCAAGTACATATTGTCCAGACATATATGGTGGAGGGTGCCTCCGTTCAACAGTCCCATCAAACATTCTACGGTTTCCACGCCATCTATGATCAATAGGTAAATAACAACGATGACCCATAAAACAAAGTTTCCTCCCATATGTAAGCCACTCAAATTGTGTGTTTGTTACATATCGGGCATGACATTTTTCCCTTTGTACTCCAACCTGACAAGTTTCCATATACAGGAAAATCATTTATTGTCCATAAGATAGCAGCATGCATCTTGAACGAAGTACCTATTGATGCATTAAATGTATCTACTCCATTTTCCCATAAATCTTTCAACTCAGCAATCAATGGTTGTAAATGTACATCTATATCATTTCCAGGTGATCTCGGACCAGGAATGAGCAAACTCATCATGAAATATGGATCCTTTATATATTTCCATGGTGGTAAGTTATACAGGATAAGTACAACCGGCCAAGTACTATGTGAAGTGCTCATATTTCCAAATGGATTAAATTCATCTGTTGCCAGCCCAAGACTCACATTAGGTGGTTCTGCAGCAAACCATAGATATTCTTTGTCAAACTCCTTCCATGCCTCAGAATTGGCAGGACGTGACAAAATATTATCATTTTTAACTCTATTCGACAAATGCAATGACATGTCCATAGCCGTTGCATGAGACATAAATAACCGTTGCAATCTCGGTTTTAATGGAAAGTGTCGTATCACCTTCTATGGTATATTCTGCTTCCCTGATGTCCATCTTGATTCATGACACACAGGACACTCATTCAACATTTCATTCTCTTGCCAGAAAAGGATACAATCATTCTTGCATGCATGTATTATATTATAGTCAAACCCTAAACCTCGCTTCAAATCCTTAGCTTCATAGTAATTTCGAGGCAATAAATTGTCCGATGGAAGTGCTTCTTTAAATAGCTCGAGCAACATGTCAACTGCCTTGACAGATATTCTATACATGGATTTTATATGCAGAAGTCTCACTATAAAAGACAGCTTACTATGTCTTTCACATCCTGGATATAGTTGACGTTGTGAATCCTCCCACAAGCAGGAGAATGTGTTATGACCCGACTCACTTGCACTTGATGTTTCTGTAGCACTTCCTCCCATAAACATTCCCGCTCCAATATTACCCAACATTTGCTCCATATCCACATCGTAATCATGACCACCATCATCGTTGTAATCGTGACCACCATTATCTGCCTGTGTATCTTCATCGTTGTCTACCGTAACTACACGCAAAGGCTCAATTGTTGGATATAGCTCTCCATGTAAGACCCAATCTGTATACCCCTGGTCAATACCATTAACGAAGAGATGCTCATGCACCAAATCTAGTGTTTGAGAACGCAAATTCTTGCACTTTCGACGTGGACACCTGATACGCCCATCAACATCAATCGCACTACATGCAAACTCCAAGAATCCCCTCACACCTTCAGCCTATACACTGTAATCCTTACCCAATCGATCACTCACTCGCATCCATCCTTTATCCATTACTAAGACCCTATTACAAACAATGATGCAACTATCAATAAATAAATTCAAACAAAATAAGCAAATTAGGACTTTTTTTGTAATCTTTTTTTTTTTAGGGAAGGATGAAGAAAATTTTAAACAAAATACCTTGAGTACCAAACAAGCTAGATATATGACTTTACCACCTAGACTCGATTGACTATAAGCATGCATGATCTACGACAAAAATCTCAGTTTTCATAACCTCGTGGTCAAGACCATGACCTAGACACTAACTTGGAATTCCTCTCTTTCACTTCTTCTAATTAATTGAAATAGTCCATTTTCTATGTTGAAAACTCATAAAACACACAAAACACACAAAACAAATAGAACTGCGCATAAACTAGAACCGTCGAAATTGATATATGGTAATTATATTCATCACAGTACAGAAGATCAGAGAAATTGATATATGCATAACATGTATTTTGACATGGGCCACTACCTACTACATGGGCTTGGCTTTGTTTATTTTCTTACCATTAATAATTGTATTGTAATGTTAATTCAGATCAAGAAGAGCAATCCTAAACAAAATACATATGCATATATATATATATATATATTGATATTTACACCGGATTAAAAGACAGAACAGATAAAGAAAGAAGAAGCAAGAAGTAAAAACAGATCAACTAACCTTTGATATGATTTTGTCCTTGATGATATGATTCGTAACTTTCAACAAGAAGAAGCAATTCCAAATAGAAGGTCACAAGATTAACAATCTACAAAATCCTAAATCACAACAAATTTCAATCATATAATTGAGATTTTGAACAAAAACTCATGAAAATAGAAACTCAAAATTAAAATACTCACTAAATAAAAAGAAAAATGAAGAATTGAATGAGATAGGAAGAAAATCTACGAAATTCCACTTTCTCTCTGTATCTCTTATCTTTTTTTTTTTTATATACAAAATGTATAGATCGTTCGTGAGGCTGGGAGATTTAATTTTTAATTTTTCGTTCAACACAAAAAAACAAAGCGGCAAAATCTCCCGCCTAAGCAAGTATGCCCTTCCACGTTATATAAGAAAAATATAATATATCTTTTAATTTTTTTAAAAAAGCTAATATATCATTTAATTAGCAACGTCTCCTCTTGCTTCATTTTCTCTTAAATGGTAATCGATTGATGCATCCTATCTTACCTAAATATATATACCTTAGCCGGCGCCGCTACAAAGCTCACTACTTTTCATGTTTTGTTTTTTATTTTTTATTTATTTTTTTGGTTTTTCTAATGTCGTGTTTTGCTCATCTCTTGCTTAAGATAAAGTTTAAAATTTATATATAATATCTAAATTTAAATCTATATATAATTTAGATATAATTTAAAATTATATATCTAACTAATCTCATTTAAATTTTAAATCATATCTAAATTATAATAATTTTTTTATTTAAAATTTATATGTAATATCTAAGTTTAAATTTAAATATATAATTTAGATATAATTTAAAAGCTATCTAAATTTAAATTCATAATAATTTAAATATAATTTGAAATTATATATCTAACTAATTTTATATAAATTTCAAATAATAATTTTGAAAAATATATATCAAATGATTTTGAAAAAATAAAAATAAAAAATAGATTTTTTGCAAAACCATTCGTACTACTTGCAGTAAATAAAAGTTCATTTTCATACTTCATTGTAAATCGAACTGTAATATATCAATATTTAGATTATATTAATATATTTATAACATTTCTTTGAAGGATATTCATATCCATTCGAAAGCTTAAAAGTTCTCAACGAAAAACTTTTCCGCATGAGACAATTCAATTCATTCGTTCGAACAGAACCTTTAGCCGTTTGAACACTAAATTTCACTGTTTGAACACTACTTTTAGTCATTCGAACAAGATTTTCATCATTAGATAATTTGGTGGGAAATTCATCCCACATTGGCGCCAACAAATTTTAATTCGTTTGAACGGTGTATATATCCGTTCGAACATATTACAACAACATATTATACATTATATATTATATATTATATATTATATATATGTAAGTATATATTATATATATAATACATAAATTAATGTATATATAATATAGTAACTTATGTTATAATATAGTAATATGTATTATAATATATAAGTTATTATATTATATTATAACATAAGAAACTATAGTAACTTATATTATAATATAGTAACTTATATATTATATTGCAGAATTATAAATTAATGATATATAACTATATTATATAAATATAGTGGTAGTATATAGTATATTAAGTAGTACCAAGTTATATATTATTATATAAGTATATTAGTAGTATATAGTATATTAAGTAGTACCAAGTTATATTATATAAGTATGGTGGTGATATATAGTATATAATTAATATAGTAGTAGTATATTGTATATTAAGTAGTACCAAGCTATACGATATTGTACCTTATATATTATATCATAAGATTATAAATTAATATTATAAAAATAGTTTATTATAAGTATAGTAGTTGTATATAGTATATTCTATATATATATATATAAGTATAGAACTAGTATATAGTATAGTATATATAATTATAAAGTATATTCTATATATATAGTATATTATATATATATATATAAGTATAGAACTAGTATATAGTATATTATATATAATATCTAAATTCTAAATTATATCTAAATTATATATAAATTTTAATTTAGATATTATATACGATTATAATTTAGATATGATTATACTATGAATTTAGATATGATTATAATTTAAATTTATATAATTATATATAAATTTAAATTTTGGTTTTTGACTACTTGTGTTAGCATAAAAGTCTATACCTACAATTCATGGTATAATATAATACGTATAATATTTATGTTTTTTGTTCTTTAATTTGTATATTTATGTGTTTGGGTATTACCAGTACTCATGACTAGTTGTGTTTTGTATAATTAATTTTAATATTCATCATCTTTTTATTTTCTAAATTAGTTATATTTAATTGAGTTACTTTCTAAGTCAATTACGAGTTTTCAATATTTATATTATTTAAATGCTATATTTATTCCATAGACTAACTAAATATATGCCTAAATTAATAAGCTATATAACTTTTGAAAATTAAAAATAAAAAAAAATAATTAATTGTTCGATCAGATATTTAAGCCTTCAAACATCATTTCTATTTCCTCCAAAATTTAATTCATCTCACCCACCAAAATAACCGTTCAAACGGTAACTTTAAAACCTAAAGTAACCGTTCGAACAGTTACTCAAATTCTCGCCATAATTTTTTTCCTAAGCCACGCATTTAACATTCGAATGTTTAAAATTATTATTCGAACAAAAATACAATACCGTTCAAACAGTTGCGTCGTTTGAACGGTTTTCTGTATTGGAGACGATTTTTTTCATCCCAATATCATCTATTTGAACGGTAAGTTACTAGTTCGAACGGATTACACATCCATAAAGATTTAGGGATGAAAATAAATTTTCATCCCAAAAAAACCATATTTTGGGACTATTTTTATTTTGTCTAAAAATAATTTCATCCCAAAAAACAAAATTTCTTGTAGTGCACAGAAAGTTTTTAGTTCTGTAGTAGACTTCAACTTCACATCATTAAACAACCTTTGCATAGTTAGTGCATACTCAACCACCTATTTTGGATCAAGTAGTACATTCTCATCAATCTTTTTGTTTCTAAATTATATACCAAAGACTCCAAGCTATAGAGAAGAAAAACCCAGGTCTTCAACACTACCTAAATCCCTCACTTTAATAGCAGCTTCTATTACATTTAGGTTTCTATCCACTTCATCCATGAATGGTAAATAGCACTAGTCCCACATATTAGCAGTGGATGGGAAACTAAACAATACATGAAATAAATCTTCCCTCACACCATTATAGAACCAGCAGCCTCCATCATTAAGGATACTCTTTTTCTTCAAATCTTTCACTGATGGGAGACCATCTTTACAGGCACGCCAAGAAAAAATTCTGACTTTCTTAGGAATCTTTAGCTGCCACATTTACTTCCCTAGGGCATGTCAAGATTGTGCTATAGAGCTAGCTTTCCCCAATGTTCTTCTTCGTGTTCTACCTTATCCATCTAAAAACTCTAATATATATGCCATATGTGCCTCTAGGCTCGATCGGGAAACATTTCAAAATGTTTGTTTCTTCTTCTATATATAGGACAGCCATCTATTCTCTCCTTAACTTATAATAAGTTGAAAAGTTGCTAAAAGGAAAAAAGTAACGTCAAGTATATATAGCTAGCTACTTAGCTAAGGTAGCTTAGCAAGCATATATACAATATTATGATGATATATGTAAAAGTAATGAGACATGATTTATATATAAATGTGACGTTGCATGAGTACCTTAAGAACTGCCCATCCATGCCTGCCATGCCATGCCATGCCATGCCACCCCACCAAATTAATTATCAAAGTTGATGGATATATAGTAGTACGTACTGATGATCTGGAGACCATAAGAAGACGCATATTCCTCCACCTTTATCCACCACTATGGTCTCAATACTGCTAGATTTTGCCTACTACCTCCTCGTGCCCACATGGTCCTGCATGCAAGACTTCACCCCGACCAAACCCGGCATTTCCATTGTCTTGACAATGATCTTTCACCCTAAATATCCCCCTTGTCAGCTTCTAGATCTCCAAATTCCAACTTACCTCTTTCTCATTGGCCCGACAGTATGAGTACACATGACATATATATATATATATAATATTCATATATATCATCATTTAGTGCAAAATAAGAAACACATGATATTAATTTTACGTTAAATAAAAGAAAACATCACAGCTATATATCAAGTTATACGTACGTATCCTAGTCTTTAATTCTCCAGCTAGCTTTCAGAAAGAAAAAAAGAATCCAGACAATTCTAGATCACTTCCACTACAAAGTAGTCATTATTCAAAGCTGCATCCTTTTCATGAGCTTCGAAGCTGATATATATTGATAGTACGAAATCGAATACGTACATAAACACGTAAAGAATAATGAAAAATTCCTCGCGATAATGACGTATATAGTGATGAGGTGGCACCAGCAAATCATAATTAAGTTTAAAAAAAAACATGACTGCATGATGATCTCATGATCAGAAATATTGGTGATTCTCAGGCCATATCTAAATCCTACGTACTCCACAATACTCCACCTCAGATGACAATGATCAGCTAGCTTTTGTTGTATTTTTTGTTTTTCCTGATCATGCAAACATGATGACTTTATATAAAGTCATATATCATGATCAGACCACGCAGCAAGCAGGGAACATTGCCCTAGCTCCAACCCGACCACCTTTGTTAACATGCTTGCTTTAATCTTATGTCTCAGAAAGAATCATTTAGGACTTGTCTCCACAACATCAAAAGCTAGAAAAGCTCTCATGATCACACTACTTAATTATAATACCACAGTGCATATATAATTAAGCAGCTAGCCATATGTATTGCATATATGCATAATGCATGTGGTTGTTCCTCACAAATGCCAAAATTTGAGTCGGCCTACATGATTTTACTAACTAGCAGCATCATTATACTTTAATTAATTTGTAGCATCTTTTATGAATGTGTGTGTATATATGTCTTTCCCTAGTAACCTGATCTTCTTTTTTAAGAAAAAGCAATTGGATCCATCTTAATCATGACTAAAGCTGATCGACGGTCTCCCACCAAACAATAATTCCGTGAAAAGACATAGGGTTATGCCGCGGATATGAATATTAATGCAGTCATGATATTATATATATATATATATATCTATATATATCATCCATTGTAATTAATTAATAAGTAGAGATGGAATAAATAATTTTCACGTTTTGCTTTATGCAAATTCCCATTAATGATGCCTACATATTTCATTTATATTACCTGTATGCAGTGTAGAGAGAGAGAGAACTAGTTAGGATATATATATATATATATATATATATGAGAAATTTTATTTGTAATCCCAAATGACCAGAACTGCGAATGCAGACCTATTGATATATTTTATGCAATAAAAATTATTATAATTTGAGAGAGATATTATTGTAATTTAAAAAAAAATAAAGGTAAAATTATCTAGACTTGCATGAGCAGTACTCTCCATCGAGTAATGGAGACTAAATTTTAAAAAAGATGTGATCTTTGTGCGTATATAATTACTATATATAATAATAACCCAAAACTAAATTACTGAAATTAGTATATGAGTTTTAAATTAAAAATTAAGGTGAAAGAAAAATATAGGTAAAATAAACTGTTGACATATATAATGAAATAATGTCTTTAATTAAATTACGTCCGTATAACTTACAATAATATTTACTAACTAGCTATATATAGGAGGTCGATCGTGATCGTCTCCCCATCTCCAACCAATTAGCAATTCCTAAATTGAGGTTTATCTACTCATAATGTTGCCTATGATTAGTTATACCCTAAATTAAGCAAAAGGTACGTACCGCGTACAGATAACATTTATTTTGAGGAAATTAATATATTATTGGTGATCTTGTCTTGACAACGAATATTAGAGCATATATCTTAAAAAAAAAAAAAACATGCAGTACTAGTATTACTAGTACCACTTTGGTCATGCATCGTGACATTTCTTCTTACTTAATTTTACTTCCCTTTTTTCCTTAATTTAATTATTTCAAACTTTTCTCTTCAAAGTACTCATACAAAAATAAATACATAATTTTATCGTTATTAAAATACTGCTTATTTATTATCAGTTATATATTTTCTATCGAAACGATTATATATTTTTTACCGAAACAAATCTATTAGTGTATTTTCCTTAATTAAGTGTTGTGAATATTAAGTAGCTAGCTAGCTTCTAGTCATTGTCCTATACTTATAATTACCCATCTCCAATACTATTCCAATGGCAGTAAATATCCCCAAACTCAAAAGTACAGTTCTTTTCAAAGCTTTAGTAGGTGTGACTTGAGGACATGCATAATGCCAACTTGATCATCATCTCCTTCCTGATTCTGAAGGCCGAAAAGAAGTTAAATGCAATGAATATGCAATATCTCTCTTGTAAAATAATTAGCCAATTATTAGGTTTTAGTATGATTTGTAATATAAATTACACTCACACACACACACACACACATACATACATACATACATATATATATATATATTATATATATATATATATATATATGGGCGGCCTGTTGTTTATAATATTGAAGTTATATAATATTCTCCATTACACTAATATAATCATAGTGCAATCACAATCATTGGGCTTAACAAAGTCTTGATGCTTGTTAATGGTATTTGTGTAGAGATCATTGCCAACTTTTCTAGCTTCCAAAGTGAATGAGGGATCGAACTTTGCTATATATATGTTGAAGGGAATAATACAGATCGAACAATATATATATATACATATATTTGCTTATAATTTGTTCATAAGTTTATGCATGCTTAAATATTAATTAATTACTTTGATTTAAAAAAAGCAAGGATATATATATATATATATATATATATATATAATATGATGGAATGAGCTGCTAGTCCAGTTACATTGATAATTATGAGAATAAAGTACTAAACATTTGGAATATTGTAGGATCAATTCCCTCTTGGAAGAAAAAAAAGTAATCTAGAAGAGGGTTTTTAGATAAATAATTCTCATAGTATTCCACAATTTATCACTAAAAAAATAATGACAGGATGGATCATTAATTATCTCTGTATTGAAGCTACAAAGTTTTTTTTATGAAGAGTAGTAATATATTTATATTTTATTTATTATTTATTTATTATTTTAAGTTTATTTGTTTTTTTATTATTTTTAAATATTTTTAATTATTAAAAAAAATTAAAAATATATAATTTTATTAATAATTATTTTTTTAATTATTAAATAAAAAAAATGATTAAAAAGTGTTAGAATGAATGTTACAGCTATCATTATTCTTTAATTAGGAATATGAATTAAATACTTTTCATCAAGTCTAGGCCGACTCGACGTCTGATCATCACTAATACGTATGCATATATAGATGCGACGTTTTGTCTTGAATGATAAAAACAAATAAGTGAACATCAGCATCTTGGTGTTGAGTCTCAACGCTAAAATTAAATTTACCGTTTACAAGGAACAAAATCATGTATACACATAACAAAATAAATATATATATATAATTAATTAATTATAATTAAAAAAATTATTTATGAAGAATTTTTTTAATTATAATTAATTAATTATATATATCTATTTTTTTTATAGTGATATATATATTTATAGATATATGATACTCATTAATTTTTTTGTTCTTTTATATATATAATTTTAGATTTTTTTTAACCTAAAATAAAAGAGAGAGTGCACGCGAATATGACAAAAAAACACACACACACGACATTCGAGATTGTCTTAAAAAAGAAATTATTTGTACATGAGTCTAGGGGATGCATGCAAGTTTTGTGCATCTCAGTGAAAAAAATCATGAGTAAATTTGAGATTTATATGAAAGTGATCGACTGTGTGAAACTTGTACCTCAAAAAGTTAAAAACTTATAAAAACTGCAAAATTATTTTTCGCACTATAAAAAAATAATAATAAAAATAATTAATTTGATGTAATCAAAATGACTGTTTTTGTTAGAAATAATTTTTTGTGACATTCTTTCTTATTTTTTGCCACAAAATTTGATGTCATAAAAGACCTATTTTCTTATAGTGATAATTATTTGACAACTATCTAATAAAATACTGATTTCAAATTGTATTGTTTTAATTTTTTGTATTTTAGTTTCAAAATAATATTACTAATTTTATGTAGTTGTAAAAAAATTGCATGTGTAGTGGCTGGTGTATCAGTTCTCTAAACTACCAAAGACTACTTGTATCAAATATTTTTCATCAATCTTAACTGTCATATTTTAATGAATGGTTACACATCACAACCTTTTTCTTCTTCTTCTTCTTATTATTATTCTTATTATTATATAGGGTATTTATTGATTGATTTGTTATTTTGTCAAAGTGTGGGATTGTGGAATAAATTTATATGGATGGGCCTGGGCTTGTATCGAGGCTCAAATGAATGAAGCTCCTGATTAAGATTATTGGGCTTACAGAATTTACTTTTTTTTTCATGTTTTTAAAAAATCGTACAAACGACAATACACAAATCAGCGCATCTAGTGTAGTGGTATCATAGTACCCTCCCACGGTACTGACCGGGGTTCGATTCCCCGGATGCGCATTTTGGGTTTTGTTCTGTTTTCAAAGTCATTTTGGACTTTTTGGTACTTTCCAATACAATTTCTGATCATTTTCGACTTTTCGTACAAACATTTTTGCTTACTCTCACAAAATTGGCTGCGTTATTCTTTTTTTTTTTTCGTATCATCCCTACGCACTAGATTTATTTTAATTTATTTTTTCATTTTTCCTCTAATAAGTATTTATTATATAAATAATAAGTCGAACAATTTAACTAGTTTAATAAAAATAAAATAATATAAAATATAAAATGTCTGATGTGAGATAATGAATAGCATCTCTAATTTTTTTAATAGAAATGATAAGTAGATAAATTCAATTAGTTGAAAAAAAAAATTAATATGTAAAGTGATTATGGTGTGAGATAATGAGTAGCATCTCATTTTCTTACACTATATACCAACGTGTAGTTATTATTTTTACTATTCTATTTAGAAATACATCTAGTAAAAGTTTTCTTTTTAAATTAATGTTGCTGTGTTTATCTGCTCCCACAGCTCACTGTTATTTACTATTATTTGATATTTTATTATTATTATTTTTTATTATTCAAAAAATATTTAAGCTCGTCTCACTATCCAAACGTAATCTAAGGCTCCGTTTGTAGTTGTGAGTGAGCTCATTTCATTTCAACTTATCTCAAACTTATCATTACATTTTTTTATATTTTTATATAAAATACAAATTTCAATACAGTTTTTTTAAATTTTAATACAATTTTTTTAATTTTTAAGACCATTTTTTTAAATCCTAAAATAATAATAATATTAAAAAATAAATTTATCTCAACTCATCTAAATTCATCTCATTTCATCTCCAAGTCTAAACAGGACCTAAGTGTATTCACCATTCAATCCTGTGAAGAAAAAGAACAGATAAGAACAAGAAAATAGCAGGGATAAAGAGACCATCCCGACATCCCGATATCCAACTCCTGCTATGGTGTTCCTGCACCATACATCTCCTGTTTTCAGAGTGATAAAGCATGAACTCCGATCGATAAATGTAATTTTTATATAATTTTTATTATTATTTTACTTATTAAAATTGTTAATTTTTATTTTTATTTTCATTTAATGTTATTTATTTTCGAAGGAATGAGAATGTTTCATTTAGCCTACATCCAATTTGGGCCTCTGCACACAATTGATTCACATTGGGCCACAACATCACAACTATTGAGAGAAATCTGCACGGCAACTTTGCACTTCATACGGCAATTCAATTTACTTAAACTTCTACTCAATTGGGCTCACTAGCACTTTAATTAAGGTTTCACTCAGCCACACATTTCATTTTCAATAGGCTGGATTGGTTTTAAATTTTGAGTGGGACACGGCAAATTAATTGAGACCTAAAAGCAATCGCATGTCATCACATGTGAGCGGGGACTATATACGTGTGTGTATTTCAGCTCGAAACTACATTGGAGAAAATAGGAAGAAAGAGAAAAGCTACTGTACAGCTTTGTCAATTCTTTCTTTTTTTTTTTTTCGATTCTTTCAATTAATTTTTTTTTTTTGTAATGAATTGAGTAAGTGGAGGGACGGCAGCCGCCCCCTGTCCCACCACTAAAATTATGTGAATGACCCCACCACTATTATTTTAAATTCTGCATAGTGACTTGCATAGTAATTTCAAAGCCTATAAATAGGAGTTTCAGTTGTAATGAAATTCATAAGAAAATATAGAGAGAGAAAGAAAGTTTCAGTTCTTAAGAGTTTCAGAGAGAGAGTTTCTTATTTCTCTTTTGCAATAGTAGTTTCTGTCTTTAGTTTCATAACACATTATCAGCACGACGATTCTACCAATTCTGAAACTAGTGGCCTTATTCCTCTGTAAGTTTTTCAATATATTATTTGAAGTCTTTGATATATTTTATTGATGATTATCTGTGTGAATTTATAAATATATTTTCTGAGATATACATATTTATTTCATTATTTATATGTGTAGAAAATGACAAATTTTACAAAATTGGAATTTGTTGCTCTTGATATATATGGAAAAAATTATTTATCCTAGATACTTAATGCTGAAATTCATCTTGATGCAATGAACCTGGGAGAAACTATTAAAGAAGGAAATCAAGTATCCCTGCAGGACCGTGCTAAAGCAATGATTTTTCTTCGCCACCATCTTCATGAAGAATTGAAAACTGAATATCTTACAGTAAAAGATCCCTATATTTTGTGGAACAGTTTAAGGGAGAGGTATGAACGCCAGAAGACTGTCATCCTCCCAATAACTCGTTTTCAATGGTTGCACCTGAGGTTGCAAGATTATAAAAGTGTTAGTGAGTATAATTCCGCACTTTTTAAAATAAGCTCAGTACTAAAATTATGCGGTGAGAAAATTACCGATGATGATATGTTAGAGAAGACTTATACTACATTTCATGCCTCGAATGTGCTCCTGCAGCAGCAGTATCGAGAGAGAAAGTTCAAAAAATATTCTGAACTTATATCATGTCTTCTAGTAGCTGAGCAGAACAATGAGCTCTTATTAGAAAACCACCAGTCATGTCCTACTGGCTCAATATCATTCCCTAAAGTAAATGGTAATAAGTTTGCATCATTCCCAAAAGTGAATGGTACATCCTTTAGAAGAAATCGGGATCATGGACGTGATAGGAGAAATTATAGAAATGTTGGTCCCACAAGTGACAACATTAAAAGGGATAATAATATACCGTATCACCAGAAGTGGTACAATTCAGAAAGGGGTAAAAATCCCCAGAATAATTCTTTAAAGAAAAGTGAAGAGGTGTGCCATAGATGTGGAATGACTGGACATTGGTCACGTACCTATCGTACGGCTAGGCACTTAGCTGATTTATATCAAGCTTCTATTAAAGGAAAGAATAAAGTGCATAAAACAAATTTAGTAGAACCATCAGATGATTTATTAGATTCAGTAGATGTAAACGTTACTCATCTTGATGTATCTGATTTATTTAATCATCCTGAAAGTAGTATTGAACACTTAATTGGAGATGGAAGTGTTCCACTCAATTAATGTATTTTCTTTCTATCTGTAATAAAAGTTTTGTATATTTTGTAGAATCATGGATCACATTGATGAGTTTTTTATCTCTGAGTTGAATGATAAAGATATATGTCTGGCTGACAGTGCTACAACTCACACAATTCTCAAACAAAAGAAATATTTTCAAAATCTAACACTAAGTAAAGCTTATGTCCATACCATATCAGGTTCATCGGATTTAATTGAGGGCTCCGGAAGAGCTTATATTATGTTGCCTAATGGCACCAAATTTTGTATTGATGATGCTCTATTCTCTTCACAATCCAGAAGAAATTTATTTAGTTTCAAAAATATACGTCGTAATGATTACTATATTGAAACGACCAATGAAGGCAGTAAAGAGCATCTTTTTATTACTAAAACAATATCGGGCCAGGAGCTCGTATTAGAAAAACTGCCTGCTCTATGTTCTAGATTGTATTATACAAAAATGAGAACAATTGAATCATATGTGGTAATGCACCAGAAGTGCATTGACCCTAAAGTATTTATGACTTGGCATGATCGCCTTGGACATCCGGGTTCTATAATGATGAGACGAATTATTGAAAATTCACATGGGCATCCCTTAAAGAATCAAAAGATATTTCTACCCAATGAATCTCCGTGCTCTGCATGTTCTCAAGGTAAGTTGATTATCAGACCATCTCCCTCAAAAATCATTTTTGAATCTCCATCCTTTTTACAAAGGATTTACAGAGATATATGTGGGCCTATTCATCCATCAAGTGGACCATTTAGATATTTTATGATTCTAATTGATGCATCTAGTCGATGGTCACATGTTTGTCTGCTTTCCACTAGAAATGTTGCATTTGCTAGACTTCTTGCTCAGATAATTAAACTACGAGCACAATTTCTTGAGTATCCAATTAAGATCATTCGATTGGATAATGCAGGTGAAGTTTCATCTCAAGTTTTTGATGATTATTGCATGTCAATAGGAATAGATGTTGAACATCCTGTTGCCCATACACACACACAAAACAGTTTAGCTGAGTCTTTGATCAAAAGACTTCAACTAATCGCTAGACATTTACTTATGAAATCAAAACTACCTGTTTCTGCTTGGGAACATGCTATACTTCATGCAACATCTCTAATTCCCATTAGACCATCTGCATATCATAAATATTTTCCATTACAGCTTGCATTTGGTCAATAACAAAATATTTCTCATCTTCGTATTTTTGGATGTGCTGTATATGTTCCAATTGCACCTCCGCAACGTACAAAAATGGGCCCTCAAAGTAGACTTGGGATATATGTTGGTTTTGATTCTCCATCTATTATTAGATACCTTGAACCCCTTACAGGGGATATGTTTAAAGCACGTTTTGAGGATTGTCATTTTGACGAATCCAATTTTCCATTAATGGGTAAAGAAAAGTTGGTGCCTGAAGCACGACAAGATATTACTTGGAATAATAAGACCCTGTCTCATTTTGATCCTCCTACAAATGAATGTAAACGGGAAGTTTAAAGGATTATTCATTTGTAAAATGTTGCAAATCAATTATCAGATGTATTTATTGACACTAAAGGTGTAGTAAAATCTTATATTCCTGCTGTTAATGCTCCAGCAAGGATTGAAGTCCCTGAAGGACAAATTGTCAAAACAGCAATAGGTGAATCTAAGGCACGCCTGAAGCGTGGAAGACCTATTGGTGCAAAAGACAAAATTCCCAGAAGAAAAAGAGTACAAAATGAATTTTGTGTTCCTGAAGAATACGTACCCACAATACAGGCTACAAATATAATTGGTGCTCCTAAAGAGCTCAAATCTTCTATTCCAGAACCTCCTTAAGAGGAAACTCCTGAAGAGTATAAATCTCCTGAAAAGGGACCTCCTGAAGAGGCGTGTCATGAAATGTTTTCCCCTGAAGAGGAACAAGTACCTGAAAATAATGAGATCTCAATACATTTCATGAAAACTGGAGAAATTCTGGATAGAAATAAAACTGTTGTCGACAACGTATTTTCATATAAAATGGCTCTTGACATTACCGGAAGTAATGAAGAAAGTGAGCCAAAAACCGTCGAAGAATGTCGACGTAGAAATGATTGGCCAAAATGGAAAGCAGCTATTGAAGCTGAATTAAATTCGCTAGCAAAGCGAGAAGTATTTGGACCTGTTGTCCAAACACCAAAGGGTGTAATACCTGTTGGATATAAGTGGGTATTTGTACGAAAACGTAATGAGAAAAATGAAATTGTGCGGTACAAAGCACGGCTTGTCGCACAAGGTTTCCTGCAGAAACCCGGGATTGATTATGAAGAAACATATTCTCCCGTTATGGATGCAATCACATTTAGATTTTTGATTAGTCTAGTTGTCACAAAAGGATTAGAAATGCGGTTGATGGATGTGGTCACTGCATATTTATATGGATCCTTAGACCATGACATATATATGAAAATCCCTGAAAGATATAAGATGCCAGAAGCATATAAGATACCTGAAGCATCTACAAGTACATCTAGAAATATGTACTCAATCAGACTACAAAAATCTTTATATGGGTTGAAGCAATCCGGACGCATGTGGTATAATCGCTTAAGCGAATATCTATTGAAAGAAGGATTTGAGAATAATCCTATATGTCTATGTGTTTTTATTAAGAAATCAGAATCCGGATTTGTTATTATTGCGGTTTTTATTAAGATACCTGAAGTATCTACAAGTACATCTAGAAATATGTACTCAATCAGACTACAAAAATCTTTATATGGGTTGAAGCAATCCGGACGCATGTGGTATAATCGCTTAAGCGAATATCTATTGAAAGAAGGATTTGAGAATAATCCTATATGTCTATGTGTTTTTATTAAGAAATCAGAATCCGGATTTGTTATTATTGCGGTTTATGTTGATGATTTAAATATTGTGGGAACTCCTGAAGAGATCTCAAAAACCGCTATATATTTAAAGAATGAATTTGAAATGAAAGATCTTGGAAAAACAAAACTTTGTCTCGGCCTGCAGCTCGAGCACTTGCCAAATGGAATTTTTATTCATCAGTCCATGTATACTGAGAAAGTCCTAAAACATTTTTATATGGACAAATCTCATCCCCTGAGTACTCCAATGATTGTTCGAACACTTAATGTGAAGAATGATCCATTTCGTCCTTGTGATGACGATGAAGAAATTCTTGGTCCTGAAGTACCATATCTCAGTACAATTGGAGCTTTGATGTATCTTGCAAATTGCACTCGACCAGATATTACATTCTCAGTTAATCTGCTTGCAAGATATAGTTCTGCACCAATTCGAAGGCATTAGAATGGCATTAAACATGTCCTTCGTTACCTTCATGGTACGGTTGATATGAGATTATTTTATCAACGTGGATCAAGTCCAGAATTGATTGGGTATGCAGATGCAGATTATCTTTCAGACCCACACAGAGGTAGATCTCAAACTGGATATTTATTTACTTATGGAGATACTGCCATATCATGGAGATCTGTTAAGCAGACACTATCTGCTACTTCTTCAAATCACTCAGAGATTATTGCTATTCACGAAGTAAGTCGAGAGTGTATTTGGCTGAGATCAGTTATTCAACATATCTAGGAAAAGCGTGGACTTCCCATGATCAATAATAGCCCAATAATCTTATATGAAGATAATACTGCTTGTATCACTTAAATCAGAGGGGGATATATCAAAGGTGACAGAACCAAACATATTTCACCTAAATTCTTTTATACTCATGAACTTCAAGAGAAATGTGAAATTGATGTCAAACAGATACGATCTAGTGATAATCTGGCAGATTTATTCACAAAGGCGTTACCAACTTCTACATTCAAGAAGATTGTGCATAACATTGGAATGCGAAGACTCAAAGATATTTTGTCACACTTTTCAGGGGGAGTAAATTTGCTGATTGTACTCTTTTTCCTTCGCTGAGGTTTTGTCCCACTGGGTTTTCCTCTGTAAGGTTTTAATGAGGCAATCTTAAAGCACTTGTGGATACATAAAAAGACTGTACTCTTTTTCCTTCTCCATTGGTTTTTTTTGCCATTGGGTTTTTTCCTTGGCAAGGTTTTAATAAGACAGATTCTTTATGGGTGGTCATTCAAGGGGGAGTGTAATGAATTGAGTAAGTGGAGGGACGGCAGCCGCCCCCTGTCCCACCACTAAAATTATATGAATGACCCCACCACTATTATTTTAAATTCTGCATAGTGACTTGTATAGTAACTTCAAAGCCTATAAATAGGGGCTTCAGTTGTAATGAAATTCAGAAGAAAATATAGAGAGAGAAAGAAAGTTTCAGTTCTTAAGAGTTTCAGAGAGAGAATTTCTTATTTCTCTTTTGCAATAGTAGTTTTCGTCTTTAGTTTCATTACATTTTTTAAGTGTTTTGATGTTCAACTTTTTCATTAGATTTTTTATTTAGTTCATCATAAATTAATTTTTTTTTTTAGGACTACGATGTAACTTAACTTTGATTATGTACATTTTTCGTAGTTGAATTAATTTAATATTTATATCGTATTGTTGAATATTTCATTCTGCTACATTTGCCATGCAAGACACTCTCAAACATTCTCAAAATACTTCACTATTATTCATTACTATATTATTACTTTTCATATATTTTTATTACTATTCATTATTTTTTCATTTCTATTTAATATTTTATTATTATTTTTCACCTACTTTTTACTACTATTCCTAACTCTTTGCAACACTTCTCAACATCCAAACTAATAAACTTGTAAATGCTTGATGACCATTTACATGATTTGAGATTCAATTTGAAACCAAGAAATGATAATTATTTCAGCTTATGCTTGAGATACCATAGAATGTCATAAGATAATAATATCTATGAGTTTATGTAATTTTCATAAAGTTTTTTTGTTCTTAATGAATTTTGACAAATTTTAAATTGTCATATAGATGTAAAAAATTTGGCTATTAAGATATTTCGTTAATACTTAAGAAAGATTAATGAATATAATATAAACCTGATTATCAACAATAGGAACATATATTTTTAATTCAATTAGAGAAATTACATAGGATTAGTTATGGTAGATCGAAAACCTTAGATTCTTGTTTTCTTGATAAAACTTCATTATTTAATTTTGTTAGTTTACTATTCTAGTTTATTAATTAATTTTTTTCATTCGAATTATCAGATAGATCTTAATTGAATACATTTTGATACTTATTAGTGATTTTTCAATTCTCGTGGAGCGATACTCCTGCTCATACACTTTATTATCTGTTATGATTCGTGCACTTGCGAAATCGACGAACAAACTCCTATATGCTATTGGGAACAAGATTCACACTCTACTTTCCCCAACCAATTACCTTTTATGTTGACCACCAAATATATATCTCAAACAATTTTTTCATTGGCTTCGAGCATTTGGATTTTGGACTAGTATCCCAACTAATCTCCGAAGTGTACAAACTCTCAGCAAGAAGTTTTCTGCAAGTACACTTCGATTAATTCAAGGAAAAAATCTCTCAATACAATTGCCCTTAAAAATTATTTGCACCCAAAGAAATACCCAAGTCCTTTACCACTTTGAGCCAACCCCTAGAGGTTATGTATCTCAAACATAAACACCAGGATCCCATTAGAAGCAGAAATAACTCCTGTTGTCCTACTATATATTGCCACACAAGATCCTATACATGCGCCCTACTCCAGACTTGAAGATATGGGGTATGACACATATACATTATATCATCACATACATTCCATACAGTCTGTTGTCCTGTGCGTATTACATCGTGTTCCAACTCAGTCGTCTTCTAAAGCACAACCCAGTGATTTACTCCAATGGTTTGCATTCAACGGTGAGGCATCAGCAACAAAATAGAATGCCAAATTGTCAATTGCCAAATGTCAGGAGTCGGAAACATTTAATACTTCCTTTCATTTGTGTCATCATGTTACTAACAGAAAATGGAAAGGCACTTTGCCAAATGATCTTTTTTTTCCCAATGTGAAATCGAAGATTTATTAAAAACACAGGAAGAACACAAGAGGAGCCCCCCAAGAAATAAAAAAGACAAGACAATCATGAAAACTCAACCCATTAAAATTTAAGTATCGTGAAAAAAAAAAAAGAACAACTTGTATACAGAACATGAAGTAAACAAAATAAAATCACTGCAAAAGCTTTTAAAATTAAGGCACAAGAACACAAAATTAATAACAAACACTTCCAATGTAAAACAGGTTAATAGAACAAGTGAGTATTACCCAATTTTTTATGGGTAACAAGTGAGTATCACCTAATAATTGTACACAGATTAGGAGCAATGAGAGCGATGAGATGAATGAAACACCAGCAGTAACCGAATAGATGAGCAGCAAATACAGGAGAAATCATAACTCATGTCTAGGCAAAGTATTGTAGTTGATATCACATGCAACCTGTTTGAAAAAGATGCTAAAAAATTTGTCCTGCAAGGCAACATTATTTGGCGCCAACCACTATTATTTCTGAAGTCAATCTAAAGAAGCTAGGGTCCCAAGATCGTGCATCCATGGCTCACAGCGGTGTAATTGAGAGAAACCCCTCCACCCCCTGGGCGGGGGCCTCCTTTCTTTCTTTTGTAAGGGGTATATGTTACACCGCTTGGGATGTTGGGAGTCCAGATGTAGCCCAGAATTAGAGCATATGGCAAGGCAACAATGAACGGGTAGAAGTCCTAACCGTAATTGCCAAGAAAGAAACTTGAATATGTCTGGATGACAAGTAATAAGCATCTATAAAAGTACTGAGAGAGAGAGAGAGAGGCTTAGGAATGGCCATTGCTAACTAGTTGCAGTTCCTGTATTGGGATCACTTTCTCAGTGTCCAAAGGTACCACTTTGAATGAAGTAAAGAATCGTTCATGTCTAGATGGCTTAGTTTGGATGAATAGGGTAAATGATCCACAAGAGTGCACAAGATTAACATAGAATATGACTGCCATTTTAGCATGGATCATATCTGAGAAAAATGAGCAGTAGAAACAGGAAATCATTGAACTTGTCTAAGCAAAATATATAAGGGTTGTAGTGGAGATCACATGAGACCATGACTAAGATGCAGACCTTGGTCCCACAAGACCGCATGAAAATTTTAAGTCAATCAAAATAAGGTAGGGCCCTGCTGGATGGTGTAGCCTAGCTTGTGATAGGCCACTGACCACTGACCACTGACCACAGTGATAGACTAGCTGGATGATCTAGTTAGATCCTTTTTCTATCTGAATCAGGGTCTAAGTTCTTTTTTTTCCTTGATTCAGAGTCTATGTATAGTTATATCATGCTTCATACAAAAGTTTATTAAAAAACGTAAATAGAACAATTAGACTGAGAAAAAGCACTGTTTTTCTTTTCCTGGTTACTCTAGATTACATCAATTGGCATGTGGAGTCCAGATGTAGCTTGGATGATAATTAGAACATATAACCGGGCAAAGATGGACACCTTCAAGAGATAATTTATCAGGTGAACGGGAAACCCATCCATCAGATTTTTTTCTCCACCTTTTATTTTCCAGGCATGTAACAGTCCCTACCAAAATGACAATGATAGAAACTTGACTATGTCTGGATGATTTATCAAGTAGTTGCCACCCATATATACAGTGCACATGCGAAAAAGAGGCACAAATTTCCTAAGGCAGGAGGCCATTGATAAGTAGTTACAGCAAGGGCGGCTCAATGGGGTAGGCAGCCTAAGGCCCCTACCCCTAGTAAGACCCCTTAAAAAATATTTTGATATTTTCTTTCAAAGAAATAAAGAAAGACGGCCCAAAGTTAAAAAGCAAATAAAGAATGTTATCAATTTATCTCTCTACCTGTAAGACAAGTGAAAATAAAGTATTCTGAAAATTATTTATTTTGAGATAGTTTTTTAACAGAAAATTAGAAAAATGAATCAAATACAATAAGTTGATATATAATTCTTTCATCTAACATGGTATGAATAATTACTTACTAAATAAAATATTTAGTTATTATAATAAAAATATAAAAAAGCCTTTTATGCATTGAGCCGGCCCTGAGTTATAGTTCCTGCATTGAAAAGCCTTTCATGCTGTTTTATTTTTACTTTCACTTAATACTCAAGCCGCTCAACGACATCAAATCTCCTTGGATTAGAATGGAATGATTCCAGTCTAGAGGGCTTTGTATGGACTCGTACATCATGGATGATCTTGTAACAATTTAAATAAACCTTTTTTAATGAGTAACAATTTAAATAAACCTTTTTTTATAAGTAACAATTTAAATAAACCTTAGTCCCATCCATCCACAGTTTGAAACAAAACTTTGATTTTGAATGCATGCAGAAAAGAAGATGGCATACCAGTTTAACATTTTGTCATGTTTACACACCTAAGAAGCACAAACAGAGACATCCAGTCTCCCACAATATCAACTACAAGTTAACAACATATTTTAACGCAATCAACCCACCATGCGCTATTCTAATAACAAGGAAAGAAAACCCGAATGATGATCAATATTGCACGCATATAGCAGAAACCAATAGGCAATTTTAATAGAATGCAACAAAATTTCTTTTGATGGATAATTTTTAAGAGATCCAACGTGATAATCAAAATCTTATTAAACAAAATATGATAATACAAACTTACATGAATCCTCAGATATCTCCCAAACAATATTATCCAAAACCACTCAAAACACCAAGTAACCTCCAAATCGTGGCCGAGAAACTCAAAGCTCATCCTCCATCCTCAAATATTCCCCAATATCCGCCTGGTGCAGTACCACAATCCCATTGGGGTCCAACTTCCTGCAATCCTGGGTACTCTTGGCCGCAATTCCAAAACCCAGGGGCACATCCGACATGGAGAACACCACGACGCCGTCACCGGGAGCGATATTTTCGGTAATCCTCCCCAACCCACCTTTCAAAACGTGGTTGCCGTACAGAAACGACATCTCGGAAGTGGGTTTGAGCCAGACCTTATGCTTGGCGTTGGGCGCGAGGATACTTAAAGACTGGACAGTAAGGTGGAAACTTCCGCCATGGGTGAACTTTCCGATGCAGGTGCCGAGGGAAACGAGTTGGGGGCGAGCGACGTTGGTGGCGCGCTTGACGAGAGAATCGCTGACGTAGTAGACCTTGTTCTTGTGGAGGCGGAAGCAGTAGCGGCCGGGGTCGGCGTCGGGGCCCTCGTGAGAGGGGTTCTCGACGATGTTCTTGAGGTTGTTGCCGGTGAACTTGAAGAGCTTCTCGAAGACTGAGGTCGTCTCCTTCTCGTCCAGAGGTCTCATCTCGTTAAGCAACTTTGGGCTTTCGAAGAAAGAAACATTGCTGCTTCCCGAAGCTGCTTAAACCCTCCTAGGGTTTTTCTCTTGCGTCTTCTTTTCATTTTTCTTTTTCTTTTTTAAATTAGAAAAAATATTGGTAGCATCGAACACTCATAATACATACTTGATACTCACATGAACAGTACCCATATAAATATGTGCTATAAATATTGGATGCTCCTTAACATTACTCTTCAAATTAATCTTACCCATGTGAATAATTCTTTTCAAGACCGAGCGATATTTTATCATATGGTAATTTAATTTAAATATAAATTAAATGTTTATGTTAATTAAATAATTTAATAAATAATTGCATATATTTTTTCTTTACATGATAAGCATGTATATTTTTAATAAAGATACACAACTTGAAATTAAAAAAATATATGTGTTTGTGACATGCTCGAAAATTACATGTTATGACGTGCCCAACTCTCTACATATTTGAAAGGCTAAAGTCTATTTTCTTATGTTGATGGTATCGAAATCGCACCTCCTGCAACCATTCCTTCAACTTCAAATTCTCCCCCTAAACCAAATCCAACCTACATTTCATGGCAACGCACTGATCAAATGATCCTAAGCATCATTTTTTCTTCCCTCTCAAACTCTGTCATTGGACACATTTTCTCCTCACCTACCTCACGAGCTCTCTGGTTAGCTCTTCAATTAATGTTCAGTTCCTGTTCCTAGACCAAGGAATTTCAAATAAGGTTCCAACTCACAAATATATCCCGTGGTGACCAGTCCATTTCTAACTACTTCAACAAGGTCCAAATGCTAACTGATATTTCGTCCACCACTGGCACTCCTCTCTCTTATAAGGAGTTCATCACATACCTCCTAAACGGCCTTGGTCCCTCTTATGAGAATTTCATCACTTCTATAACCACTCGTTCTGAACCAATCCACTCCCAAGAACTCTACCATCTTCTTCTTATTCAAGAAAATCGCATGTCTCACCATTTTTGAACCCTCACCACCAACAATTCCTTTGAGCCTTCAGCCAACCTCACATATGGAAATTTTCGTGACCAAAGAGGCCGACCACCATATCATGGAAGTCGCTCCAATCAGGGTTGATCACGCTTGAATCATGATCGCTTTTCACCTTCATCTCCCACAAATGGCCAACCCTATAACTCAAATCGCCCAACTTGCCAGGTCTGTGGCAAACCCAGTCATGTCATACTTCAGTGCCATTATATATTTGATCACGCCTACCACTATGAGCCTCCCCGCACCTTCCAAGCCAACTATACCACTTCCTCCATTACCCCTGACCCATCTTGGTACCCTGACTCCGCCACCACTCATCTTATCACCCATGATCTCTCTCTGCTTAATATCTCTTCAGAACCTTACAATGGAAACGAGCAGAATAATGTAGGGAACAGAGCCAGCATGCCCATCAGCAACATTGGTAAATCTTCTTTCAGATCTCATTCTTCTTCCTTTACTATTTCCAATTTGTTACACATCCCTAACATCACCAAAAATCTTGTTTCTGTTTCCCAGTTTTGCATTGACAATTATTGCTATTTTGAATTCCATTCAACTCACTTCGTGGTGAAGGATATGGCGACAGGGACGCCCCTTATCAGCGACCTTCTTCGTGATGGGCTCTACCAGTTTCCATCACTGGTCCTTCCTTCCGTTCCATCTGTCCATATCGGTGAAAAAATCTCCATCAATCAGTGGCACAAGCGAATGGGTCATCCCTCTTTCAACCTGGTTTCTCACATTGTGCATAGTGTCTGTTTGCCCGTTTCTCTCACAGACACCAATCCTTCGTGCTTGGATTGTCCTCTAGCTAAAGCAAAAAAATTACCCTTCTATCCCTATAATATTAGAACTTCAAAGCTCTTTGAACTAATTTGGGCTGATGTATGGGGTTCGACCCCTTTAATATCAAGAAATGGGTTCAGTTATTATTTGTCTATTGTTGACCATTTTACCCATTTCACTTGGCTATTTCTTATAAATTAAAATCATATGTGTTCCACAAGTTCAATTTCTTCATTAAAAATGCTGGACGTCGTTTCCAAACAAAAATTGTTACTATTTAGACTGATGCAGAGGGCGAATTTCGCCCTTTAACCAAACTTTGTAAATCATTTGGCATTACTCATAAATTCTTTTGTCCTTATACACATCAACAAAATGGATTAGTCAAGAGAAAACATCATTACATAAAGGAAATTGGACTTACCTTGTTATCTTAAGCTTCACGTCCCCTCTCTTTTTGGGATGACGCTTTTCAAACCGTTACATATTTAATCAACTTACTCCCAACTCCGGTCCTACAAAATACTTGTCCCTATTCCAAAACTCATTACAAAAACCCCAATTATAATTTTTTCAAAATCTTTGGATGTCTATGTTGACCTAATTTGAGACCTTATAATCAACACAAAATACATTACCGCTCTACTCCTTATCTTTTTCTTGGTTATAGAAACTCCCACAAAGGGTATAAATATCTTGATCTCCAAAAAAATCGCCTCTACATCTCACATGATGTTACATTCGCTGAGCATATCTTCCTGTACTCTCAACATTTAGTCTCAAATCCTCAGCCCAAACCATCAAATCTCACACATCTGCCTATCCTTCATCCATCAATCCTTGGGCCTGGCCTGTCCCCTAACCCCAACCCACATCACTCTTCCACCACATCTCAGAACATGTCTCAGCCAATACGAACTCTCTTAAGCCCAATACCCAAAAACCCAGCCTAACCTAACCCTACTTCGTCTTCCCCAAATCGCATTTCTCCTAAATCTTCTGTGCCGTCACAACATCTTGATCCCTCTAGTTCCTCACCTTCTCTAATTCCACCTCTCCCTCAAATCATCACACGATCTCAGACAAACTCTTCCAAACCTTGCCAATTTATTGATGGCACCATTCTGTAATTTGCACGTCACTGCCTTGTCTCTACTGTAATAATTCCTGATGAACCCTCCTCTTTTACAGTTGCCTCAAAGCAACTTGAATGGCGTCAAGCCATGTCTCGTGAGTTTGATGCCCTGGTTAATACTAACACGTGGACTTTATTCCACCATCTTGTGTCCCTAATCTTGTTGGTTGCAAGTGGGTGTTTCGAACCAAATTGTGTGTTGATGGTTCAATCGAGAGAAGGAAGGCTTGGCTTGTTGCCAAAGGGTTTCATTAACAACTCAGGATCGATTACACCGAGACATTCAACCTGTTGTAAAGCCCTCGACCTTCCGCCCTGTCCTCTCCATCGTTGTTTCAAAACGCTGGTCTTTGCGGCAAATAGATATTCCGAACGCTTTTCTTCACGGCGCATTGTTCCAATCCGTGTACATGTAACAACCACCAGGCTTTGTTGACTCCTCCAGACCGAAGTTTGTATGCAAGCTCAACAAAGCCATTTATGGCCTCAAGCAGTCCCTCTGTGTGTGCTTCGCACAACTGAGCTCCTAGCTCCTCAGCTATGGATTCAAAGCATCTCAAGGTGATCCTTCTCTCTTCATACTCAACACGGATGGCCTCAGTATGTTCATTCTCGTCTATGTAGACGACATGGTAATCACTTCAACCTCACCTCAAGCAGTTGATACATTGATTACTGATCTTGCTCGAGCTTTCCCCGTCACTGATTTAGGAAAATTATTATACTTTCTTGGCTTGGAATTACATTATTTGCCTGATGAAATTATCTTATCCCAAAAGAAATACATCATTGACCTTTTAAGGAAAACCAATATGTTGGAAGCAAAACCAGTCACCTTTCCCATGTTAGCTTCCTCAAAGTTATCTAAATTTGATAACCCTTAATTTGATGATATTACCCTCTTTCAAAGTGTCGTAGGTAGCTTGCAGCACCTATCCCTGACCAGACCTGATATTTTATTCTCTGTCAATAAGGTCTGCTAATTTATACATGAACCCAAACTTAGTCATTGTACTGGGGTCAAACGATGTAACGTCCTCAATTTACGCTAAGGGTTTTAACGTAAACTGAAGAGTCTGAGTAAGTAACACTAGGCTACTTACTCCATACGTATCGATCTCATAATGCATGCATCTACTCTTTCTATAGCGTGTAATGAGACTTACAACGAAAAAATGGTTTAAGTAAAAACTTTTACAAAATAAACTAACGATCACATGGTAAAATATAACCATAATAATATTCACATCCACACATTAATAGCATCATATTGTACTATTACACATAACCTTATTTGTTTTCTCAGTCATATAAAAATACATATTTAACCAACCACTACTTCAGAACCACATCGATTCCTTTTTTACCTCTGGATACTCCCTCATATAACAAAACTTGTCCAAACTAACACCAAAATCTCGATGAATGTATTGTCCATATGGTATTATGTAAATACTACACATGGACAATGAGCCATCTAATCCTAACGTCAAAAAACATCCCGTACGCTTCTGCTGCGCTGAAAAGGCGGATGCATCGGTCTCCATAACTCCATCAGTCGATCATAGATATCAACAACAGAAGAGTCAAAAAAGTAAAAAAGAGAAAAATCAGATGGTCCCTCAGGACTCCTCTAAGCTCCCTAAGACATAGGGGCTTTTTCCCTGTCCGTTATAAGGTCCTGTACAATATATAATTTTTCCAAGAAAGATACAAACAAACAAAAGTAAGATTTTCTTAAAAATCTCAGTAAGTACACATATAACATAATAAGGCATAGATAAAGCATAACATAAATCACATAACAAGATCATAGCATATGACATATAACATTATCGTATGTAGCTCATGCATGTGAATGATATATGAATGACCAGCTTATATTTCTTATGGACCCACTCTTATTATACTTAAGTTCTTATTTCTTATTTTATCTTTCGCAACATTGTGGGTCATATTTATTTCGTAACCTTGACGGGCGTTAAGTTGATAGGGACCTCGGTCGTGTCCCTACTCAACTAAGTTGGTCCTATTCGCCTTGTTGCTCCTTAATGACCGAGTAAGGCTCCTTTTGCTTGTGATGGTTCACGTGTACCAACAATGGATGAAAGGGTGATATGAGGTTGAGATGGTTAAGAGAATCTGATTGAGTTCGTCTTGGCTAAGTAGGGTAGAGTGGTGTACGGCAATGGGATTGGATGGCTAAGTGTATGGAGCAATAAGGTGGTATTTAGGCTATGGTAGTCTTGGTTATGGTAATGGGAAGGGAGATGTGGTGGGCTGAGTGGTAGATTAGGGTAGAAAAGGTTTAGGCAAATGTCCTTTGAGTAGGCCTATGTATTAGGGTCTCTTTGGTAAGGAATATGGGTCATATAGTGTAGTAGGGTTAGAGTTTTAGTGGAGGCTAAGGGAAATTTCGAGATTGAGATTAGGTTAGAGTTTGGAAGTCAATTGGCTAAAGTTTGGGAAGATGGGTTTCAGCTAAGGTGGTTAGAATTAGGTGGGATAGGGTTTTGAGATGTTTTGGATAATTGCTAAAATGTAGGAATTAGGATTTTAGCAAGATAAGTGAGCGGCAATGAGGTAAGGTTGTTGGCCGAGTATTGCTTCTATTTTGGGATAAGATTTGATTGATTCAATCAATTGGATAATTGATTAATCATTTGAGAGAATTAAGGTTAATTTGGTGATGTGGCAAGTGGAGAATTTCGACAATAGCTAGGGATGGAATGGTCGAGTGAGATATTTATGGAAAGTGGAAAGATTGGATTTTGAATTGATTTGAGTTTGGGATAGAGTTGAGTGGAGGCTTGTTGGGGCCGAGATTTGGGTTGTTTTTGGATGAGAGAAGATTTGATTTAATTGGATAAATTTAGGAGAAGATAAGGGAATGATGGCCGGTTATTGTTGTTGGAGATTTGGTTGGAATTTTGATTTAAATTTTGAAATGATTTGAAATGGAGGAATGTATGTGGTCGGATATAGGGATTATTGTAGTGGTCGGTTATGGAATGGATTTGGTCGGTAGAATAGGTTTTGAATTTGAATTGACTTGGTTGAGAGAAATATGGGAAGTTATGATGGATAAGTTGGCAAGTGAGGGGTTCGGTTAGAGCAAATGGATGATGGCCGAATAGGAGTTTGGATAAAATAAGTGGTTATGGTTTTGATTTGAATTGATTTGAATTAGAGGGATGATGTGGCATTAGATGATGTGGCAATGGGGTTCGGCTAGGGCAAATGGATGATTGCCAAATATGAGAAAAAATAGGGATTGTTAGTTTGATTTGAATTTGAATCAATTTGAATTCAAATCCAAATGGTGGCCGGTCATGCTAGGATTAGGGGGGCACGAAAATGACTTATTTTGGATGAGGGATGAGGTGGATTTAAGTGAGAAAATATAGGAAAGGATGAGGGTTAGGTGGCCGGCTAGGTTAAAGGGTAAAAGTGGCAAGTGTTTAAGCTAGGGTTTGATGGCCTTTGGTCATGTGGTATGGGTAGGGTTTTGGGGATTTTTACGTGGCTGCTATGGGGCAAATGGAACACCAAAATGATCAATTGAACAATCAAATGATAATTGAACAAAGGACTATAGAAGAATAAGTCAATTCTTTCAAGGCACTAAGGCGTTTCGGCAATGCCTTCCTTCACTTCTTCTTTATCCTTCGATCACTCCAACACACTCAACACTCAACTCTCTTGAGCAATCCGAATATCCCAATGGAGGAGAATTTCAAATTCCCCTAAGGAACACACACACAAGTTCTCAAATCCACAAGTGGTGTGGATTTGGCCTCACAAACACAAAACTCACACAACAATCAAACAACCACTTAAGAACACAAAAACATAAAAATCACTCAACACAACTCACTCCAAAACCAAAAACTCTTTTTATGAATTACCTCAAGATTTTTATAAATAAAAATGAAAACAAACAAAAGGATAGATGTGGATCACCGATTCACGAATTGCACGATGATCCTCTTCCAAAGGGATTCACGAATTGCACCCTAGGGAAGCCCAAGTGCTAAGCACCGAAATCCAAACCACAATACTTGTGGCCGGCCTAACTCTTTTCCAAGAGCAAAAGTCTAGTCTCAAATTGTCCAAAGATGTGAAATGAAAACCTAGAGGTCCTATTTATAGAGTCTAACAAATTGGAAACCCCCAAAAGGTCCCTAGCAAAATAAGATAATTACTAAAATAACCAAATGCATAAATAAATAAAATAAATACATAAATAAGCAAATGTGGCGCCAATGATGATGGGCCGTGGCATGTTGTGGCCTGTGGCATGGCATGGCCCACGGATGGTTGTCTGCATAGCGCCTGGCTGCATGGCATCTGATAGTGTGCATGACATGGTGACATGCCTAAACTTGATGATGTGTCCTGGGTGATGCCGTGCTGTGGTAGTGTGGCCCAGTCAGGTGGCTTGGGCGGTGGTCTTGCATGGCTCGGGCTGAGTGTCGGGGTGATGGTCATGAATGGCCCAAGCTGGCGGTTTGGGCACATGAGCTGCGCGTGACCAGTAGCCTCCATGGTTGCTTGCTGCATGTCAAGGCCTGAGCCAAGGCATGCATGCAGGCTAGCCAAGTGACTGTCCTGACCTTCCACTAGCGGTGTCAATGCATGATCTAGGGCGGTTTTAAATGGGGTACTATCATACGTATCGCCGTCCCCGTCAGGTGTTCTCAGCATAATGCGTCAGCTTATACATAAGCTCATCAATCTTTCGGGCGTTACATATCGCCGTCCTCATCTTGACGTACTTTGTGCTAATCTTTCGGGTGTTACGTATCGCTGTCTCCGTTCTAACATGGAATTTCTTAGCATAGTGGGCGTTACATATCGCCATCCCCGTCGTGACACGACATTTAACTTATCACATTTTCTTAATAATTTCGTATCGTATTTTCTTAAGATACACGTCGTGACTTATGACGACACACATATATGACAAAATGCAATATATATACAAACTTAGACTTATGACATGCATGTTCATGTTTTCGTAAAGCATATAACATAGAAAAGCATTACACAAAATCTACATGCACATACATCACCTAAATTTATAACGTCAAGCTTAACAAATAATACACATGCAATTAAATAAAATATTAAATTTTATTTAATCAAGGGTTGACCAAATTTTTATGGGAAAATATTCTTAATTATTTATTTATTTAACTTATTCAACTCAAGCCCACAAGTTTGCATAATTTCATAGTTTAAATTTTTTTAAGTGTTTCTTGAACTTTTCTTATATATATAAAATTTTATTTTTATTTTATTTTATCTTTTTAACATGTTAATTCTTAAAAATCTTCCAAATATATTAAGATTCCTAAACTTATCATACTTGTCAAAAATCTCATTCAAGTAATTCACTAGAAGTTTTAAAATGAAGGAAAAACACCCTTTTTTAAGGGTTACCTACTCTGTTTCGTTACTTATTCCAAATTTCTTTCTTCATAGAGTTCTTATCTCTTAAAATTAAAACAAAAAAGTTGTAGATATCTGTCTTAGCTTTCCATAACCTTTTAAATCACTCAATTTAGACATCACACGAACAAGTTATGACCATTTTACTGTAAAATGTTAAATTTGCCAACTTAACCCCTGAAGTTCGAAACTTGATAGGGTTATTCTATCATTTTTTTTCTAAATCATGACCTCATATTTTCACATAATCATCTTATTCTATGATCATAAAATATATTCATAAGGTTCTAAAATTTTTCCTAGTATTGTTTCACAACAAAAACCACTTCATAAATCAAGACTATTCAAGCTACTTCATAAATAATATATAGGCTTAAACAAGCATCAAATAGACATCAAACTAAATCTATAAATTAAGCCACTTATACTACACTAAGATTATGTTAAGTAGTGCAATCACAAATTTCTCCAAAACTAGATTAATAGTCTTGAATTGACTTTGCACTACCCTTCTCTCCAAGACTCCTACTTAGCTTCCTTTTGAGGTGTGTGTGTTGTAAGTGAGTTTTCTTATATTTTTCTAAAGGAAGCTAAGTAGTAATTCTCTAAAACTCACTCACAACACACATACCTCAAAAGGAAGCTAAGTAGGAGCCTTGGAGAGAAGGGTGGTGCAAAGTCAACCCCTTTAGCCAAGTGGTGAGGTGTCCCTCCCTAAATTGAAAGGTCATGATCACCCCTATATCTAATAATCTCCCAATATTTTCATCCCATAGCTAGGCTTCCTTCATATCTAAAATAATCTAGATCAATGATTTAAATTATTACAGCATATAGGTAAAAAAAAAAAATGAAACAAAATCCTAGCATATCTAGGATAAGTTTAAACCGGCCACTTGGCCTTTCCTTTGCCCCCACGTTTTCTAGATCATTTCTCTCCCTTTTGTCACATGTTCCAGTCTTCCTTGACACCCTTAGAACATCTTGGAAGAATTCCCTTAAGGCTTAGTTGGCTATTGGTTAAGAATGGAGGGGCAATTTGGCTGGTTTGGTTGACTCTAATCAGATTTGTTCATACTTTTCCTATGGTTATATACAAATTTTACTTCTAGAAACTCTTCCACCATCAAATACAAACATTTTCACACATGTCTAGAAGATAAACATGTAGAGAACCAATGAAATTCGAGCTTCTAAACTAAGTCGGTAGTGTGATTCAATTTTGGGCTTCAGTTTACCCTCAAATCAGACCAGCTCTCTTCCAGCCCAAATTACCCATTGATCCACTTTGATTCTCCAAAATTTCAAAAATTTAAAGTTTTAGATCATCTTCTTAGTGATTCATAGGATTTTGAATCACCTAAATAAAAGATCATATGAGGGAGATATCATCAATTTACAGAAACATGTTACTCTAATCCGAGAACTTACTTTTAGGCTACCTAAGTGTTTTTTTACTCTACTTCCAATTTTCTCAAATTTCTTCTTAATCTCCTTGATTCAATTATTCTATAGATGAAAACTAAAATATTCTAATTTAAACCTTTTTAAAATTATCAAATAAATTAATCATAATTTTCCATATTTCTTTTACTACTTACGGTGTTTTTAGTTTAGATCTTCCTTCCTATTAACAAAACTTCCTAAAAATTCCCTTAAAATAAAAATAAATTTCTAAATAAATCTATTCCTAAAGATATATGTAAAAAGGAAGGGTTATTACAAACGAATTCTCAGATACTTGAAACAATCCCTCACTCATGGACTTTATTTCTCATACAACTCAAATCTCAAGCTTCATGCATACTCGGATGCTGATTGGGCTAGTTGCTCTGATGATCGGCAATCCACAAGAGGGTTCTGCATCTTCTTAGGCCATGACTCCATCTCTTGAAGCTCTCGTAAACAACACACAATGGCAAGGTCTAGCACTAAAGCCGAATACAAATCTCTAGCCAATACCAATACTGAATTGATTTGGCTGCAAACCCTCATTCAAGAACTTGGTTTTCCCTTAACTGAACCCCCTACTTTATGGTGTGACAACCTTGGGACAACATACTTCACTACCAATCTAGTGTATCATTTTAGAACAAAACATGTGGATATCGATTTTCACTTTGTTAGAGACGGAGTTGCTGCAAAAACTATTGAAGTATCATTCTATAGCAACAAGGACCAATTGACAGATGTCTTTACTAAATCCCTTGTGGCAGACAGATTTAATATCTTAAAGGCGAGTATCACTGTGTGGTCTATCCCAATGGACTCGAGAGGGCATGTTAATATGATGACTGTATCATCCAAACAGCAAGCAGCCATTGATGAGTTGAACAATGATATGACAAAACCTTAAAGAATCTTGCCACAAGAGCATTCGATTATTTTCTCATGACAGCTAATGTAATATAATGATATTCTTTGATTTTATTTTGTATTTTATTTCATTCTCTACAAAGGCCTATATAAAGGGTCATCTTCGCATACTGTAATACACAATGAAAATATAATGAATTCTTCCATAATCCTTTGTGTGTTTGATTCTGATAAGCTTGAGGGAACCGGGACACTTTAGGACGCCATTTTTTTGCTTACAAATAGCAACGGCCAGCATCATTGTGGCCTTCATCTTGGTTTCAGATGGCTCATCTCCCGAAGCTTCCCTTTTTATCATCAACCTCTCAAAGCTAGCTTTTCTTCTTAGTGTTTAGATGGGTCTGTACACAAAATTAGAGGCCACAAGGCCTACGTTAGTGGCCATCGTCGTTCCAAGCTTGCAATCCTACTTGTTTATGATGTTTACAGTAATTACATGCTTCGCAATTTTGTTTCTGTTGTGATTTAGGATAGCATTTATGTTGGGACTGTGATAAGGGGCGTGGGTTGGGATCTGGAAGACAACGGATTGAAGGAGGGGCTAAATGGGTTTCTATTCAGGTGCATTATAATGTAAATTATAACTTCACTTACGTGGTGAATAGTTATTAGAGGGCTACTTTTTAAGCTTTATTAGTTGGACCGGTTTCCAATTTTTCTTTAAGACTATTGTTATTTTGGTGAAACTTCTACATCGCATAAGTGGAGAGGTGAGCTGTTAAACCCATAATTTCAATTAGACCGCTTCAAAATGGAACTATATTTTAGAATATATATTGAGATATACTGTGTTTCCAAATGGGGCCTAGATTGCCTCGTGATATCTTAAATCCAAAAGGTTAAACAAATTTGAGTTTTGATGATAATTCATTTCCAATTATATTTTAAAAAGAAAATGATATATGTACACGCCGCGGCATACAAGCCGGTTGACGTTGATAACTAAACAAAACGGCGTGTTTCTTCTTTGTTAATACAGGCTAAGAGATCTATCTTTTATGCTTTCTTTTTCTTCACATTTTCTTCTTCGTTGAAAACCCTAGAAGAAACGGCATCCTACTATTCGCATAAGTCTTCTTCTTCTTCTCATTTTTTCTTTCTTTGAAAACCCTAGAAGAAACGGCATCCTTGAAGCTTCCCCTATTTTTGTTCTTGTGCTAACAGCCTTTCGACTACCTGCATCAACTAGTTTGAGTCCACATATGTCCCATGTCAAAGTGACGCCTTCTGGATATCTTGAGCGTTTTCGAATATTTTCTAGATTTGGGTAGTCATTAACTTGACAGTCACGAAGAAATAAATCGTACCCATATGAGATTTGGTATTTTTTCTCATTTGGGTTTGCTTAATTAGGTGATATCTTGTGGGATCAGTCAAACTCAATGATGGAAATTTGAACTTGGCCCGCTAACATTAACATTGTCAATGGTGAAAGAGAAATTGGTTGGTTGTAAAGTTGGCGCCATAACTCCCGGTTAAGCAGATGTCCCATAGGTGTAGGGGCTTTGTATACTCAGCCCGCCCCACACGATCCAATGAATTTGATGCGAAGATCACAATTTTTTGCTAGGCATCGTCTTTGTCTTTGATGTTTGAATTATCGAAATTATGATCAAAATGGAAGGAAAGTGGATGGGCCAAGGGGATAAAAACTTGGAAGAAAATGAAGAGAACAATGAAGGAAAAATTCAAGAAGTGAAGACTGGTCAGAGTCATGGTGAATAAAAGTATGTTGTAAGAGACCAAGCGAAGCGTGCTATTCATGTCCGACTTGGGTGGAATGGATTCTTTTTTTTTTTTTAATAGTACGCTGATGTGTCGTAACGTGTTTGCACCGTGTACACAAAACGTGTGTACCTAGCTGCACTCATTTAAAAATAAATACATTTTTTATAAAATAATTGACATATTGAAGCAGTAATTCCCAATTAGATTAGGGCAAGCATCAGGTATATTATTTCATGCCTATACATGACAAAGAACTTGTTGACGCACTTTGGCTACAAGCACAACACATGAACATTATTCACACTCAAAGCATCTGAAATAAACTAACAAGAACAATTCAGATGTAAACTGTAATCCATGGAGAAATGATAGATGCAGTCATGGAGTTGCAAGCGACGTGTAGTCGTTTTGAAAAAAAGTAAATATATATGGGACTCACGTGAAAAAGTTAACTTTTTTTTTAAAACGACTACACGCCGTTTACAACTCCACAACTGTATGTAACATTACCCGTAATCCATGTGCCCTATGATTTCCCAACAGCTCCAAAATATGGCAATCTTCCCAAAAGTCAAAAGCCGCCATTTTTCACGCAACCAAACAAAACCATCTAACTAGAAAAGTCAAACAAAAACACAAGGAAAAAAAAAATCAAAATCCACCAAAGTCACCAAATCCTGCGTCACACCCTGCATCGGACACCATATCTCCGATCAACAGCCCCCCAAGAGCTCCTCCCAGCAATCCAGCTCCCAATCCCATCCCAAACTTGTTCTTCTTCTGCGGTTGCTGCACTGCCGGTTGGTACCCGTAACCCGGCGGAGGCGGCGGGTACCCGTAACCCGGCGGAGGCGGCGGGTACCCGTAACCCGGCGGAGGCGGCGGGTACCCGTAACCCGATGGAGGCGGTGGGTACCCATAACCCGGTGGAGGCGGTGGATAACCATAACCATATGGTGGAGGAGGAGGATAAGGAGCGGAAGCCGGAGGATATGCACTAGTCCCCACCACAGAAGCGGGATATGCAGTAACAGGCTTGTGAGCCTTAGCCTCTGGCACCGGGGGCTCACCGCCGCCGGCCACTTTGTCGGTAAACTTGTACGAAAAGTTGAGTATGCCTTGAGGCTTTCCGGAGGGTTTGGTCACCTGGTAACTCACATGCTGCATGGATTTACCGTTGCCGGTAGAGTTGAGAAGCTCTACGACGGGAACGTAAACCACGCCGATATCTTTGTCTCCGCCGAGATTACGGTTGCAGCGGAGTTTGAACTCGAGGTTCAGTCGGTTTTGTCGGGCTGCGGACTCGTCGATGGTGAATTTCATCGGGAAGTTCCAGGAGGGGTTGGTGCCACCTTCTCGGTCGACCTTGGTTTTGGCCTTTTGCTTGTCGCCGGAGAGTGAGACGACGACGTATACGTCCATCTTGGACAAGAGGTTGAGATCTTTTAGGTCTTTGGCAGAGGTAACGTTGATTTCTAAGGTTCTGTACTCCATGTTAGAGAGAGAGAGTTGCAAAGTACAGAGACTTTTTTTTTTTGATAGGCAAAATACAGAGACTTGAACGTTCTTACGTGTATGTATACATGTAGGTGTTGGGGAAGAAACACGCTTTCGCGGCTGCGCGGGTCAAAGCGCATGAGATGAGACTTTTCGATGAGGCATTTTCACTGATGTAACCATATTGGATTGGAAGGTTCGAGTAATGTTAATTGCAAGAATAAGTCTATAGTGCCTATTTATTTCACACTTATTTTTGAAACTTTATATATTTTAATTTTTTTATTTAATGATTAAAAAAATGATTATTAATGTAGTAATATTTTTTTAAAATATTTTAAGATGATAAAAAAATAAGAATAAAAAAATAGAAAAAAATATAAGCTAGTTTTATAACTAGCAGTACAATAGAGTGATATTACTCAAACAGGAAAATAGCACCACTTTAATTAAAAACGAATGATTATTCTATTTAAACTCAATTTAGATTGAGAATTGATTCGTTTGAACTCATCTCAATTTCATCATTATATTTTTTTAAAATTTTCATACAAAAAATAATAAATAACTCAATATTTTCTAATCTTAAATCAATAATAATATTAAAAAATAATATTCTAATAATCTTTGATTCAATTTTTAAAACTTATCTCAATTCATTTTATTTCATTTCTCAATTCAAATAAGATCTAAATGTGTTTAAATAAAATAACAACAATAACAAATTACATATCGATACATGCAATAAAGAATGACAAGTAAATTTGTTTTAGAGAATATTAAAATCATATATGAGGATCTCAACTATCTTTTTTTTTTATTTTTTGCTGTTTTACTTGGTCATTAAAAAAGTATTTTTTTAAATAATATTATAATTTTTAAAAATATTAAAAATACATAATAAATAAATAATAAAATGTTGGTGCCCTTATATGTGAATGTAGAGTCACTTTTTTTCTTATATATCTTGATCTATTAGGTACAGACTACAGTTGATCATTATAGTCGTTGCTCACTAATGTCTGACGTGGCTAGATCCTGCGTCAGAGATGAGAGAAAAAAGTAGGAAGCATACTCGGTCATATCTCTCTCCATCGGGTGCGGCCTGGGCTGAAATCTCGAATTGCATGGGCTCGACCACCATGAATCCTCGAGAGCTTGTTCAAGTTTAGAGTTTTTATTTATTTTTTATTTAAATTTAATTCGATAAATTAAATTTTCAACTCGATTTTGAGCTCAAGCTTGTCTCACAAACAAATTCGAGTAGAGCTGAATTCGAACTCAAATTTTTTTTAAAAAATTTTTTTGAATAAAATTTAAAAATAAATAAATAATAAAAATAAATATTTAATATCTAACTAGTTGATATTTATTCATCATAACAATATGTTATATGTTTATATATATTATTAATAAATACACATAATATGACAGTATATACGTATTTCAAATGCTTCCCACATATTAATATATGAAATTATTAAATTTTATAGACTAATTATTATATAAATTATAAAACATAACTATGAAGTATATTCATCATATAGATATAAGTAATAAAATTACATATTACATATTCAATTATAAAAATATTATACTTATATTATTAGCAATACATATATATAACATATATATGTATATATTTATTAATATATAAATTAATTTTAATCGAGTTAAGCTAACGAGTCAACTCAAGCATAAACGAGCGAACCTTAATAAGTCTTAACCGAGTCGAGTCGAGTCGAGTCGAGTTTTGTTGGATATGTTTCATTTACTAATCGAGCGGGTATTTGCTTTCATGAGCGAGCTTCTTTTTTTTCATAAGTCGAGTTCGATTCGACTTTAACCGAACGAGCTGTCAAGTAGCCTGGTTCATTACAGCCCTAACTATAAGGCTTGGGCTCTGTGTGCTAATTTACTAAGGTAGTTACAAAACAACTGGGGATGGGATTATGGGTGGACAAATAAATTATGTGTCATCTTGAGTATGTATAGTCATGTGGTAAAGTATGGTGGGTGCTAGGTCATGAAGTGGCGCCATGGGTAAAAAGAGCAGGGGAGTTGGGACGCACGTGTGATATGGATTGGTCTTGGTGGCTTGGACTATGAGAGGTTGACAATGAGGCATGCACAGAGTCATCAAGATTGAGCTTGGAGTTATAAGAACATGTTGAGCTGAGGTATTTTGAAGGCTAGGTGCAATAGCACAAATTCGAAATAATTTTAAGGTGTCTAAAGACTGATTTTTGTGAGGAGAAGGAAAAAGAGGTCTCATGAAAAAATGTCAAGTCGGAAACTATGGATGTGATCAGAAATTAAATTCATGCAATAATAACCCTTGTGATTGGGAGAGTATCCCAAGAAAGACGCAACAAATGGATTTAAAATCAAGTTTAGATCGACTAAAAGGATTGAGATTCGGATAACAAGCGCAACCAGAAATACGGAGTTGAGTGTTAAGAGGTTAAGCATGCAAAACAACTTCATATGAATACCTGCCATTTAGAATAGGAGTTGGTAACCGATTAGTAAGAAAGACGGATGTAGAAAATGCATGGGTCCAAAATTTAGGTCAAAGAGAGCAGTGGGCCAAAAGTGTAAGATTGGTTTCAATAATATGGAGATGGTGACGCTTGGCTAAACCATTTTTCAAGGGTTCCAGGATATGAAAAATTATGAATTATTCTTTTAGAAGCAAAGAGATGGTTTAACATAATATTGAAAGATCTATCACCTCCATCATTTTGAATAATTTTAACAAATGTGTGAAATTGGTTTCTAACATTTGTGAAGAAAAATTGGAATTATCTGAAGAACATTGGATTTTTGAGCTATGGGAAAATGCCAATTAGTATAAGGAGAAGAATCATCATTTATAACCAAATAAAAATGGAACCCATCATAAGACAAAATGGGACTTGATCCCCATACATCCATATGTAAATGTGAAGAAAAAATGGAGCATGCATTGTATGTGATCAGAAGGGTAATTTGGAAGATTTTCCAAGAGTGCAACTTTCACAAAAAGGAAGATATTTATTCAAATTTGGCAACATTTAAACAAAGAAACAAGGGCATTGAAGGTAGAGGGTATAAGCCACCTTCAACCAATCCTTTATACATCACCCGATTCATCGCTAGCTCATTGATAAAAAATCAGATGGATAAAACAGTAAACATGAACAACATTGGTAATTAGTAAATTGTGAAATCGAGAGCAATTTCTTCTTACCACAAGAACATTATTTATAGATAGAGCAGTATAAGGAACAACAAAATTAAAAGTGGTAGAAAGGGGAAGATCATACCCATTACAAACCATGATAGACTCAATTCCATTATAATCTTTTATACCTTGACCCTCAAAAGTGGTAAGAACCATATGCGGGTTGGCACCAATGTTAGTATACCAGGTGTCCTCTAAGGTGTCTCCAACTTGAACAGAGAGGAATGCGGATCCACTTGATTGCAATAACATTGGCAGTGGGAATTATGTTGCCCAGATGACTAATACAAGAGGGGAGTGAATTGGGTTATATTAAAAAACTAACACTTATAAACCAAATATACAATATAAAATATAAATAAAATACGAAATAGCACGAAATATAAAGAGTAAAGGCAAGAAGAAGCAAACTCAGTATTTTAACGAGATTCAGCCCCACTGCCTATATTCTCGCCTCAAGCTACCCCTTGAGAATCCTAAATTCACTATTCAATCTCTTTCAAGTAGAGATAGAAACCTATTACATCTTTGAGCAACACCGCTACAAAGAATTCGTGTAGAACACCCTTTAAACTTGCAATCACCTCACACTTGGTGATTCAACTATTCCCCGTATAGAACACTTTCTATACACACAAAGGTTATACGCACCATCTTACAAATACAAGAACTGATAGGGAGTAGATTATTAGAGTACACTTCTCAATTAGTGAAATAAGAACAATACAGCGTAACTTATATCTCTCTCAAAATGAATAAGGATTAAGGCACAAAACTTAGAGAATAGAGAATAAGAGCTTTGAAAGAATGATGCAAAATTTAGCAATTGATGTGTAAGCTCTTGTTGTGATTTTTGCAAAACTTAAGTGAGTTATTTATAAGCAAATGAGTCTTCATATTCAAATTTGAAAAAGTTCACGTGTCAAATAAGAGCACTATTCAATTTTAAAAAAAATCAAATAAAAACATTTCCTTTTTACATATGTCAAAGACAACTCCATTCATTTTTAAAAAAAATCAAATATAATCTTTTACTTTTCATACATGACAAAATGAGCATGATTTATTTTTCAAACTAAATCATCTTTTTTTTGCATATGTCAAAAAAATACACAATCACCCATCAAGATTTTCAAACAAAACATGCATATGTCAAAGATGACAATCAGTTATCTTACAAATTCAAATATTTATGCATATGTGGAAAAAAAAAATTTCAAAATTAAACATTTTAATAATGTTATGCAAATGTAAAAAAAAAAAATACAATTTGATGATTTATGAGAAAATATTAATTTTGAACCTTAATCCAATTTTAAATTTTAAGATATGTACAAAATTACTCTATGAGTTTCATTTGTAGACTTGTTTTTTTTCTTACTCATGCTTGATTTTTTAATGTGTTTAGCTCCCTTCATGCGTAGATAACTTGAGTTTGAGTTTTGAATTTATTTGTTATCATCAAAATCTATACATAGATACGAGATTTGAAACATTGGATTCAACAAATTCCATTTTCATTAACAATGGAAACCAGTGGACAAGACAAATTCTTTTTATACATAACTTAGCAGACCATAGCCACGTTGAACCAATACCACTTGAGCTTTACATAGTAGGTAGTTTGTAAAGGCGAGTTTAATTGAAATTTATGGCAGATTTACTTTGGAGGGAACAAGATGAAATGAAGCAAGTTCTCCCATAGGTGGGATTTATAAATATAAAATATTGTTGGCTAGGATTAGATGATTAGGATTTGAATTGAAATATTGGATGTTTAATTTTAATCAGGTCTCTAGAATTTATTTGGATAATATGATGAATGTAATCCATATGGTGATCTTATCCTTATCCTTATCTTGAACATTTAAATTCAAGATAAGTGATCCATGATTCAAAGAGACCATGATGAAGATTAAAGTTTCGAAAAAGCTAAAGATATCAAGTGATTTAATTAGAAGACTCAGTTGAAGATATAAAAACATATTTAAATTTGAAATATCAAGAAAATATTCAGTTGAAGTGTTTCAGTCCGAAACGTTCATAGTCTGTTAGTAGCGTAACTGAGTAACTAAATGAAACCGTTAGCAAAATCTTGAAACAAATTACCATTGAAAAATCTATGTAAAGAGAGATTCAATTGAAGCTTTGAATCAACACTTTGATCAGTATTGTTGAGAGATTGAAGAATTGAGAGAATTTCAAATATCCATGTGAGAGAACATTTTTAAGAAGAACTTTCGAGTTGCTCATCCATTCAGATTTGAGTGTGTGCTAACTTCAAGGAGGAGTTTAAGTGTTCGTATTCAACCATTGAAGGTTCCAAAAGGAAAGTCAATAGATTGAAAATCATCAAAAGTTATGGTAGCTATTGCGGTAGAAGACAAACGGGTTATTTATCTTATCAAGTAAGAATCTCTAGTTGTAAAAGTTTTGCAATCTAATAACGTTACTTATAATAATCTTAATCTGATAAAATTGAATTTTTTAAGTTTGGTTGCCCCGTAAAGTTTTTCCATTGAACAGTTTTTTATTAGGTTTTCTTTTGTAACCAATATTGTGTTACTTTAAGTTGTTATTTTATGCACATCATTGCTAGTTACTAGTTAATGTTTTTATTATTTTCATGGAGCATAACATTGATATTCAGGATAATTTGGGAATTTCAATTGGGATCAAAGAGTAGTTCACTCATTCTTTGAGTGTGATCCATTTTCTTGTTGACGATGTCAACACTATCATCACCACCATAATTCTATGGAGAGAATTATACTTACTGGAAAGTTAGGATGATGGCATTTCTCAAGTAATTAGATGAGCGAGTTTGGTACTCCATTGAGCAAGAATGGACTAAATCCAAGACACCTATTGATTCCTGGACCCGAGATGAATCCAACAGTTGTAAGTGGAATAGCTAGGGCCTTAATGCTATTTTGATGGCAATTTCTCTTGAAGAATTCAAGATAGTTTCTATGTGTAAAATAACCAAGGAAGTTTGAGATATTCTAAAAATCACACATGAAGGAGCCAAAATGGTGAGAAATTCTGAATTATAAATGTTAACCTCAAGATTTGAGGAAATTAGAATGCTGGAAGATGACAATTTTAATGAGTTTTATACAAAATTTAATGAAATTATGAATTTCAGATTCAATATAAGAGAAAAGGTGAAACACTCAAGGGTTGTAAGGAAGATCCTAAGATCCATATCTGAGAGATTTAGGCCAAAAATAACAATTATAAAAAAAAGCAATGACTTGGATACAATTTGAGTTGAAGAACTAGTAGGCTCTCTACAAACGTATGAATCATCACTTGCTCAACAGAAAAAATGTAAGTCCATTACACTCAAATCTGTAAAGGAAGATTATAAAAATATTTCTTATGTTGAGAATCTTAACAATGAAGACTTAGCACTTGTAACTAGGAAATTAAGAAAATTCATGTTCAATAAAAAGACTAGTGGAAAGAAAAACAAAGGTAAAAAAAAAAATTGCCAAAAAATGACTCTGAAAAATAGAACATAGATAAATCTCAGCTTAAAGAAAAAGTTTAATATCATAAATTTTCAGGATTTAGCCACATAAGGATTGAATGTCTTAATTTTAAAAGAAATAAATGAAAAGCAATAAATGTTACTCTAAGTAATGATTCTGATTCTGAAAAGTTTAGTCCATCATCTAATTATGAGATTGCGTTTGTCGCTTTTTCTACTTTTGTGAATGAATGTCCTGATATAAGCAAAACTGAAAGTATTGATGACAGTGATTCCGAAGTTATTATAGTTATTGCTGATCACAATTTGAATTTATAGGAAGCTTATGATGATTTGTGTAAAATAGTAAAACTTAAGAAATTAAATAAAAATGTGTACAACAAGTCAATAGCTATGGAGAATGAGAAAAACAATCTGTCTGAGGTACTGAAATTGTCAAAATTAAAATGTCAAGATTGCATACTCAACAATGAATACTTGAGAATGAGCTGACAGAGTGTCAAGAAGCTAAAAAAAAAAAAACCAACAACTTAGAAACTCGATGAGCTGTTGAAAGTTTCAAGGGTTAATTCTGACCGCACGAATTTAAGGTACATGACTTGCCAAGATCCAAATCACAATGCATCCGCTACCTCCTCTTCAAAAGATATTACCCTTGTAAAAGAAAATTAAGACAAGAATGTCCCATGGAAAGTCGTGCACAAAGACAATGCAACAAGGTTCCACCCAGGTAAATCCAAGGGTAAGTTTATCTTTACTTGTCATTTATGTGAAATGTTTGGACACATAAAATTAGATTACTATAGTCTAATAAAGAACAAGTAAAAGTAGAAAGAAATAAATTTACTAGCAAGAGTAAACGTCTAGAAAATAATGTGGACAAATTAAGCAATCAAATAGCTATCATAAGTAGAAAACTTGGTGAGTTAGCAGAGTTTTGTCTTCCAAAGAAAAGAAAGCATGTATCTAAAAATGTGGATAAGGCCAAAGTTAAAACCAAGTGGGTAGTCAAGGAAAATGTTGTATGTCTAGTAGCTAATACATCACTTAAAATAATGAAAATTTGCTTGTGGTATCTAGATAGTGCATGTTCTATGCATATGTTAGGTGACAAATAATTGTTCAAGAATTTTGAATTTACAAGTGAAGGAACCATGACCTTTGGCGATAGAAGCAAAGCAACCGTTGAATGAAATAGAAGTATTAATATTCCTGATTTATTTACTCTTTACAATGTTCTTTTTGTTATTGACTTTAAGGTAAATTTGCTTATTATTAGTCATTTGTGTTGATAATTTTTCGGTGCAGTTTTCAAAATATGAATGTAATGTGTACAACCAAATTGGCAAATGGATATTAAAGGATACGAGAACCTCAGACAATTGTTATGGAGTCTCACCGATATCAACCATATGCTATCATAGAGTGATATGGGATGAAGCTGAACCCTGGCACCAATGTCTTGGTTACTTCAACTTTAGAGACATATCAAAAATCTATAAAAAGGAAGCAGTAGCTAAATTGTCAAAAGTGATTAAATCCATAAAGATGGTGTACGGAGGCTATCAGAAAGGAAACCAAACCAAGACTCATCATAAGAAGATTACTAACATACTGACCTCGAGATCGCTTAAACTACTTCACTTAGATTTGATGGGTCCAATACAAACTGAGAGTCTCGATGAGAAGAAGTATATTATGGTTATAGTAGATGATCACTCAAGATACACTTAGACTATCCTGTTAAGAGACAAATCTAAAGCATTTAACCTTGCTAAGAAACTATTAGAAGACTATAAACAGAAAATGATCTCTCTATCTCTAGAATCTGTAATGATAATGGTAAAGAGTTTCAAAATTCTAATTTTTCCTTTTTTGTGATGAATAGGGCATACATCAAGGATTCTCTACCCTAATCACTCCTCAACAAAATAAAATAGTGAAAATGAAGAAGAAAGTTATTCAAGAGATAAATCAAACGAGCCATAAAAAATTGGCGTTGTACTTTTAGGCAAAAACTATTAACACTACTGGTCACATCTTAAACCGAGCAGTGCTTAGACCTAAAACAAAACTCATCCCCTATGAGTTGTGAAATAACCAAAAACCCACAGTCAAGTGCTTTAGAATTTTCAGGAGTATATGCTATATCTTGAGGGATCGAGGGAATCTACATAAGTTGAATAGAAAAGGTCATGAAAGGCTCTTTCTGGGATACTCATCAAATAGTAAAATGTATAGAATTTACAACACACAGACTCAAACAATCATGAAATCAATCAATATGCTTAAGATGATAACTTTGAAGAGACGACCAAGAAGAGACTTGAGAACATCATCGAGATGGCTGATGAAAAATCATCAGAACAGGAGGAGACAAATCAATTGGAGAATGTCTCTCAAAGTTTTGATCACTTACGTGGAAAAAAGCCATCCATAAGAATCAACCACAATTACCCGAAAGAAAATATCCTTGGTGAACTTGATGAAGATATGAAACCTAGAAAAAAGAGTACTAAATTAAGTTTCCTTTATTTGTTATTTATCGTAGGTAAAACTCAAGAAAGTTGAAGAAGCTCTAAGTGATGAAAGTTAAGTATATGACATGCATGAGGAACTTCATAAATTCACTCAAAATGAAGTTTGAGAGTTGGTTTTATGACCTGAGAATTACAATATTATCGAAACGAAGTAGATCTTCAATAACAAGTTAGACGAGCATGGAACTATTGTCAGAAACAAAGCGAAACTAATCGCACAAGGATACACACAAGTAGAATGGATTAACTTTGATGAAACGTTTACACAAGTTGTTCATTTGGTGTCTGTTCGCATATTGCTTGCATTAGAATGCCATTTTAAATTTGAATTGTACCAAAGGATATTAAAAGTGCATTTTTAAATGACATTCTACATGAAGAACTCTATGTTGAGCAACCAAAATGATTCATTAACCATTTGTTTCCTGACCACGTGTACAAATTGAAAAAGACCTTTTATGAATTAAAGCAAACACCTTGGGTATGGTATGAAAGGTTGACTAACTATTTTCTTGAAAATGGGTTCACAAGAGGACAAGTTGACAAAACTCTTTTCTTAAAAAAAATTGGTAAACAACTTCTCATTGTTCAAATTTCTGTTGATGACATTGTGTTCGGAGGTACTCTTAACACACTTTCTTATGATTTTGTTAAAGAAATAAAATCAGAATTTGAAATGAGTATAATTGGTGAATTAAATCTCTTTCTGAGAATTCAAATTAAACAAACCAAAGAAGAATTTTTTATTTCACAACCTAAGTATGCAAGAGATCTTGTTAGGAAATTTGGCATGAAAGGGAAAAGTTATGCTCGTACCCCTATGACCATGTCAGTTAAGATCAGCTTGGATTCCATAGGTAAGAGTATTGATTCTACACTATATAGAAGCATGATGGGGAGTTTGCTTTACATTACAAGAAGTAAACTTGACATTGATTTTAGTGTTGGTGTATGTGCTAGATTTCAGTATAATCCTAAAGAATTACATCTCATAGTAATAAAAAGAATCTTAAAATACCTAAATGTTACAGTTGATTATAGTATTTGATATTTTAATTATTCACTTGAGTCTGGTTGGATATTCGGATATTGACTAGGCTAGAAATGTCGATGATAAAAAAACACCATTATTGTGTGTTTTATAATGATGGCAATCTAGTAGCATGGATGATTAAGAAACAAAACTCAATCTCTTTGTCTACGTCTAAAGCTGAATACATAGTTGCAGGAAGTTGTTGTACATAGTTTCTTTGGATAAAAAAGATACTTGAGGATTATAATTTTTCTCAAGATACTATGACTATTTATTATGATGACTCTAGTTCCATTAGTATCTCAAAAAATCCTATGCAACATTCAATATCAAGCATATAAATATTAGGCATCACTTCTTTAGATATTGGTTGAATCAAATGTAGTATTGTTAGAACATGTGGATACTAAACACCAATTGACTGATTTATTCACAATATCTTTAGATGGGCTAAGGTTTGAATTGTTAAAGAAGGTCATTGGTGTATATGACATGTATTACTTTTTTTTAAATAAAAAAAAAAATGGAAGATTTGTAACTATTTTACTTGTTTCCTCACAGGTTTAATGTTTTTAACATTGAGCAAGGTGCAAGCTTTATGAGTATGTCGAATCTTTGAGCATTGTGACCTCGTTAAATCGACTTTGATGAGATTGAGACAAAACTTATCTAGTAAGTATATCATCCAAGCAGTACTAACATTATGGAAGAACAATCAAAGGTTCTATTCTATGCATTGTGAGGAATTTAATCTTACCTCCTAACAATTCAAATAAATTGTGAAAATGAATGCTTATAGAAAATGGGAGTTATACCTTAAATTGACTTAAATTAATTGAACCTAGTACTAAAAAGGAAAAAATCTCCTCTCTCCATGCATTAAAGTCTTATAGAAAAAATCAAGTGTTCAAATCAATGTGAAAAAATACGAACACTTATGCATGGGTCTATACTCTAAAAATCTTTATAGAAAAAATCATTGTAGAAAAAGATAAGCAATCCAGCATTGGACATTAAGAGTGAATCAAACATTGTGTTCAGAGAATGGTACTTTTTCAAATATCTACACGCTAACATAAAGTTTGACTTTTAAAGAAAGATGATCCCTTTTTTGGAGTAACAACAAAAATATATAAAAGGAAGGAGGAGGAGAAGTATAAAAATAATGTGGACATATTTTTTTCCTCACACACACACAATATTTTTGGTTGGTCAACTAATATGGTATTAGTGACTTTAATGAGGACTTTTAGATAAGACATGCATTTCTCCATAAGTAGAAAGTGTAAATGACATAAGGTTTGGACGAATGCTACACAAAAGGTCCAAACATTGTATATGTGGTAACTTGTTTGTAGGAAAAACAAGTTAAAATATTTTTTGTAACTCCTTTTGTTTAATTTTGTTCATGTCTATTTCATAAAATTATAATAAAATAAAATAAAAAGAGGTGGAATTGGTCAAATCATGTCTTAGACATGTGTATGGTGAGAGTACCTTCATGCAATGCACACCCCAACCATGAGTATTTTAGGCAGGGAAAAAAAATTGATGCCATATATCTCGAAATTAACTCTCTCACGTATCATGTCCATCAATCTCTTCATATCTTCTATTTTCGGAATCCCTAATATTTCTCAAACACTATTTCGATAAACTCAAGGGATAAAGATCAACAAGGATCAAAATCTTTTGAAACTCACTCCATCAGCTACAAAGGTAAGTGTTTTAAACTACTTCTTGAGTTTGTGTTTGGCCACAACTCGAATTAAGAATTTTTGACTAAGGCTCTGTGAGGTGATTATGAGTCATTTTTCTGGTTAAAAAGTGAGAATGTGTTGTGAAAATACCTCTAGATGGTTTAAATAATGCATGCAAGAAAAATACTTGAGTGTGTTGTCATTCGTAGTAAAAGGTTTTCACTTCAATATACGAGTGTTTGGCTAAATCTGTTCAAATGATTGAGTTTATGTCTTCATCACTACGTTGGTCTGAGTTATTACCTATATCATATTTTTTTACTCGTTTGGTAATATTTTTTGCCTACATGCATGTACATATTGATTTATTCCTGTGAATGAATCATGTGTTTGGCATAAATTTGAGTTTTACAGTGTCAGTATGGAAATATTGTGAGGGACTGTGTTTTGTGTTTGTGAATACACTCTTGTGTTACATTGATCCTAAAATAACTCAAGGCATCCTGTTTAGAAATATTTCTAACATTAAAAGTACTCACAGAGACTTAAAGTGTCAATAAATGTTATTAACAAAGCTAGTAGAATTATTTGGAAATTTTCCTTGCTAACATAAAATATCTATGTTATTTTATGTGATTTACTAACATGTATCTGTTTGTAGATGAAATTTAAAGAAAGAGCTAAGAGAAAGAAAACCAAGGAGTTCTCTCATCAAAGTAGTTTCTCAAGTAAAGAAGAAGCTAAGCCACAACTTCCTAAGGAAATTATAAAGAAGGCTTCTATGCCAACAAAAACTCTAGCAAGCTCTTCCAAATGTGGAGCTAAACCTGGTGCTTATGAGAGGTTTGTGACACCTGAAGCTGAAGTTGTTTACAAAAACATTTTATCTAAAAAGAATTTCCTTGGAGAGAGAGAAGTAAGGTTAAGTGATTTTATTGATTTGACCTTTGAAATAATTGACCATATGTTCTCTGAGAAAAAATGGGGAAAGCTCACTAAAACTACACATGTCCCCTGTATAGAGGTTGTGAGAGAGTTTTACTCTAACCTAGGCTATTTTAATCTTGATGACCATAGCAGATCCTTTAACATGTGAGGAATTAAGATAGATATTTCTCCTGGTGTAATCAGAGAAATCTATGAACTTTCCAAGGTGAAAAGTTCGGGTTTTCCATATAAGGGTGTGGAGACCCTTATTAAAACAGCATGAAGGAATTATTTGTTGGTTCTCAGGAACCAAAATGGTCTTCCAAGGTTTATATAATGCCTATGAATGCAATGCTTCCCCCTTACAGACTTTTGGTCAAAATTATCCTGACAAATCTTTGGCCAATTGGTAGACACATAACGATTACCCTTAAGAGATCTCACTTCATGTATGCCATGGCCACTGGTGTTCCAATTGACTTTCCAATCCATTTTATTTATTTTATTCACAAGGAAAAATTGGAAAAGGAAATGAGTCTTCCTTTTGGTGGCCTAATCACCAAGTTGGCTATGATGGCTAAAGTTCCTCTAAGAGATAGTGAGCCCACAATAAAAATGCATGGGAATATTTCTCCTCTTACCATCATTAAGTCTAAAGTAGTGGTCAACAAGGAAAGATCACAAACAGCTGGCCCCACATCTACCCTATCCAAACCTACTGCCTCCACATCAAATGTAATTGAGCAAATAACTCTTCTATCCTAAAAGTTTGATACATTTACTAAGGAATTGGAAAGAAAAATTGGCCAAAATAGTGCAACAGATCACAACCATTCAAAATGACTCAGTGCAAGTAAATAATAGGTTGGTTTAGTTGTTTATCGATGTGCAACAGGTATATAATTGTGTAGTTGACTTGAATGACGAGTAGGGCTCTTTGGCTACAGCTGACAAAAAGGGGGAGATAATATTTTGAGAAGAGCTATTGTTAGGAAGCTGCAGGAGGATGAAAGATAAAGGCCAGGAAGGACGCTACTACAAGGATGCAGAAATCTTTTTATTTGTTTTGAAATTTTTAAAATCAGTTTGGTTTGCAATTAAAATAATGTTTGTTTTTATTTTTTGTTGAGACTGATTTGCATGTGTGATACTTTTGATTTGCTTTGCTTTGCATATGAATGCTACATTGAACACCAACTTGATTGAGATAGAAGTATAATATTTCTATATGAGATCTTTGTCTCTGGTCTGTTTGTTTTACAAGTATTTATCACATTCATCCAATGTGTGTTTTGTCATCAATTTGCCAAAAGGAGAGATTGTAAATGTAAAAATATTGTTGGTTAGGATCAAATGACTAGGATTTGAATTGAAACATTATATAAATGCACTTTTAGTTAGGTCTCTATAATTTATTCGAATAAGATGATAAATGTAATCCATATGGTGATCCTATCCTTATCTTGAACATTTAAATTCAAGATAAGTGATTCGTGATTCAAAGAGACCATAATGAAGATTAAAGTTTCGAAAAAGATGGAGATATCAAATGATCTGATCAGAAGACTCAGTTGAAAATATTGAAGCAAATGTAAATTTAAAATTTCAAGAAAACATTCAGTTGAATTTTTTCAGCCCAAAACGTTCGTAGTCTGTGAGCAATGTAATAGAGTGAATAACTGAATGAAACCATCAGCAAAATTCTGAAACAAATTAACCACTAGACAGTCTATTTAAAGAGGGGTTCGACTGAAAATTTGAATCAACATTTTGATCGACATTGTTGAGAGTTTGAAGAATTGAGAGAACTTCAAGTATCTTTGTGAGAAAAAAAATTAGAAGAATTTTCGAGTTGTTCATCCCTTTGGGAGTGTGTGCTAACTCCAAAAGGGAGTTTAAATGTTCGTGTTCAGCCGCTAGAGATTCTAAGAAGAAAGTCAATAAGACTGTCTTGTCAAGTAACTGTATATAGTTGCAAATATTTAATCATATGATAATTTTACATGTAATAATCTTAATCTAATAAAATTGAATTTCTTGAATTTGGCCACCCTGTAGAGTTTTGTCATTGAAAAGTTCTTTATTGAGTTTTCCTTCATAATCAATACCGTGTTACTTTAAGTTGTTATTTTATGCACATTATTGTTGGATACTAATCAATATTTTGATTATTTCCGTAGAGCACGACAATGATATTCAGGGATAAATTGGAAATTTTGGGATCGTTGAAGTAGTAAAGGAAGAAACCAAGAAAATACCTTTCTTGGAGACTATGTCTTGTAAGGAAAATAGTTTGCCTTTAGCATAGTTAGTAATTCATTTATATAATGTTTATAATTGGCCTATGTAGTTGTACAGTGAACTAAACAAAGAAATATACAACTAGAGAATTACAAGATAATGAATGAGCTATATAGCTTGGAGATCGAGTCTACAATCTATATAGTTCTTGCACATGATATGGTCTAGATGAAGTTTTAGAAGTGGCATTCTATATTTATTTTTTTTATCCGTAGCCATTCAACATTAGAAAAAATATCACTTGTTGATTTAGCGACACATACTCCAAACTGTTTAGAAGGAAAAGATTCAAGTAATTTCTCTTGAACTGACGCGATTGAATGGTGGTTAGATCAATGTTTTGAATACCGTATCGGTAGGTGTACCGGTCAAGGCACTAGAACAAAATATTTCGATACCAATATCGTTTTGTGTACCGTTTCAAAATAATCTATATATAAATACATATATAAATTATATTTCGAAATAATAGTCAATATATGAATAAATTATATATATAAATATATATGTAAATATTTTAGTCTGGATTGGGGTAAAAAAAATAGCAAGAAATGAAAAAAAAAAAGAACAAAAAAGTCAAAATCTGGTACGGCTGAAATATTAGCCGGTACAACTGAAATACCAGCCAGTACGACCGAAATATCTGCCGAAACGAAACATCGATATTTCTGTACCGAATCACTGTTCGATACAGCATATTTCGATCGTACCGGCCAATACGGTACGAAATTAAAAACTATGTTGCTGGCCACTGAAAATGAGAAAGAGAGAGAAAGAAAGAGAGAGAAAGAGAAAGAGTTCGTGTGCAAGAGACCACACATCTCGTTCTACCACCGTTTACGGTGGCTTGCCGTGTTTTGGGATGAGTATAGATGTCATATTTTGTGGACCAAGCAATTCCACAGCAGCCCAAACTGTCAAGACCTACAAGGGAGGAGAAAGGGGGACCTTGGTGGCAGATAACTACTCTGATGCCAAAGTCAGGAGTAGGAGACAAATACGAAAGTAGTTTTTATGAAGAAGAGAGAAAGTATAACATGTGTTCTTATGGAGGTGTTGCCTATTTACATGTTGTCCGAGTGTTGCTTGCTGAGGGTGAATAATGAAAGTGTCATGTTCGTGTCAGTTCAGCCATCATTCATTCGACTGTATCAGTGTGCCAGTTCTGGCTCAGGAAGAATTACTAGGGGTTAGAGAATAAAAGTCTTATCCGAACTGACATCGTCATCTGATTCATGCCGTTGCGTGTTTAGGATTTTGGCCTGCATTAAATGCGTGTGCCTTTTCACCCAATTTGCGTTGAATGCAGGGTGTTGGAGCCGCTTTCGTCCCCTCAGCTCTAAGACACCTCTCAATCACAGGGGTTGATTGCCCAGGTCAGGCATTTATTCCCTTCTAATCGGGTACCGGGTGCTGGGTGCTGGGCCGTTGCGTGATGGCCCGCATATGCCATATTCGGGTATAGGTCCCTGACCTTCTGGCAACCTCTTTCTCATTGAATGCTCAGGCTCAATCTCTCTCTAGGGGGGTTGGGCCTTTCTCTTGGAAAGGCTCCCCCTCACAGTGCGGGGGATGAGCTACTTTTGGGTGTAATGAAAAGTATTCTAAGAATACTTTATTAGTATTTATTATTTCACTATTATTTTTTACATATTTATTATTTAATATTTTATTTTATTTTTATTTTTATTTATACAATATTTGAGATTATCTTATATAAATCAATTCTAAGTGCCCGATGAGGAAAAAAAGTTTCGGACTAATGATAAAAGTGTAGTCTCGAGTGTATGATGTCATTTTTAAAGTTTTTTTTTTCAATATACAAGACACCGTCGAACATGTCACGATGTCAGCATATCATGTCAAAAAATCGTAAATCGTAGTTCATGAATGAAGACTTTTTTTTTTCTTAATTTTTGAGCAAGTTAAGTTCATTAAATAAATTAAAGAACTACAATATACAAATTCAAATAGGATGAGAATTCCTTACAATCATCTCAAAACGTTAACACACAATGTAACACTAAAAAATAAATCAAATAAATGACTTCTAAAAGAAGGGCTTTGATCCAAATAAATAGCTCCCATCCAATTCTCAAATAAGAGAGGAACCGTTAAAAAAATGATTTAGGATGTGGTAGAAAATCGCAACAGTGAAGTGTGTGTTGCACCATATTAGTCTAGGCTGATCGACAAGAATTTTCACGTCCACTTTCACTTGATATTTGGTTATAGAAAGCGAAAAGATAGGAGAAGCAACAACTAGGTCTGATACTCCGACAAAGGACCCATGCCGACAGTGGCAGCATGTGGGATTCGATAGGACAACAAAGACTCCTTAATATTGGGGGTTGACTTTTATCGGTCTTTATAATTATGTTTTAAAAAATTCAAAAGAGAAACCTACACATCCTCCTAAAAATATATATTTATATTTTTTCTATATTTTATTTTATACATAAAAATATTTAGTATGCAAGGTGTGGAGGCTTCTGTGTTGCATAATGCTTATATTTTTTCCTTCCATATTATGCTTATATGTAAATTGTTTTAACAAGTTTTAAATAGATAAGTGTTGCATAATTTTTTATTTTTATAAAAAAAAATAGATTTTATTTTAAAAGATGTAAACAAATTTTTTTTTTATTTATAAAAAAACTATATGAAATCTATCTATTTAGAGCTTATACTTACCTTATTCTAATTTATATTACCCACCAGAGAGAAAAATAAAGGAAAATTTTTCAAACACAAAGAACAATAAAAAAATGCGTGCAAATTATCATAATTAATTGTCCAACATAAGTGTGTTTTTTCTACTTAATTGTTTTCTAATATTATTTATATTTAAAATTTTTCTTAAATAATTGAGATACAAGAGCTATGACAAAAGTAGGAAATTAGTTACATTTAAATGTTGAAACTTGTTGATTTAAGTTGTAAATAATAATATTTTATAAAGTTTTTTAAGATAAATTTAATAGTTTTATATTATGATGAGTTTAACTTTTTATATTAAAATATATAAAATATGTTGAGATAATTTTTTTATTTTTAAAGTAATAAATTTTGTCAATAATTAATTCAGCAACCAAACACAGCCTAAATTAGTCACATTCTTTGTTTCTGATAGGTTGGAACGCATGCATAAACGTCAGAGCAGATACTGCAATATTCCAATTTTTATTGAAGCCGTCAAAAGACTATATAATGCATTGTGGGCCAATTATCTGTTCCAATAAGGCGGCAAAACTTAACACCTCAACCTCTCTCTCTCCAAGAGTCCATGGATACCGAACAGTGCCTCTGCCTCTGCCTTTGCCTCTGCCTCTGCCCCTAAACCCTTCTCTCTTTCTTGAACCTTGATGTCATATTTGCATCTTGGAAACCCCAATCCTCTTGAATACTTCTTAGGTTTCCGTTTCTCTCTTTTATTTGTTTCATTGTGAATTCAGGTCAGTTTTTCGTTACAATATTCCCTCTTTCAGCTAATATATATATATGTGTGTGTGTGTGTGTGTGTATATATGTACGTTTGTTGGTTTGAAATTCAGGATTATATATGTATTGTTTGCGTATCTGTTTATGAAGGTATTTTGTTGTTAGGTTACAGACTGACCTGAAGAGGGGGGGTGGCTTGGGAATGGAAGAGCCGGTGCAGCTGAAACAGGGAGTGATAACCACTACGGCGGGGGCAATTTCTGGTGGCATATCAAGGATGGTTACGTCGCCGCTTGACGTTATTAAGATCAGATTTCAGGTCCTGATTTTAGTTTCATATATTTTGATTCTGCCGCCAATGCATTATACATTACAATGTTGGAACTATTTAACATATTGTCTTGATTGCTTCTGATTTGTGCGCTCTTTTGGGAATCTCCCCACTGCCCCAAGTTCCATTAGTATTATGTCAATAAAATTTAAATGCCAAATGTTTCTTCTCTTATAATTGTCAACGACTATTAGAGTTCAAATTTGTTATGTTATAAGTCATTTTTTTTTTTTTCTAATAAATATTATACTTTTATAAGTCGTGTATTTATCCTGCGTGAATTGGCCAAGATCTTGATTGGCAGGCATGCTCAAACTCTTCGATCTACTACTAACTAATTAAATTAGGGATGCATTGTCGGTTGCTTCCAAGTAGGAAAAAGTTAGCTTAACTTTCAGGGACAACATTGGGGAAGCGCCTATAGTATCTCTTGGTGGGATGCAAAAAAATGTGTGCCTTGGAATACAAATGATCTGGCTGATCATGTCATGTATATCATTAGGTTACGTATGTGATTGTTGGCTGATGCATATATGTATCTGTGGCTGTTTGTTTAGTAGAATAAATGTTTTTCGACATCTGCTGACAGGTTCAGCTTGAGCCCACATCTTCTTGGGCTATGCTTCCAAGCAATTTGTCTGGAACATCAAAATACACTGGAATGTTTCAAGCAACAAAGGACATATTGAGGGAGGAAGGCTTAGCGGTATGATGGCTCGATTCCTTTTTTTCCTGTTGGATGTTTTCTTCAATGAGTTTATGTTGGCAACACCCTTTAGTTTTAATTTCCTAGGTTGATTCCTGTTGTATGTGGCTCTCTTATCATTGGAAATTGAGATTTATTTAGGTCAACAGAAAATTCATAGGCTAAGGATGCCGATGTGAGCTTCCGAGCAATAAGCTACTCAATCTCCATGGTTTGATCCTAGCTGACCCCATTTTTGTTGTTGAACTGTAGATTAAAAACTCTCGTTAAGTTGTGGGAGTTTAATACAGGTTTTGTTGATTTAATATTTTTCAAGTGTTGGCATTCTTTTCCAGAAACCATCAAAATAGATAAATCTGTGAAACAGTTAGCCTTATGAAGTAAAATGGTTTTTTTTTTACTCCTGAATTGATGGCTTACTTCACTACTCTTTCTGGATGCCTAGCTTCCAATGTTTAGACTTGCAATACGTATGCATCCAGTTGGGCAGTAAGGGTAGATCAAATCTTTTCTGTTAGTTATAAAGCCTTCAAGTAGATGTTTGAAGACAATGCAGTGTACTCAATTCTGCTCCCCCCCCCCCAAGACAATCTAATGCTGCTCTAATTTTTTTTAATTTTTTTAATCTTCTATTTTAGAGTCTGGGTTAAAGAACTTTTTTTCCTCAGCTTATCTGGTTAATTTATTGCAACAGGGTTTTTGGCGTGGAAATGTCCCGGCTTTATTCATGGTTATGCCTTATACAGCCATCCAATTTACGGTGCAACACAAATTGAAAACATTTGCTGCTGGTTCTTCCAATATGGGTATCTCTCAAAGTTTTGCTTCATTCTTTGGTAGTCTACAACTAGATCTTATTATTGTTACATATCAAAATAAATAGATGTTATTATTCACAAGTTAATTTTAGTTATTAGATAAGAGGTTTAGTATATGGCTATCTTGACTCAAACTGGTGAACACAATATTGATTGATCTCTCATCTCCTTCTTTGATTAAAATTTTTATTAAATTGGAGCTCCAATATTTTTGCCTGAAACAATGCAATGTCGATTTGTTTGTTTTGTAACTTTCTCTTGGGCATGGTTGCCAATGGGTTGTGTCATCCTGTAGCGTATGCTTAATGCAGTGCCATGTACTCTTCAGTTCCAAATGCTTTTGTCCAACCCTATGTTAGGCCATTCACCCCTCCCCCCTGCCCACCAGTCTATTTTCCTCCCTGGAAATACAATGTTGGGAAAATGTAACTGTTTCTAATTATGTAGTAGTGACCATCTAACTTTATTAAGTCTGTATTCATATTTAAACATATCAAAAGGTTTAACCACTTTGTAGATAATCAAATCTTTAGCTTCCTGCTATTTCTCATACTCTTGTTGGGCTTGGTTGTCTTTCTGTTATCATGCAGAGGATCACATTCGATTGAGTCCTTATCTATCCTATGTCAGTGGATCACTAGCAGGGTGTGCTGCCACTGTTGGATCATATCCATTTGATCTTCTACGAACCATATTAGCTTCACAGGGTGAACCAAAGGTATGAATATTGAGGAAGGATTCTGTAATTCAGGAGTCGCTCTACAGATTGCATTCCATATGCTTTTCAATTGCAAAGTTACCATATATTCTTGAATTGTAAATTTATGTCTACCATTTGACTTTCTATCTGATCAATCTTCTGAAGAAATGGCTTTATCATAAGCAAAACTACTCTGCTGACAGATTTATACTGCATAATACTAGGTAGAAAAGAAGAGCAAAATAAATGCCCTTTCTTTTTTAATAGTTTTGAACTTGTATATTGATTGGGATCCCATATGATATGTCTTTGTAATGAATGTGATGCCATTACCTTTTAAGCTATTTCCTATAAACAGTGCCGGCAGATGAATTTAGAAAATATTACTGTGTATGACTACTTTGGAAATTATATTCATGCAATATCCCCACGTATGGCTTGATGTACGTTGTGTCATTGTTGCATTTAGGAGACACATTTATTCTCCTGCAAGGGCTAATACTATGATCTTCTTGAAGTTAATAACAGTTAGAAATCTCAGAAATAGGAGAAAAGAGAGGGTGAGGTGGTTTGTGGAAAACGCTTTTGTGCCTCAGTCTAAGAGAGGGAGAGATGCCATATTTTCGTTCACTCACAAGTTGCTCTTCTGTCGGGTGGATATGACCTTTTGTGTGCATCTTGGCAACTGAATTGAATTCACCTGGTGATTAGCAGCAAAAGCCTATTATGGCCACCGAGTCTTTCTCAAGGGTATAGAATTTGAGGCTATGCCACACAATCTAGGAGAGGTTCAATAGTGCTGCACATGCTGGTTCAGGAGGCCTGAAAGGAGCCACTAAGAGATAGCCCAAGCAGCCGAGCCTTGGGTAGACCTGACAGGATGACAGTACTTTGGGACCCTGTTTTAGTTTTTTAAGTAAGCTCGAGGCACCAGTGTGCTTTGACGCTTGTCAAGGTTCTCTTGTGTAAGCATATAGCATGAATTATGATCATAAACAATGCAGGTGTGGGGTAGCGGTACATAGTGCGAAGTTGAGTTCCTTCTTATAGCTTGCTTTCTGGGATTTGGTTTTTGTACAAGACTTGAATAGATAAGGCTGGCCTCAGCTCAGATGACATTGATGCGGTAATTTGTTTTTCTTTGTGTAAAAGTTACTAGGATATTTGTTCAGAGCCTCTCTTGCCTTCACTGAGATATTTTGTTCACTCAAAGCTTGTCAACTCAGTGTGTTTGTTCTCATTTTATCATGTTGCTCTCCCTCTCTCTCTCTCTCCTACAAGGAGCTTGACTATGGAAGCAACGAACTTCCATTTAAAACACGGACCTTTCATTATGTAGAAGGATGTAATTGTTTTAGCTCTTGGAAATGCTCATGGCTTCATATGCTCAGAAAATGATCACCACCTTTTGATACTTGTTTTCTGCAAAATTGGTAACTTCTGAACAGGCCATTGAACTCATCTGTATGATACGGGCTTATTAATATGTGCTGACATTTAGGTGCATCCAAACATGAAGTCCGCTCTTGTTGATATAGTTAGAACTCGTGGCTTCCGAGGGTTATACGCTGGATTGTTGCCAACACTGGTGGAGATTGTTCCTTATGCTGGTCTGCACTTTGGCACCTACGATACATTTAAGCGATGGACTGCGGTAAGATTATAGTCCTCTTTTCAATTGAGAAATTCTTCACTCAAATATAGGTGACGGTTTTTTTTTTTGTGGGGGGGGGGGGGGGGGATTGGTCCCCCCAACAAATTTTTATAATGCAATGGCTATAGTGTTCCTTTTTACAATATTTGAATTGATGATTCGTTGTTTACATATTGTTAGAGATGGAGGAATATGGTTCTCTATTTTGGGGGTTACATCCCCACATTTCTAAGACTTGCGTTTTTGTGCATTACACTTCTGAAGGAGAGCTGTCGCAAGTCCTGTATATGTCCAGTTTATTTTATGTTCTTAACGTACAGAGATGTCTCTTATGCTAAATTTTTGTCTGCATTTTTAAAATGAAATATAAGGGTATTAGTTATAATATTTTAAGCTTGCACAGTGAAATTTTTCTTTAACAAAGGATCCAAGTTAAAAAGTTCATTATTTTTTCAACTAATGTGTATATGAAAGAAAAAATTTGTAGACCTATCCTGCCGCAAGTCCCTTCTCGTATGATCTTATATACTGAGACTTCGGTTGAAGCTTGGACTTTAATATTTTACCAACCAAAGCCAAGGATCTTTCTATATGGCATGAATGATATCTATGTGCTTATGTATTTATGTACCCCCCCCCAAAAAAAAAAACAAAAAACAAAAAACAAAAACAAAAGTGCTGCACCTGATCCCTGCATTTAGATAACATACCACAAGGAAACTGCTTAACTTCAACTACAGATCCAATTCTTTAGAGTTATGATTCTTTAATATGGCCGGCTTAGAGAGCCATCATTCTTTTTACGCATACATGTTGACATTTTAGGCAGTTTTTTACATGATGCATTCTGCTTCATCCATTGTAGGTCTGGAACAGGAACAGATTTTCTAACTCAAGCTCATTTGGTACAGAAGATGGACTTTCAAGCTTTCAGCATTTCCTCTGTGGGTTGATGGCTGGGACTTGCGCCAAACTTGTCTGCCATCCACTTGATGTGGTCAAGAAAAGATTCCAGGCAGAGATCTCTAGCCTTCTTGAAATCTTTGTTCTATTATAGTTAGTGGTTATACAAACTTTGGGATTGACAAATTATTTTGACCAAAGGGTAGAAAATTTAGATGATGAGACCTGTTTTACACATGGATATTATATACAATGATGATCCTGTTTCCACTTTTCACTCCCTATGCCCCTTTACACCTCCTTTTGAGAGGTCTGTCAACTTCTTTTCATTTTTAATTTATGTTTTCTATGAAATTAACTACACAAACCTGAAATTGTTCCTGCAATCCCCTGGATGAGATTGGTTTTACTATTCCTTCCAGACCAAAATATTTTTTTCAATTTTCTGCATCAACTTTTCGTCATTAACTTTGGCTTCTTTTATTGCTTTTGGTTTATATTTCTAAGTTAGTTTAGTTAAATTTAGATCAATAATTCTTTCCAGAGATTGCAAAGGCGAATGGAAACTAGAGTAACAAAAAAGTACTGAAATTGGTTGGTTTGAGCTTGCAGATCGAAGGACTACAAAGGCACCCAAGATATGGTACTCGAGTCGAGCATCATGCTTATAGAAATATGTTTCATGCAGTTCGCCAAATCTTGCACTCAGAGGGTTGGGCTGGTCTTTACAAGGGGATAGTCCCATCAACAGTCAAAGCTGCACCAGCCAGTGCTGTAACATTTGTGGCTTATGAGTACACTTCAGTTTGGTTGAAGTCCACTTTGACTTGACACTAACCAGATTCTGACCCCCCTCATCTCATTCTTTCTCCCATAGAAATATTGAAATCTCCTTATAAGTGGGGAATTGTAATAATTCTCATTTGATTTAGCCATAAAATCATAGTTGTAGAGATGGCAGAAAATTGAGGATAGAGCAAACAACTTTAGATTTTAGAAGCTGTATTTAATGGTGAGATTGTTTTATAAAAGCGCTGGTTATGCGGCTGTCCTTTAAAAACCTCTCAATTTATTCTTGCAAGAGCCGTGCTACGCGCATGGACAACATATCAGGTATTAATCCATGGAAAAAGGAAACAAATTTACTATTTATCATGTGTCTCCTTGCAAATTCTCGTGTTCGTAGAATGAGTTTGTATGCTCTAGAAGAGAGAGAATTCAAACAAATAAAAAGGATAGTGTAGCGTGTGTGGAGAGATGTAAAGTAGTAGTAGTAAACTCGAACCTGACATCTGGGTATGATTCTTTTGAGTCAACACCATTGAAGTTGAGTCATGAAGGAAATTTCAAGTTTTGCCGTCTCGGACTTGGCTGCCTTCTTGAGTAATGAGAAGCGGCCTAGTCCCTGGAAATGCTCGTTCCTTTGTCATTGGAATTAACCTTGTGACTCATTTTTTCGGTTGAGCATTCTTCAGACGTCTATCAATGTATTGGAGGCCGTTCTATCGTTGTTTGAATTTTGGTTGTCTGATCACACTTTGAAATTATGTATCTATTTCTCGTATTTTTTGCCCCTTCTCGGTAGTTCCATAGCAGGTTTTTTTGGGACCATTCTAGGAGCAGGAGTTCTTCGCATAATGCATCAAATGGATAGAGCTTCGCAATCTTCATGTGTCGATTGAATTAAGGGAATAGATCGTATCATTTTCGTAGGATGATGATCAAGTAATTGGTGTTATGGCTGTTGGACTTGATTTCTTCTCGTGCGGCATTGTTACTTGTCAATATCGTTGGCATGATTGATATGGGTGTTAACACAAGGAATGTGTCAATTCTCTACCTCTCCCAAAACAAAATAAAAATCATCATCTGGACAAGTAGATTTTTGCGAAAGTCTGGTGTTCAGAGAGAATTTTGGTGCATTTGTCTATCGGGTTTGATGCTCTTACAAAGGAAAAATCTATGGAAGGTTGTTATGGAGAGAGAGAGAGAGAGAGAGAGAGAGAAGCATTGACATCATAACTACCAAAGGTTGTGTCTATATTGCAAGAGTAAAACATGGTACCATCGCTCAGTGATAAACATGTCTTCAAGTTTAACGTAAAAAAACCCTTTCAGATTAGAAATGCTACGGTTTTCAATAGGAATAAAAGCTTTGAATCAAGAATCTCCACTACAAGAATCATGAACGATGTCAAATCATCTCATGCAAAGAGTTATTAGGGAACTCTTTCCCCAACTGTCCACTAAAAGTATTGTAAACAATGTTCAATCATCTCAGATGTCCCAAAATTCATTAAACCAGCTTGTGATGTCCTTCACCATCTCGGGCTAGGAACTATAATACAAAATTTCCCAGAGATTGATTAAAAACTGAGCTGGAACTCTGTAATTTCGCTTTATATAATAAGGATCTCTTCTGGCAGATGTAACTATCAAAATCATCTCTTGTTAAACAGAATCCTGTTGGGCAAAAGAGGGGGAAAAAAAAAACTTCTTCATTTATTGTCTTTTTGTTTACTGCTGTCCTCTGGGGGCAGTGTTACAAACTGCAGAATTCCTTCAACCTGCTTGACATCAACACAGAACTTTTCAGCAATCTGTTGGACATTCATAGGTCCATCATGGTCGTCGGCTTTGCCTTGGTGCAAGAGGATTATGTGACGCAGCTGTGCCACATTCAGGCTTCCTGGAGGGACAGGCCTTTCCTCATACCCGCCAGAATCCGGTTTTGTATTCCGCAGTTTTGGCATGGGTTTATTATACTTTTCCACCACAAATGCCTGTCACATTGAAATCAAATTAACCATCCGGAGCATTTACCAGCTCTGGAAGGCACTCAACTCTCTCTTACACATTTCAATGAGTTAGATCAAAGAGGAAATGAACACAGAACATGCACGGACAGTTAAGAATGTCATACTGCAACTTAAAATTTAAACAAGCGGAACTCTTTGGCACAAGTGTCCTATTCTATTGCAAGCAGGTGTGCAGAACTCGCCATCTACATTGCTTACGTGGCAATATTTGATTTCTAAGATTCATATTTTTAAATTTCTCTTACAAATCAAATCATGCCATGTCAATTGTATGTATGGAAGGTGTGTCCTCCTCACCAGTTTGCAAATAAAATTTTATTGGCACAAATATCATTCTCCCAAAATAAGAATAAAGGTAAAGTGTTTTAATATATCACTGCAAATTTTAAGCACAAGATTCAGTTTAATAAAATAAGTAAAATTTCAATGAATAATGAAATAAGAGAATGAAACCATTATCCATTACAAGTACACAATTTTATGCGGTCAAAAAAAAAAAAACAATTTTATGCAGACCTGAACCTGAATATAGAGGAAGATTTTATCTAAGACAAAACACACAATATGAAAATAACGACACCAGAATTAATAATTACCATATTAAAATTCCTAAAATTGCACCAACTTACTTTCTATCAAAGTTCCAAGCAAATAAGCCATCTAATTCATTACATAAAAATGAAAGATGTTTAGGGGAAGGGGGCGGGGAGGAGGATTTTCCCTTAGAATCTGAGAGTTGTAAAGCCTATGTTTCCTATGTTTCCTATGTTTCCTATCAAAAGTTGTAAAGCCTATATTTGAAAGGGAAGTCTAACCATTTGTAGATTATAGTTTTAACATAAAAAGTTAAGAACAGTAGCAGCTGGCTGTAACTCACCTCGCCCATCTCAAGTTTCCCTCCAGGCTTTGATGAAATTCTACCAACCATTTGACTTAGCATGGCATCATATTTTGGATCTCGCTCTTCAAGTACATTTTCGGCATTGATTTCTGGGGTATCAGCTAAAAAATTAAGTGATGCCATTAATCAGTGTATACTGAATTCGGCATCCTCGATCCTAATAATTAATGGCATAGAAGTCTATGTGGCATAAAAACACATAAGAGATGGAGAAAAACATCATATGGTTAACATATCAACCTCCAAGTTCCCAAGAAATTAGAAACCTCTTTTACGTTTCTAATGCGGTATCCATGAAACATATGAGTTTCCATTTAATAATAGAACCTCGCAATACAACAGTAAATTTCCTATACATGTGTGTTTTTAATTCATTTGTTTATCAACAAATTAGAGTCCATAGAATTAATGTAGCACAAAATTAACGTCTAACTGGAAAATGGCTGTTTTTACATTAACAAATGATAATCACATAACAGATAAGCGTGTACTTAACCAATGACACTAGCTTTAGTTTATTAAATAAAAGGGAAAGAAAATAAATAGAAAAAAAAATTATATAGCTTCAAGATTTTTTCCCTCAAATTTCCCAGTGTTTTCGTCAACCAATAAAGGCATTTTAGAAAACCATTTACCTCAACTTTCGAAATTCAAAGCTCAATCTGAATACCGGAACCAAAAAAGAAAATTAATAATAAGCTTATAGTAGTTGAACTTGAAATCCCGACAGTCAAATTCATCTTCAAATTCAGCATTCCCCAAAATAAGCACACACAAAAGAACGCGAGCATAAGCTAAAACTAACCAGAACCGAGAACGCCTGGGTCGCCGGTCTTCGAGATGCTCAGTCCGTCAGAGGAACCCACTGCCGGTGGTCTCTGATCGATGACGTTCTTCGATTTCGACGAAGTGGACGGCGTCCGATCGATACTCGAAGAAGATGCTTTGATTCTTCCAGATGCTCGACGCAACGCCTGACCCATTCTTTAACACGCACGCGGAAAATGGCTCGTAGCTAAAGCGCTAATCGGCCGTGCGTAGCGTAGGTAGCCTTTCATATAAAGGAGACTGTGGAGACGCTGCGCTTATACACTCACTGTCGGGAGGAAAGCCAAGTCGGTCGTTCTTTAATGGACCACGTCTAGCTTGTAGCTCCTCCTCTTGGTCCAGTGACTTACCATTCTCATCGAATTAGTTATTTAATAAGTTAAAATTTGATTAATATGTTACTTTTTAATTTTTTTTAACTAATTACTCAAAATCTATATTAAATTAGTCATCGCAGTTTTTATAACAGGAGTGTTAGGAAGTCCATTGGAGGGTCCCATCTTATGCCCTTTAATGTATTTTATTTTATTTTTATTTATTTTTTACATCATCTTTTAAACATTTTTAAATATGTTTAAAAAATTAAAAAAATCAAAATATTATTATATTTTCTTAGTAGAAAAAAACTGGGAGGGGGCAACCAAACGGCCCTTCAATGGGCTCTGTATCATTTCTCTTTTTATATTGATAAAATTTTATTATTATTTATTATTTATAGTTTTTTAATTATTTTTTAAAACTTAATTAATATGTTACTTTTTAACTGTTAACTAATTACTCAAAATTTATATTGGATTAGTCATCACACTTTTTATTTATAAAAATTTATTATTTTATTTATAAAATAAATAATAATTCTATTATTTATTATTTATAGTTCTTTAATTATTTTTTATTTTTTAAATACTTTTTTATTTATATTTTCATAATCTTCAATAAACTCCAACAATCATATTCAATTTCATTTTCACAATCTAACAATCTATAAAATAGCATCTTTTTTTTTTATATGTATAAAATAGCATCTCCAATTGACCCTTTTTGTAGATGAATAACAAAAAAGAAAAAAAAAATCAAGAGTTTCACTATATTCCAACACATCAACAGTATTCCAGTTCACTATGTTTTAGGAAGGAAAATGTTATGGAGCAGACGATTTAATTTTTACGGAGTAACGGCCCTCCAATGATACGTTGCCACATCAGACGTTATAGCAAATACAATATAGGCAAAGCCACACCCAATCACAACAATTCAACGTCTCTCAAAGCCTCTCCTTTCTGTATTTTTTAACCAGAATTTCAGAGTCCCTCTTTTCATCGTACAATCCTTCCTTTTCGTCACACTCGAGCCTCCCTTCTGTCTCACCATCACAACACTTGTGGTTTGAGGGTTTTTCTCCGCCGGCTTGTTCCACCACAATCCCATTTCGACACCGACAGGATCACTTCTCCTGCGAGATTTCTCAAACCCAAATTTCACTAAAGCTTCCAAATTCCTCTTACCCAACATTGCATTGTAATTAAACATACATTTACAGCGAAACCCAGAGGGGAACGTGAGAGAAGTTCGCAAACGAAAGACGTGAGAGAGAGAAAGGCACTACAGACGAGAGAACTAAGTCGCGAGAGGGGTAGAAAACCTAAGAGGGGGCCAGCATCCATCCAGGGGGCCATCGCATCCATTTTGTGTTGGGGGGGGAGGGGGGAGTTTAGGAATTGGAAAATTTGTTTTCGTCTAGAGGGGAGTTCCGAAAGACTGGATGAGACGCATCCACAAAGCTAACGGTGTACATTGCATATGTGTCATAGGTATATTAGTGGGATGTTATCTACATATTAATAGCTGACCACTTTGTAGATATTGGAGTTTCTTTGAAATTTCTCAAGTTCACAATATTCCAATATTCCAGCATATACAGTCTCATATGCAATCACAAAATATAACAACAGCATATAGATGAATAACAAAAAAATAGGAATTTCACCAACATATAACAACCCAAAATGAATTACAGATTCCAACATATTTAGTGCCAACGACAACATATAGTTGTTCCTACACAATTTTTCCAACAGCATGTATGCAGTCCCAACAACAACTTATAGTTTTTCCAACATATGTCAATCCCAGCAGCTGCATATGCAATCCCAACGACAGCATCCTAACTCTAGTTTTTTCTACACAATTTTTAGCCATCTCTAGTTTTTCCTATCTAGGTTTTGCTACAAACACCTACAGAAGCATATAGTTGTTGCCCAGGTACATGTATTTCAACCACATGTAGTCCTGTTCATCCGGGCCGGGTACAACCCGGCCCAGTTGAAAATTTTATTTATTTGTTAATATTTTTAAATTTTTTTTTTAAATATTTAAGAAAATTTTCAATCCGGATTCTGGATTCCTAAATTCGGATTCCGGATGAACACCCCTAACCACATGTAGTTGCCTAACTACTAAAACCAATTGTAAAGTATTTAATTACAATATTAAGTGGATAAGAACAATCTCAAAATATTAAACCAACAAATGGCTACACATCTTCAAAAGATTGAAATGGAGATAGAGACGGAGATAAAAACTGCTTCTGTGAATCCTCAAAAATCTATTTATAAAGATTCAAGAAATACTTTGCTACATTGCATTCATACTAGCAAGATCTAATTTCATAATCTCCATATCAATATTCATTTTTTCCATATCATTCTTTCTCTTTTTTTTCAACTAGTAATTCAACTCCATCAAAGTTTGCCTTGTTGACCGCTTGTCTTCTCTCCACTATGCACATGGTTTTATCATTGCTCATGTGAGTTAAAGCGTTAACAAATTTAGTACTTGAAGTTTCTCTAGCCTTCCTCTTCATCTACCTTTCTTTCTCAACAGTATTTCCTGGAGGTCTCTCATAAATGACCTCTACGTTGTCATCTATCATGTTGACTCCATAACAACTCGATGTTTTCATGTGGTTTCCTTCTTGTTTACTATAGCAACATATGTTATTTTCATTCCGGCTAGCGTCTCAATCAATGTTTTGAATACCGTATCGGTACCGGTACCGGTCAAGTCACTGAAACGAAATATTTCGATACCGGTACCGTTTCGTGTACCGTTTCGGAATAATTTATACATAAATAAATTATATATATAAATACAATTATAAATTATATTTCAAAATAATAATTAATATATAAATAAATTATATAGATAAATATATATATATATATATGTAATTAATTTAGTCTAAATTGAGGTTAAAACATAGTAAAAAATTTTAAAAAAAAAAATTGGGAAGGCCGAAATCCGGTACGGCTGGTACCGGCTGTACCGGACATTTTTCGGCCGTACCGGCTGGTACGGTCGAGACGAAATATGATATTTTTTGTACTGGCCGACTGACCGGCACGGAAAATTCTGGCCGTACCAGTCGGTACGGCACGATATTTAAAACACTGATCTCAATAGACACCAACAATATTTAATGGTATAAGTGGCCTTCTCAGTCTCTCTATGCATAATGTCGGCACTTTTGATCTAAATATGTCAAGTAGTGAGAATGTGAGGAGAGAATTTCAGCAAGAAAATTGAGAATTGATGTAATTAAAAATTGATACCTTAATCTGCTCTATTGCACCACTTGGATGCAATGATTTTAATTGGGCTATAGCTGCACAAAACTTATTAAAGTATTTTTGGATCACCAACTATTATTAGTCAATGACATAATAGAACGATTTAGATTACTAGGTTTATTATGCTCATTGTAATAATTGTCAATTCTCTTCCAAATTTGTGAATATTTTTTGTTTGTCCCCCATATAGCATACATGCTAATGTTGAGCCAAGCCGACACAAAAGATTCTTCTCCTTTAAGGCAAATGACAAACCTCATTAAGTTTTCTTACTAGGTGGCTTTTTCTCAACTTCCAATTGTGTTACTTAGAGTACAATATTATCATGTCTGCTAGCCATTGTGGTGCTGGAGTACGTTTTTAACCACTTTGCAATAGAGTGGTGAAGAAGAGATCTTCATCAAATGTGATATCCATCCTTAATTCAAGTATAATTATACAAAATCAGATCTAGACTCATAATTCTAATATGCTCAGTAAACAAAGTTTCATACTATAATTAAGTTGTTTTAAAACTTAGATGCTATAAGCTGCAATGTGACATTTAGAGGTAATTTGGATGCTAAGATTAGATTAGATGATTTTAGTTAAAAGTTGAAAAAAATATTATTAGAATATTATTTTTTTAACATTTATTATTATTATTTGGGAATTTGAAAATGTTGAATTAAAATTTAAAAAAGTTGACTTTTTTATTGTATTTTATGTAAAAATTTATAATTGTTATAATGATAAGATGAGATTAATTAAGACTTGAAAGTGTGTTTCAATCAAAACAACTCTTTAAGATAAATAGATGGTCTTTATTATATTTTGTGTGAAAATTATAATAATAAAATAAGATTAGTTAAGACTTGAGAGTGTTTCTCAATCCAAACAATCCCTTAAGATAAATAGATGGAGCAATGTAACAGTTTTTGTAGATAAGAGTAAGAAGTATTCTTGAGCCAATAAATCAGAAATAGGCAAAGTCTACCAACTTATTCTGGTTCATGCTGAAAGAAATAAAACAAAAAAAAGGCAAATTCTATCTTTTTCAACTTTTTCATTTAGTCATTACTTTTTTTTTTTTAAAGTTAATCAATCATTAATAATTTTTATAATTTTTACAAACTTTTAAATAAAATACAAAAAAATAATTCAACCTTCTTAAATTTTAAAATAAAATTATATTAAAAAATTATATTCCAACAATATTTTAATTTTATAATATTTTTATTCAACTTTTTTATTTCATTTTTCAAAATCTAATAAAAAATTCTAACTCAATCCATGTTTCTACCATTCACATATTTCTAATCTCATCTGTGTGACTAAATTAGTTAAAACTTCAAAGAGGTTTTGTTTTTCCTGAAAAAAAAAATGGATTCATGAATCACTTCTGAATGGTATTTTTAAGATTCCATTAGATAACGAAGATCGGCCTTACAGCTATAAATTAGAGATGGAGAGAAATCTATATGTAATTTATAACTCCAATTTTAACGTCTTCTTCATTACTATAAAAAGAAATAATACACCGATTGAATTCAGCCTAATCATCATCGGTTGGCACTTGGCGCCCTCTAACTTTTGGTGCGCTCTGTAAATCTTGAATTGAAGTACAACAAATTAGTTAGTAAAATGATTAAAAAAAATACAAGTATTTTTAGCCATTCTACAACTTCGTTTTACATTTGTTTTAGTGAAAAATACTTTTTAAAACTATAAAATACCCTCCATTTTACAGTAGAGTGATAAAAAAAATAAAAAATTATAAAATGGTTCCGTTTCTACTCAATTAGAAAAATGAGTTGACATTGGTTAAGAGTAATAAAAAAGGACAAAGTCGCAAAGAATTTGCACCTTTCAATCAGATGTAAACCATTTGCATAGTAGATTCATGGTAGCTTTAGTTTCAAAGGCTCAGATCGGGGTTGAATGAATTAATATATACACTAGTCATAAGATAGTAAATTACAACTCTTTCTGGTGTATCTGGTTGAGCAGTACATGACAGTACAGCCTCATAGAGACATGGCTGCCCAGAAACATGATCAGAAACTGAGCAGTACAGCAGTGACATGTATTCTGGTTGAGAATGGAGGACTGGTGCTGCAACTAATAACTAAGAAGAGCCCCTGCAAGGTGAAGTCTAGAGAAACTGGAACTTTAATTCTGTCATAAGTTCAAATGACAGTTACATTTTCTCTCATCCTGGCTTCGTGATTCTCGGTACCTCCGACCACAAGAGATTTGTCTTATCAAAACAGCCTCATAGAGAGAAGACCAGCATCATGTTTCATTTGCGAATACATCTAGATTGCTCATAGCAGCAACGGGACATTACTGTAATTGACGCCACAAATGTTGTACAAAGTTAAAGGAGTGAAAGAACTGCCTGCTCATCGTAGTAACGGGTCATTATTGGAGTCAAATGATCTGGTTATTTTGGAGCTTGTGAGAACAACAAAGAATGGTGGTAATCACATTCTCATGTTGTCACTCGGTATCAGAGCAGCTAAACTAATTCAGAACCGGAGACATTGAGCCCCTTTTCCCTAGAGTCAAACCTGCAGCTTTGTCATCAAGTCGCCATTATTATGACAAACCCCATTTGCCCTCTCCTCAACTTTTAAATCCACCACGCTTGTACCAATATTCTCATTAGCTCTCACTTGAACTCGGGCGCGTTGAGAAGGTCTCAACATTGGGTTTTCATGCTGTGAGACATCTCTACTCTTTCGCTTCTGCTTTGGGTCTAGAAAGCCAAAAGCAAGAGCTTCCAGTGCTTTAATGGTTGGTGGCCGGCTCCGCATGCTTTGTCTCCGGTATTTTATGTTGGGCTGCTGCTCAGAATTAGCCACACAATTGGACAGTTTCACTACACTGGGATCATCCAGTTCCATGCTCGTTTTATCATGTTCTTTTTTTGTTTTTGTCGTTAGAAGATCATCAGCTTCAGCATCTGGAGGAATAGGTAAGTTCAAGTCAATCAGCATCCCAGACTGAGGTACGTCATGAGGATGTTCAGCAGAATTACAGGTCCCACCGAGAATTCCTTCACAACCGATGGTTATGCTACCTTCAGACAAGCTGGTAGATGTTTTCTTCTCCTGGCATATATCTATTTGAGAAAGAGGATTCTCACAAAAATCAGGATTTTGTGCAGAGCTACAAGGTATCTCTTGTTTTAAGGTAGGATCTTGCAAGGTGTTGAGTTGTCTGCTGTTTGTCTCTGTTTGACTACATGCATTTAATTTTTGGTGCTGTTTTGTAACAAAAAGCAAACAGTTCCTGTTCTCCACTCCCATTCTCCTGTTCAACTGGCATTTTATGGCTTTCTTAGGCTGTGCGTCGCTTTGAATACTGGTCTTCAGGTCATTGGGGATATTCACTGGTACATTAGTACAATTAAAGCCAACAACTCGAAATACCTCGTTGGAAACATTATTTTCTAATTCTTCCAAACTGTTAGAAGCAATTTCCTGATCAAAACTGTTATCAGTAGCCCTGGGCTCATCCATATCAAAGCCAGATGTATCTGCAGATTGAGATTTATCCCTTGTCTCCTCAGAATGATCCACATCATCTTCTTCAGAATCACTTCCCAAGGTGGAAGTATTCAGTACTCCAGATGGCAAACTTCTCAGCTCTCTCACCTTGATTGTTTTCCCATTGGTCAAACTTGTATCCACAACAGTAAACTTCAATAAATCTGTGCTGTGATTTGGAGTACGAGGCTTAAGATAATAGTGGCGTTGCTGATCAGGGAAATCTTCTTGGTCTACTTTTGTTTCATCAGTCCACCCATTTTCTTCTTTGCCTCTCTCTTCAATTTCAAGCTCAAGAAGCACAGGGTCCGAAGCCACTTTACTCAGTACGTCACTAACAGAATCAAAGTAGTGGTTACCCTTCACTAGTTTCCTCTTTGAAAACTTTGTAATTCCAGGAATAAGAAACACCAGAGAATGCTTGGAGCCATTAGGCTGTTCAGAATGCCATCCTCTTGCAAGTAAACGGGGCCAAACAGCTTCCCAGAAGAGGTCACTTGATCGGGCTTTGCTTAGTCGGAAGTCTCCTGTTATAAAGTTAACAATTTCCAAGAGTGTAAGTGTGGAGCATGCCTTGCCAATTGGTATCTCTGGGCGGACCGGAGCCACTTGAGTGGACTTCAGAGGCTCCGTAATGCCTGTGAGATCTTGCTTCTCTTTACCAATTCCAACTGCCTCTACAAGCGCACTCAACCCGACTAAGGCCTTTAAAGCGAAAACATATTCTTCCAGTACCATTTTTCCATCCCCAAATGCCTTTGAGGCCTGCCAATCAGTTAAAGCTCATATTATTTCTTTTTTATTTTTTTTGGTCGGGGAAGGGGGATGTCATTGGAGTTTATTTTTAAAAAGACAAAATGTTACCAAGATGAAAGGATTGAGAAGAGGAAAATGATTTTAGAGCAAATGAAAGGAATAATGTTTACTGAATCTAAAATGCCCTCTACAATGGACTTGTACATTACCCAAAAGTTCTCAAGACAGGAATTTTTAGCAACTTGAAGTTTGAGCAGAGTTAACATTAGAATATTTTGAAGTATAAATCAAGTAATGATTGAAAAACCAGCTAGTAAAAAATTGAAACATGTTGATCTGCAAAGAAACTAAGTTATTTTTACTGGAAAGACTGAATAAAATTGAACCCAATTTGAGTAAAAAGCGTAATGTTTATATACAGGAGAAACAGAAAGCACTGTGAAGAACTTCAAACAGTAAAAAGCGTAATGTTTATATACAGAAGAAACAGAAAGCACTGTGCAGAACTTCAAACAAAAAAGTACAAGTTTACAGATTCAGTAAATTCTCATCGCATCTAGCATGAAACAAGCAGGAAACCATACTTCTAGTGAACCAACAACATGAAAGTGTAAATTCTTAGAACTGAAAGAAACCGTAGGGATATGAGCAAGAAAAAAATGAATGACAAATTGAAGGAAATGGGAAAGTAAGGATGCCTGTATGCCTGTTGATGAATTATAACAACTGAAATAAACTTACTACTACTTTCTGTGACCTTACAATCTTAGGATAAAAGAACACTACCATGAAAAGACTAGCAAATAGTAAGTATAATTTGTAGAAAACTACTCATAAGATCAACCTTTTTTTCAGCATACAATTTATTTTGGTCGTCTTGTTATGCATCTGGGTATATCAATCTGTAAGCACTACAATTTTTCATGACAGAACAAGTATTTGAGAAATACCTCCATTAAAGTATTCTGGCATTCCTCTGAGACATGCGAAAGCAAACGGGAGAAGAATTCCTGTTGCCTCAATCCTGTAAAAATTCTTTGTCCATATATGCATTTTCTGCTTCTCATTTTCCGGCATTCTGACCATCTGTGGTACCTATCAGACCTATAAAATCTTCCATAATAGAATGACAGTATATCCCCCATCTCTTTATTCCCAACAAATTTCTTCACCTGAACAAAATTCTTACCAAAAATATACAAACCAAGGATAAAACTACGCTCTTCTATATCATTCCAGGATTCTCCCAAGGAACCAGGAACCAGACCGTAGCCTTTGCCACCATCCAAATCATGCATTTTAATTTTCCCCTCTTGTTCCATATCCACTTCTGCTAATTCTCCCAAGTTCGCCCCATTCTCCAATGTATAATATTTAGGCTCAACTTTAGGCTCTAAATTTCCACCTTCCAAAAAGATGTGGGTCTCTTCAATGCATTCAGATCTTAGAGACTCATCTTTGTTGGCTACTCCAGGTGAATCGCCAACAGCTTCCTGTGGTTCACGATGAATGTTCTCAACTTTATCAGCAACCCACATTATTGGTACAGCCAATCCCACTAAAAAATCATGAACACTACCAACTGTGTTTTCTGCAACAGCTGGTTTATTTGTTAGCCAGAGAGAGACAGACCCGCACTGCGGTGGAATTTCAACCTGGTATTCCTCATCCACTCGAGGAAGTATCTGTGGTTCTCCAAAGACATCATATACATCAGAGCTTCCTGGAGAAAGGGATTGCTCATCAAATGCATCGTCTTCAGCACAATCCCCATGGTCATTGACTTTAACAACTGAATCCATGAATTGAAAAGAATCCATCTGCCAAAGGAATCAAATAAACCAATATGGTTATTCATTCAGAGACTTAAGAGGCAGGAATGCTACAAGTATAATTTAGTAAGGGAACTTGAAAATTAGACAGCCCTTCATAAGAAGGGCTGTACACACATCTGCAGGTATCACATTTTTTGCTGGTGATGTTTTATACTAATTGTAGCATAACAAGAAGAATGAAGCAGACAATTATGTATGATACTTGCATAGACTTCTATCCACTAATTCTATGGAAATGTCAGGCCTTTAAACCAGTCCCCAATCTCCATAGGATTTCTTCTTTTTTCTCTAAGCAAACCCCAGAGGATATCCGATATTGAATGCATTTGCATGGCTTATCTGATACATTTACGGCTTAAGCTTGTTATTAAACATTTACTCTTAAGTTCCTAATGTTAGGACATAAATGAAATGATTAAATTTACCTCTTCTCATAAGATTAAGTTTTTAATGTAAGTAATGATTTCATATGATATCATAGATGAGGTCCTAAGTTTGAACTTGGACTCCACACTTCACTCCCATTTAATTCAATATTTCACATGTTGGAAGAGCCTGTCCCACATATAACAGAAAGTGTTGGAATGTGAATTAAATAATTAAATTAATCAACATTTCTCATTAAGCTTAAGTTTTAGGATAAGTAACGATTTAACAACCAGGACATGATTAACAGTTCTCTACGTTGTATGAATACAAAAATCTAGTCAGAAAAAAAGAAAGAAAACATGATTATTCACAGTTTGAGCTATTAAGATTGTTATCATAATCTTTTACAACCACCTATATTATTATTTGTTTCTCAAATAGCTCAAGCAAGAGAAAAAAAAGTGCGAAATATTTAAACTGATACAAATAAAATTCGAAATAAAACAATAGGTTTCCAGAAAAGCAACCGCCAAGTACCAGTTCCAATGAGCCACTATAGCATGCAGATATATAGAAGAAATAGAAATTTCCCATTAACAAGAAATAAATTAAAGACCATACACCAACTTCAAGAGGAACAACATCCCAAATCTACCAACGACATATATATTGTGAACAAGTTCAATTAACCGTAACATGAAGTAACATAAACAAGGAACACATGCATGTCTTGTTGCAAACCCCGAACAAGGTAATCAACCCCGGATCCACATTGAAAAGCAAAAATATGAAATAAAAATCAATAATAGTGGGATCGTCACATCCGAAAACAAAACTTTCGCATAAATATATAAGCACATTTATCGCAATAATCAAACCCAGCATAATCCTAGCAAACCAACAACACTAAAAGCTTTCCAACCAATAAGAAAAGAAAGAAAAGAACAGACAAGAAAAAGAAGTACGAAAGAAAAAGAAGGAAACGAACAAGAAGCACCGAGACAACAAGAACCACCGTTCTCAAATAGAATCCAATACGATATGATCCAAAATAATTCGACTTATTCACATAACAAGCAACCGCTAAAACTTGGAGCCAAGTACGAATACAGTAAATCGTACAACAAGCAAACCATAAATACAAAACATAAAGAAATTTTACTCCACTTTAATGGATAAAGAGCAAGACGCTGAAACCCACATGAACATACAAGCTTGAGAAAAATGGGTCTTCATGGTTATGCTCCGATTGGCAGCCATGGATTAGAAAATAAAGGAAACGTGAACAAACGCACGGTTTTTTTTCTTTCTTTTCCTTTCGAAGAGTAAAAAAAACGTGATACACATACTATATATAATTATATATACACTGGACACATACATACATACAAACATATAGAAAGAGGGAGAGAGAGACGAGGGGTAGCACCAGGAGCTAAGAGAGGTTAGCTTTCATGGCCACCAAGACTGAATCCGAAGAGGACAACGAGCCGACGCCGAAGCGAGAGCCAAAAGAACGACAAAGCGAAGTCTCTGATGAGAGAGAACTCGGACAGATATATTAAAGCATTTTTCCCAATAAAAAGAGAAAGAAAAATTATATACTAGAAACGGATGTGGCGAAAGTGGTGTTAATCCACGCGCTAAACTGGACCGTGGAACTGTTAGCTTCTGCTGAGAAATGCAAAAGCCATAAAAATAAAAAAAAAAAAAAAAAATGGAAGTTTTACAAGACTTTTCTAATTTTTATATATTATTATTTTTTAATTTTTTTTTAAATTTTAAAATTTTAAATTTTTTTACTTTTAAATTTTTTTAAATTAAATTAATTATTTATTTATTATATATATCAAATATTTAATAAAAAATATAATATAATATAATATAATATATAAAAATTAGATAAATAATAAGAAGTTGTAAAAATTTTAAAAAAAAAACCAGATCTGCTAAAAAGCAAGAGTCCACCCTTATTGGAATTACGAATTGGGTCTGGTCCAGTCCTCGAATCGCATTGCGCCACGCCGTAGTTTGCTACGTGCAAAGATATACGTTGTAACGTTATTGCAGATGACTTTTCTCACGCACCTGGTGACCAAACTACCCCCTCGGACTTTTGCCTGTCCTTAATTAACGATGATAATAATAATAAATAAATAAATAACAAATAAATAAATACAAATTATTAAAATATAATTGGATAGAATGGAAAATTCTACCTCGATCCAAAATAAATTGGAAAGCTGCGCTTCCCATCCACGTGAATCCCTGGACCGCTTTTCAAAAAAACAAAAAAAAAAAAGAATCCGTGGACCGTGATAGAGAGGTTTGGGTTGGAACGGTCGAACCGACTCTTGAGAAATATTATCCTAACTATATTTGACAATGCTATTTATGTCTTCTTTTTTTTTTTATAGAGCTATTTATTTTTAGTTTATTTTGATAAATAAGTTAAGTTGAAATAAAAATTAAATAAAAACTATTTAAAAAAAATTTTATTTTAAGATTAAAAAGTTAATTATTTTATTTTATTTTATAATAAATTTAATAAAATTATAATATTTAAATAAAATAAAATAGTTGAAATTAATTATGAAAACAAACGAGACCTTAATCTCGTCATTTTACTTCTTTTATTGCTTATAATTATTTTATTAATCATTAAAAATAAAAATGAGCAATTAAAATGAAGGAGCAAAATAATAGACCATTTAGCATTTCTCAACTAAATATATATTGATTTTTTAATACAAGATTTTTAGATACAATTAAAAAGAGCTAACTTGCCTAGAGAATAAGGAAGCTTAACAATCTATTTCCACCTGATTATTAATTCCATAACGATTAATTAGCAATCGAGTTGGATAGGCCGCATTCCCTAATTTAAAATCATTAGATGTACTTCCAATCCGACTATTTCTCTTTTAGATTTTGTTTGTATTTAAAACTCATTTTATTTCATCTCAAATTTATTATTATATTTTTTAAAATCTTTATATAAATTATAATAAATCATTTAACTTTTTTAAATCTTAATTCAACTTTTTTAAATTTTAAAATAATTAATAACAATATAAAAATAATAATATTTCGATAATATTTTATTCAACTTTAAAAATTGATCTCATCTCATCTCAAAATTCAAACAAAACCTAAATCTATTCTTTTCAAGGATGGTGCTATATATTTTAGAGTATGTAATTTTTACATTTTGAGAAAAAAAAAAAAAAAGGAGGTTGGCTATTAAATAAATAAAATTTTATGTGAATTTTAAATTTATCAAATTTTCTCAATGAAGTGTGCAAAATCTATATATCCTACGATGATAAATATTATTTATCTTCTTTTTAGAATTATTCTATAAACAAGTTGTTACGTTGACATACCACTTGTGACATTTATTATAACTTAAAAGGTGAAAAAAATAATAATATTCATTAACATAGCGGATATCAAACGTTTCTGTATGAACAATTTGTTGAGCGTATAAAAAATAATACTTATTATTATTATTATTATTATTATTATTATTATTATTATATATTTATAATCCCTCGCGGACTTTTAAACTGATTATCTTGCTCATTAAAACTAGAAACAAAAAGAGCAAACACGTTGTTAGAATCTTGAGTACTAATCAATACATTGCTATCTATGATCTAATTATGTATTTCACATATCTACCTTTTAAAAAAAAATGTACTTCACATGTCAATATATATTTGTTATATTTTGACATATTTTAAAATTAAAAAATGCACATGCACCTATATCTTGATACAATTAGGAGCGGATCCACGTTGGAAGGTGGGGGCCCAACATTTTTCAAAAAACTATCTACTATATATAAGTATATATATTTACATATATATAATATTAAATTACCCTTCAAATTATAAAAAAAAATAATAAAAAATCACAAATTCCCCTTCCCTCAAATTTTTATTAAAATTATTCTTTCAAATTTCAATATATATATTTTTATTTTAACTTTTAACTTTATTAAAATCTAAATTTTAACTCATTTAGTCTCATAATTACTTTAACAATCTAATTTTATAATTTGGCTATAAATTTTTTATAGTTATTAAAATTTTCTTATGATTATTCTTGATCTATAAAATTTTCTTAAATCATAAAAAAAATATGAGTAAGATAAGAACAAATGATTTTTTTTTTTTTAAAAGACGGATAATTTAAAGAGTAATATGTTTAGAGAGCTCAATAACGACGGAATGTGATAATTCTATCACTGATGAACATCTTTTTAGAATTTACATATAGCACACACTTTATCGATAGCCCCTCCCAAACAAAAAAATCCTAATTCCGCCCTTGGATACAATGTCAATTGTCAACCACTTGATTGTTTGAAAATAATAAATTCAAATAGTTGATCTGTAAGATATCATAACCCGAATTTTGGATGCATCATGTATTTATTTTGAATTATTTGTATCATATTTAATTCAAGAGTAATGAATATAAATAGTTTTTTTGTATTAATTGATGATATACAAATCATCCAATAACATAATTTGATTCTTAAAATTCAAATTTTAAAAATTTATTTTTTAAATTAAATTATAATGAAAATAGTATGTAGTATAAAATATTCAAATAAAATTATTCAAATTCTTATATATCAACTATGTGTTTAGTTGCCAAGTCCTTTAAATGATGATATTATCATGATTGGTCTCCAAATGAGAGAAACAAGTTCGATCTCTCACTCCCATATTAAAATAAAAAAATGATGAGTTTAGTATTTCAACACAAGAACTTAAGTTTTTTTTATTTTTTTCGCTTTTCATCATATAATAACATGAAAAATTACATTGCCATGATAAAATTTAAAGAAAATTAAAGGGAGATGGCAACAATTTATATTGATAATGATCAAAATTAGAAATATTTAAAATATAATCGTTTAATAAGCTAACATGCATATATGTATATATATATATATTATAAAAATGCTAGTTGAACCGATAAAAGTGATTGATTGAAATTTTTTATTTTTAATCTTTTTATTTAATAGTTAATATTGTGAAAATTGATGAATTGATTTTTTTTTTCTATTTTTAAAGATGTATATTAATTAATAAAAGGAAAAAATAATAAAAAAGTATATTTACACTTCTCATTTGATTGAATCGGTCTTGTAGCACGGTCCGTATATTCTATTGTGGGGCCTGCATATGCACGGGCGGCGTACTTGAGGGGCACGCAAGACCATTTGTGCCCTCGGATCTGTAGTGTAAATTAATATTCTTCTGATGGAGATAAAAAAAAAAAATTGTCCACATGACACCTTTTGTCAAGGGTAGGGTAGGAAGAAATCCAATTATAGGCCTAGCAAGCAACTAGCTTCACAGGGGCAGGCCCAAAATTAAGGTTGAAGGCATGGAGCATTACTATTACACATAGGAGCCTATAACTAATTGTTATGTATAATGTATATTATATATGAGAGAGATTTGGGTTCCGGTTGAATTAGTAAATGAGTTGAGTTTATCTTAATTTATCTTTATTTTATTATTATATTTTTTTAATTTTTCATACAAAACATAAATTTTAATACAATTTTTTTAAATTTTAATTCACTTTTTTCAAATTTCATTCACATTTTTTAAATTCTAAAATAATAACAATATTAAAAAGTAAACTATACTCATCTCATTTCCTAATCAAAACAAAACTTTAGAAAAACATGATTTTATAATAGAGAAATTTGAAATGATTTATTGTGCGATTTGGTTTGACGAAACAATGTAAACATTAAAATAGTTCCTTTGAGTAAAGTTTTGAATCGATTTATATATTTATATATAAGAAATTAAATAAAATTTAAAAATTACAACAATTCATAATAAAAAATTATTTTTAAAAGATTTTCACTCTATAAACATAACATTTAATATTCTATTTTTTATTCTAATTATTGCCAACAATAGCCTAATTTTAAGTTTTATAGATAAAATATCACGTCAGAATTATATGATTCCACTTTTATATATAGTAATATATATATATATGCTATAAAAAAAGCCTTACATCAAACACTTTCATCTAATCGATTTGTTATTTTTGTTATTATATTTAAATACTCACATATGTTATAATAAAAAAGATAAAAATAACAAATCATATGTTAATTAAATAAAAACGTGATATCTCGTACGTTATTTGTTAGATATATATATATATATATTAAGGCATGAAAAATTAAGATATATATACACATGTAAAATATAGTAATTAGCTGTATTGATTTTTCATGCCTTTAACTATAGTACATATATTATTTGTTTAGAGAGAGAAACGGTACGTTGAAAAGGCTGGAGGCTAAAAAAAACCGCTATCTCGTTCTCCCCAATTTTTCTCTGGCCGGTTGCCCGCCTCCCTCAAAAATGTCATACCGAAGAAGAGAGATCGGAGCTTTGACTCCATTACATGAGTATAATGGATTCGGTTTGATTCGATTTTAGTTAAAATTTAGAACTAAACCGGTAATATTGATTTTATATTTTTTTAGAATCAATTACGCATTGATTATCTTTGTAAATCAAATTGAAATAAATCGATATTTTTATTTTTACCGATTTTAGTCCGGTTTAGTCTGATTTTATGATTGTAATAAAATTTAAATTTCTAAAACAAAATTATTTAAAAAAACTGTTTTAAAAATCTGATTTATTGCAAAAACTATTACTATTACAAAAATATATTTTACTAAAAAAATCTGCAATAAAAAAACTACTTTATTTTTAAATATTTGTTCTCAGTTTAAGCAGTTCTTATGACAAAATATTATTAGTATATATTTTACATTTAAAGCATATGATCAATTAAATTTTCATGTTTAAAATTAAATTTTTATTTTATAAATTATAATAACATTATTTTATATATAATTATATTATATCTAATTACTATATCACTATAGTTAATAGTATCATATAGTGATATATTTTTAACATAACTAATCCTATAATGATTTATATGGTAGTTTATACATAAATTTAAAGTGGATTACGAATAGTATTAGGCTATAAAATGTATTATATATATTACATATATTTTATATTTAAAACATATGATCAAGTAAATTTACATGTTTAATATTAAATTTTATGTTATAAATTATAAAATAATGTTATTTTATATATAACCATAATTTATATTACTATATATTATATATATAAATTATAAAAAATATTAAAAACTATTATATATAATATTAAAAATTAACTAAAAATATATAAATATGTGTACAGGTCCAATTCAGTCCCAGAAAATGTAAATCGAAATTGGGTTGGATTTGACCCATTTTTACAATAAAGGTCCCAAATTGGACTGGTCCATAACCAAATCAAATCAATCAGTCTAGGCCAATTTTTCGATTAATTTTTACTGCCCTAGAGATGAGAAACTTCTACATTAAAAAAAAAAAAATCCTCCTCTATCATATTTTTCTTGCCACAACTGCCACTTTCTTCATCTCTTCACATCCAAGTGCTTAAAAAATTTTCTCCATTATCTCTACAAATATGCCAATAAGGAAGTGACTCTTCTAGATTTTCTTTGAGCATTGTCCCTAAATATCTATTCCTATTACACAATTCCATATTGCATGAGCCACTATTTCTTGTTCCTCCGGATAGGACATTTGGATTGGCTTGAGTAGGAAGAGCTCCCAGACAAACTCTCCACAAAAATACTTTATCTGCTGGTGGGACTTGCAACTTTCAAAATTGTTGCCATACTTTTTGGTTTATATAACTAAAGGAAGGCTGACTCTGAAGCTATCTATAAATTATTTTACAAGCACTCTTGACTATAAATTGACCATTTGAGAAGCCTTCCCAAATAAACTTATCAGAATTATGAGAAAGACATAGGGATTTGCACTATCAAGTCAGCTTTCTCATTAAAAAAAATGTCTTCAATTAAGCCAGTTTTCCAAGTTCTAGTGTCAGAATCAATAAGCTCTTCAACCTTGGCATTACTCTCAAGTATTGGAATAGGGCTTTGGACTTTAGAGGTTGTTGACTTAGGAATCCATTTATCCTGCCAAATGCTTACTTGGTGTCCTCTTCCTATCATTTATATCGTGCCTTCTTCTATTAAAGGCCTACTTGCAACAATACTTCTCCAAATAAATGACGGTTTACTTTTCAATTTCATTTGAGAGAAAGAGGCCACCTTAAAGTATTTGGCCTTGAAGACTTGAGCTGCTAAAGATGAAGAGTTGTGCATTAATCTCCAATCTTGCTCAGCAAACATAGCAAGGCTAAAGTTCTTCAAGTCTCTAAACCCTATACCTCCTCTTGATTTGTCTTTTTCATTGTTCTCCATGTAATTCAGTGTATCTTATTTTCATTATCTTGTTGTTCATACTAAAAGTTTTGCATAACTCTGTTGATACTTCTAAGAACACTACTTAAGAGCTTGAATGCACTCATGTTGTAAGTAGGAAGAGCTTGCACAACAGCCTTGAAAAATATTTCCTTTCTAGCTTGGAAGAGAGTTTTTACTTTGTTACTGCTAAGCCTTAGCCTGACTCTATTTAATATATTGTTGAAAGATTTTGCTAAAGATCTTCCAACCAAATCAGGCAAACTAAGGTATGTTTCGTAATGTAATGTTGATTTGATTTTAGCTATGCTCAATATATTGTCTTGCACTTCTAATGAGATTTCTTACTTAACGGCCCTGTTTGTTTTTAGAGATGACATGAGATAAGATAAAAGTGAAAAAAAAATATTGTTGTAAGATATTTTTTTAATATTAGTTTTGTATGGAGATTTGAAAAAGCAGTATGAGAATTTGAGTTGAATTTTATATTATATTTTGTATGGAGATTTGAAAAAGTGTAATGATAAGTTTGAGATATATTTTGAGTTTTTAGTCTCATCCCCCAAAACAAAGAAGGCTAAATTGAAGTATTTTCCATATTTAATCTCTACCCATAAGCCTTTTCATAGATGCTAAAAATACTTATCAATATGCTCAATTCAATCGAATTAGCTTTGCAAAGTAATATGATGTCATCAACAAAGAAGTTACGATTAATGAGATTCTTGCATCTAACAATAGACAATCTGGTAATGAGTCCATCTTTTTTTGTCTCCCTAAGTAATGAGCTCAAAGCTCTTGCACATATAATAAAGAGATTAGGTGGTAAAAGATCACCTTGCCTAATATTCCTAAATGGCTTGAAAGGGCATTGTGGAATCTTATTTATCAGGATATCATAAGAGACAAATTCATAACACTTCATAACTAGATCAATCCATCTTTGCTTAAAGCTCGGGTTCCACATCATAGATTTGAGAAAACTCCATTTAGTTCGATCATATACCTTACTCATGTCTAGTTTCAAGGCTACAATGATGTTATTTGATATAAGTTTGCTTTGTACAAAAGTTGACTGAGTTTGTAAAATAATTATAGGTAACACTTTCTTGAGTCTACTTGTTAAAATCTTTTAAATCAATTTATAATTGACATTATAAAGAGAGAATGGTCTCAAGTTAGAGGCTTTGACAAGAGACTTCTTTCTTTGAAACAAGAGCAATATTGGTATCATTAACTTCATTCACCAAGCCAGTTGAGTTTAAAACATATAAAACAACATCACTAACCTCTTTGCCTATTGTGCTACATTGTTGCTGATAAAATGTTGTTGGGAAGCCATCTGCGCAGGACAGTTAGGAGCATTCATCTAAAATATTGCTTCCTTCACTTCCTGTGCAGTGAAAGGTTTGAGAAGTTTTCTATTGATCTCTGCATCGACTTTGGGTTCCACGATAACCAAGAACTCTTCCACTCCTTTTGGTCTAGATGAGGTGAAAAGCTCTTGAAAAGTTTTATGAAGCTGGTTACTGATATCTTTAGGTGTGTTTGCCTCACTCCCATCATCATCTATAATGCCTTTGATGGTGTTTACCTTTCTTCTCTAGCTAGCACATTAGTGAATTTTCTTTTTTTAGTATCTTTGTCTCCTTCCTTTAATTGATTTTGCTTTGCCCTTTGTTTTCATTTAAGGTTTTTCTCGTATAGTAATTTATCAACTTCCTTTTGCAGAGCTTTTATCTTGACATTTAAGTCTCATTTATTCTGCTGATGAATTTTTGGGATTTGGCTAAGTTTGGAGTTGATTGCTTTATTTGTACTGCCATAAATATGTTTGCTCTAGTTATCAGCTTTCCTTCGTTTGACATGCACCTAATTTTATTGTCTACCGACCTGGGTTTGTTCCATTCACTCTCAATTATCTAATGCCAATCTTCTCTTTGTGCCCAACATACTTCATATTGGAAAGGTTAATCTCTTCTACTTTATACATTCCGATGATTCTCATCCACCAAGATAAGAAGTGGGCTATGATTTGAGCTTTGAACAGAAGGATAGAGACAACAGTGTTTGAGTAAATATCATGCCATTGAAAGTTTCCAAAAGCTCTAGCTAGTCTTTCTTCGATGGATAATCGGAACGTAGCACCTCCAACGAGCATGCAATATGTTCAAGTTTCACGCCAAGGTGACCAAGGTTCCATACCACAAAGCTCCTCACCATCCCATGGTGACCTAGGTTTCACACAACATAAGTTCTTTGCCAGCCTCATTGACCTTGTACACATAGGACCATGGAGAATTTCCTCGCCCCCAACTGAGTGAACCCACTAGTATCAACCATCCGGACCGTCAATGTTTTTTGCCATGAACTCTAGGCGAGTTAGGAATGAACAACTTCCACTACGAAGAAATTATTGCTAGCAAACAATTCCAATTGGGAAAAATGGAAAGCATGGATGAAAATTGCTATGGTTTGTCTCTCTCAAACTTGTTATTTGTATTTCATTTTTCTACAATAAATATTATTTTTGGAGACTTTTCCCATTGAAAATCCTCAAGGTTCCACGAGAATCCAACGAGCACCTCCAACGAGCATGCAATATGTTCAAGTTTCATGCCAAGGTGACCAAGGTTCCATACCACAAAGCTCCTCACCATCCCATGGTGACCTAGGTTTCACACAACATAAGCTCCTTGCCACCCTCATTGACCTTGTACACACAGGACCATGGAGAATTTCCTCGCCCACAACTAAGTGAACCCACTAGTATCAACCATCCGGACCGTCAATGTTTTTTGCCATGAACTATAGGCGAGTTAGGAATGAACAACTTCCACTACGAAGAAATTATTGCTAGCAAACAATTCCAGTTGGGAAAAATGGAAAGCATGGACAAAAATTGCTATGGTTTGTCTCTCTCAAACTTGCTATTTGTATTTCATTTTTCTACAATAAATATTATTTTTGGAGACTTTTCCCATTGAAAATCCTCAAGGTTCCACGAGAATCCAAGTGGCTATACACTCGGGAAATATATTTTGGGGAAATTGCCCGTGTGACACGGAATACTGGCTGCATAGCTCCACTTGGGCACCGCGCAAGCATCTTAATTTGTTTGCATCACAATAAACTGCCTGGTATCACAAGCATCCGGGGCCTTCATGAATGACAAAGCATGGCTATGCATGAGCATCATCCGTGTGTCACCAGCCTTCACCACACTATAGCAAAATGACTTAGGTTTACAAATCTCAAACTTGCAATTTCTATTACACTAACCTATTTTAGTTTTTTGTGAAAACCTCTTAGGGTGGTCAAACTCAACCTCCCACCACAATAGTGTGGTCAAACATCACCCAAACACTAATGACGAGTCCAAAAGCTCACAACGCCTATAAGAAAGGGCGCGGAGGTCATAAAACCACGTGACCTTTAAACACCAATGATGAGTCAAAAGATTCACGATGCCCATGAAAAAAAGCGTGGAGATCAAGAAATCACACGATCCTTAAATACCAATGACGAGTTAAAAGACTCATGGTGCTCATGAAAAAAGGCGCAGAAGTCAAAAGACAATGTGACCCTTAAACACAAATGACGAGACCAAAGGTTAGGGATCACCTCACCCCAGTCACCTCTCATCAAGGATCAATAGGCGGGGCAAGTTATCAGACTATCCGATCTCCTCGTGACGAGCCAACAAGTGGAAAAGGTCAAGGATTTCCCAACTTCCCAAGCACCTAACAAGCAAGCAACTCTTTATACTGCCCGACCTCTCTCACAGGGACAACAATACAAGCAAATCATCTTCTCCAACAAATGCTGAGTGTTTATGCTCGTGCTACAACTGCCACTAGCAAGTTACCTTCAGGAACAAACCATTGAACTCCATAACCTCATCGAGTGGGTTTTCTTTAGAAACGAATCAACGGGCACGGGTTACTACCAATAAACAACTAAACTAGAACACCAACAACAATTTACACCAACGGGGCAACAAATTACTACTACCAACAAAAGTAAAAACGATCACAAATATTCCTACAAAAAAACTATTTATGAAAATATGCACTCTTTGCAGACAGTAAACAATCTTTCATGACAAACATCTACACAAATAAATAAACTCAAAATCAAGCTACATGCTCACACTTAATGTGGTCGAGTACACCTCACACCAAAGCAAAGCTCCGCTTTAGCCCCCGACATAGTCAAGTACATATCCCGTCCAAGCAGAGCTCCATGCTCACACCTAATGCAATTGAATACATCTTCTGCCAAAATCGATCTTTGCGCTCGCCTCCAATACAGTCGAGTACATTTCCGCTCAAGCATAGTTCCATGCTTGCACCTATTGCAGTCGAGTACATCTCTCACATAACTCTCCAAACTAAGCAGCTTACCATTTAGCAAAAGACAAACAGAAAACTATGAACCAAACAAGAAACTAATAACCAATTTTCAAAATTTATTCTCTAGATTATTGACTTGAAGATTCTCAATATCTTCTTGTCCAGCAAATCGCCCTTAAGAATTGCAAGCATCTGTAGGGATCAAATCAGCAACCTATAATGTAGCATTGGGCTGAGGCCAAAAATCAAGCTAAGAGATAAAGTCAAGAAGAGATGGGATAAGTTGAAGATTCATAAGAGGAAAGACACAAATTCCTAAAATGAAAGAGACTCAAACTTTTAAAAAGAAAATATTTCTTAAGGCAAGTTAGACTCGATCACTCCAAGAAATAAACCTCTATATAAGGAGGAGATCCCCCACAAGTCTAATGAACTCCATAGAAGCTCCATACGCCAAATTCCACCACACATAGTGACTTCAAAGGATCTATCCAAATTCTACCATTTTATAGTGAGATATTTGAGGGTATGAAAGATTGTAAAATTACCCATTATAATGAATTTCATCCCCAAACAACTTATAGTTGTAGACTTTTATACAAAACTACGTAAATTCTTATTTCTCTCTATATTTATTTCTATTTGCTTATTTATTACATATTTTATGGATAAACATATAAAAATCATATCGAAGCCCAAATCATCATCGTGGGCTGGGGATGATTCTTTCCTCCCTTACAGTTTGTTGTGCAAATTAAGACATTAACAACAACCGTATGTTTAAAGTACTTTCAAATGTATTACATTTGTTTGAAAACAAATTAACAAAGGGCTTTGGAAGTAAAAATTACGAATATTGGATTTTAAATATTATGATCATATCCTTGAAAGAGCTAACTTTACCAATTTGGTGCCACAATATTGGCCTCCCGATATATAAAGCAAACACTCCAGCTAAGTTTTCAATGAACATGTTCCGAGTATCAACAATCATATTTTCATAATCTTTATAATTATCTTCTAACATTTCATGTTGTTTGTATCCTTCACAATTGTTTGAGAATCTCCTTCTAGTATCACCCTTGATGACCAAAATAGAAACCCATAGATTTCCTCAAGGCCAGTGCCTTGACTATAACAAATTTCGTTGCATGATTTATATATGAACACAAAGTAGCCAAAATATCACCTATAGTGTCTATGATTACAATTAATTTTTTATCATTACTAATTTTTTAATTATGTTACATTTACATATCAAGGTTAGTGTAAATATACAAAATTAAATAGTAAATGTTAAAAAGTTAATATACACCTAAAGCACTTGACTTCTTTTTTTTAATCGAAAATGACTTCATTTCATTTTATAATTCGAAGTTACAAGTGTGACTGATAAAACAGAAAAAAAAAAAAAAAAAACATGATTACAAGCCAAACTACTCAACTATTTGGGGCACATTCACACAAATTTATTTATAACGTATATAGTGTAAACTTTTATAACCTCTCTACTGACAAACCTTCTGAGATTTAAACTCAATTTGTTTGAGAGTATACAAATCTCTATCCTCCAAAGGAGGAAAGAGAGAAAACACCCACATCCTCCAAGGGAGGAGAGGGATGTACCACCCACATCCTCTAAAGGAGAAGAGGGAAAGACCCACCCACATCCTTTATAAGAGAGGAAGGATAAACAAATGAATAGCCTATTTATTTTTATTATACCTAAAAAAACTACGATATAGAAAAACCACACACAGCAAAAAGTGAAAAAACGCTGAAAAAACAAAAACCATAGATAAAAGAGCTTGAAGTGGCGCGTGGGGGACACGCACCACCCTAGGGGTATGCTGGAATGTCGACATTGCAACTACCAACAACGCTAAGTTCAGAACCACCGTGTGTGGTGGCGGTGGAGCTCTCGAGGTGAAAGCACATGAAAGTCAAACCCCAACTTCGACTCGTGTGTGTAGTCTATGCGCCGCTACTCTTGACGAGGCTTTCAATAGTCTAATAGATCAGAAGATAGCAAACCTTGTGGTGGTGTACGTGGTGGTTGGCGGCCACCAAAAAATGTTCCAACGTTATTTCTCTTTGCTTTGCATGAAAAAATACAAAAAACATTGGAAAAAATACAAGAAAGGGGAAAAATAAAGAAGGGATAAAGGAAGGGAGGGAGGGTGGAGCCGATGCTCCAACCCTCCCTCTACATTAGACTAGTTTATTTATCTAGAGAGAGGTAGGGGAGAGATTTGGCCAGTCCGAATCGAAAAAACCGACCGGACCGGACTGGACCAAAATTAGATTTGGTCTCGGTCCAAATATTATAGGACCGAAAGGCATTCGGTTCAGTTTCGATCCAAGGATTTTTCACCCTAGACCAAATCAAATAAATAATATAATATATATTTTTATTATTTATATATATTATTTATATAATTATAGTTGTATATAACTAATTATATAATGTATATTATTTATATATATTATGTAGTATCAAAGTATTATTAAATTCTTTAATGTATAAATATATAGTATTAGTACATATTAATATATTAACATATTATACGAGTTATAGTGTATAAATAGTATATATATATAAAGTTATAGTATAAAAATCAAGTAAACCGACCAGGGACTGGACCTAAAGGGATCGATTTGGTACGATCCTACGTAGTACTCAATTCGGTCCAAGTTGAAAAAATCCTAGACTGAATAGGTCCGATTCGGTCTATAAAATTCTCCTCAGAACTATAGGATTGGACCGAATTCTCTCCTAGAGAGGCTAGAGAGAATGGATAGAGAGTGAATAGGGTTTTCTAATTGTTGCCCAGATGACTAACACAAAAGGGGGGGTGAATTTGGTTATATTATAAAAATTAACACTTATTAATCAAATACACAATATAAAATATAAACAGAATGTAAAGCAGTAAGAAATGTAAAGAGTAGGGTAAGAGAAAGCAAACTCAGTATTTTTACGAGGTTCAGCCCCACTGCCTACGTCCTCGCCTCAAGCTACCCATTGAGGATCCCGAATTCACTAGTCAATCTCCTTTAGGTGGAGATAGAAACCTATTACACTTTTGAGCAGCACCGCTCCAAAGAATCCGTGTAGAACACCCTCTACACTTCTAATCACCTCACACTTGGTGATTTAACTATTCCCCGTATAGAACACCTTCTACACAAACAAGGGTTATACACACCCTTTTACTGATACAAGAATTGATAGTGGGTAGGCTATCAGAAAACACTCCTCAATGAGTGAAATAAGAACAATACAGCACAAACTATATCTCTCAAAATGAACAAGGGTTAAGGCTCAATGCTTAGAGAAGAGAGAATGAAAGCTTTGAATGAATGTTGTATGCTCTTGGTGTTGTGATTTTTGTAAAACTCAAGTGAGCTATTTATAGGCAAATGAGTCTTCAATTTTAAATTTGAAAAGATTCTCATATCAAAGACATCATCATTCACTTTTCAAAAATTTCAAATCTAATCTTTTTACTTTTTGCATGTGACAAAAGGAGCACACTTTACTTTTCAAAAATTTCAAACCTAATCTTTTACTTTTTGCATATGACAAAAGGAGCACACTTTACTTTTCAAAATTTTCAAATAAAAACATCTACCTTTTGCATAAGTCAAGAAAAGCATCCACCACTTTTGAAAATATTCAAATAAAACATGCACATGTAAAAGATGACAATCAATCATCTTAATATTTTCAAAATTCAAACCTTTAATCATGTCATGCACATGTGAAAGATGACAATCAATCATCTTTCAAAATTTTCAAATTTAATTTTCAAAATATTCATGCACATGTGGAAAATGTATTTTAATGCTTTATGATAAAATATTAATTCTGAGCCTTAATCCTAATTTCGAATTTTTAAGAGATTTACAATATTACTCTATGATTTTAATGTGAACTTGTTCCCTTCTTGCTCATGCTTGGTTCCTTGATGTGATTGATTCTATTGTGTGGACAACTTGAGCTTGAGACTCCTTTATTCTTTGAATTCATTTGTCATCATCAAAATCCATGTGTATATTTATAATTATACGAAACTTGAAACCTTGGGTTCAACACTAATAATTGTTTCTCTTCAACTTCCCCTGACTTTCAAACAGTAAATGTAAGCATATCAAGTTTTTTTTTTAGTTCATATAAACATATCAAGTTAAAAAGTTGTTCATTGTTAGTAAATATACACCTAAAGTGCTTAAAAAAAATATACACCTAAAGTACTTGACTTTCAAAAAGACTTAAAAGTGTTATTTAAGCATTTTTTTACGACTTCAGTGAAACTCCAAACATATGCTAAAAATATTTTCTTTTATAAATCTTAAAATTATATAATTAAATTTATTCTTTAATTTTTATAATCGTTGGTTAATGTTTTATATAAACCCTGCAAGTTGTAAAATGCCCCATAAAAGCATGATAATTTATCGTAGTTTTAATTTCCTTTTTTTAGTTTTATTTTTTATTTAGATATAGTAAGTTAATAGTGAAACTAGATTTTTTTTGCTAATCAAGCTTGCATATATTATAAATAGAAGGAGTAATATTACAAACTAGGGTGGACAATTTCCATTGTCCAAAAAAAATAATGCATCTAGAGAAAGAATGAGTGGGTATGCTTTCAAACACAAAGTTTGTAGTTGCCCATTGAGCAACAGAGTGCGCACACCGATTCACAGATTGGTGAATTTTTTCTAGCCTCCATCCTAGGAAGGAGGAGAGGATGTCTTGAATATCATCAATGATCGGAGTGATATGCCAAAAGGATTCTTTGCGCTATATTGCATCTATAACATGTTGTGAATCACCTTCAAGGACTGTTTGTTTTTCCTTACTCTGTAGAGCTATCCTTGTCACTAGCAACGCTACCTTTGACTCAGCAAAGAAGGGGGAGATTGTATTAAGCTTTTTAGTTTGTATCTCTAGAATCTTTCTAGTGTGGTCTCTGCAGATTGCCGCCGCGACTGAGAAGTTAGATCTAACAGTGGCATCAAACGAAAAACTCCTACAATAGTGAGGTGGTTTCTTCCATATTGAAAGGTTTCTCTTCTTGACATCCCATGCCTTCACGTAGCTTTGATAGATTTTTCCCACCTGTAATTTCGCTGCTTCAATGGAAAATTGTAATTGATTGTGAATGATATCATATCTGGTTTTCCATATAAAATCCATCACAATGATTGCAAATAATTGGAAGCTATGCTTTTCGCTGTTATTTAATCCTAGCTCCTTATCTGCAAAAACGATCATTCGGATCCAATCTGACATTGAGAGGACGAGAAGTGTTCCTATATGCAAAGGCTAGGGATAGTGCAACCAAATGATTTGAACTATAGGGCAATGGATAAAGACATGTAAAGCCGATTCAGGGAGTTGATTGCAAAAGGGTCAAAACCCTTCTTCTTCCTTTTTAAAAACCTAGTTGATTTTAACACTTGTAGGTATAATGTTCTACAACAATTTCCATAGTAGTAACTTGTGTCTATCATGGATTTTGAGCTTCCAAAGAGGTTTGAGAAGATTATGGAAAGGTATCTATATTGTCAACTCTTGCTCTGCTATCGCTAGTTTATACGCTGCTTTAACTATAAATTTTCCACTTGAGTTTGGGATCCATACTGCTGTGTTGGGTCTTTGAGAGATAGACGGCAATGACAATTTCTTTATTTCATTGATTGTCTCTTCATCTAGCAGAGTTTGCATCTTTGCAGTATCCCATCTCAATGGGTTTTGTTGAATTATATCTGCTACTGACAGATAAGGGTGCATCTCATTTGAATTCTGAAGTGACCTTGGTTTGAAGTATTGCATTGTGGGTATCCAAAGTTCAGTCCATAGGTTTGTTGAGAGGCCATTGGTGATTTGAATGCATCTACATTTTTTGATTAAATCCCTTGTGCTTAGAATATTTTTCCAAGTAGTTGAGTTTGTGGGTCGAGATTTGACATTCCAGAAATCCAAATTAGCAAGGTATTTATTCTTGAAAAAGAGTTTCCATAGTTGCCCGTTTCCTTCATTGATTTCCTAACTTGTTTTTGCTAGAAGAGCAAAATTCATTTTTCCCATCTGTCGTAGTCCCAATCCACCCTGATCTTTTGGTTTGCATATTGACTTCCATGACTTGTGAGTTAGAATTCTATTTTCATCCTTTGAGAAACCCCACCAGAAATTTTTGAAGCTTGTATCTAGAGATTTGTAGATAGATTTTGAGATTCTGAAGGATGATATGTAGTATGTGGGTATCGCACTAACTACTGTTCCGATTAAAGTGGTTCTTCCTGCTTGAGAAAGCAATTTTTGTTTCCATCCTTCTAATTCTTTCTCCACTTTGCTTAATAATTCCTAATAGTCTTCTTTTTTGTTCCTACTAAAGAAGGTAGAGAGGCCAAAATATCTCATTTTTGCTGAAGACGTTTTGTATGGTAACATTTGTAAGATGCTCGCTTTGATCATTGCATTTGTGTTCCTGGTGATATAGACTGAAGACTTGCTCAAATTAATTTTTTTGTCCCGACCATTGTTGGTATTTTGCCAAGCATTCTGAGATTGCTTGGGCCACATTCCCTGTAGTTTTTGCAAAAATTATTGTATCATCTGTGAATAGAAGATAAGTCACCGGTGGGCTATTTCTACTTATCTTTATCCCGTCTATGGTCCCTTGTGTTTCCACTTTCAGTAAAATTCTAGATAAATTTTCAGTAACTAGAATAAATAAGAAGGGAGAGATCGGGTCACCCTGTCGAAGCCCTCTTTGTGTTGGAAAATAACCCCTAGGAGAGCCATTGATTAAGATTGAGAAAGTTGATGTGGTGATACATTCTTTGATCAACTTTATCCACATTACACTGTATCCCAATTGCTTCAAAATTGCGAATAAAAACTCCCATCCTACTAAGTCAAAGGCTTTTTTCATATCTAATTTGATAGTCATCAATCCTTTCTTGCCATTTTTTTTTTTAAGATGGTGAAAAAGTTCTTGTGCAATTATAGAATTTTCCTTTATTACTCTACTCAGAACAAAGGTTGTTTGGAGTGGAGAGATAATCTTGCCAAGAGTTGCTTTGAGTCAATTAGCCAAAATTTTGGTTATGATCTTGTATATAACATTTGTGAGGCTAATGGGACGATAATGACTTGGGTTGCTGGGATTCTGGATTTTTGGAATTAAAGCAATGTTGTATGGTTTAATTGTTTCAACAGTCTACCACTTTTAAAGAAATTTTTAATTGCCTTGATAGTGTTTGTAGAAAAGAGCCGTCATTCCGTCCGGACCGGGGGCTTTATGGTTTGGTATTTTCCTTAAAGCATCAAGAATTTCGTTCTCTCCAAGTATTCAACATTTCATTTTCTTGAGGAGTAATCTGGTTCTCAAGCTATTCCGGGAAGGATGGATTCTAAGTAGCATAGACAGCTTGGAAATGATTTATAAAAGTGCTCTCAATTAAAAGAGGATCAGAAGACCAAGTATTTGGACTCAATTTGAGGGTTTCAATGGAGTTTCTTCTTCTATGGATTGTTGTGGAGAGATGGAAGAGTTTAGTGTTGAGGTCCGTTGTTGTTAGCCAAGAGATCCGTGACTTTTGCTTACAAAGTTTTTATTCATATTCTCTTTGTTTGTGCAAGTCATGTTGGAGTTTTTTTTTCTCTTTCCTGGTCAAAACCATCCACTGGGGCATTTTGGATTGTAAGAAGCTCATACTCCATGTTCTTTATGTTGTCTTAGATTTTCCCAAAATAAGTCTTATTCTAGTATTTAAGGGCATCTTTGGTTGCTCTGATTTTTTTGCATAAGATGAAAGCTGGATTGCCTAGGAAGAAAGTACTCCAAGCCTCACGGACAATGTTATTGCTAATAGGATCCTCTTTCCAAAATTCTGCAAACTTGAAGGAGGAAGCTTTGCTATTGCTATTCACTGTGTTTAGCAATAAGGGATGGTGATCCTATGCTGCTGAAATTAAGTGTCTGAGATTTGCATCCGGGAATAATTGCCTCCATTCTTGATTCGCTATTGATCTATCTAATCTCTCTCTAATAAGGGCAAAGCCATGCTGCCTATTTGACCATGTGTATTGCGGCCCCTATATAGTCTAGATCAATTAAACCTTGCCTGTTCATGAACTCCTTTGGTCCAGCATTTCTTTGTGAGTGTAAAGGTTGACCTCCATATTTTTCAGATTGTTGTAAAATATCATTAAAGTCACCTATATAGATCCAGGGACCTTTGAATGCTTGCTGTATGGAGTCTAAGTGGTTCCAAAAAGGGGCATTTTGATTCCTTTGAGAAGGCCCATAAACAAAAGTACTAAACCAAGGGAAGTGAGAAGGATCCAAGTAAACCAAATTAGAAATAACATTACTATTTACATTAACCAGTTCTATATCAACACTTGGTCAACACAAAAGTAGTAGGCCTCATTTTTTACAAAGAGCAAGAAAATGCAAAAAGTGATGAAAACCTAAACCATGTACAATGCTACTGGTGCGATCATTCGCCACCAGGTTTCCGACAGAAATATAATATCTAAGTTATGAATCTAATATTTGCTCTAAGATTTCTAATTGCCTCCGGTCGAGCTAGACCTTAGCAATTCCAAACCAGTGTCCTCATTCAGATTTGGGAGGCACCACAGAGCTGGACTCCTTAGCTATTTTGGATTTCAGAGGAATTGAGGTATTTTGGCGGCTATAAGGGTTGTATCTTGCTCTGCCTTTACCCTTTATCTTGCCAATGGATTTGATATTTGATCCTTCATGGGGTGAATCTGGTTTATGTCTTCATTACTTGGTCCAAAGAATTTTGATTTTTTTCACTGTTCTTGCTTGTTCCTTTTCTATTTTCACTGGCACTTTCGTCCGTTGATGCTTCTTAGCTGGCTGTGTAGTCTCTTCATTCAGTTCATGAGTTGATCTCTTTAAACTCATTGGAGCTGCTTGATCACTGGAAACTGGAGCTTGCTCAATTTGGTTAGTCATTTTTCCTGTGTCTGAGGTGGTTTCATGACTTTGCAGAGGAGGATTCAGATGGACTTTGGAGACATAGTGCTTCGCTTTAGTGACTATTGTTGCTTTCGGGTGGATTATTGGGGCAGCAACTTGGATTTTATCCCCATTCACCGGGACAAAAGCAAAGTTTATAGTGTTGTGAGAAAAGGATAATGAACTCTTCTTTGATGAAGATGCACTAGACTGAAAAATCATCTCTAATTGATTTGCTTCAGGAGATGTGGTTGCCGGAAACTTCTCCGGGGTCGAGAGCTTTTCAATCTCAAAGACCATTGTGGCTGGCGGGTAATGAAATGAGGGGGGGCTGAAAATGTTAGGACTGGTAACTGGGGCTTTCTTAGACGTTGAAGGGGACCCTAGGATCACTTCTTCAATGTGCATGGAGGGCCATGGGCTTCCAGTGGTAAAGCTTGGAGTAAATGGCAAAGGAGATTGAATCTCAGAATTGCTGGCCGATAAGGTTGAGGCCATTTTATATTGGGAACCCGAGATCATTGGGCCTCCGTAATTCGAAGAAGATTGTTGGGTGAATTGGGCCCGTTGTTTCCTTTGGTCAACAGAGAATAAAAAACTCTCTCTCAAAGAGCTTGGGTGAGCTGGGAGTTCACCTGATTGGGTCGAAGGAGTCTCATGAGAGGATATGGGCCCAAATAGATCTTTATGCATATTAAGACCCTTGGTTGCATAGTACATATGCCCCCAATTAGACTTCCATGGAGTATGACGAGGGAGAGCAGCTTCCTTTCGAGAAGTGTAACTTAGTTTGGTTGGATTATTGCTGCTGAATCTTCATGACTGGTTTTCTCGAGCTCCGAAATGAGATAGGGGGAAATCCGCTTCCCTGATTTCTACTCCATCCCTTTAATGATATTTGGCTTCAAAGTAGACATATTTATTTTAGACTAAGAATGAATTAATGAGCTTTGATTACTGTATGGGAATAGTGTTCCTGAAGCTTGGATAGATGCTACATTAGTTGCGATTGGAGTTCTCATCTGCAATGAAGCCCGACCTGGAAAATTTGATGTAATTCCAGTTGTTTCACTTCTTCCGGTGGCTTTTCTGAACTGTGACGCTCAAATGAATTTAAGAAACGAAGAGTATAGCTTTTCCCTTGTCTTTCATTATAGATTTGTAGCTCTTTCCCTTTACTTTCTAGATTGTCCTGGGCCTGGGAAACTTCTGAGTTTGTTGCTTGTTTCCCATTGTTGGGTTGCCGATCTTGTGTTTGAAGAAAATCCTGAGAGGAGTTGGGGTTGACATATTCAGAACGCAACCATGGACCATAGATTGGTTTGACATTTGGCTCTTTAGTAGCTTGGTAAAAAACTTGAGATGGCCCAGTTTGCCACATATATAACAGACATCTGAAAGTTTTTCATACTTAAGCGCAATTCATGATTAAGTGTTTTCACTTCTTGACATCATGAATCCTTATTGTAGAGGTTGAGTAATGTCAAGTTCGACTTCAATTCGGAGATGGGGCCGCCATGCTACTCCAAAGATCAGATCTTCCTCTACTAAGATCAGCTTGCCCAAAGCTTTTCCTATGTTTGTGGTGTTCTTTATTGTCATATTGTCGAGAGTAAAACTATGAATTTGTACTATGAAAATGGCATGACAAAAGCTAGTTTCTTTGATGGTGGTGCCTAGTTTCCATGGCTTTAAGACCAGCAGATGTCTTCTAAAATTTCATGGTGCTTGATTTAATACTCTTTGTTTGCCCTGGGTCGTCTAGAAAGAAAAGAGGAATTTGTTGTGCTCAAGTTCTTCAATTTTGAAAGGCTTTGTAAAATTTCATTCTACTTTGATACTTGCTTGCACTGCATTCTTGTTTAAACTTCTATCAGCATTAAGTTGGCCTATCAAGATTAATGCTGATTTTTCCTTTGCTATTTCAGGTACAAGTTCAAGATCGAGGTCTTGCCATGATAAAACTTCAGTCTGCGAGATTAACTTTTCCATTTCCATTGTTTGTTGGAGATCGAATGTAATCCTGAGCGGCTAGACAGATTAATTTTGTCGTAGAAACAAGAAGAAAACACCAAAAGAAGTGTGGAGGCCTCTACTGTCTCGGGAGGGAGAGAGAGTAAAAAGCATGGACCAGAGTTAGTAATGAAACTAGATGCGACGTAGATAGGTAATTAAAGAAGTATTTAAATTTTGAAGGCATGAACTCAGCTATCTATCCAAACTTAAGCACGATTGATGTTCAAATTTAACTAGGATTGTGTTGGTTTGTTGAAGTAAAATAACTCGTTTCAAATTAATTATTAATGAGATTTATTAATTTTTATAAAAAAAACTAATATCAATTTATTTAATATATTTTAATTTAAAAAATTAAATATATTTAATCTAAATTTTTTTAATATATTTCAACAAAATGCATAAAATAGTATTATTTAAAATTTAGTAAAGGTTTTAACGGCCTAATTTATTTTTACAAACTATTTTATCATGTTAAATTCATTATTATATTTTTTTAATTTTTTATATAAAATAAAAATAAACAATTTAATTTTTTTAAATTCTAAAATATTTTTTTAAAATTCTAAAATAAAACTAATATAAAAAAAATATTATAATATTATAATAATATATATATTTTTTTTAATCTTATCTTATTTTATTTTTAAAAATAAACCACATCTTAAATAAAATATCTTAGACGGAGTCTGGAGACCTCAAGCTTGACCTGTTTCTGGTTTATGGATATTATTTATTATTTTTAAAATACGCGAGAAAAAAGCAGTAAATTGAAAAAAAAAAAAACTCCCGTTTTTGTACATAAACTTCGTTTACAAAAACCCCACCTCTCTCTCTCTCTCTTTCTCTGTGTAATCACTCTGTTGTGCCTCACAGCTCAACAACTCCCTTTTCTGCGGTTTCACTTTTCTCATCAAAGCTCTGTCTAAGTTTGTCTTCGTCGTCGTCGTCTTCTTCTTCTTCGTCCTCACCCTGTAGCGTTTTTTATGTTCTCGCTTCGATAGGGTTTCTTCGCCATTCCAATCCGGTCCGTTTATCTCCAGATTTATTTATTTTTGTTTTTAATTTTAGCATCTGCCATTATTCAAATCTCGATCTATGCATTCTGATACTATATGTTTTCATTGGATGATTATTAGATTGATTTTAGGTTTCCGATTGGAAGGCCTTATTTGCTTTTCTATGTTTCTGTTAATCTTATTGAAGTCTGATTTGGTTGGGTTTGTGATCTTGAGCTTTGTTTCGTTGCGGGGAAACCGTGGGCGGAGTGAACGAGTTATAAATTTGGAACCATAGAACAGCTCCTTCGAGCTTGGCAAGTTGTAAATGGAGGTTTCCATAGTAGTACCGTGTTTCCTCATCTGAAAAACGTAGCATTAGGGTTTGTGGTCTAACGAAAGGGAAGTTTTCATAGATTTCCGACTTAGGGTTTAGGGCAGGTTTTGATCATGGATCTGAAGTTATTACTAGGCTTGCATGATGGAGTGGCTGTATTGTTTTCTTGGAGTAGATTTGTGAAGTTCATGAATTGCTGGTATGATTGGATTAAATATATTGACAATTTGGCGTTTCATTTTGCAGATTTTGGTTTTGGGCGAAGGAATTACGGTGCTGCAGGATGACTATGAGCGAGCGGAAGACCATTGACCTAGAACAAGGATGGGACTTCATGCAGAAGGGGATCACGAAGCTGAAGAACATTCTAGAAGGACTGCCCGAGACTCAGTTCAGCTCTGAGGACTACATGATGCTTTACACGTATCCATTCCTATGCTGTTTTCTTGGTTCATATGTTTATTATCGTGATTTATTGTAGTGCGCTCTGGAGTTAATGGAGATGGTCATAATATTGTTATTTTCCTTCATTTTATGTACAGAACCATATATAACATGTGTACTCAGAAGCCTCCTCATGATTACTCCCAACAGTTGTATGATAAGTACCGGGAATCATTTGAAGAGTACATAACTTCAACGGTGAGGCACAGTTTGTGTGTTTATACATCTAGTTCATGTATTCTTGCTCATTTGTTTGAATTAGCTTGGCTTTTTTGGCTTAGCGAGGAATATGAAATGAATGTTTCTCTGGCAAAAACTGCTACCTAGAGTATCCTGCTGAGAATCAGATGATTGAGTGTTTATTATGAGCAGTTGTGGGATTGGATTTAATGATTACTAATAGCAGATTAGATGCCTTGTGTAGAATGAGGAAAGACTTCATGCTTCCTTTTTATTCTTTGTGAGGCAACATGCATTTCAGTTTATTCTTATTCTATGGAATGTTTGATAATTGGTGTTCTGCTTATTTTCCTAATTTACATCTTGCTGGCATAGAGGGATGGCTATTGCAATAGTGAGGTGTTGGTTGTCCTCCTTTGGCATGAGGCAATTAGCATAGTGGCTTTAATTATTTTAACTATGAGGACCAATATATCAAAAAATAACTTTGACATGATGATTGAGGAATTGAAAGGATTAGGACACATGTTTCACAAGAGCAGATCCAGCTCAACCTTCATTAAAGTTCATTCATTACATAGCATTCAGCAGAGTTGGTAGCTATTTATTGTGCTTGAAGAAATTTTTATCAGAATACAGGAAGCTCTTTTGTATGATAATACAGGAACCCTTTGTTGAGATAAACATGTTCTATAGATTTGAATTACCTGAGGTGCACCCTCGGGATTAGTCAGGACGCTGTTTCCGGACACCCGGTACCAATAAAAAAATAATAGTTTAATTGAACAAAATATTAATGAATTCATAAAATGGATCAAGAATGAACTTTTATGAAGAAAACTTGGCAGTTCTTATCATCTTTGAATTTTCTCGTCACTCTTGTGGTGCCCTCTGTCACATGTCAACTAAAGCTTAGCTTCATTCTATGGTTCCTTTTTACCTGCAAAAATGGAAGCAGGGAGTATTGATAAGGTGATATTACAAGCGTAGGTGATAATGTTAGTGGTCTACTTTTTTTTTCCCACAAGTCTTGCACTATTTTTTAATAAATAAAAACACATTTCACTGCAATTTAATCTTATCACTGCTTGGTATAGCTCTCTTGGACCAATTCTTTCTTTTAGGTACTTGATTGCTACTGTTATCTCAACAGATAAAGAAAGCTTTATTGTTATTTGAAAAAATTTCGACCGCTTTATCAAAGCCTCATTTGTTTTCACAACTCCTCTATAGACTCATTTCATCTCATCTTCTCATTACAACTTTCTAGATTCTTATACAAAATAAAATAAGCAATTCAAAATTTCAAATCTCAAAATAAAAACAATATTAAAAAAATATATTATAACAATATTTTATTCAACTTTTAACTTTAATCTCAACTCATCTCATCTGCGAAAACAAACAAGGCTTAAGTGGTTGGCTTGCGAGAGTAATATTATATGCTAGTGTTTTTTGTATATTTATGGTCTACTTGGACTGCGTCCTGACGTAGTCCTCAATTACTTATCCATGTCATAACCTTTCATTGCTTTCTTGTATTACCAGACCATCATATGCATAGGTGACGCTCTTGAATATGTCCCGTGTACTTGGGCTCTTTCCTATTCAGATTTTCGATAAAGTTTTGTTTGCAGAAGAAAAAATACTTATCGAAAACATAAATAGGTGTGTTTAGCTATTTATTAGGCACAAGGAAAACTGTGGGGAAAGGCCAAATTAGCAGACATAGGACATTTGTTTGGTCATTACCTCATTAATAGGTGAAGAATTGTTTTATTTTTTATACATCAAGATAAGTGTGTGTATATAGAATTCTCCTGCACTTCCCTTGTTCTTGACTGTGATGGCTTCTTTTTCTTTACAGGTATTGCCATCTATAAGAGAGAAGCATGATGAATTTATGTTGAGAGAGCTTGTGAAAAGGTGGGGTAACCACAAAGTTATGGTTAGATGGCTTTCCCGTTTCTTCCATTATCTTGATCGATATTTTATCGCTCGGAGGTCACTTCCTGCCCTTAATGAAGTTGGACTGACTTGCTTCCGTGATCAGGTATGTCATGACTCTTATGTGATGTTACATCTTATTTCTTGTTGTATAGATCAGTCATGTTTTAACTACCTCGTGATAATGGATTACCTCATGTTTTAAATGAAACATCTACCTGTCTTTCATCCAAATCAGTTTCATTTTCTTCATAAGATATATCATATACCGATACAGAGAGCGGATTCATTTTGATTTCAGGTCTACCAGGAGTTAAATGGAAAAGTAAGGGATGCTGTAATTTCTCTGGTATGTTCTTTTCTTGTTTATATATTCACTATGCTTGTATAGTTCTGGAACTAGTTCACTTAAAAAATTCCTTCTTACATCAGATTGATCAAGAACGCGAGGGAGAGCAGATTGATCGAGCTCTATTGAAGAATGTTTTAGACATATTTGTGGAGATTGGAATGGGGCAAATGGAACAGTATGAAAATGACTTTGAAGCAGCAATGCTTAAAGACACTGCTGCTTATTATTCACGGAAAGCTTCTGTCTGGATTCTAGAAGATTCTTGTCCAGATTATATGCTGAAAGTAAACATTATATGATTGTGTTATATGGTAATAAGTAATTTCTCTATGTGCTGGATGATTCTAATCTCTATTGGTAATTCTAGGCTGAGGAGTGCTTGAAACGGGAGAAAGATAGGGTGGCTCATTACTTGCATTCTAGTAGTGAGCCAAAGCTATTGGAGGTTTGAACTGTTTTTTAATTTTTATTTATTTGTTTATGTATATCCAGCTTTTTGGTGTGGTAATCCTATTAGCGATGCCTTATTATTTTAGTATGGGTGTTCAAGCGGGTTCCGGACCTGGAATCCGGGAACCCGGCCCGGAACCAAATGGTTAAAAGCGGTTTGGACTCCAACCCGGATTCATCCGGGTTGGACCCAGAAATCCGGTTTCCGGATTTCAAACCGTCTTTTTTTAAAAAATTTATAAAACCGGTATTATTACTTTTTTCTAAGAAATTTGTTCTGAAAATATTTATAAAAAATCTTTTATTTTATTATCAACAAATTTTTCAAAAAAAAACTAATAATACAAACTAAAAAAAAAAAACGGTTTAAAATCTGGAAACCGGATTTCCGGTTTGTAAAAACCGGGTGGATCCAGGTCCAACCCGGATTTCAATCCAGGTGAATCCGGGTTGGAGTCCAAACCGCTTTTAATATGGGTTCCGGATCTAGTTTAATATGGGTTGAAAACCGGAACCGGGTATCCAGATATCCGGGTTCCGGACCGGACCGGGAAAAAAACCGGCCCAGATGAACACCGCTATATATTAGTATAAAGTTTCTTAGCAGTATTAATTTATTCTTACACTCCTGTTCTTCTTATCACAAAATATGTAAATGTGGCTGCTATGTTATTGTTACGACTGCTTTTTTCTTCCTTGCAGAAAGTTCAACATGAACTGTTGTCTGTATATGCGACCCAGCTGCTTGAAAAAGATTATTCTGGATGCCATGCATTGCTTAGAGATGACAAGGTACTTGGGGATCAGCTTTATCATTTGAATATTTTTGTTCAGGGTATTTGAGAATTAGGTGGTTATTTCTGCTTTTTCACCACTTTTTTTCTGTGTATGTCTTAAGGTGGAAGATTTATCAAGAATGTTCAGACTTTTTTCTAAAATACCTAAAGGTTTAGATCCTGTTTCCAGCATATTTAAGCAGGTTAGTAGCCTCCGAATTGGGTTTAGTCCCTTTTTCTTCAAGTTAAATGGGGCCCTGTACGTGTGAACACCTTCCTTCCTTCTTTCTCTTATTAAGTTTTTAAGGTTTGCTCTGCTGTTCTGTATTGCAGCATGTTACTGCTGAAGGAACAGCCTTGGTCAAACTGGCAGAAGATGCAGCAAGCAACAAGAAGGTCTGTGCATTGAATCTTTTTCCTCCTTATTCTTTTTTGCCGTAGATTTTGAAGAAGGTTCATTTTCTTCTCATAGATGATTATAAGTTTTCAGATTTATCTTGGGGACAACATGCAACACTTCATATGAAATATTTCAGCCACATGCAGCTTTCCTTTTCTAACATTTTTATTGATTAGTAATTAAAAAAAAAATTGAAGAGTGCAAAGGCTTAGCCCAATTATAGGCTTGTACTTTACTACAAAATTTATGACTGGATATTTTTTGTATTGCTTGATTTTTTGGGTGGCCTCGCATAATTTATGTGGCATTTGATTGTGAGTTATTTTCCTGCCATTCATTACTTGGTAAATATTTAGAATGCCTTGCATACTTAGTGGGTATGTGGAAGGCAAGTTAGTCATTAGAGAGGCCTTAAGCTACGTAATAGTTCGCTCCTTGATTTAAAGATTGATTCTGAGAGTTAGTTCTATTTGGCTAGATTTGAAAGTTTTGGAGACGTGATATAAATACGTGGAAATGTAAGTACAAGAAGTATCAATTAAGGTTTCTGGTGATCACTTGTTACAACAGCGTAGACTCAAAAAATAAAGGTTTGAGACAGAAAAAGTTTTCCCAAGACTTTATGTACATTTAAAGAGATCTGTTTTAGTTAAGAGACATTATCAATATTCACTCCATATTGTGTATGTTCACCTTAGCTTACTTGGTGAATTAGTTGACAGGTGTGATCTATGAAAATCTATATTATTAACAGATTCCACTGCCACTAGTTGTAATGAATGATTTTAATTATACAAAAACAATGAGGAGTGATATAAGCAATCTGATTCTATCAAGCGATTTAAAGGTGCTAGGGCTAGTTATTACTGAATATTCATCCCTCCCCCTCCCCCCTCCCCCCTCCCCCCTCCTCTCTCTCCTCCTCTTAAATCAGGCTTCCTTACATTTTGAACCTCACATTAAATGCCACTCACAATACATCCCACCTCATAATTAGTAACAGGCAATATATTTCACAATTGGACTTTAACTCGGTATAGATTGATTTAGGAAAATGATCATTAGCAATTTCGCATATATAGACCTGTAACTTATTATGGATCATTGTTTCTTTGGCCATTGCATAACACCGCTTTTCTTTTCTTTTCTTTTCTTTACTGATCTTGTCATGCATGTCATAGTTCGAACATTTCTTTGCTATAATTCTCACTATTATTTTCATTTATTTATTTTCACAGGCAGAGAAAAAGGATGTGGTTGGTTTGCAGGAACAGGTAATTGTATGAAGTTTATACTTATTTGTGTGGGCTGTTTAATGATTGAAAACTAATCTAGGTTCTGCTCAACAGGTTTTTGTTAGAAAAGTGATTGAGCTTCATGACAAATACCTTGCATATGTGAATGACTGTTTCCAAAACCATACTCTCTTTCACAAGGTTTGTATAAGAAGATGGCTTCAAGGTTGTAATGATCACAGCCATATGTTTATTTGCACCCAATGTTAGAAGTGTTTCATTGCAGGCACTGAAGGAGGCTTTTGAAGTCTTTTGCAACAAGGGTGTTGCTGGGAGCTCAAGTGCTGAGCTACTTGCCACTTTTTGTGATAACATTCTTAAGAAAGGCGGGAGTGAGAAACTGAGTGATGAAGCCATTGAAGAAACTCTTGAAAAGGTCTACCCTGGTTTTGATGAGCTATTTCATTCAACTTCTCATCGACATTTTTTAACTTCATAATTCTTTTTAAATAGGTAACTTCATAATTTTCTTGTTGCCTGCAGGTAGTAAAGTTGCTTGCTTATATCAGCGACAAAGACCTGTTTGCTGAATTCTATAGGTATACACCTATTTTCAGATGATTGGTCACCTTTGATTGATCATTATATAATTTGAAAAGACATTGATGATTGCGTTATTTATATCGGCAACAGAAACTTGTTTACTCGATTCTGTTGATATATGGTCTTATTTTTTCATATGATTAGTTTTGCTAGATGATAAATTATGTTGCATGATTGATGCCAGGAAGAAGCTTGCTCGACGGCTTCTTTTTGACAAGAGTGCTAATGATGACCATGAGAGGAGTATTTTGACTAAGCTTAAGCAGCAATGTGGTGGCCAGTTCACCTCAAAGATGGAGGGAATGGTCAGTTGCCTTCTAATATTGCGTTAATGAAATTTTAAAAATGTTAACCAAGTACATCTTTGATATTGATGAACCCAATTTTTCATCAGTATTATGATATATGCTATTGAGCGTTTTCATTTTATATTGTTACTCTTTGTAGGTCACGGATTTAACATTGGCTAGGGAAAACCAGACGAGCTTTGAAGAGTATCTGAGCAATAATCCACATGCAAGTCCGGGGATTGACTTGACTGTAACTGTTCTCACTACTGGCTTCTGGCCAAGTTACAAGTCTTTCGACCTTAACCTTCCACCAGAGATGGTAATATAGAGATCTTTTGTTGATATGATGAAATGTTGATTGTATCATAGAAATCACTAGCATCCTCTCTTTTCTTCTCTACTGTATAGGTAAAGTGTGTTGAAGTTTTCCGGGAATTCTATCAAACAAAAACAAAGCACAGAAAGCTTACGTGGATATACTCATTGGGTACTTGTAACATCAGTGGAAAATTTGAACCCAAAACTATGGAACTGATCGTGACCACTTATCAGGTGATATGTTTGAAAAATATTGTCTTGATTATGTGAATGCTTTTTCATGGGTGTTTCTGGTGTGGAAATCTTTTATTATGCTAATATAGAGTTTCTTCTGAGACAGGCTTCGGCCCTGTTGCTATTCAATTCCTCCGATAGGTTGAGTTATTCAGACATCATGACTGAATTAAATTTGACCGACGACGATGTTGTTAGATTGCTCCACTCATTGTCATGTGCCAAATACAAGATTCTGAACAAGGAGCCAAACACAAAAGCAGTATCTCCAACTGATTCCTTTGAGTTCAACTCTAAGTTCACTGATAAAATGAGGAGAATCAAGGTACTGAGATATTTACGGAATATCTTGTAGTTTTGGTTCCCTATTTTCTGATTGATTTCCAGGGATGATATATCCATTCAATCAACCTATTTTCTGATTGTCAACTTTTGTTTGCCTGCAGATTCCTCTTCCTCCTGTCGATGAAAAGAAGAAAGTAATAGAAGATGTTGACAAGGATAGACGGTATGCTATCGATGCCTCAATTGTGCGTATCATGAAGAGTCGTAAAGTTTTATGTCATCAGCAGTTGGTCATGGAGTGTGTTGAGCAGTTGGGTCGCATGTTCAAGGTACTGATGCCACATTGTTGTCTATATGATTCATTGATTTATATCCTGTTTCTTTTTATCAGTTTTAACTTGCCGTTGTTTCTTGAAATGTGATTCTGCAGCCCGATTTCAAGGCAATAAAGAAGCGCATCGAGGATTTGATCACCCGAGACTATCTTGAAAGAGACAAAGACAACCCTAATATGTTCAGGTACTTGGCCTGATGTCGTCTTGTTGACTGTCACACAATGAACTGATGCTATTTACCGCTGCAAATATAGCGAAGAAAGAGGGTCGGTTCACGGTGAAAACAAATGCCATATGTAAATGCCGGTATGTGAGGTGCAGCTTTTGACGATTTGCGTAGAAGCAGTAGCAGAGAATGCTTGTACATTGTTGCCTTCAAAACGAGGCTTGGACAACTTCCCTACCCGTAAGATTGTGCACCCATGCTGCAGAAAAATTGTATTTTGATTTGCATAAAATTGGTTGAAAGTGCACCACCACCCGGACTGCTTGGATCCCATCCTGTAATTTATTTATTGCAGTGCCCAACCCCTTCTCACCACTTTAGTTTATGTTTGTTTGTTAATTGTTTCTTATTTTCTTTCTATGCCCCTACTTTTACTGAAAGGAAAAGTAAAATCTTTAATTTCCCTCCGAATTGCATTTTCATTATTTGTTTGAAGCCATTTGCTCCCAAAAGATTATCAGCACTACGTCGGGTCTTTTTTATCTTGTTATAGTAGAACGCATCCCTCCCGCATTCAAGTTCCAACAATAACTAGGCTGTTCGCCGACCTGATCTGAAACGACCCATTTCTGACCCAACCCGGAATCGATCCATTCTGATTATCCCTTCTTCTTCTCTCTCACTCACCCCGCCCCCACCCCCCCCCCCCCCCCCCCCCCCCTCCAAAAAAACACAAAACCCAACCCAACCCAACCTAGTTCCCAACGATTATCCAATCGTTCTATTAATCTTTACCTTTTAGTCAATTGGCAATAGCGTTGTGTTAGTCTTGACCCTGGGAAGCTTGGTCTTGACTGAGTTGGAAGATCGAAATCGGAGAATAAAGGTCGGTCCCCCTATATTCAGCAGTGTGAACATGGATGGTGGTAACATTGCTGTCGTATTTCCTCGAAGTGTTGCGGGGATTGGGTGGTTTTGCAAACTTTCGCATCTCGTAATGACAGTTGTTGTAGCAGAAGATCAAAATCACTTTTGAATGGAGATGATCTTGCTCCTTTTGGTTTGTAGAAGAATTTAGAGTTTCATTTTCGTTGTAGCAATTACATATGAGGCTGAGATTAAAAGAACACAGAGAGTAAGAAAGATGGGTCATGGGATTGAAAATCGAAATATGAGATTTCGAAATAAGTTAAATTTGGTAACGGATAATACGTGGTTCCGATTTTAACCGAACGAGTCTGGTATTCAGGTCGAGTTAATTTGAGAAATGGGTTTTCGGGTATTTTGTTCAAGCCTAATAATAACCAAATTCAATACTTAAAGCCTTGTTAAGGTTGTGATCTGATGGACATAACTTCCAATCTCCAAAATAGAGGTCTGGAGTTCAAAATCTCTTTCCTTCAAATGTCTAAAAAAAATAATAATAATATGAAAAGCCTTATCTAATTAATGAAAAAAAAAAGTATTTTCTATTATTAAAAATAAGAAATTTTTAATTTGAGATATATTCATTTATTTTTTTCGAGAGGAATACCTAATCAAATATCATTTTTATTTATGTTAAATGTATGAATAGTACTATTATGTTTTCTCAATTTATCTACTTGGCATGTTACTTGGGGTAAATTTTATTTTATTTATTTTTTATTTCAATTTTTTTTAAATGTGTTTAATTAAATTTTTTTATTTAATGATTTAAAAAGTAACTTATTTAATAGCCATCTTTTTAATTAGTAAATACAAAATTTAAATACATAAAACGATCAAAATAAAGAAATAAAATGAGACAATAATATCATTACTCTAAATAAATATAATGTGAGATGATGTGTCTAGGAAAGGAAGATAGCGCTGAAGTGGTAGCACTAGTAGGGACCGATTAATTGGATACCTCCGTTTAGGCAGACCAGATATCGTGTTGTCTAGTCATTTGGCCTTTTGACTTTTTCTACCGTTGTCCTCACTTAAGCATTATATTGGTTTATGCATGTGCATGCATAAAAAGTGTTCATTTTATCATATACAAATACAAAATTTATATATTGACTTATATAAATTTGAGGCAAAATAATAATAAAATATTCTTTTACTTCAATATCTTAATTTTTCAAATCATTTATGAGATGTATTTCAATAATATACATATATATATACATACATATATATATATAATTGGAACCATAATATATATATAAAACTGAAACGCTAACATGTATGTGTATATATATATAACTTATATATATGTATAGTTAAATTAACATATATATATATATATATATATATAACTTATAACTGGGATATATATAAAACTGGAATATATATATATATATATAATTAGAATACATATATTCATAGGTGAACAGTAGAAGGAGAGAGAAAAAAATAATAAAATATATTTTTATAAATGAATAGTGACTTTCCAAATATTCATAGTTACAGTCCATAACTATGCAAATATTTGCATATGTATATTCCAATGTGGAGGATTTTAAGTCCATATTATACAAATATAGATTTGCATATGCATATGCATAGACCAATGCCAATGCTTTTACCTACTCTACTCTTTCTTATCAAAGACAAAGACCCTTCAATTTTATTTCCTTTCCAATGTGTCACAAAGTGCATTGTTTAATTATAATTGTATTGTTATAAATAAATAAATAAATAAATTATAACTTGTTATAAAATTAAAAAGGAAGTTACTATTACAAGAGAATTTATAAAATAAAATATTCAGAACTCTTATTACTCAAAAACTGAAATTTTCTTTCTTCTCAATTTTTTCTTATCAAATGATATGAAAACTCCTCATATATATAGAGGATTTAAGTGCAAGGGTGGTCATTCATAATAATACAGGGGAGGAGGACAATGCAAGTAAAATAAGGAGAAGAGGGAAGGGGGGGGCGCGATCCATAAAGAATATGTCTTGTTAAAACCTTGCCAAAGAAAAATTCAGTAAGAAAAAAAATCAATGGCGAAGGAAAAATAGTACAGTATTCTTATGTACCATTAAGTGATTCAATATTGTCTCATTAAAATCTTACAAAGAAAAATCCAATGGGACAAAATTTTGGCGAAGGAAAAATAGTACAATCAGCACAAGTCTTCAAGATATTTACTCTCCTGAAAAGTGCATGATGATAGATCTTTAAGTTTTTACATTCCAATATTCTATACAATTTTCTTAAATGTCACAATAGATAATGCCTTCGTGAATAAATCTGTCAGATTATCACTTGATCGTATCTGCTTAATATCAATTTCACATTTCTCCTGAAGTTTGTGAGTATAAAAGAATTTAAATAAAATATGTTTGGTTGTCACCTTTGATACCCCTTCCTCTGATTTGAGTGATACAAACAGTATTATCTTCGTATAAAATTTTTGAGCTATCATTGATCATGGGAAGACCACAATTTTTTGGATATGTTGAATCACTAATCTCAGCCAAATATACTCTCGATTTGTTTTATGAATTGCAATGATCTCTGAGTGATTTGAAAATGTGACAAATAGTATTTGCTTGACAAGTCTCCATAATATGGCATTATCTCCATAAATAAATATATATCCAGTTTGAGATCTACCTCTATGTGGATTTGAAAGATAACTTGCATCAGCGTATCCAACCAACTGTGGACTTGATCCATATTGATAAAATAATTTCATATCAACTGTACATCGAAGGTAATGAAGGACATGTTTAATACCATTCCAATGTCTTTGAGTTGGTGCAGAACTATATCTTGCAAGTAGATTAACTGAAAATATAATATCAGGCCGAGTACAATTTGCAAGATACATCAAAGATTCAATTACACTGAGATATGGTACTTCAGGATCAAGGATTTCTTCATCGTCTTCACAAGGACAAAATGGATCGTTCCGCACATCAAATGATCGAACAATCATTGGAGTACTCAGGAGATGAGCATTGTCCATATAAAAGTGCTTCAGGACTTCTTTCTGTATATATTGACTGATGAATAAAAATTTCATTTGGCAAATGCTCGAACTACAGGCCGAGACAAATTTTTATTTTGCCAAGATTTTTCATTTTAAAATCATTCTTTAAGTATATAACGGTTCTTGTGATCTCTTCAGGAGTTATAACAATATTTAAATCATCAACATAGATCGCAATAATAGTAAATCCGAAATAAAAATACATGGGCATATAGGATTATTCTCAAATCTTTCTTTCAGTAGATATTCGCTGAGGCGATTATATCACATGCGTCTAGTTTGTTTTAACGTATCTAAAGATCTTTGAAGCTTGATAGAGTAGATGCTTCTAGATATACTTGTAAATGCTTCAGGCATTTTATATCTTTCAGAAATTTTCATATATATGTCATGGTCTAATGATCACATTCATCAACCGCATTATCTAATCCTTTTGTAACTACCAAACTAATCAAAAATCTGAATGTGATTGCACTAATAACGGGAAAATATGTTTTCTCATAATCAATCTGAGATTTCTGCAGGTAACCTTGTGCGACAAGTCGTGCTTTGTACTGCATAATTTCATTTTTCTCATTACATTTTCGTACAAATACCCACTTATATCTGACAGGCTTGTCACCCTTTGGTGTTTGGACAACAGGTCCAAATACCTCTCGCTTGGCTAGCAAGCTTAATTCAACCTCAATAGTTGTTTTCCATTTTGGCCAATCATTTCTACATTGACATTCTTCGACATTTTTTTACTCAATTTTTTCATTATTTTTGGTAATGTTAAGGGTCATTTTATATGAAAATATGTTATCGACAATAATTTTGTTTCTATCCAGAATTTCTCCAATACTCATGAAATATATTAAGATCTCATTATTTTTAAGTACATGTTCTTTTTCAAGGTAAAAAATTTCATGAAATACCTATTCAAGAGGTCCATTTTCAGAAGATTTTGAAATAGAAGATTTGATCTCTTTAGGAGCATTAACTTTGCTTGTGGCCTGTATTATGAGTATGAGTTCTTTAGGAATATCAAATTTATTTTGTATCTTTCTCCTTCAAGGAATTTTGTCTTTTGCACCAATAGGTCTTCCACACTTCAGACGTGTCTTTGACTTATCTATTGCTATTTTGACAACTTGTCTTTCAAGAACTTCAATTATTGCTAGAGCATTAACAACAGGAATATGTGATTTTACCACACTTTTAGTGTCAGTAAATACATTTGGTAATTAATTTGCAACATTTTGCAAATGAATAATCCTATAAACTTCTAATTTACATTCATTTGTAGGAGGATCAAATTGAGACAGAACTTTATTATCCCAAGTAATTTATTGTCGTGCTTCAGGCATCGATTTTTCATTACTCAGTAATGAAAAAGTGGATTTGTCAAAGTGACACTAAAGAGAGAGAGAGAGAGAATCATTGTTTGAAGTAAGAATTAGAAGTCCTTAGTTCAGAAAGAGTAGAAACAGGGTTACCGTGGAAGAATCATCTAAGTATAAAATATGTAACCCACTCTCATTCTGTCACCTCTGTGAATTTCCAAGATCAGTTTTCCAATACCTATCTCCTTAATCATCGATCTTGCAATGAAATCGCCAATTAATAGTCCTTTGTAGTAGTTATATCAGGACTTTTTGTTATCCGCACATAACACTAAAGACTTGGTTGTGGTCCTTACAGATATATCTTGTTTCTTACGAGTAAACTTGGTTGTGGCCACTACAGATATAGATAGGTAAATATCCATTCATCAATAGTTGACATGCATCCCCGATACATAATTCTCTAAACTTGCTAATAATAGTGGCAAAAACGTAACTCAAAGTTGACAGATATTATTTTCTCAAAAACTTGTGCCACTGAAACATAACTGGCATGGGCTATCTAATCATGGATCAAGCAGGGGGAAGGAATTGCCACTGCATAATATCAGCTTCAATTAAAACTGAATGATAGGGAAGGAGAAGAACTCGACAGAAGTATGATTATATTTCCTTGTACAAAGATCAATAAAAAGAGGTAAGCATAACATTAATGCGAAAAAAATCAAACACAAATCGCAAACTCTATCTCAACTGAAAAGGACAAGATAAAAAAGGTAAAAATACCTCCAATCTGTTTCTCGGAGTAACTTACATCATTCCAATCCCTAAATGCCACATTTATTGCGAGAAAGAAAGACAATATGGCTCGAGCACTTACGTATCCATGCAGGACTACTGCTAGCAAGAACTGGAATATTTGTGTCCTCATCCAAGCATTTATTTACTCAATCGTTGTCAAAAGAAACCAATACCACCCTGTGATATATAGAGCACATAAATATATGTAAAGTGAAAAAAAAAATGCAATAGGAAATCAATTTTTTCTCAATAAGAAATCAAAATTAACCTTGCAATAAAAAAATTAGAACTTTCCAAACCTTAGCAGCGAAAATTAATTGACATGTGAACCACTAACCAGATCCAAAAGAAACAACTGGAAGCTGAAGAAGTAACACCTGTATATAAGTATAAATTATTCACCAAAAAGGAAAGAATAGAAACAGGAGCTCCTCAAAATATGCCATTTTGATGAAATGAAATATTACATACCCGCAGATTCTTATTACTTCTTTGGATTTCCATTCCTCAAAATTTTGACAAATGATATAAAAAATGAAGTACTCCACAGAAAATTGACTGACCATCACTATATCAGGATTCAACCTCTTCAAAATGGTTGCCTATACAATTTCATCTCTGTAAATATTTTTCTCCCCTCGAGCTCCAATCAACGGGCCAAAAGAACATATAGAACCGGCTAATACATAACCTCCAAATTGTGTTAATGAACAAGTAAGAATTACATGTCTCCTTTCCCAACCCATGGACTTGAGGTGCCCTTGTCCACGTCAAGAACTAGGTGAACATTCAAAACTACATTACAAAATTTGCTGATCTCACTTTGTACACATGTACAGAGGGGTAGTGAACATTCTGCGACCTGTCTCTTTGCAGGTTGCCAACGTTAGGTCTATATATGCATCTTTTTCCCCTTATTTCTCTTGATGCTCACTCACTACTGGAAACAGTGGAAAATATATATATATAGGGTTCACTTATTCTCTCGTGCCACCAAAACTTGAGCGACTTATGGCCTCCATTGCGATCCGAACCAAACGTACTAGTTCCTCTACATCTTGGAAGCTGAAATCAAGGACCCTCTTAACAGAAGTAACACAATCCCTCATTTGTTCATCTTCCAAGCTTACATTAGTGGCTGCAATTGCATTATGGGATTTTCTCAAGGCCTCCATAGCAGACTCCGCATCCTGTGTCTGCAGAACAATCAAATGGTAAATTTTAATCTCACGTGCCAAACATAGTCTTCACAAGATATGAACAAAAGCCCAGAAGAGAGAGCATCCATTGTTCTGTATGATACATCCAACCACCATATAATCTACCCATCCATAATTTTTAATGAATACTAATTTAATCTTAATATGAATCTAGAAAGGAATATTAGACTGCATTACATTGGACTATCAAGAATTATGGGAAACCAAATTTAGAGAAATTGGATGATATAAACAGTCATGAATTTTTAAAAACATAAACAGCCTACATCAAAATCTTTCAGGCAAAAAAAAGTTTTTTTAAATCTATATGTCCATCAACGCAATCCTTTGTTCCAAGGAGAATATTAACTACAATGCAAGCGCTGGACCATTCTCATTTGTATTTCCAACACTTCAACCCAGCATCATAATATGGTACTAAAAATCAAGACTCCAGAACAAATGGTGAACATATCCATTTTTTATCAGTAAACAGAATTTTATTGACCGTGAGAATAGGCAAGAACCAAAATTTTTTTAACCAGTTAAAAATTAACTTTATTAATGAGAATAGGCATACCCCAAGTGCAAAGTACAATAGGTAAGAGCCCAAGTATAAATGACAAATATATCCATTCCATTGAAAGCTCCTCGACAAAACAATGGACTTTATATGAAATAAAGTGGTTATTTATTTTACAGAAGATTAATTAACTTACAAAGTCAAGCAGCCGAACAACAAAGTTTGGGCGGTTTCGAGCAGCAATGATTTGGTTTCCAGCAACATGAGAAGCAGTACCTTTACCCTTATCCACAGTCGTCTGATTGTTTAAGTTATCAACATCTGAAGCAGAAGATGATGGAGATTCACCTAAATGAATGGGTAAACAAAGACAGTTACATCATTTATTTACATCACTTTTAGAAGCACATGTGCATCCTTCCTTTTACTTGGTTACACGAACATAGTTTTTTTATTAGTATTTTTTGTAAGTGGTTATAGTTAGATAAATTAGCCTCATACTATGTTTTAATTACACTAATATTTTTCAATATTTACAAAAAGATAATCAACATTCTTTGGGAAAATAGATATCAATAGCAGCTTGGCAAAAGAATGAGTAGACATCATTTAGGCCTCTTTGGGATAGTGAAAAGTGTTTCATCTCATCATCTCACCTCATCTTATCTCATCTCATCATTACAACTTTCCCAAATTTTCACACAAAATATAATAGACAATTTTCAGCTTTTTCTATTCCCAAAACAATAGTAATATTAAAAAATAATATTGTAACAATGTTTTATTCAATTTTCATTTCAATTCATTTAATCTCATCTCAACTTACTATCTAAACAGCACCTTAAACAAAGAAGTGTACACTACGCCCAAAGTTGACAATTTATTGTATGATATAAGAGCCCAAATAAGCCTGAAAATATAGCCGTTACACGCCCTTAATTTATTACCTTCAGGAACCACTTGTAAAGTTGCTTGTAACTCATGCCGATCTCTGCTTATACTAGAATGTTTACAATAAACCACCCTCATGTATGCCACCCCCAAGCATTTGTAGGCCAAAGCAGCAGCAGCCATCTCTTGGCGTGTTTCATATTGAAGAGCACAGAGTCTGGAGAAACACAAGGTTCAGCATATAACCCCAGACATGCAGGTGGAACAGAAATCAGACCTTTAAATTAGTATAGTGCTGTGAGAATCACATTTGTTATTGTGCTGTAACTGTGTTGATTTGCAATAACTTTCTCACTGGGACAAAAATACTAATACCGTCCAGCTCTAAAGTTAATGGCATAATTGAGCTATCGCTGAGATCACTAATCAAAATAACCAAAAACTAATCACCAAGAGTTAAAAATTGGAACCATGACGGACATAGTCTAATATGTGGCCGAGCTAAGACAAGCCAAATATCTAGCTGCTGGGTCCCAGCTCAGAAAGAGTATTGAGCTTAGCTTGAGTCTCCCACAAATGGAACCATGCTTAAGCAGCTGGGTTCGTCTTCCAATGTTTAGACTACAAATAAGCCTGTTAAATGTCATCTCCTCAGGCTTGGTTTGACCAATTAATAAGCTTAAGCCAGTCTAAGTTGTTCAGTTCGTCTTCCAGCGTTTACACTACAAACAAACTATTAAAACATGATACAGCTTGTATTGAAAATTTTAATACTCTAAAAGTCATGCTTGAAGTCCACAGGCTAGTTCATATAAAAAGGATTTGTTTAATCCCAATATTTTAATACGTTCTACTCACAATTTCTCCTAAATACACTGGAAAAAATTGCCCTTTGCATCCCTGAATTGCTAAGCCTTTTGCAATGTGCATTATAAACTACCAATAGGTTTTGATGCGCATACTCATTAAGATCTGCCCATTAAGATTACGTCACATTCATCTTAAAGGTCAGATCTTAATAGATAGTATGTGACAAAATCGTTGGTAGTTTAGGGAGCATATTGCAACATTTCATAATTTGGGATGTACATTGCAAAATGGGTGGCAGTTCATAGGTAGAAAAAGTAATTTAATATAAAACAATAAAAGCAAACTCCGGAGGAAAGTGTGTTTCCTAAAAACTTTCAAGCATCACTTACTCGCAAAGTTTAGCTGCAGTGCCATATGCATGGTTTGGGTTCATCTCCCCTTTTCTGCCACTCTCACCATTGCAAGTTTCTAGAAGTGAAGCTCCTTGAAGAAACTTTAAGGCAGCTTGGAAGTAAGCCTCATTACTTTCAAAACCAAAGCAAGAGCTCTGTGAAAGATATTGAAACCATTTCAAGAGTAAGAAGAATGGGAAACACAAAATATCAAACATAGGAAAACAAAAGGTAATTGGATAATAAGATTAGGCTAGTTAACAAAAAGAAGATAATATGGGTACAACAGGAACCTTAAGACGATCTGCAGTGTCTCTAAGAACTTTGGCTTCTTTCAGGATGTTTGTAGCAGCCTGGCTGGAGGAAATCATTCTCACAGGACTTGAGGCATTGATATCTCTAACCCCCTGGCTATCAGGCAGATGATGTCCCAAACTGCGTTCAACTCCATTGTTATCAACATTCCCAGAATCTTTTAATGCCTTTAACACATCCCCAGGTGCACGAACAGGACATACATCCAACTTCTGGGGTCCTGTTAAGGGTCCACAACCCAGGGATATTTTTTCTAGTTTATCCTCACCGAAGAACTTAGATTTCCCATTTCTTAGTGCTCTTTTTGTCAAGTCATCTTTACTTTCACCCTCAAAATCCTGAATCAGGCTATGGTCAGGGCCAAGCTTTCCATTTTTCCCACATGGAGTTTCCATTTTCATATGTGAACCATCATGCTCTTTTTCTTTTAACTTGGTGTCAATTTGACTCTTACCTGACCCTTGTACTAAAGAATTCCTGTGACTAACATGATTCTTCTCATCCTTGGGAAACTTAATGCTAGGGTTTTTAGGAGAACTGTATTTAACATCAGCTGTTGTCTCATAAACATTTATCTGATCTCTATCAAACTCAGACATGGAACTGCTGCTCTTGCCCCTAGATCGCGAGGAGGTATCCTTTCCAGATTTCTGAAGAACTGCATTGTCATGGTGGTTCTTCTTCACTTGAACCACATCATAGCTATGTTCTGCAGCATGCACATCATTAAGGAACTGGACATTTTGCTCGACAATATCAACAGTGCCATTAAGCAAATGGCTATTCCCAATGTCAGAAGAAGGCTTGGCTTTACCACTGAATTGGTGATTAGCATCTCTATTCCTATACTCTAATGCAGAAAATTTATGGGATTCAGAATGAATCACAGTCCCAGAAAGACTGTTCACAGCATTACCATCCCCATCTGAGCATCTTCTGAAATCACCCATGCCAGGGAGACCAGTATTCATTGCATCCTCTTTCCTGGTATTGTCTGTAAAGTCCCCTCTTGCTAAATTAGAGGACCTCAAAGGAGAAGATGAAACCGACTCCACAGGAGAGCCTTTCATGTCTTCAACATTGGCTCTAGTCCTATAGGATCCTGAAAACTTTGAAGAGCTTGAATTGGCTGCCGCTGAAACCTGTCCAGATCCCAAATCTCTCCCCAACGAATCCACAACTTTCTTAGTCTGTTCCAATGCAATCTTCTTTTTATGTTTCCGGAGCTGCTGGTCCTTATCATTTCTCCTAGATTCTTGCAAACCAACTGGAGGATCTCTAATGTCTGACAAGATAATTCCTGGCATCTTACCTTTTTGGTTTGACTTATCATCTTCATCATCACTAGTGTGAGACTCCTTCACAGTCTTCAAGAATCTGAACTTCTTGTCCTTCCTGAATCCACTTTCACTACTTGCTTCTTTCTCATATACCCTGCCATCAGGTATAGAATTTTGAAATGTATCAATCTCATTTTCATTATACTCCTGATTCTTCATTTTCCTTTTCTTCACAGAAGCATCTTTTTTGCTAGACACTTGCATTCCCAAAGACCCACCATCAGACGAGACCTGTGCTTTGTATCTCAGTTTCTTAACAGACTCTAGCACCTTGTCATTGACATCATATTTTGTGTCTTCAGATAACAATTCATCATATTTATGGATATCCTTTCTACTTTCCATAGTTGGCATTGCAGTACTTGAATTGATGTGCACCCTCCCAAGTTCCATTTTGGATGTCAGATGTTTATCGGCACGCATATCATCTGTCCTGGACTTCTTAGAGGTTCCACATCCATATTCATCAGTCTCCCTCTTGCTTTTCATTTTTATTTTCCTCACATCACCTGCAGCTGTTTGGGCCCCAAAACACAGAGTTACCTACTTTTCCCAAATAGACAGAGAGCCGCATATAATTATTAAACTGAAACACATACCTCCATTAATTGTCTTTTCTCTCTGATTCAGCATGTCTTTTTCCACGACCAAGTCGTGCAATGTACTCAAAGCTTGAGAACTAGATCTCTTCATTGGATTTGGTTCTACATGATGCTGGTTTGTGCCATTTAAGCTCCTGCTTTTCACTGTTTCTTGTACCTTATTCTTTGCAGAGATTGAGATCTTGTAACGGCCACCAATGGTTACCGCATTTGCTATTTCCTTGAAACCATGTTTTTTCTTCACTTGATTAGAGATGGCAGGGGAACTCAAATTTTGGTAACCCTTCTCAAGATTTTGACCATCACCAAAGGATGCTCCTGGTGCAGTTCCAGTGACATGATTTGGCAAGTTGTTCTGAATCTCAGAAGCTGGTAAATGATACAATGCATTGAGGGCTTTTGTTGTCTCCTCCTCACTAATGTCACATCGGTTCATACCATGCCTGTTAAAACAATTCAAGAGCACGATGAGAAGTTACCAACATGCATTCTTGTTAGCGCACACACACAAAACAGATTCACAAAGAGAAAGAGCATTGCACTTGGAACATTATTTAGGTTCAGCTGAAGTGCTACATAGATCCTACATTCGTTGCAGACAACATGTTTGTTTACCCAGATATGTTAACTCCAAAAGGAGGAAGAAACTTACAGCCAAGTTAGCATGCCACACAACCATTTATCAGGTAGTTGCTCTGGCTTTGTACCATAAGGAAGAAGCCTCCACTTCTGACAACTGTCACACTGTACCCAATGTTCTTCTATAACTACAGGAACCGCCATTGTTGGTGCCATCTCAGAAGTGAGTCCATTTTTTGCAATAGGACATACTGTTGAAGCATTTTTGTTAGATGCCCCAGATACTGACTGCTTATCAACTTTCTTACTACTTGATCTTCCCTTTCTTTTATCCAAGAACACATTTTGTTGCATTTCAAAATCACCAAGTTTAGCATCTTTAGGTATATCACCACAAGGCCTCCCCACTGGATCCATTTGATTATCTATCTCTTTCAAATTCATAGGAAATATTGAATCTCCATGACCATCTTTGCCCTTGTTATCCTTCTGTGACTTTTTCCTTCGAACTTTACCATTACAGTCAGTAACACCATAACTAGTGCTTTTTTTATCATGTGGTTCTACACTTGTAAGAAGAGTCCAGCTTTCCTTTGTTGAAACAGCCGCTGGCTTGCCGTTACTTTGCGCCCCTCTTGACTTATTGTTACCTTCAAATGACAACCTTTCTTTCTTAAAAGGAACATTAACGTCATCATCTTCATGAAATGTAGCTTTGCAGCCAACCTTCTCCGTTCGAGGATTTAGATCTTCCATACATTTGGCCTCATCAGAGTAACCTTTTACGGAGGCAGAAATTATCAGACCATTGCCATCACCCTTACAGTCAATTAAAACATCCCTGTGAGAACTTACCACTTTATTTCCATGAAATTTCTCCACTAAACCACTCCTAGGATTTTGCTGCTCACTCTTGCCACATTCCTGGCCAGATATCAACTCTGAAGATTCCTCTTTCACTAATTCAGAGGAAAGTATTTTATCTTTCCCACCATCCTCGTTACTCTCCCATGAAACTTCGGAAGCCCCACCAGCTGGTTTGACAGAGTCACAAACATCAAATGATGACTTGGAAACTTGTGTGCATTTCAAGTTACCAGAGGAAAGTTCCTTTGTTTCTATGGTTTCATCTACTGATATTTTCTTCATTTCTAATGTCACATCATCTTCAAAATCTGTATCATTACGATGCTTCAATTCTACCAGTCTTTCATTTTTTCCCACTGATTTCGTTCCTTTTTCCTTTAACACTTCCTTATTTCCTCTCATTGAAAGCGACCCATCTAATAACAAAGCAGCGTGTTCTTGATGACCTTTGAGGGGTGGCATGGGTATACAATACACTTTTTCATTTCTCATCAAGGAAAGCAGACTGTCATGAAGAGGTGATATGAGTACACCCCCAGCAATGGGGAGGGACATCATTTCCTGTTTAGCACATAAATAAATAGCATCAAACATAAGCAGATCATTTGAGTTCTATCTAGTGGCAAAGTTACATAATATGCATAAAATAATAAACAAACCATTACCCAGATGATGCTAGTGGGAGACTTATCAACAGTCTCTTGAGATATGGGTGACGTTCCTCTACTATCCTCCAGGCTGTTCCCCATTGATGAAGATGGAGAGTAATCAAGTCCAAGACCACTATAAATTGCTGCATTATTCTGTCCAGAGTTATCAGAACCCACTTTTATTCGAACTTTAAGTGTTCTTTGATCAGTTGGATTGCCTGGTCCACTGAATGTTTCATCTTTTGAGGGACTCTTCTCAGCAACTCGACTTTGTTTGATGGAAACATCTGCAGAAGGAACCCTTGAATTATGCAATTGATGGGCACTACAGGAAGCAGTCCCAAGCCGCAAATATGGGGCTATATTCGAGGGAGCTTTCAAATTCTGAGAGACACCCTGTAAGGTAACATAACCCACAGTGCTCAAGTAAAATAGAATTTCCCCAGCTGGCTAGATGTCAGCCATATACATCTCTTTCCTACCAAATGATCCAAAAGTTATAAGTAAAAAATCGATATACCTTGATGGGTAGATCGTTTGAAGATCTAGGTGCATTGTAGTTTCTTTGTGGACTCTTTGGACGAGACCACTTAGAAGGAGACCGTTCATAGGTTGGTAAGAATGAGCCATAGGCACCAAATTTTGCCCCTACCAAATTTATCAAAATTCCCATATTATTCTTTTCAAATGCATGCACTTCTCTCTATGAGATACAACTCTCATAACATGTCACTTACCCAAATTCTCAGCAGAAACCCCACCTTCAAAATCTTTTAGAAAATGCCCGAGAACATGTTGAATCTTCTCATCCTTTAGAAAGAGAACTAAAATCTTACAAATGACAATTAAATAGAAACTAAGATATAGAAGTTTATCTATAAGATGTCCAGAATGGTCAAAACGGCCAAGTTGTTGGGCCGTTGACATTTGAGTTAAACTTTGTCAATGTCACAATTTCACCATACAGTTCCCATATATTAATTATACAAAGTATTTTGACCTATAGTTGACCACACTTTAACAAACATTTTCAATTCAATAATGAGTTTCCAAAATGCTATCACACATTTAAAGGAAGGATGAATGCAAAAAAAACTTTCTATTACCCATCCTTCCAGCACGAGAGATCATCTAATCAACTAAAGTCTGTCTTGAAACCTTCCTGTGGGATTTAAGTTTTTCATGAAAATAAGGTCAAAGTTCCCTCAAATGTTTCTCCAAATAAGAATGAGTTAACAATCTGCAAAAGGATTTGACTTGTTCAAACAAAATTCCTAGAATAGAACCTAATATCAAGAGCTTCTCCACAGTTGCTTAATAATTTGCTGCATAGTCAAATACGTATTGAGCATAAGTATGCAACATTTATATCTGTGAAAAAAGAACCTACAAAGTTTCTACACCTGGGAGAATCAAATTTAAACGTTTATAGGCAGTTTCCAGTTCTATTTTGCTCCATGAGGTCAATGACAAAATGCACCAAGTGACAATTCCTCTTATTTAGTATCATATCGATCAAAATCTAAAGATTCAAATATTCAACCTCCTGATCAAACAATTTCTGGCCAAACAAACTGTTACTTTCCATTATACTATTCAACACACAAACGCCACAACAGAACTTGAACCTCGAACCAACAGATAGATAAAAGAAATAGAATTTCTTCAAAACCAAGATTGACTGCAAAGGAAAATAATTAAACGATTATCCAACGGAACACAGAAGAAGCCCTTACAATGTAAGAGAGAGCAATGTCAGGATCAATTTTCTTATCGTCGTCATCCTTGAAATAGAGAGCCTCGCCTTCCTCGAGCTCGGTAATCCCTTCCATATCCACCATCCCACCCAAACCCTAATCCTTGCCCAAACCCCAAAACCCTAACAGCTCCTAGCACACTCTCCTTCCCTAAAGTCCAACATCACAGAATTCCAAACGCAGCACACACCAAAACAAGATTGTAAAAATTAAAAAATAAAATAAAAGCTCCCAAAGCCAAACCTGATCCTCCTCCGAAACACAGACCCTCATTGAGATTTCGACGAATAATTGTACCGAATTGAATGACAGTTAATTATACATTGAAATCCACGATCAAGAAACGATACCGGACGGCGGGTATGCGATCGAGCCGGTCGTTGGAAACCGGAATCAGAATTCTCCCACTTCGTTGGCCGGGTTTTCGTTGGTCTTTGGTCGTTTATTATTATTATTATTAGAGTACTGCTACGTACCCCGGCTAGTATCCCGCCGAGGCTTCGCGGCTGACGTGGTATTAACTACGTCAGTCCATAATATTAAAAATTAAAATAAATAAATAAATAAATAAAACAGATGCGGCTGACGTGACATTTGGCTCTTTTTTTCTGTTTTATTATCTCCATTTTATTTGTACAGTTCTTTTTTAATTGCATTTTGCTTGGATATAGAGTGCATATAAAGATTTTTTTTTCTTTTTTCTTCTATAAATTTGGAATTCCGGTAATGTATTCTCGAACATTTTCGTGCGTAGATTCACTCTATGTCATTTTCGTCCTATTAACACAGGAGGAAAACAAAGAGAGATTTTTAATAGAATTTCGTTCTAGACTTTCGTGGAGTTTTGAAGAGATACTAATGTTCAAACAAAGGAATTGAACGACGTTGTTTAAGGATGCGGGGTTGCGCCGGTATAAATAACCTCGGTTTTTTAAACTATTTTCGTTATTATTATTATTATTCTTTTACGTTTAATTTCTTTTAATGCTTTCGGAATTATAATATTGGTAAAAGTTGTCAACACGACCCGACCGTTAAGTAGATATAATAAATCGGAATGACACGACCTGTTTCAACCGACAAACTCATTAGTGACTGGTTTACAATTTAAGCTTATTTTATACAAATATTAAATTTACAAATAATATATATAAAAACATTAAAAAAAATTTATTTACAAATTACAATCCTAAAATCACAATGCAACAAGTAATACAGTACAAAATATTAAATAGTTAAATACACCACAAATAAACATATTAATATTACAATCTCAAGTAACTAATACAATCCAAAGTTTGTAAACAATGAATATATTAATATTACAATCTCAAATTACAAATATCATAAAAACACAAATATAAACAAATTTAGAATTTGCAGAAGTAGGTGGAGTATCGTCATTGTCCTTGTTGATGTTCAACCCCATTACATATTCGGTTAACTCATCCAAGTCAAGATTTTCTATTATTTCTATTAAAAGAAAAGTATCAGTAATGCACAAAATATAAAAGAAATGAAAAAACCAACTAATATATTAATATAAGTTTATAAGAGGATAATGCGAATTCATTTTTCTCTCACTCGTTCTCTTTCTCACGGAAGGAAACCCTAAGGCTTACATCTCCTTGGCGCCGTCGGGAGGGTGTGAGCTGTGCCTTCACCCCTTCCTTCCCCTCTCCCTCTTCCTTCCCTCTTTCCATCTTCTCCCTCATTTTCTTTCCTTTTCTCTTTATCTATGGTTTTTTTTTTCTTCTCCCATCTTTGTTTTCTCGCTATCCCTGATTTCTTCCGACCTCCCTTCCTTTTCTTCTCCTCTTCTTCTTCTATTTCTTTTTGTTTGGGTTGGTTTTTGTAATAATCCGAATTTTCACTTATTTTTTTTATGCTTAGTTTAATTATAATTTCTTTAGAATTATTTTGGATGAACCTTTGAAAATTTTAACAATATATCAACTAGAGAAATTAAATTTAAACCTATAAAAAAGTAAATTTATGAAATTTGAGAAAGAAATTCAAGAGGAAGTAATAAAACCAAAGATCAAACACTTGGTGTGCTCGGAATGAGCTCTCGGGCTGGTCTGTCGTATTTTTGTGTAATGAGTATAACTTTTTCATATGAGGTTTAAATGAGGTTATTCCAATTATTATAGAATCTTAAGAGGAAAATATAGAACTTTCATATTTTGGGTTTTTGAAGCTAAGGAATGGGTCAAAGAACTAAATCTAGTATGAAGTGGACGGACAGAAATATGAGTCAACTGGTAACCGACATAGATGAGTTGTCTTACGTTCGACCATGTACGAAAATTATGATTGGATACCAAACTTTTTAAGGTCTTGACATGTGTGGGAACATGTGGTAAATTGATAAGAATTCATCTAGAAGCCTTGGTGGGTAAGAAAACTAAGGAAAATAAATGGAGAACTCGGATTGGGTATTCTCGGGTGGTTTTAACGTGTTTCGGTGAATTAATCATATCTCTCTCATATGATCTCGTAATGAACTGATTAAAAATCCTATAGAATCTTAAGAAGATTATCTTAAATTTTCATATTTTGAGTTTTTGAAGAATCGAATTGTATCAAGGACTTATTTGAACTGGAACATGGCTGACCTCGAGAGGAGGCCAAGTGGCCAAATATACCCATTGGAAGATTTCCTATGATGTTATTCTGTCTTTACCCCCATGTGTTGGAACTCTTCGAGCCCTTAATCAAGATCATTTTATAGGTGGATTAATATCAACTATAGGATTAAAATATCAGCAAATCCCCATAGGATTAGGGGTGATCATGAGACCACAAGTGTATGGGACACATCACCCCAATCAGCCAAGGGTGTTGCTAAAATGTTCAAACTTTTTCCCCTTGCTCCCCATGCCTCTCATGCCTATAAATAGATGCATTAGCTTCTCTTGTTTTCCCATGAGAGATACCAGTCAGCCATAGTGAGAAATAACAAAAAAAAAATACATAAAAATCCACTCACATCACCTAAGTATCAAAAGAGAGCTAATTGAGAGTATTGGAGAAGAAGTGGTGAAAAACCTATCCTAAGCATCAAATCTAGTTTTGGAAAAATTTTGAAGTGCACAACTTAACTTAATCTTGGCATAGAATAAGCGGTTTGGTGATTGGATTATGTTTGATATTTGAACTTAAAGTTTGTTTATGAGTTAAATTGAAACATATAGAATTTTGAAATGGTTTTTGTTATGGAAAAATACTAGGAAAATTATGAGATCTTAGAAATATATTATATGATATTATTATAAGAGGATTATGTGAAAATATGAGGTCTTGATTTTGAAAAAAATGATTAACCAACTCTAGAAAATTTTATGTTTAATAAAGGTATTATTGACAGATTCAATATCTTTTAGTAAATCAGACATAACTTGTTAGTGTGATGTTAGAATTGAATAATTCAAGAGGCTATGAAAATATAAGATAAATATCTACAATTTTTATGTTTTAAATTTTAAGAGATAATGACTTAATAAAGGATGAAATTGTGATTGAAGTCATAACAGAGTTTATCATAGTAGGCATTGACTTTATGAATTGATGTGACGTAAATGTATGTGCATGTGATGTAAGCTATTGTGAAATGTTCTCACATATTTATATGGACATAAAATATGCATGTTATATGTTATGAGTCTAAGTTTATGCATATGCATGTCATAAGTCTAAGTTTATGCGTATATTGCATTACGTCACATATATGTGTCGTCATAAGTCATGAAATCTGTTTTAAGAAAACACGTTAAGAAAATTTTACAAGTGAAAAGATTAATAAGTCAGTCACGTCATGATGGGGACCAGCAATACGCCCGTATGACTAACGTGCCGGCAGAAACTTAAACCTGTCGATGATACAAAATCCGACAAGGACCTAAGCCTGTCAATGATACAAAATCCGACAGGGACCTAAGCCTGTCGATGATACAAAATAAGTAAGATCCAACAGGAACCTAAGCCTGTCGATGATACGAAATAAGTAATATTCGATGGGGACGCCTATCGATGATACAAAACAAGTAAGACTCACGATGTTACGAAAGAAAAGAAATATAAGTTTAAGTATGATAAAATGGGTCCATGAAGAATATAAGTCTAAATAATGCATGAGTCACATGAAGCATGCCATAAATGCATACTCTGATTGTCTGACTTATATGTGATTATTTCACGATATCTATACTTTTATTAAGTTATGTGTGTACTTACTAAGATTTTCAAGGAAATCTCACTCTTGTATATTTCTATTTTTGAAAAAATAAAATTATGTGACAGGATTGATGATTGAGAAAATGGAAGGCCTAATGATTTAAGAAAACTTAGAGGAGCCTGAATGATCATGAAGTTAGTCTAGGTTTTAAGAATAAATTATGTATATGACAAACAAAACTAATTGGGTTATACATGTAAAGATACAATGATATTTTTAAAAATGGATGATGTGGATATTGTAGTTTTATTTTACCATGTAATCATTAGAAAATTTTTATTCAGAACTTTTCCGTTGCGATTTACATTAAATTTCGATAAATACGATGGTGAATAGTCTAGCGTACTTACCCTGATACTTCAATTTGCATTGAATTATGAACGTATACTGGGGACATCACAGTTTTTATTTTTGTTTTGCAAGAACCGTGTCTGTTGTGAGAGGTTTGTTTTTAGACGTCGGTAGATGCGACGGCCCCCGACGCTTTGGTCCTCACATGCATTCCACTATGGTACTCCTAGGGTGCCGATCTACCTGTTCCGGTGAGATCACGTAGATTGGAGCAACACGTGCTTCACACGTGCCATTTATAGTGGACGGTCGCTCTCCATGCACCACCATTGGAGGGGTTCTCCGCAACCATATGCGAGGCCGTCAGGTCCAAGTCATCGAAGATAGTCGCCTGGCCTCTTCACAACTCTCTTGAGGCGGCGCGTGGCTTCCACGCGCTGCTGACAGTAGTGGCCTCCTGCTTTTTGATTTTTCTGTTGCTTGCTTTTTGTTGTTTGTCATTTGAATTCCTCCAAAGTTGAAAATAGATCATTAGGATCTAAATTTCTCAGCTTTAGTTTTAATTTCTGTCTTTTAGCTTTAATAAAAACCAAAAAAATATTATTTCTAGGACTTGTAGTCCTTAGAGTTTGTCCCTTATTTCGTCTTAGTACGGAAGTAGATTTTGTTTGGTTGGTTGTCACTTTGTTTTACAACAGAGTTTAGAGCTGTCTCTCATACTGTGTTCTAGAGAGTTTTGCAGCTAGGGTTAGAAAATGTCAGTCACTTTCAATGTACTGGGAAGCTACAGATGATCGCTTAATTAACTTGTAATTTATGTTTCAAGTTCGTTTGTAATACCCGTTATTAATGAATGAATTACCATTTTCCTCTCAAAAAAAAAATATAAGTTTATAAGCAGCCTAGTAATACAAGATGTCACTTATTTGGTGCAAATAGAAACAAAGAAATGAAAGCAGCCCAACTTATAGAACTTATTTGGTGCATGAACGTTGGCCCAAAGGCCAAACCTAAATTATGCACTTTGCCATGAACAAAGAAATGAAAGCTAATTGTATCTTACCTTTTAATGAAAAATAAAAAGATCTTACCTATTGATGAATATATAAAATACAGCTCAGTTCATACATTGGGATGTAGTCTATGCCAATAGTAAACTGTAATGCAACAAATCTTAACAGCCAAAATTACGGTATAGTTACATTGACATTTGTATAAAAATAATCAGTAGTACAAATGGCACTAAAGGAGTTTTATCCTCTGCATGATTCAACATAAAAATAATTAACATTTTCAAATCATTTTAATTATCCAGCTCTCTCTACAACCGAATGAGCAATAAGGGAACACTAGTCCAAAAAACATCCCAAGAATTAACAAGTTGCTAAAACAGCCACATAAGAACATATATTTTTATTCTTTTTCTGATAAGTATAAACAGCCATATAAGAACAAGTTATAATACCATAACCAACCACAAGGGAAAAGGGACTGACATAGAAAAATGCATTTAATTTAATTTAACCAACTTTTAAAAAACCAGTAACATGCATTTAAGTTCAAAATTGACTAATTAAATAAGTCAATATATATATAGTCAATTCCTTTCAAATGTTACTTCAAAGTTCAAATCTATGTGTTTTGAACTTTCCCGCAAGATTTTGATCATATTAATGCTTTAAATATTTTGTCAAATCAACCAAAAATGAATAGAATTAATATTGAGACTCAGGTTTTGATCTGGTAATATAGATTGATCAAGATGATGATGACATGAGCTTACAGTCAAATCTTTGAAATAATGAGAAATATTTGTTTATGCAATAATATTTAGAGACCTGCGAGAACAGAAGGGAAGGGAATGATTAGGGTCGTATCATTTCAACTTGATATGTATAAGGTATATATCATTTCAATAGCATTCATGATTAATTGAGTTTTTTTCTGGTTTACTCATTATCTGATCATACCAATTACAATCCATTTTTGGAAAGGTAATTAAACTACTTACGTGCTGGTATCAAAATGGTGCAATGCAATCTCATTCTTAAGCCATATATAGACTGAGATTTCCCTTTAATTCTGAGAATCTATTCAATTAAGTATAAACCCATGCCAATACATTAAGTACCCAATTTATATTTATATCCCATCTATTGAAAAAAACTTGAGTTCCACATAATTAACATAATTAGTCAGATTAATGACGATCTGTGTGCGACACTCACAGCGACAGTATTTCTAATCTTTTTACAAGGAAAAACAAACTAACTAGGGTAGAAAACTAAAGGCATATATAATAAATAAATAAATAAAATGGGATCTTCCTATTTTTATCTATCTTTTCATGTATGTTAAAGAAAGAAACCAAAGCAAAACAAAAGCAAAATCTATGAAAGTACACAACGAAAGTTTATCCCAAAAATAAGAGGTAAAATGCATAAAGTGAAGTTACAAAACCAGTCTTACAAAACCAATCCTACATTTATACCCTAACCAAATCAAAGCTACAAAATCAATGCTAGAAGAGCAAGTTACAAAACCAACAAATAGAAAACCTAACCATTTGCGTGGTTGGGTGAGTCGGCAAAGACGAAGAAGCTGGGAAAACGCCTTTGTGTGCAAAGACGAAGAAGGGAGAATGCCAAATGAACCATTGAGCTGAGCCATTGTGAGGGTTGTCGACGATCGAGGGGGCGGTGTGAAGTTGAGAGAGAACACGACAGTGACGGCACAAACCCTAGATCATGAGACTAGAGGGTAGAAAGGGAGAAAGGGAGTAGACCAAACTCAAAGGGGGGGGAACATCGTGAAAATAAATCGATTTCGTGCCATCAAGATTAAGAGGTATAAGTTTAAAGTTATTAGGGTTTTTACTTTTCTTAAGGGTATAAATGTAAATTTTAGTTTCTTAACTGGTTTTAGCAGGTCTTAACAGGTTAAATCCGTTAAAACCCTTTAAGCAATCGTGTCATATCAAGTTGATCCGTTTTAACCCACTACCCGTTAAAGTTAAACCTTAACCCGTTTTTATCGTATCATGTTCGTGTTAAGTTAGCGGGTCGTGTCACATATTGACATTCCTACTATCAGCCTGTCAATGAGGAAGGAAAGTAAAAACTACAATAGGAGCTATAGATCATAACACGTGCCATATATATATATATATATATATATATATATATATATCAATTATTGCAATTTCTTTTTTAATTCTGTTTTTCTTTTATGGAAAATGATTCATTTCATTTTAGAAATGGAAGTTAGATCTGTGACTCATAAAGGAAAGACTCTAGTTACAAGCTAAACTACTCAGCTGTTAGTAGTATCCTATACACAAATTTATTTGTGATGGCCATTGTCTTAAATTCTGGAAAACTTTCAATGGACAAAGAGAAATTTGTCTAAGAGTATACAAAACCCCTTTCTACGAAAGAAAGAGGATAGAACAAATCCATCCTCCAAAAGAGGAGGCGGGAGAAACCTTACCCCTTCCTGTAAACAGGAGGAGATCGATAGCTAGCCCACATCCTCCAAAAGGAGGAGATGACAACTACAAGTATCCTAATCCAAATTATTAAAATACTACAATAGAAAATACGCAAACAGACAAATAACAACATGGAAAAATTGAAACAAATTGATTTTCAACTTTGGAGGAAAATAAAACCAACACATAAAAACACTAGAAAAACAAAAAACCAAGACAGGCGGTTGACGTGGCGCGTGAGGGACACTCGTCACCCTGGGAGATCCGGCATTTCCACCCTACAAACAACCACTATTGCTGAACTCAAAAACACTGCGCATGGAGGCAGTGGGGCTCTCAGATGATAGCGCGTGGAGGCGGCGCGCATGCTGCACACCACGCATGAGGGCCACACTCCGCTACTTTCGGCACACCTTTGGATAGTCTGGTAGATCGACGACTAGCGAACCTCGTGGTGGGGAGTGTGGCAATTGGAGATCACCGAAAACCAATCCTAACACCATTTTTAACTTGGCCTGAAAAAAACAAAAAAATAAAACCCACAAGAACTAGTTGAGAGGAGGAAGGGAGAGGAATGAGGGAGGAGCCGAAAACTCCCCCCCCCTTCTCTAAAGAGGGGTTCTTTCCATTTGCTTTTTGTGTATAGTTTGATTGGTGATAGATTTGATCTATCTAATTTTGTTTATTATAACTAGGTATGTATGAACACGTTCGTATTTGCTTCCGAGTTCTTTTCTTTGTGGCCACTGGCTGACTGGCATCCTGCATCTTTCCGCTCATAGATGGTGCGTATTTGCATGCTTCCAAAGCTAACAAATGGCACCATTGGCTAAATTGCTTTCATAAATGTAGTATTCTACTATTCTCTCATCATAGGATCATTTTAACATAGACCTCATGTGAAATAGATTCTTATACTAATTGATATAATATATAAGTTATTTTGATATCTCCCTTGTAAATAATGTGAGAATTATTAAAATATTTGAATCTATTTGGGACTGCATTAAGAATCTTAAAAAGTACTTAAATAATTTTAAAGAAATAGTGTTTGCAATTATAGAATGCACAAGCATTGCATACAACTTTTTTAAAAAATGAACAAATATGAGATTTACATGAAAATTTTAATTTTTTAATAATCGATCTCACTTTTTTTCATAATGAGTATGTAATATTTGTAAAACTCATGATTTATCTAGTATTACTCATAAGTTTAAAAGCTCTTTAATGATAATTAGGTTTTTTTGGTTTTACATATTAAAATACTTTTAAAATTTAAATAACTTAAAAAATACATTTGAGACGTAATTTCAATTTAAAACAAAATTATCAATAGATGAAAAAATATATAATTTTAAATAATTACAATTTTAGCATTTAATCTCATCACAAGCATGACACGACAATTTTCGAATGACTTTTTAAGTCATTTCCACCTCAAAATAAAGTTCAATTGTTTATGGATATATAACTTGAGTTGTATATTATTATTATTACTATTATGTAATTGCCGAACAGTTTGGATAGTGAGACGAGATAAAATAATTTTAGATAAAAGTTGAAAATTAAATAAATTATTATTATAATATTATTTTTTAATGTTATTATTTTTTTAGAATTTAAAATTAAATTATTAGTTATGTTTTATATAAGAATTTAAAAAAAATCATAATTATGAGATGAAATGAGATAAAATCATTTTTATATCCAAATGGAACCTAAAATCTGAAAAAACACGCTTCCTAATATATACGAAATTTCATGTAGGGGTGGACAATGGGAACTTGCCCAAGCTACCACGCCCCCATCCACCCCGTCCCCACATGGGCAGGTGGGTAGGCTACCTCGCACCACCCATGCGAGCGAGGGGCAGGATGGCCCTAGCGGGGCCTACTCCACCTCTCGCTCCACACATTTATCTATTTAAAATAAAAATGTATATTTTTTTAATATTTATATAAATATATTGTATATAAATATACACAATTTGTTAGAAACTTGAAATTGAATTCAAGTTAATGCATAACTTGGCCACCTAGACAATAAGTCTTATATTACTTATATATAACTGTTGTATTGTCTTTGCCTCTTATACAAAGATTGGCCCATAACCTAGGGGGTCAAAGTAATCCAAAATACAATTCTAAAAGGGTTTGGGATGAACTTGCACATTAGATGGTATTTTTAATTTTTTTTTAATTCATGTATTTGGATTTTGATTTATTAAAACTCTTTGTTTTATCATTCTCAATATATTATTGATGTTTTCTTTTCTAAATAATCTTAGAGTTTACTCCATTTATAGATTCAGTCATACTTTTTTTATGAATGGATTTGTTCTCTGATTAGTTTTAGATCCATTGATTATTTATATTGATTTAATTCTCTGCTGTAATATCGCTCATTGGGTATGTTATCGTCATTGGGTTTTCTCAATGTGAATATCAATTTGCGTAATTTAAAAGTGATGAGTGATTTTTCAAAGTGTTACATTTAATTTAATTTTTGGTTTATAATTTTATATCTTCTGATTGAGAATTACAGATTTAAATTCTTAATTGAGTTATCAGTGAATTAAAAATAATTAAAATACCGGATAAGTGCAAGGGATTCCCAACACTCTACTGTTCGTCAATTTTGATTATTTTTTCTGTTAATTACTTTGTTTAATTTTAATTTTAATTTTATTGAAAATGAATTTTTCTTTTCTCATTAATCATTTAATATTTTTTTTTAGTTTCTTTGCTATTTTACTATTCTTTTAATTTGTCTCCCTGTGGAATCGACACCTCAAAGCTGAACTACAATTACCGCGTTATTCTTTGGGCATTATCAAATTTTGGCGCCGTTGCCGGGAGACGGTAGAATAATTGTTAGATAGTTTTTTTTCAGCAGTTTGTAAAGGCGGTAACTTTGTTCCATTTTTTTACTTGCTATATTATTACTTGTTTGAATTTTTCTCTTTCATAGTTTTTTTTTAGTTTTGCATTTTTATTTTTTTTTGCATGCACAATAGGTATAGAGACACATTAGGTCGATTTGCTTGTAGGCCTGTGATAGAGTCAAATTCAGTGTCTAATTTTTCTAATTTTTTGTTTGATACTTCATCTGTTTCTGAAAATATGAGTGAACATGAGGATCAACCCACTAAAACTCTTCAAGATTACCTCTACCCTACACGCACAGCCACACCATCATGCATAATGTTTTCACCCAATACGCGTCAACTTGATGTTAAAATGGGAGTGATACAATTACTCCCTACTTTTCATGGGTTAGAAAATGAAAATCCATATGTGCATATTAGGGAGTTTGAGGAGGTAGTTGTGACTTTCCATAGTCAAAATGCAACTGATGACATTGTAAGACTTAAGTTTTTTCCTTTCTCTTTGAAGGATAAAGCTAAGAGTTGGCTATACTCACTGAAACCGTGATCTATTGAGTCGTGGAATGAGATGACTCGGCATTCTTTAATAAATATTTTCCCCAACACAAGACCAATGCTTTAAAAAGACAGATCTCCACCTTTGCACAAAAAGACAGTGAGACTTTGTATATATCTTGGGAGAAATTTAAGGAGTTATTGAGTCTGTGCCCTCACCATGGGTATGAGAGTTAGCGTCTAGTGAGTTACTTCTATAAGAGGCTTACACTTAGAGAGCGCCAATTTGTGGAGATGATGTGTAATGGTGAGTTCTTGTAGAAAAATCCTGATGAGGCCATAGAGTACCTCAATGAGCTCGCTAAAAAAGCTCACACTTGGACTGGACCTAGTGCCACTGAGAGTACAAATAGGTCACGACCTACAGGAAACCAAAATGGTGGTGGAATTTACCATCTCAGGGAGGAAGACAACTTGAAGGTTAAGGTTGAAGTGCTTACTAGGGAGTTAGAGTTGCTAAAGGCCAATGACTTAAAGCCAACACACTTGGCTAATCATGCAGAGTCTTCTGGACCATATTTTGTGTGTGGTGGGATAGATCACCTTACCCAAGAGTGTCCCACATTTGCTGAGATGAGAGGGTTGTATAATGAACAATGTAATGCCTTAGGCATGTACAAGAAGCCTTTTACACCTTTCTCTAAGACTTACAATCCGGGATGGCGTAATCACCCAAATTTTAGCTAGAAGTCTGAAAACCAACCACTTGCATTACCTGCACCACCTGCACAACCCACTAGATCATATCATGCACCTACATCTTCTAGGAGTCCTTTAGAAGGTACTTTGCATGCTTTTATTGAAGCACAAGGTAAGACTAACCAAAAGTTGGAATATTTGATTACGCAGGTTGTGGAAGAAAATAAGGAGATAAAGAATCAAGTGTCAAAACTGATGAGCTCCTTGAGTGTGACTGAGTGAGGTAAGTTTCCTTTTCAAACTCAGTCCACACCCCATGGTTAACACATGGCGCAAGAGAATTTAAAAGATGTGAACACTATTGTGACTCGTAGTGGTAAGTCATCACACATCCCAACAACCGACAAATCAGAGGATGTGGAAAATGATGAAGATAGTAGTGATGCCGAGTTACCCAAGGAACCAGAGGTGACAAAGAGCCATGTTAAGGTACCATTTCCTCAAACTTTAAAATCAAGCAAGCTAACTATGGATCCTAACAATGAAATCCTGGAGAATCTTAGACAGGTCAAAGTCAATCTCCCTCTTTTGCATATAATTAAATAAGTTTCTACTTACGTAAAAGTTCTCAAGAATTTGTGTACAGTTAAGAGGAGACACCACGTGAAGAAGACAGCATTCTTGACAGAGCAAGTTAGTGCTCTGATTGAGCAACAAATTTCTCCCAAGTACAAGGATCCTGGGTGCTCAACTATCGCATGCAGCATTGGAAATCAAGAGTTTGGGCAAGCTTTACTAGATTTAGGAGCCAGTGTGAATCTTATGCCTTATTCTATTTATTTACAGCTGGGGTTAGGAGAAATCAAACCAACCACTGTGGTATTGCAATTGGCTGACCATTCAGTCAAAGTATCTCGGGCGGTGGTAGAGGATGTTTTAATTCAAATTGATAAATTTTATTATCCTGTTGATTTCTTGATTTTAGATACTACCTCTGTTGTTGATACTACTTCTAAAATTCTTCTGATTTTAGGTAGGCCTTTCCTTACCGCTGCTAATGCTCTTATCAATTGCAGGAATGGGCTCATAAAACTATCTTTTGGAAACATGACTTTGGAGGTGAACATTTTCCATATCACAAAACAACCGGAGGAAGATGATGGATGCCATCAGACATATATGATTGATTCACTCGTGGATAGGGGAGTTTTGGAAACTCATGATTTTGATCCCCTTGAGTATTTTCTTGTTAATTCTGAGTTTGACTCCATTACTGATTCATCTGATATAGTTGACATTTGTTCTATTTTTGACAAAACTCAGAATTATGGTACACAGAAATGGTAATCGAAATTCGAGGAGTTGCCTGAAAAAAGTGAAAAATAGATTCCTTCAAGCATGGAAGCACCCAAAGTTAATTGAAGCATTTGCCTAAGGGTTTGAAGCATGCTTTCCTTGGTCTAGGTGATACTTTTCCTATTATTATTTCATCTAAATTGTCTGAGTCTCAAGGTAAGAAATTAATTCGGGTTTTAAGTGAGCATAAGTCAGCCTTAGGTTGGAGCATTGCTGATATAAAGGTGTTAGTCCCTTAATTTGTTCACATAAAATTAATTTGGAGGAAGGAACTAACCCTCGTAAAGACCCACAATGTAGGCTTAATCCCACTATGAAAAAAATGATAAAAAATGAGGTGTTAAAATTGTTAGATGCAGGAATCATATACCCTATTGCTGATAGTAAATGGGTTAGTCCTATACAGGTTGTTCCTAAAAAGTCTGGTGTTACTAGAGTGAAGAATGACCTAAAAGAGTTAGTCCTTAGCAAACTTGTGATTGGGTGGCGAATGTGCATTGATTACAGAAAATTGAATGCCGCCACCCAGAAAGACCATTTTCCTCTCCCTTTTGTTGATCAAATTCTTGAGCGTGTGGCTGGTCATCATTTCTACTGTTTCTTGGATGGTTATTCTGGTTATTATCAAATTGAAATTATATTAGAAGACTAGGATAAAACCACTTTTACTTGTCCTTTTGGTACTTATACTTTTCGTAGAATGCAATTTGAATTGTGTAATGCACCTGCTACTTTTCAACATTGCATGATGAGTATCTTTAGTGACATGGTTAAAAATTGCATGGAAGTTTTTATGGATGACTTGACTGTTTTTGGATCCTCTTTTGATGCATGTTTATTGAATTTAAAGAAAGTGTTAACTCGTTGTGAGGAGAAAGAACTGGTTTTAAATTGAGAAAAATGCCACTTTAGGGCATATTATTTCTTCCAGAGAGATAGAGGTTGATCAATTCAAGATTGAATTAATTTCTAAGTTGCCTACACCTAAGACAGTAAAAGATGTGAGATCATTTCTTGGTCATGCGGGCTTTTGTAGGAGGTTCATACAGAATTTTTCCATTATATTCAGACCACTATGTGACCTCCTAGCTAAAGATGCCCCATTTGAGTGGACATAAGCTTGTCAAGACGCCTTTAAAATGCTAATTGGCAAGTTTACCTCAGTACCCATAATGCAGCTACCGGATTGGACATTGTCTTTTGAGATTATGTGTGATGCTAGTGATTATGCTATAGGTACTGTTCTTGGACAGCGAAAGGAGGGAAACCCTTTGTTATTTACTATGCTAGTAGGACTCTAAATAGTGCTCAGATGAATTACTCAACCACTGAAAAAGAGTTGCTAGCTGTAGTGTTTACTTTAGATCAATTTCACTTATTTGATTGGTTCTCCTATTATTATTTTCATAGATCATGCAGCCCTTAAGTACCTTCTTACAAAGAAGGATGCTAAGATACGATTAAAACGGTGGATTTTACTTTTGTAAGAATTTGACATCACCATCAAAGACAAGAAATGAATGGAGAACATAGTGGCTGACCATCTCTCGAGGCTCACATTTGAGGAAACTTCTGACCATCTGCCAATCAGAGATGATTTTCCCGATGAGCATTTACATTCTATTGTTTCTCTACCATGGTTTGCTCATATTGTGAATTATTTGGCTACAGGTGAGTTACAGGTAGATTGGAGCGCTCAGGATAAGAGAAAATTTATGACTGAGGTACGTAATTTCTATTGAGATGACTATCTTCTTTTTAAATACTGCATTGACCAAATTTTGAGGCGTTGCATTCCTGATGACGAGATTACTAGCGTCTTGGAATTTTATCACTCCTAAGCTTGTGGAGGCCACTTTTCAATGAAGAAAACCGCTGCAAAAATTTTGCAATGTGGCTTTTATTGGCCCACCTTGTTTAAGGATGCAAACATCTATTGTCATTCGTGTGAAAGGTATCAAAAATTAGAAGTTATGTCACATCGTAATATGATGCCTTTGAACCCAATTTTGGTTATTGAAATTTTTGATTGTTGGGATATTGATTTTATGGGACCATTTCCTCTTTTTTTTGGATATCAATATATTATTGTGGCAGTGGATTATGTGTCAAAATGGGTGGAAGCAACAGCTTGCAGGAACAATGATAATAAGACGGTAATTAAATATCTTAAAGAGAATGTGTTATCTCGGTTTGGTACACCACGTGCTATCATTAGTGACCGTGGTACTTATTTTTGCAACCGTTCTTTTGAGACTTTGATGAAAAAATATGGGATAGTACATAAAATTTATACTTCATACCACCCCAGACAAGTGGACAGGTAGAACTTGTAAACAGGGAAATTAAGCAAATTTTAGAAAAATTCGGATCGCAAATATTGGTCTTTGAGACTAGTTGATGCACTTTGGGCCTATCGTACAGCTTTCAAAACTCCCTTCGGCATGTCATCTTATAAACTTATTTTTGGAAAGCCTTGCCATTTACCTGTGGAGCTCGAGCATCGAGCCTATTGGGCCATCAAGCATTTCGATTTTGATATAGGAGAAGCATGTAAATTCAAAAAATTTCAATTGACCGAGTTAGAGGAGTTGAGGAATAATGCCTATGAGAACTCTAAAATCTATAAGACTAAAATGAAAGCGTTTCATGATAAAAATATTTTGAAAAAAACATATAAGCCCAATGATCGAGTGTTTTTATATGACTCTAGACTCCATAAGCACCTAAGAAAACTTCAGCATAGGTAGACCGGCCCTTTCGTAGTGAAAAATATTTTTGAAAATGGGGCGGTAGAAATAGAAGATCCTAAAAATGGTAGGATTTTTAAAGTAAATGGTCAGCGCCTTAAAATATTAATTGATAGGGAAGTTCCGGAAGTGGAAGAGATCCCACTTGTGGACCCGATCTATCAACCTTGACCACACCACGCATGTATGTTTTCTTTTTGTTTGTTTTGTTTTTGTTTTTGTTTTCTTTTTCGTTTATTTTTTTTCCTTTTCTTTTTCTTTTTGGTTGCTGTTGGTTTTCTTTATTTTTGTTTGCAGTTTAGTATCAATTTGCCATTTCAGTTTGCCATCTCTAGTGCTTAGCGAGTCATCCCACGTCCTACATCAGGTGTATTCTACAATTTTCAGTACCCTCCATTTAGTTTTGATTGTTAAATATTGAGGACAATGTTTCATTTAAGTTGGGGGTGAGAATGATGCTTGTTGGAACTCTGTGACATATTTTCATGTGTCAAAATTTTAAAAAAATGCATCACACATGCATCTTTTTACATGTGTACTCATACTCATTTATGACCATCTTGGTGAATTCAATAAACCCAACTTAATCATTTTGCTGAGGCATTCACAGAACTTTTAATGCACGTATCCAAGTTTTGTGGTAAGATGGTAGTTTGACACATGTAGCTAGAGAACTCTTCTACTTAAGTATTATTGTGAATTTTGAGAGAAGTTGAGAGTTTACAAATGCAGGAATTGTGATAAGCGTTCATTAATCTGTTGAATTGGACATTTTTTTTTAGAATATCATTACATGGTTTGTGGTAAAATAGTTGATATACTTGGAATATGAAGAAGGTCAACTTAGGATTAACGTTTGAGCCTTTCAAGCTAACATTTCTCATCATAGACCCTTAGTAGCAAATTTTGAGCCAACAAACACATATAGCCTTTTTCTTTTTATGTGCCCACATCATCCATACCTCTCCATATTGGAGTTTAGCCTATACACTGATTTTTCCTACTCTTATTACTTCCAAGTGTGTACTAGGTGTGAAATTTACATATTTTCTTTTGCAAAAAAAAAAAAAAAAACCCAACAAATAAGATTGAAAAAAGAAAAAAAAAAAGAGAAATGGAAGAGTACAAGTGCAAAGTATTCAATTGAGTTTGCTTCAAAGTAAAAAAAAAAACAAAAAACAAAAAAACAAAGAGATCAAAAAAAAAAAGAAAAGAAAAAAAAAAAAGAAATTGAAGAAAAATGAAAATTATTATTTGATGATCTGAAAAATTAAATAGTGCATCAGGTGAGAATTGTAGTCTATTGAGATATTTAATAAGATTCCCTTGGAATGTATTTGGAAGTTTTTGAATCCCTTTTATCTTTTTTTTTTTTATTTAGTCTCTAACCCGAGCCACGCTACAACCTTTTTGTGTTAATCGTTCCGATCCTAAGTAAGCCTGTGGAATGAGTGGTAGAATTCTCATTTGTTAGTGTTCCTATCATAAAATCAATGTTTGCTTGTTACTTGTACTTAATTGCCTAATTCTTTATGAGAGTGTGTGTACACCCCTTGTCAACTCCAAAGAGAGAACCCATACACAAAACAATATTTACTCATAAGATATGGAGTTGAACCTTTTGCTTAAGATGTTCTTGATGTTGCATGTGTCAGGATTTGAGGTTAGATGGATATAGTTTGGATTACATACACGCTCTGTGGATTGCTATATGTGGATTAATTATGAATTGGATTCTTAAGATTGTTGTGATATGTGATTCTAGAAAGTGTGACTTAATAGCTTTCTGTGTGTGATCTTCTTTGGTTTCTTTTATCATTTTTTTGCATGGAAATTGCTAGGCACTAGCAATGAGTAAGTTGGGGGGTGTGATGAGTGTACGAAAGTGCACTCTAAATATCTTAATATTTGATTAAATTACAAAGAATGAGAATATAAATAATTAGATTTCACTTATTTTATTAAATTTAATTTCTATTTATATTAAGATGTCTTTAAGCAATATCTATTTTCTTTTATTTATTTTATTTTATTTCATTTTATTTTAATTTTATTTTCTATGTTGGTATTAAGAAGTGAAAAAGATCTTATAGGCCCATCACAAATCAACTAATCGCATGGTCATGGCCCACAAATCCACATGTTGCAAGACTATTTTAAGCAAATGAGGGAGAACGGCAATTGGACTTGGAAAGAAATTGAGTTTGACTAGGACTTTAATTCTCATTTCACATTGACCAAAAAGGAGCGACATCACTTGGGCTGAACGTAAAAATTGGACATGGCGACATATATATATATATATATATATATGATATCCTACAGCACCGTGAGGGGACCTGGAGGCGAATGCAGACACAGACACAGACACATACGCGAATGAAGGCTACGTAGAGAGACGGAAATTCAATTCTCAATGGCCGGCGGCTATTTTTCCTTGAGATTTTTGTTGTCCATCACGTACATGGGTAACTAAATTCTCAAGTAAGTTTAGGGATGAACTTGCACACTAGATGATATTTTTAATTTATTTTTAATTCATATATTTGGATTTTAATTTATTAAAACTCTTTGTTTTATCATTCTCAATATATTATTGATGTTTTGTTCTCCGAATAATTTTAGAGTTTATTCCGTTTATAGATTCAGTCATGCTTTTTCTATTGAATGGATTTATTCTCTGATTAGTTTAAGATCCATTGATTATTTACATTGATTTAATTCTCTGCTGCAATATCGCTCACTGGGTATGTTGTCGTCATTGAGTTTTCTCAATGTGAATATCAATTTGCGTAATTTAAAAGTGATGAGTAATTTTTCAAAGGGTTACATTTGATTTAATTTTTGGTTTATAATTTTATATCTTCTGATTAAGAATTATGGAATTGAATTCTTAATTGAGTTATCAATTATCAGAAAAGAGATGAAGAGACTGAAATTCATAGAATTGTATTAACTTTGCTTGAAAATACAAAGAGAAATGGTATGTTGAAAATATAGACATGCATGCCATGTGTCGTCTGTAAGAAATACAATGCCAAGAGTTTGTTATAGTTTGTTACAACAGAATAAAAGAAAACTTTTGTAAACTTCTGAGTCTATGAGGTGGCTGCTGAGATGGATTGTTGAGGTGTATTATGTAGCTTTATTTTTGTTGCTTTTGCATCATAGTCACTTATGTTGATACGCCCCCTCGAGTCTAACGAGGTGTCAATCACGGTAAGACTCGATCTAAGAGAGGAGAACCGATCTGCAACTAGGGGTTTAGTGAACACATCGGCAAGCTAGTCCTTGCTGCTACAGAATTGAACCTGAAGGGCTTTGGCAGCAACTCTATCTCGGACAAAAGTGAAAATCAACATCCATGTGTTTGGTGCGAGAATGATAGACAGGATTTGAAGTTAAGTAGGTAGCCCCTAGATTATCACACCACAGAATAGGTGGTTGCTTGAGAGAGAAGCCGAGATCTTTGATCAAAGTTTGTAGCCAAATGAGTTCAGCCGTAGTATTGGCTAAAGACTTGTATTCCGCTTCAATACTAGAACGAGCAATAGTGTGTTGCTTCTTGGAACTCCAAGATATTAGATGATTGCCCAAAAATATACAAAAACCACCTGTAGACCGTTTAACATTTGGGCATCCTGCCCAATCGGCATTAGAATATGCATGAAGAGTGAAACCAGAATGTTTGGACAGAAAAAGGCCATAATTGATGGTATGTTTGAGATATCTAAGTATTCTTTTAACAGCTGTTCAATGAGGAGTTTTAGGATCATGCATGAACTGGCAGACCTTGTTAACAGCAAAGGAGACATCAGGTCGAGTAAGAGAGAGATATTATAGACTACCAACAATGCTATGAAAAAGTGTAACATTGTCAAAGAGGGAGAGTCAAATTTAGAGAGCTTTGTAGAGGCGGACATGGGTGAGGAAATGGGTTTGGCACCAAGCATGCTAGCTTTCCGCAGAAGATCAGAAATATATTTCCTTTGTGTAATGAGCAAGCCATTTGAAAGATGGTCCAGTTCAAGACCAAGAAAATAAGTTAAAAGGCCTAAATCCTTCACAGGAAAGGCTTGGCTCAAATAGTCAAGTAATTTGTCCACAGCATGAGCTGAAGATGATGTTGTGATCATATCATCAACATAAATCAATATGACGATGCATAAGGCAGAAGTATGAAGAGTAAACAGCGAGGGATCCCCTTTTGAGGCAGAGAAACCATAGGAGATTAACCAAGAACTTAACTAAGAAAACCTAGCTCTAGGAGCTTGTTTAAGGCCGTAAATGGCTTTATTTAATTTGCAAACAAAGCCAGGACGCATAGGGTCAATGAACCCTTGCATCTGTTGCATAAAGACAGTCTCAGTAAGATGACCATGAAGAAAAGCATTATGTATGTCAATTTGTCTCAAGCACCAATTTTGAGCAACAACAATTGACAAAACTAAACGAATCGTTGAGGGTTTTACCACAGGACCGAAAGTTTCGGTATAGTCAATCCCATGCTGCTGGTGAAACCCCTTAGCCACAAGCTTGGCTTTTTGCCGTTCAATGGAGCCATCCTGTCATAGCTTAGTCTGAAACACCCACCTGCAACCAACAACATTAGAAGCAGAGGAAGAGGGAACAAGGGTCCAGGTGTGGTTCTGAGTTAGGGCTTCAAATTCGGTGGTCATGGCAGCTTGCCATTCAGGGTATTTTGAGGCAATGGAAAAAGATGAGGGTTCATCTAGTATCGAGAGAGTGGAAGAGTAACAATGGCGTGTTGGATACGGAACTGTACCATCCGTGAGGAGGCGAAGTCTGGAGGAGTTGGTTTGGGACCGAGTAATAATCGGTGAGCGAGGTGGAATGAGAGGCGAAGGAAGAGGCTGTAAGTTAGTATGGGACGATGAGCCAGTGTCCGTGGGAGGAGAAATAGAGGTATGAGAGTTAGGGATGTCGAATTGGGAATTTGAGAAATGAGTCGAGAGAGAGGAAGGCTGAGGGGAGTGAGTGGACTGAGACGTTTGATTGGGCAGGGTACGTGGAGATGGGCTTGAGAGCGAGTTGGATTGAGGTGTGGTGAGGGGTAGAGAGGGAGTGGGGGGATGCCCAAGAATGGATGGAGGAAAACAGGGAAGGGGGATAATTTGTGGGCTGGAATTCAGAGTGGTGACGGGCCTTTTGTAAGGAAAGTTGTGTTCATTGAATGTAACATCTCTAGAGATGTACATGCGATTATTTGATTGATCAAAACATTTATATTTTTTGTGAGAAGGACTATAACCAAGGAAGAGACAAGATGTGGAACGAAAATTGAGTTTATGTCGATTGTAAGGACGAAGATTAGGCCAGCATTCACAATCGAAAACTTTGAGAAATGAATAATCTGGAGGTTTATGATAGATTATGAAATAAGGGAATCTATTTTGTAAAACAGGAGTGGGAAGTAAGTTGATAAGATAGACGACGGTTTGAAAAGCATCGTCCCAAAAAGTGAGAGGTAGGGAGGCATGGGCAAGAAGGGCAAGATCGGTTTCAATAATATGACGATGTTTGCGTTCAACAATGCCATTTTGTTGATGCGTATGAGGACAAGAAAAACGATGGGTGATGCCAAGGTTTTTGCAGATATTGGTTAAAGGACGGAATTCACCACCGGCATCAGTTTGAATGGTTATAACTTTAGTATTAAAGAAGCGCTCAGCAAATTGAATAAAAGATTGAAAAATATTAAGCACATCAGATTTATTTTTAAGAGGAAAAAGCCAAGTAAATCTGGTAAAGTGATCAACTATAGATAAGCAATATTGAAAACCATTTCTGGAAATAAAGGGGGATGGACCCCATACATCGGCCCAGATAATATCTAAGGGCTTAACAAAGCGGGTCGAGCCCAACGGAAAACTAAGTTGGCGAGATTTAGCCAACAGACATTCAGAGCAAACAAAGTTTTCAGTGGGGAAAAACGATAAGCAACTGGTGCGCAGCACTTTGGAAACGATGGCAAGGGATGGGTGTCCAAGCCGACGATGCCAGCAACTTAAGGGAGCCTTTTCACTAACATTGACGGATGGAGGAGAAGAAGGAATGGATGACGGAAAGCAGTAGAGGCCATTACGTGTTGGACCGTTGATGAGGAGCCGCTTGGTCTTGTTGTCCTTCACGGCGAAATGTGATGCATGAAATTCAAAAAAGCAGGCATTGTCAATACATAATTGCAAGACAGACACAAGATTCTTATTTATTGAAGGTACATGAAGTAAATTATAAAGAGTAAAAGAAGGGGAAGAATTAAGAGCGAGAGAATAGGAACCAATATGTTGAATCGGAAGTCCAGTTCCATCGCCAACATGCATTTGTTTAGATCCATGGCAGGGTTCGGATGAAAGATTCAATTGAGATAGGTCATGGGTAATGTGGTGGGTGGCTGCAATATCAGGATACCAAGTAGGATCAGGGACGGCAGAAGGTGCGGTGTAGTTGGCAAAGAAGGTTTTGGGTGGTTCATATTGATAGGCGTAGTCGAAGCGATAATAGCATTGTAAGGCAACGTGTCCAAGTTTATTGCAAACCTGACACACAGGATGATTTGGTGAATGAGATTGATTGTATGAAGGGGATCTTCCTCTGTTTGAGGGGAACCTGCCTCGTCCACGACCATTACGACTGCCACGATAGGCACCCCTCTCTCTTTGGTTGCTAGAACTTAGGTTTGCTGTTGGTTCGAAGGAATGATTTGGACTTGGGTTACGAGAGGTATGGCTCAATCGACTCTCATGGATAAGGAGAAGGTGGTAGATTTGATTGGGGGGAATAGGTTTTGTTTTAGTGGTGATGGAGGTAATGAAGCTCTCATAGCTAGGATGCAGTCCATTTAGAAGGTAGGTGATAAATTCTTTGTCTGAGAGAGGGGTTCCTGTGATGGCCAGTGTGTCTGCCAGAAGCTTTGTTTTGCTGTAGTAATCAGTGATAGATTGCTCTCCTAGAGACAAATTGGTGAGTTTAAACCGAATTTGAAACTCTTTGGCCGGTGATTGTGAGCTAAACATGGATTCAAGGGCAATCCAGAGATCTCTAGCTGTGCTGGTATTGATAACATGATTGATGATTGAATCAGAGAGTGAAGAAAAAAGGATGCTAAGAATGAACTGATCAGTTCTTTGCCAAGTGAGGAATTCGGGATTGATTTTCAAGGAGGATTAGTCTTCATTTGAAGGAATCATTTTGAGTGGAGCAGATACCGTGCCATCTACATGTGAGTAGAGATCTTGGCCACGCAAATAAGTTGAAATATGGACTTTCCATATCATGTAGTTGTTAGAATTTAATTTGATGGTAACGAGATGAGAAAATGAGGGAGAAGCTGCCATGGTAGTAGGATCAAGAGACTGCTAGTCTTAGCAACTTTGATACTATATTAGAGAAGAGATGAAGAGACTGAAATTCATAGAATTGCATTAACTTTGCTTGAAATTACATAGAGAAATGGTATTGCTATATATAGACATGCATGCCGTGTGTCGTCTGTAAGAAATACAATGCCAAGAGTTTGTTACAACAGAATAAAAGAAAACTTCTGGAAACTTCTGAGTCTATGAGGTGGCTACTGAGATGGATTGTTAAGGTGTATTGTGCAGCTTTATTTTCGTTGCTTTTGCATCATAGTCACTTATGTTGATATCAGTGAATTAAAAATAATTAAAATATCGGATATGTGCAAGGGATTCCCAACACTCTACTGTTCGTCAATTTTGATTATTTTTTCCGTTAATTACTTTGTTTAATTTTAATTTTTATTTAAAATCAAATTTTCTTTTTTCATTAATCATTTAATATTTTTTTTTTAGTTTTTTTGCTATTTTACTATTCTTTTAATTTGTCTCCCTGTGGAATTGACACCCCAAAACTAAACTACAATTACCGCGTTATTCTTTGGGCGTTATCAATAGGCTACCTCGTACCACCCATGTAGGCGAGGGGCAGGATGGCCCTAGCGGGGCCCGCTCCACCTCTCGTTCCGCACATTCATCTATAGAAAATAAAAATGTATCTTTTCTAATATTTATATAAATATATCGCATATAAATATACAAAATTTGTTAGAAACTTGATGCATAACTTGATGCATAAATATACAAATTTTTTAATATTTATACAAATTTTTTAATATTTAATGCATAACTTGGCCACCTAGACAATAAGTCTTACATTACTCATATATGACTATTATATTGTCTTTGCCTTCTATACAAAGGTTGGCCCCTAGCCTATGAGGCCAAACTAATCTAAAATACAATTCTAAAAGAATTGGCATTAGTTTGATCAAAAGTCTAACTAAATGCAAAATATGATAAATTTACTCCAAACACAACTGCATTGGATTAGCAAAATGGATGTATTGGAAATTTTGAGTTATGGTAAAAGTAAGGAATCCTTCAAATTTAAAGGATTACTATTTACCAATCAAATATGTATTTTATTCAAGTTTAATCTGCAACGGTCATTTTTACCTACAATATTTAAGCTGAATGTTGGCTATATTAAGAAATATATATTGATGGTTGAGTTAATTTTCTCTCAAGGTATTGATGCCTTTCGACTATTAATCTAGTAACAATATTGGCTATTAATAATAATTTAAGTATCATATATAGTTAATTTAATTGCAAATATAGAAAATAAATAAAAATAAAAATATTATTATTATTTAAAAATAATATTTATATTATTATTTTTATGAATCCAATGACTAATCCAATGTGAAATTATAGATAAGGAAGTTTTGGATTTATAAAAAATGTGTACTTTTTTATCAAATTTTAAAGATAATTTTGATGAAGTCAATGTCAATACTCTAATGAGTTTATACTATTTTTGGATGTATAAATTTTAATTTATTATTTAAATTATATTATAATTTTGGCCTAAAAAACTTAGACAAAAAAAATTATAGAACCCAATGGGTCACACTATATTGAGCGGGGGTAGGTCGGGGTGTGGTTTCAACTTCAACCCCACCCCCAAGTAACGGGACAGGGGGGGATTGAAACCTTCCCCCCACATGGTGCGGTAGGGGTGACCCCCGCTTTATCGGGGGCGGAGCACCCTTATTTCCGCCCCCTGCTCCCACCTGGGTGAGGGGAGGGAATTTCATCCCCCACCCTACCCCTGCCTACACGCGGCCGGGGGGGGGGGGGAGATACCCCATCGTGCAGCAGGGTAGTGGGGGTGGGAGTCCATCTGCCCATCCCCCGCCACCGCCTCTATAGGGCTCTAGCCTATTTCACAATTTTCTTAGTATTAAAGGGACAAGAACAACATTTTTCTTAGTTGTATACCATTCGAAAGGACCCTAACTGATTAGCAACATCACATGGACAAACACAGCCAAACCATCTTTATGAAAAAAGTAGCTTGCACATTAAATTAAGCCAACTTGTGAACACAATATATAATATTCAACTAATGACAGTAAGAAATAACAATATACATGTATATACCATATGAAACAATTCACAGTCACACAAAACAATCACTCACACACACACATATAATAATGTCCTTGTGTCTATTCACAGTCAAACAGTCACACACAAGAGAATCGAATCCATCACCGTTCATACTCACACACAAAACAATCAATCTCCACAACACATAGTTCACAATCTCATCCTCCATCTCCATTAATCATCACATCCTCCATTAATCAATTTTCATATAATTAAAAAATGAAAAAAAAAGTATACGATTTAGTCATTTACCTTCGGCGATTGGGGCTAGGGTTAGGCACTAAGCAATTACATGGCAAAACAACCAGTGACCACCTGCGAAGACGACATCGGCAGTGAGAATTAGGGCTATGGTTTCGATTGGGGTTTGAGGGAATCGAAGCTGAGAGTGAGATAGACGAGAGATGGGAAAGGAGGAAGGGCAATCGCAGAACTCGAAAGGAGGGGAAGGGAGGAATGAGAAAAATTCGAAGGGAGGGTTTGGTAGTTTTAGGTCACTTATATAAAAAGACGCCGTTTTATATAAGTGACCTAATTAAAAAAAAAAACAGATGAATCAAAATGACGCAGTTTTGACTCATCTATTTTTTTTTTAAAATATAATATATAATATATATAATTAAATTTTATATATATATTAAGGTGGCTACTTTACCTATGAGGCATCTAGGTCTCCCTTTGTGAGCTTCTTTTAAGGTAACATCTATTTGAGATGGGGTAGTCGAGAAGGTGAAAAAAAGATTGGCGGGATGGAAGCGCCTTTACCTCTCAAAGAGGGGGGGGGGGAGATTTACTCTTATCAAAAGTACCATCTCCAACATTCCCACATATTATCTTTCTCTTTTTCCGTTATCGGTAGAGGTGGCGACCGAATGAGAAACTTTTTTAAAGTGTTCTTGTGAGGTGGCATGGGGGAGGAACATAAATTTCATTTAGTGGGGTGGACAAATGTGTGTAGTCCAAAGGAGATGGGTGGTTTGGGGGTGCATAAGTTAATCAATTTTAACAAATCACTCTTAGGGAAGTGGTTGTGGAGATTCCACTTAGAAGATGATGTGTTGTGGAAATTGGTGGTAGATGGAGAAGTATGGATGTGATTGAAGATGTTGGTGCCCTAAGGAAGGTCGGGGGACATATAAGGCGAGCCTTTGAAAGTTTATTCAAAAAGGGTGAAAGAGGTTTGCAACACACATTTCCTTTGAGGTTGGCAATGGTGCAAGAATTAGTTTTTGGTTGGATAAATTGTGTGGAGAACAAGCCTTACATGCTGTCTTTCCAAGAGTTTTCAACTTAGTTGACAACAAACATGTGGTGGCTTCCGATGTGTTATGTCAGAACAATGACACAGTGTGCTAGAACCTGATTTTTTCTAGAAATATTCAACACAGGGAAGTGAATGAGATGATAGATTTTTACAGCTTCATTTACTTTAGACAATTGGGGGGAAATGGGAGGGATAAAATGTTGCGGACAAGCTTCGAAAGTAGGAGTTTTCTGTCAAGGCCGAACCTAACGCAAAAGCCCTTGTGCGGTATCCATTTTCTTTTTTATTGACAGGAGAAGTCTATTTACATGAAGGAATTACATTGAATAAAGTATAGGAATAAAAACCTCTGGGTGCCTTCCTATGTTGGAACTCCCGCCAATTGACATTGCCTGCACCTGCTCATGGTTGACATTCTGGCATATTGACTATCTTCGTATATTTGTTATTTCATATGTGATATTCTTCTTCTCTATAATAGTTGAATTCAACTTTCATTTATATTCCCTCAAATCCAGCATGACATGTGTCAAAGCATAGTAGTATTTCTACAAGAGTTTGCAAGACCAATCGCCTGTTGTATTCCCTTGGAAGGCTATTTGAAAAGCTCCGACACCTTCTAAAGTCTCTTTTTCCACCTGGACAGTGGCTCTAGGTAAGATTTTGACGGCTGACAACCTAAGAAAAATAAGTATGATTATAGTAGAGTGGTGCTATTTGTGTAAGAAAATCGGGAATCGATCGACCATATTTTTCTACATTATGAAGTGGTAAAGGAGCTATGGGATGGACTACTTAGGAGAGTTGGTTTATTCTGGGTTATGCCCAAGAGTGTTACGGATCTACTCGCACGCTGGAATAGGTATCATCAATGCGTTAAGATGGTTGCGACATGGAGAATGATTCCTCTATATCTTTTGTGGTGTTTTTGGATGGAAAGGAACGGGAGATGCTTCAACAACAAAGAAAGGATTGTTGGGGAAATTTGGAACTTTTTTGTATTTTCTTTGGTTCAATGGTTCTCTGCTATTGTACTAAAATGAGTGAATGTCAATGAGTTTTTTAGTGCTTTTTAGCTTACTAATGTTAACTAGGTGTCTCTTTTGTATTACTTCTGTGTACATGAGCTTTGCCTAGTTGCATCTATTCAAAAAAAATTATTACTTATAAAAAAAAAAGTATTGTAGGGGCGAGGTAAAGGTGGGATGGAGGGAACCTTATATTGGCCCCACCCCTCGCCTACCGGACGGGTAACTCCATCCCCGTACAACGATACAAGGCAGAATGCAAGTTGGGGTAGTAGGTGCGAGTACCTGCTGCCCACTCCTATGGTGTGGGTAGCACCCCTAGTTTCACGTGTTTGAGACTTTAAATCAAATAAAAAAATACATGATAATAAGCGATAAGTAATGATTTTTTTTAACTTTCTTCTTGCCCTTTTAATGGTTTTATTAAGAGAATCCTCACGCCCAAATCTTCGAATATTATTGAAGTTTACCCCAAAGGAAACAATTTGATTACATATTACATGGTTTGACCACACACATATATATGTATGTATATCAATGCTAGGTACAAATTTAAAGTGCTCAAATTTTACATGGTTGTTTTGTAAGAAAATGGGTCTCACTAAAGTTCTTTAAGTTTTTTATTTTTAATTTTATGATGGGTCCATATTTTTTTGTAAAAAACTACATGAAATTTGAACTAATCATTACTTATATATATATATATATATGCATGAATGATTATGTGTCATTCTCAAATAGTTTTTAAGAAAATGAAATTAGAAGTATTGAGCTTAGTTTTTGCATGGCCTTGCAGCATTTTTCAATCATAAATATGGGTAATAATCATTCAAAAATAAATGATCTAATACAATCTTCAATTTGTATGGATATTATAGATATAAAGTAGAGAGACCCATAACTTCATCCCTCCTATTTTTATGTTTTACTCTTCCATAACCAAACACTAACTTTATATATTAGTCTCATTTATTTTTTACAGATGAGTTGAGTTAAAATTAAAATTTTAAAAAATTGAATAAAATATTATTATAATATTCTTTTTGTTTTAAAATTTAAAAAAGTTGAATTGTTTATTTTATTTTGTATGAAAATTATAAAAAATTATAATAAATAGATGAGATGAGATGAATTATAAAAATAAACAAGACCTAAATAAATAAAATGTCATTTTTGAAGACAATCAACACAAAGTGTTTGAGAAAAATACTCAGTCATCATGAAAGTCCTAGGAATGTTTTTTCTAATTATTTATAGAATATGTTTGAACCTCTCAATCTAAAATATAAGCTTTATTTTACCATTATATATTCTACATAGTAAGATATTGTATTTAGTGATGTTTTAATGTTGGAAATATTGAGTAGGTAGCCATTGGTGCTTCCCATATCTGGCGAGTGTGTTGATGCTGTGATTATAAGAGTTTTGTTGAGATTGAAGTAGTTGTGCGTTGAGTTGTGTTGAGGCCATGATTGTAGGAGTGTCGTTGAAGTTATTTCTTCTATGTCTTTAGTTGGATGATTGGAGTGGTCTAGGTTAATACTCCCCCTCAAACTAGGTCGAGGTACAAGGCCAAGTTTGGCTCAGAGAGAAGAAAGCACAGGTCATTTGAGTGGTTTGGTAAAAAGATCAACAAGTTGAAGAGAAGCGGGAACATGCCGCATATGGAGAAGTCTTAGTGCAACTTGTTCAATGGTAGTAATTTGATGGGTTTGCTTCAGGCATGAAATATAGGATTGATTGTCATATAATGAGCACCCAAATTGTCCCAAAGAAGAAGGGGTGGAGAGGAAAGAGCAATACCCAGGTCATGTAAGAGAAACGAAACTCAAGTGAGCTTAGCGATAGTTTGGGTCATAGCTCGATATCAGCTTTAGAGCTAGAATGTGAACTTGTATGTTGCTTCTTGGCAGACTAGGAAATGCAATTACTTCTAAGAAACACACAATATCTAGTGGTGGAACTCATGGTGAGCAGAGAACTTGCCCAATTTGCATCTGAAAAGGCATATAGATCAATTGTACATTATAAATATCATAATATATGTTTGACCATTTTATAATGAAACTTTGTTGGCAAATGCATAAATTGAGAAATATAATTAATATTATAAAATTAATTAGGGCGAGTAAGAGTAAAATATCGAAGAGCACCAACTATGCTACGATAGTAACAGGGTCTAATAACAAAGTGCTCAAGATAAGACCATAACTTGGGCATCATGGGCTTCCTATGAGTTTGCAATCATTCATTTGAGCTCGCTCTAAATTGTCTAAAGTATATTTAGTTTGGAACATAACAAGACTCATGCTAGTAGGAGTGACATGATACCCAAAAAATAGTATAAGGAATCAAGATTAGTCTGGGACAAAATAAGACTTGTGCTAGTGGGAGTGACATGATACGAAGAAATAGTGTAAAGGACCAAGATCCTTCATAAAAAATTGTTGACTCAAAATAGAGATAAATCATTAAGAGATGCAGTGTTAGATTCGGTTAAGATGATATCATCAACATATAACAATAAAATAAAAGTGTCATGACGAGAATGACAAAGAAATAGGGAAGAGTTAGTTACGTTACAAACAAATCCATAACCAAACAAGAAACTACTAAACTTATAAAGTCAAGTACGCAATGCTTATTTTAGGCCATAAAGAGTTATATTTAATTTACAAACACAAGATGAGAAGATATGATGTACAAAACCTGGAGGTTGTTACATGTAGACTAATTCTTGAAGATCTCCTTGCAAGAATGTATTCTTAACAATCAATTTGACGAATGGATCACTGATTGACCAAAGCAAGTATAATGACAATCCAAATGTGCTTGGTTTGATAATCGGTGAAAAAGTTTCATTATAATTAACACAATCTTCTTGAAGAAAACCATTAGTAACTAACAGTGTTTAAGGCGATCAAGTGTGCCATTGAAATTGAGTTTAGTTTTAAAAATCCATTTGCAACTAATGATCGACATGTGAGGGTCATGAGGTACAAGAGTTCACATGTTGTTGTCATTTAGAGCCTTAAGCTCATCATTCATAGTTTGAGACTAAGTCAAGGGGTAAGAGTGGAACAAAAAGTTTTGGGCTCTTTGGGTATTGGAGAAGTATCATAAACAGTATTTTTGGTACCGTATTGTGCCAGGCGGTACGACCGAAATATGCTGTACCGGCCGTATGTCCGGTACACATATTAATCCCATTTCATACCGCGTGAGATAACAAGTGTACCAGCCGATATTTAACTTTTCGGCCGAAATTCAAACTCCGCTCGATACAGATTTATCAGCTAATCTATGATGGCATTTTCATAATTTGAGCAAATCTCTAGGGGCTATGTTGGACTTTTGCATCAATACATTAACCTAAATTACCTAATTTCATTTTCCTTCCCCCCCTTTCAATCTCGGTAGCGCAGCACCCAAACTTCATCTCCTTCAGCTCGCCAAAACCCAGAAGGGCCACTGGCCAGACCTCTGAAAACTTCATCCCTCCATCAGCTTGCCATCGCACATCGCCGGTTGCAGTCGACGTTGCCATCTCCTTCGTCTCTGTCAGCTCCTCGCGTCTCCAACTCCATCGCAGGAAAATATGTATATTTTGGATCTTTGATGACTGGTTCTTGAATCTTAATTATTCATGTTTGTTAAATTTGTTTGTTTAATTATTTTGTTTATGTGATAATTTCTGTATGTGTGTGCGATAATTATTGTGGTAGATTAAGTTTATTAACGACAAAAATAATTTGGTTTTACTCTTGTATACGTTTTACTCTTACTCTTAGATTTAATAAAAAAAAATTCTCACCTTCATTAGCTAGTTGGCTATGTAGACTTGTAGTATAAAATTATACTATTTAAATTTTTTTAAATATATAACGTTGTTGATATCATTATTTAGCAATATACAAAATATAGTTATAGTTTACATATACTACTTTTTATAGTTTACAAAATATGTATAGTTTACATATACGTCAGTTCCAGTTTAACTCTTTGAGCTATGTTAGTAAACGGGGAAATTATTACAACAAAAATCAAAATAAAAATAACTAACATACAAGGAAAATATAAAGAAATAAAGAGGAATGGTTTTGAATGTAAGGCTCACACCCTATTTTTCATTTAATATATATATATATATATATATATATATATACATGTTAAGACTTGATTTAAGCCCAAATAATGCTAACCTATAACTCAAACAATGCTATTCTGTAACTGTCTAGATTGAATACATTAACTACAATGATTTGCTTTGTTTAATTGCTGATCTTTGAGAAGAATTACAACTGTCCTTATAGAAAATACCCACAACTTATAATTAAAAAATCACAACAAAAACACAAAATTCCAGGCAGGTCAATTTATAAACAGTCTTTTTTTTTACCAGCACCAAGGTTCCCTAGTATTTGTCGGGTTGAACATCTTTTTATCTTCCACCCAATTTTCTTATTTGGATTGAACATGTTAGTTAGATCAGGAAAAATAGAACTTTAGTCTTTATCAATCCAGGTTCTAAGGAAAAACTTGAAGTTCTGCCCTTATCATATTATATTGTGGCACTGATTACTTATAAGTGTTAATTTTTTTTTTTTTACTTTAATAGTTAAAAATGTCTAGTTGTCAATCAACCGGTGCTGGTGATATGCCTTCAACACTTGCTCCTATAAGATCAGAAGATCTAGCATGGGCCCATGCACGTGCAGTGCCAGGAGCAAGAAATAATACTGAATGTTTATATTGTAATAAAGTAATTAGAGGTGGCGGAATCACTCGATTGAAACAGCATCTAGCTAGGATTCAAGACAATGTAGAACCATGTAAAAGGGTCTCTGAAGATGTAAAATGGCAAATGAAAGAGTTGCTTAGTGAAATGAAAAAAAGCAAAGAGAAGAAGAGAAAAATAACCTCAGAGATTGGAGGTCATGTAGATTTAACATATGATGATATTGATGATAGTATTGAAGGACAATCTCAGCTTTCAAAAGGCAAAGGGAAGTCGAAGGAATCTGGAACTGAAAAATCAGTGGGGGGAATAAATAGATTTTTTGCCCCAAGAACAGCTCTTGGGGCCCAACCTTCAATTAAGAGCTCTATGCGTTCGAATGAAATGATTGTGAAAGCAAAGATGGCTGTAGCACGCTGGTGGTATGATGCTAATTTGCCTTTCAATGCAGCTCAATCCAAGTTTTATCAACCAGTTATCAATGCCATGACTGCGATCGGGTCAGGATTCAAAGGTCCTTCTTTATATGAGTTGAGAGGAAGTCTGTTACAGATGACTGTGAATGATGTTCAAGATTATTTGCAACAAATTAAGAAGGTTTGGAATGACATCGGTTGTTCACTGATGGCAGATGGTTGGACAAACCAAAAGCAACAATCAATAATCAACTTTCTAGTTTATTGCCCAAAAGGGACAATGTTCTTGAAGTTTGTTGATACATCAGGCTTTAGAAAAGATTCTGAAATATTGTTTAAGACTTTTGATGAGGTTGTTCAAGAAATTGGAGTGGAGAATCTTGTGTAGTTCATAACAGACAATGATGCAAGTTATAAAGCTGCGGGAAAAAAATTACAGCAGAAGTATGGCTCTTTCTATTGATCCCCTTGTGCAGCTCATTGCATAGATTTGATGTTGGATAATTTTTCTGATTCAAGGCATTTTTCCCTTATTGATGATACAATAAAAAAGGCAAAAAAGATAACAAAGTTCATCTATAACCATGGTTGGGTTTTGGCATTGATGAGAAAAGACTTCACCAATGGTCATTATTTGTGTCGTCCTGCAGTTACAAGATTTGCAACAAATTTTTTAAGTATCCAATGTTTGCTCTTGTATAAAAAATAACTCAAACAAATGTTTACTTGTGATAAATGGATTGCACCAAGTCATTCTAGAAGCAATATAGGGAAGAAGATACCTAAAATTGTTCTAGAAGATAAAGAGTTTTGGGCTCAATGTCAAGTTATTGTAAAAGTTAATGAGCCATTGTTTCGTGTTTTACGACTTGTTGACGGGGATGAGAAGCCTGCGATGGAATACTTGTATGATGCAATGGAAAGAGCCAAAGAGAACATAAAAACGAGATGCAATAACAAAGTTAGTGTATTCAGTCCATTCACTAAGATCATTGATTCCAGATGGGATAAGCAGCTTCACAGTCCATTACATGTGGCGGGTTGTCTTCTTAACCCTGGAATATACTATAGCCCCTGCTTTAAAAATAAAAATGATGTTATAAGAGGCTTCAACAGTTGTGTTATGAAGATAGAACTTGATCCCGATAATCAAGACAAGATCATTGCAGAACTTGACTTGTATAAGAATGCAGTAGGTGAGTTTGGACATTCTTTAGCAATCCGTCAGCGTGATAAGATTAATCCATGTATTATCATTTATCAATATTATTTGTTAAATAGTATAACTTTGTACTTTAAATTTTATTTTATTTTATTTTTACTTGCATTTAATTAATAATTTCTAATTGCATTATTGTTATAATTGCATGGTGGAACCAATTTGGTTGTGAGGTTCCAACACTTCAAAAGTTTGCTGTTCGAGTACTAAGTCAATGTTTTAGTACAACTGGATGTGAGAGAAATTGGAGCACATTTGATTTTATTTATTTGAAAAAGAGAAATAGATTAGTGCATAAACGTTTAAATAATTTAGTATTTGTTCATTATAACTTGAAGCTGCGAGAGAGGTAAATTTTTTGAATACTAATGTTTTTCATAAATTGAAAAATATGTACATATTTTCACTTATGCTTGATTTTATTTTGATAGGAGCATAAAAAAGAAAAGAGATGCTTTAGATCCAATCAATCTTGAAAACATTGACTTGATGGAAGAATGAGTGGGTGAAGATTCTGATCTTCTTGATGGCGAAGATTTGGATTGGGCTAGTATTGAGGAGCCATTAACCACACTAAATGAGGAAGATGATGATAACGTTGGTGTTGATGTTGATGATAGTGGTGACATTCATGAAAATATTTTGATTAACATGTCGAATCTTGATCCTTATTATCTTTTTGACGAGGATGAGTGATTTTATTTTATTAGTTGGATTAAGAACTTATTTAATTTTATGTTTATTGTAACTTTTTTTTATATGATATTTGTTGTAACTTAAAACTTAAGACTTGTATTGAGAAATATTGAGTTTTATGATTTATTTTGTTGTTATTTTGGAATACAGTTAATGCTTGTATATATATAATTTATTTAGGTGTAAACTATTCCAAAATGGTACCGGTATCGAAACCGAAATAGTATTGGTACCGAAATATTATCCCGAAACGGTACCTGTACCAAAATATTTTGTACCAGTACCTTGACCGGTACGGCCTTCGGTACGGTATTCAAAACTTTGCTCATAAATGTTAGCATACTTGGGATGAGGTTTTGTGAATTCCATGCTTAGAGTGAGTGATTATTAGGTGCCCAGAAATCATAGGTAAAAAAAAGTTGAGATAGAAGAAGTATGTGCATTGAGGGAAGCATCTAAGAGAAATGCGTTGGATTGAGATTGTGGAGTGATGGTCGGTGAAGAAGTGACTAAGAGCATGTTTGTGATTGCGTTTTGAAGGTTTAAAAGTGCCTTTAAGCAGTTAAAAGCACTTTTAAAGAAAAATGACATGTTTGAATAATTTTATTAAAAGCACTTTAGTCAGTTCAAAAAGTTAAAGATAGTTTTTTCAATAAGCACCAAATTGGAGATTTTGTCAAAAAGCTCATGTAGATAACTATATATTTTTTAAAAATTACCGTAACTAATTCTAAAAGTGTTTTAGGCATATGGATTCTAAACAGTAAATGACTTTTTAATAGTAGAGCTTATTATATTAAATTTTAAGTTATAAGCCTTAAGTTAAAAGCAATATTTTCCACTACAATCTCAAACATGCACTAAGAGTGATGAAGGATCAAAGTGAGGAGGTGAGGTGAGTAAGGAGTCAGGAGAATTAGGTGTATTCGGCATAGTGGGAGAAGAGATGGTCGAAATAGGCGATGGAGGAAGACTACACATATCAACAGTAGATAAGACTTATTCTATGGGAGTTGATAGATGTAAATTACTTGGATTTTTAAAAGGTACTTTTGTAAAAAATCACATGTAGAGAATAAGAGTTTAGTAAGAAGGTGGGTGATAACATTTGTATCCTTGGTGTCAATTATTATACCCCAAAAAAATACAGAGTAAGGTCTTAGGTTCAAACTAATTTTTTTGGTATCCCAAGTACTAGGATAAGAGTTAGACCCAAAAACTTATAATGAGCTATATTCGAGGCGGGTTCTAAATAAGATAGAAAATGAAGATTGTAAATAAAGAGGAGATGATGGTAAATGATTAATGAAGAAAATTGCAGTGGAAAAAGCTTCAACCCAAAAACGCTTTGAGACACCACTATGGATGAGCATAGTCCTTCCAAGTTTGCAAATGGTGCAATGATGATGCTTGACCAATGCCATTTTGTTCGGGGTGTAAAAACAAGAAAAATAGTGGAGAATACCTTCTTGTTGATAATAAGACGTAAATTCATGGTTAGAGAGTTCACTACCTCCATCAGATTGAATTTTGTTTATTTTTTTATTAAATTGGTGCTCAACATATTTCTCAAATAAGAACAATGTGTTAAAAAAAATATTTTTTTTTTCTAGAAGAATAAGCCACATGTATTTAGAATGAGCACAAGACATGCATAATAGTAAAATTTTCCAACGGAAATAACAAGAATAGGTTCCCATAAATTTTAGTAGGCTTTTTAAAAAATATCATGCACAATGCTAGAATATGTTCAAAATGGTAGTTTACTGATAAAGCCTTGTTTGTTTTGCATATTAGATGAAATGAGTTGAGAGTAAAATTAAAAGTTGAATAAAATATTGTTAGAATATATTTTTTAATATTATTTTTATTTTAATATTTGAAAAAATTAAATTGATTATTTTATTTTATATAAAAATTTAAAAAAATTATAATGATTAGATTAAATGAGTTGAGAGAAGTTGTAAAAATAATCTAGGCAGACAACTTTTCAAAATAGAAGATATTTTATTAGAATCAACAGTTTGAATAAGACCATTAGACTTGAGGACTTGAAGAGTGGAGAGGTAGAGATGTCCTAAACGTTGATGTCACACTTCTTCAAAGATTGATTAGAAACGAGTTGGAAAGTGAGATGCATATGAAAGTGACAATATATAGAGGTTACCCTTCCGTCATTCGATCAAGGACGTGGTTGATCTCTCATTCCTTAATAACAAAATCAATGCCATAAAATTGATAGTTATAAGGATTATCAAAAGTAAGTTGGCCTATGTATAACAATTTTTTGGCTAAATTAGTTACTAAGAGAACATCTTTTATTTAAATTTGAGATGTGCCATTACCAATATAGGTGTCCTAATATGTGTAATAATATGTGAGCTTCAATCACTAAGAATAACTGAATCATGAACAAAATAATGATGAAGGTTGAGTATACATGCATTTCTTGTCATGTGGACTGGAGCACCGGTATCTACAATCCATTCGATATTATTAGGAGGAATTCTCAAGAGTGAGTGTAGTAAGAGCTTAAGAAAATCCTTAGGTTGGTATGCATAATTAAACCTACTCCAACATTTAAGCTCCAGGCGTTCTTTTTTTTTCCCCCCCACATATTCAACAAATGTCCACTCAATTAGATTCTCGCCTTGGTGTTTGTGGTTGGTGTGAAGCCATGGCTCTTAAAGAAAAACGTGCAAGATTGGTTTTGCCCATTGTTGCAATGGTCTTTAACACTGGAGTGATGAGATTTCCGTCCATAGAAAGCAAAAGTTGAGCCAAGGGAAGTCTCATGTAGTGAAGAGCAAATCTCGAAGCCTTGAAGAGAGGGGTTAATTCAGTGCAAGTGAGCATAGGTGGCTTCAACATAGACGACGTGAAGGGCTCATTCTTGGCCCCAAGGCTATTCAAGAGAGAAAAAATACCTTCATTTTATCTTGCAGCAGGTGACCAATAGCATCAAGGCTATCATAGAGGCTTTTGCAGGTTTATAATGTTTTGTAAAGGGGGTGTTCAATTCCTTTTGCAATAAGTGAGCTACTGAGTAAGGTGGAATTCATGTTCGTGTGAATATTGAGCATAGGCTTCTTTCAGAGAGGACTAGACTTGAGATGTAGATTCTAGACCGACAACTAACCCCACTGCCTCTTCTGAAGAGTGCCTATAATCCACTTACAAAAGAAGTGATCGGATTTATGCCACCGAAAAAACTCGTCATTGAAAGAGCTCTGATCAATGGCAGAAGCTGCATCAAGAGCACCATATTTTGGAGATGTAGAGCTCTCACCAAGAAGATGATCAATCAAGTCTTGGCTCTCGATCAAAGCCAGAATTTGCTCATGACACATTGGGTAATTGGAATTGGTAACACGCAAGATAAAAATTCCCATCATTAAGGAGATGGTAGCCACGGGAGGAAGACTCTCTTACTCTCACATAAGCTCTGGTACCATGAAGACAATTAACATAAGGTATTTGAGAAAAATACGGAGTCATCGCAAGAGTACTATGAGTGTTTCTTCTATTATTTATAGAGTATGTTTGAACCCCTCAATCTAAAATACAAGTTGTATTTTACCGTTATATGTTGTACAAAGTAAGATACTATATTTAGTGATATTTTAATATTGAAAATATTGTGTCGAGAGTCGTTTGGTGCTTCCCATATCTGGCGAGTGTGTTGATGCCATGATTGTAAGAGTGCCGTTGAGATTGAAGTTATTGTGTGTCGAGTTATGTTGAGGCCACGAGTGTAGGAGTGCCATTGAGGCTATTTCTTCTATGCCTTGAGACTTGAGTTGGATGGTAGGGGTGGTCTGGGTCAATAATTCTAACGTTTGATCTCTTTTGGAATTGAAGTAATGAGATTTAAGCAAGATTTTAAATCGAGCATTATAATTTTTCAGATCTTATAGAGTAAGTACCTTGCTAAAGTCACAGACAAAAGTCATAGATGGTGGCCACTGAATAGGCTATGCGTCTTTTTTCTTTCTTATACAATTTTTTTTTATATCTTTAAATATTAGTTTTAAAAAATCTATGGCATTATTTAAAAATACTTAATTACTAAATGAAAAAAAAAACAAATCGATGGCCACCATTTATATGTTGTTTGCTGAAGTAACATTATCTTATGGAGTAAATCTATGGAAAGATCTTAAAATTATACATACATTTAATCTATAGTTTTTAAAATGAAAACCAAGATTTTTGCAACAAGTTAAAATTCTCACCCTAAATTACCTAAACGTCTATTTATATTGAAATTATCCCATCTTGACAATTGAATTATGCTATTCATCATTCTTTATACCACAAACTAAATTTATTCGTATTTATTTATTTATTTGATTCCTATTAAACTAATTAAGATATTTTATTCATCATCCATACATTATATATTTAGTAAGAAAAAAATATAAAAAAAGAAATCATGACGTGGAGTGTAGGAATAAGGAGTACAATTTTAATAGTTTGAAATACAAGTTAAAAAATGGCAACTTAAACATGGTTTTTTATAATAGAAAAAGTAACACCACGATTAAATTTAAGTTTTATTATTTTTAAAAGATAATATTCATCATAAAAAAAAAATATATATATATATATAAAAATTTAATACTCAGTATTCATTATCGTTTTAACCATTCTCCCTTCAATATTTTTCAATATAATATCAAATAATTGATAAATAAGTAAAACATAATAATAATTTTTTTCAATTTATTTAAGAGATGTGCTAGATTATAAAAGTGATATTATAATAAGTAATATTTACAAACTCATATTTTATTTTTATATAAATTATTTGAAAACTAATATTTATATTTAATATATAATTTGAAATGACATATTTAGGCTCAGTTTGTATTTGAAAGTGAACTCAACTCATCTTAACTCATCTCAAACTATTTCAAACTCATCATTATATTTTTTTATATTTTTATATAAAATACAAACTTCAATATAATTTTTTTAAATTTCTCTATAAATTTTTTAATTTTTAAAATAATTTTTTCAAATTTTAAAATAATAATAATATTAAAAAATAAATTTATCTCAATTTATCTCAATTTATCTTAACTGATTTAATTTCATCTCAAAATTCAACCAGGCCGTTAGGTACTGTTTCGTTAAATGTCTCAATAAATGTAACAGAAGAGTATCAACGTTGAAGACAAAATCCCGGGAAATTAACAGTTCCACAGTTAACAACAATTGTAGAATTCTCCGCTCCGTCGCCACCTTTTGTAACCGCACGTGCGATCATAACCAAAAAAATTTCAACAACGCCGCAGGCCGGCTGAGAGAACATTTTAATTTTTATAATAACATCAAATTCCCAAGTTTCGTCTTTTAGGGCTCCAAATCGGACTTGATCGCTCTCGGTTTTCACACCCACTCTTAATTATTATTATTAATTTTTGGGCTCAATTAGGGCTTCGATCAATTTGTCGCCAAGCTCGCTCGCTCGCTTCGACCTCATATATTTTCGACTGGAAGTCCTTTTGGTGCTCTGTTTAGTGGATTTTCACAGCTCGAAACAATAGGGTCGGGGGATTTGTCCGCCCAGTTGATTTTTTTTGGGGGAAAAAGATTTCTAGGGTTTGATGAATGGATTTTGTGCTCGATGAGTCTGAATTGACGTAAAACTTGGTTGAATTTGTTATACAGCAAATAACAAATTCAGAGGACTTTGTAAATAAAGTTGGTTTGCTTGGAAGGTATTTCTCGAAAATCAGTTGTATATTCGCGGGTTGAATGTTCGGGTCGAACATGGACTCTGTGCTGGACGCCTCCATGGTTCCGGCCACGGTGCTGGTCCCATCGTGCTTCGTATGGAAACATGGGGGGAACAGCGTGTATCTATGTGGCTCTTTCACACAGTGAGTTCTCTCAAAATTTTATTTTAATTCCACTTTTTATTGTCTGGAAATCTTTTCATTTGATTTTTTAGAATGCTTTTTAGATTAGTTTTGAGTTACTGAAGAAAATTTTGTTTTAGTTAACGGGTATTTTTAAAAAAAAATTGTTTTCGAGAAGGTGGTCTCTGCTTATACCAATGTTGCCCGTGGAGGGTTGCGACAATGTGTTTCAAACCGTATATGGCTTAACACCGGGATATCATCAGGTCAGTTGGCGGTTTTGAAATTAAAATAAAAGCAGTCTGAGCAATTAATTTCGGTGCTTTGAAACAACCGGTTCATAACGATCCTGCATGATGAATTTAATTATCATAATAAGTATTCGTACATACGTGAAATTTATTTATCAAGCATATGCAAGCAAGTTAGAATTTATTTACAGCGGACATATATGAATGCTGGTAAACAACTGCTGCAAGATTTGGTCAGCGTCAATGCACTTCACTGGTATACTTGGGAAGCAAGAGGCAAGAAAGCATGAATAAGGTTGAAGAAGATGATTAGCTTGAGGCCAAGAACACTGAGATCTATGTAGGGATCGGAGGCAGATGGAGGTATAATTACCTGAATGGGGTTGCTGGGTGATCAACAAGGTCCCATAGTGTAGGCTGGTGATGTCCATGCACTCGGGAGATGTGTCTAAGGTCTCCCCAACTTGGAGGGACTACATAATTTTTGAAGTGAGGCTTGTGCACGTGTGACCCTTAAAAAAGCAGTTCGAGAATAAGCCCATAAGAGAATGTGCTTATGATATTATTACTATTTTTGCATCACCATCTTCACAGAAATAAAATTTCTGGTGCTAATTAAGATAGCACTTTTGGATTTCATCATGCTCGTGCTCAAAATTAGAATATTCAGGATGCTAGTTACTTATTAAGGGAACAAAAATAGGCTGCCAAATTTATGAAGGTTAGTCTTTGGAACTAAACTGGGGATTGGTCAATGTAAGATGAGCAATGTTGTATCATGGGAACCATTGAAGTTTTCAGTATTGTTTCGGCATCCATTATTTGGGAAGTGGAATTTTTGGCGTTCACCTCATCCAGTATGAGTGTTTAGTGGTCCAAGGGTAAACCCATTGTATGTAATTTGTGCACAGGTAGCAAAGACTTTCACAACCTTTTTCTTTTAGGGAACTTCTCTGATTTGGTGAATGTTCTAAGGCCTCGTTTGGATGTTAGATGAAAAATCGTGAATGACAATGAAATGATTTTAGTTTAGATGTGTTATGAGGTTTTGGGAAAGGCGAGAAAAAAATTGAATAAAAATATTTTAAAATTAAAATATTATTTTTTAATATAATTTTTATTTTGAGATTTGAAAAAGTTGAATTGTTTTTTGTGTTTTGTTTGGAAGTTTAAAAATGTTGTAATGATTTGGTGAAAAAGTTACTTATCAAAAAAAAAAAAAAAGAATAGGTGAAAAAGTTAATGATTGAAAATCGAAAAGTATTTGTGTTTGAGTGCTTGGATGTTGAGATGAGATGAGAGTTTTCATCTCAACTCAATATCCAAACCTGCCCTAAATTTTGGGTTTTGGTTTTAGCTTTTTTCTTATGGGTTTTATTTCATTTTTTAGATGCCATTTTGATTTTTTTTTTTCATGAGTACCATTTTGATACTCATGCCTGCTTGGATTTCTACTTAAAAAAAATGTGTGGGTTAATTACATGACCAGTCCTAAGATTTTATTTCAATATCTTTTTGCTCCTTGGGTTATTGATTTTATTGTTTTGATCATCAGGTTTGTAAATTTTTTAATATGGAATATATATATTTTTTATTTTTCCTTTTTTTATGGGTAAGAAAAGTTTTATTGAGGACAAGTAAAAAAGCATAGCCCTAATACACATGAAGTATACAAATGCGGAAACCTAGTTACAAGTCAGGATTATAAAAAAGAAGAAGGAAATCATAGACACTACTTCCATTAAATACAATTGCTGAAGCCCAAAGAAATAAGATGTTAAAGAAAAAACATCTAAGTTCGTCCACTGAGCATTCCTTATCTTCAAAACATTGGTCATTCCTCTTGAAACAAACACACTACACGATGGAGAGGGATCTTGTGTTCTAGATGGTGGCTAGGCCTGTTCATTCGGGTTCTGGATCTGGGTTTGAAGGATGGGTAATTTTTTTGAACCTCTTAGGTGAAGGCAGGAGTCAACAACAACGTCAAGAAAATTTTAAGGCCAGGCCAGGCAAAACCTGGCTGGGATGAACAGGCCTAATAGTGGCAATTTGAGAGTTACCCCTAAGACCTTTACAACAAGTGAAAAGTTCCCCCACCCTCCTAGGCATCGCCCATGCCACTCCAATCTTATTAATGACCTCTCACCATCTCACAATTAATTAACAAATGATCCACTGATTTGCCGCATTTTTTTACACATGTAGCACCAATATATAACAATTAACCCTCACTTCCTTAGATTGTCCAAGGTCAGCATTTTTCCTAGAGAAGCTGTCCAACCAAGGAAAGCAACCTTAAAAGGCACTTTACTCTAAATACACAGTTTAAAGTGTAATGTAGGAAGAGAAAAATGGAGTCAAAGGGAATGGAGAAGAGAAGCCCCAAGGATTATTAGGTTCCTTCTCCTCTAGATTCTTATTTATAATAGAGAGCCCAAATACATTATAGGAAAGATACAAGCCAAATAAGGAAGATACCAATCAACATAAATGAGAGACAAATCAGCACAATCACAGAAGCATAAAAGGAAATAAACAACTCGTCAACATACACTTCCAAGGAAAAGAGTGTATACCATATCCAAACTAGTCAGCGGCTTGTACATAGAGCAGACTGAAAACTTCTTGTTTCTGGCATGAATCCAGATCATCTTGTTCATCTTAGCCTAGTTGATACTCGAATCATACGGTGAACTGAACAGATAGGAAATTGCTTCCATTTCCTAGTCATTTGCTGCTCTAGAAAATGTACATTCCATTAAGGGGAATCACTTGAACAATCCAAAATCTCAACTACTGAAGCATCCTGATTATGAGTGATATGAAAAATACCTGGAAAAACAGCACTAAGGGTCCTACCACCACACCATGAATCATGCCAAAAACTAATCCTGGAGCCACCCCCAACCGCAAAACTAACATGTTTGGTGAATTCATTGCAGCCACTCCTAATATTTTTCTACACCCCCTCACCACTTGTACCACTAACCTCATTAGAGGACCAACCCCCGTAGCACTCCCATATTTGGAATAGATCACAACTTTCCACAAAGACTCATTTTTCTGATGATACCTCTATAACCAATTTCCTAGAAGAGCTTTAGTCCTCAACTTTCGAACTCCCATCCCTCCACACAAAATGGTGTGCAGATCTTATCTCAACTAACTATAGGAACTTGGCTTCCTCCCTAAAACCTCCCTATAAGAACTCTTGAAATATCTTTCCAATTCGGTTAGCCACTCCAATTGGTATAGGAAATAGTGGAACATGTAAGGAGATTAGAAAGGGTGCTCTTGATTAAGGTGATTCTTCCCCCTTTCGACAGGTATAACCTTTTCCACCCCACCAACCTTCACTCAACTTTCTAAATCACTGCATACCTTGCCTGAAAAAGAGCACCCAAGGGAAAACCAAGATATTTTAGTGGCAATGAAGAAAATTGGTAACCCATAATGTTTGCCAAATTGCTAATATTTTGCATAGGGCAAGGCTAGAAAGCCTCAAAACAAAGCAAGAGTGCTCTCAATGTTTGCAGCTGACTTGAATCCACATCACAAAAAGGTAGCGTATCATCTGCAAACAAAATGTGAGAAACATTAGTCATTCCATTATAAGACCCACCCACCTAGAAACTTGCCAAGAAACCACCATCAATTGCAGCCCCTAACATTTAGTTGAGTGAATCCATAACTTTGACAAAAAGGAAGCGAGACAACTGATTCCCTTGTCTCAAACCACAAGAACTATCAAAGAAGCCCATAGGAGATCCATTTGCTAACACTGATAATCATACCATGAAAGTGCAATGCTTAATCCACTTACACCATGCCCTCCCAAAGCCACATATCCCTAGTAGGTAAAAAAGAAAGTTCTAATTGACATGGTCATAAGCCTTCTCCATATCAAGAATGCCACGGTAAAGTTATCTATACCAGTAGTCATCTGTACCAGTAGCTTTTTTGATAATGCCACGTCCTAATGACTACCATGCCTCGCTTTCTTAGATTATCCATTGTCAAAATCTTTCTAAGTGCATGAAAAATACGACTTTAGGTGGCACTAAAGCCTTCCATATACTTTTCCACGGAAAAAAGTGGGTTGTTGTACATTTAAGACCTTATAAAAAGATTTAACTGTAAACTTTTTTCTTCCCGTAGTGGTCCACAATAAACGATTGCCCTCATTGCCTCCAAGCTTTGCTGAATACAAAAAACTGCAGAAGGCTGCCAACTCATGCATTTCTCAATCCTGCATATTTCTATTAAAAGTGACATTTGAAGTTACTATCCTATTTGCATGACAAAGCACATTTGAAATTGTCACTTGCTGATTATCAGCTAAGTTAAAAACAGCGGTAAAGACGGTGCAAAGAGGGCTCTCTCCACTCCATACATTTAACTAGAAGCAGATATGTGCCCCATCTCCCACCTCAAACCCTAGAATAAGAAATTAAGAGCAGAAAATCATGAACGCTAGTTCCGTTAAGCACAATGGCTGAAAACCATTACAATAATGTGTGTACAAAAAATGTTCTTAAGTTTTTCCATTGTATGCTCCCTATCTTCAAATCACCGAACATTCCTTTCCATCAAAATACACCACATAATGCACAAAGGAATCATCGTTCAAACTGCCGCCACTTGCGGACAACCTTGAATCTCCTTCGAGCATTGGCATTGGCCTAGCCAAATGCGTGCCTAGCTAAAGTCTGCCTAAGTACAAAAATTATCTGCATTGAAGTAGTCAAATAACTTCAACCCACCTTTTTGCTACAGTAACGCCATCATTTTCTCCAAATATGACTTCGTACTACTTATAAAAAAATATGACTTCGTACAATTCATCTCTAAAAGATATATTTTATTCTGAAAAATTTGTTTCACCAACCACATCCCTTACTACTTTGCAGTCTCTTTGTTTTACTACTTTAGTCACTTTGATTAATTATTGTAAAATAATAAAGAACTGAGTAGCATTGTTTGCAATTCTAGCTGATTGGATCATGAGTATAAAAATCTGGAATTTGAGGAAAAAATAGTTGGGAAACAATAATTTTAAAAAAACTAAATTATTAATTAATATATGGAGTGTATTTGCAAATATAAAAAATTATTAAAATACATAATATTATATTATGATTTTGACTTTGGGATGGATGGTCCAATGTGGATTAACATCTTCAATGGCTTTGGCTTTAGCCAAAACTCTACTTTTAGCCAAATCTTGGCTTTGGCAATAGTTAGACTATTGCCAATGCTCTTCTAAATATTTATTAAATCCATCTCCACCGAAGGCATAACCCAAGCCACACCAACTCTTCTAAATATCTCAGATCACAATACTCTTGTCACCTCACACTGCAGTGATAAGTGATCCATTGATTCTCCATTCTTTTTGTATTTTAATAAGACCAATCCATAACGTTGAGACCCCGGTTCCTCAAATTGTCTTAGGTCAAAATCTTCCCAAGGAAGGCGGTCCATACGAAAAAAGCTACTTTGGGAGGCACACGAGAAATCCAAATACTCTTTCACAGGAAAGTAACATTACCACGTGATGATAACATCTTGTAATACGTTCTCATTGTAACTGCTTGCTCCCTTTAGGTCTCCGCTGCATCCCATCTCCACGTGCCATTAGACCTCCTGTGGAATTTATCAAATTGAAAAATTCTGAAACATTATCCATTTCCTAATCATGAATATCCCTATTAAATTGAACCTAGTTTTTCTTTGATACATCCCACTGGTGTGAACCATGGGAAAATACCATTAAATCCAACCCAAGCATCCCTTTTGACAACAATGCGATAGAGAGCTGGAAAAGCCCTTTAGAGAGCACAATCTCCACACCAAATACCGTGCCAAAATTTGATTCTAGAGCCCTCACCAGTAACAAAACATATATGAGTGACAAAACTCTTCCAACCCCTCCTAATAAATTTCTATAAGCCCACACCATATGATTCCCCCCAAAACTTCGTTAGAACACCACCCCCCCCCCCCCTGCACTTCCATGAGACCATGTCTGTGATCAATAACCTCATTCCAAAGCAAATCCCCTTCCAAATAGTACCTCCATAAACATTTCCGCAATAGGGCTTTATTGAATGTCTTCAAGTTGTGCACTCCAGATTGGAGAACAAATTTTATTCCAATTAACATGGTGGAACTTTGTTTCCTCCACCACTCCACCCATAAGAAAGTCCTAAATAACTTCTCAATCTTATTAGCCACCCCTGAAGGCAAAGGAAATAAAGAAAAAATAAGTCGGGAGGTTAAATAAAGTACTCATAATTAATGTGAGTCTACTCCTTTCGATATATACACTCGTTTCCAACCAACCAACTTTCTCTCTACTTTCTCAACAACCTCATCCCAAATGGCTCTAGCTTTAAATGTTGCCCCCCAATAGAAGACCTAAATACTTTATAGATAAGGAAGCCACTTTACAATCCAAGAAACTCGCCAAGCTATTAATACTAGGCACCACACCCACTAGAACCATCTTGGATTTACTAATGTTCACCTTGAGACCCGACATTGCTTTCAAAGTATAACAAAAGTGCTCTTAAAGCTTGAATCTAGACACAGTCCACCTCACGAAAAAGAAGATTATCATCTGCAAAAAGGAGATGAGAAATTATGAGTCCATTACATACATAGGCTGAAGCCCAAAGAAATAAAGTATAGAAGAAGAAGCTTCTAAGCTCATTTGGTGAACATTCCTTATTTTCAAAGCTTCGACCATTCCTTGCAATCCAAAGATACTACATGATATGCAAGAGAGTCATTCTCCATACATTTGCAATATGAGAATTGCGTTACTCCTTTGCTGACAAGCAAACAAATCAACCAACCTCTTTTTTTTTTTTGGTAAGTAAACAAATCAACCAACCTCTTAGGCATCACCCATGCATCACCAGTTCTATTAATAATCTCCACCCATAACATCCTTGTTATCTCATAGTAAAGTAAAAGATGATCCACCAATTTTCCACTTTTCTTACACATATACCACCAATCCATCACGATGAGTCCACGCTTTGTCAAATTGTCTATAGTCAATATCTTTCCAAGAGATGCAGTCCACCCAAAGAAAGCAAGCAATCTTAGGCAGCACCTTACTTTTCCAATTGCAATTCCAAGCAAACAAAATATAATTTTGACATGATAATGCCTTATACAATGATCCCACAGTGAACTTCATACTCTTAGTATTCATCCATAGCATCCTGTCCACTCCATTACTATCAATATACAAAGTATACAATAAACTGAAAAAATCAGAAATAACTCCTATTTCCCAATCATGAGCAGCTCTAAGAAAAATGATTTTTTTTAATAAGTAAAATGTTATATATATCAAAAGGAGTAAACAAGTACACTGGAAGTATACAAGAAAACACCTTGCCCATGAATGCTCGAAAACACCTATCCCATGAAAAAACCCAACAAGCCCAAGAAAATTATCCAAAGTACCATAAGCCCAAAATACCCATGGAATACAACACACATCCTCAATCCTAACCCGTAGTTCCCAAAGACTAATAACCACCCGAACACCCACAAAGAGAACGCCTTCAGGATCTCTTCTCTTTAGTCTTTCCCTCGACTTCAACTATCGTAGTTGAATTCCCAAGATAGGCGCTGCAGCTCTCTACTATTCTTAAATCTTGATTTGGTATCACGCGAGTGACTCTCCTCAATTGCAGTGAGTAGCTTGTTAAACTGATCTTCACATCCTCCATGTGAGATTCCAACGATATGCTGAATCTCATTAACCTTTTGTAAATGCCAATCAGGTGATGGTGGTGGAGGAAGAGATACCAAAGGGACAACAACTTCTCCCGACATAAATCTTGGCAATAACTTCTCATCGCACGGCTCCAACGACAAACCTTTCCCTAAAACTGCCACTTGCTCTAAAGACTCTGCACACACCCCTTCTCTTCCCTAAAACTGCCACTTGCTCTAAGAAAATGAAATTTACATCGTTCAAGCCATGTAGCACTCAAAGAGTCTATGGTATCGAAAGCTAACCCTTCAAGAATTGGCCTCCAAGCATACTGCTTCATAATGAGTTTCTCATAAAAGAGACAGATATGCTCCTTGATCTTGGTTTAATTGTTTTACGATTTTAAATGGTTTAAATTTTAGCTACATGACATGCCATGTTTCTGCTAGAAAATCTAATAGAAATCCGATGGAGGGTCTAAATTGAAAAAAATTGCATGTTCGAGGATTAGAACTTTTAAATGATTAAATTAAATAATCCCAACGACTAAAGAGATAATGGTGTAAAGCCCAAGGATTGATACATTATGTACTCAACTTAAAAGGAGTTCTTGGGTTGCATACCCATGATGCTTTTTAATATGTATGGTTTTATATATGCATATGCATGTGGATTTAGTGTAATTGTAAAAGGAGCATTGAAACTTTATGTGGAGTTACCTTTGAGGCCTAATGGAGGATAAGTTGTGGAACATCCATAATAAAGAAGCAGAACAGATTTCTTGGGAGTCAAGATTTTTTTTAAAGGTGCAAAATAAGAGAGCAGTCTACCAATCATGGTTATAAGGTGGACTGGAGTTTATTTAGTGGCTTGAAACTTAATAAACAAACAAGTTAGCTGCACTATTCATTAGAGTAGTTCCTCTTATGATCTTCAAATCAATTTCTCAAATGGCTCTTATTAATACTGATTCTGCAGTAGGAGTTCCCTTGGAATGCTTGATACACAGTTCTGTGGGTGGAGTTGTTTATTCAAGGTTTACTCCCCTAGGGTTGGTCTGAAGGGCCTTACCTTTTTGAGGTTTTTCATCATTAAAAAATATATGTTGGCCTAAGTGCTTGAATCTGTTGAAATAAATGCGGTCTTCTAAATTCTTGTAATTTGAACAGAATATGCTACCATAAGTATATCATGCTTAGCATGTTGAAGATGTTTTACCTTTATTTTTGGAGATGCATGGATGTGCTTATGTGTGGATTACCTAACATGTAGTTCAAGTTTTATGTTGATGGTCAATGGCGATATGATGAGTCCCTACCTTATGAGAGTAGCGAATATGGCATGGTGAATACACAGATCTCGCCTACGGATTACATGGATGTTGATAATGAAGCCTTTCGGCGTATGGTGAGTTGGTTGTTGTGTTTATTTGAGGTAGTGGTAACCAGGATGCTTGTTATCATTCCATTGAGGTAGAAAGTCTTAGCAATATCTATGAGCCTGGAATGGGATTCACTTGACGGATTATTATGAAGTTTAACATTTCTAATTCTCAAAGAATCTGTGCATGCAATGCATTGAGACCTAGAAACAAGCTTTTTTCAGTCAATCATGAGAATTATTTGTGTTGTTCAGGTACAAGTGATGTTTCTTAGTTAACCATTTTTTGATTATCCTTTTAATATCCTATGCGACATGAATACATTATACTATTGGTGTTCAGTTGCATCTTTCTACTTATTTGTTACTTTTTATACTTAACACATCGTATAAGCGAACCGTTACAATGCAGGTCCGAGTTACAGATGGTCCGCAAACTGAGATGTTGCCTAGTATATCAGATGCCGATTTACAGGGCTCACGTCAACGTGTTTCTTTATTTTTGTCTACTCATACTGTCTACGAGTTACTTCCTGAGTTAGGCAAGGTTTGGATGCACTGCCATTTGCTTTCATTTAAGACCTATGATTTACTGTCTATCTAATTGTGATGTGAACTGGTTCCTATCATTATAATCTAAAAACATCTTGTTTTATAGGTTTTTGCCTTTGATGTTGATTTACCCGTGAAGAAAGCATTTGATATATTGCATGAGCAGGTATCTATCTATTTTATCTATGCTGAGGCTAGAATTAAGTACATTTTGCATGTTTGACATGTTTTCTCTGGATAAAATTGTGTTTTATTACTTGTTAGAGTGCAGTCTAGTGGTTGAAGGACAGGCTTGGGATGGACTGTAGATTCAGACATCATGGATTTGAATATGCACTAGGAGTTCCTCTGGATTAACTGACACATGATTATGATGGGTAGGATCTGTACGGGGCTTACTCCCCAGTGGCAAGTTGCAAAGGGCCCTGCCTTGGTGAGGCTCCACCTCATCAAGAAAGAAAATGTGTTGTATTAATAGGGGAAAAGAAGGATTCAAAGTTTCTGTTCACTTCGATGTGCATCATTTATCTCATATTCTGGAGGTGCTAAATCAAAGGAAAACTAGTTTTCTTTGATACTAAAGTCCTGAAAAGCTGGTCACTGTCTTCTTGTTTTTCTTATGTTTTTGGACGTTTTAATTCCTTAATGATTAAAAGAGCAATGAAATGCCCTAGTGATTCTTTTTGGGACCTGTGGGCTTTACATTTCACCCTTTGTGCAGTCTTGTACAAATAATCTACTGTTTCTCGAGTTAATTGTTCCGGCCAATCCCTTGAGGAGTTAAGGGTTTTTTTTCATAGTACTCTCACTTTTTGGGTTTCAAATCTTGTAAGAGATGGAAATGACTGTTTGAAATTGTTCTAGTTTTCCTGTTTTAGCTTGTAAATAGGTGTTTCTCAATTGTATACCCTATGTGTACTTGGGCTATGCCTATTTACTTGGAATAAAATTTCTATTATTAAAAAAAATATTGTTCCAGTCAATCCCTAAAGCTGTCATTGTAGGGAATTCACCTAGTCCTTAGGTTCCTGCTTTACAATCTCTCTTGTTTTTTTCTATTCTTGCATATTTGATGTTTTTTTTAAATGGCCTTGGATGTGCACCTTCTAAATCAAGCTAATTCCAGGGGATCTCGATGGCTCCTCTTTGTGATTTCAGCAGTGGTCAGTTTGTTGGAGTTCTTAGTGCATTGGATTTTATTTTGATATTAAGAGAGGTATGTACGTGTTGGGAATTATGAACAATTTTCTCTGGTGTGCTTTTTTTTAGTGAAAAATTCTTGTAGTAATTATTTTTTTCTTATAAACTGTTGATAGCTTTCATCACTAAAAATATCTACCTTCATTGTTCTTGAAGCTACCAATCTGCTATGCTTAGGGACAATGCGTTAGGGAAGAGAAGCCCCTTAGACGTCACTAGGCTTTACTTTAGTGAATAGTGATAGAATTAGGGATTGTTCGGAATAGGTTTCATTTCATCCCATCCCATCTCATGTCATCTCATTCTCAAACATCACTCAAAACACAAACACTTTTCAGTTTCAAATATTCAATTTTTTCATCTAATCATTATCTAGTCATTACCACTTTTCCAAACTTCCAAACAAAATATAAAAAATAATTTAACCTTTTCAAATCCCATAACAAACTTCACAAAACTCGGTCTATCATGGCTTGGTGGATTTTCTAGCTAGCTGGAGAGGTTTTCGAGACAATTCACAAGTCGCAGCGATGTGGGAAATGTTCCGTATCTGCATGTGTTGGTGTATATGGTGGGATTGAAACGATAGAAGCTTCAAAAACCGTGAGAAGACAATGGAGGAGCTGAAAGTTTTTTTCTTTAAAACATTGTTCTCATGGTGGGGGCCATTGTTTGTGATAGACTAAATGTCCTTGACTTTTTACCATCAGCTGTAAACTCTAGTTAGGTATTTCTCATGTATACTTCCTGTATAATTGGGCTTTGCATACTCTTATGAATAAAATACCTTGATTACCTAAAAAATTCCAAAAAAAAAATATAATATTAAAAAATTATATTCTAACAATATGTTAACTTTGTAGTTGTAACTATATCCTAAAAATTGTGAACAGTTTATGGAGCTTTCAATCTGGTATGGATTGAATAGTTTCGAAAGGGGCTTCAGGTTGTATTATTATTATGTGGGATTGGAGGTTACTGGAGATGGTAGATCATTATGTGGGAGAGTTTATGGTTGCTTGCCACTTCAAAAGTGTGGATGATGAATTTGAATGGCTTTTGCGGAAATTTATGGTCCTAACGTGGATAATAGTAGGAGTATTCAATGGGAATGAAATGACAGGTATTTACTGTTGTTGGGAGGTTCCTTGATGTTTTGGAGGGGATTTTAACATTACTCGGTTTCCTAGCAAGCGAGTGGCGGATTATTATTTCTCTCATGCCATGAATGCTTTTTCAGATCTGATTTTTGAGCTTGGTTTGATTGATCTTCCAATGGTTGATAGGGATTTTACATGGTCCAATGGAAGGGCATGGTCTAGGCTGGACAGATTTCTGGTTTCAGCTTGTTGGGAGGTTCATTTTCCTGATTAGAGGCAGAAAAGGTTACCGAGAATGTGTTCTGACCATAATCGTATTATGTTGGAGACACTCATAAAAAAAAAAAAAGTATTGTGTTGGAGAGTGGGGGCACTTTTAGAGGACTAAGGTATTTGCAAGTTTGAAAATATGTAGTTGGAGGCTGAGGGTTATGTGGATAGGGTGAGATTGTGGTGGTCTCGTACTCTTTTTCTGGTACTCCTTGCTTTGTATTGGCTGTTAAACTTAAAAGCATTAAAAACAGATTTGAAGAAGTGGAATGTTGAGGAGTTTGGGAAGATGGAAAATAAAAGGAAACTTTTGATCTAACAGTTGCAGAGTTTGGAGGAAAGGGAGCTGCTGGGGGACTTATCTGGTGAGGAATTGGAGAGAAAAAAAGTGGAGGATGATTTAGAGAAGATCACTTTAATGGAGGAAATCTCTTGGAAAAAAAAATCCTGGGTCCTTTGGCTGAAGGAAGGTGACAAGTGCACAAATTTTTTTCACCGAATGGCAAACTTTCATAGAAGAAATATGCTCTTGAGGTTCTTCATGATGGTGAAAAGGCCATTAAGAATCACATTGTCAATTTCTATGAGAAGTTGTTCAGCGACTCATCGAGACCAAAGCTTAATTAACTGTTTTTGACTCCATTGATCAGGCAAGTGCTGAATGTTTGGAGAGAGCTTTTGCAGATGACGAAGTTCTTTATGTGGTTAGAGGAATAAGAGGTAAGGCTCCGAGTCCGGATGGTTTTTTAATGGCTTTCTTTCAGTCTTGTTGGGATTTAGTGTGGGATGATATTATGAAGGTTTTTCTTGAATTTGATACATTTATGAAATTTGAGAGAAGTTTCAAATTTATGGCACTTATTCCCAAAAAGGTAGGGGCTGCGGAGATGCAGGATTTTTGGCCTATTAGTTTGGTGAATGGGGTATACAAGATAATCTCTAAGGTGTTAGCTAATTGTATGAGTGTGGTGTTGGGAAATATTATATCGAAATTTCAAAATGCCTTTGTAAGAGAGAGACAAATTCTTGACTCGGTTTTAGCTGCTAATGAATATGTGGACAGCAAAATTTAATCAAAGGATCTGGAATTTTGATTAAATTGGACATGGAAAAAGGTATGACCATGTTAGTTGGGATTTTCTGTTGTATATGCTTGGGAGATATGGTTTTGGAGAGAAATGGTGCATGTGGATCAAACATTGTATTTTGACATTGAGATTTTCCATTTTGGTGAGTGGCACTCCAGTTGGGTTTTTTAATAGTTCACGTGATTTGAGACAAGGAGATCCGCTATCTATTTTCTTTTTGTCCTTGTCATGGATGCATTGAGTAGAATATTGGAACTGGTGGTAGAAGGAAGGTACTTGTCTTTTGAGGTGGGCAATGAGGAATGAAATAGCAAGAAATTATCTCTTCTTGGTTTTGCCGATGACACTTTGATTTTCAATGAGCCCAACCAAGAACATATTCGATCTTTGAGAGCATTGTTATGTTTTGAAGCTGTCTTGGGTCTCATGATTAGCCTAAACAAGTTTGGAATTGTACCTGTGTGTGCCGTAGGCAATATTTCAAATTTGGCTAATATTTTTGTGTGTAAGATTGCTTTACTGCCACTGAAGTATCTTGGTCTTTTCTTGGAGGCTCTTTACAAATTTGTTTTGATATGGGATGGGGTGATTGAGAAGATTGAGAGAAGGTTGGTTGGATGGGAAAAGTTATAGTCGTCTAAAGGGGGAAGAATGACTTTGATAAAGAGTAAGTTATCTAATCTTCCTACATATTTTCTTTCACTTTTCGCTTTGCAGTTACTAGAAGAATTGAGAAAACTTATCGTAATTTCTCATGGGGAGGAATAGGAGTGGAAAAGGAGTTTCATTTGGTTGGTACAAGGTTTGTCAACTGGTTTCTTGTGGAGGATTAGGGGTAAGAAATGTGGGGTTTTTTAAGAAAGCACTCCTTGGAAAATGGCTTTGGAGATATCATGAAGAGAGATGCTTTTTGGAAGAATGTTGTTACTGTTAAATATGGGAAAAGGAGGAGAGAATTGGGGGGGGGGGGTGGTTCTAATGAAGTTAGAGAAGTGTATGGGGTGAGTTTATGGAAGTTTATTAGGAAAGGTGGGGAGAGTTTTCTAAACATATTAATTTAAGGTGGGGGAAGGGAAGAGGATTCTCTTTTGGGATGACATCTTGTATGGGGAATCAGCTCTTAAATCAGGTTTTCCATCTCTTTACATGATTGCAAGGTATCAAAATGTTGTGCAGATTATCTTCAGTGTACGGATAATAATATTTTATGGAATGTTAAAAAAAAAAATAATCTTATGGAATGTTTCTTATCAAAAAAAATATTTTATGGAATGTTGACTTTATTAGAGATTGAAATGATTGGAAAGTGAATGTTGTCTCGGATTTTTTGGGAAGAATTTATAATTCAAAAAGTGATGTAGGGAAGAGAGGATAGGTAGGTTATTGTGTGTCCCGACTAATCCCGAGGGTGCACAGGCCCTCGATAGAAAGTTCTTTTTATAAGGTACTTAATTGTCATTCTGGCTGTGTATTCCCCTAGAAAAGCATTTGGAGGGTGAAGGTACCTACTAAAGTGCTGTTTTTCAGCTGGGTGATTGCTCTAGGTAAAGTATTGACCACAGATAACCTTAGAAAACTTGGTTTGTGTATAGCTGATTGGAGTATGCAAGAGTGAATATGTAAGTCATCTTTTTTTTATTTTATATTGTGAGGTGGCAAAGTCTTTGTGGAATGAGGTTATTGGTCGGATAGGTTTGTACTGGGTGATGCCTAAGGAAGTCGTGGATCTTCTTGCTTGTTGGTGTGGTCTTGAGGCAAGGAAATGTGTTGCTTCCAGATGGATAATGATTCCTTTGTGTTTAATGTGGTGTTTATGGCTGGAAAGTAATGAGATGTTTTGAAGATAAAGAGCGTTATTTTGAAGATCTCTGAAATTTCTTCTTTTCTACTTTGAGTTTGTGGGCTAAGATCTTTGTAAGGAATGAAGATAATTTATTGAATCTGTTTCTGTCTTAGTTTCTCACGTTCTAGAGTGTAATAGGTATTTCCTTTATATACATCATGTATACTTGGACTGTGCCTATTCTTGGTAGTAAAATTCTAATTAACTATAAAAAAATAATATTTTTATTCAACTTTTTATCTCTCACTTCCCAAAATCCAATAAAACATCATTACTCAAACTATTCTACTACTATTTATAAACTATTTTATTACTCACAAATTTCTCATCTCATCTCAATCCCCAAGGGGCAGAGTAGTGTTTAATGCATCGGTGGTGATTTGGAGAATTTTTACCTTTGGTTTGCCCCATGTGGTTTCTTCATTAATATGAGGAAATTTTTGAAATATTAAAAGGCTCCAAATGTCTTAGTATGGACATGTGGAGGTAAACAAATGATTTCTATTTATTCATGGCCAAATGTGTAGCGTTAAGAATGTTGAACTTGTGCTGTTTTTTGGTGCCAGTAATGTTTGTAGTATGTACATATCGTTGAAGGAATTTGTGCTATATGAGAACTTATTGTTTATGTGTTTCTTGTAAGGTTCAACCTAGCAGAAAGCAGAATCTTGCGTGTGTTTCCATCAGTAAAATTAGTATTTACCAATTAAATAGAAAGAATTCAAGTTAGTAGAAAAAAAGTGTTTGTTATAAAGTTCAGTCAGACATACACTTACAAAAAAAAAATCCATCCAAACATATACTCACGAAAGCATAAGTTTGCATGGGTAAATAGTTGATAACGTTGTTTACATTTAACTTGTGTTATTTTTAGCTTGGGAGTCATGCATCAAATCTGACAGAGGAAGAGCTTGAAACACATACTATATCTGCTTGGAAAGAGGGAAAGGCGAATCTGAACAGACAAAATGATTTTCATGGGAGAGCATTTCCGAGACGTCTTATACATGTAAGAATAGCATCTGAGACATTGGAATCTCTGGCATGCTGCTTGAGATTACGATTTCCATCTTTTTGAACATATGACTACTGTCCATTGGCCTCAATTTCTGTTGATTGCAGGCTGGTCCATATGATAATTTGAAAGATGTTGCTCTCAAGATTCTGCAAAATGAGGTGGCCACCGTTCCTATTATCCATTCATCTTCTGAAGATGGAGCATTTCCACAGTTATTGCATCTTGCTTCACTTTCTGGCATTTTAAAATGTAAGCTTTTCAACTTGCTTCTAAATGACAATAGATGATTTTGTAAAGCTACTTATATGTAAAGAAGAAGAAGATTTTGTAAAGCTAGCTGGCTAACTGGTATCTATGGTTATTAAACCTCTGGATGTTAATTTTCAGGTATATGTAGGTATTTTAGACATTGTGCGAGTTCATTACCCATACTCCAACTGCCAATTTGTGCAATTCCTTTGGGTACATGGGCTCCACAAATTGGAGAAACAAATCGGCGGCCTTTAGCAATGTTGAGATCTAGTGCTTCTCTCAGTTCAGCATTAAGTCTGTTAGTTCAAGGTTTGATTCTTGCTTACATCATAACAGAGGGAAAAGGAGAGGGGGTTGAATGGTGAGGTTGGGGAGAGTCTACAACATGTCAAATCACTGTCTATTCAATTCTTGACCTTAAATTTAGCTTGCATATGTGTTCGTTTGTGTGTTTGTCCATATTCAACATATCTAGTATATGTGTTATTTTGGAAAGAAAAATATACCGCACGTTTGTGTTCATGAAATTTTTGGAAAGAAAACATATATTGGAGGAAAAATTAATTGCATTATGCACAGTTCACAGTTGAATGGACACTATGATGCTGCCTTGCCCATTGGGCACATATTTAGTGCACTTGTTGCAATATGTCTTTAATGTGAGGTTTCACGTTAAAATGTTATTTCTATTGGTGGTTTTCTTGTGCACTATTATAGGAGATGGCCTTAAGTATGTTTTATTTAGGCATAGAAAGGGTAGAGTGATTGTAATGATGTATGGACTCTTTGGATAATAATTAGCATAATTCGTCAAGATTGATGGTGAAGAAGAGTTTTATTTGTATTTTTCTATTGCAAATTTACCATTACAAAAATAGATATAGGACAGCTTTGTCACATTATAACTGTGTATCTTATCTATATGTACGTTTAGATAAATGAAAATGTGATTGAATCATGACCATAAGTTTGGGTAGCTGCCCTACTTTTGGTCCGTTTGAGACTTATTGTGTGTATGGGCTGCACAATGAGACACAGACATCTTCATTCCTTAAAATAGCTCTATCCTTTGGAAGGTGGCTATGCATTACAAGTCTTTTATATGATACCACCAAGAGACATGACTAGTTGAAGCAGTTGTGCCTTTGGTTCTTGTAGCCATATATTTGCAAAATTGTACTTTTAGCGTGCTCTGTAATTTTTATGTATCCCTTGATTTTGCAGCTCAAGTCAGTTCAATACCAATAGTTGATGACAATGACTCATTAGTTGATATATATTGCCGCAGGTTAGTGTTATTTATTACTCTTTTTTTTTTTTTTGTATATTATATACTTCTAAGGCGCATTGAAATTATTCTTATGTATCTTTTCATTGTCTGCCAGGGACATTTTTCCTTATTTATGTATATTTTGACAGTGATATAACAGCTTTGGCTAAAGACACAGCTTATACACGTATTAATCTTGATGAGATGACAATTCATCAGGTAAAGGCCTTAACTTCTTCTAGTTAACCAATCAACTATTGTACATATTTTGTGTGAAGAAAACGTGTTTTTCATTGGTAGTTGTATTGAAAATGTTGTATTTCAGCTTAAGTGACATGTGATACTGATCAACAGTCTCAGTCTTGAGAGTTGATAGATTACTTCACATGTCAATAATTAGTGATGCTATCATGTCAGATTCGTAGTTTTCATCTTCTGGCGTTTACCAGTAGCATTTTTCCAGATGCATTAAGGCAACATGAGATGTGTTGAGAACGTCTCATCTCAAAACTTCTCAAAATTTCCTTCCCAAACATCACTCAAATACAAAACACTTTCAATATCAAATCTTTAGGGTTTAGCATGGGTAATGCCGGAAACTATGGTAGCTACATTGGCATGCTGGACGTCAATTGAGGCAGGAGACAAATCAAAGCAGTTTGGAATATGTTCCCAATTTGCATCATGTGGTGTCTGTGGTAGGAACACAATGAGCGGACTTTTAAGGATAAAGAAAGATTGATGGAGGAGCTTAAACTTTTATTTTTTAGAATTCTTTGTACTTGGGCCATTGCCATTGATTTTGATGGCATGGATATGCATGATTTTCTTATTTCTAATGCTCCTACTTGATAGGGCATAAAAGTCTTGTAATGGCATCTTGCCTTCTCTTTCATCAATCAAGTCTTGTTTACTTCTAAAAAAAAAAATCAAATCTTTAAAACTTTCATCTAATCATTACAACTTTCCCAAATTTTCAAATAAAACACACAAAATAATACAACTTTTTCAAATTTTAAAACGAAAATAATATTAAAAAATAACAATTTTTAACTTTATAATATTTATTCAACTTTTTCTCTCTTCCTAAACTCAATAAAACATCTTAACACCCATTTCTCTACTATTTACAGAATTCTCATCTCATCTTATTACCCAAACATGCGTTAAATGTTTATTGCGCAAACCAAGTTTTGTACGTATCTTATGCATGTAGAGCTTTAGAGGCTAGGTTTAGTATGAGAATGATATTTAGCTCCGGGTTTAGGGGTTTATAGATGTATAAGATGGTTGGATCCCTGATGCATTCCTTTCAATTCCAAGTAAATTTTATTTCCATGTTTATTCAGAGCATAGTTCACATCTTGGTTGGTGGGATGGAGAGGAGTTTGGCATCCTGGAGGTGTAAAAGGGAGGAGGGGACTTGGACAAGATGCAGACAATTGATGGCGTTAGTGTTCATTTTTTTTTTTTTGGGGGGGGGGGGGGGGGGGGGGGGGGGGGGGGGGGGGGGTTGGGGCCATGAGGGAACCATTGGGGATGTGAGGGAAGTGGAAGCAAGTGTTGTGTATGGCTGTGCTCTTGTGGGAGACATTCTAAGTGCAGTTACTTGACCCAAGCTGGCCTAATTGGTGGGAGTTTGATTGATTAGAACTTATTTCCAAGAACTTATTTCCAAAGCTTAATTTGATAGGAATGATTCTGACACTGCATATCGAGCTCCCCCTCACTTGCAGTCCACCCAGTAGCAGTGAGCCAAAGTGGGGTTTGCACATGTTGGATGTAAAGAGAAATAAACATTGAAATAGAATCTGACAGAACAGAATGCAGGTCACCAAGACTAGAACCTTGCATGAACCATGTACAGCGCTCTCACTCCCAAAAGCTTAAGCTGATAATTAAGGGGGGCCAAAATCCATACATACATACATACACATATACACACACACACACACACACACACATATATATATATTACTTTTGCACACAAACCTGGAATGGTGGTGAAGTGGTGACCTGCAGCCTATACCAATTAGGTTTTTGGATTTGGGTGTTCAGTTGTGGATGAGTTAAGGAGGGAGGTAGATTGCTTGCTACCATTTGCTCATTGACAAAATTTTACAAGTTTGAGCAGAGGAAATTGCGTTTGAGGTTATGCATTAGTTGGTGTATCAACAGCCCTGGAATTTAATTGATCTCTCTGAAGTTTAACCTTCCACGAGCAGCAAATTTCATCAGAAAGTTCCTGCATTCCAGCTGTTGAGTTTCAAATACCAGGTTCAATGATATAACATTTGACAACAAAGCTGTATCCCCTGTTTCTTGACTTTGAATATACAATCTATTTCTGCTAGCTTCTTTTCTTTTGGCCTAGTGATGGTTCTTTTAAATTTCAACTCAACCAAGCCTTAATTCTAACCAATTGTGTCTGCTGCATCAATCATTGTTACATAGTTTTTTATATTTTGCCTCCCTCTTTCTCTCTAGGCATTGCAGTTGGGACAAGACTTGTACTCCCCTTATGAGCTGAGAAGTCAAAGATGTCAGATGTGTTTACGATCTGATTTGCTGCATAAAGTGATGGAGCGATTGGCAAATCCAGGTAAAGGTTGTTTTGTTGCCAATTTATTTTTACATGAAGCATACCCTATTTTAGTTTAAGTTAGAGATTATGAATATTGTTGGGAGTTTTTATGAAAATTCTGAAAGAAGCTCCTGCTTTTCTTGTGCATGCATGTTATTTAATAGCACACGCTTTCTAAATTCATAACGACAACATAATGCTGTCCCCAAAACAAAATGGACACAAATCATGCAGATTTGCATTTCCTCTGTAAGGCAGACGAATGAATTCCTGACATTGTCCCAACCTCCAGAGAAACTTTCCTCGAGTTAAATGTCATATTTCAAAGACAATAGTCAGAGTCGTCCTCGTGGTATTACCTGGCATGCAAACAGTCACTTTAAAGTTGATTAAACAGAGCATCATATAGAAGCTGAATTTGCATAAATCATCTTTTGTTGAGTTTGCTGGATCGGAGGACCTTGCATATGCAAAAATCAGTGTATCAGGGCTGGCATTGATTTTTTTCCTCTCTTCACCATCTTTGGGTCGCACTTTAGTTCTGTCAATGTGTGGCGGCTCTCTCTTGAAATTTCATTTTCAAATTAAGTGCCCTCTGAAATGTTGCGTCTCAGGTGTCAGAAGGCTTGTTATTGTGGAGGCCGGCAGCAAGCGTGTGGAAGGCATCGTTACACTCAGTGACATTTTCAAGTTCTTGCTTGGCTAATACAAAGCAAGGACTAAAGAACGTGGATCGGTTTATGCAGTCTTTTAGGCATCCAGATGTTTGTGGGCACCATCAGCAGCTCAACTGTTCCATAGGGACTCCATTCGTCTACACCATGAATGGATATTGTTTCCATGATATCTACATATATATAATTGGATTGGCCTCTACATATATATAATTGGATTGGCCTCTTGCTTCACCGCCTGTTTTTTAGGATTTTAGGCTAAAGAAAGAGGCTGTAAATTTGAGAGGAGTCGATTGTCTCCCAAATTTGTTCCCCCCCGTCCATATTTACATCATGCCGCTACTTTTAGATGCATTTTCGGCACTTGTAATGTTTCAAAAGTTGCAATGAAGAAGGTGCATAAAAGAGACAAAAAAGAATGGATTAAACGACTTTAGTTAATTGCACTAAACTTAGGAGATTAAAATACTTAATACTGTCAATTGGCATTGATTATTCTCAATCTCGTGTTCCGTGATTACCAATGTGCATCTTCCCGAAGCAGACGTGATTCAATTTTCCTCATTTTTTATACAAAAAGCAGCAGAAGCAGACATATCTTATATTTTAGAAAAAATTTATTAATCTCTTACTATTCATACAATCTCTACACATTACATTTTATTTTATTTTATTTTTAATCAAATATTTAATATATAAATAATAAATAAAAATATTAAAAACTTAAAAATAAAAAATAAAAAATGATAGTGTGTAAAGGATGAGAGGTTGTATAAAAGTCTTCAAATAAATTACACAAAGCAAACTTGGATTAGTGTGGTGAAAAAGGTCAAAAGAAACTTCGAAATCGTGATTAGGATAAGTGTAAATAGGACTATAATTAGTTTGATTTGGTCTAATTTTTGACAAAATTAAGGACGAAATCGATATGTACCAGTTTTATATTTTAGAAAATCGATTGCGCATCGATTACTATTTAAATCGGTTCTTTCGATTTTACCGGTTCCAGTCCAATTATAATATACTTTATACTATAATATATAAAATATAATATATTATAGTTTATAATAATATAGTGATATTGAAGTATATTATAAAATATATTATAATTTTATTATAGTCTATAGTAATATATTATAATATTTAATATAGTGATATATTAGAGTGTGTTATAATATATAGTGAGACAATATTAGTCTCTTAATACTAATTAGTAATTTATCATATAATACAAAATAATTTTATATTATATATAAAAGTAACATACAATATAAAAAATTAATATATATATATATATATAAACTGGTCCAGTCCGATTTTAGAAAAAGGAAAACTGAAACTATACCGATTTTGACCGGTTTTAAAAAAAAAAATCGATACTGGACTGAACCAAACTCGGTACCGGACCAAACCCACCGATCGGTCCAGTCCAGTTCAGTTTACCGGTTCACCGGTTTTATAACCGCTTATGACTTATTCTAATGACTAATTTTCTTGTTAGGTAACAAATGGCGTATAAATGTTTTCTTCTTCATATATTTCAATAAGTTGACGTATTCCATCAATGCGCAAGATTTTTTTAAGAAAAATAAGGAAAATGAAATATTCCATTATTATTTAGAATACTCAAAATTAAATTTTTTATTTTAATAAAATCTAACATGCCTCCACTATTTGAAATAATAATTAGATTAAAAAAAATATCTTGAGCATATGGACTAAACAAAGTGCTTCAATGAAGATGTCTTTTGGATTTGAATCTTTATCTAGTGTAATTATTGTTGGAATAGGTTGTAATATATACTTAAAAGTTGAAAAAAGAAAGCTTGTGAAGAATGGTTGAGAGTTGTGTGCAGTTCGAGATCTCGCTCAACTGTCGCTTGACAAGTCGCTCGAGCGAAGTCAAAGCTGAGATCTCGCTTAACTCTCGCTCGATGTGTCGCTTGAACAAGAAACCAAGTAGTGATTTTGCTCAAATTTCGCTTGATGTATCGCTCAAGCATGATATTGTTGGGATCCGAAATTATACAACATTTGAAGAAGAGACGCATCTCAACCGAAGTATTGTGTAATATCGTTACTCGCTCGACGTGTCGCTCGAGCGAGATACCAGGCAGTGATCTCGCTCAACTCTCGCTTGACATCTCGCTCGAGCAAAAAATTGTAAACGGCCAATTTCGTGATTTTTCACAGATGCCTTTTCAGGCTTTATAAATAATGTGGTGACAGATCTGTAAAGTAACGAAAATTCCTTCATCTTTTCTTATTTCTGTCATTCTTAATAGAAACTCTAGGAACACTCCAAAATTTCTATTTGAAAAGTTTAAAGGCTTTGTTGTATCCTGGAGACAATTTATTAGAAACCCTTTAGCAAACTTTCAGTGAGTGGAGACAAATATCGTCTTAAAGACAGTAGTTCTATACACCTTAAAATCTTGATTCATTTTTAGATTCTCTTTCCCATCTTCAAAACTTCCCAACAACTTTAAGACGATATTTGTGCAATGGAAGAAGGGTCTGAATCCACTGCTTTCAAAGTAATGAATCAAGATTTTGGAAAGTTGGACAGATTTAATGGAACCAATTTCACTCGTTGGCTAGATAAGATGAAGTTTCTCCTCACAGCATTGAAGTCTTGTATGTTCTAGATCCAAGTTTGTATATTCACGAGAATGATGAATTGGTCTGCAGAGGTCACATTCTTAATACTCTTTCTGATTGTTTGTATGATTTGTTTACTGCTATGAAATCACCTTTGGAAATATGGAATGTCCTTGAAGCAAAGTATAAGATAGAAAAATTGGTTACTGATAAATTTATAATTTTGAAGTACTTTGAGTTTAAGATGGTGGAAAATTTGTCTGTGTTGGACCAAATGCATGAGTTGCAAGTCTTGGCCAATAAACTCCGTGATTTGTCTATTGTCATTCACGAGTCATTCCAAGTGGGAGCGATTATTGCAAAACCCCCACCAAGTTGGAATAATTACAAGAATAAGCTTTTGCATATGGCAGAAGAACTCACTTAATTGAAAAACATCTACGAATTGAAGATAAGAGTAGAATTCGTGATGATAGCCACTTTGATCTTAAAGTGAATGTGAACAATGTGCAAAAGGGTGATGAAAGAAAAAAGAATTTTCTTAAGCCAAAGAATGGAAATACCTTCAAAAAGAATTTCTCCACCAGTAAAGCTAAGAAAAATAGGCAATGTTTCAACTGTAGAAAGAAAGACCATTATATTCGTGAATGTAGATTCTTGAAAAACAAGAAGAAAGATGATGACAGCATTTCAAATGTTGCAAATGCAATTGAGGAAATCATTACAATGGTGGAAGAAATGGAGATTGGCATGATAATTGAAGTGCATCTCGCCTCTACTGCAAATTCTTCCGATTGGTGGTTTGATTCTGGCGCTACATTGCATGTATGCAATGATAAGGCACAATTCAAGAACTATGTTGGGGCTACTGATGGTCAACAAGTTCTTTTGGGGAATCACAATGCAGTCCAAGTCTACGGAAGAGGAAATGTAGAGATGCAACTTACTTCTGGGAAGAAACTTGTACTGACTAATGTTCTTCATGTTCCACAAATTAAGAAGAACATTTTATCTACCAATCTATTATGTAAAAAGGGCATTAAGGCTGTTCATGAATCTGATAAATTAATTTTGTTTAAGAATAGTGTATTTGTAGGCAAAGGGTATTTCTGTGATGGGATATTCAAACTGAGTATTATTATTAATAAACATGTTGCAAATTCTGCTTATATGATTGATTCATTTTCTTTGTGGCATGGTCATTTAGCAAATTTGAATTTTAAATACATGAAACACATGTCAAAGCATGGTTTAATATCTTATGATGATATTGTTAAATCTTAATGTGAAATTTGTATTCAAGCAAAAATGACCAAGAAAACTTTTCCTACGACTAATAGAAATTCACAAATTTTAGAACTTATTCATTATGATATTTGTGAATTAAATGGCATTTTGACTAGAGGAGGAAGAAGATATTTTATTACATTCATAGATGACTTCTCTAGATATACTGTTGTGTACTTGTTGAAGAGTAAAGATGAGGCCTATAACATGTTTATTCGATAAAAATCAGAAGTAGAAAATCAAAAGGAAAAGAAAATTAAAATTCTTAGAATCGATAGAGGTGGAAAATATTTTTCACATGATTTTGCTACTTTCTGTGAAGAATATGGAATTATACATCAAATGACCTCACCTTACACACCACAACAAAATAGTTTGGCTGAGAGAAAAAATAGAACACTTGTAGATATGGTCAATGCTATGATTCTAAATGCTAAGTTGCCTCTTAATTTGTGGGGAGAGACATTACTTACTGCTTATCACGTACATAATAGAATACCATCTAGAAAACTACAAGCATCATCTTATGAATTTTGGAATGGAAGAAAACCAAATTCAGATTATCTTAAAGTGTGGGGGTGTCCAGCATTTTACAGAGTTACAGATCTAAAAAGGACTAAGTTAGGACTAAGAGTAATAAAAGTGTGTTTGTTGGTTATGCTGAAAATTTCAAGGCATATAGATTATGAAACTTGAATTCTAATGTCATAGTGGAATAAAGAGATGTTGAATTTATTGAAAATAAATTTTAACAGTGATTCTGAATTTATTTCAAAAGTCAATCAAACACAAAGTTCTAACTGTGACTTGAATAACTCTCTTAAAAAAAATAAGAGAAAGTCTATAGATTTGCCAGCAGTGCAAAGAAGAAGTCAGAGAGTTAGAAAAGAAAAGAATTTTGGTCCTTATTTTGTATCAACTCTTGCTTTAGTCTTCCTTGTGGATGGAGACTTAAATACAGTCCTTAACAAAATACCTATTATTCTAAAAAGTTTTAAAGAAGTTTTGTCTTCTATAGATGCAACCTTTTGGAATGAAGCAATAAATGATGAGATGAACTCAATTTTATCTAATAATACTTGAGTACTAGTGGACTTACTTGCAAATTCAAAAGTTATTGGCTGCAAATGGGTATTAAGAAGGAAATATAATACTGATAGTGCAGTTCATACATTTAAAGTAAGATTGGTTGCAAAATATTTTAGTCAAAAGCAAGGGATAGACTATTTTGATACCTATGCTCCAGTGACAAGGATCACATAGATTCGTGTACTTATTGCTCTTGCATCAATATATGATTTACTTGTGCATTAAATGGATGTAAAAACTGTCTTCTTAAATTGTGAACTTGACGAAGAAGTTTACATGGAACAACTTGAAGGATTTGTTCTATCAGGAAATGAAAAAAAAAATATGTAAATTAGTCAAGTTATTATATGGACTAAAACAAGTACCAAAACAATGGCATGAAAAGTTTGATTCTGTTATTTTGGCTGATGGTTTCAAATATAATAGTGCTGATAAGTATATTTATTCAAAATTTATTGAGAATTATGATGTTATTGTTTGTCTTTATGATGATGACATGCTAATTTTTTGTACTAATATGGAAGGCATATGTGAAATCAAGAAGTATTTGACTTCAAAATTCAAAATGAAAGATCTCAATGAAGCAAATATAATTTTGGGTATTAAAGTGAAGAAACATAGTGACGGTTATGCACTATGTCAATCTCACTATATTGAAAAAATGCTTATTAAATTCAAACATTTAGGAATAATAGAAGCAAATACACCATTTAACTCTAGTGTCAAGTTGGATAAAAATTCTGGAAGAGCAGTAGCATAACTGGAGTATGCCGGTAGGATTGGTAGCATGATGTATGCTATGCATTCTATTAGACCTGATATTGCTTTTGCTGTGTGCAAACTTTCAAGATACACTAATTGTTTTAGTGTAGACCATTGGAAAGCAATTGGTAGAGTCCTTGAATTTTTTAGAGAAAACAATTGGTTTAGAACTCTTTTAATCGAAATTTTCAACCGTACTTAAAAGATACTCAGATGCTAGTTAGATCACTAGCATAAGTGACAATAAATCCACAACAGGTTGGATAATTACTCTTGGTGGGGGTGCTGTTTCTTGGGCATTAAAGAAACAGACATGTATCTCTCATTCCACAATGAAATCAGAGTTTATAGCTTTAGCAGCAGTAGGGAAAGAAGCGGAATGTCTTAGGAACATTTTATTGGATATAGAGTTGTGGCCACAACCTATGCCTGCTATTTCTCTACATTATGATAGTGGAGTTACTATGTCTAGAGCGTGCAATAAAGTGTACAATGAAAAGTCTAAACACATAAGTCTAAGACATGATTATGTTAGACAATTAGTAGTTGATGGAATTATAACGATCGTTTATGTAAGGTCAAGTTGTAACTTGACAGATCCTTTTACTAAAGGTTTATCACAAGAACTGGTAAGGGTCACATCCATTGGAATGAGACTGAAACCATTTCAAGAGAATCACCAGTAATGGTAACCCAACTCTTAAGATTTATCTAGAAGAATTTAATGGGTAAGAACGAGTTATTGATTTGTGATTAGTAGAGCATTAAACTAATAAAGTCTCATTCAGGATGAAAAAGTAATGACTGTTACGTTAAAAGATGATGACTTTTACTCTTAACGAAGTTCAGCTTCAGAAGTGTCTTGGTAACGGGGACTAAAGTAACTTCGCCTATATGAACATAGAAGTGGTGCCGCTTCTAACAAGAAATTTAGGTTTATCTCTTGTAAATGTTCATTAAACCAAGATGTAGCACAAGGTCATAATAGTGCTAATTATTATAAAATTCTATTGAGAAAAGAATATTATCGTGTGCTTGTTGGTTCTGATTTTGAACTAAAAAGTTTTGGTTTAAGAATAGGCCACCAATTACTTTTCAGAACTTTGAACTAATTACACTAAGAGAAGGTTTAAGTCAAAACATACCTTCTTTTATGCATGATAATATTAATGGTGAAAAAGAATTTTAAGTATATATCACAACCTAGTAGGAGATTGTTGGAATAGGTTGTAATATATACTTAAAAAGTTGCAGGAAGAAAGCTTGTAAAGAATGGCTGAGAGTTGTGTGCAGTCCAGGATCTCGCTCGACTGTTGCTTGATGTGTCGCTCAATCAAGAAATCAAGTAGTGTTCTCGCTCAAACTTCGTTGGATGTATCGCTCGAGCATGATACAGTTGGGATATGAAATTGTACAACGTTTGAAGAAGAGGAAAAGTTCAAAAGCTTTGTTGTATCCTGGAGACGATTTGCTAGAAACCCTTTAGCAAGCTCTCAGTGAGTGAGGGCAAATATCATCTTAATGACAATAGTTCTATACGCCTCAAAACCTTGATTCATTTTTAGATTTTCTTTTCCATCTTCAAAATTTTCCGATAATTATATCAAATTTATGTCAAGGTAATCAGTGAACATATCTTGAACTGATGATCCTATTAGACTAGCTGGATGGAATTCAAACAATTATTTTCTAATTCTCTAGATGATTTCATTTAGCTTGCACTTTTATGACCTTGTGCATATCTTAGTTTCACGAGAGCTCTAGGCATGGTTGGTACCATAGAAAGCGACCACACTTTCACTCTCATGTTGGTAAGTTCATCTAAGGTGATCCTGTTTTAATTCGACAAAATTAGTCTTTGAATTTAATAAGAATTTTACTCATCCTTTAAACTCTAGAAAGTATGAATGCTAGAATACATCTATTTGGGATTGGAGTGTAAAAATGATAATTTCATCTTAAACAATTATTTAGTGTTAGACAATCATTACTCTATCAACTTGTTTATACCTGGCCATTAAACCCTACCCATATTTCAAGTCCAAGATTGAGTTTCCATTGCGAGTGATAGAATTTATAGACCTCAACTCCATTCTGTTAATGTCTTATAAATCATATCCCTTGATAGGCCTTTTGTTAATGGATTTGCCAAATTATGAATAGATCTAACATATTCAACAATATCACTCCATTATTAAAAATGCTAATTAAAAGATAAGAAGTTCAATGTCGGGAACCTCTCCTAGCTTTTGCTGAGGAGACTTTTCTTGCTTTGGCAAAGTGGTCTTTTGACTTTTTGCTGAGAAGGCCTTTTGTTTCTTGTTCTGTCATGATCAATCCTACATGCAAACATGTCGCATGAGATTATAGAAAAGTGGGCAACCTTAAACTCATAGAGAAGGAACAACATGAATTGTTGGCAGTTGACCAGGGTGAAGAAAAAGTTGTGAAGCGTGGTGAACTTTGCATGGTTGGCTCGTTAATATATATATATATATATTATATATATATATATATAAGTAAATAAGGAAGCCTATTAAGTCAACAATACTTGGAATACTATTTGTATGTCATACTATTTTGAGAATATCTAACAAAAATACATCTATATGTTTTGGAAATCGATTTTGGTCATTTAAGATCCAGTTTTCGAACATAGACTAAACACTAGGGATGTTCATCCGGATTCTGACTAAAACCCAGAAAACTGAGTTATTCGGGCGGATAACCGCCCGAATTTAATCTAGGCAAATATGAAATTTACATCATCCACCCAATCCAGTTACGAATCCAGATTTTAATCCGATTATCCATAACCGATTTTTTTAATTACCTTGGTTTGAATCTTCAGTCTTCGAAGTTTGACCTTACTACGCTCTTTCTCTTCTCTCCGAAGATTCTCAAGTTTTCTCAAATCGACAAAATCGCTATGCATTTCTCAAAATCGACTTCGACAGAAATCTAGCTTTTCGATCTCTCGATCTCTCTCTCCAAAAAGTGCATAGCTTGCCATTCACTGGCCAATCTGGTGGAGTCCAAGAAAGTCTTGAAGCTATTCTTCGTTCTCGTCTGGCGGTGGCTTGGGAAAGAGCCCCTTATGCACTGTAATACTTGCAAGTTTACAACATTGTCTTTCATCCCTCCTACTCCCTATCAATGCCGCCAGCCGATTTGTGCCCCCAACATCTTGGGGTGCCCTTTTTGTGGATCTCCTCTGTGAAAGGCCAATGGAACTCGAGTTCAGTTTTTTCCCCTTTTGTGGATCTGCTCTCACACCCCCTGTTATTTTGTTTGTTCATTATCAATAGCTTCTTGTAAAAAGTTCAAATATCTGGATTTTAAGAATAAAAAATGAAAAAATCTGGTTCAAATTCGGATATCCAGATTTTATCTGGTTATCCTCCCAGATCAAAACTAGATCCAATCCGGGCGGATAACTGCCTAGTTTTTAGGAATCGGTCCAATCCGGTTATGGCCGAATATTCAGATCCGAATGCACACCTTTACTAAACACCCACAATTTTAGTCTTTCAAAGATGGAGGATGTGCATGCCATAATTCAAAAGGAGTTTTCAAAATTTTCTAATGGGATAAATGGTTTAAAATATAACATGCAAATAAAATAGTTTCACCCCACAAGTTAAGAAGAAGACTAAACTCATCTTGTTGACAAAAATAATCCTTTACCCCCATAATCTTATCTTTAGAAGCAATCATGCACCATGGATTCTTTTAAATACCTCAATAACCTCATCCTCAGACCAACCCCATTTCTTGTAAGCATCAAACTTGCTTTCTTTTGATTTGCTCATTGCTCGATACACAAGCACCGCCAAAGCAAAATGCACCCTCGAAGGATTGAATCCCATTTCCTTTACTTTCTCTATAATCACTTTATACTAAAATGTGCTGCCATTAAGATGTTTAGGGTGGTTTACAAGTAGAAAACAAATATGAATCTCAGGGAATCTGTTCTCTCTCAGTGTATTGATATTAGGCACTACAGTAATTTCAAGATCAAATCCAAACATACATGGATATTTTTTTTATTGCATGAATGGTCTTGTCCTCAGACTGAAGCAAATCTTTAAAGAAATCAAAGGACATGATAATTTGTTTTCCTAAGCTTCTTTTAAGAATCCTAGGGCAGCGTGATAACATTTTGGCAAGGTCACATCTTGAAATGCCTTTAGTGGCAAATAACTCAATTTTGGGCAAAAGGATTTTCTTAGGTCAAACGAAAGCACCATGGGGAGTCTTCTAACGAGGTTCGAGATTTGAGTTTCAGTGAATGCAAGGCTCTTGAGAAAGTTAATCACAGAGTCTGCTTTCTTTGGGATTTCAAAGAGAACATATCTAGAAACTGAGACAGCAACTTTTAGGGAGAATCCAAGTGTGTTTTTTAGGTAAGAGACTGCGAAAGGTTGTTGATCGAAAGTATTTGAGAAGTATTTCAAAAATAAAGATGGTAGGTGTTAGGGTTCAGGCTGGCTTAAAGACAATGGAACCCTCTGGAAGACTCAACTCCATAACTGAGGAAGTGTGTGTGATTGTCGAAGACTTCAATTACTTGTTTGGGGACGATACACACCGTTTAGGTGCTTTGATAGAACGCTGTGTTTCAATAAAATAATGATAGAGTGACGACTTGCCGTGGGCAATTGTTATTTTGCCATTTCCTTGTGTCGTTTAATACTTTTACTTATGTCGTTCGCTACTTTATTTTCGTTACTACTTTACGCATGTCTTTCTTTCATTAGTTCAGTTTGTTAGAGTTTGAGTATATAAGACAAACGTGAGAATCATTTGGAATCATCCAGAAAAATATCAATGAATTGAATCTCAAGGAGGAATGAGGCCCTTGAAGCTTCTCCTACGTGGTTCCACGTATTATCCAAATTTCTTGTTAATTTTTTATTGTTTTTTCTCTATACAGATATTTTCCATTTGAATCCATTTCATTATCCATTTCTTCCCTATTTTCTCTTGGGTATCTTACAATTGGTATCAAGAGCCATCGCTCCTCAATGGCTGACGGCACTCGTTTCAACAAACAACAGCAGGACTTGCTTTAAGAGCATGATGAGAGCATCAAGGATCTCATTGCCTAGCTTCACCAAGTCAATGAAATCCTTCGACAATTGGTAATTTTTCAAAATATCCTAGCTGCCCGTTAACCTCCACCCCATCCTGAAATTCTACCAAAATCCCCACCAGAAAACCCTGTCGGCCTTCCTGAACCAAAAAACCAAGACCACCGCCACCATCTTTCTAAAGGCCTAAAACTTGATTTCCCCCCATTTGATGGCACCGACTCGGAGGATTGGATTTTCAAAACCACTCATTATTTTGATTTCCACAATACTTCCCAAGCTCACGACTCTTAATGGCATCCTACTACTTTCATGGTCCTGCTCTTGTTTGGTATAAGAATGTCATTTCCTCTAGACATTTTCCCTCTTGGCAGGCATTGACTGATGCATTGCAAGTTTGGTTTGGTCAGAATGCCTATGATGATCCTTTGGAAGCTCTTTTACAACTCAAACACACATCCATGGTGGCTGCATACAAGGACCAATTTGAAATTATGTGCAATCGAGTTCAAGGACTCACAGAAGCCCATAAACTCACCTGCTTTATCACAGGTTTAAGGGATGATATTCATTTTTCCTTGCGCTTGCTGAATCCTGGTGATCTCACTACCGCATTTAGCTTGGCCAGCATCCAAGAAGCTTATGTTGGTAGTGCAAGGCCACCGGCGAAAACCTGGGAACAAAGAAACACCTCTGCATCAGCTTTGGGTTAGTCCCAGTTTTCTTTTACAGATAAGCCCAACAATTTTACCAGGCAGTTGTTCAACCCAAATGTGTTTATTCAATGCATATGGATGAGAAACGAAAGAATGGACTATGTTGGCACTGCGATGAAAAATGGAACCATCAACATGTTTATAAGTCTCCTAAGGTTTTTTTACTTCATGCATCTGAGGAACCTAGTGAAAACAAATATGAGGAGATCTTCTATGAGTCTACTGAATTTAATGATGTTAACATACCCCAAATTGTGGAACCTAGCCCTATTGTTTCCATTAATGCCTTAACTGGGTCCATGGCTTTAAAATTTGTACTGTAACGATCGGTATGCCAAAAATGTGTCGTATTGGCTGCTTGGCCAATACCGAAAATACATGATACCATTTTGCTCTAAATTTCAGCCGTTTCGGCCGGTATCAGCCGAAATATCGGATTCAGCCGGTATTGAATTTCAGATTTCAGAAGCAACTCTTTGTTTTTTTTCTAAAGTGGTTTTTTATATAGATTTGTATTTTTTTTCCTTTTTATATATATAAAAGGTATATTTTATTTGTATGAATCACAAAATGATTAATAATTTTATCTTTTTATAGATTATGCATATATATATAATTTATTTTTATATAAACTATTTCGAAACGGTACACGAAATGGTATTGGTATCGAAATATTTCGTTTCAGTGTTTTGGCTGGTACATCTACCAATAAGATATTCAAAACATTGACTGGGTCTCCCTCCCCTAATACTATGCAGGTATGAGGTAAAATTGGGTCCACTCCAGTGGCTATTTTGGTAGATACTGGAAGTACACATAATTTCTTAACACCATATATTGTTAAGAAGTCTAAACTGATAGTTGATGAGACTGTCAAACTCAGTGTATATGCAGCTAATGGGGCTGCATTGCATAGCCCAGGGTGCTGTCCCAAGGTCCTTACTACCATTCAAGGGCTCACTTTCTGTATTACTTTCTATGTGCTGCATGTGGCTTGTTGCAATGTAATTTTAGGTGTTAATTGGCTCAAAAACTTGCATAACATAACCTAAAATTTTAACACTATAAGCATGCGGTTCTAGTGGGCTGAAAAATGGGTCACTATTTATGGCATCAAACCTAGTCAACCTACTATTGTCAATGAGGGGGATAAATCTTTGTTCACTGACCTCTCCCACAATAAAGCTGTTTTTCTACAGCTTATGGCCACTACTTTGGACCTACCTCAGCTGCCCACATGCCCAGTTATTGATGAGTTGTTGCTAAACTTTGAAACAGTTTTTCAAGAATGTTTGGGTCTTCCTCCCTCAAGATCTTATGATCATAGAATCCTTTTGAAGAAGGGAAATAACCCAATCTCTACAAGGCCCTACCACTACCCCCACTTCTAGAAAGTTGAGATTGAAAAGATAGTGTCAGAACTCCTTTCTACATGTGTTATTCACCCTAGTAATAGCCATTTTTCTTCTCCAGTACTACTGGTACAAAAACATGATGGTGGTTGGCGATTATGTGTAGATTACAGGGCCCTAAACAAGGAAACTGTTAAAGACAAATCTCTTATTCCAATGATCGACGAGTTATTATATGAGCTCCATGGTTCCCTCCTTTTTTCTAAACTTGACCTATGGTCTGGTTACCATCAAATATGAGTGGTCCATGAGGATGTTCACAATACTACCTTTCGCACTCATGAGGGTTACTACGAGTTTTTGGTCATGTCCTTTGGGCTTACCAAAACTCCCTCTACCTTTCGAGGCTTAATGAATAGTATTTTTAAACAATTTTTAAGAAAGTTTGTACTTGTGTTTTTTTACGATATTTTGGTGTATAACCGTTGTTTGAAGGATCACTTGGGCCATTTATAACTGGTTCTACAAACCCTTTCTAGCCACTCTTTGTATGCCAAAAGATCTAAATGCTTGTTCGGGGTTCAAGAGGTTGAATATTTGGGCCATATTGTAACTAGACAAGGGGTTAAAGCTAACCCTACTAAAATTGTGGCAACGCTTGACTGGCCAATCCCTACCATTGATCTCTTAAGAAAAAATTTAGCAAGTTATTGTTGGAAATTTAGCAAGGGCTATGATGTTATAGCTGCTCCACTCATTGATCTCTTAAGAAAAAATTCATTCACTTGGTCTCCTAGTGCTACCCGAGCATTTGAAGATCTTAAAAAGGCTGTAACTTCCCCCATCTGTCCTTAAACTTCCAGACTTCACACAATCATTCATTGTGGAATGTGATGTAAGTGGAAGGGGTCTAAGAGCCATGCTTATGGAATCTGGATAGCCTATCGCTTTTCTCAGTAAAGCATTGAAGGGAAGGGCCTTATCCATTTCAACCTATTAGAAGGAGCTCTCAACCTTGGTGATAGTCATTCAAAAGTGCCGACCCTACTTATTGGTCCAAGCCTTTAAGGTCAAAAATGACCAGCAGGCTCTAAAATTCTTATTAGAGCAAAAAGTGGTTACTATAACCCGGCAAAAGTGGCTAATAAAATTACTAGGCTATGATTTCACTATAGAGTATAAACAGGGTAAGGAGAATAAGGTTGTCGACGCCTTATCTCGCAAGTTTAATGTTGACAGTCCATCTTAAGGGACCTGACATTCATCACTTTTCCCCACCCCTTATGGATTGAGGAATTGCGTGATAGCTACTCTATTTCCTTTGACATACAAGAATTATTGGCCAAATATCGATCTGGGCAAGCTACTCCAAAGGGGTTTTTCTTGCAGAATGGATTATTACTCAAGAAAGGCAGGTTTGTAGTGGGTGCAACATTAGGTCCTTAAGTTTATTCATGATGACCCTTAAGCAGGTCATTCAGGATTTCTGAAAACTTATCAAAGGGAAAAAATAGACTTTTATTGACAGAGAATGAGACATGATATCAAACAGCTAGTGAAGGCTTGTGACACATGTCAACGCAACAAGAATGAAACTGCCTAGTACCCGGGTCTTCTACAGCCACTTCCTATTTCCAATCAAGCATGGGGGGCTATTTCTATGGATTTTATCAAAGACCTACCTAGTTCCCAAGGGGCTACTGTTATCTTGGTAATTGTTGATCGATTGACTAAGTATGGCCATTTTATTGCCCTTACTCACCCTTATACAGCTGTTAGGGTAGCTTGAAAATTTTTTCAGGAGGTTTTCAAACTCCATGGGCTTCCAAAGGCCATTGTCTCAGATAGGGACCCTATATTTCCCAGCTTCTTCTGGAAGTCTCTGTTTGACCTCCAAGGCTCAACTCTCAATTATAGCTATGCATACCATCTAGAGGCAGATGGTCAGACAGAAACTTTCAACAAGACCTTGGAGGGGTACCTACGATGTTACACAAGAGCGAAACGTAAGGCTTGGGCACAATGGCTGGCCATAGCCGAATTTTGGTATAACATGTCCTATCACTCTTCCACCAAATTTTTTCCCTTTGAGACTCTGTATGGCTATACACTCCCTAAAATGTCTCAATACATTTCGAGAACTACTTCTAATGAGGCAGTGGACACTTATTTGAAGACACGGGACCAAATTAGAGCCATTCTCAAGCAAAATTTGGAAGATTCTCAAGCAAAAATAAAACTTTATGCCGAGAGACACAACTGAAAGAGAATTTTCTCAATGAGACTGGGTTTACCTCAGGCTTAGGTCGTATCGTCAACATTCGGTGGTTTCCCGTTCCAACCACAAGCTTTCACCTTGCTTCTACGGGTCTTTCCGTGTCCTCCAACGCATTGGAAAGGTTGCGTACAAGCTGGATCTACTCGATGGATCCAAGATCTACCCAGTCTTTCATGTTTATTGTTTGAAACAAAAACTGGACGATCAAGTTGCACCACTACCGTAGTTTCCTCCTGTAAACAAAGAAGGCGAGATTATGCTGGAGCTAGAAGCTATCGTTGACCGTTGCATCAAAAAGCAAGGGAACCGTGCAATTACAGAGGTTTTGGTCAAATGGAAGGGGACTATATAGGATGACAACACTTGGGAAAGCCTTTAGAGGTTGCACAATCTCTTCCCCCACCTTGTGCACAAGGTGCTTTAAGGGGGGAGCTTGTCAGGGTTCGGGCTTGCTTGAAGACAATGGAAACAATTTGAGAAACTCAACTCCAGAACTGATGAAATGTGTGTGATTGTTGAAGACTTCAGTTACTTGTTTGGAGACAATACACACCATTTAGGTGTTTTGATGGAACGCTGCATTTCAAGCAAATAAGGCAGAGTGACGACTTGTCGTGGGCAGTTGTTATTTTGCCATTTCCTTGTGTCGTTTAATACTTTACTTATGTCGTTTGCTACTTTATTTTCAGTACTACTTTACGCATGTCTTTCTTTCGTTAGTTCAGTTTGTTAGAGTCTAAGTATGTAAGACAAACGTGAGAATCATTTGGAATCATCCAGAAAAATATCAATGAATTGAATCTCAAGGAGGAAGGAGGCCCTCGAAGCTTCTCCTGCTTGGTTTCACATATTATCCAAATTTCTTGTTAATTTTTTGTTGTTCTTCCTCTATACAGATTTCATCTGTTTGAATCCATTTCTTCCCTATTTTCTCTTGGGTATCTTACAATAGGGGAGTTGCATTAGCGTATCTTCCATTTCGTATGGCCTTGCGGAGAGATTAGAACATGATGGCAAGGGCTAGGGCAAGGCGTTGAAGGGTTCTGAGGTTAGGGAAGTGATCAGGGCAGAAGGGACTGAAGGATGGAGAGGGAAAAGTCGAGAGAAATAGAAAGAGGGTTGGCGTGGAAGAATCGGTGGCATGCTTGTGCTCGTGGTGCAACTTCGTTGCCACCTTTCACGGTGGACGGCGGCTTGGCATAGAGGCGAGAGGGAAATTGAGAGAGGGAGACGGTGCCAGGGGAGGAAGAAGAGTAGGAGGAAAGAGAAAGGGAAAATTAGGGTTTTGGGACAATAGATCCCTAGCCCTACATCTTAGGGTTTCTATCTTAAATCCAAAGGTTTAGATAAATATTAAATTCAAAGGATAAAAAGGAACTAATAGAAAATAAAGAAAAGATTTATAACAAAAAAAAAGGTAAATTGAAGGAAAATAATAAAGAGAATAGAATCGTGTTAACACTAAGAGAAATTAAAACCGAAGTTTTTATGTTTATTCTTAATCAGGTTGTTGGTTCTAGATGTAGGCCACTTTTGACGACTTATAGACATGGGCTCATGAGGTATTATGGACTGTGAAGATTGAAGACAGATGTGATGTAGTAATGGGCTTGAGGCTCATGCCCATAGTTTATCAAGACTGTTTGTCATTTCTTATTAGAGAAAAGATATATGTACCGAATTCATATACCGAATTCATGAACCAAATTTTATTTTCTTTAATTTTTATTACTTAATGATTAAGAAAGTATTTTTTAATAATGATGTAATTTTTTTAAAAAAAACATTATTCAAAACCACTAAAAAAATGATTGAAAAAAATTCCAAAAAAAAATCCTTCATTTGATACAAATTCGGGCTACATCCCCTCGTGGGATGGAGCATTGCTCTTCTTATTATTTCACTTTACTATAATTCTGTAGTGGTATGCGTAGCTACTAGCTACTAAGAAATATTTTGTCATCAATTTTTTCCCCTAAGCAAGCTTGTAGATAATATATATATATATATAAAGAAAGACATTTGCTAGGGGTACATAGCTTCACGTACTTTTTACAGAAGCGATGACGTGGTATTATTGGTACGTTAGTCAAAATATTAAAAAATATATATTAAAAAAAGATAAAAACGTGATAAGAGGGAAAAATTAAATAAAAAATACGAACAATTAAATTAGAAGATGCATAAAAATTACATTTTTATATGATGTGTACTTAAAAAGTACACAAATAGTGTACAAATAACATTTTTTATAAAGAAAATATTTATTACAAACAAATGAGGGTCATTTCCACTATCTAGAAACAAAATACACCTAGAAAAGGTAGAGGTAGGTATGCAACAAAAAATAAAATTGGTTGCTGCCCATTACGCTATTTGTTGCCCAGATGACTAACACAAGAGGGGGGGTGAATTGGATTATATTATAATTATTAATATTTATAAATCAAATACACAATATAAAATATTAACATAATATAAAACAGTAAGAAATATAAAGAGTAGGGTAAGAAAAAGCAAACTCAGTATTTTTACGAGGTTCAGCCCCACTGCCTACGTCCTCGCCTCAAGCTACCCCTTGAGGATCCCAAATTCACTAGTCAATCTCCTTTAGGTGGAAATAGAAACCTATTACACTTTTGAGCAGCACCACTCCAAAGAATCCGTATAGAACACCCTCTACACTTCCAATCACCTCACACTTGGTGATTCAACTATTCCCTGTGTAGAACACCTTCTACACACACAAGGGTTATACGCACCCTCTTACAAATACAAGAGTTGATAGTGGGTAGACTATCAAAGTACACTCCTCAACGAGTGAGATAGAAATAATACAGCGCAACTTATATCTCTCTCAACAAGAATAGGAATTAAGGCTCAAAACTTTAGAAAAGAGAGAATGAGAGCTTTGAATGAATGATGCAAAACTTAGCAATAGATGTGTAAGCTCTTGTTGTGATTTTTGTAAAACTCAAATGAGCTATTTATAGGCAAATGAGTCTTCAATTTCAAATTTGAAAAGATTCTCATGTCAAAGACATCATCATTCACTTTTCAAAAATTTCAAACCTAATCTTTTTACTTTTTGCATGTGACAAAAGGAGCACACTTTACTTTTCAAAAATTTCAAACCTAATATTTTACTTTTTGCATATGACAAAAGGAGCACACTTTACTTTTCAAAAATTTCAAACAAAGACATCTACCTTTTGCATAAGTCAAGAAAAGCATCCATCACTTTTGAAAATATTCAAATAAAACATGCACATGTAAAAGATGACAATAAATCTTCTTAATATTTTCAAAATTCAAACATTTAATCATGTCATGCACATGTGAAATATGACAATCAATCATCTTTCAAAATTTTCAAATTTAATTTTCAAAATATTCATACACATGTGGAAAATGTATTTTAATGCTTTATGATAAAATATTAATTTTGAGCCTTAATCCTAATTTCAAATTTTTAAGAGATTTACAACATTATTTTATGATTTTAATGTGAACTTGTTCCCTTCTTGCTCATGCTTGGTTCCTTGATGTGCTTGATTCTATTGTGTGGACAACTTGAGCTTGAGACTCCTTTATTCTTTGAATTCATTTGTTATCATCAAAATCCATGTGTAGATTTATAATTACACGAAACTTGAAACATTGGGTTCAACAATCTCCCCCTTTTTGATGATGACAAATACTTGATAGAACCTGAAACCTGTATTAATACTTAAGCTCCCCCTGAGAATGTGCGTTAGTTTTTCAAGCAAAAATATAAATATAATTCCAAGCATATATAACAAGTTTAGCAATTTAAACAATGTTAATGTTCTAGTCTAAAACTTCTCCCCCTTTGGGCATCATTAAAAAGGATCGGCAGCAAGTAAATAGACTGAAGAAAACGGTGCGTTAATAGACACTGTAGATAGTTGAAAAAGGGAGCCGTCCGTGACCCGACAAGTGCTGCAAAGCCTCGAGGCCTAACTCTATGAATTTAGTGCGGCTGAAGATTTAAACAATCGCCTGATGTTGTTGACAAACGGGATTGAAGGCTCTGAGTTTCCATAAAAAAATGATCATTTTCACCTATCGGATACAAAAAAAAAACATCGCTTCATGACCTGAGTTCTGTTTTTCCATAACGATAGAATGGCCGAACAATTATCTTCCACTAATGTTCCAGACTTGAATCAAGAACCCTTGACGCATCAACCATCAATCTTCTCTCCTGAGGCCGTCAATGCCATGATAGGAGCAGAGAACCGTTTTTCTAGTAAGAAAACTTTTGACAATGTGTGTCCAGCATATCTTGTATTTCTTTTGACTAAATAAGATTTGAAGAGACAATAGTTTGTCTTGTTCTTTATGCTATCTCTATAAAATCAGTTTTAAAGTTCATCCGATTTGCGTCAAATCTTATTCTCATCTCTATAACTCATCTGCATTCCTTCAATATTCTCGCTTTAAGTTTTCAATTCTTTTCTCAATGGCTCATTCTTCTAACATTCCTCTAGTTCCATCCATGAGGTATTTTACACCTCAATCTCATGTCCTTTCTGCAGCTACCATTGGCGCCATGTTGCAGCAAGATAATAATAGTTTGGCTAATAAGTCAGACTCCGATGCTATCTACGACTTGGTGAGTCTCGGGACTCGCTACTCATCCTCTATTGTTGCTTTTTCCTAGCGGCTACAAGTCAAAAACCATGAGGTTGAAAAGCTTAAAGAAAAAATTGTTGTACTTCAACGAATTGTTCAAGAGTCTCACATAAGGGAATGAATCCTTCGACAGAAGAATAAACAGTTGAAATCTCTATTGGATTCTTCATTCTGCTTGCCAATTCCCATGGATAGGGATGACATGATATTGTATAAAGAGAATGAGTGTCTCAAACATGAGGCTAAGAACCTCAAGTTTATGTAAAAGTATTTAAAAAATATCTCTCTATTTTTATGAACTATGATCTATCTTTTAAGAGATATTCATAACATGCATCATACCTATTTCTCTTCTAATCATACATAATCTATCTTCTGGTAAAGGCTTTGTGAATATATCTGCTAACTGATCATGTGTGTTTGTGAACTCTAGTACTATATCGCCTTTCTGCACATGATCTCGAAGAAAATGATATATTATTTCAATATGCTTAGTTCTAGAATGTTGTATTGGGTTCTTTGAGAGATTTATAGCACTTGTATTATCACATTTGATTGGAATGTGATTGTACATAAGTTTAAAATCCTCAAGTTGTTGCTTCATGTAAAGAACTTGAGCACAACAACTACCCGCAGCAACATATTCTGCCTCAGTAGTAGATAGTGCAACAGAATTTTATTTTTTTACTAAACCAGGAAACTAGTGCATGACCTAAGAAGTGACATGCTCCACTAGTGCTTTTTTGATCTATTTTACAGCCAACATAATCTGCATGTGTAGCTGATTAGATTGAAAGATGTGTGCTTAGAGTACCATAACCCTAAATTAATTGTACCACTAAGATATCTAAGAATGCGCTAACTGCAATTAAATATGATTCTTTTGGAGATGATTGAAAACGTGCACATAAGCACACACTAAACATAATATCTGGTCTACTGGCTGTCAAATATAATAAGCTACCAATCATACCTCGATATACCTTCGAGTCAACTGGTTTACCAGATTCATCTTTATCAAGTTTAGTGGATGGGCTCATTGGTGTTCCAGTTTCCTTAGCACCTTCCATCGCAAACTTCTTCAGCAATTCCTTAATATATTTCGATTGATTGATGAATGTCCCACTTTTTGCTTGCTTAATTTGCAATCCGAGAAAGAATGTAAGCTCTCCCATCATGCTCATTTCAAATTCTTCCTGCATAGTCTTAGCAAAAACTTGGTACATATTTTCATTAGTAGCACCGAATATTATATCATCAACATAAATCTGAATAAAAAAAAAATCATCATTTTTGTATTTAATGAAAAGAGTTGTATCAATTTTTCCTCTTGAAAAGCCTTTTTCAATCAAGAAACCACTAAGTCTCTCGTACCACGCTCTAAGAGCTTGTTTGAGTCCATATAGTGCTTTTGTGAGTTTGAAAACATGATTTGGAGAAACATGATTTTCAAAACCTGGAGGTTGCTCAACATATACATCTTTATTTATAAAACCGTTTAAGAAAGCACTTTTAACATACATTTGAAAAAATTTGAAATCTTTATAACAAGCACATGCAAGTAGCATTCGAATAGCTTCTAATCTTGCGACTGGTGCATATGTCTCATCATAATCGATTCCTTCTTCTTGATTGAAACCTTGGGCTACAAGTTGAGCCTTATTTCTAGTAATGACTCCGGACTCATCTTTCTTATTTCTAAAAACTCATTTTGTTCCAATAATAGTATGATTTTTGGGTCTAGGAACAAGTGTCCAAACATCATTTCTTTCAAATTGATTAAGCTCTTCTTGCATAGCTAGAATCCAAGATTCATCAAGAAGTGCTTCATCAATATTTTTAGGTTCAATCTGAGATAGAAAAGCAGTATGATTGCAAATATTTCTAAGAGATGATCGAGTGCTTACACTTCGTGAAGGTTCTCCCAGAATTTGTTCCATTGGATAATCTTTCACAAATTTCCACTGTTTGGTTGCATCTTGTATTAAATTTTCATGATCTTTCCTGATGTCTCCATGTTGGACTTCCTCTATTATGTTCTCTTTGTTGAGATTGAGACTTTCCGTATTATTTATACCTCCTGTTTATTCATCAATAGATTTCTTGGAGAGTAGAGAATTAGATTCATCAAATACTACATGCATAGATTCTTGTACAGTCAAAGTCTTTTTATTGAATACTCTATAAGTTTTACTATTAGTAGAATACCCGAGAAAGATACATTCATCGGATTTTGTATCAAACTTGCCTAAATTATCCCTATCATTTAAAATAAAACATTTGCAACCAAATACATGAAAGTAACCAATGTTGGGTTTTTTCTCATTCCAAAGCTCATAGGGGGTTTTATCTAATTTGGACCTTAGCATAACTCTATTTATAACATAACATGCAGTACTTACCGCTTCGACCCAAAAATAACTAGGCAAGTTGTTCTCATTGAGCATTGTTCTTGCCATCTCTTGAAGAGATCTATTTTTCCTCTCTACTACCCCATTTTGTTGAGGAGTTCAAGGAGCAGAAAAATTATGCACAAAACTATTTTCATCACAAAATGTTTCAATATTTTTATTAACAAACTCTTTTCCCCTATCACTTCGGATACTTGAAATAGTATAACCCTTTTCATTTTGAATTATCTTGCATAACTTGGTAAATGCATTATGTGCCTCATCTTTATGAGCAAGAAAGATAACCCAAGTATATCTAGAGAAATCATCAACAATAACAAATGCATAATATTTTCCTCCTAAACTTGCAACTCTATTTGGTCCAAAAAGATCCATGTGTATCAATTGCAGTGGTCTAGTAGTGGAAATATATTTCTTGCTTTTAAAAGAAATTTTTGTTTGTTTACCAAATTGGCATGCATCACAAATTTTGTCTTTAAGAAAATTTGCCTTTGATAAACCTCTCACAAGATCATTTTTTGAAAGTTTGGAAATAAGTTCCATGTTGGCATGACCTAGTCTTCTATGCCATAACCAATTAGTTTCATTTTGAGCTGAAAAACAAATAACATCTTGTGAGGTAATTTCTTCAAAATCGATTGTATAAACATTGTTGCTTCTAAAAGCAATAAAACAAATATTACAATCATGATCATTCAAAATAATGCACTTATCCATTTTGAAAGTAACTGTAAATCTTTTATCACATAATTGACTTATGCTCAAAAGATTATGTTTTAGACCTTCAACAAGTAGAACATCTTCAATTATGAGAGAAAACTCATTACCAATTTTACCTATTCCCACGATCTTCCCTTTCGAGTTGTCTCCAAATGTCACGTGTCCTTCTTCTTTAGATCTAAGATCAAAGAACTTAGTCTTGTCTCCCGTCATGTGTCTTGAACATCCATTATCTAAAAACCATTTATTTTTGTTTGTGGAGGACTTCATGCACACCTATAAAAACAATTAAAATGATTTTTCTTAGTACCCAAGTTCTTTGGGTCCTTTATTTATTAGTATTAGAAAAAACAAGATTTTTAGGTACCCATATAGCCCTAATAGTCATTGTATGTTTTTTTCTAATAGGACAAGTAAGATAATTATGGCCATTTCTATTACAAAAATTGCAAATAGCATGTGACATATATGAAGAACTTGAGTGATTATAATAGTATCCTTTTTTAACAAAATTATTTTTATGAAAAGAATTTTGAATATTGGACTTTGATATAGAAGGATTATCAAAGAAGTTTTTATAAGGTTTGTATTTTTGTTTTGGCATATATCCCAAGCCTGCCTTGTCAAAAACACATCTTTGACTACCAAGAAGTTTTTCAAAATTTCTTTTTTCATTCGTAAAGTTTTCAATAATATTTTCTAAATCAGTTTTCTTTTTCTTCAACTCAAGATTTTCATCTTTCAAAACAATACTTTCTTTTCTTAAAATATCAATTTCGTTTGTTAAAGAAGAATTTTTCTTTTTCAAAGCAGTATACTTGATACCCAATTTTTCAAATTCTTCATATACCTCTTCTAAAACATTTTGCAATTCTTCATATGAAGGATCTTCAATATTATCAAGATTTGTTACCTCAATGTCATCTTTAGCCATAAGACAAAGATTTGCTGATTCTCCCTTGCTTGCTTCACTATCTGAGCTACTTGAATCATCATCTCATGTAGCTTTCATTGCTTTTTTGCCTTTGTTTCGATCTTTCTTTAGTAGAAGACAATCTGACTTGATATGATCAGGCTTATTGCATTTATAACAAATTAAAGTATCATTTTTACCTGAATCTTTCTTGAAAAACTTTTTGAAAGATTTTCTTGGAGTTTTATTTTTCTTTAAGAACCTCTGAATTCTTCTTGTTATCATCGCAACTTCTTCATCTTTGTCGTCATTTTCCTCATCTTCGTCATTTTCCTCATCTTCATCACTTTCACTTTCATATGGAACAGCTTTAAGTGCCAAGCTCTTATTTGACTTTCCTTCTTCTTCTCCTCTTTTCAATGTGTACTTATGGGTGATAAGTGACCCGATGAGTTCATTCACTTCAAGCTTCTTGAGGTCTCTAGCTTCAAGAATCGCTGTCACTTTTGATTCCCAACGTTTTGGTAGAGAGTTGAGAATTTTTCTTACTATCTCCACTTTGGAATAAACTTTGCCAAGAGCTGTCAAGCTGTTTATGATGTTAATAAAACGAGTGTGCATACTAGAAATAAATTCATCATCATTCATCTTAAACATTTCATATTCATGAGTAAGAATATAAACTTTTGATTCCTTGACTTGAGAAGTTCCTTCATAAGTAACTTCCAAGTTATCCCAAATTTCCTTTGCTGTAGCGCAAGTCATTACTCTATTAAACTGAGCATTATATAATAAATTTATAGCAGTTAAATTCAAAGTATAAAGTCTATCGTCTTCACGATCGAACTCTTCTTATTCCTTTTTGACCTTTACTCCATCAACCACTTTTGTTGGAATATAAGATCCACTTACAATGCATTTCCAGATTTCTCGACCTTGAGCCTGAAGGAATATTCTCATTCTAACTTTCCAAAATGAGTAATTGTCTTCGCAAAAGAGTGGAGGCCGACTGCTAGATTGACTTCCACCAAATGAAGCTGCAATGTTAGCCATAAGATCTTAACTCAAAAGATAGTTAATCTTATAACAGAGCTCTAGCTCTGATACCAATTGTTGCCCAGATGACTAATACAAGAGCGGGGTGAATTGTGTTATATTATAATTATTAATATTTATAAATCAAATACACAATATAAAATATTAACAGAATATAAAACAGTAAGAAATATAAAGAGTAGGGTAAGAAAAAGCAAACTCAGTATTTTTACGAGGTTCAGCCCCACTGCCTACGTCCTCGCCTCAAGCTACCCCTTGAGGATCCCAAATTCACTAGTCAATCTCCTTTACGTGGAAATAGAAACATATTACACCTTTGAGCAGCACCACTCCAAAGAATCCGTGTAGAACACCCTCTACACTTCCAATCACCTCACACTTGGTGATTCAACTATTCCTTGTGTAGAACACCTTCTACACACACAAGGGTTATACGCACCCTCTTACAAATACAAGAGTTGATAGTGGGTAGACTATCAAAGTACACTCCTCAACGAGTGAGATAGAAATAATACAGCGCAACATATATCTCTCTCAATAAGAACAAGAATTAAGATTCAAAACTTTAGAAAAGAGAGAATGAGAGCTTTGAAGGAATGATGCAAAACTTAGCAATAGATGTGTAAGCTCTTGTTGTGATTTTTGTAAAACTCAAATGAGCTATTTATAGGCAAATGAGTTTTCAATTTCAAATTTGAAAAGATTCCCATGTCAAAAACATCATCATTTACTTTTCAAAAATTTCAAACCTAATATTTTACTTTTTGCATATGACAAAAGGAGCACACTTTACTTTTCAAAATTTTCAAACAAAGACATCTACCTTTTGCATAAGTTAAGAAAAACATCCATCACTTTTGAAAATATTCAAATAAAACACGCACATGTAAAATATGACAATCAATCATCTTAATATTTTCAAAATTCAAACCTTTAATCATGTCATGCACATGTGAAATATGAAAATCAATCATCTTTCAAAATTTTCAAATTTAATTTTCAAAATATTCATGCACATGTGGAAAATGTATTTTAATGCTTTATGATAAATATTAATTTTGAGCCTTAATCCTAATTTCGAATTTTTAAGAGATTTACAACATTACTCTATGATTTTAATGTGAATTTGTTCCCTTCTTGCTCATGCTTGGTTCCTTGATGTGCTTAATTCTATTGTGTAGACAACTTGAGCTTGAGACTCCTTTATTCTTTGAATTCATTTGTTATCATCAAAATCCATATGTAGATTTATAATTACACGAAACTTGAAACCTTGGGTTCAACACTATTGAATGCACACACCAGTTTGCAGATTGGTGAATTTTTCAAGCTTCCACAGAGGATAAGAGGAGAAAATGTGATGGATATCTTCAATAATATGGGAGATTTGCCAAAAAAATGCTTGTTTCCGAATAGTATCGAGAACCATTTGAGTATCACCTTCAAGAAACACCTGTTCCTGCTTTCTATTGGATGTCATCTTTGCAGCTAGAAGGGCTGCTTTTGCTTCTGCAATCAAAGGGGATGTAGTGCTGATTTTTTCTATTTGAATTTCTAAAATAGCACCCTCGTGGTCTCTACATATTGCTGAAGCTACTGAAAAATCATCTCTCACAGTTGCATCAAATGAGAAGCTTTGATAATTTGGTGGTGGTGGCTTCCAATTTATAAAAGTGGTCTTCTTTGTATGCCAGGCGTCCTTGTAGCTCAAATAAATCTTCTCCAGCTGAGTTTTTGCTTCGTTAATGGAAAGAAATGAGTTCATTATGAACGATATCATTCTGAATATTCCATATAAAGTCTATGATAATAACTGCAAAAAGTTAGAATTGATGTTCTTCAATTGCAGTTAAACCCAATTCTCTTTTGGGAAAAAGTATCATTCGCACCCAATATTGCATGCATTGAATAGGCAAATTCCCAAGATTTAATGGCCATGAACTTTGGATCGAGAGAATTGAACTATGGGACATTTGATGAACAAGTGTAAGGCCGATTCGGTTTCCTGATTGCGCAAAGGACAGTCTCTGAAAGGGGGTCCAACTCGCCCAGAACCCGAGCCCACAAGGTTATCAGGCCAAGGCCCGTTATCCGCACCCACCACAACGCAGTGTCCGAATTCAACTAGGGAGACCGAAACCGGGGACGAGCCAAGTCCCTGGTTATCCCGACCTGGGCAGGAGATGGTTAAACCAGCTTAGAGAGCACGCTAAGGACAGAACGACGGCTCACGTACTAATATATCTCCTGGACCCGTCTCCCATCAAGATCACTCCCATCAAGATCACAAGGACGGAATGGATCATTCTTTACATCAAGTGATCGAACAACCATTGTAGTACTCAGGGAATGAGCTTTGTCCATATAAAAGTGCTTTAAGACTTTCTCTGTATATATGGATTGATGAATAAAAATTCCATTTGGCAAGTGCTCAAGCTGCAGGCCGAGACAAAGTTTTGTTTTACCAAGATCTTTCATTTCAAATTCATTCTTTAAATATGTAGTGTTTCTTGAGATCTCATCAGAAGTTCCCACAATATTTAAATCATCAACATAAACCCCAAAAATGGAAAATCTGGATTCTAATTTCTTAATAAAAACACATGGGCATGTAGGATTATTCTCAAATCCTTCTTTCAATAAATACTTGCTTAGACGATTATACCACATGCGTCCGGATTGCTTTAACTCATATAAAAATATTTGAAGTTTGATAGAGTACATACTTTTAGATGTATTTGTAGATACTTCAGGCATTTTATATACTTCAGGCATTTTATATCTTTCAAGGATTTTCATATATATATCATGGTCTAAGGATCCATATAAATATGCAGTAACCACATCCATCAACCGCATCTCTAATCATTTTGTAACAATCAGACTAATCAAAAATCTGAATGTGATTGCATCCATAATAAGAAACTATGTTTCTTCATAATCAATCTCGAGTTTCTGTAGGAAACCTTATGCAACAAGTCGTGCTTTGTACAACACAATTTCATTTTTCTCATTTCGTTTTCGTACAAATACCCACTTATATTCAACAAGCATTACACCATTTGGTGTTTGAACAACAAGTCCAAATACTTCTCGCCTTTACTAACGTGTTTAACTCAACTTCAATAAATGCTTTCCATTTTGGCCAATCATTTCTATGTCGACATTTTTCGACGGTTCTTGGCTCATTTTCTTCAATACTTTTGGTAATGTCAAGAGCCATCTTATATGAAAATATGTTGTCGACAACAATTTTATTTCTATCTAGAATTTCTCCAGTACTTATAAAATGTATTGAGATCTCATTATTTTCAGGTACCTGTTCCTCTTCAGGGGAAAACATTTCATGAAACACTCTTTCAGGAGGTCCCTTTTCAAGAGATTTTGGAATAGAATATTTAACCTCTTCAGGAGCATCAACTATATTTGTAGCCTGTATTTTAGGTATTGGTTCTTCAAGAACACCAAATTCATTTTGTATCTTTTGCCTTCGAAGAATTTTGTCTTTTGCACCAATAGGTCTTCCACGCTTCAAGCATGTCTTAAACTCACCTACTACTATTTTGACAACTTGTCTTTCAGGGACTTCAATACTTTCTAGAGCATTAACAACAGGAATATAAGATTTTACTACACCTTTAGTGTCAGTAAATATATCCGGTAATTGATTTACAACATTTTGTAAATGAATAATCCTCTAAACTTCTAGTTTACGATCATTTATAGGAAGATCAAATTGGGACAGGGTTTTATTATTCCAAGTAATTTCTTGTCATACTTCAGGCACCGATTTTTCGTTACCTAGTAATAGAAAAGTAGATTCGTCAAAGTAACAATCCTCAAAACGTGTTTTAAACATATCCTCTGTAAGTGTTTCAAGGTATCTAATAATAGATAGAGAATCCAAACCAATATATATCCCAAGTCTACATTGAGGGTCCATTTTTATACATTGTGGAGGTGCAATTGGACTATATACAGCACATCCAAAAGTACGAATATAAGAAATATTTGGTTGTTGACCAAATGTAAGCTGTAATGGAGAATATTTATAATATACAGATGGTCTAATACGAATTAATGATGATGCATGAAGTATAGCATGTCTCCAAGCATAAACAGGTAATTTTGATTTCATAAGTAAAGGTCTAGCGATTAACTGAAACCTTTTGATCAAAGATTCAGCCAGACCATTTTTGAGTGTGTATGGGCAACAGGATGTTCAACGTCTATTCCTATTGACATGCAATAGTTATTAAAAATTTGAGACGAAAATTCGTCTGCGTTATCCAATTGAATGGTTTTGATTGGATACTCAATAAATTGTGCTCGTAATTTGATTATTAGAGTAAGAAGTCTAGCAAATGCAACATTTCTAGTGGAAAGCAGACAAACATGTGACCATCAACGTGATGCATCAATCAAAATTATAAAGTATCTAAATGGTCCACTTGATGAATGAATAGGCCCACAAATATCTCCATGAATCCTTTGTAAAAAGGATGGAGATTCAACAACGATTTTTTAGGGGAATGATCTTATAATCAACTTACCTTGAGAACATGCAGAGCATAGATATTCATTGGGTAAAAGAATTTTTTGATTCTTTAAGGGATGCTCATGTGAATTATTAATTATTTGTCTCATCATTATTGATTCCGGATGTCCAAGGCGTTCATGTCAAGTCATAAATACTTTGGAGTCAATACACTTCTGGTGCAGTATCAGATATGATTCAATTGTTCTCATCTTTTTATAATACAATCCAGAAAAGAGAGCATGTAGTTTTTCTACTATGAGTTTCTGGCCTGATAATATTTTAGTAATGAGAATATGCTCTTTACTATCTTCATTAGTCGTTTCAATATGATAATCATTACGACGTATATCTTTAAAACTAAATAAATTTCTTCTAGATTGTGAAGAAAATAGAGCATCATTAATACAAAATTTAGTGTCATTAGGCAACACAATATAAGCTCTTCTGGAGCCCTCAATTAAATTTGATGAATCTGATATGGTATGGAGATAGGTTTTGCTTAATGTTAGATATTGAAAATATTTCTTATCTTTAAGAATTGTGTGAGTTGTAGCACTGTCAGCTAGACATACATCTTTATCATTTAACTCAGAGATAAAAAGTTCATCCATGTGATCTATGATTTTACATAACATACAAAATTTTCACTACAAATAATAAAGAAAAATATATTAATTAGGAGGAGCACTTCCATCTTCAATCAAGTGATCAATTCTACTATCAAGATTATTAAAGAAATCAGAAATATCAAAATGAGTGATATCTACATTTAATGAGTCATCTGATGGTTCTACTAAATTTGTTTCAATCCTTTTATTCTTTTCTTTTATAGATGTTAATATAAATCCGTCAAATACCTGGTCGTACGACAGGTACGTGACCAGTGTCCAGTTATTCCACATATATAGCACATCTCTTCACTTCTTTTTGAAGAATTATTTTAGGGGCTTTTACCCCTTTCTAAATTGTACCGCTTCTGGCGATACGATATATTATTATTAGTATCCATTTTAATGTTGTCACTTCTGGGACCAATATTTCTATAGTTTCTCCTACCACGTCCACGCCACCGATTTCTTCGAAAGGATACACCATTCGTTTCTGGGAATGATGCAAATCTAGTATCATTTACTTCAGGGAATGATATTGAACCAGTAGGGCGTGACTGGTTTTTTAATAAAAACTCATTGTTTTGCTCAGCTACTAGAATACGTTATATAAGTTCAGAATAGTTCTTGAACTTTCGCTCTCGATACTACTGCTACAGGAGCACATTCGAGACATGAAAAGTAGTATAAGTCTTCTGTAACATATCATAATCAGTGATTTTCTCACCGCATAATTTTAGTACTGAGCTTATTTTAAAAAGTGCAGAATTATACTCACTAACACTTTTAAAATCTTGCAACCTCAGATGCAACTATTCATAACGAGCTTTTGGGAGGATAACAGTCTTCTGGTGTTCAAATCTCTTCCTTAAATTATTTCATAAAATAAAGAGATCTTTTATTATAAAATACTCAGTTTTTAATTCTTCGTGAAGATGGTGGAGAAGGAAAATCATTATTTTAGCGTGGTCCTGCAGGGACTCTTGATTTCATTCTTTAATTGTTTCTCCCATATTTTTTGCATCAAGATGAATTTCAACATCAAGAATCTATGATAAATAATTTTTCCAAAAATATCAAGAGTAACAAATTCCAATTTTGTAAGATTTGTCATTTTCTACACATATAAATAATGAAATAAATATATATCTCTCAGAAATATATTTATAAAATTACGTAGATTTTATCAAATAATAATTATCAATAGAATATATCATATTCATATTAAAGACTACAAATAATATGTTGAAAAACTTACTTGAAGAATAAAATCACTAGCTTTGGTATCGGTAGAGTTTCGTGCGGATAACGTGTTATAAAACTAGAATAAAAACTATTATTGCAAAAGAAAATATTTGAAACTTTTTATTTTTCAATAACTGAATTTTCTCTTTCTTTTCTTTCTTCATTTCTCTCATCTTTCTTTATTTTCTTTTCTTTTCTTCGTTCTTGTTTCTTCTCTGTATATACATAAAATTGATCTCAAACTCTCTATTTATTTGTTTGAGACGGGGGGATGAAATATTTGTGCAGACAAGGGAGAAACAAGAAAAGTGATGAGAAAGAAAAAGAGAAAGAAAACAAGGAGGGTGGGGAGAGAAACGTATGGGGCGTCATTCAATGTCTCCTTCCCTCAATAATTTACAACAACAATTGCATTTTCTTTTCTTTTTCATGACGTTTCTCGACAGCCAAACAAAAGATAATCCCCATTATAGTACATGCAAAAAAAAAACAAAAAAAAATGCCATACTTATCGTCTATCTTCAATTCCTTCGAAATAAAAACCATATGAAAGCAAAAGGAAAGAAGAAAAAAAGTTAAAAGACGGGTGAGAAAATCTAAACACTCTATGCTGGTGATAATTTCTAACAGAGAGTATGGTTGGCTTGTTTTTAATAAGGTGAGCTAGAAGATTGGACGAAGAAAGAGAAATCTACTAAGCAATATTTTATATATCTGCCTTCTTGACCAGATTGAGCACTGTGTGCAAGTATTGAAGAACTGAAACCTTAAAGAAGATTGCTCCCTAGGAATTTTTTGGAGCAATTTTTTTTGTGGATTAAACTAAGAGAATTTGAGGAGGGGAAACCAGTCAAAGGTTGAAGGTGAACGAGGGAAAAAGCAAGAGATTTCAAGGTGATTGATCATTGAATGGCGTCAGCGTCGAATCAATTTTGATTTCGAACGACCCTCTTGTCAGATTTCCTTCTCTTTAGATTTTATTTTTGTATTACATGTAATCGATTCTGTCAATGATTTGGTGAAATTTTTGAAGTGTCTTTACTTTACTAGCAAGCTAGAAATACTAAATAGGGCCTTCAGTTAGTATGAGATAAAAAAAAAAGTCTTTTCTGGTCAAGTTTCAACTCTAAATAGAAAATAGGGAAGGATGACGAAAAGCACGAGTTTATTTTGCAACCCATCCATTGTGTGAATTTTTTTTAAAATATTTCAAGTGTTAGAAAATACATGTAAGAAAAAAATTAGAAAATACATGTAAGAAAAAATAAAAAATAAAAATCACATTATACAATTAACAGTGGCTCCCAGCAGTAGCTGCAAAGCCACCCAAGTGTTAAAATAAAGAATAATGCTAGAGAGCAACCACACTCAAGTGCACACACTCACATGAATAGTAGTATAAACAGTACAAAAATGATTGGGAGCATCCACACTCATCACACTCACTCTCACTTGAACAGTACATGTGTATAGTTCATGTGAGAGTGAGTGTGAATGCTCTCTAGCATTACTCATGAACAGTAACATGCTACTGTTCATGTGAGTGTGTGCACTTGAGTGTAGTCGCTCTCCGTCATTTTTGTAAAATAAAACATTTTATTCTTGATAGGATTGTTAGGGGTGTGATGGGCTTCTATGGCCATGGGCCAATTGAAGACTTGCAAATATGAACTCATGAGGTATTATGGACTCTGAAGACGAATGGCAAACGTGATGCAATAATGGGCTTGAGGCTCAAGCCCATAATTGTCAGAACTATTTATCATTTCTTGTTATTTTACACTGTTATTATTATTAATAAAAAAAAATACTCTATTTTCATTTTATTTAAACTGATGATTGCATTGTACAAGACTCAATCTATGTCTACTGATGCTTCTTCCATCCAATACATACCTTCTTGCATGTTGATTGCTTTTTTTCCTAACTCATGAGCAACAACATTTGCCTATCTTTTAGTAAAGTGAATTGACCAATTGGTTCTATGGATTAGGACCTCTTTTACGCCAAATACTAAATACTCTCTTATCCATCCACCCATGTAAGACCTCATTACTATGTATAGCTCTTGTAATAGCCCTGTGATTCTCCTTTGAATATTGCTTCTTGCACTTGTAGGTCTTGAGCTATCTACATTGCTTTCCATAGAGTTGTAATTTCAGCTACTTCTACTCCACCAACATAGTCTTGCTTTATACAACATAAGAATATGACATCCTCTGCAAAGTTTCTAGCCACAAATCCTATTCTCAATTTTGATTCAGTTGTGTTAATAGAAGCATCATAGTTGATCTTTATGATGGTGTCATTTAGTGGATTCCATAACACTTATTGTCCATTTGAGCCGCTTACCCTTCTTTCATTGGATCGTTTGGCCTGTGCTTCATAGTAAAGATCTAACCATTACTCTGCTAGTTGTATTACAATTTTTGGCCCTTCGAATTTGTTTTCAAATATCCATTTATTTCTTCTGACCCAAAATTTTTGTTAATATTGCTGCGATTCTCTCTAATGCATTTTGTTCCAAATTTTCCTTAAGTTTCTCCCACAAATCTATAAAATCACCTTCAGCTTGATACCACTTATGTAAGTCGTTTTGTCTTTCTGCCCATACATCCTGAGTGGTTGGACAATTCCATAAAATATGTTGAATTGTTTCCTCCTCTTGCAGGCATATAGGACATGTTACTGAGTCTGCCACTTTTCTCTTGTAGAGGTTTGCTTTTGTTGGGAGTATTGAATGGACTGCTTTCCACATGAATTGTTGCACCCTATTTGGAACATTCAGATTCCATATCTTCTTCCATATGTTTCTACTCTCTTTACTATTTGAGCATTTGCCCATTTCTATCTGCATTTGATTTTTCATGACATAATAAACGCTTCTTACTATATATTTACCATCTTTGGTATATGCCCACACTGGTTTGTCTTCATCACCCCTCATACCTAGTGGGATACTGCAAACACAAATTGCTTCCTCTTTGTTAAATAATATCTATGTTATCAGACCGTGCTTCCATGTATGATTTTCTTCATTTATGAATTCAGCAACTCTTGCATTTCTTAGCAGTAGTTTAACTGGGGACAAAACTTTGTTTGAAACATTTAGAGGCAACCATTTGTCTTTCCATATCCCAACCTTTCTCTCATTCCCAATTCTCCAAAGCAGCCCATTTTTTACCACGTGTTTTACTTTCATGAAACTTCTCCATATGTATGATGGATTGCATCCCATTTTTGCATCACAGAATTGGATTTTCTTGTAATACTTCTCTTTGTAAACTTTTGCTTTTAGAGAATCTGGTTTTACTTGTAGATCCCAAGCTTGTTTTGCTAGCATGGATTTGTTGAAGATCTCTAAATCACGAAACCTCATTCCACCATCCTGTTTATTTTTCCCCACAGTAGACCAAGTCTACCCCAGTGAATTGCCCTTCCTTCATCTTTGTTTTTCCACCAGATTCTTGATATCACACTGTTATTTTACTTTTATTTCATGTAGTAGTACACGTAGCTACTAGCTGCTTGTTAGTTACAATCTTCCAGTATTTATTACCTGAAATTATACAATGGAATACACAGAAAAGTATTGAATGCCAAAATCCTCCTCTCATTCTCTCTCATTTGTACGTAGTTCACACTCTTAGTTAGCCTCTTCCTCCTTTCCCTTGTTCTTGTAATACATGGGTTTTGAAATTCAGGTAGCGAGAAATGAAACTTATCTTTTCTTTAGAGGTAAATATTTTCTTTGATTGAGCGAAAAGCAGAATTTTCAATATTTTACTGTTAGAACTTTAAAAGTGATACTGCAACCCTCACATTATAATATTATGAATGGTACTTTTAATAATGATACCTACTCATGCACACATGATTTTTTTTTTTTTAATAAATATATAATATAGAAATTATGAATAGCTGAACTGAATTGATTTAAAAAGAATATAATAAGAATATACCTACAACCCTTTTATAACTATTTTTCAACTCATCTTTAAACAACTTATGAAACCATGTCACTCTATCAAACATAACTTTTAATATTATAAAACTACCATCCAATTTATGTAGAATTATAAAATAGTCGTAAAACTGACATTTTTCATACTTTAAAAAAATATCAATTTGCTTTTCTTTTATTTCTTTGCATAATCCTTTATAATTTTCAGTTTTGCCCCAACTTGAATTAATATTAAGGTACATTGGATACTTAGAATATCTCGGTATATCCGCAAATAATAGTAAAATGATTTAAGTTAAAATATTTTATTGAGCTTTGAAAATTGAGAGAAAATAATTATATAAAAACATTATAAAGTCAAAAAAAATTATTTTGATTTTTTTTTTTTTGAAATTTTGAAAAAATAGTATTGTTTTTTGTACTTTGTTTGAAAGTTTAAAAAAATTATAATAATTAATTGAAAAAAATGAAAATTTGAAATTGAAAATATTTTGTGTTCAAGTGATATTTAGAAAATAAATATCTAAGAACACTTAAAAAAAAATTGTGTTGCCAAATAAACACAAACTATTTTAGGTCTCGTTTGGACGCTTAAAATATGGAATATGATAATCTTTATATTGGAGTGATGTTTAGAAAATAAATATCTGAAAACACTTAAGAACATTGTGTTACGAAACGGACACAAAAACTATTTTAGGTTTCATTTAAACACTTAAAATATGAAATATGATAAGTTTACAACTATTTTATAACCATTTTACAATTCTACATGAATCGAAATATGGTTTTATAATATGAAAATTTATTTTTAATAGAGTGGCATAATTTAATTGATATATGATATATCATTACTCTTTGAATTCGAATAATTTGATGGATAAAAGTCCGTTTTCAAAGTTCATTAGTGCATTCTCATTAAATTTATCAAATGTCAGTTCAAAATTTAGCTAATATTATATGAGTTTGTATTTGTCTATTTCATTCAAATCCAATTCACATATTGGATTATCCATTCTATATAATAATAAGATATTATTACTTTAATAATTTTTTATTGAATTTATTTTTATCACATTTTGTATTTATACCGATTAAATTTTAATAATAATAAATATATTCTTATTAAAAATTAATATTAATATTTATCACATTTTTTAATTATTAAATTAATATTAAATATTAATATTAATATTAATAATTAAATTCTAATTAGAAAATTTTTATAAAAAATTACCATTAACTTAGAAGAAAAAAAATAATATGCATATTTTGTAATTAAATTTTTAGATGGATTAATTTTTAAAATATCTAATTTATAAATATAAAATCTAAAAGTAAAAAACTTAAGTCCAACCCGTGTGGACCAAGATGAAAAGCTAAAGCCTAGCCCGTATGAAACCCAGCCGAAAAGACATCCCAGCCCACCTCCACTTAAACGACATCATTTGAGCCCTACGTTTAAAACTCTAAACATATTTCTCATTCTTTTTTTTTTTTTTTTTTTCTCTCTTCCACTTTCCCTTCTTCCCCTCTGCTGACAACCTTCACTCTCTCAAATTAGTTCATCTCTCACTCGACGTCTTCATCTCTCTCATGTCTCATCTCTCTCTCTCTGTTTCTCTCACTTCTGTCCGCTCTATTTCGTTGCATACCAAGAATCAGTGAGCTTTTTCTTTTCTCTCTTTTCTGACTTTTGATTTTGTGTTTAGAAAGAATTCATGTTAGAATACATCAAATAAGGCCTTTTTTTTCTAATAGTTGCTCATAAAAAAATATAATTGAAAAAGTCCAATTTATTTTTAGAGATGAGATGAGATGAGATAAAAGTGAAAAAAATAAAATAAAATATTATTGTAAGATATTTTTTTAATAATAATTTTATATAGGAATTTTAAAAAGTGGTATAAGAATTTAAAAAAATTAAATTTCTTATTATATTTTGTATAGAGATTTGAAAAAGTGTAAATATGAGTTTTAGTCTTTTAGATATATTTTTAATTTTTGATCTCATCTCAAAACAAACGAGGCAAATACAAGAGTGAGGGACAAAATAACAACCAACCACAAAGGGGCATAAAAGGAACTAAAAGTTAAACAAAAAATATTATTTATTTTTGTTCATTTAAGTCTCGTTTGAATTCGGAAAAGAGACGAAATAAGTTGAGTTGAATTTATTTTTGAATATTATTATTATTTTTGAATTCGAAAAAATTGATTTAAAAATTGAAAATATTGTATTAGAATTTGAAAAAATTGTATTAGAATTTATATTTTATATGAAAATATGAAAAAATGTAATGACAAGTTTGAAATAAGTTGAGACGAGCTCGTCTTGCCTTCAAATATAAATAGGGCCTTAAAGATAACAATTTTTTAAGTTTTTTTTATAAGTATTTATTAAGTATATTTAACATTTTCTATGTATTTATGCATAACATTTTAAATGAATTGTTATTTAAGTGATGATTACTCTATAATCATTTTAAATATCACATATTAATATGATTTTATGATAAAAAAAAATTAAGAAAAAAAAAGAAAATGAAAGAAAACCTCGCCGACATTGGGTTAGTAACAGTCCAAAACAAACCAATGGTAGCAAGTCTCAACAAGTTGCCACTCGTGGCCAAAGCCTGTCCAAGTCAAACAACACTTTCCACCTGGTGACTGGTCCATCCGGTTACCCTCCATCGCTTTCACGCCTTCCACCGACGGCCCACAGCCGGTACACGTTCAACCTGAATCATGAATCAATGGACTTCCTTACCTACTGCACAACTCGCACCTTGGTACTGTACACTCGTTGACGTTTAAAAAGATCTCACCCGTCCAATGTGAAAACATGGGATCTGAGCCGTCGCTGTTTTGGTGGACAAACCCCAACAGGATGCAGCTGAAACTGTCTCCGTACGATGCTTACCCTTTTTGTCACCTAAAAAGATTAACATCTTATTTATTTTTAGAAATAAAATGAAATAAAATAAAATAAAAATTTTAAAAATAAAATATTATTAATAAAAAAAATTTAATATTAGTTTTATTTTAAAATATGAATAAATATTTTTAAAATTTTAAAAGATTAAAATTTTATTATATTTTATATAAAAAAAATTTTAAATATAATAAAAAAATTTAAAAAATTTAAAATTTAAAATTTAAAATTTTTATCCCTCCAAATAAACCAAATCTAAATTATAAAAATTACCACGCCATCGTACGACCAGTGAAAGCCACATTTTTCTATACTTTTTGTTTAGGGAGACGCTGGGATGCAGTTGAGCTTCACCCTAGTGTGATTACAACCCATTTCTTAAATTCTTATAATTTTTATAAAAATATAATAAAAATATTTAAAAATACAATAAAAAACATAATAAAAAATAAAATTTAGAAAACAAAATAAAATAATAAAAAACACAATAAAAAAATAAAATAAAGATAAATTTTTAAAAGAGATTTGACCTCAGACTAGTTCCCGGCACCGCTGATGGCCGTGGACGACGCCGCCCAACCCAAACAGACTTATTTTAGATTTGAAGTCATCGAAGGCACACTAGAAATCATCGAGTCTCGTCATTACAAGGATGAGATCGTCAACTTCCTTTAATTTCGATAGGATAGACAATATGTCCACTACCGCTAGCAGGAACTGCATTTGGGGGTTCGGTCGGTCATTTGCAGGAACCCATAAATTCTCTTTTGTTTAAACATTTGCATGTGTACACGAGCGATAAGAACGCGTGGGAGGATATCTGTCAAAAAATGTCCCTGACAAAAGAGACTACTTTGGCAATACGTGTCAGTCTTTCGTTGGTTTACACAGAAATAGTGATCAGTCCGCAGTGTCCTTATCCTGCATCCATCAACGAGTGTTTGCTCTTAATGCTTTCTAGTTGGTGCGAAGTCGTCTGATCACGAAGATGGGCAGGGATTAAGGTCCTTTTTGTACAATTTTCATCTTATTTTATTATAATAATTTTTTTTAATTTTTAAATAAAATATAATAAATAATTTATTTTTAAATTTTCAAAATATTATTTTAATATTAATTTTTAAAAAAATTAATTTTAATTTAAAATTATTATATTTCATCTCATTATCTAAACGAAATTTAAATAAAAATATTGTGGATTGAATACAAATAAAATTAAAAGTTATGGCTCTTGAACAAAAAACTAAATATTTTATCATAAATATATCATATTTTTTAATTTATATTCACATTGCTTGATAGATCAGATTTAAAGCAATTCTTTCTAGAAATTTATCAAATTAATTAAAGATAAATGAAAAAACTACTGCCATAAATATCTTACTCTTTATAATAAGATATATCGAAATATTTTGGCTCTAATTTTGATCAAACCAAATCCAAATTAAAGACCTAAACAAAGGTTTTAGATACAATTAATTTGAGAAAATACAGACTACAAATAAGATAAAATAAAATAAAGTTGTTTCTTAATGGTGATGAAAAAAAGAGTGCATTGTTACAACATAATCCTTAGCATGACTATGAAATTATCGTAAAAGCATATTGTCCTATTATTTTTATTTGAAATGTGGAGAGATAAGACACAAATCATATTCCTATAATTTCTTATTTTTATTTATATATGAGCTAATAGTGGAAGTAATTCAATATTTGATCAAATCTTCTTTCTCATTTATCATTAAAATATACATTATCGTATTCTACAAATGCCCATTACTATATTGGTTGTCTGTCAACATTAAACGTGTACTTAATGGTATAAAAATAAAAGGAAAATGCTATTCACCATACCGATGGGTCCTGTTGGAATTTTGTTTTTTTTTTTTTGGTTTTTTTAATATAATTTTTAAGTAAGTATTTTGAAATAATATTATGATTTTTCTTATATTTTTAAAAAATGTTTTAAGATGATAAAAAAATCATGTAAAAAAACATATTTTTTTATGTGATTTTTTTAATATCATAAAAAATATTTTTTTTTAAAAATACAACATTATTTAAAAATATTTACTTAAAAATCATATTAGAAAAAACTAAAAAAAATAAAAAATTCAACTGGACCTATCGAGATGCTATTCACTGGGGTGAATAGCACTGCCCAAAATAAAATAACTTTGGGTTCTCAACTAAAAATATTACTGTTTAAAAAATTCCTGAAAATTTAAATCGGATGTAGGCCTATTCATCTGGGCTGAGGTTTACTTAGTCTGATTCTGAAATTTTTTATTTTTTAATAATTTTGATATTTTTATTTAAGAGGTTCAAAAATTCCTAATCCAAAATCTAGATTTTCGAATTTAAAACTCGAAAAAACAGGCTTAATCGAATGCTCCAAAATAGATTAAAAAATAATAATAATAATAAAAATAAAGCTATATAAAATATTGTTTAAATATAAATAGTATTTACAGACCAAATTAAATAATAAATAAATAAAACACATAACTATGTGATGCAAATATTTTTTTAATAAAATTAATTTTCTAATTAGAATTACCAAATGTAAGAATTACTCAACTAGATAATTCACTCTTCTTATATTCTTTTATATATATTTTTAAATGCTTATTGCATTGTTCTGTATATTGGTATGCCACGTCGAGAAAAAGAGCACCGGCACTGCACCCATTCTCTTACCTTCCACTCGCCAACACCTTTCTTTCTTTCTTTTTTTATTTATTTATTTTTTATTTTGCAAGTAGACATATATATTATAAGATAAATAATTACAAAAATACAAGATTTAATGAGGTATGAGTCTCCAACAATCTTCCTAATTCAACAAAAACATGGAAAACACCAAAATAAAAAATGAATTTAGAATCACAAGTGTGACTTATACCAATCTCAAAAAAGGAACGTCGCCCAAAGCGCTTATAAAACAGTCCGATAAACAGACTATTTTACTATGACAAAAAGTTACAATGAAAGAATGTGAGTTATATTCTATTAAGTCGATCTGTCTAAAGGATATTTTACATCCACGTCGTCTAGATCCCTAGTTAAGGAAAGCAAAAAACAGTCGTTCGAAAACGAATCAATACACTGAAAGAGGACCACCGCCGACAGTAGCAGCGCATGAGGAGTATGCGCTGCATTAGAGAGAAAACTGGCTAGACAGAAAGAAAGCCCAAAAGCCGCTGCCCCCAAAAGAGCCACGCGTGGTGGCAAGGAATCACTCCAGGTGCGGCGGCGCGTGAGAGCCAATTGCGCTTTCCTAGACACGTGAGATTGACGCGCCGCACGTTTGAAAACTTGCTTCCTCCCCTCACATAGATCGACAAGAGTAGACTTTATTGGACTGGCGCGTAGTGGTTTTTGTAGCCCGAAAACCAGCAGATCGACAAATCCTAAAATACCGAACAAAATTCTATAAAAGCATTAAAAAAAATTATAAAAATAAATAGAAATTGAGTTATAAAAACCACAAAGGGTTGGACAGTTGCTCCTCCCTCCCTCGAAAGCAAGCGACAATATCAAAAGAGGGAGCTAGAGAGAAAACGAGAATATTTCTAGAGAGAAAACGAGTTGTAGAACTCCTAGCAGTTGAAGTTGAAGTTAGTGCATATTTAAGATTGCGGTAAGAAATTTTAATTTTGAGATTTATAATTTATAATTTAAATAATAAAATTTATATTTTAAAAGTTATTTATTATTTAATAAACATATATTTAAAGTATTTTTAAATTAGTTATAATAATTTTTTTAAAATATAAAATTATCTTTAAGAATTTTTGGATAAAAATTTCAATTTGATATTTTGGAAAAAAATCGACTTTTAACTTTTTTTAATTGATTAAAATATTTTTTATAAAATTATTAAACATATCATTTTTTTAAAAATAATTTTAACTATTTTAAAATTCGAAAAGTAAATTCAATCAGATTTAGTTTATCTTATCTTATATTATTATTATAATTTTTTTTAATTTTTATATAAAATATAAAATATAATTATTATTTTGAATTTTAAAATAATATTAAAAATATTTTTTTAATTTTTAATTGTTATTTAAAATTATTTCATCTAATTTTAATTTCAATGTGGAAACGCACTCAGGCTCTGTTTGTATTCGAATGTGAGTTCAACTCATTTCAACTCATCTTCATTTCATTATTATATTTTTATAATTTTTTATATAAAACATAAATTCTTATACATATTTTTCAATTTCCAATACACCTTTTTCAAATTCCAATACATCTTTTTTAAATTTTAAAATAATAATAATATTAAAAAATAAATTAAATTCATCTTAATTTATCTCAATTCACCTCATCTCTAAATTCGGGCCTTAATTAATTACCATCACTCCCTTTTTATGGACAACCTTGTCATATCACAATGTCACACAATCCACGACTCCCGTCAGACTAAGGCCATTTCTGTCATTTCAGTTGACACCAACACTGTCAAACATGTTCCCCCACATTATATTTCTTATAATTCTGTCACGTTTCTTTTTTTTCTAAAAATAAATTTCAGGCTACCAGTTAAGGAAAATTCTACTGTTTTTGGCACTTTTACAAACGATAGGATTGATTAAACTTATTACTATATTATTTTCATTTATCTTAAGTTTCCCTATTTGAAATTTTTAAACTTATTATTTTAGTAAATAATAGATATATTATTTTAATAAATAAAACTTATCTAATCGTCAATTAAAATTTAAAGCGATAGATGAAGGTATTGCGGCGAGAATAAGAGGCCGATGTAATATAAACAGCCTGACTGTGTCTCAGGAATGGGAATTACAAAAATAACTAATAATTACCCAATAATTTCTCAACAAGATGAAAACCAACAACAAAATACCAAACCAAACGGAAACAGAGACACAGTACTCCATGAGTGTGTGTGAGAGAGAGAGAGAGACAGAGAGAGACGAAAACCCAGAAATCCAAGCACTTCCGTCTTTCTCTCTCTGTATCTGTTTCTGTCCCTGACTTTATTTCTCTCCCCATTTGATCGGAGCCTCTCATTCTTTGTACAGAAACTTTCTAGAACCGTCCTCGTTACTGTACGATCAGTACCCCTCTCGTCCGGTTTCGAAACCCCCCTCCCGAGTTCGTACAATGGAGCGGTATGGTCAGGCTACTGAAGGCTCTCAGTCCGATCCGTCGCCGGAATGGACCGCTCAGGGACCTGAAATCGGACTTGAAGGTAAGCTCAGAGACCCTGCATTTCAATTTCATTGTCGTTTTGTGACAATTTTCTGCGTTCTGGCGATGAGGATTCCAAAATTGCTGTGGAATGTGTGCGAACTTTATTGGGTTTTGATCTTTCGTGTGTTTTGCGGAATGTAGAGCCTATGTGGCAGTTGGGATTGGGCGGTGCAGATTCTTACCCGGAACGGCCGGATGAGGCCGATTGTATCTACTATCTGCGAACCGGGTTGTGTGGGTACGGCCCACGGTGTCGGTTCAATCATCCCCGTGACCGCGGCACGGTAAAAATTTGGAATTCCATTTCATTTCGTTTCGTTTCGTTTCATATGTTTGAATTTAGGGCTTAATCGGAACGTTTCTACTCGTTTTCATTATGATAATTCGGATTTTTGGGCTGAGTTTGATTTGATCTTAGCTTTGTGTTGGGTTTCATGGTGGGTTTGTGAAACTTGAGCATTGTTGTCGGTGTAATTTGTGTTGAAGTCTTTAGATTTTTTTACTAGTTGTGTCAGAATTGTGATTGTTCGAAACTTAAATGAACGAGATCTGCATAGTTGATATGGTGATTCCTAATTTGATTATGATGAAAGTACACTGCTCAGGTAATAGGAGCTGCAAGATCTGGGGGGGAATACCCAGAGCGAGTGGGCCAGCCTGTGTGCCAGGTACTTATTTGGTTATTCTAGTTGATTTTGAAACTCAGGTTGTATGCCGAGTGGCTCATAGTATACAATGTCTGTTCGGTCACTCAGTCCTACTTGATTGTTACCGTTTGTGTTTGTAATCTGTAATTAAACATGTTTTATTTGGTGGTCTCTTTGTTTGATGATTCATCAAGATTTTGAGCTCCCATTCTGTTGACAATACTGTTCTTGCTTAATTTTCAGTATTATATGAGGACGGGGACATGTAAATTTGGTGCTTCTTGTAAATACCACCATCCTCGGCAGGGAGGAGAATCTACTCCTGTACAACTAAATTATTATGGGTACCCATTACGTCTGGTCTGTACTCCTGACATCTAGTCTAATTTTTCAAATCTTTTGTTATATTGGAACCACTTCTAGAAAATACACATTTCCTCAGTGTGCACTTAAGTTTGATCTAAACAGGATTTTTTTTGACAGGGTGAAAAAGAGTGTTCCTACTATGTAAAAACTGGGCAGTGCAAGTTTGGTGCGACATGTAAATTCCATCATCCACAGCCAGCTGGCATACAAATTCCCGCAGCATCATTAGCACCACCAATTGCAGCTATGCCTACACCTACATTACATCCAGGTGTGCATTCTTCATCTGTTCCTTCCTCACAACAATATGGGGTAGTTGTTGCAAGGCCTCCTCTGCTACAGGGCTCATATGTTCAAAGCCCTTATGGTCATGTGCTGCTACCAAGCATGGTTCCCTTTTCGGGTTGGAGTCCTTACCCGGTAGGTGAAGCTTTCTTACTTCTCTATTTTTTGGTACTGTATTCATTTTATTTATGCTGTTAGCCAACTTGTGCAGGCACCCATGAGCCCAGTCCCCTCTCCTAATTCTCAGCCCACTGTCGGTTCCGGGCAGCTTTATGGGATGACACATTTGTATCCAGGAACACCCACCTATACTGGAACTTATCAGTCTTTGCCTTCTTCTATTGGTCCATCAAGCAGTAGTCAGAAGGAATACTCACTTCCAGAAAGACCCGGGCAACAAGAATGTCAGCATTACATGAGAACAGGAGATTGCAAATTTGGCTCTTCATGTAGATATCATCATCCACCTGAATTGGTTGCATCCAAAACAAATAGCTCCATTGGTCTTCCTCTACGTCCTGTAGGCATCTTTTTACAACTTATTTGCATTTGATGCTTTGCATGTTGTTTGTTTGTATTTTCACGTAAACCTATAAATATCCTTTTGAATCAGGCAGTTTTTGCTTTTTGTTTTCCTTTGTTGAAAGAAACTATACAATATTAGTATTAGGTATCATCGCTTGTTTCATGTAAGGTTGGAATTGATTTTCCTGACTTCTACTGAATGGCTCATGTGAATTCTATATTTTTTAGTGTAGTCAAATACGTTGTAAATATATGCATTCTTCTTTATCTTTTTCCTGGAGATCCGGATTTAGCGGGCTCCATTTTATGGTTGATGTCTTGGTGAGAATTTTGCCGTTCATCTCATAACATCCAATGTGATTCCTTCAGGATATATATATTATATATATATATATATATATATATCTTAGGCCTCTTGTAGACATACTCTGAATATAAAACCTGATGTGGATATCTTTTTTATGATTTAAATAACATCATAGCCAACCATTTTCAAAGTTTATCTATTTAAGAATCTATGTCGGATGCTACCTTGCGTTTTCACTTTGCCTCAATTAATATTAGTGTGTAAAATGCTGTTTGTCCTGGAATGTGATTGTACTTGTTTGATACCAATATGAACATGTTTACTTTTTCTGGGCCTATTGGCCAAAGAATGTGTTATTAATGATTTTTTCAATATTATAAGATAATCATTCTTTGGATTATTGGGGGGAATCCTCTGTGTGTCCAGCCTAAATTGGTAATTTAAATTTCCTCATTTTTGTAATCTGTAAACTGTGATGTTTAAGATAACTTTTCTGGTTTTCCCACATTCATAAGATCTAGCAAAATGATAAAACAAACACATTATTGGGCTACATATAAGGTTATGGAAGTGTATTTTTACAGCTGGAAAACACTAGTTCCTTGCACAAATACTACATAGGAATTCATGAGAAAAATGCATGCAGATGAGTGTTTTTAGAGGAGGCTGAAGCTGAAGACTAATAGGTTTAGTAGGATTAGATTGATGTCTTATACTGATTTAGATAGGAAATGCTGCAATAGGTTTTGAACCAATTACTTTGTGAATTCAATTACATGAAAACTGTCAAATTGGACAAGAAATCTCTGCAGGAACAATGTTGAACATCTAGAAGCATTAAATCTAGATGAACTTTTGCTCTTAGCAGGAGCAATCAATGGTTGGTGCATATTATCTTTACTTGTTCCTACGAAAGGTTTTCTATATGGAAAGGAGAAAACTGCAGAGCTATGATTTCAATTATGATAAGAAATTGATAGATATTTGTCTACTGTTGTATTATAACGTTTTATGTGCTTCATTTTACTTCTGAGTGGCTTATTGATCAGTGTTTTACTCAGGGTGCACCGCCTTGTGTTCATTATGCTCAACGTGGTGTATGCAAGTTTGGCCCTGCATGCAAATATGATCACTCATTGGGAACACTGAGCTACAGTTCATCTGCATCTTCTCTTGCCGATATGCAAGTTGCGCCCTACCCTGTGGGATCTTCAATTGGTATGCTAGCCCCGTCATCTTCATCTTCAGAGTTGAGGCCTGAACTTATTTCAGGATCCAGCAAGGACCCTGTTTCATCGAGAATGTCTTCGTCAATGAGCACTTCTAGTGGATCAGTCGGTTCAACTTTCTCAAAGAGTGAACCTATTCCACATTTGACTATAGAACAGTCTGCTCAGGGTTCAGGCCCTTCAACTGGCAGCAGCAGTGGTGGCACAGGGGCTCGCTCTTCAAACTAAGCCACATCAAGTCATCCTTTTTTATTACTCTTTGACCAAATGTCATGAGCCAAAACATCATTTTTTGGTGGAAGTCCTCAAAAGGAGGCTTCATTTCTCAGTTATCAATGTTCCACGGTTCAGATCTAGCACACAAAAGCTTTAATCTTCTGTGTTCACATAGGCTTTTTATGGCCATGTCCTTCATCTTGAATAAACCATGGCCAACTTTTGAAAGTTTAGCATACTCCGTATAGCATTCCACCTTAATTCTGAATAACCATGAAGGAACCTGCAATTCTATCAGGCAACTCTGTGTCCATCTCTCTCCATTTTTTGGAGGAGTTGTGTTAATTTCATTCAATCCCTCTTCAAATGAAAAGAGATGTGTTCCATAGTGTTTTTTCTTCTACATTGACTGCGTCAATGTCTCTCTTTTTTGTTTTACTTTGATATGGGGAAAAAAGCTTCCAATTCATCTTAGAAAGGACTTTGAAGGTCTTCTTTTTCCCTCACTTTTTGTCTAGGGTCCATGAAAAAGGGAAGGAATCAAGAGACTCCAAGGAGGCATCAAGCTGCTTCATTGTATGAGATCAGATACAGTCATATTGTTGCAAATATGCTTGACTTGGTTCTTGATAAGTTTATTATGAAATACAAATATATGAAAAAACACCCTGGGATGTATGATAAATGTTCCCTTCCTTTTCTCCATTTATAAATGTGGTCTTATCTTATTGCATACTGTCATACTTGCTCGGCTCAAGTGGTAAAGGTCTTGGGCTTGGGAGTATGCTCCTCCAAAGTCTAAAGTTCAAATTCTCTTGGGTGCAAACAATCCTTAGAGGCTATCGGATTTGAAAATTTTTTTCTTGAATTTATCAAGGTGCATTTGCAGAAAATTCCATGTTGAGAGCCTGGACATCTTCAAGTTCAAGATTAGTCAGGATGCTGTTCTAGATATCCGGTGCCAATAATAATAATAATAATAATAATAATAATAATACCAAGCCTGTGGTAGTCTATCTCTCGCGCATGTGCACTATTCCAGGAATGGCGATGATTTACAATAGATCACTCTAAAGTCGTGAAGTTCAGCTGTGGGAGGTACGAAAATGCCAGGTAGATCTACCTCGGAAGATAGACTTGAATAAATTTGTACACATCTCTTGCTCTCTTGCCAAACACACGAAAAGAATGTAAGATGGAATCACTATTGAAGTGTATGACATGGGGGACACCATGACCACAATATTGCTTGATATATATTGGTCACTTCCGGACACTTGGTTCAATTATTTCCAACAAAAATAAATGAAAGGCTGGAGCTCGTTTTATTTGTTCAACATTCACCAATAATTCACCCGAGAACTGTGTAACTGTTCAATTACCTGCACAGCATGCAATGGACTTTTCAGATATTTATTAGCTTTGTGACTGATACATCCCTCAACTTGTGTGCAGTAGGCTTTGTATCATGCATTCTTCGTGAGTTTAGCCATCCCTTCTGGGCAAAGGCTGCACAAATAAGAAACGTTTTGAATCCTAAATTTTGCCATTTTTAATGATATCATTTCTAATTAAGTCAGCTTGTGTGATATTTTAAATGATTTTTTATTTAAGTGGTTAGCTTATAGAACAATTTAAAATACACCACATCAAGTGATATGATTAAGTGCATGTTTGAGATTACCAAGAAAAATATAATTTATAGTTTATGATTTAAATAATAAGCTCTATATTTTAAAAAATATTTATTGTTAAGTAAACATGTATCTAACACATTTTTAAAGTTAATTACAATAATTTTTTAATAATATATATTATATGCATGGATTTTTTTGATAAAAATTTCAATTTGTTATCTTTTAAAAAAATAGACTTTTAGTATTTTTAGGTAATTAAAACACTTTTTATAAATTTATTAAACATGTTATTTTATTTTTAAAATAACTTTTAAGCAATTAAAAATATTTTTTAAGTTTTGAAACGCAATTCCAAACATAACTTAAGAAATAATAGGTAATATACAAGTCCAAATAGACCAGCCCTATATAAACCCTTATTTAAAAAAAAAAAAAAAAAAAAGAAAGTGGACTCCATCAACAGGCAATGTGCCAAGCCAGTGCCTTTCTTTTGCTATTGGGTCCCTGATTTCAACAGCATATCGGCCCCAAGGACGCCACCTCACCCCGAGAAACCTCCCTGGCTCTACTGGCTTTCTCCGCGGCCTCTACTAGATGGGGATATGTTACACTCCATTAGTGTAGTAGGCTCACAGCCCTTGCAGGGTTTATCCAAGGTTTTGAGGTGGACATTAGTGTAGTAGTAGCGAAGAGAATCGGATCAAATTGGGTAAGATAACTAAAAAGTGGCAAAGGGAAAAGAGAAAATGATGTCAAAAGAGTTATAGCAAAATAAGATTAGAGTAAGTGAAGGTTTTGCTTTTTAATGGAAGTGTAAGTGTTGCGGGGAGCTCTTATAAAGACACTGATCTCACATCATGGAATGAAGGAAAAGCACACTGCGGATGTCATTCTTTGTAATTAAAATCCTGCTTCCTTTTCCACATAGATACTTAAAAATCTCTTTTTTTTTTTTTTTTTTTTAATTTGTATCCCTTTATACTTCATTTCATATTTAATAAGGGATAAGCTAATGTCTGAAAGCAAATGCCCCTTTCGGTTGTCTAAAACTCAAAATGAAGGTCTACAAGTTGAGCATAATATTTATGTATAACATGTATATATTTCAAAAGATGATAGCTTTGCTCCCATCGAGCCATATAATTTGAAAAAATCATGGGATCATGAATTAGAAGACCATGCCTTCTTGTATCTATAACATCTCACTTACTTTCCTCTATGCCTATGGCCTAATTGGCATAAGTTTCAACTTCCAAAATGAAGGTCTGAAATTCGAAACCCTCAATTCTCAAATGCATCAAAAAAAAATTTGACTTGCTAGTATGGAGTAGAGAAAGTAGGGGACTCAACAATCGTTAGGGGACTCAGAGGGCGACCTTGTCATCCTTAATGGTGATGGAGGGGTCCCCTCCCCCACCCATATTCACAACCTCCCTTCCCGACCACCCCTCATCTTGAGAGAGGGTGGCAAGGGACCTCATGCTGCCCTTGGTTTTACTATATTTTTTATTTTTGTAATTTCTTACTTGGTTTCTTATATAGTTATTATATGTTTATATTTTCATTTGTTTCATGCATATATTTTTATATTTTTCATGCCACATACAAATTTCTGCCTGGCCATATATACCATGGCCGGGTGAGTCGGTGACGCCACGTTAATATACTTGATTATAATCTGTCTTCCTACAACTTAAAATTCTAGTAATTATAAGATACTATCTACTCACCATATATATATATATATATAAAATATACAGATTTGATCATCGTAGGTCATACATATACATATACATATTCATATATATATATATATACACCGCCCCCCAAAACGAAGACTGGCCTTTCTAGCGAGCAATATGATACCTCCCCATGATAACTAAAACAGCAATTACATACGGTGTTGGAAATATGAGTAAAATTTAAGGAAAAACTTAGAAAAATATGATACTTTGCTAACATTTAGAAAATATTATAGGGAACTAGACGAGAATGCTCATGTGAATCCGCATTTTATGAAAAAATAATATTAATAATCAATCACTCAATTTCGTCCTATATGTTCTTGTCTGATTCTCAAAGGAGCAGTTGAGATTCTCTCTCACCAAACAGAAATTATCTAAAAGGCTTGAACCCTACATCAAAGTACAAACACAAAGAGTTCCCCCAGCAAAGGGCCACAAGTCAAAGTTGTATGGCTTTGCTGTTTGTCAGTTCATGTAATCCTCATGTATCACAAAAATGATTATTATTTATTAAAAAAAATGTCATTTATCATTATTGATCATCTATTAAAGTGACATTAAATTATTAGAAGATTATTTACTATCTTTTATTTATCTGTTAATCTTTTAATGTCACATCAATGACAATGATATAAAGGATAATATAAAATAAAATAAAATAAAAAACTTCTTTATTCATGTAATAGACTTTCAGCTGCGTGTGTTAAACTTATGATAAAAGGTTAAATAAGAGAAAAATGACTAGGTGATACAAGGAGATGAAGTAAACTCTCCAAGTTCGATTATTAGAGACATTCATGGATCACTGTCTCTTAAAAGTAAATAGAAAAGGATATGGTCAAAAGGGCAATCAAAAGCTTAAGAAAGCATCGAACTGCCCAAACAAAAGCTACTAATTAAACACTAAATCAGTTTATTAGGAATTCCAACATGCAAAAAGTATGAATTCATTCCTTTGATCGACCTTCACATGATGCCTAATTGGCGTTGGGAATAACATACACAAATCATAATCTAATGGTCGACTTCTGTTTCTTCTTTAAGCATTTCCCAAGTTATCAATCTTGGTCACTGCTTATTGTTATGGTCTGTCTATCTAAAGATTAAGATAATGGAAAAATTAAGCGAATTATAATTGCATATTACAACATAAAAAGAGAGAGAGAGAGAGAGAGAGAGAGAGATGGATTATAAAGAGTAATTTAGTTTAGATTTCTTTTAAGAGTGCCTTGTCTTTAGCATCTATAGCCCAAGAAAAAAAAAACTGAAATAGTTCAAAATATTGTTTCTGTTTGACCCATTTGTGTTATGCAAAATGCTTTCATGTCTATCTTTTTTTTTTTTTTTATCTAAAAGAAGAGGAGACGTCCAACATAGCTACTCTCTCTAGGCAGATAGGAGCCTCTCTCCATTGTGGAATATCTAGTTTGAGTTATAGTTACTACCCGATGAGCAAGCTCGTCATCACTGCACCAACACAATGTCAACTAGTCCAAAGCCTATCTCATGACCAAAATGTTAGGCTTTACTATCATAAGTGGTTTGAACTTATGTCCTAATTCGAACTCTTGATCTCGAAATCATGGCATACCAACTCGTACCAATTGAGATACCACTGCTTTCATGTCCAATAGAACATAAAACCAGGCGTTGTACTTTAGAAAATATGTTTTATGGCCTATACTTTTTGAGAGACCAAAAGGGAGCTAAATGGTCACGAAACAGCTTACAGAAGATCAGAAAAAAACTGTGCCACTTTGAAACAGGCAATGCTTACATGTCGAATAGTACATAGAGCAAGGCCTCTCTCTCTAATTTAAAGGCTACCCGGGTTTTAGGGAAAATGACTGTCTCAGGACTTGGACTGTGATGGAAGAGACGACTCCGGGGAGTCGTGCAACAAAAATTCTGCACTTGTAAATATGGAAAATGATAGAAATATTATATTTTTATAATTTTTTAGACAACTACATTTTAAATAAGAAATATTTTTATAAAAATAACTTTAGAAAGTAATATCATTTTATATAAATACCATTATTTTAAAATATAATTATATAAATAGTTTTAAAAAAGGTTTTACAAGTATCATTGCTCCTTGTAATATAAGCTGGTTTTTTAGTGCTTATGTATATTACGACTCTCAACGAACAAACTCTTTGTGAACCACAAAAGAAAAATAGAAAATAAGAATTCAGAAGAATTATTGTGGGCTGTGCAATGCTAATAATTTTCCCTTCAAGTAATTACTAGCCATTCACACAATGTCACAAACGCTAGTAAACATCTTCACGCATAAAATATAGATAAAGGGAAGAGGAAAAAAGAAATAACAAGGGAACCCCGTAATTATATATAAAAGAACGTGTCAAAATACTCATTGAAAAATCAATATAATAGTAATAATAACAAATCTTTCAGTGTTATAAGATGTTATTTACCATCTTTTAATATTTTTATTTCATCATTTCATTTTCTAATGTAATATTAAAAAGTTAAATTTTATTTATTATTTATTATTTATCTGTCAATTATTCCATACCGCATCTGCATCAAGATACGGGAAAATTTTTAATTTAAAAGGTTTATAAAAATATTTATTTTTCCCTTCATCGTTATTAGTTCGGATGAGATGAACTTCATTTGAGTTGTTTAGTGTAACGGTTGCAGCAAGGGCACCCCTAAAATTTGTTTTCAAGGCAAAAATACAAAAGAGGTAGTTTCTGAAGAGCCAACTCACCACACAAAGGATAAAAATGTTGCACAATTTTGAAATCCAAAAATAAATCACTCATTGTCACAGGATGAGGATGGGTGCTGAAGGAGGATTGTCAAAGAGTGGATGCAGATGATGATCAATATTGCTGGCATTCGATGATTAACAGAATTAAATAATACTGAATATTAAGCCCTAGACTCAACGAATGGGCGAGCCAACTATTATACTATGAATAACTAATTCAGACTAATCATACAAAGACCTCTTTGGCATCAATAAAACCACAGCATTCATACATGCATAAGCAAGGTAGCTTTTTAATACCTTTGTAACATCAGAACCTCAGTATGTAAATCACCAGCAGAGCCGATTGTGGTCGTCACTTCCGCATGATCTGCCACCTAGATGGGGCACCCGCCCAGCAGAAACAATCAGGCCTCGAGCATTAAGCCATTTTTATTCATCGTCGTCTGTCGAAAGCACAAGCCAGGCCAAACTTCTTGGGGGCCTAATGATCTGAGCCGGATAATTTACATCACTCTCCCTGTCTGGGGTCAAGTGCAAGTAGATCTACAAGTAGTCTTGTAGTTCATCTGGCACATGCAACTTCTCAATGGCAGCCTGTCAAAGATGCAGAGGATATGAAAGGATAATAGAACCGAAGTTCCTTGCTCTCAGGAAAGAAACAACTTAGTGAAGGGAGAGGAAGACAGAAGAAAACCTACAATCTATTTGTAAAGTAATCGGAACAAAAACAATAGATTTTGTTTATTTTTGAAAACATAGATTGTATAGCCACAGCAAAAGCTAATAAAGATGCATGATTCATGTCAGACAGTAAGACAAGCAGGAATTGCAACAATTGAGAGCCCCTCAATTCAATTGAATGAGATGGGTGAGATGAGTCTAGAGATGCCCAGACTTGCAGGAAGTACGGTCCCCCCCTTCCCCCCCCCCCCCCCCCCCCCCAAAAAAAAAACAATAAAATTGATGTATTTATTGAAAAAAAGGCTATATACGGCCATTATTTGATAGGGCCTCTTCCCATTTATCTTGACCACGGTTAGGGGTGAGGCCTGGGAGGAAGGGCTGCTCTCCGGCCCTTCTCTGTCATAAGAACGATAATAATGGTAAACTCTTTTTCCCACTATCAATAGAAAACTTCCCATCCACATAAATCCTGTTCTCATATTGGATCAAGCCCAAATACAGAACGCATATTCAATGTGATTCTATAAGATCTAGTTTTGTTCAAGTAATGGATTCTAGCCACTTGAAAAGATCTTCTGATACCACTTCCATAGAGCCCCCAGTTCTCATGTGAGAATCAGTTGCATATTGTGATCCCCGCACACTCAGTTAAACTCCAACAAACCTCAAAAAGAGAAATCTTTTCCTTACCTAAAAATATAGGGAAGTTTGAAGGTGCATTTTGACAATAATCTCTAGTTTAAGAGGCAAGATGATATCTGGGAAATAAGTCAATCACCTTAATGGTAGCTACGTCTGTTGCGGGTGGTTTCAAATCCAAAGCAAGACCGAAATGAAGCATCGCTTTGTCGTGCATATTGCGCCTCTTGTAGATCTTACCCATCAAAGCATATATACTGCTTTCGCGAGGAGCAAATTCTTTAAGCTCCTCCAGGGCTTCAAGGGCTTCATCAAAATTTTCCAAGCTCACTAGTATATTAGCCTTCTGATACATGGGAAGAGGATTCTTCTTATCTGCTAAAATAGCCTTCTCCATTATCACCAGAGCTTCATCACTTCTCTGTCAAGCAATAGAAACACAATTAAGGGAGCTTTCATACACTGTTGCTCCTGAAATCATAATATCAGAATTAACATAGCGAGTGCTCCAACCTTTAAGGCATGCAAAGCTGTACCAAGATAAGACATTATAACAGAAGAACGTGGATTTATTTCAAAAGCCATCCGGAAGTGATGCTCTGAAAATTCATACTTCTCTTGGCGAAGATATATCATTCCAAGCCCATACCAGGAGTTATAATGCCTTGCATCAACCCGAAGTGCACTCTGATAGCTCTTAATTCCATTCTCAAAATCCTCCAAGGCTACATATCTGTAAATGAGAATGCAATTGCAAGATCATAAATAACTAGCTGAAGCAGCAAAAGTAAAAATTGACCATCGGAGCAGAAGTTCACTCCAAAAGGTATTCAATTAGGGGTTAAAACAGGACAGGAAAAGCGACTGTAACATACTCATGACCACAAAGTGTGTGCGCATATGCAAATCTTGGATTAAGTTGAACAGCTCGCTGGAAATTTCTCAAAGCAGTTTCGTGGTCTTTTTGCAAGCTATAGCAATTTCCCATAGCGCACCTGCATGTCCATTCAAAAGGAAACTTATAAAGAATATTTTTTCACTAATAAAAACTACAAACTCTAGATATAAACACTAGAATTGAAAACCTAATGCCTTCATGACCTTTGACCCTCAAATTTGCAAAGATACTATGCGATACCCCATATGATAAGGATAAGGGCAGGTAGTGTATGAGATCCCATATTGCTTGAGAATGAGAAGATCTTGCTCTTTATAAGGTTGCAATAAGATTCCAATTATATCATTAACTAGCCCTTTTGGATATAGGCTATGTAGTTTGGGCTTTCCATTGAGCATTACAAATGGTATCAGAACATATCCCAACAAAAAATGTAGGACTTAAACCGTACTACCTACCGATGGACTGGCCCACAGAGGACATTGGGAATTTAAGAAATGGGGGAGGGAGAAGATTGTGATATCCTATATGATAAGAATGAGGATAAGTGAGGTATGAGAACCCACATTGCTTGGAAATTTATAAGGTTCTAATGGAACTCCAATTGTACCATTGACTAGTCCCCTTTGAAGTATAGGCAATGTGATTTGGACTTTCTATTGGGGCGTTACAACCTACTGGCCTAGTAATGTCAAAAGTTGTAGATTAATGCCACAAAACCAATAAATCACTGTACTGCTAATCATGGCCATCACAAATAGAAGCATGAAACAGGATGGCAGAAACAAACACAACACAGCTCATAAGATAAAATAGAAAGATAAAAGCCAAAAGACCTTCCTATCCCTCAACTGAAAAAAAGGTGGGCAGGAAAAATATCCTTCTCTAAATAGGAGTAATTGCATATTGCAGGTAAACACTAAACACAAGATAGAAGTACCAAAAAAATCGAGGGTTAAAACATTTTGGAGCATGAGAAATATAAAAAAGTCACTTGCAGAAATCTAACACCGAGAAGAAAGGTTAGAATGCACTGTGTAATGTGAAGAAAAATTGAAAAGGCTACCAAGATTGAGATGCTAAACGGTCAGTTGAGATAAGTTCTTGAGCCAGATAACTCAACTTCATATCTTCCTTCAAATGCTGCAATGGAAATAGAACAACTGTCAGCAAAGCAAGAGAGTGAACGAAAACTTTTCTACAAGCATCAAGCATTATAAACACAAGAAAATATCATAGAGAGCTATCACTTCAGATAAGAAGAATGACAATGACTTTAAGCCTGCAGCTTGTGGTTAGATGAATTTGCTGGTCACCCATCTAAGGGATTAAATTTCCAGATTGCATCATACGGGACTTATGATACACCCTCTCCTTACAGTAGATAAAAGAGAATTTTTAAAAATACAGTATGGTGGGAACTCACATAAAGTACTGTAGAATAAGTGTCCATTCCATCTAAGCTGTAAGGGGATGCCTGGCGGGCAAGACTGAATGCCCCATCAGCCTGTAAATAATCAACCAATTCAAAATATGCTTTTCCAACCTGCATTTAAAACATCAACGAATTAAGAGGTCCAATAGTCAGGAATATGCAGACATGCTAACATTCTAGCATAAGTCTAAGGTGCTCCCAAAAAAGTGAGTATAATGGATGTAAATAAACTAGTTCATTGAAAAACCAATCTGTATGAACAGTCACAAATCACAGCTGACGCAAGTACATGATCAGGAGTAGAGAAAATTATAAAATCCAGAAAAGGGTCAAGGAAATAGCTTTGAACTACCAAACTACCTGGGAAAGCACCCAGCCCGTGTTATAATGCTTTTGTGGAAGTTTAAGATAAACATCCAGTGCTTCCTGTAACCCAAAAGCAGTCAGACAATGAAACATGAGCCAAGAGAAACAAGATATCTTAGTTCCATATATGGTGCTTTCTAATTTAATTCTACTAATGTCATAATATATATTCTTTTCTATTCCATTTAAGAAAAAAGTATCTTTTATCCATTAAAAAATAATCATGTTATACCTGACACCTGTACATACAGGAAAGTCTGTAGCCTTCCCCAAGAGTTCTCAAAAGACCCAGTATTTCTGAAGCACCACTAATAACTTTTGAGCCGTTCATGATACCTCCACTAATTGGAATGGTTGTTCCTTCTTGTTCAAGAGATCTAGCATCACCAGAGGGAGACAAACTAGAAGTTGTTGATGTGACGTTTGTACGAGAATCATCAAAAGTCTCATTGCGTATCCCTAAAAGAGATCAAATTAGACAGCTTTAGGGAGTCATGCACTAACTATGAGGCAGAAACATCCCCTAATAAAACAATTTCATTGTTTTTTTATCAGTAAACAAAATTTTATTGATGATAAGAATAGGCAAGAGCCAAGTAATGGGCATTTCACTCTTAACTAAGCGGTAGACAAAAACTACATAAAGGACTATCAGTGAAGATTTCCATTTTCATTTTATGGTATGGTTCACTGAATTAGTGAAAGATAAAAGATAAAGAGATTCATTACCTTCATCAATATTTTCATTGGTCCATGACTGAACCTTACGAATTGTCACAGCACGAAATGCCATAGAGCTCAGTTTGGAACCTCCAAGATATTTAGAAGAGTTGTTAGTTCCATTTCCAACTACCATTGTAGCACTCACATTTGAGTTAGCCCCTGCATCTCCAGAAAGCCTTGTACTTCGTCGAGGACCAGAATCAGAAAATAACCTCCCAGAAATCTGAAAATAAAGGAAACAAAGGATCTCAAGGGAGAAGAAGATCCAAATAATGGATCAAATAGATCTAAGAATGACATAAAAACCACTCCACCACTACATGCACGTTGATATGCCAAGAGAGCAGTGGAATTAATTACTGCAAAAATGTAGTTACTAAGACAAGCTCAAATGACTTGAAGAACAAAATGTAAATGCCACCAGCTGTGCACAAGAGAATAAACATGCCAACCAAAATAATATCGGGCACCAAGATGCCATAAGATGAAGAGACAACTTAAACTGACAGATTAAGTACAATAGTGCAACTATGTAATGAACTGAGGCTTTATCAGCATCAAAAACAAAATAACCTGACTATGAGCCTAAATTATGTAGCAAGAAAAGGCAAGGAAAAACAGAGAATACCGAAACCAGATAATGTCACAAAAAACAAAACAAAGAGAACCAGATAACGTACCAAAAAACAAAAATAAAGAAAACCAGATAACAAAATGATCTCAAATGGAAAAATACAGGCTGGTATCCCTGCAAGAGCTTGCAGCTTTACCTTGAAAGTTTCCAAATTCGCCAAATAATTTCTAAAAGGATTCTTTTTTTTTTATATATAAACTCTAAAGCTGGTAAGACTCCCTCATCTCAATTCTAGCTCATTCAAAAAACATACATGTTAATAATAACTCATATGGGCTCCCTAGTTTTGTACACGGTACCTGCACTCATGAAAAAAAAAAGACACCTAATAATTTAATTTGTGAAATTTTTTAAGGATCCAGATAATGGGGAAACCACATTACTCTAAGAAAAACGTGACATATAAAACCATTAGTGCACATAAATATGCAGTTATATCTATATAAGAGAATAAGATTATAAAAGCATGAATTTTCAAAGCTATAACCTTCCGCAATTTTCCTTCATCCACAAACTTTCTTCGAGGGGCTTGAATGGTAGAGTTCACAGTGGACCTTGGAGAGCTATCAACAGTGACTATGCTTTGGTTTGGCCCATTGGGCTGAGCATTTCTGCATAAAGGTGGCGGAGCAACACCTGACAACTGTGAATTGTAGGGGATCTAAGTGCACTGATTGATCTTTAAGTAAAAAGGACATATAAAGAACAAAGATGTAGATAGCTCAATATATTCATTAAAGAAACAAAAACAAATGGTTAACTAACATTTTGGAAGAAAGTTAAGGCATCCTTTTATAAGAAATACAAACATATTAATAAAGATGTAGAAAGAAAAGTGAGGAATTGGCGGATCATTTTATTTTGCAAAATGAGGTTGCTAGCATCATAAGGAACGTGAACTTTGGCCAGCTTGTAATAGTTCGGGTGATGCTTTCTCAGGTAGTTGAACTCTTAAGGTGTTGGAAACAGCAGTTTGGCAACCATCAGTGCGTACCTTTGTGGAAAATGATCTCAGTGTGCTAGCCATGGTGTCTATGTAGAGAAAAAAACAAGCACAGCTTTGAGGATTGTAAAAAAGGGTTTTGGGGCTCAATTATTTTGTTCTTAACAGCCGTTATAATTGGATAATGAACTTAAAGTCCTCTTCAACACCGTGTTCCCTTGGCCTATTGCTGTCTATTGATAGAACTTATTGCTTACATATATATATATATCAAGAATTTGTAGCTCTTTTTCCTTTTGCTTGTCAAGTGGGTCTCTTGCATACTTTATGTCTATTGGGGTAACACCCTTTTTGGGCATAAATAAATCTCTATTGTACTCATCAAAAAATTTATAATGGTGACTAGTCATTAATATACTCAAAAGAAGGGGAAAACAACACAAAGCAAAGCAAAAAAGAATGTAAAACTTTACAGAGTTAACATTAGGTGTAAATTAGATTACCATACCTGTGAGGCCATGGGTGAAGGAGTATTATAGAATGATATGTTTGATGAACCACCATTTGAAGGCTGACTAGCAGCTCCTCCTAGTGCAGCTCCATGATAATTGCCAGGAATATCTCTTGGGTTATTGCCTTGCATGTGTTTCGATTGCCTTGGACTGGCATCATCTGCCCCTGGACCAAAGTTTCCAGAAGAAGTTAAGCCACGATCCTCATTTGATATGTGCAAGCTTTGGGAAGATGATCCATGGGGTAAGTATTGTTTTTGTATGCAAAGAGCTGCTGCTTCACCAAAAACTGCAGTTGCTTCTTCGGCAGTACCTAAAAGCATAAAAGGAATAGCTTGCTTAAACATGGACCAAAATTACCAAATCAAGCATGAGTTCCCCAAGGGAGCTATTCCTTAAACATGGACCAAAATTACAAAATCAAGCATGAGTTCCCCAAGGGACCAATTCTTTTTTTTTTTCATGTATGAAAAAAATAAGAAAGTAACTGGCTTGTATAATATAAGGCCAAAAGGGATTCAAAGGGAATCAACTTCCTTGCACAGAAATATGCCTCTTAGTACCCAGGAGATCAATACTATACTTCTGAATCATAAAAAAATTGTTCAATCCGATATGGAATATCATAGACATCAAGCAAAACTGCAAGCAGTTACTGTCATATCCATAACATAAAATGCACTTCTCAAATTTCTTGCAAAGATATCAATCCATGCCCAATAGCTCTTTTGGCTTAGTTAAACTTCCAAGTGGTCTCAAACTCCATCTAGTTAAAGGACACCATGTCCTATGCCTTGTGGCAACAATTCCACATATACACCAAATTATTGTCAAGTCTGCAAAGGAACTAAAATACAAACACGGGAAAATATTACTTATGGGGGAAGTAAATAAATCACATTTACAATAACATGATCATGACTGAACAGAAATAAAAATACAAAAAATTACTAAAAGTCATGATTAAAAGACAAAATACAATAAAGATGACCTACAATGACCAGTAAAATGGCATTGCCATTCTTTATATATAATAATTTTAATATCATTACCCCAGCTCCACCAATGAGACAGAGATGATGCATTCTCCAACTTCCTGATAGAGGTCATTTTAAGAAATGTATAATTATAGCTAAATTCCCCACTATTAAAAGAAAAAATTTTAGGGAAAAAAAAAAAAGAAGATACCATTAAATTTAAATTGGAAGTGAAGGGCCATGAATATTACTTTTAACAATCAGATTACCTTTTACTGCAAACTCATATTTAGATTATATATACATATCCATATGACCTAGTTGAATATTAGCAATATGAAATTACATTTTAAGAGTTGTACAATCATAGAGCAAGAAAAATGACATAGAGAACACCAATGAATGACTAAAGCTCCACCAAGGAGATAATACATGGAAATAAAGTATATTTACAGAGACAACATCTAATAGTAATGATGGGATTGATTTAAATGTACTGATTAACAAGTCAAAACGGAACCTATGAAGTACATTGGTCCACAATCAGCTTAAATTCCTAAAGATAACAGTTAAAACCCTTAGAATTAGAACATCAGTAACTACTCAAAATTATCGATGATGATATTATACAGCAGTTGAAGGACTTGAAACCATGTGGTTAGTCTTTGCACAAACCTAAGACACAAAGCTCCTCATATGCAGCCCACATTAAAGGATCTGCTGATAATGCCTGCTTAAAGTGATGTACAGCAGTTTTCCTTCTGTCAGTGTACCTAAAACAAAATAAAATTGCAATGAATAAAAGCTGATATGCTGAATTAAGAAGTTGCACATAACCAAAAACTAAAGAAATGGACATGATTTTGCAATCTGAACATGAAATAATTAACCCTTTCAGAATTTATGTCACTTCTGGAATTCAAAGATGAGAACTGAATGAATTCAGTCCAACAACCAGTCATAAGACGAAGGAAAGATAATGCATCGAGCACAAAGGATAAATGTCATATAGTAATGGAATTTAATTAATTGGATTTAGTAGCCCCATTTATATTGTCCAAGCACTAATTCAATCCAGGATTTTTTTTACAAGTAACCAAAATTTTTATCAAATAACGCAAATGCTTAGCCCACGTCCATAGGATGTATACAAGAGAAACACCTTATTAGAAACTTCAAATAATACAAAGAAATCATGAGACCCAACCCTTATCTATATCAGATGCCTGAAGAAACAAAGTATTGAAGCAGAATGTTTTTCAATTAAATTTTTAAATTCAAGCCGATACTTTTGATCAGCTAGAGCTGCCAAAAAAAGAACAGACATTTTGTAATGAGTAAGATAAATTCTACTAAAAAGGAAAGGGATATTATCCTGGCATACAGGAATTATACATGACCGCAGTCAACCAAGAAAGGGGGAAAGAGATGTAAAATCCTGAAAATTGGAAATAGAAAAGGGAGCACCATAGTGGGCAAAGCCCACTGATACAAGGTGTTCAAAACATAAAATTTAAATCCAACAGGACCAACACCGATCACTTGCAATCATCAAAGTTATGCTGGTTTCTTTCCCTCCATATGCACCATCAGATGTACAATGGGACCATCTTGCACAATGAAACAGATAGATGGCGCGCAACTTTCCATTCCAACATGTTAATAGCTCCACCACCTTTGAAGGCATCACCCACCACCAAAAGCTAGAAACAAAGCTAACAAACACAAATAAAAGAATGTCCTCTTGTATCGCTACCATGGTCAATGAGGAAACAACAAAGCATACACTCAGAGAAAGAAAGACCGTATCTTTTTTTTTTTATAAGTAAAGAGACCGTAACTTAAGGAAAGGGGAAATTAAATTAAATAAGCTTCTCTTGCCTGATATTCTGTCAAGAGAAATGTTTCCAAATTTTGTAACATATTGACTTATCTGATTAGAAAATAATCTATTGTAAATTAGCAAAATAATAATAATAATAATAATGATAATAATAATGTATTGTAGACTTATTTGGGTCTCTCATTTGTGCTGTGCACGTATGCTGAGCAAGGGAAATACCTCTCTGGAAGTTCTCAGAATGATGTATGGGAACACAAAATGGCAACCTATTATTTCAATAATAATAAGAAGAAGAAGACATAAAAAAGCAACCTGTAAATAAGTCCTAAAAGGTAATGACCAGCTGCACCGTTTGGAATCTGCATAGAGATAACAACACCAAGCAATTCATCATCGTCTGAAAGGCATCTGAGCAAGTACAAGCTTGCCAAAAAATGAGGGGGTTGGGACAACTAAAGGACAAGAAAAAATAAAAATAAAGAGAAAATATACATGCAATTGTGAATTGGGATACTGTCGCGTAACTGTTTTGAAAAAAGTGAATAAAACATGGGTCCTACATGAAAAAAAGAGAATTTTTTGATAGTGGACTCTACTATTTTTCAAAACGGTTACACGGCGGTTACGTACTCACGATTGTATGTAAAATTACTCAAAAATAAAAGCATATGCTTGCCTCTGCACCAGGCTCATTAGGGGGACATAATGCTGCTTCGGCTTCATTGAGAAGATCCATCTGAAAGCATGATAATGCAAACATGTAGCGCGATTGAGCCATTTGCGTTCCTTCATACAATAATGAACAAACAAAGAAGAGAGATTTATGCATAAGAACAATTTCAATAATTTAAACCACCAAAAATAAAAGTACAAAAATCCTAATACTAAATTGGTTCAATAATTGCAGAAAAGTAAGTGCTATGACACATACCCTTTAAAATATGATACGCAGCATAAGATTGATTGCTGTGCAAATAACAGCCAGCCAATAATTGCATATTGGTCTGCACATAAGAAAAAGTAAGTGTCAAGGAGTCAAGTAAAACTAAGATAAATAAAAGAAAATAATAACAAATCACAAGATTCAATTATAGACTAATAGTTATTATCCTTCAGTATGCTTCACCACTGTGAAAAATTTGTAAAATGATGTGCGCTGCCATGAACAGTAATTGATATTTAAATTGAAAATAAAGAGTTCCTAGTTGAAACCAACAAAGTAGCAAAGAGAGTAAAGTAAATGAGCCTATGAACCATTTTTGTACATTCACTCATTATACGAATTTCCGTTTTTATGTAGAAATAAGTTTTACTGAAAAAAAGGTTGTGAATAAATATTTGATTACGGCTATACGAGGGAGGAAACGGAAAAGAAAAGCAAAATGATCTAGTACCTTCCTACATCCTATTCCAAACACCCCCCCCCCTTCTCTCCCCAACCTCTCAAATTTCTTATGACACCAAAAAAAAAAAATACATGGAATTTGTAGGGAATGGATTGAACTAAGCATTTTACTCTAATGTTATGATCCTGGGGTTAAAGATTCAACCAAATTAGTATCCAACGGTCCTATATCTTTTGGATTAATGATTGGGTCTTTAACAATTGGTATCAGAGCAGAAACCACGTCAAAGGTCCAAGTCACGGAAGGGGCGACCTATAGGTTGGATTAAAATGTCTTGGTACTTTTTTTTATAAGTAAAAATTTTATTCATCAAATGCAATAGGCGAAGCTCATGTACATAGAAAGCATTCAAAAGAAACACTTAATTACATTCTAATACTTGAAAAACAGGGACAAAATCTCATTGACAGCCCCTCCATTAAGTACAATAACTGAAAACCAACTAAACAAGAAACACATAAAAAAATTTCAAAGTTCTTCTACATTGATTTCTCTATCATTAAAACATCTCTCATTCCTTTCCAACCAAGTGCACCACAAAATGCACAAAGGAATAATCTTCCACACAACTACCACTTGAGAGCAAGTATGAAGTCTAGTCCAACATGAGAGTAAATATACCACCAATTTTGGCATAACCCAAGTCAGTCCGGATCTTCTAAACACACAATCCCATAACATTTTAGCCACATCACAACGTAAAAATAAATGATTCACTGATTTTGCAGCTTTCTTGCACATGAAGCACTACTCTATAACAATCATTCCACATTTTCTCAAATTGTCAATAGTCTGAATATTCTCAATTGCTGTTGTCGATACAAAAAAATCAACCTTTGACGGAACATGAGCCTTCCTAATACTCTTCCAAGGAAAAGAAATGTATTGTTGATCGGGCAACATCTTATAATATGATCTAACATAAAACTTTTTAGACGTTGTATATCTCCAAAACATTTTATCCTTGTCATGTCTTCTAATATCCATTAAGTACAACAATCTAGAAAAATCAGTAACCTCCTCAATTTCCCAATCCTGGAAAGGTCTAAAAATTCTAACATCCCAATGCAATTCTCCATTATAGTAACTCATCAACTTTGAAATCGATGCCTGCTGATTAATAGCCAATCTGAAAACAGTCGGAAAAGCTCTAAACAGTGCATTCCCACTACACCAAACATCAAACCAGAACCAAACTCTTGAACCATCACCAACCACAAATTTGACTTGTTTCACAAAATAATCTCATCCTTTCCTAATAAACTTTCATAAACTCACACCATAAGACCCTCTACTCTCCTTAGTGCACCATCCCTCCTCCCAATCACTCCCATACATCCGATCGATCACCCCCCTCCACAACGCTTCCTCTTCCCTATGATATCTCCCCAACTAACTCCCCAACAATGCCTTATTAAATCTATCCAAATTACAAACCCCCAATCCTCCATCAACAATTGGACAACATATTTTTTCCTACTAAAGGAATCTTAGATGAGTGAAGCTCTATACAACTTTTCAATATGATGCCACTCCAACTGATAAAGTATATGGACATAGTGTTAAGTCATTCAATATTGATAGATGAGTGAAGCCATCAAAAGGAAAAGGGCTACCACTAGGATAAAGTGAGCCACCGTGGATGTAAAATTTGGAAGCGTGGTAGAATGTTATGATCTTGACCGTTAAAGATTTAACCAAATTAGTATCCAACAACTTTTAAAGCTTTTGAACCAATGGTTGGTTCTTTGACATCTATCTTTAACATCTAACGAAGCACTAATTGTTATAATCACACATTGACTAAGTATGTGATTGGTTGGTGGTTTATAAGCCCCTAAGCACCCTCCCCTTGTAAGCCGGTTTTCAAGAGTGAGTTCTACCTAATGGGTTTATAACAAATGATATCAGAGCCGCCCTACCTCTAAAGTCATATTGCTACGGTAGCAATCGTGCGGTACGGAGGGTGGTGCCAGCATGGCAATGTTACTCCGGAGCTAGGAAAATAGCTACCACACAGCTGGCCCATGTGGGCGCCAAGACCGCCATGCACATCGGTTGTGGGGCGTGGTGATTGTTATAATCCCACATTGACTAAGTATGAGATTAAGTGGTGGTTTATAAAACTCTTGGCACCCTCCCCTGTAAGTCGGTTTTCAAGGATGAGCTCTACCTAGTGGGTTCATAACACTAATACTGGTAATTGACGCCAAATTTCTCCTTGGATGATTGAGCCACGGTACTAAGAGGAGAAAATTGGAAGCAAATACCTAATGCCGCAAGATTTGAAAGAAATAACTTTTCCCCTTAATTTCTGCCACAGATTTCGAAAACCAAGCAAAGAGACTAGAAGTAAAGAGAAATTGAAAGATACACGATGACAATGAAAAGGAAGGTACCTCAGAGGGGAACTCAGCGCATAGGCGTTCGCACATGAAAATCGCGTTCCTGTACATAAAATGGCGAAGACTGTTCTGTACACAGTCGACGAGTATTGCTTCCATGGCTGCTTCGATTCTCAGAGAGAAAGAAGAGGGGAGGGAGGGTTTATCTGGTTTTGGGCGGCCGAGGGCTCAGGTTCAAATCACGCAGGCACGTGTGAGAGATCGGAGTATTGCTTCCATGACTGCTTCGATTCGATTCAGAGAAAAGGAGGGGGAGTGGTTTTCCAAATTTAGGGACTTTAGGTTCAAATCGAGGCGGCACGTCACCAGGCACGTGACACGGATGGAGGATTTAAATTTTAAGAATGAATACTTTTATTATATATATTAACAATAAAAATTTCATTTTCTTGTCAACTTGTAATGAAATTTGTTATTAAAAAAAAAAAAGAAATGAAAGATGGATAATGATTTTCACAACTCTTTATATAATTGGATTAATGTTGGAGCACTTAGAATGAATTAGCTAAATTTATTGTTTAGTCCAATTTTAACTAAAAAACATTAAAAACATGTTTCAATATATTCAACAAAGTTAAAATAAATTTAGTTATTTATCTCCTAACTCTCCAAATATAATTGGGAGTGAGAAAAAACTAAATTAATTTTAGAAATTAAAATATTTAAGTTTCCGTTTGTTTTATCTCTTGTATTTGTTTTATTTCATTTTCACTCAACGCTTGTGTTCGACTTCTCATCTACGAACAAACCATTCAAGACTAGACAAACCATTGGACGAACCAATTCATTTGCATCTTTGACTCTCTCCATCGCATCTCTCACTCTCTCAATCTCTCCCTCACGGTCGCAAATTCGCAGCTCACTCTCTTGATCTCTCTCTCACATCTCTCCTCACTCGATCTTAGTTTTCAATCTCTGTTACTCTACATGTGGATCTAATGATTTTCCTTTTCTTTATAATCAGATTCGATTTATTTGCTTGATTTCTCTCAGACATGATGAAAATTGGCTCTAGTAAATTTTTGTTTGTTTTTTGATATGAGATAAGATGAGATAAAAAATTAAAAATAATAATAAAATATTTTTGTAATAATTTTTTTTTAATATTAGTTTTGTATAAAAATTTAAAAAAATGATTTTGGAATTTGAAAAAATATAATTTTTTTATTATATTTAATATGAAAATTTAAAAATATATAATAATAAATTTTACATTTTAAAAATTTTAGTTTCATCCCAAAACAAACCGACCTTTAATTTCTCTCGAATTCTATGATTTTTTTTGGCTCATATGCCTCATTGAATCAATTTTGTGGTGGGATTTTGTGGGGTAGATTTGATGGGTGTGATATCTATTTTTAGTTTTCGAAGGGAATGTGTGCCATCATCACCTTTTCGAAGCCGTATGTAATGTTAGTGAACTTATTCTCTAACCTGGTGATTGTAATTTTTTTCCTTGAAGAAGCTGATAGATTTAGGCCATCAACCTACAAAGTGGTTATTTGTAGATCCAATTATTAAAAAAAAAAAAAAAAGTAGTTATTTGTAGTCTTGTAGACCTTTCCTTTTTACAAGTTTCCATTAGCATCCACATTTAACCTACATTAAAATATAACTATCAGAGAAATATAATTTTTTTTAAATATGACAGTTAAAAAAAATTTATCTGTTAAAAATAATTTGAACGTTAAAAAATTAATATGTATTTTATAATAATAAACTAATATTTAAATTACAATAAGAATTAAAATAAATGAAAAGTTAGAAATTAATATTTTAATAGAATAACTATTGATTTGTTGAGTTTATTATTTTATATCATAAAAAATGGCTAGTTAAAATTTATAAAAATAGAATTTCAAGTCAAAATTTGGTTAAATTTTGACTAATCCACTGAGTACTCTTAGATATAAGCTCCAAATTCACAAGTAGTGTATAAGCCTTATATAATAATTTGGTCCAATATTAAAAAAAAAAAAAAGTAAATTTTAAACATTTCTTCATAGTGTAAGCTATATTTTTATAAAATTTTTGTGCAAGGCTTGTGTATTTGGGGTTTATATATATATATATATATATATATATATATCATTTCTCTAATAATTATAGAATTTTTTGACAAACCATCCACTATTTGACAACATTCATTACGTATATGAGGTGAGTTAAATAAATTGATCAATTTCTTCCTAAACAAATTAAGGTGACTTGGGAAGTAATTGGTCAATTTATTTAAGTCACTTTATGTGTGCAATGGATGCTACTAAATAGTGGTTACTCTAAAATATTTTTCATAATTATAATGTAAAATTTATCATTTTATAAAAGTACCTCAACTTTAACATACAATGGTCCAAAGAGTTGTAAACTTATTTCTTATTAATATTTCGGTCATTCGATGTCAACTAAAGAAATAATACAAAGCGATTTCAAGATAAAATTAGTAATAAAATGCACATAAAAAATAATGATTCAAATATGATAATTAGAATGATAATGTATTATATTTCAAGAATATAGTGTTTATGTTATCAAGATTAAACAAGTTTGAAATAATAAAATGCACATAAAAAATAATAATTCAAATATGATAATTAGAATAATAATTTATTATATTTCAAGAATATAGTGTTTATGTTATAAAGTATAAACAACGTCTTATTTCACTCTCAATGTAAATTAGGTCTTTTCCTTAAAATAGTAAATTCAAATAGTGAGATATGTACGTTCTACATAATATTTTATCAAGTAAATTTAATATTGGATAAAGGATAAAGGTCATCATTTACCTTAATATGACAATAGCACTAAAGCAAACCGTCCTTCTTCTGAAATTAATTTATATACTACCTCTTTGTTCTAAAAACATTCTATTAATTGGTTCTCAAACTCTTCTAAAAGAAGGTTCTCAACTAAAATAAATCCATTTTGATGCTATGATGGATTTGAATTTATTGATTTGCATTTCAAAAATCGCTTAGCCAATCATGGCATTGAGCACTGGATTGCTTGCCTTTATACAATTTACGAGAAGATAAGGCTAAAAGCAACTGCAGGTTAATGTTATGTAAGTTAGACTTCACATTAATGTTACCAAAATTTTTATTTTCATTCTAACAATCATTTTGATTGAGGGACTTGTGAGGGGAGGTTCTTCCAGGAAAGGAATATCCAGGCTTATAAAGAGACAAGACTAAACCCTGACCAAGGGAAAGGCCAAGTAGCAGATAGACGAACCCCCAACCCGAATGGGATATGCCCGAGTGGTCACTAGGTGAACCCAACCGACCACACAACTAGCGCCCAATCGAGACAAGTAGTCCCACGACACAAAAGTGTCTCAGAGCCAAGGGGACTGACACTGAGCATGCGCACTACATTAAATGGGGGTTAAGCGATACAACACCCTGCATTAAATGCTAATCGGGTTAGATGCACACCTCATTAAATGTGAACCGAAAGTTTTGATTACACAACAGTGTAAAATGGGGTACCAATGCGAGAGATGGGGAAATGTAAACAAGACATCTACCCCTACCCCTTTTAGTAACTCTATTCGAATCAGACATACCCTCCCTAACATGGCCGAACAAATAATGGCCAAACTAACAGACACGACATCCCCCATCATTCTTTCCCAGCAAGCATGACTTGGACAAACATATAAAATAGGGTTACACTCTTCCAAAACATGGGTTACACTTCTTTCTCTTCTCTACTTTTTATTTCTTCCCCATCTCCTTCAAATCTTATCTAACTTTAGTATCGGAGTGGTCCCTGACCCCCAAGCTCCCCTCTTTCACCTTTTCTGTAGGTTCTCATATTTGGGCCATCGCTGAGTAGCTCGGGTCGCAAAACACGACATCAATAATGGCACTGTCTGTGGGATTGATTTTTCCATAAACAGCATGTACATTATATGCCAGCAACGACGTGGTCTCAAACTACACGAAGAGAAGAAAATCAAAGTAACGCAATGGAGGCAAGATTCACAACAATGGAGAAACCCATAATAATAAAAAAAACTATAATAGGAAAACGCAACACTTTGGTGAACCAATGAAGAATTGATGGCCAACGAAAAACGCCATGACGGAGGAAGAATAATGCAAGATGCACCACGAACTCTGAAAACTAGGAGACTAATATGCAGAAATGGCCAAATGGATCGAAACACTGTCTGTGGTTGACCAACTACTTGGCAACACTGGCTTGCCATACAGCACAGGGGATCTTGGTGGTCTCCCTCCCGCCTAAGTTTAAAGCCCCTCAAATAGAGATGTACAACGGGTCCAAGGATCCATTCGAATACCTGGAGACATTCAAAACTCATATATGCCTGGATGGTTTTTCAGGTGAAATTGTCTGCTGAGCCTTCCCACTGACATTAAAGTGAATGAATCGAGCTTGGTTGCCCTTAGGGCACCATTAATAGCTTTGATGTGTTAACCCTTTTTTTATTAATAATCAGCTGGAAAATGAGATGCCCGACCATATACCTTTTTACAATCAAGCAACGAGACACAAAAAGTTTGAAAAAGTTCCTCTCCTAATGCAATCGAGAGTGCGTGATCATCGAAGATCAAGACGAGAAGATCACCTTAACCGTCATCTTAGGCAAAATTTGGCCTAGAAGCCCGTTCATGGTCGAGATAACGTAAAAATTTGAGGGAATTTATGAATCGAGCAGATGGGTTCATCAATAATGAGAACACCCTTGAAACCCTAACAACCTTGCGCTGGGACGAACTAAAACAAGCAAATCAAAAAGTGATTGAAAGAAGAGAATGGCCCAATTGTGATAACAAGAAGAATGACTATTCGGACGCAAAGAAAAGGTAGGAGCCTATCACCCGCACACATAGTCAGCTCCACATTCACATGAGCCTAGCAGTGGAAGGTAATCGCAAACCAAGTCCAAAAAAAGAACAAGCCCAAGACATAAGAGGCCACCAGTATTATGAATATCATCAGACCAACCGACATAGCACTAAAAGCTGCTAAGCTTGAGACATAGGGGTGTAAGATGCCAATTATGCAAATGAAACAACTGGTGGGACAGAGGACAATCGGGCCCCCGACAAGGTGTCAGTACTCGAAGGCACATGCAAAGACACAATGGGCAAAAGAGTCCTCCGGGGGGAAGACAGACCGCTAAGAGAAATTCGGACCATAACTTGGGGATTCTCAAGAGGTGGAACAACCTCTTCTGCCCAGAAGGCGTACGCTCGAAAAGCACGATATGAAGAAGTGTTCACTATGGGCAAGGGCGGAATTAGGATTTAATGTTTGGGGGGTGATTGACAAAGTGTGTGGTATGTGTGAATATAAATAATATGCATTTCTTACACGTAACTATATAAAAACAATAATTATACATCATAAAATTGTATAAAAATATACAAGTTTATAAATTATCTTATAAGATATTTTTTCTTTAGATTTTTATAGTTTTCTAGAAATAATTTCATTAAAAATTTTGAAAATTGAGAGGACAATTTTAGTAAAATTTTTTAAAATCTAACTATTGGGGGTCAATTTTAATTATATCATTTTTTTCTAATTATTTATATACTAAATTAATTATTATATTTTAAATTAGGGGGGCAAATTATTTTTATATTAGGATAATTTTAAAAAACTATGTAATAAAATAAAAATTTTAAAAATGTAGCCCTCTAACTATGGAGAGCACTCCTGCAAGGGCTCGTTGACTTCCAAAGAGCCTTCTAATCATCTTTGATGAGCAAAATAAAGAAGGCGACATTCATCCTCACGATGATGCTTTAGTGGTAACAATGCAAGTTGTCAACTTCATAACTAAGGATCTTGATATATAATGACCATTGGCAACTCAGCCGATATTTAAAGAAAATAATAAAATAAAAATAAAAGAATCGATCAATGATAGACCTTCAGTCTGTAACATGACCCAAAAGAATTATTGCAATCTTGATCGCACAACTCAAGGCGAATATCTCCTGTAATGTCACTTTCGACAAGCAGAATTTTCTCTCCATCAAATCTCACCCCACTTTTTTGATGTTTTTTCTTTTTTTAGCCTACCCTTATTATGTGTCTCGAGACTTTAAGATACCTTCTACAAGTTGTTTTAAATGCATAAAACCAAGTAAAGCACAAGTTGTTATCAACAAATATCACATAGTAGCAAAGAACCGAATAGAGAAGTAATTGAGAAAATCAGAGTCACGCCCCTTTTTTCTTTTTTTCTTTTTAAAATCAACCATAAATAACAATGAATTAAGTTTGAAGAAATTAAAGCTAATAGTTTTTTTTTCTTAAATGAAAAAGATAAGTGAGAACAACCTTACTTAGGTGTGATTATAATGGCACTCTACCCACAGAAAAGGCCAGATCGCAATTCTCAAGTCAAGTTCGAGCCATAGTTTAGACCTTAGTCTCACTAGGAAACTCAATAAGGTCCACTAATAAAAAGGAAACTCAATAAGGTTTTAGACTATTGATACTAATAGATTATATTCGAAATCGAATCTAGAACTTCGTAAATACCAAAAAGGATTGATCACGTACCTTCATGGCTTTGGGAACGCGAGTGGTTTGGGAGTACCATTTTTAGCCCTGATAGTTTGAATATCATTACCTTAACTGCCATCTTTCTAATTGGTAAGTGTTTATCACATCGTTGGGAGGCTCTAACAAATATTAACAACAATTAAGTGAAAAGCCAAAGGCCTGTTGCCGGACTGACATAGTTCCCAATCTTCAAAATGAAAGTTTGGAATTCAAAACTTTTTTCCTCCAAATGTATAAAAACAAAAAACAAAAAACAAAAAAAAAAACAAAAAAAAAAACAACTTGAATAAATAAAAAGAAAATGGGAAAAGAGAAAATCACAGCCATACAAATAGAAATTTTCTTGGGTAATTCTACTATTGTAAAATTATTAGTGCATGTTTGAGATTGTAACGGACAATATTACTTATATTTTAGGATTTATAGTTTATAATTTAAATAATAAGTTCTACTATTAAAAAATTATAATTCACTATTTGGTAACCATATATTTAAAACACTTTTAATCATATTACATTTGTTTTGAAACAAATTAAAAAAGTGTTTTTTGAAGTATAAATTACAATTATTTAAACTTTAAAAGGTTATGACCATATTTTTTAAAGTTTGAAAGTTATAATTATCTTAAAGTTATATAAATATTTTCATCCATTGACAATTATTTTAAAATTCAAATTACGTTCTACATTATTCGAAAAAATATTTTTAAGAAAAGACATCAAGATGAATTTTTTCTTCAAACATACTTTTTAGCTTATTTGAGATTAAAAATGCTTTCATATGTAATACTAAAATAACTTATTTTTTGTATTAAAGAGCTTTCAAACTTATTTAAGCACATTTTAAGAATGTTATCGCAATCCTAAACAAAATACTCTTAGCAGCATGCCCACTTGCCTCCTTTCTTTTACCCAGGAAGGAAGCATAAATCCATCATATACAAATAGATAGTCATACAGGACGATGCTAGGGGCCCGCATGTATTGTTTGATGTGTTTTTAGTACATTTTAATTTTGTTTACTTTAAAATTTGTTTAAATATTAAAAAATTCAAATTTATTAATAATTACTTTTTCAACCATTAAATTTAAAAAAAAAAATTGAAAATACTTGAGCGATAAATTTGAAGAGGTAAACTCATGGAGCCAAGTATCATTTTCCGTTTATATATATTGTGAACTATAACAGTACTGAATAAAGATTAAATGAGTGTGTGAAATGGGGTAGATATATAATAAAAACTTAAGAAGGGTGTTTTTAGTTTACGGTCTCTGCCAAAAGATGAAAAAAAATTATCTATATTTCTACTCAAAGATATTGGGAAGGGATTTGGTTTTGATAAGATCTAAATTGTATCCGGTTAAATACAGTCAAATTTATATATTATTAGGTTAGTTTGTTTTGATAAAGTACACTTTGCACTCTCATATTATCATATTTTTAATTTTTTATATTTTGCACCTCAAATTGAACCAAAATATTGCATCCTTAAGTTATCCAATTTGATATTTTGAATTTTAATTTTAGATTGCTATTTTGACAAAGAAAAATAGATGAAGTAACATAATTTTGATCGTCAAAATCTTATTTAAAGACCGTAAAGTAATAGTTTTGACAGTTTGATCTATGAAGTATCAATTTTTAATAGTTGTCCGCAAAATTATCAACATTGACATATTACTCTAATTCAAAATGATTATTAATTTATTAAGATGAGCTAAATAATATATGATGTTATTTAATAACATGAAGTATTCAATTAAAATAATTCAAAAATAATGTCAATTATAATAATTTAGGGATAAACTATATAATTGTTAATAATTATAAGAGAGATGCTGCTGACCAGCCGAGTTGGTCTTGGATGAAAAGTAGCCCTTTGACCCAATTGTGGCACGTAAGAAAAGCAAAGATTTATACAATAGACCTAATGTAGTAGATTATTTTGAATTTCTTGTCTTCCCAATTCCCTCACTCAAATCCTTAGACCCATCTCGCTTCAATCAATGAGATTCCTCCTCCGACTGAGAGATTGGTGCTTTGGGAGGAAAGTGGTGGGGCGCGCCAGGGGTCCTAGACACAAGAGGGCTGTTGTTCGCTATTTACTCCAAGAGACCAAAAGAATGCCAGAGGGTGTTCTTGAAACACGAAAAAAAAAATCAAAAGAAAAAAAGAAAGAAAATGAAAGAAAGGGAGGGAGAGAGATAAGGGGGCGGGGAAAGAACAAAAACATAAGGAAAACGGAGGAGGGGGAAGGGAGAAGAACCAAAGGAAATTAAAAACAACAAAACCAAAAAACAAAAACCAGAGGAGGGTGGGGGCGAGAGGGAGAGGGAGAACCGAAACTCCCACCCCTTGCACCGTTTACATTAATGTTCTAGGGTTTTTTTAGAGGAAAGCGTTGGGAGCACCAGATGTTTTCAATCCCAATTCTTTTACCTCTAGTCATCGTACTATAAACATACTAACAAGAGGAAATGCTTGCAAACTATATCATAATACATGCAATTCATTAATTTCCTCATCTGTGAGTGAACGTTCCATGGATCGATATGCAATCCTAGAACAATGATTGGTCATTCCTTTCTTTTTGGGTGAAATTGTCTATCAAAAGCACTCGAGAGTCAAAAAATGTGATTTGATGACAAGCTTCCAAGCCAAATTTCAATTCCGGCTGAGAAAAAATTTAACCAAGTATGAGCTAAAAGCTAGAAATTTGATTCCCAGCTGGCCATTGGAAAACTGTAAGCTAAAAGCTCTAAATTAGGTACTAAAGTCTTATGGATATCAAGTATGAAATCAGGGATTCAAATATTTAAATTCTAAAGAAGTCTTCAATTCACAAACTAACAGAACAACGTGAAAGATGAAAACCATAAAACATTTTCATTTGATGGATTCAAGAAAGACATGCAAGGTAAATCGTTTATCATTTCACCAGAAAAGTCAGATATCAAGTATGCCAAATATAACCATTGCTAATCGCTCCAAGCCAAGGCCAAAAGCCCAGCCAACATTATTTACTCTATCATCTCTCTTTAAGATCTCTTGTTCTATCACGCCACTAGAACGTGATTCAGGATGGAAGATAAGGGGGCAGGTTCGGGTAAGGCATTTGGTGTAGATAAGAATATTTTTACTCACATAAAATGATGACATGACTAATTTTTATTGGAAGGCTGGTCTTGTTGGAAAACCAGATGAGCTAATTACCAAGTTTTCTCTAATTATATTTTGTCAATTATTAAAATTAGAAAGTACAAAACTTTTAAATGAATTAGTGTTAAATAATCTAGCTACTATGTATGCTAGGTATCATATTTGAGCAAAGAAGTTGCTATTGTTAACTTAAAAACAATATGTCTAGTATAATTTAAATTATTTTTAAATTGAAATTTTTAAAAAATAATATGTTAACTATAATTACTATATATAAAAGTGGAGTAATAAGATTCTAACGTAGCATTCTTCTCATAAAAATATATTATTGTTGGCAATAATTGAAATAAAAAATAAAATCTTGAAATGTTAATTTTATGGAGTGGTAATCTATTTAAAAGTAATGTTTTATAATTTATTATGAACTGTTGTAACTTTTAAGTTTTATTTTGTTGAACTCATGGTTTCAAGTCTCGTATTTACGTATAGATTTTGATGATTACAAATAAATTCAAGACTCAAGCTCAAGTTATCTACACATGAAAGGAGTTAAGCACATCAAGAAATCAAGCATGAACAAGAAGAAGAACAAGTCTACAAATAAAGCTCATAGAGTAACTTTTTATATTTCTTGATAAAATTCGAAATTTGATTTAGGCTCAAAAAAAATCTTTTCTCATAAAGTATCAAATTACATTTTTTCACATGTGCATGACATCATTAAAAGGTTTAATTTTAAAACTTGCATTTTTCACATATGCATGACATTATTAAAAGTTTTAGTTTTGAAAATTATGTTTTTCACATGTGCATGACATTATCAAAAAATTTAATTTCGAAAATTATATTTTTCACATATGCATGTCATCATTAAATTTTTGAATTTGTAAGATAATTAATTGTCATTTTTGACATGTGCATGTTTTATTTGAAAATCTTGAAGGGTGGTTATATTTTTTTTTTGACAAATACAAAAAGAATCTGATTTGGTTTGAAAAATAAATCATGCCCGTTTTGTTATATGCTAAAAGTAAAAGATTAGTTTTGATTTTTTTTTTAAATGAATGAAGTTGTCTTTCACAAATGCAAAAAAGAGATGTTTTTATTTGAATTTCTTGATAAGTAAATAGTGCTCTTATTTAACATGTGAATCTTTTCATATTTGAAAATGAAAACTCATTTGCCTATAAATAACTCACTTGAGTTTTACAAAATCACAACAAAAGCTTACATATTAATTGTTAAAGTTTTGTATCATTCAATTAAAACCTGCACTCTCTTTTATAAGTGTTGAGTCTTAATTCTTGTTCATTTTGAGAGAGATATAGATTACGTTGTATTGTTCTTATTTCACTCATTGAGAAATGTACTTTGATAATTTACCCACTATCAACTCTTGTATAAAAAAGAGGGTGAGTATAACCCTTGTGTGTAAAATGTGTTCTGCACAGGGAATAGTTGAATCACCAAGTGTGAGGTAATTGCAAGTGTAGAGTGTGTTCTACAAAGATTTTTTATAGCGATATTGCTCAAAAGTGTAATAAGTTTCTATCTCCACCTGAAAGATATTGAATAGTGAATTTGGAAATCCTCAAGGGGTAGCTTGAGACGGGGACGTAGGCAGTTGGGCTGAACCTCGTTAAAATAATGAGTTTATTTCTTCTTGCCCTTAGTTTTTATATTTCTACTGTTTTGTATTTTGTTTATATTTTATATTGTATATTTAGTTTATAAGTGTTAATTTTTTAATATAACTCAATTCATCCTCCTATTGTGTTAATCATTTGGGTAATATATTTCTTTTCTTACATATAAAGATAAATTGATTCAAAACTCCACACAAAAATACTATTTAAATCTTTACATTATTTTGTCAAAATAAACTGCCCTATAAACCGTTTCGAATTTTTCCACTATAAAACACTGTCTCTCTCTAGACTCTCTGTGACGTCCTTAATTTACATTCGGTATTTATTGTAAACTGAAGCTTCAGGATGAGTAATACTAGGTTACTCACTCACATACGTATCAAAAATTAATGCATGCATCTAGACTTACTAGCACATGCAATGTCAATTGCAACGGAGAGGGTTTAGATAAAAAAAAATATTTAATCACAGAAATCGAATGATCACATGGTAGCGTTCAACCATAATATCCACATCATCCCATTCATTATACCATTACATATCATAACCCAGTTAGTTTTCTTATATACAATATTTACAAGACTTTTCAAATATCTTTTTAAGGCCACCTCGGCTCCTTCATCTTCTCCTGAAATTTCCTCCCGTATCAGCATCGATTTTTACTACTATTAACTGGTAAAAACTTTTAGGGAGAGTACTCAGAGGGTCCCTCAGGATTCCTCTAGGTCTCAAGCGGCTGTGGCCTTACCCATGTCCATTATCAAATCCTGCAACTAAATTTAAGTTTTTAAAAAGAAACATACAAGAATGAGATTTCTTTGGAAATCTCAGTAAGTACACACTCAACTTAATAAAGATATATGTGCAACAAAATATCAATATACAAGATAAACAGTAAAAATATACATATTATAATATGCTTTATGTGATCCATGCATGACTTATGTCCCACTTACTGGACAGATTTATACCTTATGCGGACTTGCACCGCTATCCCTTTTTTTTTTATAGACTTATACCATGCATGGACTTTCATTCTTGTCTTAAAGTTCTTACTTTTATAAGTCTTACTTATATGAGCCATTCTTATAACTTAACCTCGATGAGCATTACTTATTGTCGTTCCAAGCGAATTTTCCACTATAATTACTCGTGATCGAGCTATACCCACTATTATTATTTGTGGTTGGGTCATATCCACTATTATTACCTGTGGTTAGGCCAAATTCATTTCTGAACCTCGATAGACATTACGTATCGCCGTCCCCGTCAGGTTCTTATTTTTTTTCAGTTATTCGGGCGTTACGTATCACCGTACCCGTCGCGACACGATTATTTGTTTTATTATGTTTTCTTAATGTATTTTCTTAAAACAGACGTCGTGATTTATGATGACACCCATATATGACGAAATACAATATATGCATAAACTTAGACTTATGACATGCTTGTTTCATGTATTCATAATTCATGTGACATATAAAAACATATCACAAGAACATTTATCACATGTATGTGCACTTACGTCACACAAATTCGTAACATCAAGACTTAATGAATAATGCTTAAACAATTAAATAAAATATTAAAATAGTATCAAAACTAAGGCTGACCGAAACTCATGGGGACTAAATCTTATTTATTGATTTATATAGTTTATTTAACTCAAGTAAAAAATTCACATATTTAGCGTATCAAATTTCCTTTAATCAATTTATACATATTAAATTTTTTCTTAGTATTTCTTCTATACTTCTTAGCAAAATGATTTTTAAATTTTTTTAAGTAACTTAGAGTTTCTAAACTTATTATAATCACTAAAATATTATGCAAATACTTAAAAACAATAGATAAAATTTAGAACTAAAATTTCACCAAAAATCCTATTAAGGCCGAATTACCCTAGGGAGCTTTTCTCAATTTATTTTTTTAAACCAATATCTCATATTTTTACTTAATCTTCTTCATATATTAACATATAATGTATTTCTAGGGTCTTACAAATCTTTCTAACATTTTTCTATAGCAAAAACTACTTTAAAACTTAATAGGTTTCAATTTAACACATAAACCAAGTTTAAGCTCAACCAAGCATCAAACATAATCCAATCATCAAACCACTTATGCTATGTCAAGATTAGGTTAAGTAGTGTACTTAAAATTTTTTTCAAATCTTGATTTAATACTTGTGGTAGGTTTTGAACAATTTATTCTCCAACACCCTTAACTAGCTCTCTTTTGGTACTTTTGTGAAGTAAGTGAGTTTAAGTAAATTTTTTTGGATATTTTCTTACTATGGCTGACTGGTATCTCTAAAGGGAAAATAAGAGGAACTAACACACCTATTTATATGCATGAGTGGCGTTAGAAGCAAGGGGCTTGAGGGGAAAATTCTTGAGTACATCGGTAGCCTCCCTTAGCCGATTGAGGTGATGTGTCCCTACCCCTTGTAACCTCATGATTACCTCCATCCCTATAATGATTTATTGATATTTTCATCTAATGGTTAAGTTTAATCCACCTATAAGATGATCTTGATCAATGACTCAAATAAAATCAACTCATGTGAGGTAAAAACAAAATAAGATGATGCAAGATCTTAAGATGTGTAATCTGTCCCTTAAAACTTCCAAAGGGTACACGGAAGATCTAGGGGTTTATTCTCTCTTGTCATTTTTTTAGTCTCTCATTGGTACACTTAAAATATTTTGGAAAAGTTCTCCCAAGGTTTAGTTGACTATTGGTTAGCAACAAAGGGATAATTTGGCTGATTTAGTTAGTTTTAAACCAATCAGATTTACACTTAGTCCTTCCATGATCATTGGCTAACTATTTTTCTAGAAAGTCTTTCTCCATATGCCATATATATCCTTACATATGTCAAGATGATAGAAATGGAAAGAACCAATTAAATTCAAGCTCTAAAGTGAGATGGTAACACATTTTATTTTCGGGCTTCAGTTTTCGTCCAATTCAGGTCAGTCCACTTCCAGCCCAAATAATCTATTGATCCACTTAGATTATCCAAAACTCAAAATATTAAAGTTTTAGATCTTCATTTTAAGGTTTTATAAGAACTGTAATCATTTTATTCGGAACTCATATGACAAAGTTATGATTATTTTACTAAATGTCGATGGATTAACCTGAGAGCACAAATCCGGGCACACCAAGTGTTTAATTTTTGTAACATCACTTATTATAGAATATCTCTCTTATATTTCAAAAATTATCTCTTCCTAAGTCCAAAAATTGATACTTTATTTTAATTCTCAAAAATTTAAATCATAATTCATCCTAAAATGTCTAAATTCTAAATTTTATAACTCAATATTATTATTTAAGCTTTAGATTCTACTTTTATGGAAAAATATGTTTTCAAAAAGTTTATTTAAATCATTAAAATAAATACTCAAGTAAATATTTTATTTTAAAGAAAATGGGCTCTTACACGCTCTCCCTCGTACACTTGAAATGTTATATTTATGAAGTGGTAATCATTTTAAAATAATATTTTATTATGAAATGTTGTAATTTTTCAGTTTCATTTTTTTTTCCTAATATATAAAAATATAAATTGATTTAAAACTCAATCCAAATACACTATTTCAATCTTTATATTGTTTCATCAAAATAAACCGCCCTATAAACGGTTTCGAATTTATTCACTATAAAACCCTATCTCTCTCTAGATCTCTCTCTTTTATATACAACATATACAACAATCTGCGAATTACAAGCTTGTTATAATAATTTAAGGATAAAGTATATAATTAAGAGAAAAATAATAGTTGCAGTCAAAACATCTTACAATCACTTTTAAAAAAATGAATAAATATAAAATTCATATAAAAATTAATTTTTTAATAATATAATATACTTTTTTCCAAAACAACATTTACATATTTGGAATTACAGTGGAAAATATAATTTATAGTCTTAGGACTTATAGTTTATAACTTTAATAATAAGTTTTATGTTTCAAAAGTTATTTACTATTTAAGTAAATATGTATCTAAAACGTTTTTAAAGTTAGTTATAATAATTTTTTAAAAATATATAATTATCCGCAAGAGTTTTTTTATAATAATTTCAATTTGATGCTTTTAAAAAAAGTTTTTTTTACTGATTAAATTATTTCTTATAAAGTTATCAAACATATTACTTTTTTTAGAGTATTTTTAACTGCTTAAAAATATTTTTTAAATTTTAAAACACAATTCTAAATTGGCTCTAAATAACACTTATATATTTCTAAATTTTTTTGTAGGTTGCATATTCAATAACTATATATATATATATATATATATATATATATGAACATTACTAGAAAGTATTCACACTCATCACACTCATTTTTACATAGGGAGACGCTGGGGACCGGTCCGGCTGTCCCCAGCGTCTAAAGCAGCCCAATGTTAGTTGGGCTGCTTGATGATGAAAAACACATTAAAATAAAAAAAAAATATGATTAAATAAAAAAATGAAGATTAAAAATATATTAAAAAAATAAAATGAACAAAACATAATGAAAAACACAATAAAAAACATAATAAAAAAATAAAAACATAATAAAAAACACAATAAAAAAATAAAATGAAAATGAATTTAAGGGGATTAGGCCATGGAGCGAACGGAGCTGCCGCCGGTGGCGGTGGGCGACACCGCCTACGCCATCGGGACCGACGGACTCAGACTACCTCACTCCTACGACGACGAGATCTGGCGAGCTCCGGTATGCCTCCGATAGCCTTAAACCCATTTCAGACCCGTACGACAGCAACGAAGATTGCTCTGTGTAGGGGGCAGCCTATCTGCCCCCAGGATTTCTCTTTTACATAATGATTGTGGATGTTTTGAATCGTTTTTGTATATATGTTATTAGTCTTGTTAATGGATATAAGGTAAGAAGCGTATTTATAGCCAAGTAATTCCAACCGCGAGCACGCGTGGGGAATCGAATCTAAAACCCGGAAACGGAAAAAGGTAACCGTGGCCATCTGGAGCACCTTGGCGAGAAGTCGAAATCAGACAAAAGTTAGCTCTTTTCTCCCCTGCGTCGGAGCTCACAGATCGGAGGACTCCAAGAACTAGGGCTTTTCTAAGTAATGCATCCGGTTCTAGTGCTGTAACAATCGTATATTTGCTCTCAAAGGGAACGCGGAGCTGGTCCGAGTCGAGTCGGGAACTCAAAGGGGGTGACTCGGCCATGTACAGTGGGTCCAGTGATGGCGAGAGCCACGAGGCCGTGCAGAGGAGGATCCCGCCGGCTGCTTCAATGCCTTGGGTCCGAAACCTTCGCCGGTTCATCGGATCCGGTGCCGGACTCGGATCAGAAGCCTTGATGGGTGCGTAAGCTGTGTCTCTATCTTTCAATCTCACCTTTTTTTTTGCCATTTATTCCTTTGTCGAAATTTGGTTGGTAATTAGGTTATTTTTCGTGAATTCCTTATTCCTGTCTGGTATGCAAAATTTTCGAGTCTGATATTTAAATGTCGTTTGTGGGAATGTGTTTGTGTGTGGTAGTCAATTGTATTTGGAGCCGGTGACTCCTACAAACTTTGTTTAGTATGCATTTTTTTTTTTGTCGGTTTATTTTTTCCACGAAGGTTTAGAAGACTAACCTCGTTCATTTTCAGCGATGAGATGAGATAAAAGTTAAAAAAAAAATATTATTGTGATATATTTTCTTAATAATAGTTTTGTTTTGGGATTTCAAAAGTTAAATTGTTTATTTTATTTTGTATGAAAATTTGAAAAAGTGGAATGATGAGTTTGAAATGAGATGAGATGAGATGATTTGTGAAAACAAACTAGGCCTAAATGGTGCGGAAGATGAATAGGTTTAAGTTATCAGAGAGCATCAATAAGAAACTGAGGGCAACATCTGTGGGGTTGGGGAGAAAATGGAGGACGATCTTGATTATTTGGATAGTTTTCATTTGGGACAGATTAAAAAAGATTGGTAGTTTCATTTGGGAGCTGAAGTAATGGGCACATGCTCAGCTGAGCCCAATACGACCTTTTGGCTAGGCCAATCGAGTCTGTCAACTTGGAAAAATGTTGCATGAGAAAACGAAAATTGGTGCACTAGGTTTCTTACTCTTCCTTCATTAAAATGTTTGGATTAAGAATGACAAGAGGAATGTTTTCTGATGACATGAAACCTCACAAAGGCTGGATTCTTTGGACCCACCCATGGAGAGTAGGCTTTGTTTGAAGAGTATCTCAGATGATCTGAGTTTATCTGTGAATAATAGTGAGGTAAGATGTTTGAGTAGGTTTTTGTGGGTCCCTTAAGATGTATTTGGATGTGTTTGGGTGTATGAAGTAGGTTAAGATATGTTTAACTTTTTTATGGAAGTTGAAAAAATAGTTGGTCTCATTAATGATTGATTTGTTGTTATATCGAATAATAATAAAAGTCCCATTAATGAACATTGTTGAGTTAAGATGAAATAAGTTGTGTATTTAGATGGAGAGTATATCCATCCATATGAAACTATCTCAGATGATTTGAGATCACCTTAGCACCCAAACAGGCCCTAATCCCAGATATAAGATCCCACCTGCTAGAACAATATATTAAGTAATTGAGGGGAACTAGTGGTGCGGGATCAAATCCACGATGTGGTGTATGAGTCTACAGCTCATCCCAAGCCCAACTTGGTAAAGCAGCCACAGACAGCCCTTCCCAAACTTATGCAATGATATTTTTTCTCTTGGCATAATTTTACTAGAGTAGCCCACTGTATTATGTGATCATCAGATTTTAGTTTGGCTTTTGATATTTTTAATACGTATCTTATAGTTCCCTTATTATATTCATGATGGCTTATTCTTAATCTGCCGATACATCAGTTGCAGACATATGATTCCATGCATAGTATGTAAATGCCGACTTGATATCCACTCCTTGATATCAAAATGTGATTTCCTTTTGATTTGACTATTTAACTTGGTAAATTTTATTTCTCTTCCTTTGTAGAGCTTGAAACGAAGAAAATCTTGCTTGATATATTTAAAGAGAAGCAACAAAAAAGTGCTGAAGCTGGCACAATCCCAAGTTTCTATAAGAAGGCATGTGCTAGACTTGTAGCTCTTATTTTGAGTTTGAAAGATCTTTTATTAAGATGGATAAGGACTAAATATGAAGGGGTTTAATTCATTTCTTTATTTCTTGGTGCATTTGTTCATTAGCAGACAAATTTATTTGATATGAAAATGGTGACAAGCTTTTCCCAGACTGCATTTCAATTTTTTTGTAATCTGTTTTTGGACTGTTCTTTCTTTCTTTTTTTTTTTTTCTTAAATGTTTTTATACCCTTTTGTATTGTAGTACTGTCTTTCATTTTTTTTTACTCTGACGTGTTCTTCCCTCTGGGTTTAGAAACCTGAAGAAGGATCCATCAGCCACAGGGTTCAGAGGCTGGCAAAATATCGATTTTTAAAGGTGCATTCCACATCTTTCTGTCTAGCTTGCTAATAATTTTTTAGTTTTTACTGATCAAGTATTTGGTGATTTGCTTGACTGGTGACATTATCTCAACATTATTGCAGAAGCAATCAGATCTATTGCTTAATGCTGACGATCTAGATGCAATGTGGTTTTGTCTAAGAGAGAATTGTGTAATTGATGATGCTACTGGTGCGGAGAAGGTCTATATGCTCATCATCTTTATCCAACTCCTCCTATGTCAAATGTTGTCAACATCATCCATAGAAATTCAGTTTTTCTTTGAATATTCAAAAAGATCGTTGTTGGTTTTTTCGGAAGATTGTTTCAAATTTCCTACTAATGCTTATACAACATTGTAGTACTTGGTTTTTTTTTTTTTTGATAAGTAATAATCTTTATTGATTAAAAGCAACTAGGCAAAGCCCATGTACACAGGGAGTATACAAAAATAGACCTAGTTACACTCTTGCAAGCTGAAAAGTAGTAAAAAAATCATGGACATTTCCTTCCTTTAGTACAATATCAGAAAACCATTGGACCAAAGAAAGTACAAAAAAGTCCCATATTTCCCCCATGGACCTCTCCTTGTTGTTGAAACATCTTTCGTTCCTTTCCATCCATAGACACCACAGTAGACACGAAGGAATTATCCTCCACGTCGCAGCCAGTTGTTTGCACTGATGATGTCGATTCTAGCACGCTAAGAGATCCACCACACTTTTGGGCATTAACCAATTCAGACCAGCCTTACTAATGATGCTATCCCATTAATTACTCGCCACATCGCAATGCAGGAAAATATGGTCTATTGACTCCCCAATCTTCTTACACAAGTAGCACCATTCCACAAATATCATCCCTCTTTTTCTTAAGTTGTCAATCGTCAAAATCTTACCCAATGCCGCTGTCCACACGAAAAGGTAAACTTTAGGTGGCGCTTGAACTTTCCAAATACCCTTCTAAGGAAACCCATTTGGCTGATTGGTTTGTAGCACCTTATAGTATGATCTGACAGTGAATTTTTTGTTTCCGGAGTGGTTCCACAGCATACTATCCCTCCCAATTCCTCCTACCTGTTGGGAATAAAGAAAGCTGTAAAAATCAGCCATCTCCTCAACTTCCCAATCTTGCAAGTTTTTACAGGGAGTCAAATTCTAATACACTGTGCCATTGGTTCTACACAGGACATTGGAGACAACAACTTGTTGGTCGTCAACTAGGCTGAAAACTCTTGGAAATGCAGAAAAAATGGCACTCTCCCCACACCATTTATCAAACCAAAAATTGATTCTTGTACCCTCACCAATCTTAAAATTAATGTGTGTTGAAAACCCCTAACCTCCTTGGTGCTCCAACCCCTCCGATCACATCCACCATTCTCCTCCACCACCATTCTCCACAACGACGACTCCTCTAATTGAAATCGCCACAACCACTTCCCTAATAAGACATTATTGAAAGTGGTTAAATTCAGCACCCCCAAGCCACCCAACACCTTTGGGCTGCACACTTTTGGCCAGCCCACTAAATGGAATATATGTTCCTCACCCAAGCCCCCCCCACAAGAAGTTTCTAAATAATTTTTCAATTCGATTCGCTACTCCCACTGGTAAAGAAAACAGAGAGAGATAATAGGTAGGTAGATTTGAGAGAGTGTTTTGAATGAGAGTTAATCTCCCACCCTTTGAAAGATGAAGGCACTTCCAACCTGTCAATCTTTTTTCAACCTTCTCTATAACCCCATCTCATATTGATTTTGCTTTAAAAGTAGCTCCCAAAGGAAGTCCGAGATACCTCATAGGGAGTGCAGCCACCATACAACCCATCAAGTCAGCTAAATGGTTGATGTTCACCACTTCTCCAATCGGGACCAATTCTGACTTTGCCAAGTTGACTTTGAGGCCCGAGACCGCCTCAAAGCATAGAAGTACAGCCCTTAGCACTTGAAGTTGGTCACTGTCCGCTTCACAAAAGATTAACGTGTCATCCGCATAGAGTAAATGGGTGATGGAAAGCCAATTACCCACTGCAAAACCTGTCAAAAAACCACCCCGGACAGCAGCGTCTAGCATTCCGCTTAACGCCTCCATTACCATAACAAATAGGAAAGGAGAGAGTGGATCCCCTTGTTTCAACCCCTTCGAACTCGAGAAAAAGCCACGTGGTTTGCCATTGACTAATACGGAAAAGCGGGCAGTCGAAATGCAATGATTAATCCAACCACACCACCTTTCTCCAAATCCGCATCTCTATAACATATAAAGTAAAATTGAGTCCAAGATTTGTCGATGTGAGGGGGATCAAGTATTGAGTCCAAATCCGCATCTCTTTAACCCTACTACTTAGTTATGCATTTATTTATATATGTGCTGGAAAGAAAATCATATGTGTACTTATCAAAACAAGAAAATCACACACAATTCATCTTTTTTCCCCTCCTCCCAAGTCCAATATGTGGGTTTTTTCTTTTCAAATTTATATCTTCTATACTCCTAAATCATTTTTTTATAAATGTACTCCTAAATCATTATTTTTCTTTCTGCTTATCTTTTGATATTATCTTTCAGTTGTTACCATCAGAATGGTATAACCCACTTCAACTGAAGTCCTTACATATAGAAGATTTAGTTGCAATAAGGCCTTAGTTTTTTTTTTTTTGATAAGTAATAATCTTTATTGAATAGAATGAAACTAGGCAATGTCCAAGTACACAGGAAGTATACAAGTTGAGACACCTAATTACATACTAGTGGGTTGCATAGAGAGTAAAAACTCATGAACATTTCCACCCCTCAAAACAATAGCAGAAAACCACTGAAAGAGAGATGAAACAAAAAAATTCCAGATTTCTTTCGTTGCACGCTCCTTATCGTTGAAGCTCCTATCATTCATTTCCAACCAAATAACCCACATTAAGCACAAGGGAATCATTCGCCACACTGCTGCCATTTGATCACAATGGTGAGACCTATTCCAGCATGCTAGAAGATCCGTTACACTTTTAGGCATGACCCAACTCAGCCGGGCTCTACTAAGGATACCAGCCCATAACCTTCTAGCCACCTCACAGTGTAAGAGTAAGTGATCTATCGATTCCCCGTTTCTTTTACACATGTAGCACCACTCCATGAAAATCATTCCTCTCTTAGATTATCAGCTGTCCACATATAAAAGCCACTTTGGTTGGTACTGGAGCCTTCCATATACTCTTCCATGGAAAGTAAGAAGGTTGTAGGACTGTCAAAATCTTGTAGAAGGATTTTACAGTGAACTGTTTTCTCCTTGTGTGTTTCCACAACACGCGATCACCCCCATTGGCCTCTAGCTTTGCTGAATACAAGTAGCTGTAGAAGTCAGCCAGCTCTTCAAGTTCTCAGTCTTGTGCATTTCTTGTGAAAGTGACGTTCCAAATTACCGTCCTATTGGCACGACATAGTATATCTGAAACTGGAGCTCGCTGATTTCCAGCCATGTTAAAAATAGTTGGAAAAGCAATGCTCGGAGGTCTCTCCCCACACCAAGCATCAACCCAAAAACGGATTCGTGCTCCATCACCCACCTCAAATTTGAGGTGTGTTGCAAAAGTGTCCCACCCTTTTTTATGAATTTTTATAGGCTTACTCTATAAGACCCCCTACCCTCATTAGTGCACCATCCCCCCATGCACCACCATACTTATGATCAATAACCTCTCTCCACAACGAACTCCCTTTCATTTGGTATCTCCACAACCACTTCCCTAAAAGTGCCTTATTAAAAATGCACAAGTTTCGCACTCCTATGCCCCCATTCTCAATTGGACAGCTCACCATCTGCCAATTTACAAGGTGAAATTTGAATTCCTCCCCCATGCCACCTCACAAGAAGACTCTAAACAACTTTTCTATCCGGTTTGCCACTCCCACCGGTAAGGGGAAGAGGGAAAGATAGTAAGTGGGGAGGTTGGAAAGAGTGTTTTTGATGAGAGTTAGTTTCCCCCCTTTTGATAGATATAACCTCTTCCAACCCGATAATCTTTTCTCTATCTTCTCTACCCCCCCATCCCAAATACTCTTGGCTTTGATAGCTGCCCCCAAGGGGAGTCCAAGATATTTCATTGGAAGAGATGCAATTTTACAGCCTAATAACTTTGCTAAGGAATCTATATTACTCACCTCCCCTACTGGAACCAACTCCGACTTCCCGAGGAATAAGGCCTTAGTTTCTGCTAGCTTCAAGCTTGGAACCCAAGATTTTAAGTAATTTTAGTTGGTTCCATTAGTCATGAGTTTAGGTTTTTACCTACAGTTAAAAGGAAACTTCCTCCTCTATGTCATTTGACTCACTTCTGAGCTACTTCAGCTTTGTCATTGTTTTATGTCATGTAGTAATTCTTGGCTTTATTTCATGTCAGAAAGCCTTTTCAAGCTGTGTATTCTAGTATTATACTGATGCTAATACATTTCTTGCTTTGTTTTCTTGTAGATGAATTATGAAGATTTTTGCCACATTGCCTCTGTATGTACCGAGCAAATAGGGCCCAAATGCCGACGCTTTTTTAGCCCTTCAAATTTCATGAAATTTGAGAAAGATGAGTCGGGAAGAATTGCCATTCTGCCATTTTACCTTTATGTGATGCGCACGGTGGGTATTGTTCTTAGATGCCAAATGCATAGTATGATTTTGCTTAGGTACTGGAAATTGTTCTTGATAAGTAGCAGAATTGAATTTCCATGGTTGTATGTCATTTAACTTTGCTTTCTTGGTGAGGATTTTAGTTGTGTACTCTTTTTGATGAGGCATATGATCTGTGTGGTTCATTCTACATGTTGAACTGGAACTGTTTTTTTTTATAAGTAATAATAGACTTTATTGATTAAACTGGAACTGTTGAATGGGTGTAGGACTGTGAGTCTTAACCATTTCTATTACTAAGTTGGAACATGCAGTAGATTGTGTTGATTAGGCTGTATTTTCTTTGACAAAGATTTCTCTCTTTCTCTCTCTCTCTCTCCCAACTAATGTCAACTTTCTTTGTTGTTCAGGTATCGCTTACACAGGCCCGCATTGATATGAGTGAACTCGATGAGGATTCTGATGGTTTTCTACAAGCTCATGTATGATTTCTCAACATTGTTGGGCCTTCAGTTGTTTAAAATGAGTTATTGGGTTCTTTTGTTATATTATCAATATAATTTAATGTCAGCTTATTTTTTACCATTTTCTATAATCCATGAATATTCGGTTCTTCTTCCAGGAAATGGAAGCCTATATACGAGGCCTTATTCCTAATTTGGCACAATTACGGGACATGCCTGCAGCCTTTGTTCAAATGTATTGCCGCATAGCGGCACACAAATTTTTCTTCTTTTGTGATCCTCATAGACGAGGTTTGTTGCATATCCTTTGGTCACAAAATTGAGTTGATGTTCTATTGTCTGATTGTCCTATTTTAAGAAGCAATATCCCATAGATTTTTTCCGTTGAGTGAGTCTGGTACTGATGTTTGATTCTTAGTTGCAACTATTTATTCTCCTCGGTACAGTTTGGCAAACATTATATGTCTGCACAATTACTTTAATTTGACGTATCCTACATCTTTGGCTTTATAATTTGGCAGAAGAAATGGAATATATCTGCATAAGGATGGAATGAGTATTAGGAAATTAAATCCCTTCAAATGAAATGTTTCATAACTGAGCATTTTGGGGCTGTGTGAAACTTTTTTGACGAGTAAATACATTTTATCACTTAACAATGAGAGGGCTTGGGTCTTAATTTGTCTCTTTGACAGCATGAGGTGAGTTGTGAGAATGCAGAAATAATGGTGCGAGATGATGTTTCTGTGGTGGTAGAGAATATAGCTGATATGAAGAAAAAATGATAAATTTGTATAAATTTACATATATTTTAATTTCCTGAGTATAAATAAGTTGGTTAAATACTTATAAAACAGATATGGTTGGGTTATCATGATAATATGTCTGGTTTGGCAATTTTAGTGCAGTAAGTTATTTTGACTAATAAATTTTTGTGCAGTTTTCATAATGTTTCTGGCCCTTGTGTTTGCCAATAATATATGGTTGATTTTTCTTTCAGGCAAAGCCTGCATTAAAAAAGTGCTGCTAAGTAACTGTCTCCAGGAACTAATGGAACTGCACCAGGTAGATTATGTTTAGCCTAATATATCTGTAAGAAGAATGCCAGTGAAAGCCGTCTGTGGCTTGCTTCTCTCTGTGAGAAGTTTTTGGAAACAAATTACTTGTAAAAAAAGGTTTTTGGAAACAAATTTCCTTGAAACTTTTAATTATGATATTTACTAAGGGATGGAAGCAGTACATATTAAGGGGAAGAAACTGCTGAAAATTTTGTTACCCATTCGTGTTGGTGGATAGAAAGAGATTTGAAACTGATTTTTTAATAAGTAGTTGAAGCTGAAACTAAGTTTATCTTCTACATTTTATCCATGTTAGGAAAGCGAGGAAGAAGTTACTGACACTGAGCAAGCTGAAAACTGGTTCTCCTTAACATCTGCTCAACGCATATGTGGTGGGTGTTTTGCATGCTGAAGTTCCGATATTTGCCATTTCCTGGTTTCAGTTAGCTCCTTCTTTGCTGTTGTCTAAATGATCTTAATTGTAGATAATGAGTTTACACTGATTCAGTAGGTTGCTGAAGTGCATATTTGACAATTAATATTGTTTTCCCTGGATAAAGTTCTTTATTTTGGTATTGTTTTTGATCCATCTCATGATTTTCTTGAGAAGAAGAATAAAAATAACGAGTGACAATTGGCAAGTTAAGGATTAATGGTCAGAAATCATTACCAATGTACAGGAGCCTTTTTATGTTGTCTTACTTTAGTGAACTTCATTACGGCGGTATGTTCAATGAATTATATTAGCTGCATTCATTAAAAAACAAATGCTTCTCTCATTAGCAGCATGTATGTTGCTGTCAATCTTGGAATAGATGTTATGGTGCGTTTAGAGTGATTAAAACTGCTGCCGTTGGGATCATGTGGCTAACTGCACCCTCATTCTTTTGTGCAGACATGTTTCTTGCCCTTGATAAAGATATGAATGGAACATTGAGCAAGCAGGAGCTTCGAGAATATGCAGATGGGACACTGACTGAAATTTTCATTGAAAGGGGTAGGAATCAACACCCTTTTCTGCATTGTTTCCCTTTCTTACTATTTGAAAGTGGATGCCAATTTTTAAAATGTCCTTGTTTGTTTTATTGAAAAAGGCTATAATCCTTGACAGACAATCTCATATAGGTCTTGGCCTCTGACATTGCTGCTTTGTAGTTTGACCATTGTGTGATGGCCTTCTATTAAGACGTGCATTATAGACTCAAACAGTAGCTCTTTATTTTGCATGTTGGGATGATTGAGAACTAAATGAAATTTAAATCGAAGAAATGTCCATAACATGTCTCAGAAAAAGGTCCTACCAGAAAAATATGTTGAAAAGTTATCTCCCTATACAAAATAGAGGGCACCAAAACGTATCCAAAGATCCTGGATGCTTTACATTTCTTGTTACATCAAACACTGTACATCTGCAAATACATACATACATATATATATATATATTTGCATTTTGTTTTCGGTTCCTTTTATTCATTCCTTGCAATTGAAATGCTTTTGAATAGTATATGATGAGCATGTTCGCCGTGGAAAAAGTGGTGGAGGAAATGCTAGGGAGATGGATTTTGAAAGCTTCCTGGACTTTGTACTGGCCCTAGAAAACAAAGACACGCCAGAAGGGTTAACTTATTTGTTTCGGTGTCTTGATCTTAATGGAAGGGGTTTCCTTACTACAGCCGATATTCACTCTCTTTTCAGGTGAAAACCCTCTTCTGTTGTGGGTGATAATCTCGCTCACTCATCTATCTGGTGTGCTTTTCTTGGTTGTCGTGAACAACTTATATACACACACGCACGCGCACACACAATTTTCCCTCCATTTTCTGAGCAAACCAAGTTTAAGCCAAGTATGGAAAAAAGGGAAGCATCCAAAGCTGAGAGATGTTTCCTTTTACAACCTTCAAACAGAAGACCTCTTTAGTTTCCAGCTTGTGCTACTAAAACTTGGTTTATGCACTTGTCAAATTACCAAAGACATGAGTCCAGATATCAGACCCCAGGAACTATCGAAATTATGGTTTACCTATTAAAATCTAATTATTATTGGTTTATAACATGTGAATAGCATTTTGGATTTTACCTTCATTGCTTTATGAATTAAAACAGGGATGTACACCAGAAATGGATTGACGGCGGGAACTATGAATTGTGCATCGAGGATGTAAGGGATGAAATTTGGGATATGGTAAAACCAGTAGACCCGCTGAGGATTACGCTGGCGGATCTACTGAATTGCAAACAGGGTGGGACTGTAGCCAGCATGGTTATCGATGTTCGGGGTTTCTGGGCACATGACAACAGAGAAAATCTTCTCCAAGAAGAGGAAGAGCCAGAAGAAGAATGACATTGTAAACTGCCCCCTGCACTAACATAAAACTGGTGTCTGAATCCGACTGTAATATTAATATCGTTATAACTACTATGATGCGTTTCTGTTCTTCTTTCTAATTGTAGAATTTTCTATGTACGTTAATGTTTTTCTTTTTAGGCAACTCAAAAATATTAATGTGGTTTTCGTTAGTGTGAAACATCCTCAGTACAGAAACATATGAAGCCTTAAACTTCAGCACATTAAATAAAGGAGAAGGTTCCATTGAACTCAAATAAGGTATAACTGGAACAGCCTCACATGCTTGAAGTTGTTTAACAGGAAATCTGCTTAAGAATTTCTACCAACTTAACGAGCAGATTTAAGAGAAAAGAATCAATCATTTTTGAGTATCCATACCCGTTGAACATTGCATTGCTCAAAGCTCTAAATCATATTATAAATCACTAAAAACCCGTTTGTAATAGAATAATGCTAGTATGTTTGTCAAATTTGATACATTTTTTTTAATGTTTTATGTATTTATATTTTATTTAATGGTTAAGAAAGTAATTATTAATACATTGATTTTTTTAAAAAAATAAAAAAATAAAAAGAATAAAAAGATGAATTATACCTAGCAATAACCTAGTAATAAATAAATTAGCAGCTTCCTTTGTAATAACCATTGAGCCATGGCTTTTTAATGTCTTTGTTTAGACCCGATTTATTATAATTGTAATTTATAGCTTTCGTAAACTCTCTCTTTTCAAAATAATTCATGACTTTCAAATAGTCACCATTGTTATTATCTAATTTTATTGACTATTTGTGAAAATGACTTTTTTTTAAAAATATTATTGTTACGAAAGTACTAATTTTGTAAATATTATGTTTAGAGAGATAATTTGTTTAAAAAAATTCATTGTAGATAAAAAATTGAAAACATGGGTACAATAAATAATCAATTAGTCACGAAAATGTGAAATAAAGTTTAAAAAAATTGAATAATTTTTAGCTAAAATTTTTGAAAAAAAAAAAAAAAAATTGTTCAGACTAGTGAGAAACACGGGCGTTATGGTTTCACTTCAGACTCAGTTCCGGCGACGGTGAAGATTGAAAATTTCGCTTTCGCTCAACAAAAGAAGATATTTGCATCTGAAGAATAGGTGAGTTTCTTTTCTCACTACCTGAATTTCAAAACCCATGTTTTATTTTCTCTGCAAAACCATACGAAATGGGAGATACGCTAATGCAACTCCCCTACCAATACACAAACTGGGTTTTCTGCAGCCCCCATCTTTATCTTTAAAATACATTTCAAGCACTTCCGATCAACAACCTTTCGCAGTCTCATACCTCATAAACGCACTTGGATTCTCCCCAGAAATTGCTGTATCAGCTTCCAAATATGTTAGCTTCGAAACCCCAGATAAAGCAGACTCCGTGATTAACTTTTTCAAGAGCCTTGCATTCTCTGAAACCCAGATCTCGAACCTTGTCAGAAGACTCCCCACGGTGCTTTTGTCTGATACTAATAAAACCCTTTTTCCCAAAATTGATTTCTTTGCCTCCAAAGGCATTTCAAGACATGACATTGCCAAAATGTTATCTGGGTGCCCTGCTCTTCTTAAAAGAAGCTTAGAAAAACAAATTATCCCGTCCTTTGATTTCTTTAAAGATATGCTTAAGTCTGAGGGCGAGACCGTTCACGCAATAAAACGATTTCCGGGTATGCTTGTATTTGATCTTGAAAATTATGTGGCGCCTAACATCAATACACTGAGAGAGAACGGAGTGCCTGATTGTCATATTCTTACTCTACTTAAATATCAGCCTAGATCTCTCATGGTCAATCCAGTTCGATTTAGAGAGATTATAGAGGAAGTAAATGAAATAGGATTCAATCCTTTGAGGTTGAAATTTTCTCTTGCGGTATTTGCTTTCCGAGCAATGAGCAAATCAACATGGGAAAGCAAGGTTGATGTTTACAAGAAATGGGGTTGGTCTGAGGATGAGGTTATTGAGGCATTTAAAAGACATCCATGGTGCATGATGGCTTCTAAAGATAAGATTATGGGGGTAATGGATTTTTTTGTCAACAAGTTGAGTTTGGAGCTTTCGGTTGTTTTCAAACGCCCGTCACTTGTTTCTCTTAGCTTGAAAAAGCGATTGATTCCAAGGGGTTTGGTTGTTCAAGTTTTGTTGGCCAAAGGTTTGGTGAAGAAGGATATTGGCATGTCTTCATTGTTTGAATCCCCTGATGAGGCCTTTCTGAGGAGGTTTGTAATGCCTCACAAGGAGGAAGCTTCTGAACTCTTGAAGCTCTACAGAGAGAACATCGGATCCTTGAAGATGAAAAAATAATAGATGGCGTACAAGGCAGATAATGGGTTGAAATAATTGTAGATGGCTTCATCATAATGACACTTGGTTGAATTTACTCAATCCACTTTGATTCGTTGCTCTTGAAGCCGTGCTTTGTGATTAATTCTTTCTTTATGTGCTGGCATACCTCCGCTCCTAGTTTCATTGAGAACTTTTGCTAAATGCGAATAACCTGTGGAAGTTTTGCCACTTCAATTATATTTTCTTTGATCTTGTTGCATTACAAAGGCATCTAGCTCCCTGATAAAGATATTTTTTATGTGATTGTGTATTGCTCAATAATGGTGTGGTGCTGGTGCATGCGACTTTGGGGCTGCGATATTGCCGGTTCAATTTGGTTATGCTCTATGGTGTGCATTGAGATATACTGCCCAACGACCTTTTTTTGTTAGTTTCCCACACATTCTCTTTGACCTTTTGGTGCAAAAGTTTTCAGTATTATCAGTATTGTACTAGTTTTTGATTGATTGATTTATTTTTTCAATTCACCGAACCAAAGCATGATGCCTATTCAGAATGCCTTTGCTTGTTCAGATGGTTACAATAAAGAGCAGCATAGAGCAGATGAACTTCTTTTATTATAGGGGAAAATTTGCAGAAAGACACTTTCACTGCAGCGAGTAGGAGAATGACTATGGGGGGTTTGTATGAGAATTCACTGAATTGGTCAGCTGTTATTTCGGGTTTTAACTTTTTCTCCTTGGCGAGTTTTTTAAAATACAGAAGATTTGTACTTATCAATTCAGTGTTTATAATTAGTTTATTTGTGTGTCATAGAGAAATTATAACTCCATTGTGAATGATAGTCAAACTGGATAAAAGTTTAAACAGGTTCAAAATTGCTCATTGAGAATGATAGTTGACCTTGTTTTGAACCAAAATTTATTGCTTATTGCTTTTCCAAACGTCATATGCTTCTTCTTTCATTAAAATTAGAGAAGAGAGTCGTCCCAAGGGCTTGCTTTTATGTAAAAGTTTAAATGTGAAAAGCTTTATTTAAGAGGTATTTCAGTGGGTGCTATTGGACTCGAAGAAGCTTATTATCCTTTTGTTTACCTCTGAGCATCATTATGTACTGGTAAATTGAGAGCAGACGTGCTAGAGTCCATGGTGATGAAGATTAATGGTGGGAAGGTAGTACTCATTAAGCATGCTTTGTCTAATATGCCTATCTATTTACTGTTAATTCTGAATATCTCAAGAATGATCACGTAGGAAGAATGATCAAGCAGGAATTATCCAAGTTATTTTCTGACTTATTCTGGGGAGATGCTCATGGAAAGGTAAAAAAAAAAGGTGGATTTCTTGCGAAAATAAATGCAAATCTCTAGAGGAAGGGGGTTTGGAGTTTAAGGATTTGAGTGAAATGAAAAGGTACTTCATATGAAGTTGCATTAACGGTCCTGCATGACTCTTCTCTGTGAGCTGAGTGTTTTAGTCTTTTAGAGCCAAGCACTTGCTGGTTTCTCGCCCTTTTCTCATGTAGTCTTCTTGGTTTGATTCTAGTTTTTGGAGATCCTTTTCTGGTCTTACTGAAGAGATTTTGAAAGGTACAATGTGGAGGATAATCAGACCTGAAGATTTAGTTATTGAGATGTGGAATTCTACTGATTGGAATTCTCAACTGTATAAGTGTTAGTTGGGGAGGCATTGGCTGGCTCAATGGATATCTAAACATCTGAAAATAACTTGTGGAAAATAGATACAAATCAAGTGTCCATGTGGTTTCAAAGGGCTGGAAGATCTTCACGTGTGTGTATGATGGTGGGGGGTTTTACCTTCTAATATAAGTTATTGTTTATGGTTGAGAAGTTGTTAGCAAGGAGTCTTATAGTTTTGAAGATCAAAGCTTTATTGGCCAACTCTCTGTCAAATGTATCAAGGGAAAAAGTGATAAAAGGGATGGGTTCTTTCATTTTTCAACATTTAGCTATCCCATGCATGGCTGTACTCATAAAGTGCAGATTATGAAATGAAAAAGGCCAAGTGATGGCAGACTAAAATTGAATGTGAATGGTGCTAGCTTTGGAAATCCAGGGATGAATGGAGAATTGGAGATGGTGGATTATAAGGGATGCAGGGGGGATTTTTTCCCAACCCTTATCAACAATTTATTGAATTTGTTCTAATTGGGGGTGGGGTAACTTGACTCCTTGTTTGAAGTTACAACCCAAAGATGTGGGAAGAGACGAAGTACGTAGTTGGCAAGAATGAGATGAAGATGTTGCAGTCCAGATAACGAATCCAAGAGTGTAGAACACTTTGGTGTTGATCTTGCAATAGTCAAAACTAATGATTATTTGCCAAATGGGGCTGGCAATTATATATTTCTACCCGACTAGCCCAAAGTCTATTGTTATATGCAATTTCTGTTTTTGGGAGGGAGGTCTGGCAATATGAAATATTCCTGAAATATTCTTCTTCCTGCAGGATTGCATGAAATGCTACGAGGAAGCTACTTAGTGATTGAAGCTTTATATATTGTGTAAGAGGGAGTTAGATGTATGCTAGTGCCGAAAATTGTAACTATGGAGAAGATATGGAACTAGATGGGGATGATTCTTAGAATGATTCCTTGAATGACTAGCTATCAATTAGTGATTTGATGTCTAAAATTAGATCTCAAAATGACAAAAATTAATGTTAAATGTTTGAAAAATGTATGCTAGTGCCCACATTGTCTTTGGCCAAAACAAAATTATTGGAGGTTGTTTTGGAATGAATACATGCGCACATCGTGCAGGCAAGAGCTTAATGCACAAAAGCAAGTCCCACATTTAAGAATCTAAATGGGTCAATAACATTCCCACATTTGCTAAAGCGTATATATAAAACCAAATTATGCTAAAGGAGGGAGGAAAAACATGGTGTACAATATGTTAGTCCCAAGGATTATTGATCATCAGGATGTTGGGCGGTTCCACATTCTGAAGGTGTTTGTCTGCAGCAACGATTATTGCATCAAAAAGGCTTAAAATGGGCGAAGGTGGTGTTCTTCACAGGATTATCTGATGGCTGAGTTACATCCTTGAGAGATCTAAGACACCTCACACCTCTGCCCTCCAATGATCTGTTAATCATGATCCACTCCCAAACCAACATCCTACGACAGAAGCAGGTCAGTCATCAAAACACTTTTGGTCAGCTTTGTTATGAACATCATGTGGGCATTTTAATGTTGTAACTCTGAAATTTTGCTCTGCTCCAACATCATAATAGCCCAAATTGACTTGGCTCATTTGCAGTCGTAACTGACCTAAGCTGCATCACATGATCATGCATTTAAAAAGCTCCTGCTACCTTGTTGAGAAGGTTACTGGAATTTTCAATCAAAACGAAAGGGGTACCTCGAGCTTCCAACGTGGCACTTCCACGCAAAATAAAGAAAAACATGCATGAGAAAAGTTGAACTAATAAGCTATATAGCACTTAAGTTCAACTACTCATATTTGACCACAACATCATACGCCTCCACGTTTAACGAACTCTCTGCAAAACATCTGAACAGAAATTGTTTGTATTAATAACAGTCACAACTAGCAACAAAATAAGACATAATTTCCTGTTCAACCTTTATAAAATATAAAGAAAAAGTCCTGCGAATATAATAACAATAAGAAAATAATTGAATTTTAATTAAATTCAATCAGGGTAAGTGTGCAGTGCTACTCTAGTTTGCTGCTCATTGGCAAATTTGAAAACCACCGATAAAAGACGTTGTTGTTGTTTGTCTAAAACACTACATTTTAAACGCTTAACTCGTGTGATTCTTAAAAATCTGGGTTTTCAAAATGAATGAAGTTTTGAAGGCTAACTTATCAATAATAATAATAATAATAATAATAATCAAGTTTTGAAGGCTATTAATTGTATTTCAATCAATTACCTTAATTCATGCAAAAACATATTCATTCTGTCTTGCAAGAAAGGACGCAAAGGTGCCATGAGGTTATCTTCACCATCAAGCTGTTGGGGATTGGTATTAGTTTTCCTTTTAAGGCTAGCTATGAAAAGTGAGGTGGCTACATGAACAATAATAGATGGATCTGGGTCCCCGATGATAGCCTGCAGCTCCCTCCGAATCCATGGCTCTATTCTCTGTACTATTTTTTCTCTCGCAACAATATTTCCCCAGAAATTCTGAAATTTCGGAGATGGAAAAAGAATCAGATCCAGCTAAACTCAATCCTTGCTGGATTCAAACACAACTTTGTTAAAAAAATAAAGTTTTGAACCAATGAAGAGTCAGATCCTTTGGATAAAAAATGCATTACACTTCTGTCACTTCAAGTCTTCGAAAAGTAAAAAGAAATATGGAGCTGCAGATGCTAGAAATAACTTTGACCAAACAAGGAGTCTTTCAAATCAAACGTAAGAGATAATACAGAAACCAGCAATCTTCGACAAGAGATTATAACAAGTTATCGTACCTGATCAATACAGCTTCGGGGAGACAAAGGCATAGCTCGCAAGCCTAGCCCATATATGCTGCACAATATCATAATCCAAACTCCATAATTAGAAAAACCATAGGAGATAGTAGGCCAAAGCCACCGTCAAGTAGGAAAACAATAAAAATTAGAGCCCATTGCTTATTGGGAAATGCTTGGTTTGCACATGAATCCTACAAAAGGAGTTTACAATGTATGTTTGTATTTGCATTATGATTATGAAAGTACCTGGCACGCCATTGAAGTTTTCTTTCAGCAATAACATCAGGCGGCACAGATCCTGGCCGTCCAAACGATCGCTGCCATGGTAACGGCCTTGTCCGACGGCTAACAGTATATAATTCGTCTCTTCTTCTTCGAACTATCCTGTATAAATTTTCAATAATGCAATATACAAACGATGACAATAATAAACTCAATTCAAAACAAGATAAAGCAAAAGAAACAAAGACAAACCGTCAGTTTCTTTCCATTTCATTACCCTTCCCCAGCAACGAAAAGAAGAAAAAAATATATAAAATCTTCTCTTAGAGGATTCATGATCTCCTTAAACCAAAAGTCGAGCATACAAAGAATAACCACTCGAATGAAACTGATTCAATGATGAAAAGTCATAAGACAAGTTTTTTCCTGTTATATTCCGTTTTTCTTTTCTCTCTCTTTCCAAAAGGTAAAATTTCTTTCCCCTTTGCCTACACTTCTCTGCAACCAAACATATATCCAAATACGTATCCAAAAGTCTAACCTTCGAGGATCAATTCGTCGGCTCAACTCAACTTCAACTTCAACGTCGACGTTTCTTGTACGATTACTCAAAGCAGATAGTCTCTCCTTGCAGAAAGTTCGAGAAGAAAGGTTGATTTTGCAGAACCAGGAATCGAAGTCGGAGTTACAGAGGGGGCATCTTCTTCTCAAGTTGCTCCATTTACGAATGCATTCCACGCAGTAAGCGTGCGTGCACGCCGTGAGCACCGCCACTCCCCGAACTTCAAGATCTTTAAGGCAGATCGGACAAGATTTACCCCGAATTGCAGGCCAAATCACCTCCGAGACGAACTTCTCGCGGTTCATTCTTGGTGATGATTCTCGAGAAGACTATCCTGAATCCCTGATTTCAAAGACGCAGAGAAAGATAGAGAGTTGATAGCTGAATTATATATGTGGGCCTTGGGCCGAAGGGTTCAAACGGGCCCAGGTATCCATGATGGACTGGGCCAGCCAATCTAAATATTGAGTTTCTAATTCAAAAATAAGGAGAGTCTTGGATAGTAAATTTAGATGGAATGAAATTAGCTAAAAGTTAAAAGTTGAAAAGTTCAGTAAAATATTATTATAATATTTTTAATATATATATTTTTATTTTAAAATTTGAAAAAATTGATTAGTTTATTGTATTTTAAATAAAAATTTATAAAAATTGTAATGATTAAATTAGATGAGATAGTTTTGAATCCAAATCTCTCAAAGGTCAACGAGAGTATAAATTCATCATGGACAGAGAGTTTGTTTGGGAATATGTTTCGTTTAATCTCATTTCATTTTTAAACTTCACTCAAATACAAACTTTTTTAATTTTTAATTTTTAATTTTTTTATCTAATCATTACCTGATTATTACAATTGTCTTAAACCTCTAAATAAAATACAAAAATAATTTAGGTTTTTCAAATCCTTAGATTAAAATTATATTAAAAATTATATTCTAACAATATTTTAACTTTAAAATATTTTATTTAACTTTTTCTCTCTATTTTTTAAAATCCAATAAAACATCATAATTTAAACTATTTCACTACTATTCACAAACTATTTTACTAATATTCATATATTTCTCATCTTATCTCACTCCCTAAGTATCCGCATTCTCTCTCCAAACTTTGGGTTCATGAAATAGTAGTGGAAATTATGAATTCATACCCAAGTGCCAATGAAATGTATATTATTCTCCGCCTCTTTCTTCCTTCTTCCAAATGATTACTCATTGTTATAAATAAAAGACAGTGGTTAGAGCTTTGGGTAACTAGTATCCTCATATTGGTAAATGCATATAAATTGTGCCACCCAGAATTTTCCAATGCTCTAATCTAATATTTCTTTAGTAAAATCACCCCCTTCTCGATTGTAACCCCATGTGTATTTGGACCATTGGAAATTCAAACCACTTAAACTACACTTTTCAAATGCTTCAGCATATTTTTCAACTTGACGAAGAATCACATTGAAATCTCTCATGCATAGTCAGACCATATCATCTGGCGGTCATATCTCTCTTCTCGTTACACTATTGAAAATGGAATATAATGGCTTTTAACAGGCTTCTATGGTAGCCCATTGACTAATAAGTAAAAATATGAATATCATTCTCTATAGTCCATTCCTAAAATTAAAAATTAAAGGGTTATTTTTTTTTTTGATAGAAAAAATTAATGGGTTATTGGACTACTTATAAGCTGAAAGATGTGGGAGAGAGATACAGACTTTAGTAAGGGAGACGACAACGATGAGCGAGAGAGACTAAGAGAGAGGTATGCATGGATAATGAGGAGAGAGAGAAAGAGAGCTAAGGGAATATGAGAGTGGGGAGTCAATAAAGGGGGTGAATTTACGCATTAAACAAAACAACTTCACTTTGGAGATATCCAAAACAACGTCATTTTGTTTAATGTATAAGTTTTCTTGTACATATAAATATATATTATATATATATATATATATATATATATATATAACATGCAGATTAGGGAAAAGCCCAATCTATACCCCACACCTGAGGGGTGATTGGACTTGGATGGATTGCCCTGCTATCCGCCATCGACAGACAACGCCATCGTCTTGTCCTGTCGGAGGCAGGGCAGGGTAATGGGGTCAGAGCCCCGTTGCTCTCTCCTATAAGTTTTAAAGAAGAACTTCCTCTTATTTTTCTTTTCCTTTTAGTGTTATATTTTTATTTAATAACAATTATTTGATTGAAAGAGAGAATGTTAGTTGTACTTACAAGACTGTTGAGAATGTTAGATTCCCTTTGATTGATGGTAGATTTATGAACTGTATCAATCACCTCGAGGTCCATTTTATCAAGAAATCCATTCACTCTGAGATTCCTTTCTAGTTTGAGTTGGCTAGCTTTCTTCTTTGAATCGTTATCTTTTGGAGATAGCTCAACATTTTGAAGTGTCTTTTGTAACAGAAACTCTTTTCCACCATAACCATGATTGGTGTTTTCTCCTAACTTCTCATGAGCATCTTCATTATTCTAAGATTCTGATGTTACCAAATTTGCCTTTGAATGCGCCTCCACTCTATCCCCTTGATTTTTCTTGTTTTTCTCAGAATTGTTGAATCCAAGGTTTCAAGTTTCGTATCTACGTGTAGATTTTGATGATAATAAATAAATTCAAGTCTCAAACTCAAATTATCTACGCAATGGAGCGAAGCGCACATCAAGTATAAAAGAACAAGTCTACAAATGAAACTCATAGATTATTCTTGTACATCTCTTGATAAAATTCGAAATTGGATTAAGGCTCAAAAATTAATCTTTTCTCATAAAGCATTAAATTGTATTTTTTTTATACATGACATAAGCATGATATATGCATTATATCATTAAAAGTTTTAATTTGGAAAATTATATTTTGCATGTGCATGACATATGCAATGATCTCATTAAAAGTTTTATTTTCAAAAATTATATTTTACATGCACATGACATATGCAATGACTTTATCAAAATTTAAATTTTGAATTTGGAAGATGATTGAGTGTGATCCATTTGCCTATAAATAGCTCACTTGAGTTTTACAAAATTACAACAACAAGAGTTTACACATCTATTGCTAAGTTTTGCATCATTCTTTCAAAACTCTCATTCTCTCATTTCTAAAATTTTGAGCCTTAATTCTTATTATTATTTTTTTTTATAGATATAGGTTGCGCTATATTGTTTCTATTTCACTCATTGAGGAGTGTACTCTGATAGTTTATCCACTATCAACTCTTGTATCAGTAAAAAGGTACGTATAACCCTTGTGTGTGTAGAAGGTGTTCTACACAGGGAATAGTTGAATCACCAAGTGTGAGGTGATTGCAAGTGTAGATGGTGTTCTACACGGATTCTTTGTAGCGGTGCTGCTCAAAGGTGTAATAAATTTCTATCTCCACCTAAAGGAGATTGAATAGTAAATATGAGATTCTCAAGAGCTAGCTTGAGGCGAGGACGTAGGCAGTGAGGCTGAACCTCGTAAAAATACTGAGTTTGTTTCTTCTTACCTTATTATTTACAATTCTTGCTGCTTTATATTCTGTTTATATTTTATATCGTATATTTGGTTTACAATTGCTAATTTTATAATATAACCCAATTCACCTCCTCTCTTGTGTTACTCATTTGGGCAACAATTGGTATCAGAGTAAGGACTCTATTATAAGATTAACTATCTGTTGAGTTAAGATCATAGGGCTAACATTGTAGCTACTTTTGCTAAAAGTCAATCCAGTAGTCGACCTCTGCTATTTTGTAGAGATAATTATACTTTCTGGAAAGTTAAAATGAGAATATTTTTTCAGTTTCAAGGTCGAGAAATCTGGAAATGTATTGTAAATGGGCCTTATATTCCAACAAAAACTGTTGATGGAGTAAAAGTCAAAAATGAAGAGGAAGAGTTTGATCGCGAAAACGATAGACTTTATACTGTGAATTTAATGACTATGAATTTTCTATATAATGCTCTCAATGATAATGAATTTAACAGAATAATGACTTGCAGGACAGTAAAGGAAATTTGGGACAACTTGGAAGTAACTTATGAAGGAACTTCGCAAGTCAAATAATCAAAAATTTATGTTTTTACGCATGAATATGAAATGTTCAAAATGAATGATGATGAATCTATTTCTTCTATGTATACTCGTTTTACTAATATTATAAATAGTTTGACATCTGTTGGTAAAGTTTATTCTAGTTTGGAGATAATAAGGAAAATTCTCAACTCCTTGCCAAAACGTTGGGAATCAAAAGTAACGGCGATTCTTGAAACTAAAGATCTTAAAAAACTCGAAGTAAATGAACTTATCGGGTCACTTATTTCAAAAGTGAAAGCGATGAAAATGAAGAAAGCGAAAGCGATGAAAATGAAGAAAGCGATGACGAAGAGATTGCAATGATCATAAGAAGATTTAAGAAATTCTTGAAAAATAAAGCTCCTCCAAGGAAACTTTTCAAAAAATCTTCCAACAAAGATACAGGTAAAAATGATTCATTAATTTGTTATAAATGTAAAAAGTCAGGACATATCAAGGTAGATTGTCCCCTGCTAAAGAAAGATCGATACAAAGACAAGAAAACAATGAAAGCTATATGGGATAATGATTCAAGTAGTTTAGACAGTGACATAAGTAATGAATAATCTGTAAATTTTTGTCTTATGGCTAAAGATGATGTTGGGGTAACAAATCTTAATAATCCCTCTTATGAGGAATTGCAAAATTCTTTGGAAGAGGTATATGAGTACTTTGAAAAATTGGGTATTAAGTATACCGCTTTGAAAAAGAAAAATTCTTTTTTAACAAATGAAATTGATATTTTAAGAAAAGAAAATATAGTTTCAAAAGATGAAAATGATGAACTGAAAAAAGAAAGTAGCTGATTTAAAAAAAATTGTTGAAAATTTCACAAATGGAAAAAGAAATTTCGAAAAATTTCTTGGTAATCAAAGATGTGTTTTTGATAAGGTAGACTTGGGATACATGCCAAAAGAAAAACTCAAACCCTATAAATTTTTTTTTGATAAACCCATTAAATCAAAACCAAAATTTCAAAATTCTTTTCCTAAAAATAAATTTGTCAAAAAAAGACATTATTACAATCACTCAAGTTTTTCAAGTATGTTACATGTTATTTGTAATTTTTGCAATAGAAATAATCATAACTATCATGCTTATCCTACTAGAAGAAAACATACAATGACTATTAGGGCCATATGGACACTAAAAAATCTTTTTTCTTCTAATACTAATAAATAAAGGATCCAAAGAATATGGGTACCAAGAAATATTATTTTAATTGTTTTTGTAGGTATGCATGAAATCTTCCGTAGGTAAAACAAGATGGTTTTTAGATAGCGGATGCTCAAGACACATGCAGGAGATAAAACTAAGTTCATTGATCTCACTCCTAAAAAAGAAGGACACGTGACATTTGGAGACAATTCAAAAGGGAAGATCGTGGGAATAGGTAAAGTTGGTAATAAGTTTTCTCTTATAATTGAAGATGTTCTACTTGTTGAAGGTCTAAAACATAATCTTTTAAGTATAAATCAATTATGTGATAAAAGATTTACAGTTACCTTCAAAAAGAATAAGTGCATTATTTTGAATAATCATGATTGCAATGTTTGTTTTATTGCTCTTAGAAACAATAATGTATATAAAATTGAATTTGAAGAAATTGACTCATAAGATGCTATTTGTTTATCAGCTCAACATGAAGATAGTTAGTTATGGCATAGAAGGTTAGGTTATGCAAACATGGAACTTATTTCCAAACTTTTAAAAAATGATCTTGTGAGAGGTTTGCCAAAAGCAAACTTTTTAAAAGACAAAATCTGTGATGTATGCTAGTTTGGTAAACAAACAAAAATTTCTTTCAAAATCAATAAACATATTTCCACTACTAGACCTTTGCAACTAATATACATGGACCTTTTTGGACCAAACAGAGTTGCGAGTCTGGGAGGAAAATATTATGCATTTGTTATTGTTGATGATTTCTCTAAATATACTTGGGCCATCTTTCTCGCTCATAAAGATGAGGTATATAATGCCTTTATCAAGCTATGCAAGAGAACTTAAAATGAAAAGAGCTATACCATTTCAAACATCCGAAATGATAGGGGGAAAGAGTTTGTCAATAAAGATATTGAGTCTTTTTATGATGAAAATGGTTTTTTACATAATTTCTCTGCTCCTCGAACTCCTCAACAAAATGGGGTAGTAGAGAGGAAGAATAGATTTCTTCAAGAAATGGTAAGAACAATGCTTAATGAAAATAGTTTACCTAGTTATTTTTGGCCGAAGCAGTAAGTACTACATGTTATGTTATAAATAGAGTTATGTTAAGGTCTAAATCAGATAAAACCCTTTATGAGCTTTGGAATGAGAAAAAGCCCAACATTGGTTACTTTTATGTATTTGGATGCAAATGTTTTATACTAAAAAATAGAGATAATTTAGGAAAGTTTGATATAAAATCTGATGAAGGTATCTTTTTTGGGTATTCAACAAATAGTAAAATTTATAGAGTATTCAATAAAAAGACTTTGACTGTACAAGAATCTATGCATGTAGTATTTGATGAATCTGACCCTCTACTCTTCAAGAAATCTATTGATGAAGAATCAGAAGGTACAAATAACACAAATAGTCTCAATCTTGACAAAGAGAATACAATGGAAGAAGTCCAACATGGAGACATCAGGAAAGATCATCAAGATTTAGTACAAGATGTAACCAAATAGTGGAAACATGTGAAAGATCATTCAGTGGAATAAATTCTAGGAGAACTTTCACGAGGTGTAAGTACTCGATCATCTCTTAGAAATATTTGTAATCACACTGCTTTTCTATCCCAAATTGAACCCAAAAATATTGATGAAGTACTTATTGATGAATCATGAATTTTAGTTATGCAAAAAGAGCTAAATCAATTTGAAAGAAATAATGTATGGACACTTGTTCCTAAACCCAAAAATTATGCTGTTATTGAAACAAAATGAGTTTTTAGAAATAAGAAAGATGAGTCTGGAATCATCACTAGAAACAAGGCTCGACTTATAGCCCAAGGTTTCAATCAAGAGGAAGGAATCGATTATGATGAAACGTATGCACATGTCGCAAGATTAGAAGCTATTCGAATGTTACTTGCATATGCATGTTATAAAAATTTCAAACTTTTTCAAATGGATGTTAAAAGTGCTTTCTTAAATGGTTTTATAAATAAAGAGATATATGTTGAGCAACTTCCAGATTTTGAAAATCATATTTTTCCTAATCATGTTTTAAAGTTCGTAAAAGCATTATATGGACTCAAACAAGCTCCTAGAGCTTGGTATGAAAGGTTTAGTGGTTTCTTGATTGAAAAATGTTTTTCAAGAGGAAAGATCGATACAACTCTTTTCATTAAATATGAACAGGATGCTATTCTTCTAATTCAAATTTATGTTGATGATATAATATTTGGTGCTACTAATGAAAATATATGTCAAGATTTTGCTAAGAGCATGCAGGAAGAATTTGAAATGAGCATGATAGGAGAACTTAATTTCTTTCTTGGATTGCAAATTAAGCAAGAAAAAAGTGGAATATTCATTAATCAGTCAAAATATATCAAATAGTTACTTAAAAAGTTTGAGATGGAAAGTGCGAAGGTAATTGGAACACCAATGAGTCCAACTACCAAACTTGATAAAGATGAAAGCGGTAAGCCAGTTAACTCAAAGGTATATCGATGTATGATTGGTAGTTTATTATATTTGACAGCTAGTAGACCTGATATTATGTTTAGTGTATGTTTATGTGCACGTTTTTAATTATCTTCAAAGCAATCTCATTTGATTGCAGTCAAGCGTATTTTTAGATATCTTGCCGGTACCATTGACCTAGGGTTATGGTATCCTAAATACACTTCTTTCGATCTTATTAGCTATTCAGATGCAGATTATGCTGGTTGCAAATTTGATCGAAAAAGTACTAGTGGAACATGTCATTTCTTAGGTCATGCACTTGTTTCATGGTTTAGTAAAAAGTAAAATTCTGTTACATTATCTACTGCTGAGGCAGAGTATGTTGCTGCAGGTAGTTGTTGTGCTCAAGTTCTTTATATGAAGCAACAACTTGAGGATTTTAAATTTATGTACAATCATATTCCTATTAAATGTGATAATACTAGTGCTATAAATTTTTCAAAGAATTCAATACAACATTCTAGGACCAAACATATTGAAATTAGATATCATTTTCTTAGAGATCATGTGCAGAAAGGTTATATTGTACTAGAATTCACAAGCATACACGATCAATTGGCAGACATTTTCACAAAATTCCTACCAGAAGATAGACTATGCATGATTAGAAGAGAAATAGGAATGATGTATGCTATGAATATCTGCTAGATACTTTTATTCCATTATCTCAAATGACCTACAGAAACTTGAGACGTTTAGCCTCATCATTCAAATGTTTTTGCTCCTCATAAATCATCATGCCATCATTATCTAAAGGATTAGGCAATCGAAATGAAGAGGCAAGCAAGGATTTTAAATCCTTATTTTGTTGCTTTAACTCTACTATTTTTTTGTTTGACTCATAAACAAGTCGTTGAAGTATAGAGACCGTTTCGCTAAACTTCTCAATTTCGTGAGTTTTGGACTGCAACCGAGCTGGAAAATCAACAATGAAAGATGAGTATCGACTCCCGAGACCCACAAGCTCATAAATGACGTCATGATCTGATTTATTAGCCAAATCAGTCTCTTGCTGTTTCATGGCACCTACAACAGATGCAAAAATACTTTGAGGTGAAGAATACCTCATATCTTGATCACGAGAAGTATTGAAGGAAAATTGATGAGCCGTTGAAATTTTGTAGAGTGAGAATGAAGATGAACTACAAAGATGAGAAGAAGATTTGATGCGAATTAGATAAAACTAAGGATTGCTTTTATAAAGATGGAAATAAGTATAAGACAAACTGTCATCTTTTCAAATCTTACTTAGTCAAACTTACAAGATATGCCGGATGCATATTGTCAAAAGTTACTGAGCTAAACCAGCAAGATTAATTACAATTGTCCTTATTTTTCTCGTGAAACGCTGCCATTATCTGTTGATGTTGACTCTGTGCTTGAACTCTCACTCGTTCCGGTTCCTCTATTTGAAGTTTCAGAACACGAGCTAATTTTGTCAAATATTTATTTTCTTACTATAACCTCTTATTCTTTCTACCTTTATTTGCAAGCTTTTGATGTAGAACAGATATTTGATTCTTAAGTCGATCAACCTCATTTGCCCTCGCTAGTAATCTTCGAGACATGGTCGTAACAGATGCAGCATATTGAGCACTGAGAGTTCTTGATACTGCAACAACCTCAAAATCAGTCCTATCAGAAAAATGCATCTCTACTTCTATCATGGTATCGACAGTATCAGGAGATAAAATGACTGGTTGAGACGGTTCTTGGTTCAAGTCCGAAAGATTACTAGAAGAAATTTTCTCTGCCATTCTGTCGTTTTGGATAAACAGGTACTTGATCAATGAGCAATGTGAGATCTTTCTTGTGAGTATTTGATGGGTAAAACAGGTGTTTTAAACAGCAACTCGAAAGCTTTCAATTTTTTTTTATAAATCTCGTTGGTCAACAATATCAAGTGAATTTGAATATCCTTCCGCACCGAATTGCCAGAGCTAGACCTCCAACCTTTGTAGGTTTTGTCGGACACGCGTGGCTCCGCACCGAATTTTCTACAGTCTCTACTAACGCACCGTTCTATTTGTCTATTGGTTATTGTAGGAAGATGTCTTATTAAACTAATTATGATTCATTTTTAATGATGCCAAAAGGGAGAGAAGTTTTAGACGTAAATATTTAGATTTTTAACTCTGTTATATATGTTGGAATTATGTTTATCTATTACTTGAAAAACTAACGCATATTTTCAGGGGGAGTTTAGGCATTACTGCAAGTCTCAAAATTCTATTAAGTATTTGTCATCATAAAAAATGAGGAGATTGTTGAATCCAAGGTTTCAAGTTTCGTATCTACATGTAAATTTTGAGATAACAAATAAATTCAAGTCTCAAGCTCAAATTATCTACGCATTGGACCGAAGCGCACATCAAGCATAAAAGAACAAGTTTACAAATGAAACTTATAGATTATTTTTGTACATCTCTTAATAAAATTTGAAATTGGATTAAGGTTCAAGAATTAATCTTTTCTCATAAAGCATTAAATTGCATTTTTTATGCATGACATAAGCATGATATATGCATGACATCATTAAAAGTTTTAATTTGAAAAATTATATTTTGCATGTGCATGATATATGCAATGATCTCATTAAAAACTTTATTTTCAAAAATTATATTTTACATGTGCATGACATATGCAATGACTTCATTCAAAAATTTGAATTTTAAAAATTGAATGACATATGCAATAACTTCATCAAAATATGAATTTTGAATTTGGAAGATGATTGAGTGTGATCCATTTGCCTATAAATAGCTCACTTGAGTTTTGCAAAATTACAACAACAAGAGCTTACACATCTATTACTAAGTTTTGCATCATTCTTTTAAAACTCTCATTCTCTCTTTTCTAAAGTTTTGAGTCTTAATTTTTTTTTTTTTGAGAGATATAGATCGCGCTGTATTGTTTCTATCTCACTCATTGAGGAGTATACTCTGATAGTCTACCCACTCTCAACTCTTGTATTAGTAAAAGGGTGCGTCTAACCCTTGTGTGTGTAGAATGTGTTCTACACAGGGAATAGTTGAATCACCAAGTATGAGGTGATTGTAAGTATAGAGGGTGTTCTACACGGATTCTTTGTAGCGGTGCTGCTCAAAGGTGTAATAGGTTTCTATCTCCACCTAAAGGAGATTGAATAGTGAATTTGAGATCCTCAAGTGGTAGCTTGAGGCGAGGACGTAGGCAGTGGGACTGAACCTCGTAAAAATACTGAGTTTATTTCTTCTTACCTTACTATTTATAATTCTTGCTGCTTTATATTCTGTTTATATTTTATATCGTATATTCGGTTTACAATTGCTGATTTTATAATATAACTCAATTCACCCTTCCTTTTGTGTTAGTCATTTGGGCAACAAGAACCATTATTCTCTTCCTCATCGAAGCTGCTCTATTGTCAAAAGTTGGTTTGAGCTGTTTCCAGCCTTCCACCATACTTTCTCCTACCATTGACACTAGAACTTACTAAAAGTGCTCGCAACTTTGGTCCATACGGTGTTTGAGCACCAGCCTTTCTCGTTATGCTTCAAGACTCCATAGTGAAAGTAGAAGTTTGGCAAATTCTCATACTTAAAACCAATCCACAATTGTTTTTCTTCAATTTTAATAGCCTACCTCATGCAATAAGTTCTCTAATGTCAATATCCACTCTAAGTCTTAAGAACTTGTCCCACCCAAAGCCTTCCCTATTAGCATCCACTATCATTACTTTACCAGTTGTAGAGCCTATTTGTTTACTAGATCTCTTTAGTCATTCTAGCCAAAGGCATATTGTATAATTGAACCAAGAAATGTCCTTGAAGAAAAGTGATATCCTTTGGTGGTGCGTTGCCTTCGAGACTGCCTTCAAAGTCTCGAAGGCTTGCAAGGATTAAACGACCATGACTTCTCATGCAACACTTTTTTCTTGTTTGATTCCTTCTGAAATTCCATAAGAAATCAGTTCTCCTCAACTTCTTTAAAAGTAATCCATCATTTTGGTTTCCAAATATTTGACATCGTTAATCTAAGTACTTTCTCTGTTTACACTCTTTGTTGGCTATAATTAATACTAAAAGACATAATCTCCCTCTTGTTTTGACTCATTGGGAACTTCTTCTGGTAGAAAGAGCTCTTGTTTGTCTTCTTCTATTAGTTTAGGTTGGATAATGAAACCATCTCAACTCATCTCGTCTATTTAAATAATTCAATTTTTTTAAATCTCAAATTGAAAGTAATATTATAAAGTAATATTTTAATCAACTTTCATTTCATCACAACTTACTATTCAAATCAGGCCTAAGTCTTTCTCACAGTTTGGATAATTCTTCCTCAATCCATCCTATCATCTCTACGTACTATTGCCTAGGAAACAGAAGATCTTTGCCTCAACATAAGACATTCATTCACCTTACCTTTTAGAGTAAGAAAAGACCCTAATTTTTTTGGGTCTACTATTAATTTTAGATATATGGGATGCTCGAGAAATGAGATAAGAAGAGAGATTTGTAATTAGTAATGAAATTGTTTGAGATAGTAGTGAAATGATTTGAAATAAAATATTTTATTTGATTTTGAATAAAAGAGAAAAAAGTTGAATAAAACATGATTATATGGTTAAAATGTTGTTATAATATCATTTTTTAAATTATTTTTGTTTTGAGATTTAAAAAAACTGAATGATTTTTTGTATTTTAATTGGAATTTTTGAAAAGTTGTAATGATTAAGTAATGATTAAATAAAAAAATTGAAAAATTGAAAATAATTAAAAAGTGTTTGAATTTGAGTGATCTTTGAAAAAGAAATGGAATGAGAAATTTTGAACTAAGATGAAACTATCTCAATTTCCAAACAGGCCCTAATTAGATTTTCATGAAAGTAAATGATTTATACATCATAAATCCTGCTCCCTTAACAAAAACTGGACAAATTTGAAGTCTAAAAGAAATCATTTTTAATGATAGGCTATTCATTATGTGCATATTTGGACTTGAAGTGAGAAATATTGTTTTAATTTAAGACTTATAGCTTAAAACTTAATGTAATAAGCTCTACTACTAAAAAATCATTTACTGTTTGAGATTCATATGTCTAAAGTTATTTTTAGAGTTAGTTACGATAATTTTTTAAAATATATAGTTATCTATAAGAACTTTTTGATAAAAACTTCAATTTGGTATTTTTTGAAAAAACTGATTTTTAATTTTTCTAACTACCTAAAATATTTTTTATAAAATTATCAAATACATCATTTTAAAAAAAATACTTTTAACTACTTAATAATATTTTTTAAACTCCAAAACGAAATTCCAAATGAGCTCTATATCTTATGATCCGGCCAAATCGAGCTAAGTTCGGCCCAATCAAATTTTTCTTTTTTAAAGTAAGTTCGGCCCAATGAAGTTCTACAAAGGGTAACTAGCTCTATCTATCAAGTAAGGCAATTCTTCACTTTTATGTAATCAAAGTACTTAGACTATACACACATGCGCCTTTTTTTTTTCCATTTTCTTTTATTACATGCGACTAAAATATAACAGCTAGTTAAGATGCCCATACGGCAGATAATAATTGGCAGGTAAATCCCAGTTGCTCGCATGAGTCGCATCGGAGGTACGACCTTTTCATTTGTTTATAATTTGTAAGGCAGAAATAGAGAGCCGGGGACTGCAATATATATCTAAGATTTTAGTTCACAAGTTTAATATGTTGGGCCGTTTAGACTGTGAGATGGCGATTATAAAAGATATAAGTTGAAAATTAAATTAAATATTATTATTATTATTTTGATATTTGATATAGTTAAATTATTTATTATATTTTGTATAAAAATTTTAAAAAATTATAATAATAAAATAAAATAAGATTATGAGATAAAATCATTTCTATATTCAAACGGGTGATCTAATTGTTGCACAACAAAGCTTAATTACAATAAAGAACACAAACTTAAAACTTTGAGGGAAAATTGCAACTTTTATTAGCAAAACAAAGACACAGAAAAGATCAGTTACAAAAAGGCAAAGATACATGATATATAGAATTATATATATGCAGCAGACTGGCTGGATATATATAGGACTCTTTCTTCTTCTTGTTTTACTCAGCAGGCTATATATATATATATATATGACTCTAGGCATATAGTTATTAATTAAGCGCTCTCAATATATATGGCTAAGTTAAACACGTCATGCGCACATAATATTTTAGATATCCGACCCAAATCCTCATAATTAATATCTCATATATATATATATATATATAAATTAGATATATTATATGATGATGATGATGAGAAGCTGATCAGAGCCATATTGCACCAGCGCGTTTAAGCATTGGGACTAAGGCACGGCGGAGGTGAAGGCTCATGACCTCGTTGGTTCCGCCAACGAGTTCACGGCCAATGAAGACGGCGGGCACACTGGGGTTGCATCCAAGCCTGGCGAGAGCCTGCTCTATTTCCCTCCCTCTTGGAATCTCGTCCACCTCATGCACCGCTGCGTTCACCCCGAGCTCCGTTATGAACAGTGTCTTTATGGTGTGGCACATGCAGCACGTGCTCCTGCTGAATATCACCACTGCCCTCTCCGACACCATGTTCGTCACTCTCTCCATTAGATCTCACACGTTATTGCTAATTAATGCGCGCAGTAAGTCGATTGATGATCGATCTGAACGAATAACTCGATCGAACTTCCTTGGAAAAAGGGAAGGAATTAGAAAGAAAGTAATTTAGAGAGCGATTAAGCTAGTTAGCTCTGTGAGGAATGTGAGGATCGAAGCCTGGTTTTGCTGTGTGGGAATTCAGCTGGGCAGAGCATTCATTTATATAGGAGTTTGGGAGTGATCGGATTTGCAAATTTTAATATCATGATATAAAGAGATCATGAAAATGTTCGATCCTTTAGGTATTTGATAGCTAGTCTAGTCCAAATAACACTTTGATCGATCATTACTTTGACAGCGATTGACGTTTAGCTACACGACTAAAAGTTGCAAACAGCAACGAATCTTAGCATACAATTCATACGGCGACGTGTGCTTCGTACGCCTTCAACTTATTATCCGGACATATATATATATATATATAAGATATTCATCACCTTTTTTCTCATAATTCCTTCATCGAATGCACAGCTTATATAATGAACCTGTCTATTTTTATTTTTTATTTTCTTTTATATACCTATATATGTAAAACCAGCTTGTGTTTGATAATATAAAGTGCGTTCGTTTTAATACCCTTTGGTTTTTCTCCATGAAGTATCTATCATGGAGCATCTGCTGAGTTGGAGGAAGAAGTTGGTTTTATCCAATTGGGACCTATTTTTTGGAAATTAGATTCGCGTCCAATTCAACAAACGGATAGAGAAAGCCGAGTGAATAAGAAGAGATTTAGGAAAATTTTGTTCGAATAGGCTACATGCAATAATGCTTGCAAGAGATATTGGAACCTCTAGTACCGGTATATGATGGTACAGCCGCCGCGCCTTATAAATGAATATTGATGAAGATTAATTGAATATCTAACCAAATTTAGATAGATCTACGACATTAATGGTTGCTATAGCGACGGTACTATAGCGTTTTGAAGACATAACACTTATTACTAGCGATGCACATAATCGCTGGAAATAATTATCTTCGATGAATGTTTGATTATTAGCGACGGTATAGAAATTGACAAAATAAGTCTTTCACAATGATTATTGACTGAGTCGTAGTTCCTATTTATGACAATATTTTCAACTAATTGTGACGAAAAGAATGCTACTAAAACTCAACTTTTTGTGATGATTTTTTACTTTTATTGTAGTAGTTCAGAAGTAAAGGAATAATAGCGGTGAATATGCAGCGAGATATAAATCTCCGAAAATAGTTATTAGTGGCAATTTTTGCCACCTTTCTCAACGAAAATTTACGTCTCAAAAAGTTCTATTTCTTGTAGTGCTAATTACATGTCATGTAGAATATATATATATATATATTATAATGTCTCACTTGACTAGGATAATGAATTGATATTAATTTCGAGTAACTTTTGGAAAATATAATGTTTTTCTTTTCTCTAATGGGCCAAGTCCCTCTCAATTTCTAGAACACGTCCCATACCCAGAAAGCATGCCGTACATAGAAAGAGAAGGCAGATGCCCTGCATGTCGCATGAGGTCCCCATGCAACATTATCCAATATGTATCGATCCTTCGACGTTTGTCCATTTCTTTGAAAATATTCCATGTACGTCCTATTGCGGTATGGGGATAAAACTTTTTATTTAGAAAATAGACTGATCACTTTTATAAATTAAGGATTATTTGGATACAAAAGGAAGATAAAATTATCTCAATTCATTTCAATTCCACATAATATTATTATTATTTATAAATTATTTCAACTCATTTTATCTTATCTTACCATCCAAATAAGTCCTATATAATAAGTAATTTTACATGCCTACAACAGTAATACTACATCTCAAAAAAAAGAAAGAAAAAGAAAGATACAAGGCATGGAGAAAAGAGGGAATAATTTAAAACCGTGTGCCGATCATCTGACAAGGTACGTACTGTTGTGAAAGTTCATTTAGAAAATCCGGGGAAAATCTACCGACATTCTCGAAAGCTTGAGATCGATCGATCATATGTCATATATATCTAGCTAGAAAGATCTTATCAAATCAAAACCTTCTTCACCTTTTTCTATCAACTTTTCGTCACCAAAATTCGAACGAATCATCCTCCTGATCATGATGCAATTCATGATAACGTCAAGATCGACTAATATATTACTTATATATGTACTTACTATAATTATATGTACATTTATATATATACACCAGTCCTTGTACATATTTTGCGTGGTCCAGGAACACACTCCTTGTATACGTATGTGAATTCAAGTAGTCTCGCATGTTGCCACGATATACAGCATGCCGTGACTTGTACAAAAAAAAATATATATATATATATAGATATATATAAGCATGCAGGAAATAGCCATCATATTAAGAGAACCACTACAAATATAAAGATATTATATAACATAACTCTACGTACAAATTGATATGATTTCATAAAATTCGTTAGATCTATTTTATAATAAAAATGACATTACAATTTAGATGTATCATATCAAACTATATCGGTTTACAGATTTATATTTGTGTAATACATTTATGACTAAAGTATTTTCCTTAAATTAATTCAAAGGAGGAATATAGATAGTGCCTCATGCAAAACTGGCTCAATTCGAAGGCCAAGGGACAATTTGTGGGGGTTACTTTGTCGTACATAACATGATAGATAAGTAGTTCATTTTTGTACTATAAGAAAAATAGGTATATATAATTAATTAATTGCAATCAAATTCACTGTTTTTATTATAAATAATTTATTTTTATTATAAATAGTCATTTTAATTACAATTAATTAGTTATATATACATATTTTTTTTGCAGTGACTTACCGATCATCTTCTGATTCTAGTGGCTAATCACAAGCATTATGCATACACCGATCCCATGCATACATGCACGGGTACGTAATATATGTACCATGCATGCATAATGTAGTACAAGTGATACGTAGTACCCTTGTTAATGTTGAGGCTTTCAAATATATCGAATCATAGATTAATATACATGATATACATGCAGGTGAGAGATGATGATCATGGCCGGCGACATGCGCATGAGGATATATCGGAGGACATGACATGCATTGGTACTAGGAGATCATGCATGCATCTAAAACAGACAATTAAGCTTGTGGGACGGAGGCCCCAAGGGCGGGTGGAGAAAGCATGTCAACTTTTAAGCGCATGAAGATAAAGAAGAATGCGAGGACGGGTCCTAGCATCACGTGTATTAGGTTTTCATGGGTTGGTGAGGTACAGTCCTGTACAGGCCAATTGCTCTCCTATTATTCCCACAAAGAGAGAGAGAGAGAGAGAGAGAGAGAGAGAGAGAGAGAGAGAGAGAGAGAGAGAGAGAGAACCTTATTTTATACTCTTTGCCTTTATGCTAGCTTTTGTAGATACGAAAATGAAAGAATACATGCATCTCCATCCAAAATAGAAAGCAAGGGCCAAGGGCGCAGAAAGAAGAAAATTCTATCACTACATTCAAGTCATTTCGATTATGGAATAAAATATTACCAACAAAGAGATCGTATATATCCATAGATAATTTCTATTCAGAGAATCAGTTTTTCGCATGTTTAATTTCTGTTGTAATGGTACTTTTATTTATTCTACATCATGGATTGCGATTCTCGCTCATGTTCTTGGTGCAATATCATTAATATGCATATATGGCATCTTCTAGAAATAGTGTCAGATGTCGACGCGGCTAGCTAGCTAATCCATCATTATTTAACACGTGATTGGACCGTCGATATTCTGCATGCATGGCAACTTTTTCAAAATTTAATCTTCTTACTATCTATCATCAAATAGAATAATATATATGATTGATCATATTCATTATACTAGCTAATAGTTAACATGTTAAAGAGTGGATCAATGTGTGAATCCCGTGTTCCTATGATCAGCATCCCAGATATAATAATATTTAATTAATTAAGCAGATCTATATATAAACGTGCATATATATATGGGAATATATCGTACGTAGATTAATTTTATTTGTAAAAAGTTTTGGTGATCATGACTTTGATTTTTGACTTGGCAATATTTACTTCGAAGCTCGAATTATAATGACTTTGAAATTATATATATATATTTTAAATATTGGAAAGAATATCTTATCTTGCAAAAGTTATAAAAGCAGGTACCGCATAAAAGTATAGCTAGGCAAATGTACTATAGCATGTAAATTAAAACATTTACGTGACAGAAATTTATTGGTGGGCTGATTTTTGAAGAAAACCAATTGGATTGGTCTTCAGGTTATATATATATATATATATATATATATATATATATATTAATATTATTCTAACGAGATGATCATGTGTGTGCATGTGTGAGTAGTACATGTATTAATGCTGATCTCATCCTTCAATATTCTCATCCTTTCCTTCTACCAAAACCATTTGCGGAGATATACGTACACAGTTACCATTGTTTCTTCTCTTTTTCTAGCTTAATCCATATATATATATATATATATTTATATCCTGAGATCTATACCTTCCTGATCTGATCTCTCTCTGCATCCACCCGACTTTTTGGCCAGCCTTCTTATTACCAAAATCATGAGGACTAATAAATTATTAATAAATATATATAATACTCATTATAATAAAAAGCAGTCATTTTCATAACTAATAATTGACTACAAATAAGCATTTTTTTTGTAACGATAAATTATCTATGGCATATGATGCCTGTGATTGTTTATAATATTCCCCCACTTTCTAATTAATTAATCTCCTATAATTTTGATATATATATATATAATATAAATATAGGTGCTAGTACTGCTACATACACATCGATGATCATCTAAAGCTCATGAAAAACTTGATGTATGCAAAATGAAATTATAGGCACATCATGAGTACATCGATCGTCATGATCTGTGCGACTGCATGCATCGGTCTTTCAGCCTCTAGCTCGATCGTCCCAAAGCCATCGTCATTTTAACCAGAAGTTGACATTCCCCATCCACGTAGCCTCTCACATTAGCGTATATATTCGATTTTTAAATTCACAAAAAAAGCTAGTGCATGTACCGTACGCTTCATATAATACTTATAGCTATATATATAGCCAGTAGTACTTTTCCCTCGCAAGTGATCATATTCCACTTTCGGCAGCGTCGACGTCTGGCTAGCTTAGTAGCTTTATCTCTATTAGCTAGCTTGAAAGATTCTTGGAACAACTGGGTAAGATTGTTAGCATCAAGCCACAAAAGTCGCCATCGATGCTGATTTTGGGCCCCAAACCCAAATTATATACAATATTGGAACCTTTACCTTTTCATGATCCCTCCATTAACGATCTCTTGCTAATTCGGATTAAGTAAATTAACTACTTTTATATGCAAGTACGTACGTTAAAATCCACCACCTTTGCTAGCTAGCTGATCTCCCTAGATTTTTCTATAAAAGGCCCTTGAGCTACAACTTCATTCCCATCACAAACCAAGCTGCTTGCTTCCTGTAGCCTGTATATCTGCAATATAATTAGTACTTAATTTCTACCATATTTTCTCGCATTCCAAACAGAATTTCAGAACTTCAGTACTCACAACCCCCGGCCTAGCTAGATCTCTACTTCGCTATTTGTACGTTTGCTTACTTTTTCAGAATCATATCCAGAAGAGATCTATCACTTATATATATATACCTATATATATATCGATCTTTCGTACTACGAGTAATGGATCACATTGTGAAAGTGGGATCACAGAAGGCAGTGGTGATATTCAGCAAGAGCTCGTGCTGCATGTGCCATTCAATCAAAAGGCTATTTTACGAGCAAGGAGTCAGTCCGGGAATATGTGAACTGGATGAGGAACCCTCAGGAAAGGAAATGGAAAGGGCTCTGATCATGCGGTTCGGATGCAACCCCTCAGTTCCAGCAGTGTTCATTGGGGGTAAATTTGTTGGCTCTGCAAACACCATCATGACCCTTCAACTCAATGGGAATCTCAAGAAAATGCTCAAAGAAGCCGGAGCTATATGGCTTTAATTAGTTATATTATATATATATATATATATATATTAATTAGCAACATGCAGCAGCCAATTAGCCTGCGCTAGCTTGTTTTCTTTATAATTCCCCCCTTCTTTTGCAACTTTTTTGTTTTTATATCCGGCGGCAATTAATGCATGTACTAGTTGATCTACAACTTAATATAATATATGAACTAACTGTTACTGCACGAGTACTGCATGCAGGTTTAAGATTTTCCGTTGTATTATTATATATATATATATTTTTTATATAACAAAGCAAACCTCTTTATTAACAATTGAAATCCATTACAATCGAGCTTCATGCTGGACAATATGTGAAACAAACTCTGGGGGAGAGTTCTAAATGCCAAGATGAATATCTTGCCAAACAATGAGCAGCTAGCTACATTAGTCATACAGCTTCGATATTGTATTACAATGGACTTAAGAAACCTACTCAACAAACTTCTAATTCAAAGATCAGATTTCCCCAAATAGACATAGATTCCCCCTCGTTCATAATATCTTGAACAACTAGCATAGAGTTACTTTCAACTTGAAGATCTTGAATTCCCATTGGAACACAAAGTTGCAGACCTCTTAATACAGCCATGAGCTCTACTTCCATTTGGGTCTTGCACTGCTGCTCTGGTTTACTTGCTGAGAAGACTACTCGACCTCTTTCATCTCTGAGACGTAACATTCCCATTTCAGATTTGCATTGATCTACAAATAAAGCAACATCAATATTCAACTTTAAAGCCCCAACATAAGGAGGGATCCATCCACTTTGAGGTTTATTACCCTACTTTTGTTCATCATAGGCACATTTGTATTCAATAGCAACTGAAATAGCATAATTAACTCCGTGCTCTGGACTGGTCTTCAGTGCCAGTTTGTTTTGGGGATAAAATCAAAAATTCTAAACTTATCACTACATTTTTTAAAATTTTCATACAAAATATAATAAAAAAATTTAATTTTTTCAAATTCTGAAATTACTTTTTCAAATTCTCATACAAAACTAATATTAAACAAATATATTAAAATAATATTTTATTATTTTTTAACTTTTAACTCATTTTATTTTATCTCTAAAAACAAACAAGGCTATTTTCAAATATTAATTGGTTTCTGCTATACCATATTCCCCAAGTGCATAAAAACAGATTCTTCGGATCATCTTGCTTGTAATTCTTTGAATCAATTGATCCACCACCTGTGAAAATTCCTTCTTTTCTGAACTTAACTGTAATACCTCAGCTGTGAATCCAGAACAGGTCGAAGCCTTGGACAGTATAGGAGTTGCATGGTCCAGATCCTCTTCTTCCTGCTTCACCATCTACATTTTGCATCCTGTAATACCCTTTTTGATAGCATGTTTTTAAGTGTAGGTAGAGTATTGTGGCAGACTCTCCATTCAAAAACTCTTATTTTATTAGGTTCTTGCATCTTCCAAAGTTTCCTCCGCATTTTCCTTTGGTTGTCTCTATAAGAAACTTCACCCATTTGGCTCTCATCTTCTCTGCATGCTTTATGTAATCTATAAGCATTGCACACACTAAACAAGCATGTCTTCTCATACTCCCATATTATGTTATCAGACCTGGTATCTATTCCTGGTAAAATTTTAAAAACCTCAAAAGCTTCTCTTGGAGACATTAGTCTAGTCACCTTCTCCACATTCCAGGCATTTAGTATGTTCATCTATCAGCTCAAAAACAGTCTAATTCATTTGTTCTTGGGATATAAACTCTGTAGGAGAAATTAATTTATGGTTTGACAGCCAGTAATCAGTCCATATGTTAATTGCTTTCCCATCTTCTACTCTCCATCGACAACCTTGGAATAAAAGCTTCCTTGCTTTCCAAACATCCCTCCATACATAGGAAGGATTTGCACCCAGCTTTGCATTCTTTAGTGTAGTAGCAGGAAAGTATCGAGACTTGAAAATTCTGTGAAGCAGTGATCCCTCTTCTTTCAAAATCCTCTAACCTTGCTTTACTAGAAAAGCCATGTTGAAACTATATATGTCCTTGAAACCCATCACACCTTGTCCCTTCGGTTTGCATAGTTTCTTCTAACCAATCCATCTAATTTTATTCTCCTATGCATTCTGTCCCCACCAAGATTTTGCAATTAAGTTCCCCAATTCCTTAGACAAAGAGATTGGTAGCTTGAAACAGTTCATGGTATAAGTAAGAATTGAAAGTGCAATAGCTTTAATTAACACCTATTTTCCTCCTTGTGATAAGAGTTTTTCATTCCATCTTTGCAACTTATTACAAACCTTCGACTTCAATGTTGAAAAATCATTATTCTTATTCCAACCAACTATGGATGAGAGCCCCAAATAATGATCATAATTGTTCTATTGTGTAACCCTCCAAAACTGTAGAATTGCATCTTGTTCACTCAATGGAGTTGATTTACTAAAACCATGGCAGTCTTTCTCTATTCACCTTCTGCATGGATGCTTTAATCTCATATTTGCTTGTTACCGTTGTATTAATATAGAAAATTATCATGTATCAATTACATGAATGCCTTTTGTTTTCCTTCTTGATCAAGGTTCTAGTGATGATCTTTAATCAAGTAGTACTTTTGACGGTTCATGAATTCCCAACGTTTGATAAACTGATCTAATTGATGCACGTACGTACAATATGCATGAAAGATAACAAATTAAATAGAGACATTTCTTCATGTCATGTACATGACACGTATGTAATTATCAGGGCGTAGAATATAGCATATGAGATAGTGATATACTATGCACGATAGTTGAGCTAATTGTAAATTTTACATTATTTACACATATAATTAGAAGCATTGCATGGGTGTTACAGTAGTATATACGTAGTAATACTGGTGGTACGGAGCGAATCTAAAACTATCATCATATATTGTATAAATTTTTTTTTATTCAACTTACCTACACTCACGTGTAGATGAGTATCTAATTACCATGTACTTTAGTTAGTCTTAACCTAATGTGTAATTCATCTTCATATTAATGTATATTTTTCAGAATATTCCAACCTTTCTCTTGAACTCTCCCTCTCAATTTCTCACTTGACATGGTATCAGATGAAACCCTAACCCTAGCCTACTGAAGCATCATCATGCTCATCGAGGAATTGTCTTCTGCTAACTCTAACCCTTCCACTGTTCATTCCTATGTGGATTAATTGAATCCATATTTCCTACAGAATGGCGACCATTCTGGTATGATGCACGTCTCCTAACTCCTTACTGGTGATAATATTCTCACGTAAAATCGATCTTTTTCTATGATTTTTCTTAATTGAATCAAACTCTGTTTCATTGATGGTGCTTTGCCGAAACCATCTGAGCATGATCCTTTGTATCATGCATGGATTCATTGCAATATTGTTGTTCTTTCTTGGTTGCTTAATGATTTTCCAAAGAAATCATATCTTTGGTCCTTTACATCAATTTTGTAGAAGAGATATGGAATGACCAGAAGGAATGATTTGCTCAAAGCAATCAGCCTCGTATCTTTCAGATCTGAAAGGCTATTGCCTCTTTACTTCAAGAAAATGCCTCTGTAAGTTCCTATTTTACTCATTTGAAAACTTTTTGGGAAGAAATGGTTTATTTTTGTCCTCTGCCTCCTTGTTCCTTGGGAACTATCAAGCGGATTGTTGATTATCAACAAGAGGATTCTGTTTTGTGATTCTTGATGGGGCTTGACGAGTCTTATTCTCATTGTTGCCCAGATGACTAACACAAGAGGGGGGGTGAATTGAGTTGTATTTAAAAAAAATAACAGTTATAAATCAAATATACAATATAAAATATAAACAAAATATGAAACAGCAATAACTATAAAAAGTAAGGGTAAGAGAGAAGCAAACTCAGTATGTTAACGAGGTTCGGCCCCACTGCTTACGTCCTCGCCTCAAGCTACCCCTTGAGGATCCCCGAATTCACTATTCAATCTCGTTCAGGTAGAGATAGAAACCTATTACACCTTTGAACAACACCGTTACAAAGGATCCGTGTAGAACATCCTCTACACTTGCAATCACCTTACACGTGGTAATTCAACTATTCCCTGTGTAGAATACTTTCTACACGCACAAGGGTTATACACACCCTTTTACTGATACAAGAATTGATAATGGGTAGACTATTAGAAAACACTCCTCAATGAGTGAAATAAGAACAATACAGCACAAACTATATCTCTCAAAATGAACAAGGGTTAAGGCTCAATGCTTAAAGAAGAGAGAATGAAAGCATTGAATGAATGTTGTATGCTCTTGGTGTTGTGAATGTGGAGCTCTCAAATGATCTATTTATAGGCATATGAGACTTCATATTCAAATTTAAAAAGATTTACATGTCAAAGACATCATCATTCACTTTTCAAAAATTTCAAATCTAATCTTTTTACTTTTTGCATGTGACAAAAGGAGCACACTTTACTTTTCAAAAATTTCAAACCTAATCTTTTACTTTTTGCATATGACAAAAGGAGCACACTTTACTTTTCAAAAATTTCAAATAAAGACATCTACCTTTTGCATAAGTCAAGAAAAGCATCCACCACTTTTGAAAATATTCAAATAAAACATGCACATGTGAAAGATGACAATCAATCATCTTAATATTTTCAAAGTTCAAACATTTAATCATGTCATGCACATGTGAAAGATGACAATCAATCATCTTTCAAAATTTTCAAATTTATTTTCAAAATATTCATACACATGTGGAAAATGTATTTTAATGCTTTATGATAAAATATTAATTTTGAGCCTTAATCCTAATTTCGAATTTTTAAGAGATTTACAACATTACTCTATGATTTTAATGTGAACTTGTCTCCTTCTTGCTCATGCTTGGTTCCTTGATGTACTTGATTCTATTGTGTGGACAACTTGAGTTTGAGACTCCTTTATTCTTTGAATTCATTTGTTATCATCAAAATCCATGTGTAGATTTATAATTACATGAAACTTGAAACCTTGGGTTCAACAATCTCCCCCTTTTTGATGATGACAAATACTTGATAGAACCTGAAGCCTGTATTAATACTTAAGCTCCCCTTGAGAATGTGCGTTAGTTTTTCAAGCAAAAATATAAATATAATTCCAAGCATATATAACAAGTTTAGCAATTTAAACAATGTTAATGTTTTAGTCTAAAACTTCTCCCCCTTTTGGCATTATTAAAAAGGAATCATAATTAGCTCAATAAGATATATTCCTACAATAACCAATAGACAAATAAAACGGTGCGTTAGTAGAGACTGTAGAGAATTCGGTGCGTAGCCACACGTGTTCGACAAAACCTGCAAAGGCTGGAGGCCTAGTTCTGGTAATTCGGTGTGGAAGGAGATTTTGTAAAGAGTTGAATAATTGAAACCACCCGTGCCCGACAAAACCTGCAAAGGCTAGCTCTGGAAATTCGGTGCAAAGATTTGATCCGCTTAATGTTGCTGAAAAATGAGATATTATCAAGATTTGTAAGCTTGTCTTGTTCTTATTTCCGTTTCTATAAGAGCAATCCTTAGTTTTATCTATTTCGCATCAAGCTTTCTTCTCATCTTTGCAATTTGCTTGCATTTTCATTCTACAAATTTTCAATGGCTCGTAGATTTCCCTTCAGTGCTTCTCTTGATCAAGATTTGAGATATCTTTCACCTCAGTCTCAATCTATTTCTGCATCTGTCGTGGGTGCCATGAAGCAACAAGAGACTGATTTAGCTAATAAATCAGATCATGATGCCATTTACGAGCTTGTGGGTCTCGAAACTCGATACTCATCATCTATCGTCGCGTTTTCTGCTCGGTTGCAGTCCAAAACTCGCGAAATTGAGAAGCTTAGCAAGACTGTTTCTGTACTTCAACGACTTGTTTATGAGTCAAACAAAAAAATAGTAGAGTTAAAACAACAGAATAAGGATTTGAAATCCTTGCTTGCCTCTTCATTTCGATTGCCTAATCTTTTAGACAAGGATGACATGATGATTTATGAGGAGCAAATGCATTTGAATGATGAGGCTAAACGTCTCAAGTTTCTGTAGGTCATTTAAGATAATGAAATAAAAGTATCTAGCAGATATTCATGACATGCATCATTCTTATTTCTTTTCTAATCATGCATAGTCTATCTTCTGGTAGGGGTTTTGTGAAAATGTCTGCCAATTGATCATGTGTACTAGTGAATTCTAATACAATATCGCTCTTCTGCACATGATCTCTAAGAAAATGATATCTAATTTCAATATGTTTGGTCCGAGAATGTTGTATTGGATTCTTTGAAAGATTTATAGCACTTGTATTATCACATTTGATTGGAATGTGATTGTACATAAGTTTAAAATCCTCAAGTTGTTGCTTCATGTAAAGAACTTGAGCACAACAACTACCCGCAGCAACATATTCTGCCTCAGCAGTAGATAGTGCAATAGAATTTTGTTTTTTACTAAACCAGGAAACTAGTGCATGACCTAAGAAGTGACATGCTCCACTAGTGCTTTTTCGATCTATTTTACAACCAGCATAATCTGCATCTGTGTAGCTGATTAGATCGAAAGATGTGTGCTTAAGGTACCATAACCCTAAGTTAATTGTACCACTAAGATATCTAAGAATGCGCTTAACTGCAATTAAATGTGATTCTTTTGGAAATGATTGAAAGCGTGCACATAAGCACACACTAAACATAATATCTGCTCTACTGGCTGTCAAATATAATAAGCTACCAATCATACCTCGATATACCTTCGAGTCAACTGGTTTACCGGATTCATCTTTATCAAGTTTAGTGGATGGGCTCATTGGTGTTCCAGTTTCCTTAGCACCTTCTATCCCAAACTTCTTCAGCAATTCCTTAATATATTTTGATTGATTGATGAATGTCCCACTTTTTGCTTGCTTAATTTGCAATCCGAGAAAGAATGTAAGCTCTCCCATCACGCTCATTTCAAATTCTTCCTGCATAGTCTTAGCAAAAACTTGGCACATATTTTCATTAGTAGCACCGAATATTATATCATCAACATAAATCTGAATCAAAAGAATATCATCATTTTCGTATTTAATGAAAAGAGTTGTATTAATTTTTTCTCTTGAAAAGCCTTTTTCAATTAAGAAACTACTGAGTCTCTCGTACCACGCTCTAGGAGCTTGTTTGAGTCCATATAGTGGTTTTGTGAGTTTGAAAACATAATTTGGAAAAATATGATTTTCAAAACCTGGAGGTTGCTCAACATATACCTCTTCATTTATAAAACCATTTAAGAAAGTACTTTTAACATCCATTTGAAAAAGTTTGAAATCTTTATAACAAGCATATGCAAGTAGCATTCGAATAGCTTCTAATCTTGCGACTGGTGCATATGTCTCATCATAATCGATTCATTTTTCTTGATTGAAACCTTGGGCTACAAGTCGAGCCTTATTTCTAGTAATGACTCCAGACTCATCTTTCTTGTTTCTAAAAATCCATTTTGTTCTAATAATAGTATGATTTTTGGGTTTAGGAACAAGTGTCCAAACATCATTTCTTTCAAATTGATTAAGCTCTTCTTGCATAGCTAGAATCCAAGATTCATCAAGAAGTGCTTCATCAATATTTTTAGGTTCAATCTCAGATAGAAAAGCAATATGATTGCAAATATTTCTAAGAGATGATCGAGTGCTTACACCTCGTGAAGGTTCTCCCAGAATTTGTTCCACTGGATGATCTTTCACAAATTTTCACTGTTTGGTTGCATCTTGTATTAAATTTTGATGATCTTTCCTGATATCTCCATGTTGGACTTCCTCTATTGTGTTCTCTTTGTTGAGATTGAGACTTTCCGTATTATTTATACCTCTTGTTTCTTCATCAATGGATTTCTTGGAGAGTAGAGAATTAGATTCATCAAATACTACATGCATAAATTCTTGTACAGTCAAAGTCTTTTTATTGAATACTCTATAAGTTTTACTATTAGTAGAATATCCGAAAAAGATACCTTCATCAGATTTTGCATCAAACTTGCCTAAATTATCCCTGTCATTTAAAATAAAACATTTGCATCCAAATACATGAAAGTAACTAATGTTGGGCTTTTTCTCATTCCAAAGCTCATAGGGGGTTTTATCTAATTTGGACCTTAGCATAACTCTATTTATAACATAACATGCAGTACTTACCGCTTCGGCCCAAAAATAACTAGGCAAGTTGTTCTCATTGAGCATTGTTCTTGCCATCTCTTGAAGAGATCTATTTTTCCTCTCTACTATCCCATTTTGTTGAGGAGTTCGAGAAGCTGAAAATTTATGCACAAAACCATTTTCATCACAAAATGTTTCAATATTTTTATTAACAAACTCTTTTCCCCTATCACTTCGGATACTTGAAATAGTATAACCCTTTTCATTTTGAATTCTTTTGCATAACTTGGTAAATGCATTATGTGCCTCATCTTTATGAGCAAGAAAGATGACCCAAGTATATCTAGAGAAATCATCAACAATAACAAATGCATAATATTTTCCTCCTAAACTTGCAACTCTATTTTGTCCAAAAAGATCCATGTGTATCAGTTGCAGTGGTTTAGTAGTGGAAATATGTTTCTTAGTTTTAAAAGAAGTTTTTGTTTGTTTACCAAATTGGCATGCATCACAAATTTTGTCTTTAAGAAAATTTGCCTTTGGTAAACCTCTCACAAGATCATTTTTTGAAAGTTTGGAAATAAGTTCCATGTTGGCATGACCTAGTCTTCTATGCCATAACCAATTAGTTTCATTTTGAGCTGAAAAACAAATAGCATCTTGTGAGGTAATTTCTTCAAAATCAATTGTATAAACATTGTTGTTTCTAAAAACAATAAAACAAATATTACAATCATGATCATTCAAAATAATGCACTTATCCATTTTGAAAGTAACTGTAAATCCTTTATCACATAATTGACTTATGCTCAAAAGATTATGTTTTAGACCTTTAACAAGCAAAACATCTTCAATTATGAGAGAAGACTATTACCAATTTTACCTATTCTCACGATCTTCCCTTTCGAGTTGTCTCCAAATGTCACGTGTCCTTCTTCTTTAGATCTAAGATCAAAGAATTTAGTCTTATCTCTTGTCATGTGTCTTGAACATCCACTATCTAAAAACCATTTATTGTTGTTTGTGGAAGACTTCATGCACACCTATAAAAATAATTAAAATGATTTTTCTTGGTACCCAAGTTCTTTGAATACTTTATTTATTAGTATTAGAAGAAACAAGATTTTTAGGTACATATATGGCCCTGATAGTCATTGTATGTTTTCTTCTAATAGGACAAGCAAGATAATTATGACCATTTCTATTACAAAAATTGCAAATAGCATGTGACATATATGACGAACTTGAGTGATTATAATAGTATCCTTTTTTAACAAAATTATTTTTATGAAAAGAATTTTGAATATTGGATTTTGATGTAGAAGGATTATCAAAGAAGTTTTTATAAGGTTTGTATTTTTGTTTTGGCATATATCCCAAGCCTGCCTTGTCAAAAATACATCTTTGACTATCAAGAAGTTTTTCAAAATTTCTTTTTCCAATCGTAAAGTTTTCAATAATATTTTCTAAATCAGTTTTCTTTTTCTTCAACTCAAGATTTTCATCTTTCAAAACAATACTTTCTTTTATTAAAATATCAATTTCGTTTGTTAAAGAAGAATTTTTCTTTTTCAAAGCAGTATACTTGATACCAAATTTTTCAAATTCCTCATATACCTCTTCTAAAACATTTTACAATTCTTCATATGAAGGATCTTCAATATTATCAAGATTTATTACCTCAATGTCATCTTTAGCCATAAGACAAAGATTTGCTGATTCTCCATTACTTGCTTCACTATCTGAGTTACTTGAATCATCATCCCATGTAGCTTTTATTGTCTTTTTGCATTTGTTTCGATCTTTCTTTAGCAGAGGACAATCTGACTTGATATGACCAGGTTTATTGCATTTATAACAAATTAAAGTGTCATTTTTACCTGAATCTTTCTTGGAAAACTTTTTGAAGGATTTCTTTGGAGGAGTTTTATTTTTCTTTAAGAACCTCTGAATTCTTTTTGTTATCATCGCAACTTCTTCATCTTTGTCTTCATTTTCCTCATCTTCATCACTTTCACTTTTATATGGAACAGCTTTTATATGGAACAGCTTTAAGTGCCAAACTCTTCTTTGGCTTTCCTTCTTCTTCTCCTCTTTTCAATGTGTACTCATGGGTGATAAGTGACCCGATGAGTTCATTCACTTCGAGCTTCTTGAGGTCTCTGGCTTCAAGAATCGCTGTCACTTTTGATTCCCAACGTTTTGGTAGAGAGTTGAGAATTTTTCTTACTATCTCCACTTTGGAATAAACTTTGCTAAGAGCTGTCAAGCTGTTTATGATGTTAGTAAAACGAGTGTGCATACTAAAAATAGATTCATCATCATTCATCTTAAACATTTCATATTCATGAGTAAGAATATAAATTTTTGATTCCTTGACTTGAGAAGTTCCTTCATAAGTAACTTCCAAGTTATCCCAAATTTCCTTTGCTGTAGTGCAAGTCATTACTCTATTAAATTTATTACCATTGAGAGCATTATATAATAAATTCATAGCAGTTAAATTCAAAGTATAAAGTCTATCGTCTTCACGATCAAACTCTTCTTCTTCCTTTTTGACCTTTACTCCATCAACCACTTTTGTTGGAATATAAGGTCCATTTATAATGCATTTCCAGATTTCTCGACCTTGAGCCTGAAGGATATTCTCATTCTAACTTTCCAGAATGAGTAATTGTCTCCGTAAAAGAGTGGAGGCCGACTGCTAGATTGACTTTCACCAAATGAAGCTGCAATGTTAGCCATAAGATCTTAACTCAAAAGATAGTTAATCTTATAACAGAGCTCTAGCTCTGATACCAATTGTTGTCCAGATGACTAACACAAGAGGGGGGTGAATTGAGTTGTATTTAAAAAAAATAACAGTTATAAATCAAATATACAATATAAAATATAAACAAAATATGAAACAACAATAAATATAAAAAGTAAGGGTAAGAGAGAAGCAAACTCAGTATGTTAACGAGGTTCGGCCCCACTGCCTACGTCCTCGCCTCAAGCTACCCCTTGAGGATCCCCGAATTCACTATTCAATCTCCTTCAGGTGGAGATAGAAATCTATTACACCTTTGAACAACACCGCTACAAAGGATCCGTGTAGAACACCCTCTACACTTGCAATCACCTTACACGTGGTGATTCAATTATTCCCTGTGTAGAACACTTTCTACACACACAAGGGTTATACACACCCTTTTACTGATACAAGAATTGATAGTGGGTAGGCTATTAGAAAACACTCATCAATGAGTGAAATAAGAACAATACAGCACAAACTATATCTCTCAAAATGAACAAGAGTTAAGGCTCAATGCTTAGAGAATAGAGAATGAAAGTTTTGAATGAATGTTGTATGCTCTTGGTGTTGTGAATGTGAAGCTCTCAAATGATCTATTTATAGGCATATGAGACTTCATATTCAAATTTAAAAAGATTCACATGTCAAAGACATCATCATTCACTTTTCAAAAATTTCAAATCTAATCTTTTTACTTTTTGCATGTGACAAAAGGAGCACACTTTACTTTTCAAAAATTTCAAACCTAATCTTTTACTTTTTGCATATGACAAAAGGAGCACACTTCACTTTTCAAAATTTTCAAATAAAGACATCTACCTTTTGCATAAGTCAAGAAAAGCATCCACCACTTTTGAAAATATTTAAATAAAACATGCACATGTGAAAGATGACAATCAATCATCTTAATATTTTCAAAGTTCAAACATTTAATCATGTCATGCACATGTGAAAGATGACAATCAATCATCTTTCAAAATTTTCAAATTTAATTTTCAAAATATTCATGCACATGTGGAAAATGTATTTTAATGCTTTATGATAAAATATTAATTTTGAGCCTTAATCCTAATTTCAAATTTTTAAGAGATTTACAACATTACTCTATGATTTTAATGTGAACTTGTCCCCTTCTTGCTCATGCTTGGTTCCTTGATGTACTTGATTCTATTGTGTGGACAACTTGAGCTTGAAACTCCTTTATTCTTTGAATTCATTTGTTATCATCAAAATCCATGTGTAGATTTATAATTACACGAAACTTGAAACCTTGGGTTCAACACTCATTTACGTAGTCAGATTTTACTTTCTGATCTTTTTTCTCCGATTAATAAGATATTTTCTATTATTCTTCAAGAGGAAAAGCAGTGATAAATTGGTTCTAACTCTTTCTCTTCTAATGAGGTTGTTGTTATGTTGACTAATTGTGATTCTACCAGATCAAGGACTTTGTTGTTGGATAAAAAACTGGTTAACCATTGGCTCCTCGTAAGAATAGGCCTTATTGTACTCATTGTGGCTCGTCAGGCCCATTACAACAAATTTGTCATTTTCCTACTATTTTTTTCTCACAATATAAGTTAGTGGAAAATACTTACCTATTATTACAAATCTCGTCCATGGAAAATGATATATTCTTTTGCCACAACTTCGCATTCCATGGTTGCAAATTCATGGTTAAAACTATCATTTGACGTGCTTTTTGTCGCCGCAAACAAATGCCACCCTATTACCATGAATTGCATTCCATGACTAAAATCTCGTCAGTAAAAGTACTTTTTTTCATAATTCCTAAACCAATATTGACGAACATTTTGCGGGATTCAGCCTAATTATAACTATTATTCGATGTCCTTTAGATAATAGAACCACCCTATCCCTCCCAGCCAATGTCCCTCAAACATACCTCCTAGCCAGCCTACTCCACCCTCGTCAATGGCACCACCTCCACAAACACGCCATCGCTGGCAGCCATGATTTTGGCTTCTATCCCTCGACTCCATGCTCGTAGATCTCTTGCGATATTCTCTTGATTTCTCCCCATTCCTCTCTGCTTTCGCGACGACGACCTCTATCCGCTGCACCTTAGTTTGGTCCTCTGGCAGCACCTCCCTCACACCTAGTCCACCACGAGTCACCGTGGTTTTTATTCCAACAAGATCTCCTCTCGACCCCCTCCTCATTGTGCCTTAGTCTTGACAACAGTACCTCAGGCCACCATGAACCTCCGTGCTCCTTAATTTTTGTATTGGTATAGCCTCAAGTGGCAAGCAACAAGTAACAACTCTAGCTCATTAATTCTTGGTATAATCCCTATTCGCTTTATCTTTCCTAGCTTGCTATGTTTATGTGAAGGACTATTGTATGTTTGCTTAGTAGTTGGACAAATTTTGTACATTGAATGTATACATTCAATTGTGGGAATGAAGGATTTTGTATGAAGGACCAGGCCTTTTTCCACTAGAATATGGACTATTGTGTGAGTGAAGCTTATAAAGTATACTTATTGTGTTTGAGTTATTGAATATGGACTATTGATATGGATAGAATTATATAATAGAATCTGATTTATTTTTGCGGAATTCATTGATTCATATGTACTCAATTTTTGGAAGGATAGAGGATGCTCAGATGATGTTTGATATGGGGACTGAATTAGATTTTGTGAATTAGAATATGATGATTGATGGGTATGTGAAGAGTGTGGAGGTTGGCATTGAACATGAGCTTTTTGAAGAGATGTACGAAAGAGATATTTTTAGTTTGAATTTTTTTTTTAGTACAACTAGTAGTACTAGTTGAGGTATATATAAATTAGTTTAATTAACTCATGGACATTCTTGCTTGATATATATGTGTTAGACGATATTTTCAACTAGTTTTCAAACATTTCTTGAATACTCTATTTTTGTTGTGACCAAACATATTTTTTTTGTTAAAGAGGTATTTGACTTTGCCATTTTGAATTCCATTGTCTTTGTAATTATGTAAAATCCATAACATAATATTTACTCATATTCAAATGAGTTTAAGAGCCAAGTATCAAGCTCTCTTTGACAATAGAGCTGCTTCATGATAGTAATGTAGTGTGTGTATCTAATCTTCTTGCACTTCCTTTATAATTTGATCCAATTATAGATCAAGTTTGATGTATAGTAGTCTTAAATTAGTGACTCCCTTATTGTTGTTAACAATTATGCTAGTATTAGTATTGTTCTTCTATGCTTTATTTACTTTGACCAAAAAAATGTTTTTTTCTCGTGATAACGTAAATGCATATTCTATTGTGGATAGCAAAGTTCAATTATGTGACTCATTTGTAGCTTTTGTGGATATGAGGTAAGTTGAATTAACATAGATTGATTGTTGGGATTGCTCATGTTTGCATACATTTTTCTATACAAAATGTGTATTAGAATCTTGAGAGGACATTGTTACTAATTGAGCAGCTTCTATTTTTTGTATGTCAGTTTCTTATGATTTCATATGGTTATCCTAGGTAGGATGTGTAGACTTCTGTCTAATTTCTCTTGCAACTATTAGACATTGGAGGAAGTTAAAGATTGTCTCTCAACCAACAGTACTGCTAGACGAGAACTTTGAAGTGATGAGACTTTTGTCATCTATTAATTAATTAGCAGAATTACTCAAGGTAAATATGTTTCCTACTTATTTCTATAGTTTTTCAATATCATAATTGAAGTAGAACGATCTTCAAATTGAAAGTACATTTATTTGATTCCTGCTTTAGGTGCCTTTATATGCTGTGGTACTAATTGTGTTAGTTTCCTCATTTGTACGGTTCCTAAATTTCTGAAAATTAATTGAGGCATATTTTTTTGTGTTAGTTAAGGAAAACAAATTCAGGATGCTATGCGAAAAACAACGATCACCTCCAACTTTCATTATAAAATATGCTCTAAAAAATGCCTCATCACTTAAAAGAACAAGACGTATGGCATGTACAACCTTCAACTAAGGGACAAATGTATTAAGTTTATTACATTTTTGTATTTCCACAAATAATAATAAAAAACCTGCGCACAACCATCATCATCTTTCAAAAATAAATTATGGGTTGGTATCTTTGGGAAATTCATATATATTTGAGAAGCAATTGTGCGAGTTCAAACTTCTTTTATGAATTTTAAACTGATATTTGCATTAATTTCTTCTCTCCAAAATCAACAAATGTAGGTTGTTGTGAAATATGTTAGTGCAAAAAACATGTTCTTCCCTAAGGTGAACTTAATGTTATATGCATTGTACTTATAACACACTCGCTGGATAAAGAATTTTAAAAAATGACATCACCACCTGATTCAAGCACAATGATTTTAGTTTTGGTTTTCATAATGCAATTGGGTAAGCAATCTTTATACAAGTTGTGCAATTCATGTTTAGGTTTAGTTATTAAACAATTAGATAGTGCTTCATCTTCACAACTATTATCAAACATTGGATACACCAACCATGTGAATGGTGAAGAATAGGCCACTTCAAAAACTATTTTCAATGACTTATGTTGAAGCATATTCTCACTAAACTTCCATCTTAACTTGTACACATCATTGTCCTCATAAGTTTGCATGACCTAGGGAGATCATGATTCCCATATGTCATTGAATTACTTATTCGGTGAATATATCTATACTTTTTTTTATGTTAGTATAGTCATTGCACATCCAATTTGACAAAGTCGTAACAATGTTCTTCAGATATTTAATCATCTTAATTCTACTCCAATTCAACACTTCCTCCCCTTCTCTATATTAGCTTTGGCTCAAGACCTCCCATTTCTTGAATTTCCATTTTGATCATTTTAGTCGAAATGATCATAGTTATTACCCATATTAACTTGTACTTTTTCTCATCAATAATTAAATGCATAAGGCTTGGGTGCATATCTAAGATAGATTACAATCCAATAAATATGTTGAAGGTGTTAGACAATTCATAGCTATGGGTCAAGCCCATGCACCTGGATGTGATTTCATTAGGTATCCATGTAGGAGATGCCGAAATAGAACTTTACATCCTCTTACTTGGAACGACAATTACTTGAAGTCTCAAACGACTAACAATTACTTAGGGTCTCAAATGTACAGTTTGGTAAATTTGCACGGAAGAGGAAACGAATGTGAAAAATATCTTCTTCAAATTTCCTTACTGGTTAGACTTGGGATTGAGGCATAACTTGGACTTAATGTATTTGAAAAAACATATGTGATAACGTTTTCAACACATTGATGAATATTGAAGGAAAAAGTAAAGACTGCCAGTGCACGTAGGGATTTGGCGCATTCCAAAATCAGGAAAGAATTGCATTTACAACATGATGATGATCGTGTATCTATTAATCTTCCATGCTACATGTTAAATTTAAATGAGCGCAGGAACGTTTGTTTGTGGTTGTCAGAAGTGAAATTTCCTGATAGTTTTGCTATAAATATTGCCCGGTATGTCAATGTAAGTGAAGGAAAGATCACAAAAATGAAAAGTCATTATTGTCATATCTTCATACAAGCACTACTAAAGGTCGTGGTTGGGGGTACTTACAACCACACATTCTTCAAGTTTTAATAGAATTAAACTCATTTTTTAAAGAATTATGTGCACAAACATTGACCTTACCAGCGTTGCATCAACTTCAAGCAAATATTTCTAGCATTCTTTGATATTACGATACACCTCCCTATTCATGGGTCATTGTCGCTTTAAAACCCATAATTAGAAATTGTCGACTCTGTGTAAACTGCCATGGCGGCACTTGGGGTTTTGGGTTTGTAGAATAAACCAAAATAATCATCATCATCTTCACTGAGTAATAGCTAAGGAAATCTACAGAAATGAGATTTGCAAGAAAACTGATCAGGATTTGTTCTCTCGATTATGTTGAGAAACAACTAGCAATCGAGAAATTAAAGTTGACGAGTTCATTTGAGGGAAGCGGGCTTATATAGGCATACATGGAGATCTCTCTCCAAAACCTAATAGGACAAGAAATCCAAACGTTAGAAGCATTGTGTATTTCAAATTTCCCGCCATTGAGTTGGAACATCCTGCATGCATGCAAATTCATTCTAATGTAGTCATTTGGTCGGTTGGTGCAAATTCATCCAAACGTTTAGGGTGGTGTTCCACTAAGAATGAAAAAATTCATTCTAAGTGGAACATCACCCTAAACCCTATAAAGCCTTACACTGTTGATTTTTTGCAGAATTGAATAACATAATTAATATATATAGGGATTCTATACAAATCTATGGTTATGATCTTTTATTGATATCCAGAGTATTGTTTTAGAAAATAATAACTATAATAAACAGACTCGTGGGTCATCAAGTAAACTATAAACGATATTCCTACCCCATTTTTTGATATCACAGTACAACTCCTTATTCATTTTCCAGAAGAGGCATGATATTCCTACCCGTATTTTTTGATATCACAGTACAACTCCCTATTCATTCTCGAATCTAAAGCAGTATAGATGGATGTACCTATTTGAGAAATATTTAGAAAAGTTCAAGCAATATGTCCATAAAACTCAATTGCCAAGTCATATGTTCATGTAGAGTGCCTGACTTTTTACTCTATGTACCTACATGATGTTGAGACTAGATTTTGCCGAGAGGAACATAACAGTGATGTTCCACTTGCATCGACAGACTCATTAACAAAAACAAGTATATCAATTTTTTCAAAAAAAGGTGCGTCCACTGAGAGCATTAATCTCACACAAATTAGAGGAGACATTATGGACCAAGGCTTGATGGTATGTACTTAATAATTGTACGGAGATTGAGCAATACATCAAGTACATACACTTCTTTGCATGCTATTGACATCTTATCAATTTATCATAATGTTATTAATCTCTATCTAAGGTATATATATTTTGTAGGGAGCATTATAACATTATCAAAGAAAAGGACTAGACTAATATTGAACCCAAGCATCAGAGTTAATTTCCACATTGGTTAGAGCATGTGTAAAACTATATATCATCCTTATACATATAATTTTATCAAGTACATTGCATTCTTAGTAGCTATAATTTTTTCTATCAACTTGTGTAATTAGATTCGAGACTTACGCGCAATGAGTCCAGTCGAGGTGATCGATAACATTTATCCATCAGCATGTGGTCTAGATCTATGGGTCACATTATATGCTGGCTGTATAATGAATGGAATTCAGTTTCATACGAAGGACCATGAATGGCATCAGTGCACCCAAAATAGCGGGGTAGTGATTCATGGTGAGCATCAATGATTGTCTATTAACTTTTATGGTGTATTGCATAACATTATAGAATCACGCTACATGAGGTGGCATAAGGTATACTTGTTTAATTGTGTTTGGTGGGACATTGGCAACACAAGAAGGGGGATACATGTTAGGCAACACTTAACGAGTGTGAATACTTCTAGAGAATGGTATAAAGATGAGTCTTTCGCCCTTGCATGCCAAGCATTGCAAGTGCTTTTTACCTAAAAGACTCGAGCTTGGAGGGAAGTTGACATGTCGTATATAAAATAACAAGTAGAAATGTCTAAAACTTTGGAAAAAGCACATCTGTTGAGGAGGGGTGATTGTGATGAATCCTCTGATAAAGATGTACATGATGACACTGAACCTAATCTCTACCAATATGAGTCCACTCTTGCCAATGAGTCAGCGATGCCTAATCAATTGCATCGAGTTTATGGAGAGTGTGTGCTTGTTGATCCATCAATATCATGCCAGGAGATGTCTCAACCCCTTGACGATGAGGCCTTTATTGATGATGACACCATTGTTGACGATTTTAATATGGATAACATGAATGATGGGGATTATGATGGTAGTGACGGTGACCATCATCTACATGTCTAGACAGCACAATAGTGATGGTATTTCTTACTCAATTCAATATGATCATATAAATTCCTCAATAGTTTGTCCATATTTTTATATATTACCATTATGACCATTATTACTTTTTAAGGATATGAGCTACTATTTTTCCTGCTATTAAGAAGTTACGACCATAATTTTCTATGGTACATGGCATGAGGTTGTGATTGTCTATAAGTATGGTGCTTCACACAAAATATTGAAGATGTCTTCAGGGGCGGACTTGTGTAGTCCATTGGGGGGGCCACCACCCCCCAAAACTTTTGAAAATCTACCTTTAATATATAGACTATTACAAGACAGCCCCCCCAAGCCTGTAATCACAAGTTCAAAAGGCTCAAAAAGTTTGGATGTTACTCGTTATAGTGTAAGTGTATCACCAACTTAAGTTACTTACCTGTAGTCTGTAGGTTATAAGTTCAAATAATGGTTTAAGGCATGAACCAGTTGTAGTCATGAACCAGTCGCACTGTCGCAACACAGTTCAAAACAATGGTCTGAGGTTTGGAGAGTAGCCCATTACAGACACAGTGTCCTTGACTCCTTTTGTACCGTTGCTACGTTGCAACTTGCGTGTTTGTTGGGTCTAGGTAACTAGGTTGTTGCCATATACTTACACTCTGCCGTTTGATATTGGGTTAACTGGTTAAGGTTTCAAGTTTTCAACTTTATCTTTCCAAATTTCATTCAGGAATCAAAAATCAGAACTTTATCTTACACTCTGCTGTAGCCGTAGGCGGTAGGTCCGTATACTTACACAGTTACACTGTCTCTGTCGACTCTATGTTCTGGAATCAAAACTTCATTCATCTTGATCTCACTCAGACTTACGTTTCAGAACTTTAAGTTTGTTGGCTTGGCAAGACTTCATTAATCTAGAATCAAAACTGCGACTCTGCGTCTCTGCGAGTTGTCGTGGCCCGTGTTGTAACATTCTTGTGAGTTGTGACTTTGTGAGTACTTGATGAGTGAACAAAAATGCACTCTAAATACCTTATTTAAATGTTAAAATAAAAGAGAAAATGATGATATAATTCATTTTATTTAATTTAATAGTTATTTATCTTGAGATGGATATGAGCATGATTTAATATATTTAAGTCTCAAATAAATACAAAAAGAAACATATGAATTTAGTTCATTAAATAGGTCCCATGAATTTCCACCTTACAATTAGACCACTTGAATTTCCATACAATTTCTCATTTCATTTTAAAGAGTCAAAAAAAAAAAAATGCTTCTAATCCTATCTTCTTTAAATTATTTAATTTTCTTTTCTTTTTACATGTGATAGGCGGCAAATCAAGCAAGGCAAGTGGAGGAGATTAATCAATTAAACAAGCCACTCTATTTGACTTGTTTACAAGATTACACATGACATAGTGGAGAAAGAAGAAGTGATACACGGCAATAAAGGAACTAGCTTCACATAGCCTCATTTCAACCACAAATATTGGAAGAAGTTGCATGCAAGTTTCGGACATCACAAAACTTAAAGAAGAAACCAACAACTCAAAATAAATCAAATGAAAAGCTAGACACATCTACATGAGAAGAAACCGGCGTCATTTGCACCACTCACATGCCTAATTAATTCAAAAACAAAACAAGCTGAGAGATCTTACAAGACAAGCCGAAATTATTGACCATTTCTAAATTGATAAACAAGTTGATAAAGCAGCCACCACATTTGTTACAAAAGCATACACGGTACCTTGAGAAATTGATAAACAACAAAAGGAATTCATGAGGAAACCGACACAAAGATCATCTTCACAAAAGAAACCGGCGCCTACTTCCATTCTGTAAAACCCAAGATTTCAAATCTCGTATCTACATATAGATTTTGATGATAACAAATAAATTCAAAATTCAAACTCAAGTTGTCTACGTATGAAAAGAGCTAAGCACATCAAGAAATCAAGCATGAGCTAAAAGAAAAACAAATCTACAAATAAAACTCATAGAGTAATTTTGTACATTTCTTAGAATTTGAAATTGGATTAAAGCTCAAAATTAATATTTTCTCATAAAGCATCAAATTGCATTTTTTACATTTGCATAACTTTATTAAAATATTTAATTTTGAAAATTATTATTATTTTTCCGCATATGCATAAAGATTTGAATTTGTAAGATAATTGATTGTCATTTTTAACATATACATGTGCTGTTTGAAAATCTTGAAGAGTGGTTGTTATTTTTTTTTACAAATACAAAAGATAGATGATTTTGTTTGAAAATCTTGAAGGGTGATTGTATGTATTTTTGATAAATATAAAATATAGATGATTTGTTTGAAAATCTTGAAAGGTGGTAGTGTATTTTTTTGACATATGCAAAAAGAAGATGATTTGTTTGAAAAATAAATCATGCTAATTTTGTCATGTATGAAAAGTAAAAAATTAGGTTTGATTTTTTTGAAAAATGAATAGAGTTATCTTTGACAAATATAAAAAGAAAATGTTTTTATTTGAATATTTTAAAAAGTGAATAGTACTCTTATTTGACATGTGAACATTTTCAAATTTGAATATGAAGACTCATTTGCCTATAAATAGCCCTACTTGAGTTTTACAAAAATCACAATAAGAGCTTACACTTCAATTGCTAAGTTTTGCATCATTCTTTCAAAACTCTCATTCTCTCTTCTCTAAATTTTGTGCCTTAATCCTTATTCATTTTGAGAGAGATATAGATTATGCTGTGTTGTTCTTATTTCACTCATTGAGGAGTGTACTCTGATAATCTACCCACTATCAGCTCTTGTATTTATAAGATGGTGCATATAACCCTTGTGTATGTAGAAGGTGTTCTACACAGAGAATAGTTGAATTACCAAGTGTGAGGTGATTGCAAGTATAGAGGGTGTTCTACACAAATTCTTTGTAGCAGTGTTGCTCAAAGGTATAATAGGTTTCTATCTCCACCTGAAGGAAATTGAATAGTGAATTTGAAATCTTCAAGGGGTAGCTTGAGGCGAGTACGTAGGCAGTGGGGCTGAACCTCGTTAAAATGCTGAGTTTGTTTCTTCTTATCCTTACTCTTTATATTTCCTGCTGCTTTATATTCTGGTTATATTTTATATTGTATATTTGGTTTATAAGTATTAATTTTTTAATATAACTCAATTCACCCCCCTCTTGTGTTAGTTATTTGGGCAACACATTCCAATTCACTTCCATCCAATTGCATTAAGTCATCGTAATAATTTCCAGTTTTATCTCAACTGACCAAGACAATCCATGCATGGATGATTTCAAGCCACAAGTTGAAATAAGAAGAAAAAAGATGCACGGCAATACATGGAGATTTCAACACTTGGACTTCAATTGCAATCACTTGAAGTAATACATGGCAACACACCGAAACAAATGGGAGGAAACAAACTCATATACGGCACTCCACCTCTTCAAAGTTGAAATTGTTTCACATGCAATACTCCATGCGGTGCTCTCAAATTCCCTCAAGTCAATTGATGCCACTTGCATGCCAACTCATTTGATTTAATGTCACCCCATGCAAGACAAATTAAAGTGATCGAATGCATGTATAGCTGGAACTTAAATCACTTACACGACACCTCTTGGCTTTAAATCACTCACACGGCAACATCTATAAATAAACACTTGGAGGCTTGAATGAAAGTGTGCGGGGATGCTTTGGAAGAGCTATTTTGAGAACTTGAGAAAAGAAAAGAAAAATCAAAGAAGAGAGAAAACAATGGCCGACTCTTCCATATTTTTCCTTAGAGAATTTTCGTTGCATATTTTTAATATGTGTAACTAAATTCTCTAATGGAATTAGGGATGAATTTATATATATGATGATATTTGTAATTGTTTTTGATTCATACATGTGAGTTTCAAATATTAAACTCTTTTGTTTAGTTATTCAAAATTTATTATAAATATTTTCGTCAGTAAATAATCTTAGAATTTATTTTATTTATAGATTCAGTCATATTTTTTTCTATTGAATGGAATAATCCATTGATTATGTTTGGTTCAATTGATTATCTATATTAATTTAATTCTCTGCCGCAATATTACCCTACAAGTACATTGTCGACGTTGAATTTCGTAATATCGATAACAATTTCCGTTCTTATATTGCGACGAATGATTTTTCGAAATATTACATTTGATTTAAATCTGGTTATTAATGTTTTATCTTCCGATTGAAAATTTGGGTATAGAATTTTCAATTGAGTTATTAATGAATCGAAAATAATTAAAATATCGATTATATACAAAGGATTCTCAATGCTCCACTTTTCGTCTCATTTTTATACTTTTCAAATTATTCATTTAGTTTTAATTTTGGTCACACTCTAAAAATTACTTTTCGCACTTGTTTACACATTTTTCTTGGTTTCGTCACTATCTTTTATTTCTCAATCCATCTCCCTGTGGAATCGACACCCCAAAGCTATATTACAAACGACCGCATTATTTTTGGGCGTAACCAAATTTTGGCGTCTTTGCCGGGGAGACAGTAGAATAATTGTAGATAATTTCTCTTTTCTGTTTGTAAAAAAAAAAAAGTGGTAACTTCGTTCATTTATTTTTCAGCTTTCTGCATCTTTATTTTATTTTACTTTTCTTTTCGTAATATATTTTTTTTCAGTATTGCACTTTTCTTTACTTTGCATGCGCAGGTATAGAGATGCTTTTGGACGGTTTGCTAGTAGACCCGTGCTAGAATCAGACTTAGAACCTAATCAGTCTAATCACTTATTTGATAATTCTTCCAATTTTGACACGATGAGTAAACACGTGGACCAACCTATTAGACCCTCCAAGATTATCTTCATCCCGCACGAACAGCCACACCATCCTGTATTATGTTCTCACCTAACTCTCGTCATGTAGATTTCAAAACAGGAATAATACAATTACTTCCGACTTCCATGGTTTAGAAAATGAAAACCCCTATGTTCATATTAGGGAATTTGAGGAAGTAGTTGCAACATTCCACAGTCAAAATACCACTGACGACACAGTAAGGCTAAAGTTCTTTTCTTTTTCTTTGAAAGACAAAGCTAAGAGTTGGTTGTACTCACTAAGACCGCGGTTTATTGGAACATGAAGTGAGATGACTCAAGTGTTTTTCAATAAATACTTTCCCCAACATAAGACCAATGCTTTAGAAAGACAAATCCCCACCTTTGCACAAAAGGATAGTGAGACTTTATATCAGTCTTGGGAGAGATTTAAAGAATTGTTGAGTATGTGTCCTCACTATAGATATGAAAATTGGTGCTTAATGAGTTATTTCTATGAAGGGCTTACGCCTAGGGAACGTCAATTTGTGGAAATGATGTGCAATGGAGAATTCTTACAGAAAAATTCTGATGAGGTCATAGAGTACCTCAATGAAGCTTGCTGAAAAAGCTCATACTTGGATTGGATCTAGTGCTACTGATAGCACAAATAGGTCACGACCTACAGGAAACTCGAGTGGTGGTATTTACCATCTAAGGGAAGAGGATAACCTTAAGGCTAAGGTTGAAATGCTCACCAGAGAATTAAAGTTATTGAAAATCAAAAACTCAAAACCAACACACATGGTTAATCATGCAGAATCTTTTGGGCCATGTGTTGTTTGTGGTGGGATAGATCATCATGCCCAAGAGTGTCCTATACATACTAACATGAATGGTATGTATGAGGAACGAAGTAATGCTCTGTGTATGTACAAAAAGCCCTTCACACCTTACTCTGAAACCTACAACTCAGGATGGCGTAATCATCCCAACTTCAGCTGGAAGTCTGAAAACCAGCAGCCTGCACAACCCTCTAGATCATATCCTGCACCATACCATGCACCTCAATCTTCTAAAAATTCTTTAGAAAATACTTTGCATACTTTTATTGAAATAGAGGGTAAGACTAATCATAAATTTGAATATTTGATTACGCAGTTTGTTGAAGAAAATAAGGAAATAAAGAGCCAGGTGTCTAAGATAATGAGTTATTTGACTGTGAATGAGAAATGTAAGTTTCATTCTCAAGCTCAGTCTGCACCTCATGGTCAACATATGGCACAAGGAAATCTGAAGGACGTAAATGCCATTGTGACACGAAGTGGTAAGTCTCTACGTGATCCAAGAATAGACAAATTAAAGGATGAAGAGAAAGATCAAGATAGCAGCAGTCCTGAGCTATCCAAAGAACTTGAGGTAACAAAACCTGAGGAACCTGAGATAACAAAAAATCCTGTTAAGGTACCTTTTCCTCAAGCATTAAAGTCAAGCAAACAAACTTTAGATCATAACAATGATATTTTGGAAAATCTTAGACAGGGAAAAGTTAATCTTCCTCTTTTGTATGTAATTAAACAAGTTCATACTTACGCAAAAATTCTCAAAGATTTGTGTACAGTTAAGAGGAAGTATCATGTGAAGAAGACAGCATTCTTGACAGAGCAAGTTAGTGCTCTAATTGAACAGTGGATTCCCCCTAAGTACAAGGATCCTGGATGTCCAACTATCACATGCAACATTGGCAATCATGAGCTTGGACAGACCTTGCTAGATTTAGGGGCTAGTGTAAATTTGATGCCATATTCTATTTATTTGCAATTGGAATTGAGAGAAATCAAACCAACTTCTGTGGTATTGTAATTGGCTGATCGTTCAGTCAGAGCACCACGGGGTATGATAGAGGATGTTTTAATTCAAGTTGAGAAATTTTATTATCCTGTTGATTTCTTAATTCTAGACACTAGTTCTGCTGTAGAAATTACATCTAAAATTCCATTAATTTTAGGTAGATATTTTCTTGCTACTTCTAATGCGCTTATTAATTGCAGAAATGGATTGATGAAACTCTTTTTTGACAATATGACTTTTGAGGTTTTTTTTTTTATATTGCAAAACAGCCATAAGAGGATGTCAAGTGTCATCAGACATACATGATTGACTCACTCATAGAAAGGGAATTTCTTACAACTCATGATTCAGATCTCCTTAAATACTTTATTGTTAATTTTGAATTTAATCATATAAGTGATTCATCTTATGTAGTTGACATTTGTGCTATTTTTGACAGAATTCATGATTATAGCACACAAACACGGCAACCAAAGTTTGAGAAGTTGCCTGAAAAAAAAAGAAAGACAGATTCCTTCAAGTAGGGAAGCCCCTAAAGTTGAATTAAAATCCCTACCTAAGGGTTTAAAGCATGTTTTCATTGGTCCAGGTGATACTTTTCCTATTATTATTTCATCTGAATTATCTTAGTCCCAATATGAGAAATTAATTCAGATTTTATGCAAGTATAAATCAGCCCTAGGATGGAGCATTGCTAATATAACAGGCATTAGTCCCCTGGTCTGTACTCATAAAATTAATTTAGAGGAAGGAACTAACCTTCGAAGAGACCCCCAGCGTAGACTTAATCCCACTATGAAAGAAGTTGTGAAAAATGAAGTATTGAAACTATTAGACGCATGAATGATATATCCTATTGCTGATAGTAAATGGGTAAGTCCTACGCAGGTTCTTTCTAAAAAGTCAGGTGTAACTGTGATAAAAAATAACATTGGAGAGTTAGTCCCTACAAAACTAGTAACTGGTTGGCGGATGTGCATTGATTTTATGAGACTATTTCCTCATTCTTTTGGATATTTATATATTATTGTGGCAGTAGATTATGTGTCAAAATGGGTAGAGGCAGCACCTTGCAAGACCAATGATAACAGGACGGTAATTAAGTTTCTCAAAGAAAATGTATTATCTCGATTTGGTACCCCACGTGCTATCATTAGTGATCGAGATACACATTTTTGTAACCGTTCTTTTGAAGCTTTAATGAGAAAATATGGGGTGATACATAAGTTTTCTACTGCATACCACCCTCAGACAAGTGGACGGGTTAAACTTGCAAATAGGGAAATTAAATAAATTTTAGAAAAAATGGTCAATCCAGATCGCAAAGATTGGTCTTTAAGACTGACTGATTCGCTTTGGGCTTGCCGTATAGCTTTCAAAACTCTCTTAAGCATATCACCTTATAGACTTGTTTTTGGAAAACCTTGTCACTTGCCTGCAGAGCTCGAGCATCGAGCATATTGGGCCATTAAACATTTTAATTTTGATTTGGAAAAAGAAGGAAAACTTAGAAAATTCCAATTGACGGAATTAGAAGAATTGAGAAATGATGCTTATGAAAACTCCAAGATTTATAAGACTAGAATGAAAGCATTTCATGATAAAAATATTTTGAGAAAAACATTTAAGCCTAATGATCGAGTATTTTTATATGATTAAAGACTTTATAAGCATCCAGGAAAACTTCGATCGAGATGGATTGACCCTTTTATAGTAAAAAAAGTTTTCACAAATGGAGCGGTAGAAATAGAAAATCTAAAAGATGGATGTATCTTCAAAGTAAATGGTCAGCGCCTCAAAATCTTAATTGATAGACAAATTCCATAAGTGGAAGACATTCCACTTATGGACCCAGTATATCAATCTTGACCATCTCTAGGTATGTTTTTCTTTCATTTTCTTTTTGTTTATTGTTTACTTTATTTTGTTATAGGTTAATTTTATTTTGACAAATACCATCTTTGATGCCAAGCGAGCCACCCACATCCCACATCAGGTGTATTATACCATGTTTAGTTATTCAATTCTGATTCTTAAACATTGAGGACAATGTTTCATTTAAGTTGGGGGGTGGGAATGCAAATATGTTATTTAAACTATGTGGCATATTTCAATAAAAAATATAAAAACATTTGCCAAATTTTTAAATTTACATCACACAGACATCTTTTCACACATGATACTCATAACCATCTTGGTGAATTCAACAAAACCATCTTAAATCATTTTGCTAAGGCATCCACAGAATCTTTTATGCACTTATCCAAACTTTGTGGTAATATGGTGATTTGACACATGTAGCTAGAGAATTCTTTTGGTTAAGTATTCATGTAAATTTTAGTGAGAATTGAGAGCTTACAAATACAGAAATTGTGATAAGTGTTTATTGATCTGTTGAATTGGACACTTCTTTTAAGAATATTATTACATGGTTTATGGTAAGAATGGTGGATATACTTGGGATATGACGAAAGTCAACTTAGAATTAACTTTTGAGCCTTTCAAGCTGACCATTTTCATCATAGACTCCTAGTAGCCAATTTTAAGCCAATAAATATATATGGCCTTTTCTTTTCGTACCTATATTATCCATACCTCTCCACATTGGAATATAGCTTATATACTAATTTTTCCTACCCCGTTATTTCCAAGTGTGTACTATGTGTGAAATTTCTATTGAAAAGAAGAAGAAGAAGAAGAAGAGTCAAACATATGAAAAGAAGAAAGAAAAGCATTCTTAGTCAAACATCTGAAAAATTGAAAAATACATCAAAAGGAAAGTATGGTCTACTGAGATATTTAATAGATTTCATTTTGTATATATTTGGAAGTTTTTAAATCTCCTTCACCCTTTTCTTCTTATAGCCCCAAACCTAAACTATGTTACAACCTTTTGTGTTGATTATTCTGATCTTAAGTATGCTTGTGGAAAGAATGGTCGAAATCTCATTTGTTAGTATTCCTATCAGAAGATCATGTTTACTTGTTGTTTATATATAATTGCCTGAATTTTCATGAGAGTAAGTGTACACCTTTGTCAACTTCATAGAGAGAATTCTTGCAAAAACACACTTATATACCCGTGAGTTATGAAGTTGAACCTTTTGCTTAAAGATATTTTTGATGTTGCATGTGTCAAAACCCCTGATTTAATAAAAATAGTTTGGAACACATACACTCTGTGGATTGCTATATGAATTACTTATGAAAGAGCTATTGAATTCCTAAAATTGTTTTGATATGTAAATTTGGAAAATGTGTTTAGATGGCCCCTATGTGTGATTTTCTTTGGTCTCTTATATTATTTTTGCATGAAAATTGATAGGGACTAGCAATAAGTAAGTAGGAGGGTGTGATGAGTGCACAAAAATGCACTCTAAATACCCTATTTAAATGCTAAAATAAAAGAGAAAATAATGATATAATTCATTTTATTTAATTTAATAGTTATTTATCTTGAGATGGATATGAGTATGATTTAATATATTTAAGTCTCAAATAAATACAAAAAGAAACATATGAGTTTAGTTCATTAAATAAGTCCCATGAATTTCCACCTTACAATTAGACCACTTGAATTTCCATACAATTCCTCATTTCATTTTAAAGAGTAAAAAAAAAATTGCTTCTAATCCTATCTTCTTTAAATTATTTAATTTTATTTTCTTTTTACATGTGATAGGCGGCAAATCAAGTAAGGCAAGTAGAGGAGATTTAATCAATTAAACAAGCCACTCTATTTGATTTGTTTACAAGATTACACATGACATAGTGGAGAAAGAAGAATGGATGAATTTATATATATGATGGTATTTGTAATTGTTTTTTATTCATACATGTGAGCTTCAAATATTAAACTTTTTTGTTTAGTCATTCGAAATTTATTATAAATATTTTCGTCACCAAATAATCTTAGAATTTATTTCATTTATAGATTCAGTCATGCTTTTTCTATTGAATGGAATAATCATTTGATTATGTTTGGTTCAATTAGTTATCTATATTAATTTAATTCTCTGCTGCAATATTACTTTACAAGTATATTGTCGACGTTGAATTTCCGTAATATCGATAACAATTCCCGTTCTTATATTGCGATGAATGATTTTTCGAAAGATTACATTTGATTTAAATCTGGTTATTAATATTTTATCTTCTGATTGAAAATTTGGGCATAGAATTTTCAATTGAATTATTAATGAATCGAAAATAATTAAAATACCGATTATATACAAAGGATTCACAATGCTCTACTTTTCGTCTCATTTTTATACTTTTCAAATTACTCATTTAGTTTTAATTTACGTCACACTCTACAAATTAATTTTCGCACTCGTTTACACCTTTTTTTTAGTTTCGTCACTATCATTTATTTCTCAATCCATCTCCCTGTGGAATCGACACCCTAAACCTATATTACAAACGACCGCGTTATTCTTTGGGCATAACCAGTATTTCCGCCCCCGATGAGTTACGTGTTGGTGTTGCCGTGGCCCATGTTGGACCTGGCCCTAGGTCCTATTACCGGCGCCGGCGGATCCAGGCGAAGTCGGCAGAGCCACAGTCTGTAAAGGCATCTGCGGCTTTAATTTTCCGACTTCCAGGACCTAGGTTCTACCGTTCTCATTTCTCGATTTTGTGAGACTGACTTGTGTTATTATTTAAGTTGATTTCTACTGCTCGTGTTGTGCTTGTGCATATATTATAAATTATAATATATACATATATATATATATAGGTAATAGGTGTATATAAATTTCATTTAATATATAGTGTCATACTGAATTAATTCGTGCATTATTGCATATATTAATATATTATATATAGTTTTGTTCAAATTTTAATATTTGTGCATACAACATATATTATATATATTATATAATATATATGTATAGCCATAGCTTGAAGAAAATTAAAATTTGTATGTCTTGGACGTTGGATTTGATATTGTAGATTTGCGTATATTATTAGGCACTTCTCAAATTTATTATTGATTTAGAAATTTTTCCTAGAATTTAAAAAATATGAACAAATTAAAAACAATTTATTATTTTTTTAAATAGAAAGACATGAACAAGTCGGAGAGTAATATAGATATACATTTAGAGGACTCCGTAAAGAAGGAACGTGATGCTTCTAGAAATGGTGAGCATCCGGTCCCTACTTCAAGAATGCAATCTAAAGAGATGGATGATACCTGTTTGGAATGTGACACTTCTATTATTGATAAGCGTCCCTCTAAAACTTCAAGAATACAACTTGAAGAGATGGATGATACTTGTTTGGAACGTGATCCAGGGTTACGTCCACAAATATGGGAATTTCCTACTAACATACAAGATGAGATATGACGTGCCTATCTGAAAGTTGGTCCATATCAATCTAAACTTTCAGAATATCCATTTTCAGGAATAGGCAAGCAACGTCGTCGATTCCAATTTTTTGGTTTCAAAGATACTCAAACTGTTTGGAATACCCACATTTGAAAAATGCTGTATTTTGTTTTCCATGCTACGTTTTTGCTAAAAAATCAACAGGCCGTCCAGGATCAGATGCATTTACCAATAAAGGTTTTGACAATTAGAAAAACGTGAATGATTGAATGAATTGTCCTTTAATAGGATATGTGGGGAAAGATCCAAATTTAGAAATGCCATGAAATGTCGTGAGGATCTAATGAATCATTCAAGACATATTGATAAACTCGTTGAAAAACAAGTATCACAAGAGATGGAGAATAATCGATTGCAACTCAAAACTTCGATAGATAGTATTCGATGGTTGACATTCCAAACATATGCATTTAGAGGTCATGATGAAAGCCCTGAATCAAAAAATCAAGATAACTTTATTGAATTGATAAGGTTTCTAACAAATTATAATGATCAAGTTAAAGGAATTGTCTTAGAAAATGCTTCACAGAATGCCAAATATACATCACTCAAAATTTAGAAGGAAATTTTGCATATATTTGCAAATAAAGTGTGAAATGTGATTCGCGAAAAAATCAAGGATGCCAAATTTTGTATTCTTGTTGACGAAACTCGGGATGAGTCTAAAAGAGAACAAATGGCTATTTGTTGATAAAGATGATTTTCTTAGAGAACGATTTTTTGATATTGTGCATGTCAAAGATACTATGACACTAACTCTAAAAAATGAGATATGTGCTTTTCTTTCTCGTTATAACATTTAAGTTGAGAATATTCGAGATCAAGGATTTGATGGAGGAAGTAATATGCGTGGTGAATGGAATGGACTACAAGTTTTATTTCTCAAAGATTGTCCCTATGCATATTATATACATTGTTGGGCTCATAAACTACAATTATCCTTGGTTGCAACCTTTAGAAAAGTCAAACATGTTCATCAATTCTTTGTCCATTTGACATCTATCATTACTATTGTTGTTGGTTCTTTCAAACGTAATGATGAATTACAAGCTGCTCAAACTGCTGTAATTGAAAGTTTGATTGCTTCCAATGAGATTGAGACTAGAAAAGGGGTTAAACAAATTGGTACACTACAAAGGGTTGGAGACACTAGATGGAGATCTCATTTTCAATCTATATGTTGCTTGATAAGGATGTTTGATTATACTTGCACAGTTATAAATACTATCTCAAATGCGGGATCAAATTATTCTCAATGTAGTGATGCTGAAGCGGCTTACGTGATATTGACATCTTTTAAATTTATTTTAATATTACATATGATGAAAAAAATAATGGAAACCACTAATGCACTTTGCCAATCTTTACAACAAAATTTTCAAGATATTGTAAATGCCATGAGCCTAGTTTCAACCACAAAAGTACTCATTCAAAAGTTAAGAGATAATGGGTGGGAGTATTTGCTTATTGATGTTAGATCATTTTGTGAAAAACATCAAATTGGTATTCCTGATATGAATGACCAATATACTCGAGGAAAATCTCTTCGTCAAGTTGAAAAGGCAACAATGGAGCATCATTTTATGATTGATATATTTACTGCTACAATAGACTTCTAGTTGCAAGAATTGAACAATAGATTTAATGACCAAGCAATAAAACTTCTTATTCGTAGTGCTGCTTTAAACCCAAAGGTACATATAAATCATTTAATATCGATGACATATGCAAATTGACTGAGAAGTTTTACCCACAGGATTTTACTGAGTAAGAAAAATTCATTTTGAGAATTCAATTGCAGCACTATGAGCTTGATGTCTTGACGCATCCAGATTTTTAAGATATGTCTACATTATCTGAGTTATGTAGATGATTAGCAATTTCAGAAAAGTCAAAAATTTATTATTTGATTGACAGGTTAAATCGTCTAGTCTTAACTCTTCCAGTTTCTACTGTTAATATTGAACGGGCATTTTCTGCAATGAAATTTGTAAAAATTAGATTGAGAACTCGAATGGAAGATGAGTTTCTTGCAGATCATTTGCTAGTTTATATTGAAAAAGAAATTGCCAAGAATTTCACTTCAGAGATGATAATGGAAGAATTTTATTCCATGAAAGATCGTCGTTGAATTTAATTTGAAAAGAAAATTTATAGTTGATTGCCCCCCAAACACCAAATCCTGGTTGCCCGCCCCTGAGTGTCTTATTCTTATAATTTTTATATGATTGAGAGCTAGTACTATAATATGCACTATCACTCCACATGGACAACAAAAGAACCATTGAAATTTATGGGAGGTGGAGAGCACTTTAGTAGGATATTTCAAAATAACACACAATAGGCCTTTATAATGTGAGATTTTAGAATAATGCACAATAGGAAATCTCATTACATCTTATAAGGGAAAATCTAGAACTCAATGTCCACATTATAATGCAACTATTAGATGGTGCCATCAAGTGAATGTGGAGTTCTTGATAACTCTAAATTTGTAATGTGCATTATCAAACTTTTAGTTATCATGTCTTTGAAATTACACTTGGGCCTATAACACTTATAACGTAGTGCTTATAAATGTGGATATGAGTAAACCAGCTCTAGTCATTACAAATGCCTATATCATTTATAACTTAATGTTTACAAATGTGGCAGGGCCTATAAGTGTGGCACACTAAAAAAAAAAGGCTTTTGGGACAGTTTTTTTTTTTTGCAAATACAATTTGCTAGTAAATAATGATATTTTGTCACAAAAAATTACCTATCAGAAATATCCTGTCGAAAATAATTATAATGGACCGTTTTATTTTCAACGATTTAAAAACTGTGAATATTAATCACTTTTTTCTAACAGGTATAAAATCATAAGAAAAACTTGATAGATAATACTTTTTTCCTACGAGCTATAGAATTATTAATAACGACACTAGTTAATCACAAAAAAAATAATGTTTTAATTATAATTTTGGTAACAAATAATTATCTTTTCCTACCAAATTTATATCATCACAAAATTTGTTGTCCCAACTACTTATATTGTACAAATTTATTTGTCACGAATTAAAATACATAGGAATTAAAGGCTTTTTTTACCAACTAAGATCATTAGAAAAAAGTTATACATTATATATTTTATTTTTTCCTACAAAATTAATTGATGACAAAAACTTTAAAATATATAAACCAATTTCTTTTATTTTTCCCTACCAAATTCACATCATCACAAAACTTATTATCCCAAATAACTATATTGGACAATTTTTTTTTTTGTCACAAATTAGAATTCATGAAAATTAAAGACTTTTTTCCACCAATTAAGATCATTAGAAAAAATTTATACATTATATGTTTTATTATTTTCCACAAAAATAATTGATGACAAAAAATTTAAAATATATAAACCACTTATTTTCTTTTTCCCCTCATTTCTACTCTCTCTCTCTCTCTCTCTCTCTCTCTCACAGCCTATGGCCCCCTCCCCTCTATTCTCATTCGACCATAGCGGTGCCACCGCAGTGCAACCATGCAATCATCGGCGTTAACCTCTCATTGCTAGCGCCAAGCTTCCCCAGCCCCCACATCACCGGCCTTCCTCCCTCCATCTCGAAATAGCCCCTCCCTCACCCATTTTAGGGTTTTCCAACTTGCATCCTCCCTATCCTCTTCTCCAATTGGTTGTCGCCGATTAGCAATGGTACGTTGTTTTGTTTTTTTCTTCTTATTAAAGCTGTTTAGATCAAGTAGAAATTAGTAAGTACACCTCTCATAGCAAGTGATGATTGATATTGTCGTAGAATCAGAAAATGAAGTGACTCATGGGTATGCAAGGGTGGTTTTCTCTTTCAATTTTTTTTAATAAATTGCCTATGCATTGCATGTGCTTGTGTATGTATAATGTAATTGTGACCATATAATGTAAATTAAAATATCGGGCCTGGTTTTTTTATTGAGATGAAATTAACAATTCAAAACACATCTCAAACTCATTATTACACTTTTTCAAATCCCCATACAAAATATAATAAAAAAATTTATATTTTTCAAATTCCAAAACACATTTTTTAAATCCCAAAACAAAACTAATATTAAAAAAATATATATTACAATAATATTTTATTCTTTTTTTAACTTTTTTATCATCTCATCTCATCTCATCTTTGAAAACAAACCAAACCCTAACTTCTCACTTTATTTCGTCCATTGATTTCCCAAATTTTCTTTTGCTTTGCTTAGAGGAAAGCATGCAGGAAAAGAACAGAACCAATACTAGGATCTTTAAGGATAAATACATTCCAGTTGTATGCATTCAACCTAGCTAAGTAAACATATAGGGTAAGAAGTATGGAGAATTTAATTGCTGAGGAGATTCTAATTTTTCATATAATAAAAATTTTAATAGTTACCTATAACAAAAAACTTTTAATAGTAAAATATTTCGCCTATCGTTCTAGTAATACTCTCATCGATGAAATTGAGCTTGTTCCTTGCTCTAAGGGCTCAGCACATGGCACATGGCTCATGACCACGTTGCATAATTATCAATGGTAAGGAGGTCAGTGACAAGGGTAACGGTGGTGTTATCCCCATGGTCAACACGATAGGGTTGTTTGGGTTTGAAAAATTAAGAAATGGGTCGATTAATTGCTCTGACATGATGAACAGAGAATGAAGGTATTGAAAGGAGGAAAAGGGAAAGAAATAAATCTTGACCTACGCTCTTGATACCATGTAAGAAAAGAGAGTTGAAGGAACTGTTTAGCTCTTGCAGATGTAACATTCAAAAATGATTCTGTCTTACAACGTTACATTTACAGACCACTCTGCTTTATAAGTATTCACATATAAAATGAACTTAGCTAAAGACAAAAGAATAAAAGGTATATACATCTGCTAGTAAGACAAAATGTACAAACAATCATAAAGCAATAAAAGGTGGCTTTGTGTTTGTGCCATAGGACAATGTTTGTTTGCATGCTACCACTCTTTTGCAGCCTATGAAGCTTTACACTCTATGAGATTCAAAATGAGGAGTAAGAAGGGTTGTATAGCCATGAAACCCAATATGTTTAAAGCCTATGACTGAGTTGAATGGCCTTATTTAAGGCAAGTGATGGAAAGAATGAGATTTAGTGGAAACTGAATTTGGCTTCTAATGTCATGTGTGCAGTCAATCCGATACTCAATCTTAGTGAATGGGAAGAACAATGTGACTTTTATTCTGTCACGTGGTTTGAGACATGGAGACCTTTTATCCCTTATTTATTTTTGTTATGTGCTGAAGGTCTCTCCTCTTTATTACATGTTGCTGAAAATGATGGGAAGTTGAGAGTTGGGGAGATGAGTAAAAGGAGAACCTGTATTAGCCATCTTATGTTTGTAGATGATTGCTTGATTTTTGTAGAGTTGAAATGTGACAATGGAAAACTTTGCAAGGCATTCTTAATGATAATGAGTTAGCTTTTGGACAACAACTTAATATGAAGAAAACCTTATTGTTTTTAGCAATAATGCATGCCCTCAAACTAAGAATGAGTTATTAAGGTGTTACACGCCAAAGTGGAGAGTTGGAAGCTAGGGTTCGATTTCGTTGTGTGCCGAGAAGAATAAAGGTGTAACAGAGTAGAGAGTTCGAGATGCTTTGTTGAAGCATTGTGGGCTGCATTTGTGAGCTGAGATCGTGGACTGTCTATAGGGTCTTAATTCTTGCTGTAAGGACTAAGGCCCAATTATGATGCTTTTTGTTAGTTATGTTATTGTTGAACTAGCCATGGGCCCTTTTAATTAGTCTTGTTTGTTAGTAGTGGTCTGTGACCAACAGAGAGTAGGAGTGTGGTCATTTTAAATAATTCTCAAGTTTGTTATGTAGGAGTATATCCCAGTTTTAGTGCATGGGAGAGGATCATCTAGAACTTTGTGATTGTTGTTGCCTGGCAAATTGGAGGAGCTTCCCTCGAAGAAAGCCATATCACATCAATATATTTGTGATTAGATTACCATTTTTATCCATTTACTGTGTTCTTGATTTGGTGTGTGACAATTGGCATCCAGAGCCTTTTTCTGCCCTGTTTTCATGGTTGAGAAAACCTGTTTCAAAGACCTTCAAGAAGGTCTCAATATCATCACCTAGAATACTAACTCTTAGTTCAGCACCGTCTGCATGGAGATGCTAGTTATGCGATGCCAGATGGAATCAATGATGGTCCAGTTCTCAGCCAAAATGGAGTCTATGGCAACAAACCTACACAAGGTTAGCATAACTGTGTCAGAAGTAGTATCAAATTCACGCACCAATAATCTGCATAATACCAACACACACGAACTCATTCAACCTCCATCGAATCAAGATAATTCTGATGTCCAAATCAAGCCTATTCGACTAGAGTTCCCTGTTTTCCATGGGGAAAATCCTCACAATTGGCTTTATAAGGTAAACTACTTCTTTGACCATCATAATACTTTTCCTCAACATAAACTATGTCTGGCATCTTTACATATGGAATGTAGAGCCTTGGTGTGGTTTCAAGAGTTAGAAGACTTTGGTGGGTTTCCTGACTAGGATGCCTTTGTAAAGGCACTTACAGTTAGATTTGGCCCTAATTGTTATGATGATCCTATGGGTCAATTAGCAAAATTAAAACAACGAGACGATGTATAAGATTATACACCAGAATCTGAATTGTTGGCTAATAGATTGAAGGGGTTATCAAATGCCAACAACCTGAGTTACTATATCAGTGGCCTTAAGGACGATATAAGGTTGACTGTTAAGATGTTTGACCCTTATTAATTTCACCTCAACCTATGACCTAGCCAAAATCCAAGAGGAAAAACTAGCATTACCAAAGAAACCTCCATACAGACCATCTCCTTCCTTGACACCCACCCATCACCAAGAACCAACTTACCTCAAGCTACCCAGCCCCTCTTATTTCACAGAAAAAACCCACCACCACCACAAACAGCTTTAGTTCCAGTTCAGACAGTTAGTAGGGAAGACATGAAGCTTTGGAGAGCTAAGGGCCAATGTTTTTCTTGTGATGCTAAGTGGGCTCTAGGTTTAAAATGTGCTAACCCTAAGCTTTTTTTGATTGAAGAAATTGAGGAAGTTAGGGACTCCAGTGGCACTGATTCTGAGCAACTCGAGAACCAGCTAATTTCCATCACCCCGCCTATCTCTAGTAGCCTTCCAGAAATTACCTTACACACTATTGTAGGGCCTCTAAACCCCAAAACTATGAGAATTGTGGGCAAAATTGGCAATCACCCTGTTACCATCCTCATTGTCTTGAGTAGCACCCATAATTTCTTAAACCCCTCCCTTTTATCTGTCATATCCCTCAATGTTTTAACAGATAACAAAGTCAAAGTACACGTGGCTAACGGGGCTCAAGTTTAAAGACAAGGTCGAATTCAAGCAATGCCATTGGTTATTTAAGAGGTGAAATTCATGGTGGACATGTATTTGTTGGTGTTGGCAGGGTGTGAAATTGTGCTCGGGGTTGAATGCCTACAAGAATTAGAATCAATAGTGCGGAATTTTCGCACTCGCACCATGAATTTTCAGTACCAAGACTGCTTGACACGCCAAAGTGGAGAGTTGGAAGCTAGGGAAGAAGAATAAAAGTATAAAAGCATAAAGAGTTCGAGATGTCTTGTTGAAGCATTGTGGTCTGCATTTGTGGGCCGAGATCGTGGACTGTCCATGGGGTCTTAATTCTTATTGTAAGGGCTAAGGTCCAGTTATGATGCTTTCTTTTAGTTACATTATTGTAAAACTAGCCATAGGCCCTTTTAATTAGTCTTACTTGTTAGTAATGGTTTGTGACCAACAGAGAGTAGGAGTGTGGTCATTTTAAATAATTCTTAAGTCTGTCACGCAGGGGTAAATCTCAACATTAGTGCATGGGAGAGAATCATCCAAAACTTTGTGATTGTTGCCGCTTGGCAAATTGGAGGAGCTCCCCTTAAAGAGAGCCATATCCCATCAATATATGTGTGATTCGATCACCATTTTTATCCATTTACTGTGTTCTTTATTTGGTGTGTAACATAAGGGAGGTGGAGGCTAGGGAAAGTGGAAATGCTAAAAAATATCTAAGATTTCCATCGATGGTGGGTAGGGGAAAATGCAAAGCTTTTAAGAGCCTTAAAGACAAATTAAAAGGGAGGATAAAAGGATGGAATAATATTTTTTTTTTAAAATTAGGCTAGGAAGGAAACACTTATTAAATCAGTTTTACAGGCAATCCCAATATATGCAATGTCTGTTTTCAAGCTTCCTCCTAGATTGTGTAATAAATTTTCTAAGTTAATGGCGGGGCATCGGTGGGGATATTTAGACAACAACAGTAGAGTATATTGGAAGAAGTGGAGTTCCACTGGGCATCAAAGCAAATGGGGGGGATGGATTTTAGAGATATAGGGAACTTTACAATTGCTTTGCTTGCAAAACAGTTTTGGAGACTTCTCACTAACCCTAATAGCCTGGTTTTTAGGGTGTTGAGGGAGAAATATTTCAAAAATGGAGACATTCTTAGTGCTAAGAAGGGTCACTTATCCTCTTTCATCTGGAAGAGTATTTGTGAGGCAGATAGCTTAGTAAAAGCAGGAGTGAAATGGAGGGTGAGAAAGGGTGAATAGGTCAGGATTTGGGTCGATAAGTGGACTACAACTCCCACTTCTTCCCAAATTTAGTCTCCTATTAGAGTTCTTAGTAAGGAAGCTAGGGTATGTGAGCTGAAACATGCCAATGGAGAGTGGAATGATGAACTCGTTGATGAGATTTTTAGGTAGGATGAAGTAGAGATGATTAAAGAAATGCATTAGTAGATATGGAGCAAGAGATAAATTGATATGGGGTCAAACAAAGGATGGAAAATTTACAGTTAAATCAACTTATCATATTAATATGCAATTACAGTAGCAAAGCAAAGTGGCAATTCAAGGCAGGAGTTCGAATCAGTAGTATGGAAGAATCTCTGGTGTTTAAAGATTCCTAACAATGTCAAGGTATTCATGTGGAAGGCTTTGAATGATGCTTTTCCAGTTAAGAGGAATCTTTTTAGAAGGAAGATGGCAATGGATGATTGCTGTCCAATCTATTCTCAAGAGGTTGAAAATGTATCTCATGTTCTATGGGGATGTGTGGGCAGATGATGACAGGAGCCTGTTAAAGAAAGCTAAGCGCATGGAGATAAAGTTTTATCACATCTAGGAAGAATTGGTCTTAACATGTAGACAAGCTTCTCTGGAATTAATTGCTTGTGTTTAAAAGAATATGATTGAGAAGGAATAATCAAGTTTTCAAAGGAGTGTGTGAAAGTCCTCAAAATCTCGAGAAAGTACCAAATGTGACTTGGACAGTTTTCAGCAGGTACAGAGTGTCTCTTTAACAGCAATTGAGGAGATCAGAAGAACAAATGGGTTTGTGAGATTGCAAAAACCAAATCATGGTTGGTATAAGGTGAATTGGAATGCTGCCTTTGATGAGAAGAGAAAAAGAATGGGCAGAGGTGTAGTAATTAGAAACTGGGAGGGAGATTTAGGCCCCGTTTGGATTCAGAAGTGAGTTGAGCTTATCTCAACTCATTTTCATTTCATCATTACATTTTTATAATTTTTTATACAAAACAAAAATTTCTATATATCTTTTTCAAATTCCAATACACATTTTTCAAATCTCAATATACTTTTTTTAAATCTCAATACACATGTTTCAAATTCTAAAATAATAATAATATTAAAAAATAAATTAAATTTATCTCAACTCATCTCATCTCATCTCAGAATCTAAACGGGACCTAATAGATACTATTAGATGGTCCAAGGTGTTCGTACATAGTGCAATCATTGCAGAAATTAAAGCTTTAGAGAGAGCAATTTCTTTTTATTCTGAGATAGGACTGCAGCAGTTTATCTTTGGAAGGGATGCACTAACAATAGTAAAGGACATTCAAGCTACAAATGAGAGTTGGGCTTGCTATGGACACAAAATTGCATATTTGAAGTCGTTCTTTAACAAGTCATGGCAGGAAGTTGCAATTCATTCCAAGAGAAGGGAATGTTGCAGCTCACATTGTTGCTAGATTAGCAATAGAGTGTGTCTCTGAAAATATACCATGGATGGAAGAAGGTCCTTATAAGATCATGAATTCTATCCAGGATGAGAAATATGCAATTGACCATTGATTTTATGAAGTGGAAAGTATGGGTGTTTATTTCAAAAAAAAAAAATATTTAAATATGATAAAAATAAATAAATAAATAAATTTACCCTAGACGGGATCGTAGAATAGAAGCGCTCCTTAATTAACTGGGTACGTCACATCTGGCTTTAATTAGTTGGTTGACGCCCCCAGCTTGTCGTTGATTAAACAGGTGATCATGATCATTCCTCAACTATTATTTCGGCCATCGAATTAAGTGGGGATCAGCACGATTAGACTTGTGATAAACGTCAGAATAAAAGTTGGATCAAACGACTTAAGCCTGATTTATTTTAACCAGAAAAGAATTAAAAATTAAATTGAAATATTATTATATTATATTTTTTAATATAAATCCTATTTTAAAATTTAAAAAAATTATTTTAAGTTTTGAAAAAGTTAAAATTTTTATTTTATTTTTCATAAGAAATTAAAAAATAATAATAATATTTATGAGATGAGATGAAATTATTTATAAAAATAAATTAGGTCTTAAATCATTCTAAAGAATTGTACATTTATATTCACGAACTTATAATTCGGATAATGTGTGGATGATTATTTGTATTGAAATTTATAAATGTAAATGTAAATATATAAATATATAATCATTGTAATAATTATTCAAAATCAAGAATTAATAATAATTATTTAAAATATGAATACTTTAAAAATAAATTAAAATATATATATAATGAATGCTTAAAAGAAATTCTTGTGACATAGTTGTTTAGGTTACGTTTGGCATGATAAACATTTCTCAATTATTTTTAGAATATTTTACTATTATTTATTATTTTATTATTATTATTTATCTATTTTTATTACTATTTATTACTTTTTCACTATTATTCAATATTCTATTATTACTTTTCACATATTTTTTACTACTATTCACAACTCTTCTCATGTCTCAATATCCAAACCTACCCAACTCTCTTCAAATTTATATGGGTATTTACCATTTGGATTGGACTTCATCATAATTAAGTTTATTTATTTTTAATAATTCACATGGTTCTCAAGACAACTTAAAGAACATGTGTGAGCAACAGGATATCCGTATCCCGCATGGAAGACAAGGGAGCGAGGGCAAGATGGCCCCTACAAGCCCTGTCCCACTCCCTATTCCGCATCTTCCATTATTTAAATATATGTATTTCTATATTTATATAAATAATTTATATAAATATATTGTATAATTTATATAAATATATTGTATACAAATATATACAAATCGATAAACTTTGTGGAATTTAAGTTCATATATTGTATTGGCCTTCTAAGTCAATCTTTATATAAGAGGCGAAGGGAATTTAATAGTCAAACTTAATCAATGTGAAACTTGTTTATCAATTCATATATATTGATTAAATGATACGAAGTCCAATTATTGGATCTCAAAACGTGCGGCGTTCAGATTACGTTCAATTGAAGTTTTTGTATGGTTTTCGAATGTTACTGAAAAATGCGTTATGGATGTCAAGTAGGATGTTCAAATTTGACTTTTATATATGGTAAATAGATATGTAGTTGGTTAGCGAATATTTAAAATAAAAAAATCATTTCTAATATCCATTGTGCAAAAAGGAAAATGTAAAATGTATTTATGCTGTAGTGTAATGTGGTAACTAGTACTATTAATCAATTCTTATTTGTTGTTATATATATATATATATATATATATATATATATATAGATTTCTTTCATCTAGTGTCCCTGATCTGTCTTTCTTATTACTTTTCTCTCTGTGTATAGCTAATAATATAAATTAAGGGCGTGCAAGTCTAATACACAAGTCTTTTAAAAAATTATAAATCACTCAAAATATTTACTTATTTATGATGGATTTCAACTTTTTTTTTTTTCAAAGAGCTCTAGCGAGACCTGTAAAATAATTCTGTTAGCTATTTAAGATATGTAATTGTAGAAGAACCAATGAAAATGCATGCTGTATGTGGAAAATTAACAACCAAAATCTAGGTCATATTATGAGATCTAAAACAAACAGTTGTGAAAAAACTGAAAACCCAGTTAGAATCTGTTGGATAGGGGAAGTATACTCACCACTATAACCCATTATAGCTAGTACTGATCGATCATCGAAATTCCAAATAGAGTTGGTAATTCTGAGCTAAAGCTATTTAATTAGCCAATAAGCTGATGAATTTCATCCAAAGTAAATTAGAAAAAAGATACTTGGAGAAAATTTTACGCAAAGAATAAATTGTAGTTCGTCTCTAATTATGTCTTGAATTTCAATTTTCTTAATTTTCAATTCTGTTTGTATTTGGCAAATGGCTATTTTTTTTTTTTTTTTTAATTTCTTTAATTATAGCTGACGTGAAATTGAAAATTTGTTTTTGTGCAATTCTTGAGCAAAATTCCCTCTAAGTAGCATTGAAAGAAAATTACGATATTCCAAGCTTTCTTCTAGTATTGGTCAATACTAGGAGTGTAAGAAGATCGGACTGGACCGCATGGACCGGATCGGACCAGATGAAATATGGTCCGGTCCAGTCCAATTTTTTTATGGATCAAATATTTATGGTCTGGTCCAGGGTAAGAACATTTCTTCCCTTAGATCAGACCGGACAGGACTGAATGCATGCCTATTTATATATATATATATGTATATATATAAGTAATAGTATATAAATCATAATATTAATATTAATATAGATTAAAAGTGGTAGTATAACATATTAATATAATATATATTCTTATAATATTAATATATTATAATTTATAATAGTTATAGTATAAAAATATAAATTATAGTATATCTCTATAGAGTATTAGTAATAACTTATAAGTAATAAGTGTATTATTATTATTTAATATATTATTACTAATTTATCACTATTCACTAACATATAAATTTATAATATACTAATGTAAATTATATAATAGTGTTATTAGTTATAATTAACCAACCTATAATACATCACTAAACTACTATTAACTAATTAATAATTACTCTTCTTATGATTACATATAGCAATTATAAATATTAGTTATTAATGTTATTTTTAACTATATAAGAAGTATGATCAATGATTATTACTATTATTGATTAATTGATATGACTTATGAGGATTAAATTAACTAATCAACTTATGGACTATATATAATATACAATATTAGTTATAACTTATAGTATAAGTATAAAGTCTAAAGACTGTAAGTTATAACTATATATTTTGTTTAATATTTAGATGAGATTAGAAATTAGTAATTGGCAAATATGATTATTTTTTTATAAAAGTAGTACAAGTATATATTTAATAATTTATAAACTTTGGTCAAAAAATTATATTTAATTGTTGCAAAATTTCGAATCAAATTTAGCCCATTAAATCATTTAGAGTACCCCTAAACCGGATCGGACTGGACCGCCCCTAAACCGAATTGGACCAAACCGGAATGGACCGAATAGAAGTTCGGTCCGGTCCAAGGTAAGAAAATTTTTGGACCGAATAGAATCGGTCCACATTTTTTCCAAACTGAACCGGACCATTTACATTTCTAGTCTATACAAATCACCCTTTATAATGGATTTAGTGCAAAGAATTAAAACACATCCTTTTTAAAAAAAAAAAAATAGTTTCATTCATTAAAACTCAAAGTTCATGAAGCTTATAATATGACCAAATGGTCAACTAATTACATACTGACGTATAACTTCTAAATCTCTTAAACAAAGTCTGATAGAACTAACACTGCCTTAATAAGAGGCATTTACTAAATTTCACAAAAAAGAGAAAACTAAGGCAGGTTTGGAAACAAAAAAATTTCAAATACTTTTTATTTTTATTCATTACTTTATTATTACTTTTTACCTACTTTTATTACTATTCATTATTTTTCATTACTATTTAATATTTTATTATTATTTGTTACCTACTTTTTACTACTATTTACAAATATTTTCAAACACTCTCAATATCCAAACATATACTAAAACTTTTAACGGACATAAAGTCTGAGAGACTATTTCTTACTTTTAATAAATTTCTCTATACAAATAAAATATACAGCACACCCAAAATACAAAAAAAAAAAAAAAAAAAACACAAAATAACCAAAACAACAATCCAAACAAGCAAGAGTGTTTATGGTGACGCGTGAAAATCACACGCCTTTCCATGCATCACACTAAACTTGAATCATGAGAAGACATCGGCGCTAAGAAGACTCCAAATCCACCCTGAACCAGCCGACGATACATCTGACAATGAGGATCCACCAGAAATAAGTCGTGTTTAGCAATAGACATCGTACGTCAAGATCACGCTATGACAAAAAAAAAAAAAAGGGGGGGCCTCCGAAAACAAGTCCTTAATCAGATACAAATTAAGTAGAAATCACAGCTAGCTAATCAGCACAAAGTCCACTGTGTCTAAAAAGCGGACATTATTATAATTTATCTCGTCAAATCTGTTATAAAACTAAAAAGAAAACTACTACTATTGCAAGAGAAATATAAAAGAAACTCTCTGAAACTTTCTTTATTCTCTATATTTTCTTATGAATTTCATTACAACTGAAGCCCCTATTTATAGGCCTTGAAATTACTATGCAAGTCACTATGCAAGTCACTATGCAGAATTTAATATAATAGTGGTGGGGTCATTCACATAATTTTAGTGGTGGGACAGGAGGCGGCTACCGTTTCGTTCGTTCATTACAATTCATAACACTTCCCCTTGAATGACCACCCATAAAGAATCTGCCTCGTTAAAACCTTGCCAAGTAAAAACCCAGTGGGAAGAAAAACCAATGGCGAAGGAAAAAGAGTACAGTCTTCTTATGTATCCACAAGTGCTTTAAGATTGCCTCATTAAAACCTTGCAAAGGAAAACCCAGTGGGACAAAACCTTAGCGAAGGAAAAAGAGTACAATCAGCACAAGTCTTCAGGACTTTTACTCCCCCTGGAAAGTGCATGACGATAGATTTTTGAGTCTTCACATTTTAATATTCTGCACAATTTTCTTGAATGTCGCAGTTGGTGATGCCTTCGTGAATAAATCTGCCAGATTATCACTTAATCGTATATTTGATATATCCTCCTTTGATTTGAATGATACAAGCAGCATTATCTTCGTATAAAATTGTTGAGCTATCATTGATTATGAAATACCACACTTTTCTTGGATATGTTGAGTCATTGATCTCAGCCAAATATACTCTCGACTTGTTTCATAAATTGTAATAATCTCTGAGTGATTTGAAGATGAAAAATAATATCTGGTTGACAAATTTAATAGAAATATGATACCTGCAGTAATACTTAAACTCCCCCTGATAATATGCGTTAGTGTTTCAAGTAATAAGCAAATATGATTTCAGTATATATAACAAGTTAAGAATTCAAACACGATCTCCAACTAAATAATGCATTAGAGAGAGTATGATAATATTTTCATCTAAAATTTTCTCCCCCTCATTCGGCGTTATTAGGAAGAACTTGTTTATATACGGCGGAAATAACATTGGAAACCATCTATGTATGATAAAAGCTGTAAAAGCTTTGAGGTCTAATATTATCAGTTCGGCGGAAAATCAAATCCGCTTGACATTGTGGACAAACGAGATCTTGAAGAGATTTGAAGGCTTCGGGTTGTTGTTTAAATATAACCAATTTTACCATTGGTTTACTCCAGCAAAAAGATCTCGCATTCTTCATAGATTCAGTTGTTGTTTATCCAGAACGATATTATGTCTGATAGAAATTCTAATGTCCCAGATTTGAACCATGAACCTTTTATACCTCAACCACTCATATTTTCTCCTGAGGCTGTCAACACCATGATAGGAGCAGAGATATATCTATCTAGTAAATCTGATCCTAAAATTGTTGCAGCATCAAGAACCCTCAGTGCTCAATATGCTGCCTCTCTTACAACCATGTCTCAGAGGCTATTGGCGAGAACGAGTGAGGTTGATCATCTTAAAACTCAAATATCTGAGTTGCATCAAACGCTTGCAACTAAAGATAGTAAAAATAAAGATTTAAGACAAGAAAACAAGGAGCTGAAGAAACTTGTAGATTGGTATTCTCGTGACCTGAAAACACGAGTAGAAGAGCTGGAACGAGAGAGAGCTCAGATACAAAGTCAACAACAGCAGCTAACGGCAGAGGTTCAGCGTTTACAAGAAAATAGGGATAGCTGTAATTAATCTCGCTGGCTTTTGAAATTATGCATCCAGCATATCTTGTAAAGTGAGATTTGAAGAGATGATGCTTTGTCTTGTTCTTATTTCCATTTCTATAAGAACCGTCTTTAGCTTCATTTAGTACGCATCAAATCTTCTTCTCATATCTATAATTCATCTGTATTTGTATTCTTATTCTACAAATTTCCAATGGCTCATCAATTTCCTTTTACTATTTCTCACAATCAACATATGAGGTATCCTTCACCTCAATTACAAGTTGATCCTGCATCTTCCGCAGGTGCAATGTTGCAACAAGCAAATGATCTGGCTAATAAGTCAGATCGTGAAGCTGTTTATGAGCTGGTGACTCTCGGCACCAGATACTCCTCCTCTATTGTCGGATTTTCCAACCGATTACAATCCAAAAATCGTGAGATTGAGGAGCTTAACGAGAAGGTTTCCGTACTTCAACGACTTATTCAAGAGTCTGACAGAAAAATTGCAGACTTAAAGCAAGAGAATAAGGATTTAAAATCCTTACTTGCCTCTTCATTTCGACTGCCTAATCCTTTAGATAAGGATGGTATGTTGCTTTATGAAGAGCAAATGCATTTGAGAGATGAGGGTAGAAGTCTCAAATTCTTGTAACTCATCTATCAATTGAATAATAAGATCTTTCCTTTTCAAATGCATTCCTTGAATTTATAGTAGCCCCTGTAATCTCTTCAGGAGTTCTAACAAGGTAAATCATCAACGTAAACTGGAATAATGGCAAATCCGGATTCTGATAAACATATGGGCATATAGGATTATTCTTAAATCCTTCTTTCAATAGATACTCGTTGATTCAATTATACCGCATGCGTCCGGATTGCTTTAACCCATATAAAGATCTCTGAAGCTTTATAAAGTACATACTCCTAAATGTACTCGGATTAAATGCTTCAAGTATCGTATATCTTTATATATGTAATGATCTAATGATCCTTATAAATATGCAGGGACCACATTCATTAACTGCATATCTAATCCTTTTGTAATAACCAAATCGATTAAAAATATGAATGTGATTTCATTCATACCAAGGAAATATGTTTCCTCATAACTATTCTCGAGTTTCTGCAGGAAACCTTGTGCGACAAATTATACCGCACAATTTCATTTTGCATTACGCTTTCGTATAAATACTCATTTATATCTGACAGATATTACACCCTTTGGTGTTTGGACAACAGGTCCAAATGCATCTCGCTTCACTAGCGAGTTTAATTCAGTTTTAATAACTGCTTTCCATTTTGGTCAATCATTTCTACGTTGACATTCTTCGACGGATTTTGGCTCACTTTCTTCATTACTTCTGGTAATGTCACGTGTTATCATATATGTTGTCGACAACAGTTTTATTTCTATTCATAAATTTTCCAGTACTCATGAAATGTATTGAGATCTCATTGTTCCTCTCCAGGGGAAAACATTTCATGAAACACCTCTATAGGAGGTTCCTCTTCAGGAGGTTTATACTCTTCAGGAGTTTTCTCTTCAGGAGTTACACTCTTCAGGAGTTACCTCTTCAGGAGGTTTCCTCTTCAGGAGGATTATATTTTATACAGAAAATACGGTCTCTTCATGAGCACCGATTTTTTTTTTCTTTTTCTTGTGCACCAATAGGTCTTCAACGCTTCAGACGTATCTTAGACTCATTTATTGCTGTTTTAACAACTCGTCCTTCAGGGACTTTAATTCTTGCTTAAGCATTAACAGCAGTAATATATGATTTTACAACACCTTTAGTGTCAGTAAATACATTATGTAATTGATTTGCAACATTTTGCAGATAGATAATCCTCTGAACTTCTGGTTCACATTTATTTGTAAGAGGATCAAATTTAAACAGGGCTTTATTATCCCAAGTAATTTCTTGTCGTGCTTCAGGCAACGATATTTCATTATTTCAAAATATGATGAAATATTAATAAGCTTATATATAAAAGCTTAATATAAGTAAATCAAGTGTTTGGCCGTACAACAGGTACGTGACTACTGTTTAGTCATATCACATCTATGACAAACATCTTCATTTTTTTTTTATGAAGAATTATTCTGAGGGCTTTACCCTTCTCTGAGTTGGATCACTTCTGGTGATACGATATATTTTTATCATCTTTAGTGTTGTCGCTTTTGAGACCAACACTTCTATAATTTTTCTACCACGTCTACGCCCTTAATTCCTTTGAAAGGATGCTCTGTTCACTTCTGGGAATAATGTAAATTTGATATCATTAATAGGACGTAACTGGTGTAACAAAAACTCATTATTTAGCTCAATTACTGGAAGACAAAATAAAAGTTCAGAATATTTGTTGAACTTTCACTCTCGATATTGCTACTGCAGGAGCACATTCGAAGTATGAAAAATAATGTCTTCTTTTATATATCATCATCAGTGACATTTTCACTGCATAATTTTAATATTGAGCTGATTTTAAAGAGTGCAGAATATTCAATACCACTCTTAAAATCTTGCAACTTCAGGTTCAATAAATCATAATGATCTTTTGAGAGGATTACATCTTCTGGTGCTTATATCACTCTCTTAATTTATTTCACACAATAAGATGATTTTTCATCATGAGATACACAGCACGGTCCTTCAGGGACACATGATTTTCTTCTATGATTGTATCTTTCAAGTTCATCATCATATCCAAATAGATCTCATCAAGGATCTTGAAGTAGAAGACCACTAGCTTCAGTATCGGTAGAACCTCGTGCTGATAACGTGTTATAAAACTAAAAAGAAAACTACTACTATTGCAAGAGAAATATAAAAGAAACTCTCTGAAACTTTCTTTATTCTCTATATTTTCTTATGAATTTCATTACAACTGAAGCCCCTATTTATAGGCTTTGAAATTACTATGCAAGTCACTATGCAAGTCACTATGCAGAATTTAATATAATAGTGGTGGGGTCATTCACATAATTTTAGTGGTGGGACAGGAGGCGGCTGCCGTTTCGTTCGTTCATTACAATTCATAACAAAATCTTGATAATAAGGAAAAGGCTAACTACTTTCAAATTATATGTTTATTGACGCAGCAAGCACACTATTTGTTGGAAATAAAGTGAGATATCTGAAAAATCACGAAGGCAAATCGAAAGAAAATATCAAGTCAGACATCAAAGCTCGAATATCGATTATAACGATAATTTTTTTAGAATATATATACAAGAAAAATATGTATATATCATAAGTTAATTGTAATTAAAATAATTATTTATAACAAAAATAGTGATTTTAATTACAGTTAATTGTTATATATACCTAATTTTTTATAGTGATATATTTTTATCCCATATCTTAATGATATGGAGTTTTGACAAAATTGTTCCCACTATACAATGAAGCCTTCTGGTTTTATTGTTCTGATACTAGGCTTACTAGCTACTACTTTTTTAATTAAGAGCAACTCAAAAATACCCGTATATGAAAATTCCGGGATGTAGAGATATTGATCAATTTTATTGACCGTTATATATGTATTGTGACCTAACGCAATGACCTGAGAATTCTTCATAATGGTCATTATTGAGCCCACCTATTAATGCTGATCACAACGTGCATTGTGATATCTAGTCTTAATCTCAAAATTGGTCATTAATAATTGATCATTGTGGGATTAGCATCTTCTCCATTTTATTTCAATGAGATAACATCTCCATCAATGCACAATATATATATATTATATATAAAGAAATAAATATATCATATAATTATTTGAAATACTCAAAACAGTATCTTCTATTTAATTCATAAATTCTAACACTAATGGGGTAGAAAATCGCTACATTAACTACATAAATCCCATGTCATCCATATCAACCCAAAGGGCCAACATTACCATGTTAAGAATAAAGAGGGGAGAGTGTACGTTATCTCGACTTGTCTGGGCTTTGTGGCTTCATTTCCTTTAGGGTGGCGATGTTGATCCAACATACTTGTCCTGGACCTTTGGTTCATTAACCCAAATATGTCATATCACTTGAGTAAATTGAAGCTAAAAATGAACCCAATAAAATGAAAATACAAGAGATTTTCAGATTTCTTTGCAAGGACAGAGGCGGAGATGGAGGGGAGGGTGACGAGATGCAGGAACTCGAGGGGATAGGAATAATGGCAGTGCCGGAAATTAGCCAACAATAAGGTCGAAGACAGATGAGAGACGATGAAATGCGGGGCTGTGAAGTGAAGACGATGATTGTAGAAGCCAAGTTGTGAGAAGTTTCAGAATAATAATAATAATAATAATAATAATAATAATAATAATAATAATAATAATAATAAGAAATAATGACCCGATAACTCTCCACATCAAGTGGGAAATTAATACGGGGTATATAGCATTTTTCATATATATATATATATCTTATTCTCATTGTTATTTGAAAAATGATTATGACTTATTCTTCGATTTTTAAAGAATAATTTGAAAAAAAAAATTTACTTTCAAGTCTGAGTGTAAACATATTTTAATTTTAAAACCATTTTAGCTATAATAAAAATATAAAAAAATATTAAGTAAATTTTATATTAATTGATGTAATAGTCTTTTATATCAGTGATTTATTTGATGTGTCAACACACAGAATTATAAATAATTTTTTGTTATTATTAAAATGCACTTAGATTACGTTGTCTTAGAAAAAGAAAACAAATCCTTAATTAGTTGGAACCATAAAATACAAGACGCCGAAAGACAAGGGATTTGATTAATTAATCCTACCATCTACTTCAATAACACCTTCATACTTTTTTTTTATTCAATTTTTTTTTTTTTTTAATCTGAAATCCAATTACTTGGTCTATAACCAATCAAATGGTGCCAATTGATCATTTTGAAGAGATGATCAACCACGTGTCACCCTCTTAAATTAGTTCGCTTATAAGATAAAAATAAAAACATTGTGGGAGATCTAGATTTTTATAAGGGGAATGATAATATCTATGTTGGTTCGTACACATCAAGTTGTTGGGACAGCATGAATCATTGGTCAACTATCACTGACCTTATTCAGAAAAAGCGACGTGGCTGCCAACAACTGGATTGGCGGTAATCCCGCTTTCCGGATCTAGTACGCTTGAGTAGACAATTGTCCCATTAAAAATTTAAAATAATCCCAGATACAAATTTTAAATAAATAAAATTAGATTTTATTAATTAATTAATATTATTTTTTTACACTTTTTTTTTAAAAAAGTAAAATTCACTTTTTTATAAAGATTTACATAAATTTATCGATTTAAAACTTATATAGATCATTTTTAAAAAATTTAAAAAGTGGTATATTCATTGAGAATCGTAGATGTAGCACCAATTTTTGAATAAAAATTATTTAATTTCTTCTAGCATCTTAACTACTAAATCATATATAATATCATTCCGTACAAAAATAACAAACAATCGTGATTACAAGTTTCCTCTAGCATCTTAACTACTACCACAATATAAGGAGAAGAAATGAATAAAAAAATGAAATTTTTTATTTTTAAAAACATAGAGATGGCTATATATTTGGTGGATCTCTGCAAAATTTATATTACGAACTCAAAAGTAGTCCGACATTATATGAAGTATTTTATAAATTTTAATATAAGAAGTAATCTTATTTTTCTTTATTTCATTTCATTTTATTATTATAATTTTTATAAAAAAAATAATTAATTTTTTTTTAATTTTTAAATAATAATATTATTAAAATATTAGATTTTAATAATAATATTATATTTAATTTTCATTATATCTTATCTTAATTTATTATAAAAACTGCAACTAATTATCTAAATATAATATATGATAGGACTCATAATTACTATATAAATCTTTAAAATTCATCTCAATTTTCCGTTTTTAGAAAGAAGTGATCAGGCACAAATTCTCTTTAATTCCATCGAGATAGAATATTTTACGACAGGTAAAAAAATCGATGAATACGTGGCTTAAAAATAAATAAATAACAAGGAATGGATGATTATGTTGGGGAAATTGTTCGAGATTATCCGACAGAGAAACAAGAATGAGACTGCCGTAACTGATTAATGTCAATCTGTCAAACAGGAGTGACAATAATTGGTCACTGTATTAAGCTTTGTCATGTGTCGTGATTATATATAATTGTACTTCTCCCACATCTTTTAGCTTTCTAGTGCCACATTAACCATATGATCTTATGACCATTTTGTTTCTTTTAGGGCGGTTTGAAAACTCAGATAAGCTGAGATGATTTAAAATTAAATTTAAAATTTGAATAAAAATTATTATTATTTTAAAATTGAATATTATTTATTTGTTTATTTATTATATTTTATATAAAAATTTAAAATAAATTTAATAATTAAATAAGATGAAATATTTTTATTATTCAAACTAGCCTTTATCTTCTTGTTTGTAGAAGACCACAACAGGAGATGGCTCTGTCTATATATGTTGTATTTTTTTTTTTATAAGAAGATCAACTTCATTGATAATAAAAAAGATTGTAGATATTTGTCAAATTATATGAAGTCTGGAATACAATTTTCTCAAATTTCACAATCTTGAACATGCATTACGAGGGTATGAGCTGCTCTATTACATTCCCTATTGACATGAATAAAAGATCAAGAAACAAAACAACTCATAAGCCTTTTGACTTCAACAAACAAAACTCTCAAAGTTGAATAAGTTATATTATCCTTTTGTAAAGACTCAATTACCAGCAAGGAGTCTTATTCAACTTGCAACTTTGGAATACCTCTGCTTGGGTAGAATTAAATTCCTCTGAAGACTGCCAGCAGCTTTATGGCTTCAGGATTCTCAAGATTATGCTCAAGCATGCTCACAAGAAGTAGAACTTTTCCTTTTGAATAACTATAAAATATGATTGTGTTAATAAGTATAAAAATAATTATATCTATATCATTCTCATAATGTATTAGTGTCCTTTCATTTTTTTTGTTTTATTCCGGAGAGCTCGTTCAAATTTCCTAGTCCGATATTGCTTCATTAATTGATTACTTTTTCTTTAATATATTGTTTGGATAATAAGTTGAGATAAGACGAGTTAATGTAAAAGTTGAAATTAAGTTGAATAAAGTATTGTTAGAATATTATCTTTTATTATTATTATTATTTTAGAATTTGAAAATATTAAGTTGTTTATTATATTTTGTATAGAAATTTAAAAAATTGTAATGATAAGATTAGATAAAATGAAACATTTTTACTATATATGATACGTGCCATGATAATTGATGCATTTTTGTGACTATTTATTAAATTTTCATATATACAAGCTTAGTGTGTAATATATTATATATTGTGTGATTCATTATAATCATAAAAAAATCAAAACAATGAACAACTTTTAAATAAGATGACGTGGCAAGTTTTCATTTTTTTTTTAGAGAAATAGACTTCATTTATCCATTAAAAAAAGAAGTTACAAATGTAACTTACAAACTAAGATAACTCAGGTTACATCAACTAATTTCAGTTGGGGCACAACTAGTACACAAAAGCTTTTGTGACTAGCATGGTCTAAACTTCTACAAATCTCTGCAGACAACTCATCTAAGAGACCAAAGGTAGAAATTGCAAGTCTCTTCCTCTGAAGGAGGAGAGCATTAAAACTCTACGGACAGAGTTCGAGAGACTATTCTTTCAAAAAAAATTATTTTTTAAATAAAACCTAAGACAAACAGAATGATAAAAGACTAAACAAAATACAAAATCTAATAAAACACTAAACCGACGTGGTCGTACGTGATAAACACGCACTACTCTAAGAGTGAGCTGCCCGACGAGTCTAACCATGGCGAAGTTCCTAGTTCCACAACAGTCGCAAAGGACGGCGAAAACACCTCCAGATGGCGGAGCGCGTGGATCTTACGTGCTTTTGAACCCGCGCGTGAATCACATGCACAACTTCGTTCTACAAAAACTCCGGCCAACCATCAAATTTGCGGTCGGTAAATCCAACGGTGAGGCGCATGGTGGGCTATGAACTCTGGATAATGTCAGACCTGCAAAAACACTAACTAAAACCAGAAAACCCAAAACCCAAAACCCACCATCCAAAACACTATACAGCAGTGATGGCCAGGAGGAATGGGAAAGGAGAAGAAGAATGAAAGGGAGTGGAGGAAGGGTGGAGCTGAAGCTCCACCCCCCTCTAGGCTGAAGAGGAACGAAAGGGAAGTTTTTTCGCTAGGTTGAAGCGGAACAAGAATGAAGAAGAAAGGGGAAAGCCGCATTAGTAGTGTGTTAATAAATAAGATTGTAAATGAATTTATTGTATTTATTTAGCATGTAGTAATGTTTATATGATCATCTTATGTGATATTAAAATATTACTAAATTTTTATTGATTCTACTTCTTTGGTTTATAGGTCTATTGATACAAGCAGTACTACTATAATTTGCTAATGAACTATAAATACTGATGCTAAAATCAATCAATCACTTTCAAATTTTGAAACTTCACCAAAAGTTTTTTCTTTTTCTCTCTCGAATGTTTGAATGAATCAGGGAAGTTTTGCACCGTTTTAAGAGATATATATATATATATATATATTAATCACGATTGAATTATATTATATAATACACTTTGATTTTATTTCTATCAAATTAATCTTGTTAATGTTGCAGTATCAATCAATCTTAGATCAACTTTTAGTTTTTAAAATGACAAACTTAAGACTAATGTAAATCTTGTCACACACTATAAGAAAAAAAAAATTCTTGACAAGTTATTTGTGATAAAGATAACTATTTATTACGAAAACAAACTTATTTTGACAGAAAATAACTGGCTACAGAAAAGTAATTTTCTTATAGTGACAACAAGATAGAAGTGAGATAAGAATATAATATATAATTTTTTCTAATCTTGAACGTGCATTTGAGTTATCCTTATAAAAATAATGATTGATTCTATGAATTCAAAGGTAATAAAGTCACTTAATGCTTATGAAAACTAATTTTTTGTTCACTTTGTCATAATACAAATGCCATATATAATTTCACGAGCACCCCCTTGTAGTTGAGCCATGTATGGTAAATTATTATGGGACAAATAAGGTCCTTTGGAAGTAGTTATTATTATTATTATTATTATTTTATGAATTCTTGTTCCACTTTGAGTTAAGCCTGTTTTAAGCCTCTCTTACACTCTATTACAATAAAATTTTGTTAATGAATTGATATGAAATAAGTTGATATAAAAATTGAATAAAATATTATTAAAATATTATTTTTTTAATAGCATTATTATTATTTTAGAAATTTGAAGAAGATGTAATGGTTAAATAATATGAGTTGAGATGAGTCTTGTTTCTAAACCTGATAAATCTTTGCAACCATGTCACTTCATTAGAATGAACTTTAATTTTAGGAAAATAATATACAATATTTTTGTAAGATTGCCATCAATTTCATATTGAGCTATATATAAATGATAATAATAAAATAACTGTAAGTTAGTCGTTTTCTTCGATTAAATTCTTTTTAGTTGGAGATTCTGAAACAAAATTAAAGAAGTGAGAAGTCTAGTCAAGAAATTACCAATGCTAGAATGAGTATAGCTAAAATAAAAATAAAAATGATGTTATTTTATCATTTGGATCATGTGAATAGGCTTGAGGACAATCCTACGAAGAGAATTAATATATGAGTAATGTTATGGACAAATGTGCAAGCTTTAAGCTTACGTCGAGGCATTTAATGTAGAGTAGTTTCATGCAAGTTATCTAGTTGGTAGGGTTCCCGTGTGGACATTGTTCCCTCTGTTTATGTTGGTTCAAGCCCTCCACTTTTTTACTGGTGATCGGTTGGTTTTAGGGGTGTCAAAACGTGTTAACGGGTCGTGTTCGTGTCGTGTCAGGACGTGTGCATAATGCTTAAAGGGTCAACACGAACACGACCCGTTAAGGGTTTCATGTCAAAAACTTCAACCCTAACACGACCCGTTAAGATAACGGGTTAACACGACACGACCCGTTAAGACCCGTTAAGACCTTTGACACTATATGACACGATATGACACAACACGATACAACACGATCTGACCCGTTTCAAACCGCAAACCCGTTAGTGACCCGTTTGAGTTTAACTTAATTGATTTTATATAAATATTAAAACTTAAATAATAGTTATAAAACATAAAAAATTAATTACAAATTACAATCTTAAAATTACAATTCAATAAGTAGTACACTATAAAATATGATAAACACACAAATATAATCTACACATTGTAAAATATTAAAATTATAACCAAAACATATTAAATAATAATAGGTTAACTCGGTAATGACTTTTTAATAATTATTTAAATGGGATAGTAAAGTGTCTAAGAGTATAAAACTAATTTTAAATTAGGATTTTTTGAAGTTTAGCTCAAGAGTATAAAAGTAAATTCAAATTTCTTATCGTGTCTTAACGGGTCTTAACGGGTCTTTGACCCGTTATGACCCGTTATCAAATCGTGTCTTAATGGGTTGACACGAATTGACCCGAAACCCGTTAAGGCAAAACACTAACCCGCTTTTATCGTGTCGTGTTCGTTTCGTGTTAACGTATCGTGTCACGTATTGCCACCCCTAGTTGGTTTGCGCATCTACACTGCGGGCTTTAGTCGAGATTCGAGAAGGGTTGAGCCTAGCCAGACAAGGGATGAATATGTCACTCTAATATCATTATTCACACACATTTTCTCATTGAGCGAAATGTATGAAATAAATCTTCAAAACTTAGTCTAGTTTGTTTTTATAATTTTTCTCTACTCATTTCATTTTATATCTATAATCATTATAATTTTTTCAAATTTTTACAAAAATAAAATAAAAAACTCAAATTTTTAAAATTTTAAAATAAAAATAATATTTAAAATATATATTTTAACAATATTTTATTCACCTTTAACTTTGATCTTAATTCTCAACTCAACTCAACTCAACTCAACTCAATTCATTTTATTCGAAAATTTAGCATATATAAGCAATTTATCGTCCCATCTCAACCACAGTGATTGAATTAGGGGGTATGAAGTTTGAGCTACTAACCCTACCAAACCTAGGAGACCAAGTTGCTTTGTGCTATGGAGACTAGCTCATCCTTTTAATCAATGGAAGACAGCAATATGGCCACTCATGAGGTTTCTATAAAGTGTTTTTTTTTTTTAATCATTCACGGAATTACGCATGTAGTGGGCCAACGTGGATTAATTTGATAATTAAATTCCATTCCTAATGAATCTGTTTTTTTTTTTATAATCTTAAATTAATTAAAATCATGCAGCATCCACATATTATATACATAATTAATAAAATGCATAAAAATTAATTACGCTGATGTCCGAGTCAAGTGACATTGTTTTGGGTTGGGCGGTGCAAGATTAATACGAGGTGGTCGTAGTTGAGAATTGGGGATTAATGCATGACAGACCCAAACGTGGGTGGGTGAGTAGAAAACTAGAGAATGCATGGCTTTGCGTTTCCCCTGTTCGATCTGTCCCTCTCAAGCCGCAGATAGTGGTGAAGGAATCAAGTTCTACACTGATGTCCGATGAATAAGCTATGATAACCATTGGTGCGTGTTTGGTCTCTCTTTTATCCAGTGACATACTTTAGAAGATCAAGTAAAGTTAAGATAAAATATATAAAATATTTTGTATTTTATTTTTACATAATTTTTTATGTAGTGTAAAACAATTTAATAATAAAATTTAAGATAAAAATAACATATGTTTAATATAATTTATATATGAAAAAAAGTATATAATATGTCAAGAACATGTCATCATAATAAAAATATATTAAAAATACGTTAAAAATCATCTAATTTTTTTTATAATAAAAATATGTCATCATGTTATCTTATTATATTATTTTATATGAGATATATTATATTTTTAAATTAGATTAAATTTTGTGGAAATGCCAAAATTATTTTTAGACAAGACGTGTATTATTATGATAACAATTGTCACAAAGATTATATTGATATATAATTACTTATAAAAAAAAAGATAGTAAGTCAGGTACCAATTTTAAATAGATAAATCTTATACAAATTCTTTGTAAAAAAATAAGTATTAATTTTTTTTACATCCATTTTAGGTGAGGTCCACTTTTTTACAATGGCTTATCAAATTAAAACTTGTATAAATAATTTCTTCTTTCTCTCAAATGAAAATAAAATAGAAGTTATTTTTCAACAAATTAAAATGCAATTGAGTGGGAACCTCAAGTCTCTCAAATGTATAATAACTCACCCATTAATTTAAAACTAATTTTTAAGATTAACTCTTCCCCATTAAATTTAAAGCTAATTTTTAAAAATTAATGATTACACAAATTATTTTATCTCATCTCACATAATAATTACGATTTATTCAAACTTTCATACAAAATAATTAAAAAAATTCAAATTTTTTTAATTTTAAAATAAAAATAATCTTAAAAACTTATTATCTAATGATATATATATTTTTTTAAATTTTTCTATCGTCTAATTTTATCTAAAGATGGAAAAATGTTTCCGATCACACTGAAACATAACCCAACTTGTCCTCTCTTGCCAGTTTTTAAACATGTGTTAAGAATGTCAATCACAAAGGTAGAAGCACATCCCGTAAGTGGGACCCACTTTCCGACACTGATGATGGTTTTTACAACTCTCCGACCGTAATTTTCTGACATTTGGAGGGGTAAAGTTAAAGTGATTAAAAATAAAAAAGAAGTTGCGGTGGCATCTTTCTATCATAAAAAATGATAGATACATAATATTATATATAATATTTTATAAAAAAATATACAATATTGTATGTGAATTACTTTTCTATATTATTACGTATCGTCATTTAGCTTCTAGCCTTCTAGGTACCAAATAATTGAAGGAAATTTCAGTTTTAGCCCTCAACAGCCCCAGACACGCGCGCGCGCTTTATCTCTCTCTCTCTTTTAATTTTTTATTATTTCTTAAATGATTTTTACTTATTTGATTTGTGTTTTTTTTTTTTTCTTTTGTTTGCTCTTTCTTTACCTTCTCCTACACCACATCAGTTTCTACGATTTGTTGATCTGCTTGTCGGAGTTGTTGGTCTCGATCTTACCCTATAATGGCCACTGAAAATACAAGAGAGAGAGGGTGAACGAGTGAGAGAGGACAAGAGTGATCTGGTTAAATTTCTCGGCTTGGTTTCGGTCTGAGAAAACCTGAAGAGTGAAAGTTGAGGAATTCGAGTTCGTTTTCCTGTGTTATGTGCGCTATTCTTTGTTGGGGGTTTTGGGTGTGGCTTTGATTTGGTTGGATTTGATATGGGTGGGTGTTTTCCTTGTTTTGGATCAACCAACGAGGAAGGAAGTGCTGTGAAGGAAGTGGCCAAGAAGGATTCAGTTAAAGAAGGCTCAGCTGCTCATTCTCACCATGTGAACAGAGCTAACTCAGGTGGGGTTTCTTTTTTCCTTTCAAATTTTTTCCAGGGTAAATTTTCTGGTTTTTTTTTGTCAATTTGATTACCATGTGCGCTTTGATTGTGTCGGAGTTTTTGTTCTTAGTGGCGTTGTTCGAACGTTTTGATGATGCGTTGTTGTTGGAATTTGTTGCCACTTTGATCTGATGCATCTAAGGTTGTCAAATCTGATTCAGCTCGCTTGTTAAATCTGGTGCTTTTATGGTTTCACTGTTCCAGTTATTATAAATATTTGCTCAGTGAATTTGCTTCTTGGACGTCTTGTTTAAATGTTAATTTCTTTAGCAGTACAAGAACATTTTTGGAGACCGGTATTAGTTTTGAAAGTTCCAATCAGTTTCGCTTGCTTTTTGTAAATGTTTCTGCTGATATATAATCGTCAAACTTAAGACAGATAGTGGTGCTAGCAAGTGCATTATAAATTAATATTAGTTGTCCTACAGAAATTGGAAAGGGGAAAAACTCTGACTGAAATGCCACATGACTCTCTAAAGAATGTATGATGAAATATTACATATCCATAAAGTATATATGATGCAATATTAAATCGAATTTTAAGCTTCAATTTGAAAATTTATTGAAAAATTAACAGTTACATCCATTTTGACACCGTACAAGAGTGACATACTTGGCCTAATTAGAATATGCAACAATAGCGATTTGGCATTCTTGGGTGATCTTAAATGACCGGGCATCTTTAAAAGCAAACTGAAGTGTAGATGCATATAGGCGCCTCCATGTTCTCATGAATTCATGCCCTCAGGTTACAGAGTTCTGATTTCTAAATTTCTTATCTTACTAAAGTGATATATTCAATGAAATAGATTTAGTTTTTTTTCCTCTATTCTTCCTACCCACTATATGGCTTCTAATTCACTTTTTTTTTTTTTCTAGAAAAATCAAAGTCTCGAAGTGGTTCAGATCCTAAGAAGGAATCAGCTGTTCCAAAAGATGGACCAACAGCAAATATTGCTGCACAAACATTTACATTTCGAGAGCTTGCTACTGCAACCAAAAACTTTATGCAAGAATGTTTGCTGGGTGAAGGTGGATTTGGTCGTGTTTATAAAGGTCGGTTGGAGAGCACAGGACAGGTAATTTGTGATCAGTTTAGATAGATGCCATAATATCATTTCTATGTGCTCGGTGTATGTCTTGAACTAATGCATTCCATGACTTAGGTTTCGTTTGGGTAGTCAAGTGATTTCAGGTATTTTGTGAATAATGATAAAAAGGTAATGATAAAAATAATGAATAGTAGTAAAAAGTAGTGAAAGGTATGTAAAAAGTAATGTTAAAATTAAGAATAGTAGTGGAGTATTCTCATAATACTCTAGTACCCAAACTGACCCTTAGATTCTAGATCTTATTTGACAGAGTAACACCTCTACATTGTTCTAGAGCAATCACTCATTCACTCCTCCAGTAAACTAAATTCATTCCTTTAATTGCTAATTTGACTCAATATTTTCATATATGGTCTTTGGTGATCTCCTGTTTGATGTAAGCTTTGTTTTTGCAGGTAGTTGCCGTGAAACAGCTTGACAGGAATGGCCTTCAAGGAAATCGAGAATTTTTAGTGGAGGTTCTCATGCTTAGCCTATTACACCATGCAAACCTTGTCAATTTAATCGGTTATTGTGCAGATGGAGATCAGCGTCTCCTTGTCTATGAGTTTATGCCATTGGGATCCTTGGAGGATCATTTGCATGGTTAGATTGCATCCTTTTACTACTTTTGGTACCTTCTGCTCCTTAATAATTATCATTTTATATACTTGTTTCTAGGTTGACCAGGTTGTATCATGAAATTTTTCCCACCAATGCTATAGTCTTGCTGTTATTTCTGGAGGTTCTTAAGCTATTAAAACTTTGGTAGAGTAAAACATTTTAATCAAGGATCCGGTTGTGGCTTAGTATGTACAATATTTTAAGTGAAAACTTGCCATTGTTGTCAATTTGAAGGATTTTCTCGGTAGAGGTAGATTTCATGCTTGTGTTTTGCATGTATGCATGGTTGGCTTGAAGGGGATTGATAGCTAAAAAGAGGTCCTCAAAGATGCAAGCAGCCGAGTGCTTAACGCAAACCTTGGAAAGCTGTTGAGGATCTTACAGAAACAAGGGCATCTCAGAAAGCCAGAGTTGTGGTCCTTACTTCCTTACTCTTTAGGGACCCCAATCAGCTCTTGGCTCTCTCGGGTGCCTACACACTACCCACTGCCTTTTCTTATATAAACAAGGGATTGATAGCATTTCCTATAAATTATTCCTTCTGAGGCAAGTCTTGCTCTACAATATCAATTTATTAGACATTAATTGTGGTATTAATTGTAGGTTGGAAGTAATCTAGTAATTAAGTGAATTGGCAGTGTTTTAGTGGCTTGCTGGCCACTTATGCTTCAATAATGGATAGGGACGTTATGGTTTGGTTTCATTGATTTAATTGCTTGGCTATTGTTAATAACTTTTCATTTTTCAACCTAGACGCTGAATCACCTGATGGTTTAGGTACATTAAACAATTTAGAATGTTTCTCTTTGATTTGACATATTATTTCTTTTTTCATATTATTTCTAGCACAATATCCATTGTCAACAGGTTCATGAGTCAATTCAGTTTGGGTATACAGTGACTGATAATTCTATCATTTTCCTCCCCTTCTACATGCCTTTTATGGTGTAGTTAGATTCTATTGGATCATAGAAGTGATAATAATTCCAAAACTCAGTATTGCATATGGCTACTTTTCTTTTTCTTAATGTATACAATCGTTTCTTGATTTTTTTCTCTCTTTTATTTATCATCCTAACTCTACATGAGAAGCGGTAAGGGACTGCAGAAGAATTTTCTGAGATAATTAGTGGCTTGTGATATTACAACTGTCCACTTTTTTTTGAATGTTTTATGCTGCATGTACTTTTATTAGAAACTATCGATTGATTGAGGATGCCAACAAAGAAGGGGCATCTTATCAACACCAGGAAGGAGCTTTTCAGAGATGTGAGATGGCTACCTCCACTTTTGTTGACTATCAAGCCCAAATGGCCTCCAATGGATCCAAAACACAAATCAATAAACACATACAATTATAGAGCATTATGCTTGTCTTCTTGATTTTGGAGAGAACATAAGAAGTTTTCATGATATGGCTGTGTTTGGATGTTGAGTTGAATTGAGTTCTTTATAAATAGTAGTAAGTTAAATGGTAGAATGAATTTTGTGGACTCCACCTAAGATGAGTTTAGATGTGTTTAAATGTTAAGATGAGTTTAGATATATTTATAAGAAGTTGAACAAGTAGTGGGTCCCACGCGTGAAATAGTGTTAAACGGAAAAGGTTGTGGGTCCCACGTGTAATAAGGTTTTTAGTGAGATGAATTTGATAATTTAAGAGTTAAGTGTTTAAATGTTAGACTTCGTTTTAAAAGTAGACTAAACTAAGTTAACTCAGCGCACTTTAACAACCATACACAGCTTACAAATAGAAGAAAGTGTGTTAAGTCCCACATTAGGTGGGTGGATTGTGGAGGTGTATGTGTGTGCTTAATCCCACATTGGTTGTTGATGGAACTGAAGTTTCTAAGTGAATTCAAAGGGTTCCAATTGTAATTTTGACTAATCTTTTTACTTTTAAAAAAAAATGACTAATCTTTTAGGGGTGAAGTGCAAGATATGGCTAGCACTTTCTTTGTGTTTGTTTTATACGGTCTTGTGGCTAGTTTTAACAACGTTATGTAGTGTTAGGGAACTTGTAGTATGACATGGACCTTGAGGAACTGTGTTCTGTGGAACTTAACTTTATAAGTCATTTCAGGGAAATCTAATTATAATTTTGAGTTTTGAGTAGTCATTTTAGGTGTAGTGCATTGTTGCTTGCTTTTCTCTTGAATGGTGACAATGTCAAAAAATATTATTTGGAAGAATAAAATAGGGGTGATCCCCGCCCTACTGGGGGTGGGGTCCCCCAACTACAGCCCCCGCCCCCGCCTGGGCGGGAGGTCATTAATATAAACCGCACCCCTCCCCCGGTTGCACGGGGCGGGGTACCCCGCCTATCAGCGGGGGGAGCGGGGGAATCTCCATCCGCCCGCCCCCCGCCACGGCCCCTGTTGGGCCTGACCTAGTTGATGATTCTGGGTCTGTTTCGGCCCAGATCAAATTTTTAAGTCATTTTTGACTCAGAAAATTATCAAACCTGATATAATTTCACAATAATAAATATCAATATATTAAATTCTAAATAATTATCATTACTAAATTCTAAAATGACAAAATAATTTAAAAAAAACATAACTAAAAATCTAAAAGTCTAAATCAGTTAAAAGTTAAAATTTAAATAAAAATAAAAACTACTAGAAGTCTAGACTAGTTACTAAACTATTACAATTTACAAATTTACAATAATATAAATGAATCCTACAAAATACAAAATTACAAATTGTACTATTAACTATTAACATTACAAATTTACAAATTTACAATTTACAAAATTATGAAAAATAAGATTGATAATAATGGTCCTTGGACACTGGTAATTGGACTTTGTCACGATAAAAGAGTCATAATGCAAATTTGGATGGGGACTGTGGGGTTGTTGGGCCTTAAGCTTAACCTACAACAATAAGTTAAAAAAACAATTAGAGTACAAATATAATAATAAAGTAATAAACATGAAAAAAACAATAATTTATTAAAAATACTAAGTTACTTACCAAAATTAAATTGGGTTATTAACTTAAAAGATGGGCTTGATAATTTGAATTGACATACAATATAATACTGTCATAGAAATTAAAAAATGTCAAAAATCATAAACAAGAATTACAAAATAAGTTAAAAACTAACATTACAAATATTATAAAATTATAAATGTAAACAACAATTAAAAAACAATTGTGTAAAGTAAAACCATGGTGATGGGTTGGCAGGTGACGTAGGTCATACTGCAGCAGAGGTAGCTGTTGACGATGTCCCAGGTGTTGGCGTTACGGTCGCTACAAATTACAACAATTAAATGTAAAATCTGTGTATTATTAAATTTAATTAAATAAATACAAAATAATGTAAATATTTATTGCGTAACAATTTACCAGATCCAGACTGATCAGCAACCTCGTCCTCGGCCTCAACCGGATCATAATCAATAACCTCCGGAATATGAATTTCAGCACCCGTGATCCAATTCTGTGTGCAAATTAGGGACTCAACAGTGATAGGATCTAATGAGCTCCGAAAAGGATCTAATACGCGCCCTCCAGTGCTGAAGGCCGACTCTGAGGCTACTGTACTGATCGGGATAGCCAAGATACTACGAGCAACCTTTGAAAGTACGGGATATTTGGAGACATTCATCTTCCACCAAGCTAATATATCAAAATCTCGTACAAATGGATGAAGATCCAATGCCAAATATCTGTCTACCTCTGCTGGGCATCTGTGGTGGAACCCATAAAATCCAAGGGGGTCGACTCCATCTTGTCACCCCAGTCCATTTTACGTTTTTTTCCACGCCTAGCATCTGCACCTAGTTACCTGTGGCTGTAGGGGCTGCAACACTACCACCTCCCACGATAGTGAACTCATCAAATAATCTAACAAGTGTTTCCCGAGCTCGAGATGCAACAGCTGACGCACAATCCTTGCCAATTGCATCAATCAACCCAAATACCATGCCTTTAACCTTAAACCGTGGGTCAAGGACACATGCAACATATAACAAGATATTGGATTTATCAAACTCTTCCCCCCAATATTTGTCGAATTTCTCCATCATGGTTCTAGACATCTCCCGCAATGTAGTGTTACTACCTGCTGCAATATCATCTAATTCTTCTTTCACCTTGGCTATTTGTTGACAAAATTGATGTGCCGTGAGATATAGAGAACCAGATAAAACTTTGGTAACATCGTAAAAAACTCTCAGAAACTCTATAAAAATAGATACAACCTCCCAATCATTAGACAAAGGATGCCCCAACTTTTCATCAAAATACTTGACATATTGTATGTCTTCATTACCCAATGTATCAAATGCCAACTTATACTCCTGAGCTGCCTCCAACATCAAAAAGGTTGAGTTCCACCTTGTAGACAAATCAGTGCAAAGACTTTTTTTACATGTTATACCCACAGTAGTTGCAGCAACTTTGAACCTAGCCAATCTAGTAAGAGAAGATCTGACCCATCTCACAGCAGTCCTGACCCGAGCAACCGAGTCACCAAGCTTATCTAAGCCATCACCCACAATCAAATTAAGAATATGTGCTGCACATCGCACATGCAAATAATCCACCCAAAATCGTTCTACTCGCATTATTCATGAGAGTCTTAAGATGTCTCATTGCAACATCGTTAGCCCCGGCATTATCAACTGTGCAAGTGCAAACCCGAGTTAACTCCCACTCTTTTACAGCGGCCTCTAAGGCCTTCCCTATCGTCTCACTTTTGTGATAAGTTGTTTGACAAAATTTGAGGATTTTCTTATGCAATGTCCAACCCCCATCAACCCAATGCACAGTCATACACATAAAATTAAGATTATTACAAGAAGTCCAACAATCAGTGGTGAGGCAAACATTTTCCCCTGCCAATAAACCCCTCAACTTCTCTTTTTCTGATCGATAAAGTTTTTTAACATCTCTTGCCACCGTGTGGCGAGAAGGAATATTGAATCTTGGTTCCAAGTACCTAGAATAGGCTTGGAACCCTTTCCCATCAACCACTTGGAAATGCATCTCATCTATAACAATCATGTGAGCTAGGTGTGTCCTAGCCTCGTTAGGATCATATTTTGTATACCCCTTTAATGCTAACTCCCCACTACTCCTCTCACCCATTTTTTTATATCCAACTTCAAGCCTGGATTGGGTCTTCTCTACCAAAGACTTCAAAATTGGGGATTTTTTGCACTGTTCCTCCAAGTGCAATTTTATCTGGGAAGTGCCATGTCTCTTGTAGTGGCACCCATAAATTTTGCCACAATAGTTGCATTTGGCTTTTGGATCATTGGGGTCACCACCTTCTATCTTGGTGACATGAGCCCAAATTATGGATGGGGCTTTCTTGCTAGACTGCTTGGGGGCGGGGCAAGTGGTAGTGGTAGGAGTAGGGTCAGGGGTCTCAACCGGAATGGAAGTATTGGTAGGATTAGGGGTAGTGGTAGTAGTAGTGGTAGTGGTCGGGATAGGGTTACGGTTAGGGTTAGGGCCGGAGGTACCCAAGGCCCCCTCCGGGGAGCTCGCACTAGAATCCTCTGGACTTTCCATTTACAACAAATCTGAAATTATAATAAATGCAACACAAATGGTCATACCAAAATATAATAGGCTCAAATCTCAATTCAAAATTAGACTCAATTGTCTAACTTTCAAATAATACCTAATGCATCAAGCTATAATAATTTATATGATTATATCACTTATTTTGCCTATTAATTTAACATGACATCACAAATATATATGTGTGTGTATGTATATTCTCATTTATTTTATTTTGAGATGTATAGACTTATAGTTAACATGTATGGTTAGTAGTGATTTTATTTTTCAAATAATAATTTTATTTTTTTATTTTTTTAATTTTAGTTTATTTCAATATCTAAATATCATAAATTCAAATTTTTTTTTTTTTAATGTTTCAATACTTACACTATGTCAGTCGATTTTTTATGGTTTCAATATATATTTTTATTTAAGTGATTAATCTATAAATTGGTTTAAAATGTGACACATTTAATCAATGATTCAATGCAACTAAAAATAATTTTTAATAAAATATAATGAGAGCTTTGTGCATAACAAAAATTTAGAATCCTTACATAACAAAAATATATATATACATTATATATGTTACGGGTTACCGAATAAAATTTCAGACAATCGGATCCATCGGCAATAGGCATCCAGAATCCAAACCCTAGAACAACTCAAGTCTCAACACAATCCACTCCATAAACTCATAATTAATTATTCAATAAATTCAAGTTTTCAACACAATCATATAATTTCAAATTTTCAAGAATCAAAACGAAAAAAATGGGAGATTAGTGATTACCGTTGTGGAGATTCGGAGAAATATCGGAGAGGCCGAGAGGGAGAACCGGAGAACTATCGAATACGAGAGAGAGGGATTCTTCGCACTTGGCAGCGACGGTGGCCAGCAGCTGTGACGACAGTGGCCTGAGGTGTGTTTTAGGGCTAGGGTTCGGGCCGATTTTAGAGAGAGAGTGAGAGGGAGACGAGAGAGAGTCAGACTGAGCGACGGAGATCGAAAGGGGGAGGAGGAGGGCTTAATTCTTAAATTCGTTTATATAAAACGACGCCGTTTATATAAAACAGCGTCGTTTTATGTAAGTAAAGTTAAAAAAAATCCAGATGACAAAACGACGCCGTTTTAAGTCATCTGGGTTTTTAATATATAATATATAATATATTTAAAATTTAATATATATATACGGGGGCGGGGGCGGGGTCAAACCTCTACCGCCCCCGCCCCGTCCATACCCCAAAATGCGGGCGGGTTTACCCCGTTCGTTGTCTTCGAACGGGTTAACCCGCCCCGCAGGCGGTTTGCGGGCGGGTCAGCGGGTACGGATACCCGCTGACCACCCCTAGAATAAAAGAAGTGGCTAGTGCTTTGAATCCTGAAGTTGTTTCTCTAAAGACATTTCAAGAGCATGAAGGGAAAAAAGGTTGGCTATGGAAATGATGTAGCTTTTGAGACATTGGAATTCAATATTTGAGTGAAACTAGTTGTTGGATTTGCCATGCAGTTATAGACCTAAAAATGGCCTTTGATAGTGGATTTCATTTTGTAATGGCTTTGGGCTGGTATATTTCAGTACTTGTTGTAATAGATCAATAGATAGAAAGACTGTTTGCTGAAATGTTGAATTATTTTTTTTATTGGTAATCAAGAAATTTTATTCATAAGAATAGGCAAAACCCAAATAAGGGAGTATATATGAGAATTACCTAACTAGAGTTTAAAACTTCTAACATTTTGCTCCATTGTTCTCTCGTGGTTTTCAAAACTTCTATCATTTTGCTCCCTCCAAATACACCAACACATACATATAGGGACCATTTTTCAGATTACTTCAACTTGTGAGTTACCTTGGAGAGCTCTCTAGTTTGCTAGAACATCCACTAGTCGGGCATGACCCATCATAATCCAAGTCCTATGAAAAAATCATCCCACATGGTCCTGGCTATCTTGTAATGTAGAAACAGATGGTCAATTGATTTGCCATCTTTCTTACACATGCAATGCCAGTCCAACCATTAACGACATTTCCTTAGATTATTTGTGGTGATAATTTTGCCCAATCCTGCTGTCCATACAAAAAAAATTGCTTTTGAATGAGCTTTCGTCTTTCAATACTCTTCCATGGGAATGTAGGCCTGCCTGGGCTCATTAAAACTTTGTGAAAAGATCTGACTGTGAATTTACCTTTATTAGAAGGGCTCCAACTCATCCTGTCCATCGTACACTCGGGCATACATACAGAATACAATGCCGCATAGAACTCTAAGATTGCCTCCAACTCTCAATCTTGGGCTGTCCTTAATTCATGCGAGCTCAAATATGGCAGGAAAAGTGTCTTAGAGATTTCTTTGACCACACCATTTGTCATACCAAAATTTGACACGAGTCATCATCCACTACAATATGTGTATGTCACAGGAAGATCTCCCATCCCTTTCTAATGTATTTTCTCAAACCACCCACCTCTTGTGAGTTGTGTACCTCATTCGAGTATCCCATGCCTCCTCAACCTATGCACATATAACAAATTCCACAGGGCCCTCCTTTCATGTTGGTATCACCACAACCTTTAACCATTTAGGGCCTGGTTGAACTTCAACAAGTTACAAATTCTCAATCCACCCCCAGAGAATGGAGTACAAACCATGGATCAATTGACCAAATGGAATTTGAACTCATCCCTCAAACCACTCCTCAAGAAATCGCATTGTAGCTTCTTAATATGATTGGTAACTTTGCCAGGAACGGGAAGGACCAAAAATAGGTGGGGAGGTTAGAGAGTACTTTTAATCAAAGTAAGCCTACCACATTTCAATAAATACAACCTCTTCCAAGATGCCAATATCTGCTCCGCCTTTTCATTCACAACATTCCAAATTTGCTCTGATTTGAAAGAAGCACCCAAGAGTAAGTCAAGATACTTCAGGGGTAGTGAAAGATGCCTTACATCCCAAGAGTGTGGCTAGAGCCACTGCTTCAGGAACAGTCCCCACCAGTATGAACACATTCCTCCAATCTTTCCACCACTTGTTTTTTGAACATGATAAGAGAACTACTTGAAGCTCCTTAAGGCAGATACCACCACCCGACATGATGCCCTTTTCACAAACTTCAAGCTATTTGCCTTGTAATTAATTCTAACTCAGTCTCTTGTAAACAAATGATATCACCTTACCATTATCGTAGTAAGTTCCCGACTTGGAGCCATTTGTTATGCTCATTCAACCCCCTTATGTTCCATGCTATTATATTTTGGCTTCATATCAAGATCTTTGTTGTCAGTCCCTTGAGAAGCCACTGGCTAAAACTGCTCTCCCCTTCCTCATCGTTCATGGCCCACGTTAGCCTCTTGAATTATCTCCTTTTTTATCCGAATTAAGTGAAGGATCCGTTTTGGATCATGCATGTCCAACTTCAATAGCTGTGAGTAACGCCAAAAAATCAATTTCAAAACCCTTGCATGCAATCCCTACACAATGCTTGATCTCCATGGCTTTCTGAATTTCCCAATCTAACACCCTTGGATGAAACGAATTCAATGGAGTAGGTTTTGCCCCTATCCGGAGAAATTGCCCCTCCCTGCGTCCTCCCCCCTTTCAACCACTATATCCTCTCCCCTTGTAGACTCAAATATTACCAGAGCCCCTTCCATTGCAACTTCCATTGAGATACCTAGGCTTCCCTCACTGTCAAGTTCGACAAATAAGGATTTATGGGCCACTAAAGAAATTATGGCAGCTTTATAGGTTTGTGTGGCGTGGAGGTCAATCGACGGTCCAAAGGTTGTTGGCAGAAATTTTTTATGGCACCCCACAGTGCTCCAGCTCTCCTGGCAATGCTCCCATCCTCTTATCTGCAAGATCTTGTGGTAGCTCAACAACAGGAGACAACCCAAAAAGGACCAATGCACCCTTCTGTGTCTCGCCGTTAGACAATGGCCCTCCTGTTGTCGAGGAACCCAACTGCGTACCCTCCTCAGATCACGAAATCATTTTCAACAGATGGTCTTTGGTGCTAGGGTTACAGGGAATAATCCCAGAGGTTGCTAATGGCAATTTCTGTGGCACTTGTTGCCATTAGTAGGTTGTCATCTCCACGGGCCCAATTGAAGATGTGGAGCCCTTCTCAAAGGGAGCCCAGTTTCTTTTGAGACGCTCGTGCATTTTGGACTAGGCTTGGCGTGTTTGGCCCAGACCCAAGCCCAAGCCCAAGCCCAAGCCCAAGCCTACCTTTGTTTTACCTTTTTTTCAATCTCCTTTTCGGCCTTAATCCAGACCCAACATTTGTAGTACCTTGGGCCAGGCCCAAGCCCAGACTAGGGATTAAATCTCAGTCCACACTACCTATTAGTGCTTCTACAGCCTTCTTCAAATAACAAAGCTCCTCCTTCATGCCAACGAGCTCCTACTTCACCCTAGACGGTAATTTCTACCACTCACTTTCCATTGTACAAGTATTGGATAGACCACCTCCAACTATATAGGTACAGAGTTTCAACCAACCCTCCTTGCCAAAAAATACTCCCTGCGTTCCATTTATTTTTGTCTTTTTCTCCCTTTTGTGACGCCAAAGCTTGGCCCATACCACCATGCACCGCCACCCTACTACCTACTCTACCACCCATCGTAGCTTCAACATACGTCCTAGCCTGCCTAACCACCTCATTCCTCTTCCCATCCTTGGACCACCATTGAAACCTTGGAGAGGCGTGATAGAGCTTACTTCATCTCCGTGGACTGACTTTTCCACCCCCTTCCTTCCGTCCCTTCCGAGACCACAAGCAGGCCTCAACACCCATTACCACCATAGTTAGTGACTTCCAAATAGTGTCCAAAGGCATTGGAACGCCGATGAACATCTATTGCCACATACCCAACACAATAAGTCTTTAAAAAATCCTTTCTTCACTCTGACAGGGAGCATTCTTCCATCGTGTTTGCCAGCCAACAAGCGCTGGAATGGCTGAGTACCATCTCCTTTGTGACCTTCCTACTTTCAGTGATACGGAAGTGGCTTGCCCTCTCTAACTTATCAAAAAAAAGAAGCCCATCCTAGACCAGAAAGATTACATACCCAGGAAAAACTATGATAGATGTAGCATTAGTATTATTTCTGATGTAGTTGTAGCAACAACAGTTCAATTTGGCACAGCATTAGGAGCGGTGATAGTATATTTATGAACAGTAACTTAAATGGGGCTATGACAAGTGTATAGTTTCAAATCATACTGGGTCCAAGATTGTAATTGATATCCATAGTTGGAGGTAGAAAGCAGCTTAGCTTGTTTTTTCTTGTAAAAGCAATCAACTAGTTGACAATCTCAAGTTCCAAGCAGTGCCATACAGAAACTTTGGTTAGATATTTTGGGCCTGTATACACTATTATATGAGATTGTTGTATAAGTAGAGCTTGCAATGCATCTATCTTGGAGAAGATTCTTACCGATGACTACGGTAATGCTCTTTCCAACTTGAGACATGCAGCAAGTTGTAGTTCTTGATTAGTGCTGCATGTCTCAAGTGGCAAGGCTCCTAGCATGTTGGAAAGAGCATTACCGTAGTCATCGGTTCACATTGTGAAAAATGATCCCAGGTTGCTTATGTGGTGTACTTAGTGAGAGAGTGAAGCACATTTTTGAAGACAATGAAAAGTCGGTGTAGACTTCATGTCAATCCTTTTAAACACCCTTCATCATTGGAATAGTGGCCCCCAATGGTGTTGCTTTTTTTTTTTTTTCTACGAGTCAGGATTTCTAGATTTATTCTCTTTGCTAGTTATGTGTTTCTCTTGTATACCTCCTATGTACAGGGGTAATACTCTTTGACACAATAATATTTCTTCTTACTTTTAATATTTTTTCTTACTTACCAAACAAAATTTACGTGTACTTTTTAGAAGAGACCATAAGTACACAGCCTTTTGTATCATCTTGTACTTCAAGTCCTATCTTTTTTTTTAATATATTCATTTTATTATTGCTTGGTATGAGTCTATCGGTTCAAGATTGTCGTTTTTATTGAACATATTTTTGTACAAAAACACACAACAACGATGGCAAACAAAAGTAAAAGCAAGCACAATCAAGCACACAACACATAATATACGTAGTTCGGCAAATTGCCTATGTCCATGGAACTACAAAAATCTCATTAATCAAAAGAGATTACAGTCACTCTATCTCAACTCACTCTCTAGGGTTTTTTTACTCTCTTACACAACATATACTTACTTGACAATTGTTTCGTCTCAAAAATACTAAAGAAGTCGTCCAAAATAAGTCAAATGTAACATATTTATAATAAATGGCGCGGTAAATCTTAATTTCTAATTTCCTGCGATATTCACTCAAGCCGCGTGTTGAGCATGCCTATCTTTCTCTAGAGCAAAGTGCCAAGCGCATGTCGAGCGAACTCTCTATCCGACCTTCGCTCAAGCAATGTCGAGCGCATGTAGAGTGAACTCTCTGTTTTCTCGATTTTCAACTCTTAAACTAGTCTCCACATGCAACCCAATAATCTCTACTTAGAGATTGGGTCTCCACATGCTAACTCTTGTTTCTAGCCAAACTCTATCATCTATGCAACTTAAAACTCCCGTCCTCAAGCCAGAAAACAACTGAAGTTGAGCCCGACTTCAGTCTCCCACGTATATCGCCCTTAGTCAGCACATCTACTGGATGATTTACAACTCCCACTGCATTAGGAGTATCCGGTCTCGAATCGATCTTGGCAATCTCAGCCAACTCCTCCAAGCTTACATGAGGAATGACAAAATCGACTCCCTTTGACTTCCTCATATGTTTCGCGCAATCAAACTTGCTTTTTTGCATTCTTCTTGTATTTTTGCGCACATCATTGGATCATGATGTTAAATACAAAGAATTAGATCTCTTACCATGTGCTAAAACCAACGCACCCTTAATGATCTTCGAAGCTCCTCTAGAGAACACTACTGCACAATTGCTATCATCAAGTTGTTCCACAAAAATCAGATTTTTTTTAAATATGAAACATGTCTGACTTGCTGTAAAATCCATACACCCTTGTTTGGAAGTGTGATGCGCATATCACCCACTCTCACATCCAGTACCTCTATATTAGCCACTTATATCTTATAATCACCATCAACATAATTCTACATGATTTCTCGATGTGAGGTGTTATGGAACGAAGTCCCTGATCCAACACCCAACCATCACTCAGACTGTGCACTAAAGAACTAGGGCATCATGAATTTCTTCTGCCACTACATTTACAGTATCATCCTCAATACTTTCTTGATTCATGCAGCGTCTTTTAATGTGGCCCCGACTTGCCAAAACTTCAGCACGTGATCTGCTGCCCAGATCTCATCTTGCTTATTCTCCTGCTCTTGGAGCTTGACATGTCATGTTCTCTGCCCGATTGTTAACATTTAGGGCTGATTCCAAATTTAAGAACTCACCAGAGTCTCTCCTACGTATCTCTTTAGTAAGGATCATGTCCTGTGTGTCGTCGTAGTTCAGTTTCTTGCCAGCTAAATTACTCACAAGCATCCTCATGACCTCCCAACTATTTGGCAAACAAATTCAATGCTCTGTCTACAGAAGATAGTTGATTTATGATCATATTGAATTCATTCAAGTGTTGGGTCACAGACATACCTTTCGACATCTTCAGATTAAACAATTTCTTCATCAGATGCATTTTGTTTTTCGCCAACAGATTTTCATACATACCTAACAAAGTCGTCATGAGATCCATCGTGGTTCTCTCCTTACTGACAGTGTGTGCCACTATTCTAGACAAAGTCAGCCGAACAATCTATAGAACATGTCGATCTAACAAAGTCCACTCAGCATCATCCATACTCTCCAACTTCTTTCCCAACAGTGGAAAGTGGAGCCTCTTTCCATAGAGATAGTCCTTGATCTGCATTTTCCAGTACCCAAAATCAGTATCATCGAACTTCTCAATCTCGGTGCTTTCACTTTATCTCCAACCATCATTCTCCTTCAAATCCAACCTGGCTCTGATACCAGTTGTTATACAAAAATATACATACCAACGATGGCAAACAGAAGTAAAAGCAAGCACGATCAAACACATGATACACAACATACATGGTTCGGCAAATTACCTACATCCACAAAACTACAGAAACCTTATTAATAAGAGGAAATTACAATCAATCAATCTCAATTCACTATCTAAGACTTTTTTGCTCTCACACAATATGCACTCACTTGACAAAAATTCAATCTCAAAAATACTGAAACAATAGTCCAAAAGAAATCAAATATAACATATTTATAGTAAACGATGTTGGAAACTCTAATTTCTGATTTCCTGCGATATTCGCTTGAGTTGCGTGTCCAGCACGCGTTGAGCGAACTCTCTGCCTAGCCTTTACTCAAGTGGAGTGTCGAGCGCGTGTTGAGCGAGTTTCTGCTCCTCAATTTTCAGCTCCCAGACCAGTTTCCACATGCAACCACACATATTCTTTTGATTATCCTCTTTACAACAATTACATGGATTCAGCTGCATAGTTTCGTTAAGAATTTATGTTCTACTTATCAGAAAAATAGAAGCATGTATATTCCTGTTTAAAAAAACTGCTTGAATTTAGCTTCTGGTACTTGGCATCTTAAGTCGCATCAAGTGATGGTGTTAGCCCTGTTAGGACTTATTGTTGCAGAGTAAGCTGAACAAAATTTGTGCTTTTGTTGCATATTTAATAATTTATTTCTTTCCCCGAAAGAGAAACTGGTCTACTAGTTCCCAATTTTGGGAGTATGAAGTATTTATCCATCCTTTATTGTCAGTAAACTTTCTTTTTCCTCCTAGCAATGTTAGTATCTTCCTGCTGTCTTTGGTACATGGCATTTGATCTGAATCTAATGACATATACACTCTCTGTAAGTACACTTAAATCTGTAATCCAAGATAAATATCTTAGATTATTCTGGAGCATAGGAGATACTTTTGAATGCAAATAACATGTTATTTACATATTTACAAATGTGAGGACACATTATCATTTCATTGATGAATGGGGTCACACTTATCTTGTTGTATTGCAGGATCTGCTATTGGGGAAGTATATGTCCTGAGTGAACAAATGAAACAATTGAAAGTTTCATTTGAAAGACATGCCTTTGCTTCAAACGTTTAATATTAATTTAACAACTCCACCATGTCTCTGACTCACTGCAACTGTTTTGAGAGAGGGAAAAAAGAGGGGGGGGAGGCGTTCTGATTGTATGTAGACTGGGCTTGGCTTTGTCCCTTTCGTTATCTAATACTTTAGAGTGAATCATCAGTGTAACCTATATAACCAACATCAAATGATATTTCATTTTTTGTCCATTAGCTCTGTTAGTTTCTTTAATAGTTGGCTTTACATAATTATTACTTGGCAAGATGATTCAAGTTGCTAAATTAGATTTCCACTGGAGCTGTATTCAGCTTCTAAATTTATCCTCGTTCCTTCAATACTTGAATACCTGGCTTAAATTCAAATTTCATGTCTGAACTTTCTGTAAACGACCTGACTTTTACTGTTTTGCTATTTATTTTCAGATCTTCTTCCAGACAAGAAGCCCCTGGACTGGAATACAAGGATGAAGATTGCAGCGGGTGCAGCCAAGGGTTTAGAATATTTGCATGATAAAGCAAATCCTCCTGTGATATACAGAGATTTAAAATCATCCAATATCCTTCTTGATGAGGGTTTTCACCCTAAGCTGTCAGATTTTGGGCTTGCCAAACTGGGTCCTGTTGGTGATAAGACTCATGTGTCCACACGTGTCATGGGTACATATGGTTATTGTGCTCCAGAATATGCTATGACAGGTCAACTTACTCTTAAGTCTGATGTCTATAGTTTTGGGGTTGTATTTCTTGAACTCATAACGGGTCGCAAAGCAATTGATAATACCCGTGCACCTGGAGAGCATAATCTTGTTGCATGGGTAAGTATTCTTCCCGTCAATTTGGAATAGTTCTTTAGACAACATTGATGAGTAATGGCTTGGTGTTTTGTCTTATTGGTAGTCATAGGATTGACATTTAAGTATTCTTCCTGGTATTTTTAGGCACGACCACTTTTCAAGGATCGTAGGAAATTTCCCAAAATGGCTGATCCTCTACTCCAAGGCCGTTATCCAATGCGAGGACTTTACCAAGCTCTTGCAGTTGCAGCCATGTGTTTGCAGGAGCAAGCTGCTACCAGACCTCTGATTGGGGATGTTGTGACTGCTCTCTCATATTTAGCCTCCCAAACCTATGATCCAGATGCCGCTGCTGCTCAAAATAACAGAGTTGGTCCATCTATGCCTAGGAACAAGGACGAAAGAAGAAGCATGGCAGATGGATTGGATAGCCCAGGTGAGTCTGGACGTGGTGGGCGCCATGGTTCCCCTTCTGCTTATAAAAACTCACCCGATTACAGAAGGAGAGATTTAAGGGAAGCGAGTGCTGGTGCAGCACTAGCAAGGATTGACACTGGTGGTGGTTCTGGGAGAAAAGTAGGATTGGATGAGTCAGAGCGCCGTGACTCTCAGAGAGACAGCCCACTAAGTACTGGGAGAGCCAGGGAAACCTCAAGGAATCGTGATTTAGATAGAGAACGTGCTGTGGCAGAGGCAAAAGTATGGGGTGAGAATTGGAGAGAGAAGAAGCGGGCAAGTCGGATGGGTAGTTTCGATGGCACAAATGAGTGATGGACAACAACTCCATCGTTTTACACAATTCTTGAATGGAGTAATTATATCGTTGTTATTGAGTAAGGGAACTGAATGCATCAATTTATATGGTAATGGGAGGAATCATGGCCAAAAAGGAATGGGGAATCGTCAAGGGGGGAAATTGTTGTGAATTGAGGCATTTAAAGGTAAAGACCCTTGAGAGAATGTTGTCTGCAAAATGTCCAATTTATGTATGTAGGAATTTCAGAGGTGTATGCTACAGAGAGCAGTGAAAGATGTCTAATTTTTTGCACCCCCCCTCGTATATATTGTCGTCTGTGAACGTGGGTGGGTGAGAACTTAAGGTGGAGTTTGGTGTGGGTGTCGTTAAATGTTGTACTTTTCATGCAGTTGCGTAAATGGACTCTTGAGTTATGTACTTAAAAAGAAGTGTTTTCGACCTATACAGAGAGAGAGAGAGAGAGAGAGAGAGAGGTAGATTTGGTCACATCCATCCGTTCAGCTCTCTCTGGTGAATGAAATTGAACGAATGAAAATGTATTATGGAAGAGAAAACCTTCAGTCCGGACCTTTTCAAAATGAGGTTTTGCAGCTATCCAATCCCGTGATGCCGCGTAGCCCCTTCTCCAAAACACAAGTTGAACATGCATGCACCAAATCTTTTCTATTCTTAATTGCTGAGAACCTAAAAGAGGAAGAGAACCAATGACCATCCTTCGATTTCAAGCCTCTGCGACGAATCCGTTGAGCAAAGAATCTGCTGCTCATTCTCTGTCTCCGAACTATCCATCCATCTCCTAAAATCCTTTGAATCTCACCAAGCAAATCAACCCTGCAAACCAATACATCAAAAAGTAAGCACATTTCCTTGTATATTCAATCTCCGAAATATTGATACAAATTGCTCCGACCCAATAAAGACCAGCTAAAAGTGGCATTTTTTCTTTTTTCTTTTTTCTTTTTTTTTTTATTTTTGCCGCATAAGCACCGAAAAAACTAACAGAAATGCGAACGACAAAAAAAGATGGGAGAATTGAAAAAGGAAAATGAATATAAGAAACAAGTTATGAGAAACAAAATGGATCACAAAGCTAAATGAGAAGGGGCTTACATATGAGCCTCAAGAAACGAAAATCACAAAAAAAAACAATGTTCTTTTCCTGAAAATAGGTAGGAAAATATAATAATAATTTCTATTCCAGTTGAAGTGAGTCTTCGATCATTTCCACTTCTTTGGAACAAAGACAACAGAAAGTTTTTTTGAATTTCAAGTTCTGCTTTTCTTTCTTTTCACAGAAACCAAACGGACAAACGTTTCTGGCCAATAATTTGCTTCATATGATGAAAAAATTTTGCTTCTGGCCAAACGTTTCGTCGGGAGGATTCATTCTCCTGGAAATCGAAGGATGGTTCTCTTTTTTCTTTTGGGTTCACAGCAGTTAGGAAAAGATTTGATGCATGCAGGTTCAACTTGTGTTTTGAGAGTTTCAATGTGGCATCACGAGATTGGCTGGCTGCAAATCTCATTTTGAAGAGGTTCGGCCCGAAGGTTTCCTCATTATGGAAATGAAATGGAACCATTGTTTAGGACAAAGACCAAAGAGAGAGAGAGAGAGAGATGTACAATAGGTAGATAATTTCTACTCAAATTGTCAAATCCGAATCTTAACGTGGATTCGTATCCCAACTCGAGTATAAAGAAATAAAAATAGAAAATTAACTTTGTTTTAACACTGACTAGAATTATTCATTTTTACAACTATAAATGTTGAGAATTGAGATTCACTTTGTGTTTTATATTTTCACGTAGACGAACTCAATTGGATCACCAATATATTCAACTTTCATTTATAATTTTCCTTCGATTTCTCTCGGGATAGAAGTTAAGGACGTAGGACCATTGAACATATCTCTTCCAGATTATCTTCTTGGTTTATAAATAATAGGCAGTTCCTATATAATTAGTTTTTGGGTAATTCTAGGTTCTGATTACGTGAATATATTTTCTATTAATATTCTATATTTTTTTCCAGAATTTTTTATTTACATATTGTGATTTTTCTTTTGATGCGTTTGATATATAAACTGATAGGGTGTTTTTAGGTTCTTTTTTCTTCTATTACGGAATGGTATTTTCCTTTTTTGGATTGAAGGTCTTTCTATTTTCTTTCAATTACCAAGAAACTTGAGGATTTTTTTTTTTTCCTTTTTTGTTGTAATCTAATATCAAAATCTGGGTTCTTTGTCAACCAATTTACAGCTGCATTGTTGGTAGAAATGTCAATTTTTTGGTGGAGATGAATATGTCCTATTGAGTAGTATTGGGCAAAATGCATAGTTGTCCGTTGTATAGTGTGTCCAGTCAAAGCCATTCCTCTTGTAATTAACTGGCAAATTGACAATTTGTAATAAATCCAAGGACCAAGAATTACAATGATATTTGTAGTAGAATGGTATAAAAAGTTTTTTGATTTACTAGATTCATGTATTTATATTTCAGAGATTTTATTTGATTGTTCGAAGGACTCATTGGAGTTGAGGTGTTGATGTAATTTTGGTTCAGGGGAGCAGTTCAAGTACTACTTGCACGGATGGTACTTGCATTCTAAATTAGAAAGGATATTGCAAAGGAATTGGAGTTTGAGAGGCTAAAACCTAAAAATACTACTTAAGAAGAATTCTTTCATAATTTTATTGAGGTCTGCCTTATCTTAATAAGACCAACGTAATTAAACGAACTCCCCCAATTGCCTGATTATATCAATTATTGGAAGATCATTCAGCATATTTTCTCTCTAGCTGGTGGTTGGAATTAATTCTTACTATTAATATTTTTATGAATGTTTAAGATATTAGTTAAACAAATGTTAATCACACTTCACATATCTTAATTGACGGATCAGTTAAATAAGTTCAATGTAATGTATGAGTTTCTATCGGGACTAGAATTAGGTCATCAAATATATATATATATATATATATATAAGCGATTGTGGCCACGATTTTTTGTTTAAAATCTATTTGAGGCCTTTACACCATATAAATGGAATCACACAAGCTATAGATAGCTAAAAAAACATATCATAATTAAATGATACGCCCACGAACCATTAATTTTCTAAATAAATGATCAATTGTCATGTTGTTGTGCACAAACAATATTATCCAAAATCACACAAGACAATATTTAAGTGGTTCAGTAATTTGCCTACGTCCACAGGTGCTAAATTTACTATAATTTCTGATATTTACAAAACACTCAAGAAATTCTCACGTACACTCTCCAATTTGCACACACACCACTTCTGAAACAAAACCACAACTGCATGTAATACACATCAGGCTTCTCCTTTTATAGGAGAAGCTTTGCAACTGGTTGGTATGGTTGGTGCAGCCAATGTTAAAAAACCTCTACATTGAGGTGGGTGGTGCAGACATTGTTGAAGGATGGTGGACGGTGGAGCCATGGTGGACTGCAGAATGGTTTTCATTTCACACTTTGGTGGCCTATTTTCAACAATTACCTCCTCCACCGAAATGTGTCATATTAGGCTGCTTCTAAACTGATTCATTCTTCAAATAAATTTACCTCCTTCTTTGACGTGAGAGACTTCTACTAACAAATGCGTCATAAGACGCCAAGTGCATCCAAAAGTGTCAACGCACCCAAAAGTGCTCAGCAACTTACAATATTGATCAATTCCAAATAGTATTGGAACTTGATCCCTGTGACGACTTTGTCAACATATCTGTTGGATTATCTTCAGTGTCAATCTTCTGAAGTAATATGTCATCTTCATCTAATATTTCACGTACAAAGTGAAATCGACATCGATATGTTTTGTTCGAGAGTGATACACTTAATTCTTGACTAAATGAATTGCACTATGACTGTTATAGTAAACAATAACCTCTTGCTGCTCAAAACCCAAATCTGTTACCAGTCCCTGTAACCAAATGGCATCTTTTACGGCTTCTGTTACAACCATATACTCAGCCTCTATGGATGACAATGCAATCGTAGACTGCAAATTCGATCGCTAACTAACTGATGCTCCAAACATAATGAACACGTATCTAGTTGTCGATCGGCGTTTTTCAAGATCACTAGCATAGTCTGAGTCAACGTATCCAATTACAAGACTATCTTCACTATTCTCGAACTTCAAACCAATATTTATGGTCCCTAGAATATACCGTAGAATCCATTTAGTCGCATGCCAGTATTTCTTTCCAGGATTATGCATATAACGACTGACCAAACTGACGGCCTGGGAGATATCAAGCCGTGTACACACCATGGCACACATTAGGCTACTAACAACACTTGCATATGGGACACTCTTTATGTAGTCCCGCTCTTCATCATCTTTAGGAGACTACAATGCACTGAACTTAAAATATGGGGCCATTAGAGTACTCACCGGCTTCGTCTTTGAGTCCAAGTTGAAGCGTTGCAATACTCTCTTCAAATATTGCTTCTGAGTAAGGCGAACTGTACATTTCACCCTATCTCTACTGATCTTCATCCCCAATATTCTCTGTACTTCTCCTAGATCTTTCATTTCAAACTCATGACTCAACTGAATTTTCAAACGATTTATCTCCACCTTGCTTTTACATGCAATCAACATATCATCTACATATAAAAGCAAATAAATGAAAGATCCATCTGCAAGTTTTATGAAATACACACAATGATCGTATTGGCAACGAATGTATTTCAGGTCCATCATAAAGTGATCAAATCGTTTGTACCATTACCGAGGTGACTGCTTCAATCCATAGAGAGACTTCTTCAGCCTGCAAACCCAATTTTCTTTACCAGTTTCTTTAAACCCTTCTGGTTGAAACAGATAAATCTCCTCTTCCAGATCATCATGCAAGAAAGTTGTCTTCACATCAAGTTGTGCTAACTCAAGATCATATTGTGCAACCAAAGCTAGCAATATCCGAATGGATGAATGCTTCACAACAGGAAAGAATACTTCATTGTAGTCAATTCCCTCTGTCTGAGCGTAGCCCTTGGCTACCAATCTAGCTTTGTATCGAATTCTATTTTTAGCAACTTGATCATCTTTCTGATTAAAAATCCACTTACAGCCAATTGACTTCTTTCATTGTGGAAGTGACACAAGTTCCCAAGTCTGGTTCTTATGAAGAGACTGTATCTCCTCCTTCATCGCCTTTATCCATTCATCCTTTTCACTAGATTATATGGCTTCTCTGTAAGTGGTGGGGTCCGTGGGGATCTCACCCCCTTCAACTGGTAGTGCATATGTCACGTAATCTGCATAACATGTCGGTACACGTTTCTCTCGTCTCAGACATACTTCCATGAAAGGGTCTAGAGTATATTCCCCACCATTATCTTATCTAAGTCGCTTAATTTTTTTGCCGGTCTGAGTCTCAATCATCTTTTTACAAACAAGAAAGATGTTCAGCACTTCATCTTTATTCTTCATCGTATACACTCACACACGACGAGAATAATCATTTACAAAAGTTACAAACTAATGCTTACCTCCCAAATATGCAATTTTGGTAGGTCCCCAAATATCGGAGTGTACATAGCCAAGTATCCTTAGTGTATTGTGAACAACAGTTCCGAACTTGATCCGCGTCTGCTTCCCCAATACACAGTACTCACAAAAAGACAATTATCAGTCTTGGCACCTTTAAGTAAGCCTTGCTTAACGAGTATTTGCAAAACTTTTTCTCCAGCGTGTCCCATACGCATATGTCAAAGTCTGGTGGTGTCAACATCAGTCTCATCTAGTTTCTCACAACCTGTAGAAGCTCTTCCAACAACAATATTTCCTTGCAAGAAGTATAAGTTTCATCGCTTCAAACCCTTCATAGCCACTTAAACTCCCATTACCATTTTGAGAGTTCTATCTTCAATAGTGATTCTGAATCCCTTTGAATCCAGAGATCTTAATGAGATAAGATTTTTCCGCAAGTCCAGAACGAACCGAACTTTAGTCAGAGTCCTAATAGTTCCATCATGCAACTTCAACCGAATGTTCCCTATCCCCCGAGTTACAGGCACTATCGTTGCCCATAAGTACTGCTCCACCTTCAATCTCTGTGTGAAGTCAGTAAACCAGTCCCGATTGGGACACATATGATAGGTACATCCGGAATCCAAAATCCATTCATCGGGATGACAAATGAATGATGAACCTGTCAAGGCAATGTCTAGATCTTCATCTCTATTTGTGACATTGGTTGTGGTGGTTTGATTCTTCTGTTATCCCTTCAATTTGGGACAATCATTCTTCTAGAGTCCTTTCTCGTGACAATAGGACCACTCATCTTTGACAAGTTTTCTGCCGACTAATGAACCACGTGATATGGCCCGAGTTTTCGATTGAAAACATTTTTCTTTCCTAAATTCCTTGACTGTGGTCTCCCTCTTGCTATCAATGCTTCACTTGATGTATCTAGCTGTACCTGCTTATCTTTTCTCCGGTACTCATTACTAATCAGAGAATTAGATACATCATCAAAACTAATTTTTTTCCTTCCCATACAATAGTGTGGTAACTAAATGATCATATATATCGGGCAAGGAATTTAACAAAAGTAAAGTCTTATCTTCATCTTGGATTTCAACATCCAAATTTAATAAATCAACAAGAATCTAATTGTAACTATTCAAATGTTTGGACATACTAATACATTCACGAAATTGGAATCTGAATAGCTTTTTCTGCAAATGCAAACGGCTCTCAATGCTCTTCTTCATGAACTTATCTTCCAATTTCTTCCAAAGTTCCTTTGCATTTGTCTCTTTTATGACAAAATACTTCTAATCTTTAGTAAGGCACAAACGAATTGTACTACAAGCTTGAGTATTAACTTCCTCCAATCCTTTTCCGTCATTTCGTTGGGTTTTTCTTCCAACGCCATATCCAACTCTTGTTGGATCAAAACGTCCATCACTTCACATTGCCACATACCAAAGTTAGAAGTTCCATCGAACTTCTCAATTTCAAACTTGGTATTTGAAACTGTGGACCTACGCCCTGAACTACTGGCATTTCCAGAGTTCCTATCTCCTCCAACACCTTCCATATTAATTTAGAAATTTTACCAGAGAAATTTCAAAATTCTAACAGCATGGATGAGTCCGGAATGATCCAAATAGTTAGAAAGCACTATTTGATCATCGAAATCGGACTCTAAATGGCTTAGATCAAGCCCAAAATCAAATCTGAAAATCGGACGATCCAGATCTATCAGGTGCGTGTGATACACGCGCTGAAGGGTGGCTAAGGCACGTGGGATTCACGCGCGGAGACTAATTATGGCACGTGGGAGCGTGTGTTTCACATGTCTTCTTCCTCGAAACGCACGTGGGGGCGCGTGGCGAGTGTTTTCCAGTCGTCTTCAACCTCCAACTGCGAATGGGGCGCGTGGGTACACGCTTCGACCTTCTACCGGCCCGGACGGGCTTCTCCAACGTTCGTTTTCAATTCCGTTTGCGCCAACAAATTCGTCTCAACGCAAGGAACAGTCTGGAGTTGTCAAAAATTGATTTTGACCAACTTGATTTTTGGACAGTGCGAACCAAAATTCTGATACCAATTGTTGCGCATAAACAATACTATCCAAAATCACACAAAAAGATATTTAAATGGTTCACCAATTTGTCTACGTCCACTGATGCTAAATTCACTATAATTTCTGAGATTTATAAAACACTCAAGAAATTCTCACGTACACTCTCAAATTTGAACACACACCACTTCTGAAACAAAACTACCGCTGCATCTAATACACATCAGGCTTTTCCTTTTATAGGAGAAGCTTTGCAACTGGTTAGTGTGGTTGATACAGCCAATGTTGAAAAACCTCTGCATTTAGGTGGTGGTGCAGACATTGTTGAAGGATGGTGGACGGTGCAGCCATGGTGGACTACAAAATGGTTTTCATTTCACACTTTGGTGACCTATTTTCAACACATGCATACATGATGCTTGTTCATATATATGCGATTATACCAAATTATATTCACTCATATCTTAATTTATCGATCAGTGCTCAATTTCTATCAACAACATTGGATTCTTCAACAATTAGTTATAAATACAATTCCTCACAATACAACAACATGCCTCATTAATTCTCAAACCAAATCTAATCCAATACAACCATTTGCTCGACAGTCTCTTCATCAATTTAGCATTACATTTGCAACAATTCAGCCACAACAATAATTTCCTAAGAAACAAAAAAATATATCTATTCGAATCAACAACAAAAAATTGTCAAGATGAACCACAAAAATTCCAAATGTGAACTCGCTAGAGCAGGGACGTTGTCGGATCTAATGTCCAAAGGGAAGAACGATTACTGAAGGCGATGCAAACTCACTAGTCCGATGGGTCAAGATGAACCCAGCAGTCCCAGATGATTTCACAAGTCCGATGGGTGCATTTGGAGGTGGGTCTCGGCATCTCTGTCGGCAAGGGTTGGTTCTCTGAAAAAATGACTCGAGTTCTTTGAAGGGAGATAGATGAACTCCTAAAATAGCTCCCATTGGACCCATGAAACCATCAGGGAGAATGAAATAGCTACTGAAATATTTAATTAGCCAAAGAAACGAGGATTTTGGAAAGAGAGAAAACCACCGAACCTGTATTGGATTGCCGGCTCAAACTTTAGTAGCTACTGAAATATTTAGTTAGTCAAAGTGAACTGGACAGTTGGATTAGCTCATGCCAAGGTAAGGTGAACCATCTTGGAGAAACGATTTTGGGAAAGAAAAGGGAAAGGTGAACGTCATTTTGGAGAAGAAAAGGGAAAACGAGAGGACGAAAATGAAAATCTGGAGTAGCATTTTCCATTCTTCAAACGCAAGTCATGTCTGCATCCGGAGTTGAGTTAAATTTCCAACGAAACCGCCTCGAAGCAAATATCAAAAAAATATTTATACATAAGCCTACACTCTACACAATATATTTTTTCAATCTTTTTTATTTTTTTTCTTTTATCAAATAATTAATCTATAAATAATGAGTAGAAAATTTAATTAGTTTAAACAGAAAAAATTTACAAAAAATAATAAATAATAAAAAAAACTTTAGTGTGATGTGTAAATTTACGTGTAGCAAAGCTCATAACAAAAAGGGATATATATCTAGCTCACAAAACCAATCAAACAGGTCCATTTTCAGTAGGAAGATTACTGACGTGGCACTAGTTTAGTACTCAAATAATTCAAGTGCCTGCCTCACTAGGCACGTCCCGTCCCCCCGCCCCCCCAAAAACGCCATAAAAATAATAATAATAAAAATTTCAAAGCCGAGAGAGAGAGAACTAGGCCTTGCCTACCTCTGCCTTAAGGAGCAAGTTCAATATATTCATCAGGTGACAGTAGTTTAGGTTTAAGATTTCGAATTATATTATAATGCCTCGTTTGTACATTCTCCTTTTTTTTTAAGGCAAATTTGTTTTAGGGACATCAACCCTAATTGTCAACCATGGACACCATGACATGGGTGAAGGTGACATTTGGACGGAAGGCCTCCTCGTACATTCATTCATTCATTCATTAGTTTATACAGAATTCCCAAATCAAATTTGTAACCCAGAACATTTTGAAAGAAACCCATCAGTGATGAGTAAGATGGATTCTGGTGAACCCTGATCCCCCAAAAAATAAGGGGATATAACAAACTCAAAAGCATGAAAACTAGAGCCATTCCTTCCCAGACTTTACTGCTACCCTAGAATTATAATAGGTGTTGCCTTACCCCACACCCCCACCCCTAAAAAAATATAAGGGTAAAGGAAATTGCAACTTTAATAAATTTCAATATCATTTCCTCCGCTTTCCCTGCAAGAACATTATTTGCTTCAGCATGTAAACAGTAAGAATACCACATCAAAAGAAATCAAAACTAATACAAAATTCAAATATAAAGTGAAGTGGGGGCAGTAACACACCGAGCTCACATAATTGTCCATAGTCAATTGTTTCCGCCTCTTTTGGGAAATGGGGCTTTCCGTTTGCCTAGCAAGAGCTCGCTTTGATGGTGTCGTCATGCTCTGAAATACATATTATCAAAATCAATGTAAGGTATAGTAATTTGGATGGACGAAGATTCGTTTGGTCAGGAAAATAAAAAATAAAAAATCTGGAGGATCTAAATGAACAAATGCATGTGATGTGAGAAGGTAGGTAGGTTGGTGAAGTTTAAGTGTGGTACACACTGCACACACAAATAATATGTACAGTAGAAGTTTTGAGTACAAGTATCCAACCTTGGCAAGCTTCTTCTCTTTACGAGCTTGTCTCTCCCTCTCATCATACTCTTGATTTTCCTTCTCCACTAAACGAATAAGGGTATCACACCTCCTTGCAAGTTCTTGAGTTGTGCGAGATTTTACAAACCAATCAAATCGAAACAAGGGTGAAGTGCGAAATGCTGCCTTCAACTCATCCCAATTCCCATACCCAAGTTTATGAACCATGCATATCTGCAAAAGGCAAAAACCATATTATATATTTGAAGATCCCACACATACACAGTTCATCATTTATTTGGGGAGGAGAGAAACACTGTAACTGATTTTAAAAGAAAAGGCGCACCATGAAACGATCACATTCTTCATTGTACAACTTCCCTTTGTTCTGACCATACTGAATCTTGAGTTCCAGCCATGGATTCTTGTACCTGTCTAACTTCTTCCCAATAGCTTTCATGATTTCATCTTTGCGTGAAATTCTAGCCTCTCCTCTCTCAATATTCTTGATGATCCTATCATAATCTGGAGGACATATTCAGGTTCAATAATGGTATCTAACACCACAAAATTTTTAACGTGGAAAGCCCATGAAAGCTATAAATGAAAGCTTGTAGTTTGCACTATATCAATGCAATCTTTATCAGGTTCGAATACCAATGACCAACTCCTGCAACTGAACAAATAAATGATGCCACAGTTTAGCTCAAACCAGCACTGATGCAGTTCAGCTCAAACCAGACTAATGCAGTTCATCACTCTGATAACTGAAGGTCAAATACAATCAAACCACCTAATGCTATTTCTTCAAAACGTTCATATATTAAAATATACACATTTTTTGGGAGTGTTAATGTTGCATAGATACATGATTAAGAGAGCATGGACATGTTCTAGGGGCCAGGAGTTCACAAATAAATGGCATGTGAACTCAGGTAAAAAAGGCTGAAGTTTAAATCAGCAGACAGTATTAAAGAAACGTATATGTACATGTAGAAATAACAAAAGCTCACATTAGCTTCCCATTACAACATTTATTTTTTCCAGAGGCATAAATTGGATGTTACTTACCATTCAGCTCTTTGTATCTTTCTTCAAAAACTTTGGCGTATCTTTCAACTTCCTCCTCTGTTTTCCCTTCCACCTCATAAGCAATACTTTTTATGTCATTTCGGCCATACTTCTCACACGCTCTGATGAAGGTATTGAAATCTTTTCTACTCCAAGAAGAAAACCCCTGAAATTCATCAATAGCCATATGTATAAAAAGGTATTTGTCATAAACTTGTTCTACAACATATAATCCACTTACTGCTTCTAATAAACGTTCCTTTTCTTCCAGCTCTTCAGCAGTCAATGGATCTCCAACCTCTAAATGTCATCATTCAGTTAGAGAAGGATTCGACGAAACAAGTCAAGAAGGAAGGCAATTCTTATAAAAGATAACTCAAAATACCTTCGGGTTCATCCACCTCTATTGTGTCTTTCAACTGATTTTTTTGATGTGTTTGCTGAAAAGTCAATTAGTAATAAACTGTGTAAAAAATTGCATTTGCTGAAAATAATGTCAATAAATTATGCAGAAAAACTAAAATTTCAACCAAAAATGGATGGAATAGGTTCTGATCAAAGCAAAAGGTATATTTTCACGCGCTTAATGATTACTCACCATCAGATAGCGCACTTCCTTTTCATAGAGCTCACTCAGCCTCTGTGTGTTAAAGAACTGGAAATCATGCCTGGAAGAAAATAATCAATAGAAACAATAGATGTTCTTAGCAAATAATAAGTTAAGAACAAAACCCTGTTCACAGTGCAACAAGTTTCAGGAGATGCTTACAATTGTGGCATCCGAGGAATTCGAGGTTCTCTTGGTTTTGCCGGACCCCCTTGACGCATTGTTTGCTTAAAGTATTCAGATTCTGAGTAACTAGAGAGGGCAAAAAGAAAATTGTGTTTCATATCATGATGAAAAATAATCTTAAATGTTTATCTTAATGGAATAAAAAAATATTGCTATTACTTTCGTTTCCGCTCTCTCTTTGGTGGTTCTATCCAGTTATCGCTAACAAGTTTCTTGAAGTCAACCTTGTTCTCATCCTTCACCACAGAACACACATACGGCAGTAAGTTGCTAACGCAAGCCTTAGAGTAAGGCCAACAAAAGTACAAGTTGAACAGCCTATAAAAGGTTGAAGAACAAAATATGAAGGTATCACATTTACCTTATCATCATCAAAATCATACAACTCAGCAGCTGCATGAAACCACATCAATATCAGCGTTCTTTACATTTTAAAATTGTATAATTATTAAAAAAAACAAAAAACAAATACAATTATGCGAAATAACCCCTGATAACTAATATACTTACTGTCATCCATTTTAAACTTGATTGCATCTTCTGTAAATTTCTTCATCTTGGCATCGAGCTCAGCAGTCGCCTCTTCTCCTTTTGCTATAATTCTGTCAATGTCCTCATCTGTAATTGTACTGTCCTTGGAACTGAAAACCATTTCAGCACCAAATCTCACCATCTGAAGCAGCTCGTCTTTATTAACAGCTGCATGAAACAAAAATGCCTCAGAACACATTGATGCACAGAAATATCTTTAAAAGGAAAGAAGAAAAACACAAAAAATAGATACTTCCATAGAAAAATCTGAAAAGGCTTACTCTTCTGCTCTGCTAATCGTCCTTGCTGAATCACCAAAGCATCAAGTGCAAGCTTTTTGTAAGCCCTCTCAATCACTTTTTCCTCAATGGCATACTGTTCCATAAACCAATAAAAAAAAAGATTAATGTAATGTTAATAACTCAGCTAGGGTGTTAATAACTCAGGCTATGAAGGAGGTTGGTTTTTGCTTGATGTTAATGGGTCGTTCAGGATTGATCTTTGGAAGAGCATCTTTCTCCCACTTCATTATATAGATGGTGGGAAATGGATCCAAATATTCATTTTTGGCACGATATGTGATGTGAAGACCAGTCCTTGAATGTGCTTTCCCACTGTAATTCAATACTGCATGTTTAAAGGAATTTTAGGCGGATCATTTTCAAGTTCTCACGAGATTTTCATAAATGGAGGTGGATCTCTTCATCTTGCTATTCAACCAGTTGTATCCTAGTAGAGTGGGACAAGGTGGTCAAGATAACTAGTTTTGAGTCCAACAAACAAATGAGCATTTGAAGTCATTGTAAAATGTTTTATGCGCCCACAATAGCCAACCCCTAGGGGTAAGCTCAATTGGTAAAGGCCTTGGGCTTGGGGATATGCTCCCCCTAAGTCTAAGGTTTAAATCCCTTTGGGTGCAAATAATTTCTAAGGGCCATCGGACTAGGAGATTTTTCTTTTGAATTACCTGAGGTGTACTTGTAGAAAACTTCTTGTCGAGAGCCTATGCATCCCCAGATTTAGTCGGGACACTATTCCCGAACACCCGGTGCCAATCAAAGAAAAAATGTGCTCACTATAGCCCATTTTCCTTGGAAAATTACTTGGAGAAACAAGGCACCCCAAAGAGGGAACTTGTTTGAATGAATGGTAGCTTTAAGAAAGATTATGACCTTGGATTATGTAAGAAGATGGAAGTTGTACAGTTGGTGTTGTATGTGTAAGAAGAGTGAGAAACAATGGATTGCCTTTTACTTCATTGCAAGACATCTAGTACTTTATGAAACACAATCTTTGAACTATTCAGGATAGATTAAGCCATGCCATCCCGAGTGGTGGATCTTCTAACTTGTTGGAAAAGCCATTTTCCGTGAACTATTCATGGAAAATGATCCGAAAATGTTTAATGAGGTGTGTTTGTAGAAAAAAAATATGGTTGTAGCATTGAAGTGAGAAGTCAATGATGGGCCTGCAGACATTGTTCTCAACACCGTGTACCATTAGATGGTGTTCATTGCGTTGAGAATTTTCTATATCTGTTACCCGTCTCTATTTAGTTGTATTTCTTGTGTACTTTATGTAGCAACACCCTTTTTTAGTCAATAAAATTTACCTTGCTTATGTTTATAAAAAAGAAGCATATATTCTTTCATAATAAAAATACAAAGGTCCAAACCTCTGTGCAGAACCGAAACACTTGAACTTCTTTCTTTTGACCAATCCTGTGAGCACGGTCCTGTGCTTGTAGATCAACTTGTGGATTCCTGAGAATTCCAAGCATTAAGAAACCGCCGAAGTACAGAAAAATAAACAAATATAAACATACCAAACCAAAAGAGCAAAAACAGAACAGGTGCTCACCAATCACTATCATAGAGAATGACAACATCAGCCGTAGCAAGATTAATGCCAAGGCCACCAGCTCTTGTTGATAACAAGAAAACAAATTTCTCGCTCCCGGGCCTGTTAAAAGCATCAATGGAAGCATCACGATCTTCTCCACCAGTATTCCCATCAATTCGACAGTATAGGTACCCACGAAACATCAAGTAATCTTCAAGAATATCCAGAAGCCTTGTCATCTGAATTATAGAAACAATTCCAAGACTTACAAAATAAAAAATAAAAACCAATACCAAAAGTAGAATTATACAGGAACAATAGCAAATGCCTATCATATCACATGAAAAAAGTATAATTTTGAAAAAACTTGACCTGTGAAAATATCAAGACCCTAGAATCGCGCTCTTTTAATTTTGGAAGTAACTTATCCAACAGAACCATTTTACCTGCAAAGGAAAATTAATAATGGATTAGGTTTTTATCATTTGTCAATTGGTAAACACCTTATAAACTCGATATCTTTTAGAGTGGAGAGCGTACCAGCATTTGTAATAAGATGATCTCCTGTTGTATAAGGAGGGCCAGGTTCTGCACCTTGAAAAAGATATGGATGATTGCAGCATTTACGCAGCTGCATTGCTATATTCAGAAGACGCTTACGTTCTCCACCAGCATTAACAACTTCAAGATCTTTCTGCAGCAAAGCCTTGTAATAGTGTTTCTGCATTTGTGACATACCCACCTTAAGAATTGTTTCCTTCTTTGGAGGTAAACCTTTCTCAACATCTGACTTCAACCTTCGAAGGAGGAAAGGACGGAGGACCTTATATATGCAGAAAACAAAAGATACATCATCAGCCCAAAAGGCATAGCACATTTGTGTGTGTGTGTGTGTGTGTGTGTGTGTGAGAGAGAGAGAGAGAGAGAGAGGATAAAATAATATGCATTGCTCCCCAATCAGACGGATTTTTTTTTTTTTTACTACCTTATGAAGTTGTTGAACAACTTCCTGCTGATCATTTTCACCAGAAATTTGGAACCATTCATCAAAAGTTTCAGCAGAACTAAATATCTCTGGCAGAAGAAAGTTGAGAAGGGCCCAAAGTTCATGGAGATTGTTCTGTACAATGACAACATATTACTACATTTAGATTAAAGAAAACAGTGTTCATGTTGTATAAAGTCCAAGAAAAGAAACCGATTCACTCTTGACAGAAGATACTGAAAGCAACTAAAAATCAGGCACAAAAAAGGTACTCATGAAAAAATATGGTGCAGTTCACTGGATCTTTTTTCCCACCACATTTTACTTCCATTCTTTTTTGATAATTCACATTTTACTCATATTCAACACTACAAGGAAAAATTTTATGAAACATTTATGTTGGTCTTTGCTACAATCTTTTGTTTCCATTCATTGATAAAGCAACTCCTGATCTTTGCCTAAAGTTTGCAACACTAGCAACAACACAACCGTACTTTCAAGGATAACCAACAAGTTCAACGGACACATGCACATGTTTTCTAACATGACAGGGCCAAGCATCTGCATTAATGAAATTTATACCTGAAGCGGTGTACCCGTGATGAGAAGACGATAATTAGTATTATATAGCCTCATTGTTTTTGAAAGGAGGGAATTCTCATTCTTGATCCGATGGGCTTCATCAATGATAATATAGCGCCAGCTAAAGCGACGCAAGGTGGACTTCTCTTTAATTGCCATTTCGAAACTTGTTACACAGACATCAAACTTGCCAGCAACCAGTAAGTTTTCTCGTATATGTCTCTGCAGAAATAAAGAGTGACAAAAACATCAAGCAAAAAGATTATCTGGTATCACAGTTCACTGATCAAAAAAGAAAAATCAACTCACTCTTTCATCAGGATTTCCAAGAAACTTTACAGCACGCAAAACAGGGCAAAAACGCCGAATTTCATTCATCCAGTTTCCCAGAGTAGATTTTGGAGCAACTACCATATGAGGGCCAGTAATTCCTCTGAACTCATGCAAATAGCCCAGTAAGGAGATGGTTTGTAATGTTTTACCAAGGCCCTGGATAGCAAAATTAACTATTCATTACAAATACCAAGTAACCAGAAGTAATTATATAATCACCATTTGTGACAAATACAGCTTGAAAGACCAAGACTCGAAGTCCATCATCTTGCAATGACATCAAGTAAAATAAGAGATAAATCTAAATGCAAAAAATCATATGCATACCATTTCATCGGCAAGGATTCCATTTATACCATTCTCATAAAGACGTATGAGCCAATTTAACCCAGCAAGTTGGTAGTCCCTCATTTTCCCCTGAATACCTAAAGAAAGGAATACACACAAAGAAAAATCAGCACTCCAAATCTGAACTGCACAGGAACTGAAAACTATCATCTTATATAGGGGCATCATTTAGACAGATGAAGAAAACTTCAAGAAACATCCAAGAAAAACTTTAAACTAGGACATGGGGATCAAGGTCCCTAGGGGAAGAAAAGCATACAACTAGTCAATCAAACTTCCAACCACTACGAGCTATAGATCATATAAACATAGTTCTCAATTAGAATTTAAAAAAAAAAAGGAAATGGACCAGAACAAAAGAGAACAATGTGCCAATTTTGGTGACGTCAGGAAAAAGGCATAAAAAAAATCTTCCAACACTTTTTTTCCAAAATATCGGTAAAATATTTACCGAAATATCATAAAAACAAACATTGAAGCTGAATACAGTGCATCACAAAATATGAAGACAACCCAATAATACTAGATCATATCGAAAAACAGAGAGCACATACAAGAGGGTTGAGTCAACAGCCGTGTGGTTCCTGTCCCAGATAAACCATCCTCTTCCTCTTTAAGGCATTCTTCATCTTCTTCCTCTTCAGTTAATTTTGATGCATGGCGACCCCTACGTTATAAAGATAGAAGAGCCATCACTAAATGAAGATTGAAAGTTTAAAGAATAGCAAATGGGCTGAAGACCAAATCAATTGCCTCCTACATATCAGGGCATTAACACAGGAGGCTCATTATATCATGCATTCCACTTGTACTTCATCAACTTAAAAGTTTCTCCAGAATTGAAAAACGTCAGTTTTGTCTAGAGTGAAAAGCAAGACCCATTAGTTTCATTAGGATAGGAATATGTCTCCTACATTTTTTTATTGGTGAATAAGAATTTTATTAATGATAGCACATCCCAAGTACAGCAGACATATATGATAGTAACATGAATATTGTCTAGGAATACAAGAAATTCCTAAGCATAATTGTCTAGGAATACAAGAAATTCATGAATATTCATACTATTGAAATCTACTACAATTGACCAATGGGATAAAATATTAAAGAAAAGCATTATAAGCTCATCCATTGATAGCTCACAATCTTCAAAACTTTTTCCATTCCTCTACCTCCAAAGGCAACATCAAAGACAAGTCAAGATCATCTTCCAAACTACCACAGTTTGTGAGTTACCATGGAGGCCTCTTTTACATTGTAAACAATATTGTAAACTCAATGGATAACTAGTTACCCTGTCACAAACAATTTGTGGGCTAAAGAACTTCTAGTACAAAAGAGACTATATCGCAGATTAGACCTAAATAGAGAGAATTAAAAGATTCTCCTGGGATCATTAAAAAGTGCAATATTTACAATATTGTTTAAAGAGACCACGAGTTGTACCTTCCTTTTGACTTCTTTTGGGATGCAGAATGATCGCCTTTGGCAAAGTGTGCAAACAACTCAGTCTGCTGCAGGAGATACTTCAAGCGCCCAGACCCCTTATTGTTCTGCAATTCAAATAAATCCAGCCATCACGTTCAATAGTCCATAGATATACAGAAAAACACGAGTCCTCTAAATGAGGCACGCACCATATCAGCATCAATTGCAGCATTTTGAGCATCCAATATTTCCTGAATCTTTTGTTTCTTCATTTTCTGCATTTCATTGAGCCTAGCCTTCTCCCGCTTGCTAATGTCCGCACCGGATACATTATTTCCATCCTGCAAGTAATCATGAACTCAAATGGGGATGACAAGTTTATGCACAGAATGTTACACGACATCGATAATGTCCAATTTGTCAACCATGTTGAGCTACTCAAGAGTGAGATAGATTAATCATCCAACAATTTGATAGCGAGAGATTGACTAATACTTAAATCCATTAATTTTTCATCATTTGGGACCCAATGCGACAAAGCGTAAGCTCAAGTTAGCATTCAGCATTTTTTTTGGTATGCGTTTTCAATATGGGAACAAGCACAATGAAATATAAACTCAACCTTGATTTTATTTAATTTTCCTCGTCTTTCTCTGGAACCGACGGGATGGGAAATTAACGACCCCATAATTCAAAATCTGGCGCAACAAGTGCCAAAAGAAACCCTAACGTACAGAGATAATCACAGACTCGGATCCAACAAAAGGAAGGAGAAGACGTGATCGTAAAATTACCTCATCTTCTTCTTCGGCATCGCCATCTTCGGCGACGGCGGGTTCGTCGTCGTCCGAGGGGGGAGACTTTTCATCGTCGGATCCGGCGGAGCGTGCTACGGCTTCGAGTTCCTCCTCGTCCTCCTCATCGTTGATCTGATCGTTGACCTGCTCCTCCTCGGACGAATTGGTGCCATCGGATAGGACTTCATCTGAGGATGCCTGTGGATCAGATGGCTTGGCCATGGATTCGGTTTCTCGACCGAGGGGCGAGGGTTTCCTTTCGTGCGTGTGAGTATTGAACTCTATACTTGTGTGTATGCGTGCGAGTGAGAGACCGAATTCTATTTTAGAAGACCACTTCCAAAAAAAGGGAAGGGAAGGTCTAGAGCCAGGGTATGTCAATTTATAGCCGTTTGATTGGTGAAGTGTGATGTGCGGTTCGAAAGGCGTTGGGACTTGGGAGTCCAAGGAAGGAATTTGTGTGAAACTTCCCGCCAACATTAGGAAATGCACATTTTCCCGCCTATTGGGCTCCGACCCCATGCCCAGGATGCACCTCCCGAGCGCCGCGAGTGGCTGTCGGCTTGCCTTCTCACGGTGGTTACTCATTTTCCATTTTAAAAATGCTGCAATTACTCAAATATGACAGATGTTTTTTTAAACAAAGGTTTGTATGAAAGAGAGTCCCTACTGACCAGTCGTGTTATATTTGGCCTAAAAACAACTCTCTAATCAAATTGTGATATCTAAGTAAAATAGGAATTTCAAAATAACTATGGATGCATCCTATTGAATTGAGATCTTCATCTTCCCACAAAATATGTTACCCTCTTTTTTCGTAAGTCGACAATTTTTCAACTCTGGACAGAATTTGAGATTCCAGGCTCATTTCCACTTCATTTCTTTGCAAATGAACTGAGGCAAAATGATATTTATTTTGCAAATAGATAGAGGCAAACCACGGTTTGGATCTTTTCGATTTCTTCAAGCGTGAATCTCTCTTCTGCAGCTCCCAAACCGATTCTCAGAGTTTCAAAAATCACATGTACCCAGATGAACACATGAACAAGACCAAATTACTCGCGCACATTTCATTGATTCTCTCTCCCTCTCTACATTGCGTATCAGAGGAAATGGAAAATCGATTTAACGACAATTTTAGTGAATCTCTTCTGCAATCTTCAAGTTTGAAGTCACAGGTACGTACTTACGTATGGAATTAAGCACGCGCTCATCCTCCAAAATCCAAACCTATCAACAGAAACACCAAATCCTCCAAAACTTTGCTCCGCTGCAAAGAAACAAAAAACTAACTCCATTAAAAAATAATGATGGAACATATGTAAAGAACGGAACATCCATTGAATTAAAGTAATCAAAACTCAAAAACCCATGTCCAAAATTGTATTATTTACCTAATGTAATAAGAATAAACAAAAGCTCATGTATCATAATGGACTAAAATCGAAAAGTCATTGTTAAAAAACAAGTTTATTTCCAAAATCAACACGGAATAAGAAAAGAAAAAATAGAGATGGCTTGATATCGAAAGAAAATTGGTGTATAATGTCATTGGGTCTCATACTCTCCAATATACCTGTTGAATTAGAAGAAAGCCTCGCCGTGTTCTCTGCCCAAGGAAATGACAGGGTGTGATTTTGGGTAAGAAGTTAATAATTGAGCGTGATCAAGTTTGTCTTTAATAACATTATAGGATGAGGTGACAGCATTATATTGCGAGGTTGGTTTTGTGGGGAGACCAGTTGGACTGGTCTTCAGATTTTATCTATATGAAATTGTGTACGCTTAGATCATGTTTGATTTCCACTCAAGCATACAACTAGAACATTCATTTATGGATATACATACTTAAAATGCTCGTTTACGAATAACAAGCGCTTTGCATTTGCATGATATTAGTCGAAGGGACATGCATTTTTGTTACTGCAATGCTTATTTGTGGGTAAGGTGTTCACTTGCGGCCAATGGCTATATTCTTTCAATGTGGCTTGCATGAAGACAAGCATGTTTGCCCTCCAAGATATTCACTTGGATCGACAAACTTTTGTTCTCACAATGCTCTTTGAGATGGGAAGTTGTGAGTTATAGAGGTGATAGGCTTGATAGAAAGTAATGGTAGGCATGTGGAGAACTAGTCTTTAAATGAAAATTTGTTGGGTTGCATATAGAGTCTTATTCAATAGCAAAAAATATGCAACCCATGAGTTTGTTCGACTGTCATTTAACCTGGCACTTGAGCAAAGCTCAATTCGTGAGTTCCCTCGAAGTACACTTGATAATAAGCTTGAGAAAAGTTTAACTCGTGAGTTCGCTCGAGTCTTGAGTGACAATGGGCTCAAGCGATATATAAATCCTAGTGTTCGCTCACTGCTCAAGCCAACTATTTTCTCTAATCTCGTATAATCATTATAAAATTTTTAAATTCACACATCAAATAAAATAAATAATTTGTTTTTTTCAACTCTCAAAATAAAAATAATATTAAAAAATATATCCTAATAAGATTTTATCAAATTTCAACTTTTGTCTCAACCTATATCATTTGCAAAAACAAACAAGATCATGTTAATAAAAGCCAATATTAATGATGCATCTAGATTGGTGCAAAATGATTTTTTGTATATTTTCTCTCCTGATAATGACATGATTAATTATACTTTAAAAATAAACACAATTAAGATATTGACCTCGTAACTACATGGATGAAAAAATGGTGAGTAATACTTTTCTCATTAAAAATCGAACAATAAAACAAAATAAGAAAAGGGCAAAGCCAAGGTTGTTAATAAAAGACAATGTCTTTTGACATCATGCTCTAAACCTGGCCGTTGAATATTGAAATTGGCTGAAATTGTTGGAGAAATGGTTGGTCAGTTGTCCATCATGGTACAAATTGATATCGGTCTTTTAGATTTTCGATTTGCCAATATTCAAACCATTGAACCGAACGATATCTAATTATAGTTTTTCAAAAAATTATATTAATTAAACGATATTTTTTCATTATAAAAAGTTGAAAATAAATTAATTAAAACGATGTAGTATTGAATCATTTATTAGGACTTTAGCTTTAATCCCCTTCTTCAATTAAGAACCTCTCTCTCTCTCTCCAACGTTTCATCAATAGTAAAAAATTACTGGCAAGCAATCTCACAACGTGTTACTTGTTCCTTGTGCCCTTATAAGCATCTCCCACGTCTTTGTTGGCCATTCTTATAAGTTGTAAGCGTTAAGTTCAAATTGATGAACTGACCGTAGCCCGGCAGACATCGCACTAGTCGATGCTCTACCCCTCGTTTGGTCAAATCAATCAATTTGAGTCACTCAAATGTTTGTCAATTTTGGGAAAGAACCAATTGGACCAGTATGCTCTCTACCCCCATTAAAGCAAGAAAAATGGACAATTATCTTTTATTTTTTTTTTTTTTTAAGTTAAATTTATTCTTCATATAGAAATTAACGTAGCCTATATACACGTGAAATATACAAAAATAACACCTGATTACAAGCCAAAACTAAGAAAATAAAGACAAGAATTCATTGACTGTCCCACCATCAAGCACAATAGCAACAAACAAGCTTAGCAAAGTACTGGTAAAACATTTCTAGATTTCATCTACATTACGTTCTCTATCATTAAAACATCTTTCATTTCTTTCCAACCAAATACACCATAAAATATATAATGGAATCATCTTCCATGCATTAGCCACTCGAGGACAACTACAAAGGTTAGGCCAGCTTGCTAATAAATCAACCACTTATTTTGGAATGACCCAACTCAGACCAACATGACCAAGCGTTCCATTCTACAGTCCTTTTGTTGTCTCACAATGTAGGAGATGATGGTTCATGGATTCTGCTTATTTCCTGCACATAAAGCACCAATCCATAACAATCATTCACGCTTTCTCAATTATCTATGGTTTGAATATTCCCTAATGTTGTTGTCATGCAAAGAACACCACCCTAGATGAAACTTAAGCCTTCCATATCAGTTTCCAAGGAAAACAAATATGTTGCTGGTTTAAACACACATTGTAATAAGATCGAACGGTAAACTTTTTAGAAGCGTTAGGACTCCAACATAGTTGATCCCTGCTCTGGCCTTTAGTTCCCATTGAGTACAAGAATCTAAAAAAATCAGTCACCTCTTTTATTCCAGTCTTGGACAGATCTGGTAAAGCTCACATCCCACTGCATCATTCCATTAGAATTGCTCTTAAGTGCTGAAACTGAAGCTTATTGATTGATGGCCAATCTGAAGACACCCAAGTATGCTCGAGACAAAGCAATATCTCCACACCAAACATCAGACCAGAATCTGATCTTGGCCCCATCACCAACCTTGAAGTTTACATGTTTCAAGAAACAACCCAAACCATTCCTAATATACTTCCATAAGCTCACCCCATATGAACCCCGGCATTCCTTGAAGCACTAACCTACCTAATGACTTCCATACTTTCGAACAATCACCCCTCCACAATGCATCATCTTCCCCATGGAATCTCCAAAGTCACTTTCAACATAGCCTTATTAAAATTGCTTAGGCTATGAACACCCAGTCCTCCATCAACAACTGGGCAACACACATTTTTCTAGCTCACTGAAGGGATTTTTGACTCCTCTCCCAATCCACCCCACAAAAAGGCTCTATACAACTTTTCGATACGATTAGCCACACTAGAAGGTAGAGGGAATAAATGTAAGAAACAAGTTGGAATATTAGAGAGCGTACTCTTTATAAGCATAATTCTACCCCCTTTAGATAAATAAATTATTTTCCATGCTACCAATCTCTTTTCAATCTTCTCAACCACTGCATCCCAAATATGCTTAGCCTTGAAAGATGCCCCTAACGGAAGTCCCAAGTATTTCAAGGGCAGATTGGCAATTTGACACCCAAAAAAGTTACCAAATGACAGATATTGTGGACATTTGATGGGACCATCTCTGATTTTTCCAAATTTACTTTCAAACCGAAATGGCTTTAAAACAAAGCAGGAAACCCTCAAAGCTTGGATTTGCTCCCCAACAGCCTCACAGAAAATAAAGGGTGTCATTGGTAAAAAGCAAGTGCGAAATTGAAGTGAATCCATTAGAATTAGAACCCACCGAAAAGCTTGAGATAAAACCTCCTCCCACAATAGCCTCCATTTCTTACCGTAAGCCTCTTGAACTTTGAAATTACCCACAATGCTACCCATTTACTAAAACAGAAAACCTAGGAGAGGAAATACAATATCAAATTCAACCACGCCATTTATCACCAAAACCACATCTACTAAGCATGTATAGAAGAAAATTCCAATTAACATGGTTGTACGCTTTTTCCATGTCCAACTTGCAAAGGACTCTTGGGATCCATTCCCGCAAGCGACTATTTAAAACCTCATTAGCAATCGACATAGCATCAATTATTTGATGACCTCTAACGAAAGCATTTTGAGGTCTAGATATGATCTTCTCCATCATTTTGCACATCAAGTTGGCTAGGACTTTTGAAATGATCTTATATATGCTTCCTACCAAACTCATAGGCCGGAAATCCTTTAACTCGGAAGCACCCACCCTCTTAGGTATCAAGGCAAAAAAAGTAACATTCAACTACTTCTCAAACTTTTGGTACTCATAAAATTCCTGGAAAACCTTTATCACCTCCTTTTTCACAATCTCCCAACAATCTTGGAAAAAAGCTATAGTAAACCCATCTGGTCCTAGAGTTTTATCTTTTCTCATCCCATAAACCACCTGATGCACCTCATTCTCCTCAAACGGCCTCTCTAACTAGTTTTTTAAACAGTCATCTATAGCTGCGAAATCTAAGACATCAAGGTTGGGTTTCCAACCTTCCATCTCACTAAGGTGGGAGCTAAAGAATTGCACCGTGTGCTCTTCAATCTCGATGTGTGTAGAGAGTATGTCATTACCAGGTTTTCAATAGTTCAATGACATTATTGCGTCTATGAGAGTTTTCCATTTTGTGGAAGAAACTAGTACACTTGTCCCCTTCTTTAAGCCATAATACTCTCGACTTTTGCCTCCATAAAATTTTTTCCCTCAAAAGAACCCTCTCAATTTCAGTTATTACTTCTTTTTTCCTTGACAAAATGGCATCGATGTCCCCTTCAGCCTCCAAGATTTGAAGCTCATCCCAAATGGTTTTTTTTTGCTGCACTACATTCCCAAAGACCTCCTTATTTCAAACCTTCAAATAAGCTTTCAAAGCTTTGAGTTTGCTGGCCAAAACAAAATTAGGAGTCCCCTCAAACTGATACGAAAGCCACCATCTTCTTACTTCGTCAATGAATCCCTCTACTTCTAGCCACATATTCTTAAATTTAAAGTACTGTCTACCATCATGAATGCCCCTACAGTCGAGGAGGATAAGAAAGTGGTCCGAACATACCCTTGGTAGTCTTTTTTGGCATAGATTTGGGAAGTAAGCCTCCAATGTTGAAGAAATTAAAAATCTGTTCAATCTTGACCCGCCTCTAGAATTAAGCCACGTGAATTCCCCCCACTGGCGGCAAGTCTAGCAATTCTAAGCTAAAAACCAGTTGAGAAAATTCCTTCATAGCTGTGGACAAAGTTGATAAGCCTTCCCTCTCACTAGGAAAACAGATTACATTGAAATCCCTGTAAATGCACCAAGGCATATCCCACAAAGAATAAATACCAGCCACTTCATTCCATAAACAAATTCCTCTCCCAATCCCTATTGGGTCCATGCACACTTGCTAATGCCCACGTCCACCCATCTTCCGAATTTCTTAAAATACATGCCATTAAGAAAGCACTAATATAGTCTTGTTCCAAATCACAAACTCTACTATCCCACATTACCAACACTCCACCCAAAGCACTCGAAGAGGCTAAGTAAGTCCAACCTACGAAAGCTCCTCTCCACAAGCTGTGAATAATACTTCTGTCAATTATTTCTAGTTTAATTTATTGTAAACAAACTACGTCAACCTTCAAAATACAGATGAGGGATCTAATATAAAGTCGTTTGTTAATATTATTAATCCCCTTTACATTCCACGATAGTATTTTAGGCTTCATTAACAACGATTACATCCCTCCTCTTAGATCTGCCCCTCTCCAAAGTACACTCGTTATGATTATAGTTGATAAAGTATTGTAATCGTCTCAATTCACATTTCTTTCTGGCTGCTGACTTCAAGGTTGTAGAATGAACAGCTTCCACGGCTACAAGAAGAGCCATAAATTGCTCATCATACCCGACACGCGATAAGCCCACACACCCTAGAACCTCCTCCACTTTTTAAATACTCAATTTGGACAATCTCTAAACCCAATCTGTGGGGAAATCACCTGTAACGGTGATGGACTACCCATTTTATCCTCCTTAGAATCTACTGCAAATGATCTCCCATACTCTTCAAAATTAGACAACTCATTACAAGAATCAACAAGAATATCAACTTTCAGAACCCCCTCTCAATTCAATAGCTATTGCAGCAGGCCAGAGTCCCCTTCCACGAGATCCCCGAAAGCTACTACCATATCAATCGACATTGTTTGTGACACAATAAGGGTCACTGCCACATACTCCAATGCTACCAACTCCTCCACCATAGACTGCTCCCCCAACCTCGGAACAAGGCCTAGAGAAGTCACAACAACAACAACAGGCCTAAAGGGAAGACCACCTCCTCAACAACGTCACATTTTTTCGCAAGCCTCAACCTCCTCTCGGGAAATCTCGATCTCACCTTTTTTGACATTTCTGGCCCACTAAGATGGTTGATTGGGGTTGGCGACACCATTTGTGTTGGAGAGAAGTCTGACAATCACCTCTCATCGACTTATGCGCTTCAATCTCTTTTGGATCTGAAATATCGGGTGAAAACCAAATAATGTCTTGCGAGACCTGTCCAGGGCTTAAGACTTGACTAGCTTGGGCCGTCCCTTTAAGTGGCCCACCTTTTAATTTCATATCCCCTTTCGAAAGGCCTTTTGTCTACGAGCCCAATGTCCTTACCCTTAACGCACCGTTTCAACCATTCCACTTTATCAGACAAAGAAGCCAATTGTTCTCCCATCTCGTTCAACACCTACAACAATCCAACCTCATTTAGCCCTGATAGAGTATTGGCATTCCTCCATTTCCACTAAACCTTCCCCAAACTAGAAGTTATCTCTATTATACGCAAGCATGACTTCTCTACTTGACACATAGCTCTAGACCTCTTGAGCACCTCTTTGTACAATCGAGAGTAGGGGTGGGCAAAATTTTTGACTTCCGACTTCCATCCGAACTCCGCTTCGATTCCGACTCTGATCAGTGTCGGAAGTCGGAGTTCGAAATTCAAAGTCGAAGAGGTTTCGACTCCGAATTCGGAGTCGATTTCGAAATCGGGGTCAGTTTCAACACCGAATACCGACTCCGAACTCCGAAGTTTTTTTTTTTTAAAAAAGGAAGATCTTTCTCCAAAACGACATCGTTTTGCATCTTTCTTTTTTGTTTTTTTAAATTTAGCTAAATTACTTCGTTTCAATTAAATGGGAACAACGTCGTTTAGTCCAGGGTTTCCGACCTTCCACGATCCTTTTCTTTTTATTTCTTCTTCTTTCTTCTCCGTCCGAGACTTCAAACTCTACAGCTCTGCTCTTCTTCTCTAACGGCGATTCCTGATCTCCAGTGGCTAGCGCCGCTTCCTCCTTCACTCTCTCACACCGTCGTCGATTCCTTACCGTCAGAATTTTGCCATCGCGTTACATTGTCCCCCGCTAACCCGAGAATTCGAGATTAATTGGTAATTACTTTTATATTTAGGATTTTTAATTAAAATTAATTAAAAGTATTATTTTAATGTGATTCTTTGAGTTGGTTGGCTTGTGAGTTGTGTATGCTATTATATTGTGAAAAATTCGAGTTTATATTGTGTGCTTTGACAGTGTGTATAAGATGTTTGATGAAATGTCATTGAGAAAAAAAAAACTCGAATTTGGCCTAAAATACCGCCCTCTCCAATGCTAAGGAATCCTAGGTGCTCATACGAATTTTTGGTTTTCTTTCTCTTTCCAGCCAATTGTGCCTACAGCTTGCTCTATCGTAACGTTTTGAGCAATTTTATCTTGTTTGCTTTTTTTTTCAATTTTTTTTTTGTTTCATTTTAAATTGTTATTGTAACTTATACTCAGATATCTACAAAACTGCATGCTAGACCACAAAATCTTATCCAATTTATTAATTTTTTTTATTCATTTTGGATTTAATGACGTTAGACATGTATATTCAAAATTTTGCTAACGTAAAACTAAAGTGTGCTTGCTTAATACACTTCATCGGTCAATTTTGGTCCTAGTTTGGATCTACTACATAATATAAGATGATTTGAATTTATGATGCCGTGTCCATTTTCAGGTAGCATTGGCTAACGGGCTGTCTCATATTTATCATATTTTTCTTGATTGGTTTGCTTGATGATAATTTTATTAAAAAGCTCTAACATGCATACATTAATATGTTACTACCTTTTTATTTGTATTGTTTACTATCTAATTTTAAATATTATCTTCTATTGGTAACTAGGATTGCTCTTGTAAATATTACCTTTTTGTGAAGCTGCTTGAGCCAAGATTTCTAATCTTATCCCGTTATACAGTGATGCGAAATTGTATGAAGATACATCTGAGGGAAAAGGCAGAAATGAAGAAGATGTTCTCCACCACTGGCTAAAGAGTGTCATTTACGATCGACACATGGATGTCGGTACATAATACCTCGTACATGTGTATCACAACACATTACATTAATAGTGAATGAAATCTTAAAAAAAGATTATTGGATTTAAAGAAGTAGTTGACCATAAGGGTGCATCGATAGGAGCGGAGATGGATGATTGTTTGGTTAATTGGGGCATCCAAAAAATATTATGCATTACAGTTGACAATGCCGGTGCCAATGAAACCGCCATCGAGTGGTTTATCCGAAATACGAGGGCGAGAGAATATTTGGTTAAAAATCATCAGTATATCCACATTCGATGCACTACTCATATAATCAACCTTATTGTTGGTGAGTCTTTCTGGTTTGATTTTGTATTTTATATTTTAATATTTTTATGATTAAAGTCTTTGAAAATAGTACCATTTTTTATATTATTATGATAATTAGATATTTTTCAATGATGAAACAGTTAATGGGTTGGAAAATGTAGACGACTCTATCAAGAAAGTCCGCAACATTGTGCGATACGCGAAAGCTTCTCTCCAAAGGCTGCGAAAGTTCAAGACAATAGCAGAACAGGTTCGGGTTGTGCTTGGATGTTCCCACTCGATGGAACTCCACATATCTGATGTTGGATGTGGCACTAAAGTACCAGAAGACATTTGAGTGGCTAGAGATTATGGATGGAGGTCTGAGGCATGCCCTGCTGGAGCCTGATGGAAGGGGGCTTGGTTCGCCAGACAACATCGATTGACAACATGTATCCGAGTTTGTCACATTTTTACAGATCTTTTATGACATCACGATGCGGGTTTCTGGATCCGCATATGCAACAGCAAACATGTGGTTTAGCAAGATCTCCATGCTACACCACCACTTGAAAGAAGGTTGTGCTTACCCGAGTGGATTGTTATCTGGTATGGCATCATAGATGCAGTCCAAATATGATAAATATTGGAGGCAAGTTGAGAAGATAAATAGATTATTATTCATAGTGTCGATCCTCGACCCCCGATTGAAGTTGGCAGTGGTAAAATGGTGGGCAACAGAGATTCTCGGGACAGTGAAGGCTAAAGCGTTTATCACAGCACTTAAGGCAGATTTGAATGAGTTGTACACCCACTACAGTGCCAGTAGTACTGCTTCATCCTCACTAGCCATGGATACCTTACGTTCGAGTTCGAGCTCAGGACCAGCCACAGATACTCGTTCGAATCAGGCCAATGTAGCCAGTCGATCCCGAGACTTCAACGTTATGACGTCGTTTCATACACGGTCAACGAGAAATTTATTGCAGTGTATAAATGAAATTGAGCGATATTTACTGGCAGAGGTCGAGGAGCCTAGTGAGGAGTTTCAGATCTTGATTTGGTGGAGAGCTAATTCACCCAAGTATCCGATTCTCTCTCGCATTGCTCGAGATATACTAGCCATTCCTATCACTACGGTTGCATCTTAGTCAACATTTAGCACTGGAGGTCGGGTGTTGGATGCCTACCGGAGTTCATTGTCACTGTCAACCGTGGAGGCCCTCGTTTGCACACAAAATTGGCTCAGTGATGTACCTACTGGACTAGAGAGTATTAGCATCGATGTCGTGAGCTGCATACTTGAATCAGGTAAACTTAAATTAATTTATTTAATTCTTTTTAAATGATTAAAGTAACAAAATTTATATAATTATTAAATTATTTCAATAACATTTTTTATAATTTCATAAATCTATTTAAATTTAAATTTATACTGTTTATGATTTCACAGATTTAGTTATCAATCCTACCATACTTGCCGATGACTAATGAAGCAATTATCGGTTACATATATTTTTTCTCTAATTTATAGTTACTTGTTTCATGTTTAGTTAATTTTAATTTTTTTTACAATAATACATTTTAATTTTATCTTAATCTCAGGTACGACTCCGTATGAGTTCCAACAACAAATTACTTTGCTGCAGCAATTATTTTTTTTTTTTGTAACATCGATTCCGGTCCCATTGAATCAGACTATCACTGATAATTTAATTTATATTTTGTATTATGTTTTGTATTAATAGTCTAGAGTCCTAGACTATTTTTTGTATTACTATTTTTTGTATTATGCTATAATGCTATTGGCTGGCATTAGCATTGTAATTACTATTTTGTATTTTTTGTTTAATTGTTTAAGACTAATTAGTAGTGAAAACTGAAACCTGAATAGATCAATAGTTGTGGCAACTCAATTGAAAAATGAGCTCAATTGAGCTCATATGGAATTAGTATGGCCCAATTCGGACCATTTGATTTCGGAATGAGTGTAATTTGGCCCATACCGAACTCGACATTACGATCAAAATTCAGAACTTCGATCGGAGTCGGACTCCGACTGTGTTTTGGAGTCGGAGTCGGAACATTTTTTTGGCTCTGTTGATTGTCAGAGTCGGAGTCGAAAACTCCAAACTTCGATATCGTCGGAGTCGGAGCACACCCCTAATCGAGAGGACGTCGCCGTCAGTGTTGGAAGTATCCGAAGGGCACTTCTATTGTAGTCAATCCCCTTGGAGCTCTATTACTCTTAAGGTCCAAGGTAGACGATGCTAAATCCATCAAAGTTTCAACAAAATATCAACAATCTTGCCCCTGTCTCCCTTCTGGAACCATGATGGTGCCTCTTTGTTGCGTTTGTCCAAACTCTGCCAGAGAAAGGTACTTGCCATAAGAGTTCTGTCTCCTCTGCACCACTAAGACTTGGCTCCAATTTCTTCTAGTTTTGATAAACTGAAACGACCCCAAATGTCGAGCACGATCCCTTATTATAACAGCTGTTGCCCAGATGACTAACACAAGAGGGGGGGTAAATTGAGTTGTATTTAAAAAAATAACAATTATAAATCAAATATATAATATAAAATATAAACAAAATATGAAACAACAATAAATATAAATAGTAAGAGTAAGAGAGAAGCAAACTCAGTATGTTAACGAGGTTCGGCCCCACTGCCTACGTCCTCGCCTCAAGCTACCTTTTGAGGATCCCCAAATTCACTATTCAATCTCCTTTAGGTGGAGATAGAAACCTATTACACCTTTGAGCAGCACCGCTCCAAAGAATCCGTGTAGAACACCCTCTACACTTCCAATCACCTTACACTTAGTGATTTAACTATTTCCTGTGTAGAACACCTTCTACACTTCCAATCACCTCACACTTGGTGATTTAACTATTCTCCGTGTAGAACACCTTCTACACACACAAAGGTTATACACACCCTTTTACAAATACAAGAGTTGATAGTAGGTAGACTATCAAAGTACACTCCTCAATGAGTGAGATAGAAACAATACAGCGCAACTTATATCTCTCTCAACAAGAACAAGAATTAAGGCTCAAAACTTTAGAAAAGAGAGGATGAGAGCTTTGAAGGAATGATGCAAAACTTAGCAATAGATGTGTAAGCTCTTGTTGTAAATTTTGCAAAACTCAAGTGAGCTATTTATAGGTAAATGATTTTTCAATTTCAAATTTGAAAAGATTCCCATGTCAAAAACATCATCATTTATTTTTCAAAAATTTCAAATCTAATATTTTTACTTTTTGCATGTGACAAAAGGAGCACACTTTACTTTTCAAAAATTTCAAACATAATCTTTTACTTTTTGCATATGACAAAAGGAGCACACTTTACTTTTCAAAATTTTCAAATAAAGACATCTACCTTTTGCATAAGTCAAGAAAAGCATCCACCACTTTTGAAAATATTCAAATAAAACATGCACATGTGAAAGATGACAATCAATCATCTTAATATTTTCAAAGTTCAAATCTTTAATCATGTCATGCACATGTGAAAGATGACAATCAATCATCTTTCAAAATTTTCAAATTTAATTTTCAAAATATTCATGCATATGTGGAAAATGTATTTTAATGCTTTATGATAAAATATTAATTTTGAGCCTTAATCCTAATTTTGAATTTTTAAGAGATTTACAACATTACTCTATGATTTTAATGTGAACTTGTTCCCTTCTTGCTCATGCTTGCTTCCTTGATGTGTTTGATTATATTGTGTGGACAACTTGAGCTTGAGACTCCTTTATTCTTTGGATTCATTTGTTATCATCAAAATCCATTTGTAGATTTACATGAAACTTGAAACCTTGGGTTCAACAGCAGCCAACCAACCCAAAGCCTTTTGTTCAATGGAAATAGTTTTCACCACGTGAGAACTATTTTCAGTTATCCTCCACCATCTTTCATCTTCCTTGTTGAACAAAAAAGTCTTGCGATCAATGCAAACATTTATGTTCGACCCCATTGTGACTAATCAGATTAATAACTAACAAGTGGACAATTATCTTAAAAATCAAAAAAACACAAGTCGACAGTTATGATTGAATAATTATTCTTACAGTCCATGTTTGATAGACTGCACTACAGTCCTTATTGAAATGCTATTGTTTTATGAAAAAATAAAATAAATTTTTAAGATTTTTAGAATTTTTGATTTGTAAATAAGGGTATCTTAATCGATTTTATTTTAAAATAGAGATTTTTCTGATTGTTTATTACTTGGATTGCAAAAGAGTTCATTTTTTGGACTATATGTAACATTGTCTTTTATAATTTTAAAATAATTATTTTTGTAGTCTATATTTAGTGGATTGTATTGTAAGCCTAATTGAAACGCTCTCGTTTAATGGATAAATGAAATAAATTTTCTAGATTTTAAAAATTTTTGATTTGTAAATAAGAATATTTTAACCAATTTTATTTAAAATTGAATACCCCACGAGTCTTATAGTTTTCTATTATAAACACTTCATTGGGGATGGGTTTACTATCTATTTATATTTGTAATTTTTAAAAATATTTTTTAACATTTGTAATCATTAAAAAAGTTAAAAATGTATATAAAACTTTACTAGCAATCAATTCCTTAATTAATAATAAAATTAAAAATTAAAAAATACAACAAATAATAAGAAAATAATAAGAAAATAATAACTTTATCATTATCGTACTCATTATAATATTCGGATGGGAAAAGCCAATATTACATATGATTTTTATATTATTACAATGCTTGTGAGAAGTGTATACTCTAGCTAGATTGTTTTTTATTTTTATCATTGTTAGTCATTATCAATTTTATAATATCTTTTAAATAGCTGTTATTGAAGGTTGACATTATAAAAATATTATTAAATATTAGTAGAGATAAACAAATTTAAAAAAAAAAATTATTATGGTATATACCTTTTACAAAGGCAAATAAAAAATCGTAAAGAAAAATACTAATTTACCACCTCAATTTAATATTTTAATTTGACATCTCATATATTTTATTATTATTTATTTTATTTAATGATTAAAAAAATAATTATGTATTTATATATTTATATATATTTTAAAAATATTTTAAAATGATAAAAAAAAATGGAAAAAAAAAAGTAAAAAGTAAATTTAACTTAAATATAAGATGAAACGATTAATTTTGATGGACATTGTACGATTGTACCATCACCCAATGGCAAAAGCCGTCGTCCCCCACACGCGTCAAAAACCAAAAATATTTCTTATAAAAAAAAAAAACCAAAAATGTTTTAAAAATGATAACGAGAACTCCATTAGCGACTTTTCCCAATTTATCCGTCCTACGGTCTACCTTCTTCTGCTCTGATCTTGTCTCTAATCAGCCATTGCTCTCCGTACGGCCGAAGTCCGAATCAAAGTACCGAAAGAGCCGTTGTTGCAGCCGCCTTACAGAACTCTGAGCCCCCGCGGGCACGCTCCGATCGTTTCTGAGTCCGATTTCTGTGCGGCATTTACTGTCCATTCGACTTCCAATTCTAAGTCTGTTGCTAATCTTTGGATTTCGGTATTGTTTCATGACTAGAAACCAGGAGGAAAAAATATATTTATAATCTTTTGGGTTTTTTATTGTTTGCAACTTTTATATGTTTTATCGCTCGCGTTGTTTCTGTTGACAGAGTAATGGGAAAGAGTTGTTGGTTGATATCGGCAGTCTTTACTTATCTACTTGCCTTTTCTAGTGGAAGAGGTAACAATTGGAACTTTCAAATCTCAGTTCTCTCAATTAATTTTGGATTTAGAGTCCGTAACGTTATTTATATTTGATATTTTTTAAATTCATAAGCTTCCCTAGTTTTGTATTTCATTTCAACTCTCAAGGATTCCTCGTGAGCATGTTGATTTTGATTTCCCGGATAAGTCGATTTTTGTTTTGGGAGAAAATGCCTTCTTTTGGAGGTGGTAATATACTCTAATTTCCTTTCGAGCTCGTGGGGTTTTTTCATTATGGGCATTGCAAGCATATTTGTTGCGTGATGGAAGTAGTTGATTATTCTCTGGAAATAGAAACTTTAGGAAACGATTTTGACAGATTTTGTATAATTAGAATTCAATTGGCCTCACCTGGATTCACTCAATACTCGAGGCTTTCAATGAGCCATGATGTCTTGCTAGTAGAGATATGTTGTTTGCATTTGAAATTTGGACAACCGGGATTAGCTTAAAGTCTGCTCAAGCTATCTTAATTAGTTAAGCCTATTGGAGTGTTACACATTTAATTGCATGTATGTGTATCGTGCTTGTTGAGAGTCATACCACTTTACAAGTGAGCTGGTCCTATGAGGGCTATATTCTACAGCTCATTCTATTAAGTTTTCCTGGTTTACTTGCAGAACTCAACGTCAAGATCGAGGGGGATCATAGCTCTATTTACAACCATACCCTTGCTGCAGTATTGGTGGAGTATGCTTCAGCGGTAAGTTCTAGGGGAAATAATTTCGAAATCAGGGGTGATTTGAATAATAGATTACTTTCATGGAAAATTTATAGTCCTGCCATTTACCATGTTAATCAATACAATTTACTCAGTGTAGCTTGTGTGCTGTAGCTATGACGTGGAGAAGCAGTAGTTATTTTAGGCAGCTTCTGGTTGAACTGAATTTACCACGAAGGAGACACTATCCCAAAATAATTGGTGGCATATAAAGTTCGGAGAGGTCCTATAAAAAGTTTTGAGCTTAGCTTTGGACTACTGGATTGTCCCAATTTGCATTCTAGTTAATGTGCTAATAAAATTAGTCTAGCTTTTTAAAATTGTACTTGACCTGAGTTCCAAATGGTGCAAGTCAACTTGCATCTGTGGCTTGAATTAAGTGAATCTCAAGTTGCTTCATATTGCAATAGCCAAGATTTAGCATGAAATGAGACTGCTAAGAGATTCTGTAGCATGAGATTGGTGACTCAAAGAAGCTTTTGCTCTTGCAGGTGTACATGTCAGATTTGACAGAACTGTTTACTTGGACGTGCCCAAGATGTGATGGTTTGACAAAGGTACTTGGACGATATTATCTGCTTTTTATATTTTTTTCTAATTGCCAGAGTATGCTGAGTTTTATATGTGCTAGAAGATGGTGTTTTTCGTTTGTCCTACTAAAACCGTTGGGCTGATGCTCTTTTTTATTGAAACAGGGATTTGAAATCATAGAGTTGGTTGTTGACGTTAAGCACTGCTTACAGGTGCATTCTCATTTCATGATGGCATTTAAATAGTAGCATGTCCTTTCTGGTCTTATCCTGCTATTTATTTACTGGAGGTTTCTGTGGCTATTGATATTATTATGCCTAACCTACTTCAGGGCTTTGTTGGGGTGGCGGCGGATCTTAATGCTATCGTGATAGCATTTAGAGGGACTCAGGAACACAGGTAATATTCTAGCAGCTTATTGACTCATAATTTCTGTTTTGTAATGTTTTCAGTCCTGACTGTTGTATTACGAAGGGTGTGCACAGAAACAGGGTGTCTGGCCCAAGCTAGCATGTTAAAGTGATATAAATGCTTAGATAATGTTACCCTGGTTTTTTATCTTCCTTTATTTGGTTGCTGTTAACCGTTGAACTACATTTATACAGCATAATGAATTGGATTGAAGACTTGTATTGGAAACAGCTTGACTTAAAGTACCCTGGCATGGATAATGCAATGGTATGTATTGTGGAGATATGTTGCTATATTTATACAAGAGTTGAGAAGTAAGAATTTTCAGCAACTTCTTCTGTTTTCATTCTTTCTAGGTGCACCATGGATTTTATTATGCTTACCACAACACAACTATACGCCCTGCAGTTTTAAATGCCGTTGAAAGGGCAGAGAAACTGTATGGAGACATTCCCATCATGGTGACTGGGCACTCAATGGGTGGGGCAATGGCCGCATTTTGTGGACTTGATCTAAAGGTAATTGCAAACAAACTTTTTTGGTAATCTGGGAATTTTTCGCTTGATTTGTTTCCATTGTCTCCAATGCTTTGGGAGGTTCATTACAAATCCTGTGTTTGAGCTATGTTGTTTTTTAGGATCAATTTTGAGTTGGGGTGTTGGCATCTGCACTCATTGACTGTAGCGCGTGGACATAGAAATTGTGAGCTGACACTTATGTGTGATTTGGATAGTGAGATGAGATGAGATGGTTTTAGATGAAAGTTAAAAGTTGAATAAAATATTGTTATAATATTTTTTAATACTAATTATTGTTTTGAAATTTGAAAAGTTGAATTGTTAATAATATTTTGTATGAGAATTTGAAAAAGTTGTAATAATGAGATGAGATAAAATGAGATGAGATAAAATGGGATAAGATAAAATGAGATGAGATGAGATGAGATCAAACACTTTCACTATCGAAATGGGGGCCTTACATGCATATTTTCTACTGTGCATATTATGTCATCTAGTCCAAAGACCTACAGCTTTCAGTAAAGTTGTTTCAAGTGGTGGTTGTTTAATGCATGTGGAAATTGTGGTACTCCATCTTGTATAATCCTAAAAAAAAAGAAAAACATCTTTTTGTAAAGTCCTACGTTTATTACTTGGTTTTTACCGCTGCTTGATGAGCTGTTCTTTTCCGCTTAGTGCTGCTCCATTTCTCAAATGTTCTGTTAGAAATTAGTTATAATATACAGTTTTACCTGGAAGCACATTTGTTGAAATTATTGTTGTTTTCAAGTAATATCTTTTTAATTACAGGTCAATCATGAGGCCCAGAATATTCAAGTCATGACATTTGGACAACCTCGTATTGGCAATGCAGCATTTGCATCTTACTATAGCAAACTTGTCCCAAATGCAATTCGAGTCATAAATAATCATGATATTGTACCTCATTTACCACCATACTACCACTATTTCCCTCAAAAGACATACCACCACTTCCCAAGAGAGGTATCCATTCGCTAACCGAATTGATGAAATATTGATTGGTTCTTCTTTCACCCTTTTCTCATTTGCTTCCAACCATTTTAATTCTAGGTGTGGCTTTACAACATTGAATTGGAAAGTTTGGTTTACAAAGCTGAGAAAGTCTGCGATGGTACTGGAGAAGACCCATCCTGTAGCAGGTTAGCCTTCTCCGATAATATGCCTTTCTTTTGGCAGTCTACTACATTTTGTATAATTGAATTTTTGGAAGTTCAACAGTAACAGTCTTGTGAGAAAAGATGCTATCTATTTTTTGTCTATTTTTTGTGCAGATCGGTTACTGGCACCAGCATCTTGGATCATCTAGTTTATTATGGCATCGAATTAATGTCGAATGCACCAGGAACATGCAGATTTTGGATGGATCCCGAATTGGCATTGTATAGCAGAATGGATGTCAGTGGAAACTTGGTCTTGTCCAGAGTTCCCGCAACTCCAGTTATCAGATTGAATACAGAGTCAGATGTTGGGGGCAAACCTGTTGTGAATTAATTTGGTCAGAGCATGACCAATATTTTTGCAAGGGGCCAGGGTGCTGGGAAGGAATGTGCGTATATATGATTATCCATCGTGTACATCTTCGTCCGGTGTTAATATGACCGAACATTGTGTACTTTTTTTTTCAGTGGTAAAATTTATTCATTTGGATAATTAGACGTAATTCAAATACACATGAAATATACAAGAGAATTAATTTACCTACTTATAAGCGTAAAAATCATGAAAATTAGGTCTAGTTTGGATGCATAAATGGTTTCGTTTCATTTCATCTCATTTCATCATTACAATTTTTTCATAACTTTATATAAAAAATAAATGATAGATGCAGTTGTAGACTTGCAAGCGGCATGCAGTCACTTTAAAAAAAAGTGAATATATAGGAGACACACATGAGAAAAAGTTAACTTTTTTAACAGTGAACCTCAATTTTTTTAAAGCGATTGTACGCTGCTTGCAACTTTACGATTATATGTAGCATTATTCTTTTATTTAACCTTAAATGTCATTTAAAATTATCTTATATTATTTCACAATGCAAATGAGTCGTTTCATCCAATAAAATAGCTCTCCAAATTTCCAATCCCTGCTAGTGAATTTTTTAAATGCCATCCATTTCTTTCATTCCACATATACAACATAATACATAATGACACTATTTTACAAACGACAATAATGCGATGATTATCCTGAATTTCTCTTCAACTTGCCCCCTCAAGTGCACTGCTAATGTTTTTTTTTTATTTGAAAGTTGGTGAACCCTGCATTCATTAGATGTGAAAGAAGAGGTTACAAAGCTGGTGAGGGGACCAATTCAAACTCTTCTAGTGCTAGCAAATTAGCTGACTTTGCTAGACAATGGGCTTCTATTTTCCCATTTCGTTTTACATAGGAAGCTTGCCATCTTATTTGTGAGAGCATGTTCTTGGTGTCTTGGATGATCAGACCAATGCAATCTCCTCTCCCTCCATTACTGTTTAGAGCTTTCACAACCTGGAGGTTATCGCCTTCAATGATGATTGAGTTCGAATGCATGTATTTGGCAAGAGCTACTGCCTTTCTAGCACCCAAGGATTCTGCCAGATGAGGATCCATGAATGAGAATTTGAGAATTTTCTTCGTAGCTAGGGTTCTGCCCCTGTGATCTTTCGCAATTAGGACGATCCCTATCTTACTTTGATCCGTGCGGAGGTTGGCATTCCAGTTGATTTTAATAGTGCCTGGTGGAGGAGGAATCCAGATGGATCTGTGCTCTTCATTAGAAAGTCAGTTCTGTTACTAATCAATCTAGGCAGTTATGAAGTCTTCAAGAGCTTGAAGAATTGAAGAGGCTACTTGGGAAGGGTGTGTGAATGTGTCCTAAAAAACCCATCTATTCCTTCAATTCCATATGGCTTTAGAGATGGCTGAAAATTCCTCTAATACCTTTTGATTGCAGGTCTGTTGGATATTTGTGAAGAGAGCTATGAAGCTTTGCATTGATGTAGCTTTCTTATGGAGATTTGTGGGGCCTAAGCACCACACATAAGAAGCTGAGGGGCAACTCTAGAGTATGTGTAAGGTCCATTCTTCTTCTGTGTTGCATATAGGGCAAAGAGGAGTTTTAGTAATCCATTTTTCGAAGAGATTCAATTTTGTAGGCAAGGATTCAAGACATGTTCGTCATATGAAAACTTTGAGGGCACTTGGTACTTGCATTTGCCATAGGTTGGAAATGATTGTCCCTTCTTGTTTTCCATCCGTTGTATCTGAAGGTGGTAAGCCGATTTAACTGTGAAAGTACCATTCTTATTCCCCAGCCACATAAGGTTGTCACTTGCTTCGTGATGGCATATAGGAATTTTTGAAATGATGCTTCTGTTTGCTTCAAGGAAATTAGCTTGCAGAGTATCTTGTTTCCACATTTTTGTGTTCCAATTAATTAGATCATGGATGGTTGATTCTACACCTAGAGGCTGAGTAAGGGCTTGAGGTTTGTAAGTCATGGGTTTAGGCAGCCATCAATCTTTCCACACTTTGATATCTAAACCATCACCAACTCTTCATAGGGAGTCCTCTTCAATTAAGCCTCTTGTCCCACAGAAACTCCACTAGATCAAAGAGGGTCGAGCTCCAATCTTAGCCTGCATAAAATCAATTTTAGGAAAGTATTTAGACTTCAAAACTTGAGCTACCAGAGAGTTGGGGTGCTAGATAAGTCTCCATCCTTGCTTGGCCAATAAGGCTATGTTAAAGTCTTCAAAGTTCCTAAATCCGAGACTACTAGCCCCTTTAGCTTTCCCTATATGCTTCCAGGCAATCCAGTGAATTTTCTTCTCATATTCCATGAAATTCTACCAAAAGTTGCTCATGAGATTGTTCATTTCGAAGATAAAGGATTTAGGGAGTTTAAAAACTGTCATTGTATAGGTGGGGATGGCTTGTACTATGGATTTGAGGAGAGCATTTTTTTCCTACTTGAGTAAGGAATTTAGTTTTTCAATTACTCATTTTCCTCTAATTTTATCTAAGATGTGCTTGAAAGCTTTGTGTTTAGATCTCCCCACTAGGGCTGGAAGGTTGAGATAGTTCTGGTAGAATTGACTAGCTTGAGTTCTTGTTAGGTTGATGATATGGTTTATGGTAGCTCTTTTGGTGTTGGACCTAAAAAATAGAGCAGTTTTAGTCTTGTTGAATTTCTGTCTTGAGGTTGATTCATATAGGTTGAGAATGTTTTGAATAGTATTCTATTCTTTAGCATTTGCTCGATAGAAAAGTAAACTGTCATAAGCAAAAAAGAGATGACTCACTTTCACACTTTCTCTACTAATAAGATATCCAAGTAATTGATTTTCTGCTTCCTTTAAAAGAGTACTAAGAACTTCAACCACCAAAATAAAGAGATATGGAGAGATTGGGTCACCTTGCCTAATACCCCTAGATGGGGTGATTGGGGGTGGAGGACAACCATTAATAATCAAAGAATAAGTGGTGGAGGAGACAATTCATAACCAACTGATCCAGGTTGAGTTGAACCCTAATTTCTCAAGGACTTTTTCTAGAAAAAACCACTTCACTCTGTCAAAAGCTTTGCTCATGTCTATATTAATAGCCATGTGGCCTTACTTTCATTTTCCACGAGTAGTCATAGAGTGAAGGGCCTCAAATGCGATAATCACATTGTCCTGTATCTACCTTCCAGGTACAAATGCACATTGGGATTGAGAAATAATATGAGGGAGGATATGTTTAACACGATTAGAGATAGCTTTAGAGACCATTATATATATAACATTGTAAAGAGAAATGGGTCTATAATCAGAAATAGAGGCTGGTTTCTTGACTTTAGGGATCAAAACAATAAATGTATCATTCATACTTCTTACATTCCCTCTGTGATTAAGGACATCAGCGACAAATTTGGTTATATATTTTCCAACAATGTCCCAATGGTTTTGGTAAAAGATAGGAGAAAACCCATACGGGCTAGGTGAGCCGATTGGGTTCATCTGAAATAAGGCTTCTCTGATTTCCTCTTCTGAGTACTTACGGTTTAAAAATCTATTCATATCTTCAATAACTTTAGGTTGAAGTTTGCTAAGACACTGATCAATATTTGTAGGCATCTGTGAAGTAAAAAGAGACTGATAGAAATGAGTAAATACCTCAGTGATCTCTTGCCTGTTGGAAGTTTCATCACCGTCATCTTTGAGTATCTTTTTGATCTCATTGATTCTTTTCCTCTGGCTTGCATATTTGTGAAAATATTGAGTGTTCCTGTCTCCACATTTCAGCCACACTTGTTTAGATTTTTGTTACCATTTTAAGTTTTCTTTAGCCAAATGGTGAACTATTTCTCTTTTTCGGCTTTTGATTTCTTTGTTTCTTTGCCCTTGATTTACTTTTCGAATCTGAGAGAGTTTCTGGAGCTTGATTTGGGTTGCTTTAATTTCCTTCTTAAGCACATTCTTGTTCTAATTCTCTAGGGAGGCTCAACACTAATTGATCTTAGCATGAACTGATTGATTGTTGGAATGATGATTTAAGTTGGCATTGCTCCAACCTACATTAACAATGTTCTTGCAGTCACTCTGAAGATTCCATTTGGCCTCATATCGAAAAATTATTTCCCTCCTTCTATCCTTTCCCTCATCCTGAGTTGCTACTCCACCTTTGGACCAAGTTAGCCACAAAAACCCATGATTTGATGTGATGGCTGCCAGGTTAGAGAATTTGAATTTTTTGAAAAGATCAATCCATTTGGTATTGTCCAGGACTCGATTTGGTCTCTCTTTGATAAATTGGGAGTAATCTCTATTATTGCACCAAGTGAATTTCAATCCATCGTACCCAAGGTCATTGAGATCACAATCATCAATGTATTGCCTAAAGAGTTCCATTTGTTGATAAGGTCTTGTAGCAGCTCCAACTTTTTCGTCATTAGATAGGATCTCATTGAAATCTCCAAAACAAATTCATGCACAATTATTGGCTGGTTTTAATCTTCTCAAAAGGCTCTAGCTCATATTTTTCTTAGAGTTGTCTGAGTAGCCATAAAAACCAATTAATAGAATTTCTTGGGAGACTAACCCATCATAAAAGCTCATAGATATGTGGTGTTGTGAGTATGAAACTAGTGAAAGATCATCCCCTGTTTCCCACAAAAAGGCTAGGCCTCCACTTAGGCTAATGCTTTTAACAACAAAAGAAGCATCAAAGCCAAGTTTATTCCTGACTTTCTCCATTTTTTTTTCTACCACATTTGGTTTTAGAGAGAAATGCAAAATTAAAGAACTTAGAATTAACAAGCAAAAATAGTTCATTAACTGTTAGAGGGTTTCCAAGCCTCCTACAGTTCTAAGCAAAGCCTATCATGACTGTTGGTGGGACTGCTAAGCAGCCTCCACTAATTCAATATCATTGCTGCTACTAACTCTTTCTAACTCAACTTTTGTTTTCTTTGGTAGGATTTCATCCTCAGTATCAGCTTCATTTCTTCTCTTATTTGAATTCTAAGTTGACTGATTTGGATGTTCATATTCGTGAGGAGTATAACCTCTTACTCTTCTTTTCCAGGTAGATAACTTTTTGGTAATGGCTTCAATGTTCTCTATTGTGCTGTCTACCCCATCAGGAATACTGGCATTAATGGAATTGACCTTACCCTTTATATTTGCTATAGTAATTTTTGAATTTTCTGGCTCTGATTGTTTCAAGTTCTTTACCAAGTTACTATCCATGATCTCTTTTTCACTTTTGATAGCCTTATTAAGATTGCCCACTTAAATAGCCTTTCTTTGTTATGGACTGTGACTTGGAGTACTTGCCTTTGTTGTCGTAATATGTTGATTTTCTTTTTCAGGTTTGGTTTCCTCTTTCCCCCCATATTTCTTTGTTTCAAATATTCTTGAATTTCTTGGTTGAGCTTTCATCCATGCCCCGAATTGAGTGAGGTTGTTTTCAGAATCTTGATTTATGTCTCTTTGAATTTGGCAAGTCTTGAATCTGTGGGCAAGTGCTCCGCATTTAAAACAGAAGACTTGAAACCTTTCATATTTGACAGTCATCCAATACTTTCTATCATCAAGTTGAACCCATTTTCCTTTGGGAATGGGTTTAGTCATGTTTATTGCCACTCTGACTCTTAGGCAATTTCCTCATGCAGGGCCATTAGAGTCAAATTCAACTCTTATAACAGGACCTATTGCCTTGGCAATATCTTTGCCAATTTCTTCGTTCATAGAGGCCAGTGGTAGGCCATGTAATTGAATCCAAAATGATTTGAATTGGAATTTAATTTCATTGAGGGGGACTAATTCATCTATTTCTTGTACAGAGATTAAGTTGTGGTCAAAGAACTAAGGGCGTCCCCCTAAGATTTTGTCTTTGTCATTTAGAAATTGGAATCCTAGTAAGAACAAATAATCTCCTAATTTTTTAAATTTTACCCAGCCTAATAACTGCCAGACTTGCGACATTGTGATGCGGAAAGTTTCGCGATTTATGTTTTTACCAGACATAATTCTAGCAATGAGACATTGTTTACCTCGTGAATCATTGATTCTGGTACTTTTCTCGTTGATGATGAAGACTTTGCTTTCCTCTAACAAAAGTTTCAGTTTTTCCCATTTCCTTGATAATACTTCTTCTATTTGCCTGTTGAAAATAAGATGAGCTAGCATAAATGCGCGAAAATGAGGGAACTAGGATTCCTTGTCGAGCAAGGAAACGAAACCTTACTCCTGCTTTCTAAACGAAAGCGAACAAAGAAGGACTCACACTGCTAATGTATTTGTTTCATCATAAATTCATTATTAGTAACTTTTATAAAAATTTAGATTGCGTTTGGATATCGAAATGAGTTGAATTGATCTGAGTTCTACATAAATAGTAGTGAGTTGAGATAATTGAATGAGTTTCATGGGACTCACTCAGATGAATTTAAATCATAATTTTTAATTTTGTTCCATACCGGTCAGTATGACTTAAATATGTCGTATCGGTCGGCTGTTTGGTACAGAATAATGTGATGTTTCCTACCAGTCAATACAAAAGATTTTGTTTGAAATATCAGCCGGTACCAGCTGATATTTGTGTTTCGACCGTGGCGGATTTTGGCCTTTCACTTTTTTTTTTCATTTTTTGTTATTTGTTTTATCTCAATTCAAACTAGATAATTATATATATATCATATATATATATATCATATATTGATTATTATTTTGAAATATAATTTATATATGTATTTATGTATAAATTATTCTAAACCGGTACACGAAACAGTACTAATATTAAAATATTTTATTCCAGTGTCTTGATTAATATGCTCACTGATATGGTATTCAAAACATTGTTTAAAATATGTTTGGATGCTTAAATAAGTTTATATATATTTATAAGAAGATGTAAATTTGTGAGACTCACTTAATTATTATCTTCCCGCGCTGCAGATGGGCAATGAAAAAAAAAAAAAATTAAGCTCTTACTAGGCGTGACTGACAGTTATTATGAGAGAGAGAGAGAGAGAGAGAGAGAGAGATGGCGGTAAACAAAAAAAAACTAAAAATCTGATCTGACTGGGTAAACAAAAAAAGAAGAAAAATCTGGAGAGAGTGAGATTTAATCGAAAGCCTGCGATTTTGTCCCGTCCTATAAAGTACTCTATAGTACATAAGTTCACTGAATTATTTTCAGCCGAGTTAATTTATTGTGTTTAAATGATTAAATAAGTTTAAAGTATACTATACTAAATGCAGTTTAAAGTATACTACATGATTAAATGAGTCTCTGTTTTCATTTTAAGAAATGCACAAGAGATACGCTTTAGAAGGCAAGTTAAGAGGGCAACTTAGCATTTCCCATCCAATGGATTCACCACCCGTTTGGGCATCACCCATGCAATACGAAGCCTATTAAAAATCTCAAAGCATATCCTTTACCATGAGAAGTGGACCAAAACACCAATCCATAATAAGTAGATCGCGCTTTCTCAAACTATGTTTAGTCATAGTTTTCTCACTAGATAACCTTGTACACCTTGAGGGGCCACTTTACTTCTCTCTAAATGCTTTTCCAAGGAAAATCATTAGAGGATTGGGTTAACATAACCTTAATTATAAGAAAAATGGACATTTATAACTAATTATTTGCGATAAAAATAATTATTTACAATAAAAATAAACTCATTTTAACTGCTGATCGTAAATAAATAATTTTCTTATAGTATTTGTACAAAGACTTGATTGAAAAGTTTTTATTCCAAGGATGAATCCAAAGGAATCTATCCTCCACACTGCTCTCCATATTCAACGCTTGCAGCATGCTATAAAAATCTGAGATAATCCCCACCTCCCAATTCTATACAGCTACAATGAACCTTACATTCCTCTGTAAAGAGTCATTGGAAACCCTTCCCAAGTAGAGATGAGAAATTTATTACTGATTTAAATAAAAGAAATGAAACAAATAGTTATATAGGGAAACAAATAATTATATAGGAAACAAGTGGAAGTGTCTACATTATTAATCTTTAAACTTCTAAATTATGTAAATTTATTTTCATGACTTCTCAAATATTACCTTTAAACTTAAAACAACAAATTTATGGATATATAATAATAGTAATTATAATATTTAAGGAAAATTATAAAAGAATAGAGCTGATTAAGTAATTGATGGGTGACTCAATAAAAACAAGAGAATATGCTTCGAAAATTACACAGAGGAAATTAGAAGAAAGAGGTATATAGTAAAGAAGTAGAAGCCTGATCTAAAACATTTAAACTTACAAATTAAATAAATTTATTGGTAAACAAATGAATTAAGCACATGAAAATTAAAATTCACATAATGATCATGATCGCCTTGTTAATCTTCCTTCACTTTGTGATATCAGCATTTTGATTCTTTTCTTCAACCGTCGTCTCTGATTCTGCTTTCTTGATCACATTCTCTCCCACCACCTTTACGGCCTCTACATATAAGGAAGTTAGTTGATTAGAATAACATCTTATTGTGAAACAACATGAAAAAAGAATTAAAAACTTAAATCACTTCACAAATATTATTTCTAATTTTGTTCAGATTTTGGCACTCATTAGAAGAAAAAAGAGTATCTGTAACAGATTATTTACGATAAGAATGACTATATGCAATCAAAATAGACTCATTTTAGCATAAAATAAATATTTTTACATGAAATAATTGACCACAAATAAATAATTTTCTTACAGTGACTTAAACTTGAATCTACGATATTGGGATGACATGATAAAATATTGTATGGTAACGGAAAACTTCAACAAGTATTAAAATGCATAGATAAAATATCTAAGTCTTCAATATAAAAGTAAAGAGTTTAGGGATGTTGTTGTAACAAGTTTAGATGATGTCAAATTCTTATAAGGGCCATAATTAATGTCGACGTTACAAACCATTTTCCTTATCTGCTTCCTTTCCGGCAGCTGTCGCGTTATCTATTATTTTTTCATCAATATCTCCTTCTTTCACTGCCGTGTTTTCATCTATCTTCTTGGCATCCGCCGCAACTGCTGCCCCGCCGGAGTCCTTCTTGTCTTCATTTTCGGCCTCAAGTTGTTGTTGCGGCGATGAGTTTGTGGTGTTAATATCTGTGGTGTTTGCTTCGGGGATGGTTTCTACATCTTTGCTCGTCTTGGAATCGGGATCATGCTTGGATGAGCTGTGGCTGAGGATGGTGTTTCCGGCGGCAACTTCTGGTTTTGATTCCCCACATCCCATTTTTTTGTTAAAAATTGGAAAAGAATTAATAAAGAGATTGCTCGATCAGATGATATTGAAGGAGCAAAAGGGTGTGTGTATGTATATATATATCTGATAATAATTCTCTCGATCCCTTGCTTATTTGGTGGATATATAGAATATTGGAAAGAATTTAGACTGAGAGTTTGAATTGGTGTAATAATTTGTTACTGTTTTGTGATGTTGGAATGGCTTGCATTGTTGTGATTTGATGTCAATGCTTTGGTAAGAGCCGAATGTTACGTTGATATTGGAATAAACAGCCTTTAGATACATTTATTGGGAGGGTTTCATGCATGCATGCATCTGCATTGCCAACTGTATAAAACGAAAAAAAAAATAAATAAGTTGAACAAATTTTCTGTTTGGTTCCCATCAAACTTTTCTAGATGTTTGAAAACACAATAATGCTTTAATTTTTCTCCCTGGCGGCCTCTAAAAATGGAATTGGCTGTTTGTCTTAAATTGGAATTTCATTTCTTTTTATAGAACCATTATAAGTAACATAAGCTGGTCCATGACAGACTGGCCTAGCTAGCTGTTGAAATCAGAGTAATTAATTACTTTTTTCTAGAAAAAGAAAAAAGAAAAAAAGAAAAAAATTATTTTAATTTACTCTATTTCAAACTCAGCTAAAAATAGCAACATATAACTTCTATAAAATCTCAATAATTAAATTGGAAATATTATGATTTGAACTTAATAAATCTTCCTATATATTATATTACAAATTTCAAAATACCTGAATCTAATATTAAGAATTAATTAGAATCCTCTTCATTTCCTATATAAATGTACTAATAGTTTATATGAGGTTATGTCCCATAAGTGACTATCTTAGGAGACCAAGTAAATTGCTTTGGAATTGCTTTGTGGATGAATTTGGTAAAAGTAAATTGGAATGTTGCAACTGTTAGAAATAAAGAGGAAAATTGGCAATAGGGCCTAAATATGTATGTTTAAATGGGGGTAAAAATGATAAATTATATGTTGTTGAATGGTGTAGGAGATAATAAGTAGAATTTTTCTCATAGGAATGTTTCTATTTCTTTCTATTCACTGTATTCAGTACATTGCTTTTGCAGAATCTATAACTCTTTATAATTACTGAAGGTTTATTAATTTCTTCAAAGAAAAATAAAAAGAATGAAAATCTTTTACACTACACACAATTTCACATGACATAATTTAATTTGCAATATAAATATATAAAAAATTTGAATCTTATAAATCAAATTATGCTAGGTGGATGTATGTCTGGACAAATCAAATACTACTAAAATGAAACATGTTATTCTCTTGTGCCTTGAACTGTCGACTACAAAGATACTCTGCATTGGATGACATCTACAATGACGCTATTCATTTCACTATTGTTGATACTAGTTAAGCACTAGCATTAATTCCATCAAAATTTTCCTTCAAAATTTGATGAAAGATACAAGTTAATATGAAGGATTACTATTCAAAAACCAAACTAAAAGAACTTTTATTTTATTCTCCCCACTTTCTTTTACTCATTTTTTATTAAATCTGACAAAAGCTTTTGATGAGTCCAATGTAGAATTTTTTTGGTATTTTCTTTCCATCGAACTTGTACTTTCCATCAAATTTTGAAGGAAAATTTTGATGGAACTAATGCTGGTACTCAGCCCCTCATTGCATGTGCAATAGGATGGTTGAGAAGCCTTTTGTTGGCTACTAAGTACTAATCTTTTATTCCAAGCAGAAATTCCCCGGTAAAATGTAGGTTGCCCATTGGAAAGAATAAGCAAGAAATCTCCTTTAATCAAGTACACTTATTGTGCATAGACCCACAACCATTGGTCTCAATGATCGATGTGTATACTTGCAACCATGAGTCTGAATGCGAGCTTGGATGAGCATAGATTTTGTATAATTTTTAGTATGATTATTCATGATTTGACTGAATGTAAATGGGTCGGATGGATGGATTGTGAGTTTGAGAACCCACATGTAGGGTGGCAAACAAGCGGGCGAAGAGATAATAGGGACAAAAAAGACAGACTAAGACAGGTAGCAGCCTTACTTCTATCAAGAAGGGTGGGGTAGCACAACCTTGCACCTATATTTTATCCACACCTTTTGTCCCTTTTTTTTTTGAAGAAAACATGTGTACTTTCATTTCAACTAGAATCAACCATTACAAAATTTATCTCGTAATAGAAGGGAAAACAAATCTGATGGACTATCCTCTATCCATACTATTTCCTTATTTTGTCTATTGCACCTTTAGCCAACTTGTGTGCCACCTTATCCCATCCCTGTATGTATGTTGTACTTTCCATCTAGTTCTATTAGTAAACACCACCACCCTTAAATCTTCATTTAGTCGACCATACCATGCCCAACTCTCCTCTTCACTATTCATTGCATCTGTAACAACCGAAGCATCCCCTTCAAACACTACTCTAGAGAGCTCAATTCAGTACACAATTCCATTGCACGCCACAGTGCATAAATCTCAAGTATAATCGAATTACTAACTTTTTCCCTTGACATACATAAAGAAGCTAGTACTTCTCTCTCCTCATCCCTTATAACAAACCAGCTCCCATCTTCAAAGTCTTTTGATCATAGGCTACATCCCAATTCACATTCACTTCATTTTCTTCTGGTTTCTTCCACCTAACATTCCCTCGAGCAGGTTCTATTACTGTCTGCTGCCCCATACTCTCCTTTTGCACCCTCTAATATTCTTTCAGGTCTTCCATGGTTTTTTCAATCGCTATTCTTGGGTTTAAAAATTGGTTATCAAAGATTACCTTATTTCTTCTCGGCCATATGTTCCTCATTGTCACTACAACTAGCTCTAAATCCTTCTGTTTCAATTTCTGCACTAGCATTTTCTAGATTGAACAAAAATTCCTCTCATTGCCATTCCATTTTTGGACAGGATTAGAAAATTCTGCCCATACATCATTTGCAGCATCACAGCTTCGAAGTGAATGGCAAATAGTTTCAATTTCTTTGTTATCAATGGGACACAAAGGATTCTCAACTACCCTTATTCTTGTCAAATTCTCATTTATGGGGAGACAGTTATCAACAGCCTTCCACATAAAGTATCTGACCACTACAGGGACATCCATTTCCCATATTACCTTGCATCTCGAGTCTTCACTTGTAATACAAGAGGGTTCTCCTTTATCCCTTCTCTTTAAGTCTATATCCAAATGAAATGTACTTTTGACTGAAAAAATTCCTTTCTTTGTAAACTCCCATATTTGCTTATCACTCAAACCCAACTTGCTAAGAGGGATCTTACAGATAGTATCAGCTTCTTTCACCAATACTTCCTCAATCAGATTTTCCTTCCACACGCCTCTCTTAGCATCAATTAGTTCCTCTACTCTTGTACTTTTATTTAATATCTTCACATTAGCTTTTACTGAGCGCCATGAGGATAATGAAGATACCTACTTATCTTTCCAAATTTTGATTTGCTTTCTATTTCCTACTCTCCACCGTCCACACCATTCCCTTTTTTAACAACCTCAAAGAACTCTACAATCCTCTCCACATCACAGAAGAGCACCAACCCAATTTTGGTGAAAGCAGATTCTGTTTCTTGGAGTATATTTCCTTCAGAGTTCTTGCAGATAGAGACCCAGAATTAATCAAAATCCCCAACATTGCTTAGCTAGCATAGCCCTGTTAACACCTCTCTGAAACCCATTCCCCCTTCTCCTTTTCCTGCCCCCATCCTTTCCCAACTTTTCCATTGTATTTTCTTTTCATTTTGCTTTTGACCCCACCAAAATTTAGCCTATCATTACTGAAATCTCATAAGTGGCAATTGCTTGGATTACAGCCTTCAATAACACCTTCTTTCCAGCTTGAGACAATAACTGGTTCTTCCAACTATTTAATCTCTGTCACACGTTTTCTTTAATTCCTCTAAATCAACTGTATTTGGATCTCACACGTTTTCTTTCACTATTATTATACAGCCTTGCTTCAACAGCCTCCAATATCTGCATTTTCACATGCTACTTTGTGTTACCACTGAAAACGCTGAAATTTTCTGGTTATTAAGACATTGACCAGATGCTTCCTCATGCAACTTCTATATTTTCTTAATAATCTTCCACTCCTCCACAGGAGCTTTACAAAAAAAGGATACAGTCATCGGTAAACATTAAATGGGTCACTGATGTCCCTCATCTAGAAACTGTAGCTCCTTTTAATTCACCTATCTCCTCTGCTATATTGATTAAACTTCTTAAATTTATCAAAATTGAGTATGACACAGTCGATGCACAGTTAATAATGAGCTTGATCCACTGCTCATAAAAGCCCATCTTCCTTATTACTGCTTCCAGATAAATTCACTCTACACGATCATAGACGTTTGATATGTCTTAACTTTACAGTCATACTTTCCACCTTTTCTTCCTGTCTATTATTTACTGTGTGCAACAACTCATAAGGAACCAAATTATTGTCAGATATTAGCCTTCATCTAATATAATCACTTTAATAATCTTTGGCATCGCCAACTTCAATCTGTTTTTGCAATAAACGTATGATTCATTAGTAATAATAATATATTCATTTGTGTAAAAATAAAAAAAAGTAATAATAAAAAAAAAAAAAAAAAAGGGACAGACCATGAAATACAGCAAAAACATGACCTATATTTGAGTCCAAATTCAATATTTTTTAATCAAATAAAAAGATTTTGATTCCCGAGAAGTAGTAATTTATGGTCAATGCCTGAACTTTTTTACTTTGTTTTCACTTTGAGGTAGCAGTTGAAGGTTGGGTCCAATCTAACATTGATTGCACAGACATCCTCACGTCCCCATATTGGGCCCTACAACTACCGAAAGAGTAATGGGCAATTTCTCTAGAACTTGGTATAATCAACAAACCAAGGAACACTTCTTTGGAAACTGCAATGTCCAGTGATGTCATCTCCCAATCAATGTGGCCGTTTCAATGCCACCAAAAATATTTAGTTTTATTTTTAAGATTTAGTAGTAGATGATTAGATGGATAGGCTGGAGATATGGATCGGATGTGTTTGTGGCCAATGGGAGGAGAAGATTTTTGCTACAAAAAAAAATAAAATAAATAAAAATATTAATATTTGTGCTGTTGGTTGAGAAAATCTAACCAAGAAAGCAAGACCATGTGCCATGTGACATGACTTTCCTTGTTGGAGATTCTATCAAGATGAGAGTGCGTCCTCTTAACTGTTCGCCAAAATGCCCACAACGATTGCTCGAATGCATTGCTCTCTCTCTCAGTCTCCTATGCTCAATGTATCCCAATTCGCTCAGATTGCGGCGCCCTGTCGCTTTATCTTTAACTCACCTCTGCCAGTCCCATCTTATCCCCTCTCTCTCTCTCTCTCGATCTCTCGAGCTTAGATTTAGAATACCATTAAATGATCAATAATATTTGCGGGGCGTAAAGTGTTGTTTATTTATTCTGAAAAGTTGGTAATTATATAATTTATATAATAAAAAAATTAAATTTTTAAAAAAGATTGTCCAGAATTTGTAGATAGCATTACACTTATTTAGTGGTATTAATCAATCAATCCGATCCATCCAGTCAAAGTAGGTAAATGGATCAAAATTTTCAGTCTTATCAATTTTTTGACCACTAATTATCGGTTCAATACAAGATTTATAGACACTAAGATCGAACTGAATTTTTTTCATTTATAATTTATGAGAAAGAGATTGATCGATCTAGAGTTCGATCCCATTTATAACGAACGTTCGATCCAGAGGCGAAACCAAGATTTAATATTTGGGGGGACGATCGATAAAATGTGATATATAAATTTTAAAAAAATAATTATTAGTGAGAGAAATATTACCTTTCGTTGTTATCAAACTTTTTAAACATATAAGTTTTTGAATTATTCTAGATTTTTTTAAAAAATCATTTATTCTTAACTTGTTCATATTTTTTATGATTTGAAAAAAGAAATTATAGATAAAAAATAAATATAAAAAATTTCTAATAACTAATAATATATCGCTGTTAGATTTTTAACAATCTATATATCATAATCATACCATTAAGTTAGAGTGAGTATAATTAATTAATTTTAACAATCATATAAATTTACAATTATTTTTTTTAGAATTAAATTGTTAAAATAATTATGAGATTAGGTGAGTTAAAATTTAAATTTTAATAAAATTAAGAGTTAAAATAAAATTATATGTATATTGGGATTTAAGAGAATAATTTTAATAAAAATTTAGGAGGAAATTTTTAATTTTTTTATAATTTGAGAGATAATTATATATTATATATATGTAAATATATATACTATATATATAATAGATCGATATTTTAGAAAATTTTGGGAGGGCTGTAGCCCCCTCAACCTTGAACATGGGTCCGCCCCTGGTTCGATCCAGTCGATATTTTCGACCCGAACTGAACTCCTTATCCCAATGACTCTTGTAACTTAATTATTCAAAAGTGATACAATGTTCTCTATATTAGTTTGCAGATATAATTTTCTTTCCTCACCTATTGCCAGTTGATGTCATGCTAAAAATACTAATCAAAAGGATAAAATAACATTTTTGACAAAAATTTGATTATATAAATAATATAATCTGAACTGTCTAAATATTAGCATAATATAATTTGAGATGAATGATAATTGAAAATAGAACAACAGTTTTGATATACAACGCAATTTGTTAATTAATTTTCATTTTTAGGATTAAAATATAGGCTTGTAATTCAGGTAACAATATTAAAATAAAAGCAGGGACTAAAGGGAGGCTGCTCCATTGCATCATTGCTTGTCGACGACGGCAGGAGCCCCCCTTTTTCATTGAGGATTGCTACAAGCAAACGGAAATTCATCCCATCTTTCCAATTCTGGAAATTATTTCCTTCACCTTCGTTGCCTTGCCTTCCTTCCTTCCTTCCTAAATCTGTCTCCAAGAAGACCAATGGAAGGCTCAGCCAACGAACGCCTCGATTTCGGGAAGATGGGCTACGGGTACATTGCCTCACATTTCCCATTGATTACACATTTATTGGCTTTGGCTTTTTGCTTTTTGTTATAAGAATTTACGCGGGGAGTCGATAATTTTGACAATTTTACCGGGTGGGTTTTTATTTTTTATTTTTATTATTTGTTTGGGTTAGATGCAAGCATTACAGAAGGAGATGCAAGATTCGAGCTCCCTGCTGCAACGAGATCTATCCGTGTCGCCATTGTCACAACGAGGCCACCGTATGCATTTATTATTTCTATGTATCGCACTATATATGTTCACATAATCACATTAATTCTTGGTTTTTCATCTTGTTTCCACGTCAGACATTTTGTTCTTGTGATTCTCTTGATCTGGGTGTTGTTTAATTTTTGTGTATTTGATTTACTAGAGCTTGTTGAGCAACCCCTTTGATCGGCATGAGCTCGTTCGACACGATGTTAAACAAGTACGACTTTGTCTATGCTTGTTCGTCTTTTCTTTTGTAATTTCATGATTTGTAAACATTTCCGTGAATCTAAGAGGACTTTGTGTTGTTGTTTCAGGTTGTTTGTTCAGTTTGTGACACAGAGCAGCCGGTATGTGTTTGTCTGTAATGTTGTGTAAAGCTTTCAGATTCCTTTTCGTTTGAAATATCTTAACTGGTTTCAATGATACTTTTCTTCCTGTTCTAGGTTGCTCAAGTATGTACCAACTGTGGCGTCAATATGGGGGAGTATTTCTGCGAAGTTTGCAAATTCTATGATGACGATGTAATCATGCTATCTCAGATTCAATTACCTGAATGGGGAAAATAAAGAATTTTTCTTGTTTTTTGTTTGTATCGATAGCAAGTATTTGGCACTTGAGTTTATGTCCCTTGATTGTTATTCTTGTGTTCTTTTTATTGATCCAAACTGTTATTTTAACTAATCTCAGACTGAGAAAGGGCAGTTTCATTGCGATGATTGTGGAATCTGCAGGTTAGTAACCTGAGCAGGTTTAGTGTCTTTATAATTGAAGCATAATGAATCGATGATACAAATGAAATTGGGGCCTGAAATTCTTATTTTTCTACAGAGTTGGTGGTCGTGATAACTACTTTCATTGCAAAAAGTGTGGTATGCGCTTCCTCCTCTGTAATTAGTTAGTTTTCGTTCTTATTGGTTTTGTTTATCTAGAATTAGTTGTACAAAGTAGCATGCGATTTTCTTTGTTGTCTGTTAATTTCTAATGATATTCTGTTAAATCGTACTTACCATTTCCTGTTTTGTTTTGCAAATCCTTTCTTTTTGTGTGTATGATTGATCAGTTTTAGACTTCTAGTCACATTTGATCAATTTCCATACAGGAGCATAAATAGGACAGTATATGCTCTTTCCCTAATACTAAACAGGAAGTGTAAAACTTTCCCATTTATGTTCATGTTGATGTAGGATAATAGAGAATAAGACTAAAGAAATAGAATAGAAGCAGATAGAGAAGAGAAAGAAACCAGAAAGTAGAAAGAAGAAGAAGAAGAAGATAGAAAAAGGAGGAAGAAGACAGAAAAGGGGGCTGAGAAAATACGGCTGCGACAAGCACCTCAATCTCAATGATCCAAGTCTGAGTTCTAGGTTACCAATACAATCCTTTAAATAGTAAAATAGCAAACCCTAAATAAACCCTAAAAGCCAATGGGCTTTGGCCTAAGCCCATTATTACAAGTCTAAATAAATTAAATAAAACATAAACAAATAATCCCAAAATAATAATAAGAATAATAAAAATAAATAAATGATGTCCTCATCACATGTCCTCTTGTGTCTGGGCTCTTTGCCATTGAAGTTTCAATTTTTTTTTTTTTTTGGCAATGGGTTTAGGGGTTTCAACCCCTGAATTTTCTACTGTGTCCCCAATGGGACAGGTGGAGGTGCATTAGATCAAAGGGCCATAACTCGGTGCTTGATTGTTAGATGGATCATACCAGATAAAAAATTTTGCACAGTGTGTATTTTATATATTTTCTTTTGTTAGGTTGAAATGTTTATTTTCATCCGTTATTCTCATTCTTTTGAAGTATATTTTTCAAGTTTGAAATATTCTCCTCTATAATGTTTTGCAAGAACACAGCGTCTTGCTATGCAGTTGGTCTGCGTGATAACCATTTGTGTGTGGAGAACTCCATGCGGCACCACTGTCCAATATGCTATGAGGTGTGTGCTTCATACTTGATATAGTTGTATGTTGAACTGGAATTGTTTGCAACTAGCGTATTTTTCTTCTTTTGCAGTATCTTTTTGACTCACTTAAAGACACAACTGTAATGAAATGCGGCCACACAATGCATTGTGAATGTTACGAAGAGATGATAAAGCGTGACAAGTAAGAAACCCTGTTTTTTAGTGCTTTAGTTATATTTGATTACATGGAGAAACATTTCTATTTTCTTCCAGTTATTGCTGTCCCATATGCTCAAAGTCTGTAATAGACATGTCTCGAACCTGGAAGAGAATTGATGAGGAGGTAAACTTAATCGATTCAAGCAAATCTTATAGATTGTCATACTTGATGTGCATATTTTCAGAAACAGTAATGTGCAGGTTGTTTTTACATACAGCATTTGTCTGACATAACCTAAACTTTCCTAATTTGATTATGTTGTCAGATAGAAGCAATCCTCATGCCAGAGGATTATCGATACAGGAAGGTGCTTACTTTTCATTCTTGCTCATCTCTAATACTTTGTGCTACATTTCTAGTATCCCAACATTTTGTGGATTTTAAGAAGGCTCAATCAGAAAACTAAGAGGTTCACTAGCTAGGTTATAATATGTTTACTTAATGTACAGTTTTTGGCTGTAACTGCACAACATGCATTCTGGAAGAATATATAAACAGAGCAAAATGGTGAAAGAGGTTAATAACTGAGAAGGCAACCGCTTGATACAGAGTAGCCATTCTAAATTTAAAATTCCAAAAACATAGAGCACCCACCATATTCTTCATCTGATATAGAGCACCCACCAACATTTTGTGGATTTTAAAAAGGCTCAATCAGAAAACTAAGAGGTTCACTAGCTAGGTTATAATATGTTTACTTAATGTACAGTTTTTGGCTGTAACTGCACAACATGCATTCTGGAAGAATATATAAACAGAGCAAAATGGTGAAAGAGGTTAATAACTGAGAAGGCAACCGCTTGATACAGAGTAGCCATTCTAAATTTAAAATTCCAAAACATAGAGCACCCACCATATTCTTTGTCTGATATTGGATTCTGATAAACTGGAATATCCCTATAGATCGTTCTTGTAGGAACAATATTCCGTTTGGATGTTAAGAGTATCTCTCAATCAACTGTGATCTCAATCAACTGTGAATAATAGTGAAATAGTTTGTGAATAGTAATGAATTGTTTGTGAATAGTAGTGAAGTAGTTGGAGAACAATTGTGTTGCGAAACATACTCTAAGATGCAAAGGTTTTTGCAGGTCTGGATACTGTGTAATGATTGTAACGACACTACCGAAGTGTACTTCCACATAATTGGGCAGAAATGCAGCCATTGCAAATCTTATAATACCCGCTCAATTGCACCTCCAGTTCTCCCTCAATGATCGGATTACAATTACAGGAATATATATATATATATATATATATATATATATATTCAGTCAGGTTGGCAAATTTAAAGCGAGCCCTGCGTGTTTAAACAACAGAAGGGGATATCTGATTGCTTGTTCCATCATTATATAATGATTCAAATCATTAGCATTCATATTTTTGCCTCAGAGAAACTATTCTTCTCTGGAAATATCTTCCTTCGATTATGGACTAAGAACCAGCAAATGAGCCTTTTGATTGATGTAAACATTATATATACAGCAAATTATGGAGCATTGTTCCCCAATACATGATATCTAATAATGCATCGACTGTTTTCAGTATTAAAGTCAATATGAGAACCTTGATCGATGTCAGTGTGTATATAGAAGGAACTTCTGTAATGAGTCATTCTTAGTGCATGTTTGAGATTGCAGTAGAAAATATAGCTTATAGTTCTAGGATTTATAGATTATAATTTAAATAATAAAATCTATATTTCAAGTGTCAAAGCCAAATTAAGATTGTTTTTAAAGCACACCCACAATTGGGGGGAGAGATTTGGTTGGTTTGAACCCAAAAAATTGATTGGACCGGCCATTTTAGATTGAATCGGACCGGATCAAGATTGGATTTAGTCGGTTTCAGTCCAAATATTATAGGACCGAAAGACATTCGGTCTGGTCCTGATCCCAGTCCAGAGCTTTTTCATCCTAGACTGGACTGAATGAATAATACAATATTTTTTATTATTTATATATATTATTTAGTATCAAAGTATTATTAGATTCTTTAATGTATAAATATTAACTATAATATATAATATTAGTATATATTAATTTATTAACATATTATAAAATTTATAGTATAAAGACTGAGTGAACCGACCGAACTGGGTTGGATTGAAATGGACTAATTTGATCCGATTTTATGGAATACATGATCTAGTCCAAACTAGGAAAATCTTGGATCGAATAAGTTCGATCCAGTCCATAAAACTCTCTTAAGACCGACTGGACCGGACTGAACTCCCCCAACCCACAACCACATTCTCCAAGGTGAAATGCTAAACTCACACATGAGATTTTGACTTGAGATTCTAGCAAATTTTCATATTTTTATTTAGTGATTAAGAACATATATATATATATAAATAATTTTATAATTTTTATTTAAATATTTAAAAATGTTAACAGATATATAAAAATAAAAGTAAAATAAATAAATTTTGTACTAACGAATTCATCATGTGTAGGTGTTGAACCACTTTTCTGAAAGTAAATAAGACCGACTTCATCAATATCCTTGATTCCTTTGATGAGAAAAATTCCTTTTCCAATTCCCCCCGCCCCCCAATTTCATTATCCTTTCTTCATCAAGAGAGATCCAGCATAAAATGTCAAACACTGTTGAAAAGACCTCAAAAATAATAAAAGTCTGCCTTAGGAAAAGCGGGTGAAGGACGTTGAGTCACCGCCTAGCAGAACAAAAATTGTGATGGCTAGTAATAAGAATAAAAATAAAAGAGTCAATTCAGACTAAAACTCTTAAAATTGGTTCAATGTTATGAACCAACTTTTCAACATGTTTTTTCGTTTTTCAAAAAGTTGGATGACCACGTTTATTTACCGCCTATTATTTTGATAATTAATTCGAATTTAATTTCCGCACTCAAGCCGACTTTTAAGCCCAATATCAAATTCTCTTCGATTGGGTTTATTTTATTATTATAATTTTTTTTAAATTTTTATATATTTTCTTAAATTTTCATATAAAATATAATAAATAATTCAATTTTTTAAAATCTCAACACACTTATAATATTAAAAATTAATTTTTTAATAATATTTTATTTAACTCAACTCAGTTCAGTTCAATCTGACATCCAAACGTACCCTTAAACTCTCTTTATATATAATACATATATATAAATTATATGTATGAGCCTTTAATCATTTATAAAATGTGAATTTCATTATTTGAGTAATAAAAAATTCTAGATATTTTTTTGTAAACTTTTTTACAATATTATTTTTCTTTTAATTTAATTACACGTTATCAGTACAAAATTTTGTCGATTTGGAAATTAGTGGTCTTTTACTTTAAATAAGTTTTTTAATATAGTATTTGCAGTCCTTCAGATGAATATACAATGTTATATTATTGATTATTATTTGATAAAACTCTGCGTTTATTCTTATAATTTTGTGAATATATTTCTTAGATACACATATTTATTTCTATTATTTATATACGTAGAAAATGTCAAATCTTACAAAATTAAAATTTGTTATTCTTGACATTTCGGGAAAAAAAATTATTATTTATCTTGAATCTTTGATGAGATTTATCTGGATATGATGAATCTAGAAAATACAATAAAAGAATAAAATCACGATTCTCTGCAGAACTGTGTTGAGTATCTCACAATGAAATATCTTCTTATTTTGTAATATGATTTAAGGGAGAGTTATGAGAGCCTAAAGACTATAATCATCCCAAAAGCTCGTTATGACTAATTATACCTAAAACTGCAAGATTTAAAAAATGTTAGTAAGTATAACTCTGCACTATTTAAAATAAGCTCAATATTAAAATTATGCAAGGAAAAAGTCAATGATGATGATAAACATATACTATTTTTCATGTATCGATTATACTCCTGCAGTAGCAGTACTAAGAGCAAAAGTTCAAAATATATTTTGAATTTGTATTTTGTCTTCTAGTAGCTGAGTAAAATAATGAGTTTTTGTTAAAAAATATTAGTCACATCCTATTGTTTCCACACCATCCACTGAAGTGTATTGGATTTACATTATTTACAAAAGTGAATGGAGCATCATTTCAAAAAAATCGATGGCGTGGACATAGTAAGAAAAATTATAGAAGTGTGGATTCCAGAAACAACAACACTAAAAGGAATAATAATATAAATACACTGTATCACCAGTAGTGGTCCAACTTAGAGAAGGATAAAGGCTCTCAAAACAATTCTTCATAGAAAGATGAATATGGATGTCATAAATATGGTATACAAATTTCTACATATTATAGTCAATCTTTTTTAATATTTTGCGATGTTTTTTTAAAATAATAGAAGTTTTATATATTTTGTAGAATCATGGATCATACTAATGAACTTTTTCGTCTCTGAGATGAATGATAGAGATGTATGTCTGGCTGATAGTGTTATAACTCACACAATTATTAAAGATAATAAATATTTTCAAAATTCAACACTAAGTAAAGCCTATGTCCATACCATATCAGGTTCATTGAATCTAATTGAGAGTTCTAGAAGAGCTTATATTGTGTTGCCTAATGACATCAAATTTTGTATTGATCATACTCTATTTTTTTCACAATCTAAAATAAATTTATTGAATTTCAAAAATATACGTCATAATGATTATTATATTGAAACCACCAATGAAGACAGTTAAGAGTATTTCCTCATTGCTAAAATAATTTTGCGCCAGAAATAGTATTAGAAAAGATGACTGCTCTCTCTGCTGGATTATATTATACAAAAATGAGAACAATTAAATTATATGTGATAATGTACCAGAATTGAATTGACCCCAAAGTATTTATGACTTGATATGATTGTCTTGAACATCTGGGATCAATAATGATAAGACAAATAATTAATAATTAATATGAGCATCCCTTAAAAAATCAAAAAATAATTTTATCCAATGAATATCCATACTTTACTGGTTCTCAAGATAAATTGATTATTAAACCATCTCTCTCAAATGTTGTTATTGAATCTCTATCTTTTTTATAAAGGATTTATAGGAATATAAGTGGGACTATATATCTATCAAGTGGACCATTTAGATATTTTATAGTTTTAATCGATGCATCTAGTCAATTGTCACATGTTTGTTTACTTTCCACTAGAAATATTGCATTTGCTAGACTTCTTACCAAAATAATTAAACTACAATGCAATTTCCTGACTATCTAATTAAGACTATTCGATTGGATAATGTATGCGAATTTACATTTCGAATTTTTGATAACTATTGCATGTCAATAGGAATAGATGTTGAACATCATGTTGCCCATATACAAAATGGTTTAGTTAAATCATTGATAAAAAAACTTCAGTTAATAGTTAGACATTTATTTTTGAAATCAAAACTATTTGTTTCTGTTTGGAGACATGTTATACTTCATGCAGCATCATTGATTTGGATTAAACTATCGGCATATCACAATTATTTTCTATTACAGCTTGCATTTGGTCAACAACCAAATATTTTTCATCTTTGTACTTTTTGATGTGTTGTGTATATTCCAATTGTGCATCCACAACATACAAAGATGGGTCTTCAACGTAAATTTGGGATATATGTTAGTTCTGATTTTCCATCTATTATTAGATACATTGAGCCTTTTACATGAAATATGTTTAAAACACGTTTTGAAAATTGTTATTTTGATGAATCTACTTTTCCACCACTGGGTAACGAAAAGTCGGTGCCTGAAACACAATAAGAAATTTATTGAGAAAATAAAGTCATGTCTCAATTTGATCTTCGTACAAATGAATGTAAATTGGAAGTTCAAAAAGATTATCCATTTGCAAAGGGCTACAAATTAATTATCGGATGTATTTATTAACACTAAAGGTGTAGTAAAATCACATATTCATGTTGTTAATGCTCTAATAAGGATTGCAGTCCTTGAAAGATAAATTGTAAAAATAGCAATAGATAAATCTAAGACATGCCTGAAGCATAAAAGACCTATTGGTGTAAAAGATAAAAATTTTCGAAAGAGAAATACACAGAATGAATTTTGTATTCCTAAAGAACCTATACCCACAACACAGGCCACAAGCATAATTAATGCTCCTGAATCGAACAAATATTATATTGCAAAATCTCTTGAAAAGTGACATCTTGAAGAGGTATTTCATAAAATATATTCTCCTGAAGATGAATAAATACTTGAAAATAATGAAATCTCGATACATTTCATGAGTACTGGAGAAATTCTGAATAGAAACAAAATTGTTGTCGACAACGTATTTTCATATAAAATGGCCATTGAAATTACCAGAAGTAATCAAAAAAGTGAGCCAAGAACCATCGAAAAATGTCGACGTAAAAGTGATTAGCCAAAATGAAAAGCAGCTATTGAAGCTAAATTAAACTCGATAGCAAAGCGAGAAATTTTTGGACATGTTGTCCAAACACCAAAGTGTGTAATATTTATTAGATATAAGTGGATATTTGTACGAAAACGTAATGAGAAAAATAAAATTGTGTAGTACAAGGCAATGCTTGTTATACAAGGTTTCCTGCAGAAATCTAAAATTGATTATGAGGAAATATATTTTCCCGTTATGGATTCAATTACATTTAGATTTTTGATTAGCTTGATAGTAACAAAAGGAATAAATATGCGGTTGATGGTTGTGGTCATTGTAAATTTATATGAATTATTGGATCATAACATATATATATATAAGTCCTTTAATGATATAAAATGTTTGAATCATCTAATCTAAGTACATCTGAAGTATGTACTCTATTAAGTTATAAAGATCTTCATATAGATTAAAGCAATCCATACGCATGTGGTATATTTACCTCATCGAATATCTATTGAAAGAAGAATTTGAAAATAATTCTATATGTACATGTGTTTTTATTAAGAAATCAGAATTTAGATTTTCATTATTGCAGTTTATGTTAACAATCTAAGTCTTTTTTGAACTTCCGAAGAGATTACAAAAACAGCTACATATTTAAAGAATAAATTTAAATAAAAAATCTTGGTGAAACATCGGCTTGCAACACGAGTATTTGCCAAATGAAATTCTTATTTATCGGTCAATGTATACAGAGAAAGTTCTAAAACACTTTTATATGAACTAAACTCATCCCTTGAATACTCCAATGGTTGTCCTATCACTTGATGTGCAAAATGATCTATTTCATCCTTGTGAAGATGATGAAGAAATATTTGATCTTGAAATACCATATCTCCGTGCAATTGGAATCTTGATGTATTTTGCAAATTGCACTCGGTCTGATATTGCATTTTCAGTTAATCTACTTGCAATATATAGTTCTGCACCAACTCAAACTAGATACTTGTTGGTTGGATATACAGATGCAGGTTATTTTCTAAATTTACATAGAGGTAGAACTCAAACTAGATACGTGTTTACTTATAGAAATTCTGCAATATCATGGAGGTCTGTCAAGTAAACACTATCTACTACCTCTTCAAATCACTCAAAGATCACTACAATTCATGAAATAAGTCGATAATGTATTTGACTAAAATTAGTGATTTAACATATTCAATAAAAGTGTGGTCTTCTCATGATCAATGATAGTCCAATAATTTTATACAAAAATAATGTTGATTGTACCACTCAAATTAGATAAGCTTACATCAAATGTGACAGAACTAAACATATTTCACCTAAATTTTTTTAAACTCACAAATTTTAGGAAAAATATGACATTGATGTCAAGTAGATATGATCAATTAATAATCTGACAGATTTATTCACCAAGGTATTACCAGTTGCGACATTCAAGAAAATTGTATAGAATATTAGAATGTGAAGATTTAAAGATATCATCATGCACTTTTCAGGGGGAGTAAATGTCTTGAAAATTTATACTAATTGTATTTTTTTTCCTTTGCTAAAATTTTGTCCCATTGGATTTTCTTTTACAGAATTTTAATCAGGCATTCTTAAAATATTTAGTGGTACACATGAATACTGTACTATTTTTCCTTCGTCATTAGTTTTTATTCTTATTGAATTTTTTCTTGGTAAGATTTTAATGAGATATATTCTTTATAAGTGGTCATCCAAGAGAAAGTATTATGAACCAACATTTCAAAAAGGTGGATGACCACCATTTGTTGACCGCCTATTATTTCAATAATTAAGCCGAATTTGATTTCGACACTCAAGCCGACTTTTAAGCTCTATATATATATATGAGCCTTTAATCATTTATAAAAACTTGAATTTCATTATTTGAGTAATAAAAAATTCTAAATATTTTATTTTATAAATTATCTTGTAATATTTTTTTTCTTTTAGTTTTGTAACATTCAACAAATTCATTGGAGTTGGAAGTCCATTCATAAATCAACTAGGTGAAGTAAATGCACTTTAGTGATTGTCAAATAGGAATATATGTATAAAGAAGTATTAGGCCCCATCTGGGTAGTGAGATGTAATGAGATGATTTTATATAAAAGTTAAAAGTTGAATAGAATATTATTAAAATATTATTTAGAATTTGAAAATAAAATATTATTTTTTAATATATTATTTTAAAAATTGAAAAGACTGAATTGTTTATTATATTTTATATGTAAATTTAAAATGTTATAATAATGGTTTCTATATCTAAAAAAAGCCAGCCTTAGTTTGGATTTAGGAATCATCTTACCTCACCTCACCTCACCTCATCTCATCTCATCTCATTTCATAATTACAATTTTTTCAAATTCCAACATAAAATATAATAAACAATTTAACATTTTCAAATCGTAAATAAACTTTTTTAAATCCCAAAATAATAATAATATTAAAAAATAATATTTTAACGATATTTTATTCAGCTTTCAACTTTGATCTAAAATCATCCCATCTCTTCTCATCTTTGAATCCAAACAAAACATTAATGTTAGATACAATTTAGGATATACTAGCATGCGTAGGTTTTTTGAAGAAACTGATGCCCACCATAATGAAATGGTTTTTTTATATATATTTATATATAATTATTGGTATTTTTTTTCAAATAAATTAGACGAGGCTTGCTCATTTTAAAATTGTATAGATTATTTTTCTATTCGAACTTGTAAAATATATCCCTCTTTATTACACATACTAACTTATAAGGTACCCTTTAGATGATACCTCTCAAACCCAACTCCAAAGTTTTAACTTGGTGTGAACTAGTACTCTTGAGCGAGAGTCGAGTGAATCTCCCTATGTAAATCTTGCTCGAGCTAGACGTCGAGTAAGAGTTAAGCGAAATTCTCTGCCTAAATCTCATTTGAGCCAAGTGTCGAATGAGTGTCAAGCCAGAGCTATAGCATCGAGTCACATCAAGCCACGCCTAAAAAAATCACATTTTCACCAGGAAATCAAGCCAAACTTAACAAATCTTCACCTTGACTTGAATTCGTTAAGCCTAAACAAAATTTATTCTTCACAAAAGACCGGCCAATTCCCTCTATCAAATCACAAAAGGGAATCACCAACCCCTAACATAATATCTATCACTGAACAACTTAATTTCCATACAAAAGTTTTCAATACCATAAACGATTTGACTAAATCACAAGTTTGGTTCTAATGAAGAATCAACATCTTTACACAAACAGCAATACACCACTATACAGACTACTTACTTGAACAATAATTTTTGAATACACACAAATACTACCAACAAATATTCTCTGTCAAAGTAAGAACGCCACAAAACCTGCATGAGCATATCTCAAAGGTGGCCAAACTGCATTCTCTATCTACTAGATAAAACTATAGACTTGCTCTCATTGTGTGCCAGTGACAAAATCATAATCAAAATCAAAAGCATGTTTGATCTCAATAGCATGATCTAGAGTACCACGTGCACTTTATTGTGAAGTTCTTCTAACAACTCCACTTTCTTGCTATAACTTTGCTCTCATTTCCTGTGGAAACAACAACTGAAAAGCAAATTATAAAAGTAGAAAGTTCACCCAATAGCAAGCTGTGTTGATCACTTTACCCAACTCTGTAGACAAGTTTGACAAACCCAAAAGCATACCACGGGCTCTCATACACAAGTCCATGTCATTCCATTGAACTATTTTATTTATGTGGAATGAGTCCAACTATATGATTCGAACAACGCTCTACCTTCTTGTTTGTAGATCACTAGTCTTCTCAAATATTTGAACACATCAAACACATCACAAATCTAATAAACAAATCCAAAATCTTTCTTAAATGATCATCAATAAATATGAGTACAAATAGGGCACAACATCACACAAGATGTATCCCAAAAATCAAAAAGAAATAACTGCAGGAAACCTGATTTACACTACTTCACAAGAATACAATGTAAATAAAAATAAATCAAGATTTTCTATCTTTTGATCACACCAAGAAAAACGAAAAAAAACTGCCTACTCATAAATGACCACACTCGTTCGGCATAATCACATGTGCTATAAATGAGTAGTAACTGAATTTGAAACATCTGAAGATACTCTACCAAACATTGTACTGCCTTGGAGAAAGTAAAGACCATCTGTATTCTTCCTTGCCATTATCACCGAAGAGCTCATGTAGACTCGGATGACTCCACCTACAGTTCAATACTGGTAATCAAAGGAAGCAAGAATGCCCAAAGATATGAGATTTTTCTTCAAAGACGGAATATACCGAACATTAGACAAAATTCTAACGGTTTCATCATACATCTTAATCTCGACTAAACCGATCCCAACAATATCACAAGCCATATCATTCCCAACTAAAATAAAATCACCGTCGACTAATTCGTAGGTAATGAACCAATATATCCTACAACACATGAAATATAGAAACTGAATCCATTACCCACTTGTCACCAAAACGATCGCAAGGGCCGCTAACTGCTAGGACAATATTAGAATTGTTAAACTGTTCTTCAATGCTAATAACATTGGAGGAACATTTATCTTCCTCCTTGTTTTTCAATGTAGAGCACTCATTCTTCTAATGATCAAATTTGTGAAAATAATACATTTAACATTTTTCTTGTTAAATTTAGAGCTACCATTGGAATTATCCCTACCCTTTTTCGAACTTCTCTCCCAAGATCTATCACTAGAGGAATATTTCACAAACAAACCATTGGCTTGATTATCCATGCCTTGTACACCTAATTTTGTTCTTAATTCCTTATAATTCAAAACAGATTTCATATCTACCAAGGAGATGCTTAGTAACCTATGAAGGAATTTCGCAAGTCAAAGAATCAAAAATTTATATTCTTACGCATGAATATGAAATGTTCAAAATAAATGATGATGAATTTATCTCTTCTATGTATACTAGTTTTACTAATATTATAAATAGTTTGACATCTCTTGGTGAAGTTTATTTCAGCTTGGAGATAGTAAGGAAAATTCTCAACTCCTTGCCAAAACGTTGGGAATCAAAAGTAATGGCGATTCTTGAAATTGGAGATCTTAAAAAACTCAAAGTAAATGAACTCATCGGGTCACTTATTACCCATGAGTACACATTGAAAAGAGGAGAAGAAGAAAGAAAGCAAAAGAAGAGTTTGATACTCAAAGCCATTCCTCATGAAAGTGAAAGCGATGAAGATGAAGAAAGCGATGACGAAGAGATTGCAATAATTACAAGAAAATTTAAGAGATTCTTAAAAACTAAAGCTTCTCCAAGGAAACCTTTCAAAAAATCTTCCAACAAAAATACAGGTAAAAATGATTCATTCATTTGTTATAAATGTAAAAAGTCAGGACATATCAAGGTAGATTGTCCCCTGCTAAAAAAAGATCGATACAAAGGCAAGAAAGTAATGAAAGCTACATGGGATGATGATTCAAGTAGTTCAGACAACGACGCAAGTAATGAAGAATCTGCAAATCTTTGTCTTATGGTTAAAGATGATCTTGAGGTAACAAATCTTAAAAATCCCTCTTATAAAGAATTGTAAAATGCTTTGGAAGAGGTATATGAAGAATTTGAAAATTTGGGTATTAAGTATACCGCTTTGAAAAAGAAAAATTCTTCTTTAATAAATGAAATTGATGTTTTAAGAAAAGAAAATATAATTTCAAAAGATGAAAATGATGAACTGAAAAAGAAAGTAGCTGATTTAGAAAAGATTGTTGAAAATTTCACAAATGAAAAAAAAAAATTCGAAAAACTTCTTGGTAATCAAAGATGTGTTTTTGATAAGGTAGGTTTGGGATACATGCCAAAAGAAAAACTCAAACCCTATAAAAAAAATTTTGATAAACCCATTAAATCAAAACCAGATTTTCAAAATTCTTTTCTTAAAAATAGATTTGTCAAAGAAAGACATTATTACAATCACTCAAGTTCTTCAAGTATGTTACATGTTATTTGTAATTTTTGCAATAGAAATGGTCATAACTATCATGCTTGTCCTATTAGAAGAAAACATACAATGACTATTAGGGTTATATGGGTACTAAAGAATCTTATTTCTTCTAATACTAATAAATAAAGGACCCAAAGAACATAGGTACCAAGAAAAATTATTTTAATTGTTTTTGTAGGTATGCATGAAGTCTTCCGTAAGTAAAACAAGATGGTTTTTAGATAGCGGATGCGCAAGACACATGACAGGAGATAAAACTAAATTCATTGATCTCACTTCTAAAGAAGTAGGACACGTGACATTTGGAGACAACTCAAAAGGGAAGATCGTGAGAATAGGTAAAGTTGGTAATAAGTCTTCTCTCATAATTGAAAATGTTCTATTTGTTGAAAGTCTAAAACACAATCTTTTAAGTATAAGACAATTATGTGATAAATGATTTACAGTTACCTTCAAAAAGGATAAGTGCATTATTTTGAATAATCGTGATTGTAATGTTTGTTTTATTGCTCTTAGAAACAATAATGTTTATACAATTGAATTTGAAAAAATTGCCTCACAAGATACTATTTGTTTATCAGCTCAATATGGAAATAGTTAGTTATGGCATAGAACGTTAGGTCATGCAAATATGGAACTTATTTCCAAACTTTCAAAAAATGATCTTGTGAGAGATTTGCCAAAAGTAAACTTTTTTAAAGACAAAATCTGTGATGCATGCCAGTTTGGTATATAAAGAAAAACTTCTTTCAAAATCAAGAAACATATTTCTACTACTAGACCTTTGTAACTAATATACATGGACATTTTTGGACCAAACAGAGTTGCGAGTCTAGGAGGAAAATATTATGCATTTGTTATTGCTGATGATTTCTCTAGATATACTTGGGTCATCTTTTTTGCTCATAAAGATGAGATACATAATGCATTTACCAAGTTATGCAAGAGAATTCAAAATGAAAAGGGTTATACTATTTCAAACATCTGAAGTGACAGGGGGAAAGAGTTTGTCAATTAAGATATTGAGTCTTTTTGTGATGAAAATAGTTTTCTGCATAATTTCCCTACTCCTCGAACTCCTCAACAAAATGAGATAGTAGAAATGAAGAATAGATCTCTTCAAGAAATGGCAAGAACAATGCTTAATGAAAATAATTTACTTAGTTATTTTTGGGTCAAAGCGGTAAGTATTGCATGTTATATTATAAATAGAGTTATGTTAAGGTCTAAATTAGATAAAATTCCTTATGAGCTTTGGAATGAGAAAAAGCCCAACATTGGCTACTTTCATGTATTTGGATGCAAATGTTTTATACTCAATGACAGATATAATTTAGGAAAGTTTGATGCAAAATCTGATGAAGGTATCTTTCTTGGATATTCAACAAATAGTAAAACTTATAGAGTGTTCAATAAAAAGATTTTGACTGTACAAGAATCTATGCATGTAATATTTGATGAATCTAACCCTCTACTCTCTAAGAAATCTATTGATGAAGAATCATAAGGTACAAATAACACAAATAGTCTCAATCTCGACAAAGAGAATACAATAGAAGAAGTCCAACATGGAGACATCAGGAAAGATCATCAAGATTTAGTACAAGATGTAACCAAATAGTGGAAACATGTGAAAGATCATCCAGTGGAACAAATTCTAGGAGAACCTTCACGAGGTGTAAGTACTCGATCATCTCTTAGAAATATTTGTAATCACACTGCTTTTTTATCTCAAATTGAACCCAAAATATTGATGAAGCACTTATTGATGAATCATGGATTCTGGCTATGGAAGAAGAGCTAAATAAATTTGAAAGAAATAATCTATGGACACTTGTTCTTAGACCCAAAAATCATGCTGTTATTGGAACAAAATAGGTTTTTAGAAATAAGAAAGACGAGTCTGGAATCATCACTAGAAACAAAGCTCGACTTATAACCCAATGTTTCAATCAAGAGGAAGGAATCGATTATGATGAAACGTATGCACCTATCGCAAGACTAGAAGCTATTCGAATGTTACTTGCATATGCATGTTATAAAAATTTCAACCTTTTTCAAATGGATGTTAAAAATGCTTTCTTAAATGGTTTTATAAATGAAGAGGTACATATTGAGCAACCTCCAGGCTTTGAAAATCATATTTTTCCTAATCGTGTTTTTAAGCTCGCAAAAGCATTATATGGACTTAAACAAGCTCCTAGAGCTTGGTATGAGAGGCTTAGTGGTGTCTTGATTGAAAAATATTTTTCAAGAGGAAAGATCAATACAACTCTTTTTATCAAATATGAACAGGATGATGTTCTTCTAATTCAAATTTATGTTGATGATATAATATTTGATACTACTAATGAAAATATGTGCTAAGATTTTGCTAAGAGCATGCAGGAAGAATTTGAAATGAGCATGATGGGAGAACTTAATTTCTTTCTTGGATTGCAAATCAAGCAAGTAAAAAGTAGAACATTCATTAATTAGTCAAAATATATTAAAGAGTTACTTAAAAAGTTTGAGATGGAATGTGCGAAGGTAATTGGAACACAAATGAGTCCAATCACCAAATTTGATAAAAATGAAAGCAGTAAATCAGTTGACTCAAAGGTATATCGAGGTATGATTGGTAGTTTATTATATTTGACAGCTAGTAGACCTGATATTATGTTCAGTGTATATTTATGTGCACATTTTCAATCATCTCCAAAACAATCTCATTTGATTGCAGTCAAGCGTATTTTTAGATTTTTTGCCGGTACCATTGACCTAGAGTTATGGTATCCTAAGCACACTTCTTTTGATCTTATTAGTTATTCAGATGCGGATTATACTGGTTGCAAAATTGATCGAAAAAGTACTAGTGGAACATGTTATTTTTTAGGTCATGCACTTGTTTCATAATTTAGTAAAAAGTAAAATTCTGTTACATTATCTACTGCTGAGGCAGAATATGTGCTGCATGCAGTTGTTGTGCTCAAGTTCTTTACATGAAGCAACAACTTGAGAATTTTAAACTTATGCACAATCATATTCTTATTAAATGTGATAATACTAGTGCTATAAATCTTTTAAAGAATCCAATACAACATTCTAGAACCAAACATATTGAAATTAGATATCATTGTCTTAGAGATCATGTACAGAATGACGATATTGTATTAGAATTCACTAGTACACATGATCAATTAGCAGACATTTTCACAAAACACATACCAGAAGATAGACTATACATGATTAGAAGAGAAATAGAAATGATGCATGCCATGAATATCTGCTAGATATTTTTATTTCATTGTCTCAAATGACCTACAGAAACTTGAGACGTTTAGCTTCATCATTCAAATGCATTTGTTCTTCATAGATCACCATGTCATCCTTATCTAAAGGATTAGGCAATCGAAATAAAGAGGCAAGTAAGGATTTTAAATCTTTATTCTGTTGCTTTAAGTCTACTATTTTTCTGTTAGACTCTTGAACAAGTCGTTGAAGAACATCGATCTTCTCATTAAGCTTCTCTATCTCGCGGGTTTTGGACTGCAATCGAGTGGAAAAAGCGACAATGGACGATGAGTATCGAGTTCCAAGACTCACAAGCTCGTAAATGGCATCATGATCTGATTTATTAGCCAAATCAGTATTTTGTTGCTTTATGGCACCTATGACAGATGCAGATATAGATTGACCACGAGAAGCACTGAAGGAAAATTGACGAGCCATTAAAATTTTGTAAAGTGAGAATAAAGATGAACTACAGCAATGAAAAGAAAATTTGATGCAGATTAGATAAAACTAATGATTGCTTTTATAAAGATGGAAATAAGTAGAAGACAAACTGTCATCTCTTCAAATCTTACTTAGTCAAACTTACAAGATATACTGGATGCATATAGTCAAAAGTTACCGAACTAAGCCAGCGAGATTAATTAAAATTGTCCTTGTTTCTCTCATGAAACACTGCCATTATCTGCTGATATTGACTCTGTGCTTGAACTTTCACTTGTTCCGATTCCTCTATTCAAAATTTCAGAACACGAGCTAACTCCGTCAAATCTTTATTTTCTTGCTTTAACCTCTTATTCTTTCTACCTTTATTTGTAAGTTTTTGATGCAGAACAAATATTTGATTGTTAAGTCGATCAACTTCATTTGCCCTCGCTAGTAATCTCCGAGACATGGTCGTAACAGAGGCAGCATATTGAGCACTGAGAGTTCTTGACGCTGCAACAACCTCAGAATCAATCCTACCAGAAAAATGCATCTCTACTTCTATCATGGTGTTGACAATCTCAGGAGAAAAAATGACTGGTTGAGATGGTTCCTGATTCAAATCAGGAAGATTATTAGACGAATTTTTTTCGCTATTCTATCGTTTTAGATAAATAGATACTTGATCAATAAGCAATGTGAGATTTGTTTTAGCATTCAGTGGATGAAAATGGTCATTTAAACAGAAATCGAAAACCTTCAAATCTCTACGTATCTTATTTGTCAACAACATCAAACAGATTTGAATATCCTTCCGTACCGAATTGACAGAGCTAGGCCTCCAGCCTTTACAATTTTTGTCAGACACGGGAGTTAGGCATCAACCTTTGCAGTTTTTGTCGAACACACGTGGCTCTGCACCGAATTCTCTACAGTCTCTACTAACGTACCGTTTTATTTGTCTATTGGTTATTGTAGAAAGATGTCTTATTGAGCTAATTATGATTCCTTTTTAATGATGCCAAAAGGGGGAGAAGTTTTAGACGTAAATATTTAGATTTTTAACTCTGTTATATATGCTGGAATTATGTTTATCTATTGCTTGAAAAACTAACGCATATTCTCAGGGGGAGCTTAAGCATCACTGCAAGTCTCAAAATTCTACTAAGTATTTGTCATCATCAAAAAGGGGGAGATTGTTGAATCCAAGGTTTCAAATTTCGTATCTACGTGTAGATTTTGATGATAACAAATAAATTAAAGTCTCAAACTCAAATTATTTACGCAATAGAGTGAAGCGTAGATCAAGTATAAAAGAACAAGTCTACAAATGAAGCTCATAGATTATTTTTGTGCATCTCTTGATAAAATTCGAAATTGGATTAAGGCTCCAAATTACTTTTTTTTCTCATAAAACATCAAATTACTTTTTTCACATATGCAAGACATTTTTAAATGTCTTAGTTTTGAAAATTATGTTTTTCACATGTGCATAACATTATCAAACAAAATAATTTCGAAAATTATATTTTTTATATAAAAATTTAAATTTTTAAGATGATTGATTATCATATTTGACATGTGCATATTTTGTTTGAAAGTCTTGAAGGGGGTGGTGTGTTTTTTTGACAAATGTAAAAGGTAGATGATTTTGTTTAAAAATCTTAAAGGGTGGTTGTCTGTTTTTTTGACAAATGCAAAAGGTAGATAATTTTGTTTGAAAATCTTAAAGGGTGGTTGTGTGTTTTTTTGACATATGCAAAAAGAAGATGATTTGGTTTGAAAAATAAATCATGCTCATTTTGTCATGTATGAAAAGTAAAAAATTAGGTTTGATTTTGTTGAAAAATAAATGGAATTATCTTTGACAAATACAAAAAGGAAATGCTTTTATTTGAATTTTTTGAAAAGTGAATAATATTCTTATTTGACATGTGAATCTTTTCAAATTTGAAATTGAAAACTCATTTGCCTATAAATAGCTCACTTGAGTTTTGCAAAAATAACAATAAGAGCTTACACATCTATTGCTAAATTTTGTATCATTCTTTCAAAACTCTCATTCTCTCTCTTTTCTAAAATTTTGAGCCTTAATTCTTGTTCTTTTTTAGAGAGATATAGGTTGCGCTGTATTATTTCTATCTCACTCATTGAGGGGTGTACTTTGATAGTCTACCCACTATCAACTCTTGTATCAATAAGAGGGTGTGTATAATCTTTGTGTGTGTAGAAGGTGTTCTATAAAAGAAATAGTTGAATCACCAAGTGTGAGGTGATTGAAAGTGTAGAAGGTGTTCTACACGGATTCTTTGGAGCGGTGCTGCTCAAAGGTGTAATAGGTTTCTATCTCCACCTAAAGGAGATTGAATACTAAATTTGGGATCCTCAAGGGGTAGTTTGAGGTGAGGATGTATGGGCTGAACCTCGTAAAAATACTGAGTTTGTTTTTTCTTACCCTACTCTTTATATTTCTTGCTGCTTTATATTTTGTTTATATTTTATATTGTGTATTTGATTTATAAGTGTTAATTTTTATAATATAACTCAATTCACCCCCCTTTTGTGTTAGTCATCTGGGCAACACATCATATCCTTCATTTTCATATATTTTCAAGACGAAAAAAAAAAAAAGATTAGGGTTCTCGAAATTACCTTTGGACCTTTGGCGAAAGGGAGAAATATCGAGGTCTTGGCAACAACGGTAACAAAGTCTCGACGATGATGGCCTGCGGCTGCGACAATGATGAGAGGCAGTGCAATTTTGGGAGCTAGGGTTCAGTGATTTGGTTAGAGACAGAGAGTGAGAAAAAGACGAGAGAGATGAGAGACTGAGAGAGTTCGATTCGGGGGAATTTAATTGATTTTAAGTTGTTTATATAAAACGACATTGTTTTATATAAGTAACTTAATTTAAAAAAAAAAACCCCAAATGACAAATCCCCGCTATTTTTTAGTCATATGGGTTTTATATATATATATAAATAATATAGATATATTATATATTTAGTATATAATAAATGTGGAAGCGGGGGTGGAGTAAATGTGGAATGGGGGGAACCCCGCCCCCGCCTGCTGGACGGGTGAACTCGACCTCGCAAGGCGGTGCGGGGCGGAATGCGGACGAGGCAATGGGTGCAGATTCCCTCTGCCCACCCCTAATATTATATTTAAAATGTTTTTAAAGACAATTGCAATAATTTTAAAATATATATAATTATATGCATGAATTTTTTAATAAAAACTTTAATTTGATGATTTTTGAAAAAATAGACTTTCAACCTTTTTAAATGATTCAATCATTTTTTATAAATTTATCAAACATGTCATTTTTTAAAAATAATTTTTAAATAACTAAAGCATTTTTTAAATTTTAAAACACAATCCCAAAATCATTGTGAAATTGCGGCTACTTCTTTTCTCATGAAGTGAAAATTGCGGAATCCTTTGTAATCGAATGAGATGTACCTCCTTGTGTTTTCTTTCTGTCCGCAAGTAACCAGCAACCAAACACATTTTTTTTCTTTTCTTTGAACACTAATGCATAACCTTGACATATATAAAAATCAAAAATCAAAAATCAAATCAAATAAGATAAAGATGAAAAAATAAATATAAAAAATGTGTTCAACATGTGAAAAATATTATCTAATTAAATCATAATTCATAAAAACTTCAATTTGATGATTTTTGAAAAAATAGACTTTCAACCTTTTTAAAAGATTATAGCATTTTTTATAAATTTATCAAACATGATATTTTTTAAAAAGAATTTTAAAATAACAAAAGCATTTTTTAAATTTCAAAACGCAATCCCAAAATCATTGTGAGATTGCATATGCTTCTTTTCTCGTGAAGTGAAAATTGCAGAATCCTTTGTAACCAAATGAAATGTACCTCCTTGTGTTTTCTTTCTGTCCGCAAGTAACCAACAACCGAACACATTTTTTTTTTCTTTTCTTTGAACACTAATGCATAACCTTGACCTATATAAAAAAAAAAATCAAATCAAATAAGATAAAGATGAAGTTTTTATGGAGGTTGCTGATGAGGAGGATGCCGTCGATTTTTTGAACAAAATTGAGAGCTTGTATATGAAGAAGTCACTCACCATCTGTCTGTATTTGAAGCAGCGATTATACACTCTTAAGATGAAGGAATGTACTTCTATTTCTAAACATCTAGATGAATTTAATAAAATCATTTTGGATCTGAGAAATATTGATATTAAACTTGAGGATCAGGATCAAGCCTTAATATTGTTGTGTTCATTGCCTGCTTTCTTTAATAATTTTGTTAACTCAATATTGTACGATAGAGATACCATCTCCTAGGGCTGAGCAAAAATCCAAAGATCCGACTCCGACTCCGACTCCGCCTCGACTTTGCTCCGACTCCGATTTGTCGGAGTCGGAGTCGGAGGAAAAACTCCGACTTTAATCGGAGTCGGAAACAGAATCGGTAAAGGAGTCCTGCCGACTCCGACTCGGACTCGGACCCGACCCGATCCAACTCCGACATATCGACTCCGATTTGTAACCCGACTCCGACTATATATCCGACTCCGACTCCGACATTTTGCATATAATTTGAAAAAAAAAAATATATGTATTTTTCAAATACAACTATTATAAACAGATAATTAAATTAATTATTGTTTCCAAATAATTTGCTCAGAATAAGTCATATTAATTATTATTTCCAAATAATTTACTCATAATATAATAGACATATATAATTATAAACACTAATATATTAAGAATTACTAATGTAATAATTTGTAATATTAATATATACAAAATTAAAGACTAACATATAAGTAGTGATGTATTATAAGTTAATAAATAATAAAATATCATAATGTTGATAATTACTATTGTATAATTTTATAAGTATAAACTTATTCAAAATAATTTCTTAATAATATAATAGACATTTATTAAGACCAAAGTTCAAATCTTAAATTTTAAACCATTAATCTTAAATCCTAGGCTATTACAACCATAGATTGATAATTAAATGAAATAATAGTATGTTGGATAGTGTATAAATATCAATGTATGAGCCAATGTACATTAATAGTAATATCAATGTATTAATACCAATGTGTTTTTAAAGACTAACATATAAGTAGTGATGTATTATAAGTTAATAAATAATAAAATATCATAATGTTGATAATTACTATTGTATAATTTTATAAGTATAAACTTATTCAAAATAATTTTTTAATAATATAATAGACATTTATTAAGACCAAAGTTCAAACCTTAAATTCTAAACCCTTAATCTTAAATCCTAGACTATTACAACCATGGATTGATAATTAAATAAAATAATAGGATGTTAGATAATGTATAAATATCAATGTATTAGCCAATGTACATTAATAGTAATATTAATGTATTAATACCACTGTGTTTTTAAAGACTAACATATAATTAGTGATGTATTATAAGTTAATAAATAATAAAATATCATAATGTTGATAATTACTATTGTATAATTTTATAAGTATAAACTTATTCAAAATAATTTATTAATAATATAATAGACATTTATTAAGACCAAAGTTCGAACCTTAAATTCTAAACCCTTAATCTTAAATCTTAGACTATTACAACCATAGATTGATAATTAATTGAAATAATAGTATGTTGGATAATGTATAAATATCAATGTATTGGCCAATGTACATTAATAGTAATATTAATGTATAAACACTAATGTGTTTTTAAAGACTAACATATAAGTAGTGATATATTATAAGTTAATGAATAATAAAATATCATAATGTATCATAATACTATTGCATAAAGTTTAAGGAATTTGTTTTATTTAAAAAACTTATAATTATTTAAAATTATTTTTAAATTCCATTTACTAACATAATTTGTTTCTTTAAAATTATTTAATAAACTTTCAGTTTCATATTTAATTTTATAATAAAATAATATTAGTTCTACTATTTATTTTGAATTCATTATATTAAATTTTTACTTTTAATTATCTATTTTTATTTAATTTATTTATAAACTTATTTATAAATTTAATATATACCGTTAGATCTAGGTTTAACCTAGATCTAACGGTATACATTAAATGCATATATATCCTATTACGGATTACCTACCGATACAGCGCCCCTCCCCTCACTTCTCATGCTCTCTTCCTTTCCTCGGTGTCTCGGAGCTCCACTGCGCACCTCGGAATTTCCCCCCCTGCCTGCTTCAGCTGTTCAAGAGTTGCTGCCGGAGCTACTGTTGCTCTCCTCCAGATCAATACCGCTTACCGAAAGAGGTTAGTTCGTATAACCCACATGCTTATTCCGTTATTCGTGACTTTGGTCTGGGTTTTGGATTTCGATTGATTTGCAATGGGTTTTGGATTTCGATTGATCTGCAATGGGTTTTGGATTTCGATTGTGGTTAGGGGTGAAATGCCACTCGAACCCAGAGCTAGCTGGTTCTCCCCGAAATGCGTTGAGGCGCAGCAGTTGACTGGACATCTAGGGGTAAAGCACTGTTTCGGTGCGGGCCGCGAGAGCAAGATAACTAGGTTGTATTTGTAACTTGTTTCTCGATTTCATACCCTTGTAAGCACCGTCCTCATCTCCCCTGTTTTTGTCAAGAATTGGGTTATCTTAATGTGGGAATAGGAATTGACTCTAAATTTGTTATTAGTTAGTTTGAGAAAGGGAGATGTGGAATTTGGTATCTTGAAGACTATTGGGAGGAGATTACAGAAATGATGGCAGGTATGAGAGTTAGTTTGAAGCACATTTATAGGGAAATAAACTCGTGCAGATTATCTTACGGGCATAGCATCTCGGAATGTTGCAGGGGTATGGAGACAGATCATTGATATTCCACATTTGCTTAAAGGAATTCTTAGATTGGGTAGATTGGATCTTCCTTATATAAGAGAATAAGGGCAATGAAAGTTTGGATGGGTCTTGGAAATTCTAGGTGCTCCAGCGTTTACATTTTGCTTACCAGAGGCGTCAGATTTATATGTAATTTTTCATTTTTATGGTTTATATAGGAGGGACGTCAGGGAAGACTAGCAGAGCCACTTATATTTTATGGCTTTTCATTTATTTGTATAGGTTGGTTTATTTGAATTGGTGCAGGTTCGTTTATTCATTTATATGTATAGGATTTAAGAATTGGTTGTATTGTCTGAATAATGATTTGAGTTTGAGATTTTATTTGCACTTGGGTTTGGATTTAATATATTTATTTGTAACCTCCCAAGTGTTGTGTTTGTTTATCACAGTATTCTTAAAGTATTAATAAATTTATGATAAGAACTACAATTAAACATATTTTTCAACTATTAATTAATTATTTGGAAAGTATTGTTCCTATTACTATAATATTATAGAAAAAGATTTATGCTTGCAAGCTGTTATATATAAAAGACACCTTAAATTAGCTCCACCCACTCATCCTATTCAAGTTAAGTCATCTAATTTTGATTTACAATGAAATATATTTTTATTTCCAAATGATCTCATCTCTAGCACTTGAATCCTTGATGTTAACAAAATTAAGAGAAAAAAGAAATATTTCTAGCATATGTAATGGTAATGGTAATGGTAATGGTCCAATGGAGTAGCTCTCAAGCCAGTTTCCTCGTCCAACTCAATTGATACTGAGAAAATCTCTAGCTATAGAACAATTTCAGAAGATTAGCAACTAATTAATTTTTTTTAATTTTCAATTTAAACAAATAGAAGCAGCAACATTAAATTATAATTTTAAATAAATATAGAAATAAGAAATTCCTTGATTGCTAATTGCTATACGCAAAGAGAAAGAAAGGGTGTGTGGCAATCCATGATGATTAAAGTAAAAAAATTGATGTATTAATTTACAATAAATAAGTTAAGTCTTTCCTAAAGACCAGATGAACTGGTCAGAAGCTCTTCTCTTTGGTTTTAGCCTTAGGTAACATGCATGTCAAAACCCAACCCTGGTAAGTTTCACCGTTTCTAGCAACTTTGTATACTTTATATTTAACATTATGATATCAGATATTTATATTTCCTCTATTTCTTATTTTTTTTTTGAAGTTTTAAATCATGAATATTCAAGGCTCTGGAAGCACTCCTACATCCACCTTTGCATCATGTCCAGCAGGACCACTACCTCCCCTATGGAAGAACTTCCATCTCCCATGATTGCAAAGTCTAATGAACAATTAGACTCTGCGACGGCCACTCAGCCCACTTCTAAAACAACCTGCTTTACTCGTCAAAGAAATCCCCCCAAAAATAGATCTATTGTCTGGGATAACTTCACAAAAGATACGGATTGCGATCCTGATGAACCCACATGCACTTGTAACCATTGTGGGAAACAATTTAAATGTCATCCTAAGAGGCAGGGTACTTCAGCATTGAAAATTCACGTTGATCTTTGCCTTAAAGGACCTAAGAAACGAAAAAATCAACAATTCTTGATCCCAGAGGCAAGAACTGATGGAAGGGAAGGGGAAAAGAAATTAGGGATGACCAAGTACAATGAGAAAAAAATTAGGGCTGCCCTAACTAGGATGGTGATTATTGATGAGTTGCCTTTTTCAGTTGTGGAAGGTGAAGGGTTTCGAGAATTTGTTAGATCTCTTGATCCTAGGTTTCCTATTCCTTCTCGTTTTACGGTAATGAGGGATTGCATGAGACTGTTCTTAAGAGAAAAAGGATAGTTTGAAGAAAATGTTTTTAACTACTAAGCAAAGAGTGAGCTTGACCACTGACACTTGGACGTCTATCCAAAACATCAATTACATGTGTGTTACGGCTCATTTTATTGATAGTAGTTGGAAGTTGCATAAGCGGATAATTTCATTTTCTCGTATTGGTGATCACAAAGGGTCAACAATTGGTAGGGCATTGGAGGAGTGTATGCTTGATTGGGGGATTGACAAATTGCTTACAATAACTGTAGACAATGCTTCCACTAATGATTCCGCTATTGATTGGTTGAAAACGGTTGAAGTTGGAAGATTGGAGTGTGTTGAGGATCATGCGTATATCCACATGAGGTGTACTGCGCATATTTTAAACCTTATTGTCCTAGAAGGTTTAAGCGAAGTTGATGAGTCAATCAGTAAGATCCGTAATTTGATTAGGTATGTGAAGTCTTCTCCTCAAAGACTTGCTACTTTCAAGACTTGTGTTGAAAGGTCAAAAGTTCCATGTCATAGTTTCTTATGTCTTGACGTACCCATTAGATGGAACTCAACTTTTCTTATGTTGGATGTGGCTAACAAGTATAAAAAAGCCTTACAACTTTTGCTTGATGATGACCCGTACTCACGGGTTTATTTGTTTGAAGATGGGCATGGGAGAAAAGGATTGGGAGCTCCCGTGCATGATGATTGGGAGGCAAGAGAGAACTTTTCGAAGTTCTTGGGAGTATTTTATAATGTCACAATGCGTCTTTCTGGTACATTATATGTCACTTCGAATCTGTTTTTTAAAGAGCTCGCTGGCATTCATAAAAACTTGATGGGTTTTTGCGAGAGTAACAATCGACGCTTCAGTTCAATAGCCTTGAGAATGAAAGAAAAATATGATAAATACTGGGGGAATATTGAAAAAATAAACAGGTTATTGTTTATTGCTGCGATTCTTGATCCACGGTGCAAATTGGAAGCTCAAGAATATTGGTTCAAAAAAGCATTGGGTGAGGATAAATGTGAGGAATTTGTTGAAATCCTTAAGGATGATTTTACCCGACTATATAAACAATATGCAGAGTTCAATGGTGAGTACACTAGCATAAGTGGTCCTAGAGATGATGCTTATAGTGCTCAGAGTGATACTAGTATCTTAAAAAGGGATAGCAATAGCGTTATTGATGACGATATTTACACGGATCTCTATAAAGACAAGAGTTCAAGTATGTTGGATACTAAGTCGGAGTTAGAACGGTATTTGTTGGAAACTGTTGAGATCCCCTTACAGAGTTTTGATATTTTAATTTGGTGGAAGGTCAACTCTACCAAATATCCAATTCTTTCAATGATGGCGAGAGAAATCTTGGCTATTCCAATTACCACTGTTGCTTTGGAGTCTGCATTTAGCACGGGAGGTCGTATTTTGGATCCATTCCGAAGTTCTTTGGCTCCTAGAACTGTGGAGGCCCTTGTGTGTACGCAAAACTGGTTGAAGTCTACTCACATATGCTTGAGTCAAGATCATTTCGCTTTAATTGATGATGCAGAGAGTTATAAATTAGACTCAGATAACATATTTCAAATTTAATTAATTATGTTATATAACTTGATTCGTCTTTTTTTTTTAATACTAATAGCTTATATTTTAATATGTTAATGTAGAATTGGTTACTAATATGGCGAACTTACTACATGAAGAATGAAGATGATTGACGTTTGAGGTGCTTTGTTATTGTTGAATTTGTGTACTTTTTTATTTGTTTAATTTTATTTTCTTATTTGTAGAAATTTATGTGGTATTTTATTTCCTTACTAATTTTGTTTTTTTTTTCTTCAGGCACAATCGCACAAGTGGGAAATTTGAAATGACATGTAATTTATAATTTGTATTAGTTATTTTGTTGAAATGTGGAAACTATTATTTGTTTATTTTCTATTGTTTATCTTTTGTTGTTGGATAATAATTTGAAATTTGGGAAGATAAATTGTGGAATGTGGATGAATCATCTATATTATGTGATAGATGATGGAATATAGATTCAATGATGGTACGTGATGGGTGTTGTTTGCATATCCAGGATGATGAAATATGGGTTCAATAATGAATCATAATAGATGATAGATACTAGATAATGGGTATTGTTTGCTTTTATTTTTTGTTGAAATGAGACAATAGTATGGTTACTACCATCAAGTTATGTATTTAGTTAATTTGTAATAATACTTTTATTTTGTAATTCCCAATATTTGGTTTTGATTATGTATATTGTATTGTTAATTTGTAAGAATGATTTTATTTTATTATTGACATTTGACTTTGGTTTTGTAATTTTAATTAGTTGGAATTTGTAATTTTGGACTTTTGGCTTTGTATTTCGTTATGTAATGATATTGAAGCCCAACTTCGATTTATTATAGTTTGAAATTGTAAAATTGAAATGTCAAATGGGTTAAGAAAAAGTCCAATACAAAAGTCCAACAAAAAAGTCCAATTCCGACTCCGTTCGGACTCCGCTCCGACAAAGTCGGAGTCGGAGTCGGATCGGAGTGTATAGAAGTCGGAGTCGGAGTCAGAGTCGGAGGTTAGATTTCGTTTCCGACAAAGTCGGAATCGGAGTCGGAGGATTCCATTTCCGACTCCGACTTAGTCGGTGCTCAGCCCTAGGTTACTTCTAAGTTGTCCCAAATTTCCTTTACTGTCCTGCAAGTCATTATTCTGTTAAATTCATTACCATTGAGAGCATTATACAGAAAATTCATAGCCATTACATTCACAGTATAAAGTTTATCATCTTTGTGATCAAACTCTTTCTCTTCCTTTTTAACTTTTACTCCATCAACAGTTTTTGTTGGAATATAAGGCCCATTTACAATACATTTCCAGATTTCTCGACCTTGAGACTGAAAAAATATTCTCATTTTAGTTTTTCAGAAAGAATAATTATCTCCACAAAATAGCGAAGGTCGACTACTGGATTGACCTTCAGCGAAAGTAGCTGCAATGTTAGCCATGTGATCTTAACTCAATAGATAGTTAATCTTATAACAGAGCCATTGCTCTGATACCAATTGTTGCCCAGATGACTAACACAAAAGGGGGGTGAATTGGGTTATATTATAAAAATTAACACTTATAAATCAAATACACAATATAAAATATAAACAAAATATAAAGCAGCAAGAAATGTAAAGAGTAGGGTAAGAAAAAGCAAACTCAGTATTTTTACGAGATTCAGCCCTACTGCCTACGTCTTCGCCTCAAGCTACCCCTTGAGGATCCCAAATTTTCTATTCAATCTCTTTTAGGTGGAAATAGAAACCTATTACACCTTTGAGCAGCACCGTTCCAAAGAATTCGTGTAGAACACCCTCTACACTTTCAATCGCCTCACACTTGGTGATCCAACTATTTCCTGTGTAGAACACCTTTTACACACACAAGGGTTATACACACCCTCTTACTAATACAAAAGTTGATAGTGGGTAGACTGTTAAAGTACACTCCTCAATGAGTGAGATAGAAACAATACAGCGCAACCTATATCTTTCTAAAAAAGAACAAGAATTAAGGCTCAAAACTTTAAAAAAGAGAGAATGAGAGTTTTGAAAGAATGATGTAAAATTTAGCAATAGATGTGGAAGCTCTTATTGTTATTTTTACAAAACTCAAGTGAGCTACTTATAGGCAAATGAATTTTCAATTTCAAATTTGAAAAGATTCCCATGTCAAATAAGAGCACTATTCACTTTTCAAAAAATTCAAATAAAAACATTTCCTTTTTGCATTTGTCAAAGACAATTCCATTCATTTTTCAAAGAAATCAAATCAAATCTTTTACTTTTCATACATGACAAAATGAGCATGATTTATTTTTCAAACCAAATCATCTTGTTTTTGCATATGTCAAAAAAATACAACCCTTTAAGATTTTCAAACAAAACCATCTACCTTTTGCATTTGTCAAAAAAAAAAAAAAAAACACAACCACCTTTTAAGATTTTCAAATAAAATAATCTACCTTTTGTATTTGTCAAAAAAACACATCACCCCCCTTCAAGACTTTCAAACAAAATATGCACATGTCAAATATGATAATCAATCATCTTAAAAATTCAAATTTTTATATAAAAAATATAATTTTCGAAATTATTTTGTTTGATGATGTTATGCACATGTGAAAAACATAATTTTCAAAACTAAGACATTTAAAAATGTCTTGCATATGTGAAAAAAGTAATTTGATGTTTTATGAGAAAAAAGAGTAATTTGGAGCCTTAATCCAATTTCAAATTTTATCAAGAGATGCACAAAGATAATCTATGAGTTTCATTTGTAGACTTGTTCTTTTATGTTTGATGCGCGCTTCGCTCCATTGCGTAAATAATTTGAGCTTGAAACTTAAATTTATTTGTTATCATCAAAATCTACACGTAGATACGAAATTTGAAACCTTGGATTCAACATGATGATTAATGGAGATGGATGATGGGTTTACCGTTTGTGAACTGTGTGTTGTGGAGATTAATTGTGCATGTGTGTGAAGTTTGAAATGTGATGGATTGTTCGATTCTGTTGAATATGTTGATTGTATTTACTATTTTCAATCAATTTTTTTCTTGATATTAAATTGGTCACATGTTGATCAATTAATTTGAATTTGATTTTTCTGTGATTAAATAATTTAAATTGGTCTGATTTGAGAATCCTAATGGGCTAAATAATACTAAACAGTGCTGTTGATTTTCATGAATATGTTATATGGTTTTCTTAGCCATAGAATATTGAGACTTTGGTGTCTTTCACTTGTTCTGGTTGTGAATGGGTATTGATCCTATCCTCTGCCAAATAGTTTGGTATGTGAATGTCTTTATGTTTTTACCTAGTTACTTGTCTCTGGTATTTTTTTACCCTCATCTCTCTCTCTCTCTCTCTCTCTCTCTCTCTAATCTCCCCCTTATTACCTTGTTTTGAATCTATTCTAATTCTTTTTATGGAGCCTTTCACATGTTAGTTTTGTATGCTAAAGTTATAATTAGTTTTGATAAGTATTAATCACTTCAACAAAATCGAAAGAGGGCAAAGCCAACACACATGGGTGTATGGTCCATCAATAAAGTATAATAGTATAGTATATAATATTACTTGTATAATAGTATAGTATATAATAGCTATGATAGTATAATATTATAGTATTGTATAATAGTATAGTATATAATATTACTTGTATTTTTTATTATTTGTAAAAATGTTATAAACTCAAAACTTGTAGCTTTGTTATCTTGTATGAACTGCCTTTTTGTTATTGTGTTTGAGAGGACCAAAAGTGTTGACTTGAGGTTATGTTTGAATGTTGAGATGAGTTGAAATTTGAATTAAAAATTTGAATAATAATAATTTATGAGTAATTGAAATGAATTTAATTTTTTTAAACTGAGGTTAGTTTAACTTTTTAAGTTGAAATGTATGAAATATGAACTAGTAGGTTGAGAACTTGAGATGAGTTTCACTTTTTTTTTTTTAATAAAAAAGTGAGTTTCATGCTTATTTTGATTTTACATTTTGGATGATCATTTGTTTACATTTTGTAATAATTTCATTTTTGTTGTAAATGGAAAGTCCAGAGAATTCTAATGCCAGCTCCCCGGAGTACCTCTAGCCAACCAAAACCCCGACCCTACCCCGACCACTACCACTATCACTACCCATAACCCTACTCCCACTCCGATCAAGAACCCTCCGGTCGAGGCCCCTACCCCTACCCTTACCACTACTAGTTGCCCCGCCCTCAAGCAACCTGGTAAGAAAGTCTCATCCATAATTTAGACTCATGTCACTAAAATAGAGAGTGCTAATGACCCTAAAGCCAAGAGCAAGTATTGTGGCAAAATTTATGGGTGCAACTACAAAAGACATGACACTTCCTAAATAAAGTTGTACTTGGAGGAGCAATGTAAGAAATTCCTAATTTTGAAATCTTTGGTAGAGAAGAGCCAATTTAGACTTGAAATTGGCTTGAAAAAAGGGTGAGGGGAGTAGTGGTGAGTTGGCATTAAAGGGGTACATAAAGTATGATCCTGACGAGGCTAGGACACATTTAGCTCGCATGGTCGATATGGATGAGATGTCTTTCTAAGTGGTAGATGGGTTAGGGTTCCAAGCATATTCTAGATACTTGGAACCAATATTCAATATTCCTTCTCGCCAAGTGGTGGCAAGAGATGCCAGAAAAATTTACCGCTCAAAAAAAGAGAAGTTAAGGGGTTTATTGGCGGGGGAGAGTGCTTGCCTCACCACTAATTGTTGGATTTCTTGTAATGATATTAATTTCATGTGTATGACTGTGCATTGGGTTGATGGAGGTTGGATAGTGCATAAGAAGATCCTCAAATTTTGTCAAACCATTGATCATAAAGGTGAAATGATAGGAAAGGCTTTAGAGGCTGTTGTAAAAGAGTGGGGGTTGACATGGGTTTTGACTTGCATGGTTCATAATGTCAGGTCTAATGATGTCGCAATGAGACATCTTAAGACTCTCTTAAATAATGCGAATTGAACAATTTTGGGTGGGGTTTATATGCATGTGCGATGTGCAGCACATATTTTTAATTTGATTGAGGGTGATGGCTTGAATAAGCTTGGTGACTTGGTTGCTTGGGTCAGAACTGCTATGAGATGGGTGAGATTTTCTCTTGCTAGATTGGGGAGGTTTAAAGTTGTTGTAAAGATTGTAGGCATAACATGTAAAAATGGTCTTTACATTAATTTGTCTACTAGGTGGAACTCAACCTTTTGATGTTGGAGGTGGCCCAGGAGTATAAGTTAGCATTTGATACATTGGGTAATGAGGACATACAATACATCAAGTATTTTGTTGAAAAATTGGGGCACTCTATGTCTGATGATTGGGAGGTTGTATATATTTTTATAGAGTTTCTAAATATTTTTTACGATGTTAGAAAGGTTTTATCTGGTTCTTTGTATCCCACAACACATTAATTTTGTCAACAAATTTTCAAGATGAAAGAAAAATTAGATGATATTACAGCGGGTAGTAACACTATATTGCGGGAGATGTCTAAGACGATAATGGAGAAATTTGACAAGTATTAGGGAAAAGAATTTCATAAAGTCAATATCTTATTACATGTTGCATGTGTCCTTGACTCACAGTTTAAGGTGAATGGCATGGTGTTTGGATTGACTAATGCCATTAACAAGGATTGTACGTCGTCTGTTGCATCTTGGGCTCGAGAAACACTTGTTAGATTATTTGATGAGTTCACCATCATGGGAGGTGGTAGTATTGCAGCACCTACAGGTATCTTTTCACTAGCTGCAGATGTCGGGTGTGGAAAAAAAAAATGGACTGGGGTGACAAGATGGAGACGACTCCCTTGGCCTTTATGGGTTCCATCACAGATGTCCAATCAGATGTAGACAGATATTTGACATTAGATCTTCATCTATTTGTACAAAATTTTGATATGTTAGCTTGGTGGAAGATGAATGCCCCCAAATACCCAGTACTTTCAAAGGTTGCCCGCAATATCTTAACCATCTCGATCAGTACAGTAGCATTAGAGTTGGCCTTTAGCACTGGATGACGTGTATTGGATCCCTTTCGGAGCTCATTAGATCCTACCACAATTGAGTCACTAATTTGCACACAGAATTGGATGACGAGTACTGAAATTCATATTCCTGAAGTTTTTTATTATGATTCGGTCGAGACAGAGGACGAGGGTGCTGATTAGTCTAGATCTGGTAGATTGTAACTTGAAATCAATTTATATTATTTTATATTTATTTAATTAAAATTAATTGATGTTAATTTTATATTTAATTGTTGTAACTTGTAGCGACTGCAACGCCAACACCTAGGACAGTTTCAATAAGTACCTCAACTACAGTATGACCTACCAGTCTATCACCATGATTTGCACTTTACACAATTTCTTTCTTAATTGTTGTTTGCATTTATAATTTTATAATATCGGTAATGTTAGTATCTAATTATTTTGTAACTTTTGTTTATATGTTTTGACATTTTCTACTTTTTATATTCTCATTTCTTATTGTGTATGATAGTATCATTTTGTATGTCAAGACTTAAATTCTTTAATGTCCATCTTCTAACCTAATGCCCCAGTTTAATTTTGGTTAGTAACTTAATATTTTTAATAAATTATCTTTTTTCATGTTTATAACTTATAGTTTTATATTTGTTACTCTATTTTTTTTTTTACTTATTATTACAGGTTAAGTCTTAAGGTTTTTATATTTTTACATTATCACAGTCACAAACTCAATGACTCATAGCAGTCAAAGTATTACCAAGGCCGAACGACTCCACCTAAGTTTGTACTACAACTCTTCAAAGTAACAAAGTCTAATCACCAATATCCAATATTATGAATCTTATGATTTTGTTAATTGTAATGTTAATAATTAATAGCATAATTTATAATTTTGTAATTTATATGATTAATTTGTATTATTAAATTATAATAGCTTAGTGATTAGTATTTACTTTTAGACTTTTAGTGATTTTTCTTTAACTGATTTTAGACTTTAGTAATGATTATTACTTAGAATTTAATAAATTAATATTTTTTAATGTGTAATTAAATCAGATTCAATGATTTTTTGGACAAAAAATAGCCTAAAAAATTGATCTGGGCCAAAAAGTATGAAATGGGCCAAGGCCCTATATGGGCAGTGGCAGGCAGATGGACCCCTACCCTCGCTACCCCACTACAGGACTGGGAACCTCACCCCTGTGTAGGCGAGGGTAGGATGAAAACTCTCTCCCTCCTAGGCGGGGAAATAAGCGGAGGTAAAGGTACCCAACCTTCGGTAGAGCGAGAATCACCCATAAAATATATGTTTACCAAACAACAAACAATCTTTAAAATATAAAACTTATTATTTTAAGTTATAAAATATAAAATATAAAATATAAAATATAAAATTATATTTTTTATTACAATATTAAATATGCATTTAATGTGAATTAAACAATTAATATGATAATGAAGTTTATTCAAACATGAAAATTCAGGTTTCTGAATGTTGTCTCAAAAAGATGGTCAAAGTAAAAGTTGAAATGACTGTCTCTTTTTAGAGAAATGATAAATGCAGTCGTGGAACTGTAAACGGCGTGCAATCGCTTTAGAAAAAAGTTGGGTCCACTGTTGAAAAAGTTAAAGCGACTGCACGCTGTTTGCAATTCCACGACTATATGTAGTATTACCAATTTTTTTTTTTAATCTATGATAAAGACAAGCTTTATGGCATTGGAGTTCCTATTTGACAAGGAACTTAAGGGTAAGTATTCCTGATTAAATTTATTCATTTTTAACCTGAATTGAGCTTAAGTTAAACGTTTTTCTTTTTCAATCAATTCATACCATAGAAAGTTAAATTATTTTAGCAAAGAGGTTGCCTTTTTATTGTTCTCATTTTTTTCTTCACTTGTGTCTAAATTTTATAGTGCAATGATTTATAAATAATAATAAATAATTTATAAATAGTAGTAAAAGAATTTAAATTAAGATATCTGCTTTATTAAATTTCTGTTTGGATTGAGAAACCATCTAAATCATTTAATCACATTGTTATAAATCTTTACACAAAATACAATATATATTTAAAATTTTAAAATTTAATTTTTTCAAATTCTAAAATAATAATACATTAAATATAATATTTTATTCAACTTTTAACTTTCATTTAAAATTGTTGTGCCCACGACTCCCATGTGTGATTTGGCAGGACTTGCGATATCGGGATAATAACCGCACTGATCACGCATCCCATCACTAAGTGCTCCAAGTGTGTGTACATCATAAATTAAGTGTGCAAATAATATTCGAAGCGAAAAATAAAAGTATTATATCTAGTACCAGAAAATTTAAGATTTATAATTTAATTGAAATAATTCTCCCAGAGGAGATTATATAGTCATCCGATAAAAGAAAACAATAATAAAAGGATAAATAACAACATCAGGGGATATGAATCCCACAATCATAATCATAATCAACATGTCATTCTTTCGATGGAGTCAACCCCTCAAACTTATCCTCATCTTATGAGTCAAAATGTACGATTTCATAAGACAGAACCGTATGTGAGAAAATCATCGTGAGACGATAAATCTCAATAAGTAGCAATCAAACAACACAGGACTTTAAAAAAAAAACACATACAAATAAAGTAATCAACATGCTCTCAACCAATCACAAGTAAATAAGAGTCAAACAATCATTTTTTCAAAAAATGATGCATTTACCCATATACGCCCAAAACCTAGTTCTTGGCCTATGACACAGACATATTTTTATTAAGTGTACACCATGTCTCCCCTAGGGACCATCTATATATCCTGGTCTCTTTCGTCACACCATGGGTAATAACTGTGTGTGTGCTTCCGTACGAGCGATGTCCAACTCTACGCCCGACGCATATCGTGACCAGACATCCTCTAACCTACCAATAGAGGGGCCATGGAGTCGGCACAAGAACTTTACTGTTTCGTCTGATCTCGTTGTCGTCCAGCTACAACCCAAAGGACATCACTTAGGTTTATACGTTCCCAAGTGACCAGAAGAGCTCCACTGAGATAATGACCCATCTTAATTTGGGGTTGTGATACGTACACACCCACGTATTTTAACCAATAATATCATCCAATTACAAACATACATCACAACATCATAGCACAGTTAATGATAGACAAGTATTGGATGACATAACATTGACACTTAACAAGCAAAGAAAACATAAGCACTTCAATAAACATCAACCAAGGCTCACAATTTTCACTTCACAACAAACCAACTACGGGGTGTTCCCATATTCCATTTTCGATTTCAAGCCCAATCAACCAACTACATTTTAATAATTTGTTTCATTGGGCCTGAAGCCTAGTCCAATCAATCAAGTTGCGCAACGTTAGTACAAAAATATTAATAAACCCTAAAGTAGCGTCGGAAGGCTACTTACAACGTGATCGGGCAAAATTTTGGAGGATCACATGAGCGTCAAGATACGGTCCCGCGTATTGACAAGCGAGCACGTCACTACGTCGCATATAACACACCAACGTTAATAAAAATAATATTTTTAATAAATAAATAGTTTAAATATAATTTAAATAAATAACTATACGAGTAGTTCGGCTCACTAAGGTTTGTTGAAAGTGATGGTGCAGTGGCAAAAACGACGACAACGCAAAGGGACAACAATGATTTGGGGGTCTTAGATCTCGGATTTGGGTGGTTTTCTGGGTTAGGGATGACTTGAGCTTGGGTTTGATGGCTCGGGGGTGGTGGTGCATGGTAATGGGTGGCAGCACACGATGACACGGGCTTAAAAAACTCCTAACTATCAGGGGAGACGATTATGTAAGGAAGGACTCAAATCATAGATGGGATGAGGGGGAGAAGCTTGAAACCGAACCTAAGGGAAGTTATTAGACTCGGTTTGGGATGAGTTTTATTGAAGGAAAAGTGCACGATTATTTATAGGCCAAGGGGAAGCTTCGGGTCCTCGCAGCAGCCACTGCGATTTGTAGAAAAAGACCACTCGAGGTTTGTACAAAGCCACCGTGTGGCGCTAGGCATCAGGGGAAGAGCATCCACGTGATGCCATTTGTATTTCCATCCCTAATCCGATGAAAACCAAGGGAAAAACCAAGGGGTAGCTCAGGGTTTTGGGAGAAGAAAATTGGATTTCTGCGCATGTGGCTCACGGGTCGAAGATGAAAATGGAGGTGCAAGACTGACATGAGGGAGGGCTTCGAAGAGGCGGACGTGTGGCGCAAGAGGAGGGGTGAAGATGGGCGGTGTCGAGCTTGAAGCTCATGGGTTTTGCAAAGGAGAAAGAAGACCAGACCAAATGAAGGAGAAAAGAAGAAAAAGAAAAGAAGAAGGAGGTGTGGTTGGGGGAAGCGACGAAACCCTAAGGGTTTCACTCAATCAAGATGCCAAACTACGCCATTTAAGGGGTTTGGGATGAGTTCTCTTCAAGACACGGACCGGGCCTTATGCATGCAACTCAAGCGGCCCAAAGCCTCAACCCACACACACAACACTACACCAACCCATGAAACAAAACAAACACACTAGAAGGCTAGCCTATTTGAAAATAACTAATTAAATTCAACAAAACCAATACCTTAAAATAAATCCTAACATAATAAATAAAATAAATCAACCCAAGCCAATAATAATAAACTTAATTTAAGAAACCCAACAATACAAATACATAAAGCAAAAAGGATAAATATAATATATTAATTATAACATGTAAAACACTAGGAGGAAAAAAAGGGATCTCACATCCTCTCTCCTTAAAAGAATTTTCTTCCCCGAAATTGGTCTAAGCCAACTCGAGAAAGAAAACAAACGTTAGTACCCGAACAGGTAAGGGTACAACTCTCTCATATTTGCCTCTCTCCCAAGAGAAATCCCGAGCCAACGGGTCTCCCCACACCACCTTTATTAAGGGTATCGTCTTGGATTTCAGTTGTTGCTCTTTCCAACCTACAATTTGAGTGAGCACAACTTCAAAAGTCAAATGTGGCTGAAGTTGAATGCTCTCTAGGTTGATGAAACGCGGTTCTTGCTGACTGAAACTCTTCTTCAGTGACAACACATGAAAGATATCATGTACATTACCAAAATAATGTGGCAAGGCAATCCGATAAGCGACAGACCCAACATTTTCTAGAATCTGATAAGGGCCAACATACCTCGGGCTAAGCTTCCATTTCTTACTGAAACGCTTAACACCTTTCATAGGGGAAACTTTGAGGTAGACCCAATCACCTTCCTCGAAGGACAAATCTCTTCTTCTCATATTTGCATAACTCTTCGAAAGTGATGGCGCAGCCGGGGAAACAACGACAACACAAAGGGACAACAACGATTTGGGGGTCTTAGATCTCGAATTTGGATGGTTTTCTCGGTTAGGGTTAGCTTAAGCTTGGGTTTGGGGGCTTGGGGTGGTGGTGCATGGCAGTGGGCAGCAGCACATGACGGCAAGGGCTTAAAAAACTCCTAACTATCATGAGAGGCGATTCTGTGAGTGAGGAGTGACTTTAATCGCAGATGGGATGAGGCAAAAAAGCTCAAAAATGAACCTAAGGGAACTTACTAGACACGGTTTAGGATGAGATTTTTAAAGGGGAAGTGCACGACTATTTATAGGCCAAGGGGAGGGTTTGGATCCTTGTAGCAGCCACTGCGATTTGCGAAAAAAGACCACTTGAGGTCTGTACAAAGCCATCGCGTGGCGCTCGACAGCTGGGGAAAGGGCATCCACGTGATGCCATGGCTGTATTTCTAGCCTTGATTCGACGAAAACTAGGGGAAAAACCAAGGGCTAGCTCACGATTTTAGGAGAAGAAAATTGAAATTCCTAGGCACGTGGCTCACGAGTTGGAGATGAAAATGGAGGTGCAAGATCGACGTGAGGGAGAGCTTCAAAGAGGTGGAGGCAGACGTGTGATGCAAGAGGAGGGCGGAGACGGGTGGCGTTGAGCTTGAAGCTCACGGGTTCTGTGAAAAAAGAAGACCATACCAAATGAAGGAGAAAATAAGAAGAAGAAAGGAAGGTGCGGCTGAGGGTTGAAGCGACGAAACCTTAAGGGTTTCACTCAATCCGGACGCCAAATGGCACAGTTTAAGGGGTCTAGGCTAGGTTCTCTTCAAGACACGAACTGGGCCTCACACATGCAACTTAAGCGGCCCAAAGCCTCAACCCACACACACAACACTACACCAGCTCATGAAACAAAACAAACATACTAGAAAGCTAGTCCATCCAAAAATAACTAATTAAATTCAACAAAACCAATACCTTAAAATAAATCCTAACATAATAAATAAATTAAATCAACCAAAGGCAATAACAATAAACTTAATTTAAGAAACCTAACAATACAAATACATAGAGGAAAAAGGACAAATATAATATATTAATTATAACATGTAAAGCACTAAGAGAAACAAAAGGGGATCTCACTAAAATTATCTTCATTTCATCTCTAAATTTTGCTTTTTCATAAATATATTGGCCAGGGTGGAAAAAGCCACGTGTCGAATAACACGGCGCATGTCCGCACTCACAGGGTTAACCCTGAACTGCCGGCCTACCTACACCAACCCGTCTTGTCTTCCCTCACTAAACCCTGATCGCTCTATGCGTGGGCTTAGCGCTCGCTCTCACGCTCTCTCCAACACCCACCCGAGTTCACTCAAAACCAACTCGTCCTCAACTCGGATCTAACTCAGCCCCTCGAAGCCATGCAGGCGGTCTCGAATGCACGTAGGCTCTCTCGGGCTTTTAAATCTCCGATTCTTCTCAACTCGCATCGATTCCTCGCTCCCGATATTGGACTCTTTGAAGCTCCTCCAACTCCTCGTCCATTTCGGATTCACCGCAGCTCGTCTTCCCAAATCCCTTGGTCCTCAGGTTCAGTCCAACTTTAATTGTGTTTGAGTGTAATGTTTGAATGCCGAGAATCTGTAGGGAAAAAAGTATCGAAATGAATTTGACTCCCAGGTTCTATCTCGCACTTGGTTTGTCGAAAAGGAAAAAACCTTAACCTTACTATACTGTAATTTCAAATTTTAATGCATTTTTATTTAACTTTATGTTTGGTTGCCAAGGGAACAGAGCAAAAGAAGAGGAAAAAAAATAAATAAAGGGGAGGGCGAAATTTTGACTCTTATGTCTCCCACCAGAGAAGTTTGGGTGTTAATGTTAACAGACCAAGGATTTTCCAAGTTCTCAGTGCATTTCATTGCTCCCTTATCATGTATTTATACAAGGCAAAAGGAATAAAAATATTTACAATTTATAGCAGAGAACCAAAAATAATTGCCTACGGTTCTTCTAGAAGTTTATCTTTCTGTACAATTGTTTTAATACTATCATCTATTCTAATATACCCCCTCAAGTCCAAGGGGTGGAAATCACATTGAGACTTGCTCGAAATCTGAAGAAAGCTTCTGAAACCAGCGGCTTGGTAAAGACATCCGCAATCTGATCTTGTGCACTAATCTGATCTTGGTCTTGGAATGATAGACAGGATTAGCAGCCAAATAGGCTGCCCCAATATTATCACACCATGGTATTGGGGCCTTAGAAAGAAAGATACCGAGTTCACACAATACATTTTGAAGCCATATTACCTCGGCAACAGTGGAAGCGAGAGACTTGTACTCAGCTTCCGTGCTTGATCTTGCCACAATCCGTTGTTTTTTTTCATCCCCATGATATTGTTGGAAGTCAACACGTAAACTTCAAAGGAAGAAGCTGGAGGCTTTTTGAATTGTAGGCGCCGATGGATGATTCTTGAATGTAGGCGCTGACTGAAGGTGCTGGAAGCACAGATGCTGGAATTTGCTGGGATTCTCCACTGCCGTTGATTATGTTCACACCTATTTATTTCCCCTATAAATACATGTAAGATTGTAAAGAGATGTGTGTATCTCTAGTGAGGTCTATATGTGAGATTAGAAGCACTATGTGCTGTGAGAGTTGAGTGAAACCACTGTAAATCGTTGGTTTGTTGTTTAATAGAAAAACTCCTCTCTGTGTGTGTGGACGTAGGCTAAATTGGCCGGACCACGTTAAATTCCGGTCTCTATATTATTGGGTAGCTTTCGCCGATCCCAACAGATATAAGATTTTTACCAAGAAAGATAGAGAAGCCTCTAGTAGAACATCTATTATCAGGGCACCCTACCCAGTCCGCATCAGAATAAACATGCAAGGTAAAGGGTGAGGTGTTTGAAAAGAACAAGCCATAGTTGATTGTAGCTTTGAGATATCAAAGGATTCTCTTAACTGTTGTCCAGTGGGGTTCTTTGGGAAAATGCATGAACTAATATACTTTATTTATAGCAAAGGATATGTTGGGTCTTGTGAATGAAAGGTATTGCAAACCCCCAACTATACTGCTGAAATGATGGTCATCAAGGTAGCTTGGAGAATCAAAGTTGGATAATTTGAGGGAAGCAACCATAGGGTTGGCATGGGCTTGGCATGAAACATTTTGCTCTTAAGGAGAAGGTCTTTGATGTATTTACCTTGAGTCAAGAGAAGACCATTGTTTAGGTAGTCCACCTCTAACTCGAGAAAGAAAGACTGGGGACCAAGGTCCTTTACTAGAAAGGCAACTCCCAAAACAGTGATGAAATTGTCAATTGCCGAGGATTTGAATGATGTAATGACAATATCATCAATGTATATTAGTAGATAAATGCAATTATCACTATGATTAAACACAGAGGGAAGAGTCAGCTTTGGAGGCTGTGAAGCCATAGCCAAGTAACCAGGAACTCAATTGGGCAAACCAAGCTTTAGGGCTTGCAAACATATGTGGGATGAACCGGGTCAAGGTAACCCTAAGGTTGTTGCATAAATACAGTATCAGTTAAAGAACCATGAAGAAAAGCATTATTAATATCATCTTATCGAAGGGGCCATCCTTGAGCTACATCAATTGCAAGAATCAAGCAGACAGTGGGTGACTTGGCAATTGGGCTGAACGTTTCATCATAGTCGAGCCCAGCTTGTTGATGGTGGCCCTTTGCAACCAATCGGGCTTTCCTCTGTTCAATTGACCCGTCTGGCTTCAATTTGGTGCAATAAACCCACCTGCATCCAAGGATGTTAAAAGAGGGATCTGGTGGAACTAGGGTTCAGGTTTGGTTATGGGTTAGGGCAGTAAATTCTTTTGACATGGTGTCACGCCATTCTGGGAATTTTGTGGCTACAGAGAGACTAGTAGGGGCATCCGGTGTAGTAACAGTAGTGGTGAAACAACTTCTTGAGGGGTACGGAACAATACCGTCCATGGCAACTCGGGGATGAGATGACTGAGTTTGTGATCTGGTAATTACTGGAGAGTGAGGGGGAACCAAAACAAGAGGAGGTTGAGACGGAAGAGATGCAGGAGGAGAACTGGTAGGGTTTGAAGAGGAGAAAGGACGAACAAGGGAATTAGATGAAGAGGAGGGAGGGCATGTTGAGGAAGACAAGAGTGATGGGCTTGGGCCCAAAATAGACAGAGAGAGTAAAGGGAGATGAGCCTGTGGAGCATTCTGTGTGGGAGGTAGAGACATGGGCTGGGCTTAAAATCTGTGTGTTGAGAGGTCCAGACATTTATAACCCTTGTGATGGACACTGTAGCCTAGAAATAGGCAGGATTTGGAGTGAAATTGCATCTTATGCTGATTGTATGGCCTTAAATTGGGCCAACACTCACATATGAAATTTTTTAGAAAGTGAAAATCAGAGATGCGATTATACACCATGAAATGTGGAAATTTGTTTTGGAGTGTAGTAGTGGGCAAAAGATTAATTAAATAAATGGCGATTTGAAAAGCATCATCCCAAAATGTGAGAGGTAGTGACACATGGGCTAGAAGAGCAAGTCTAGTTTCGACTATGTGGCGATGTTTGCGTTTGATGAATCCATTTTGTTGATAGGTATGAGGGCACGAGAAACGGTGAGTAATGCCCAATTTTTGACATAAAGTGGTAAATGGTTTGAACTCACTGCTTCTATCAGTTTGAAGGGTAAGAAGTTTTGTATTAAAGAGACGCTCTATATAAGGTAGGAAAGATGAAAAAATATTAATAGCATCAGATTATAATGTTTGTTCTTAAGTAATGCGTTAAGAACTTTTCTGGTATGCCGTGTCATAGTAACTAAAAAGTTTTAAATGATTTGATGAGTGATTTTGAAACCTGAATATTTTTCAACTTTATACAGACGTGATTCGAAGCAATTATTTGCATACCGTACAACGGTATTTAGTGATATCGAGGGCATGCTTTTCTTCAGAAGCGAGTACCACAGAAAGCAATCCCACAGGTCATTGACTTTTCTGATGGTTTGTTTTTTAGATTGCTCTTGAAGCTAAGTTTGATTATAGTTGCTTTATTTTGCTGAACGCAGAGGCTGTGAAGGAGCTGCACGACAGAATGCTTGATTCTGTGGTTTCTAAAAGATCGATGCCCCCAAATGCTTGGCTGTGGTCATTGCTTGAAAATTGCAAAAGCAATGATGATATTAAACTTCTGTTTGATATCTTGCAAAACCTCCGAAGATTTGTAAGTTTTCTTCTTAATTATACCATTAGATTTGTATTGTTTAACTTGTTGATAGTTGACAGTTCTTCACTTTGGTTGCAGAGATTGTCTAATCTACGTATTCATGCAGACTTTAATTGCAATCTGTGCCGAGAAATTACCAAGACGTGTGTTCGTGTAGGGGCCCTTGACTATGGTATGCCTTACGACTTTTGGTTTATGCTTGATTTTGTCTTCTTTCTATTTTTCAGCATCCATTATGCTAAGGGAATACTCTAAGCTACAAATGAATCACACAAAATTAATCCCAAAAATTGATGTGGCATAATATGGTTCGTCAGACTGTAAAGTTATTTTTATTGTAAAATAAATTTAACCGACTACATGAACCCACGTCTGTTTGTAGAATTATTTTTATGTAATCTCTTTGTCGCTGTAGCAACTCTTATGCTAATTCTCTTTTAAGCTAATATGCTGTGATGGTTGATTGTTTACAAATTACACCTAGACTTTTGACAAATCCATGCAGCTCAATTGCTGCTCTTGCATTTGGTTTCAGGAAATTTTCACTTGCAACACATCTTCAAATCATATTCTCAAGTTTTATCCATTGTGAACTCTGTGATTTTATCAAGATTATTTACTTTAAATTTATGCAGGGAAGAAAGCATTGTGGAAGCATAATGTGTATGGCTTGGCTCCTAGTATTGGATCTGCCCACCATTTACTGGTATCAACGACCTCTGAATCTTTTTATAAGGTTATTAGGGATCCAAAATATTGAAAAACAATCATATGGGAATTGAATACTTTCTTAATACTGGCCCCAACACTTCCCTTCTACTCCAAAGAAAATAGAAAAATCCCCACAAAAGTTAGTTTTCTAGATTCGCCCCTGTTAAGTATCCTCTTTTTTTTTTTGTTCTTTGGAATGTGATGGATCACATTTTTTGTTTTGTTCTTAGAAGTTGGGAACTTGTTTCACATTTGAGATCTTTTTGAATTCACTGCAGTTATATGCTAAGAATAACAATGATGCTAAGCTCATGGTGGACATAATGAAACTAATTAAGAGGAATGACTTACCGTTGCAACCTGGTACAGTGGATATCGTTTTCAGGTATGTTGGTTATAACTTATGACTGCTTCATGCTTTGCTTAACTTTCATGAAAACTTCAAATGTTTCAATTCCCAAGACAATTCATTAATTCTGAATATATTCTCAATTTTGAATTTTTTTTTTTTAGTAAGTACGAATTTTATTAATAGAAATCTAGGCAATGCCTAAGTGCATAAGACGTATACAAGAGAAAAACCTAATGAAGAAGAAAGGAAAGAAATGGATACAAGGAAATCATGAACATTGAGCCCATTAAAATATATAGCTATTGTCCAAAGAAATAATGCATTGATAAAAAGGCTTTTCAGCTCCTCCACTGATGATTCCTTGTCTTCAAGAGTCCAATTGCTTCTTTCCCTCCTGATACACCACAAAAGGCATATAGGGACCATCTTCCAAATTTCAATAATCTGCAAAATGCACTTAAAAAAAAAAATCTGCAAAATGCCATCTAAACTCCTCCAGCTGGCGAGAAGATTAACTACCTTACTGGGCCATAATCCATGCAAGTCCCACTGTGTTGAAAAAGTCATCCCGAAGAACCTGGCAAGATGGGGATCTAAACTCCTCCAGCTGACGAGTAGATAAAAATCTCACAATATGGGGATCCTATGCAAGTTGGATATGGAGAAGGCTTATAATCATATTAATTGAGAATTCCTACCTTGCTTGGGAGGTGTGGAATTGGGGAGAGATGGTGCTTGTGGATCAAATAGTGCATATCAATGGTGAAGTGTTCGGTTTTGGTGAATGACAATCCAGTTGACTTCTTTAACAGCTCTTGAGGCCTAAGACAAGAGGGTCCTTTGTCCCAGTTCTTTTTTGTCATTGTTATGGAGACCTTTAGCAGAATGATCTTGGCCTCGGTTAATAGTGGCTTTGTGGTTGGATTCTTGGTTAAAGACCCTAATAGGGGTGCTCTTAACATTTCTCACTTTTTTGCTGATGATCTACTGATATTTTGTGTAAAACAAAACCAGATTTGGGCATTGTGGGTACTTTTAGGCCTTGTTTGGTTACACATATGAGATGAGATGAAAAGAAAAATATGTAAATAGTAGTGAGATAATTTATGAATAGCAGTGAAATCATTTGAGTTAAGATTTTTATAGGGTTTCGAGAAAAGAGGAAAAGTTTAATAAAAAAAATAGAAAGTTAAAAGAGGGTTAGAATACAATCTTTTAATATTTTTTTTGTTTCGGGATTTGAAAAAGTTGAAATATTTTTGGTGTTTTGTTTGGATGTTTGTGAAAGTAACGATTATGTAATGATTAGATGAAAATTTTGGGAAGTTAAAATTGAAAAATGGTTGTGTTTGAATGGTGTTGGGATGTTGAGATGAGATGGGATGAAATGATTTTAAAGTTTTGTAAAACCAAACTAGGCCTTATTTTGTTTTCAAGCTACATCAAGTTTGAAAGTGAACTTCGACAAATCATAGTTGGTGCTAGTTGGTAATGTTTGCAACATCAACTGTTAGCTAACACTCTTGAATGTAAGGTTTCCTCTCTTCTCATTAGAGGTGTAAAATTTTCGGTTTGGACCGAACCAAAAAATTGCGTGGTCGGTTTCGGTCCGGTCCCGTGGTGGGATTTTTTCACCCTTGAACGGGCTGGGCTGACCGAACTACATATATATTTTTAATTATTTTTTTATAAATTATATATTATTTTACAGAGTAGTTATAAAGTGAATTATATAATTTTCAGCTAACCTATGACTATTGACGATATAAAATCTTAAATATATAATTGCTAATTAACATATATATTTAATTAGCTCATGCGTTTTGCCTATTTACGAGATCAATAAACTTCTTTGTTAACTAATATATAATTATCAATTTTGTTAATTTGTACAACTTTTGTAGGGAATTTTTAAGGAAAAAAATGTGTTAAGTTAAATAGTTGTATTGTTCAAAATTATAGACATTGTGAGTTTTTTTTTTTTTTTAATACTAATGAGCCAAAAATACACATTGCAGTCTTTTTTATATACTTCAATAATGATCAGCTTTTTTGTATGATTGGTCCTCCATTTGAAACTCTGGCCTGGACCGACACGAACCAACTTGACTGATAGCTTTTTTTTTCATAAATAGGTATTACTTCATGTATACCATCTTGTGTGCTTGGGCTATGCCTATTCTTGTTAATACAATTGTTTACTTATATATAAAAAAAGGTAATCTAGACTGGACTCAGCAAGTGGTCAGTGCACTTGTCTAGCTTCAAATAAAGATTGATGCTTTTCTTAAAATGATTTTGATCTTGTATTTATGTTGACCAATTGCAGCATTTGTTACAATACGGATAATTGGGAGTTGATGTCCAAGTACTCAAAAAAGTTCATCACGGCTGGAGTACAATTACGGAAAACTTCATTTGATGCATGGATGGAATTTGCTGCTAAAATAGGTACCTGTAAATTCTATGTTCTCTTATTTTAGGTTCAAATTTGTGTTTATGTTCTATATCCATGCTTACTGTCTCATTTTGGATGCCTGTAGTGGTTTGTGGGTAGGATTTAGGACTGTAAACTATCCATAAAGTTAGTGAAGTTCCCTGAAAGATGTCGTATTCTGTGGTGCATGCTATGTATGCTTTAATACGTAAATGCGCATTTAAAAAAAGAATCATATGCTTTAAACTTTTTGTGTACTGGTTTGCATCTGGCTTTGGTACTTCTACACTGTATTTCTCTTAAAATAGTGCTCCCTCTGTCTTGTGGTGGGGCCTTGCTTTCCTTTTAGGATTAGCCAAAAATAAGTGTCCACTTCCCAAAAGTCACACATTTATATCTTCATCTTTCCATACTACCCTTGCTTCCTTGAAAAAGGGAAGCAAGACACATTAAAATCACAATATCTGCAATGGAGATGCTCATTATGGGTCGGAGGGAGTATCGATTGGTTAGTTTGGTTTAAATAAGTTAATGAATATATTTTTAGATAGGAATGGCTGAGAGGAGGTTTTGTTTATTCAACATCGGTTACCATGAAGCATATATATATGTATTAATTAGGCTATATGTATATTGATCTGAGACTATGGAAACACTAAGGTTTCTGCTACTTCATCAGGTCAACAGTCCAATACAGGAGCAAAAAACCCACATTTTTGGATTTCCAGTAACCTTGATGCGTTTATAGTTTTTATTTTTATTTTTATAAGAGGTAAATTTTATTAATGAAAATGAAAGAGGCATAGCCCATGTACATGGAGTATACAAAGGAACACCTAGTTACAATCTATGAGCTGTAAAGAGAGACAAGAAGTCATGAATATCATTTCCATTAAGTACGATAGCTGAAAACAATAGCAGTAAGGTTTGCACAAAACCTTGTTTATAGTGTAGGGGGTTTTGATGATTTCTACCTTTTCCATTATTCAGTTAGGGTGTAGTTGAAGGAAAATCATTAGGTCTGGAGTATTTAAGACGTGGTACTCCCATTTCATCATAACATGCCACGTAATTAAGACTGCTTATGTAAAGATTAGTTTTAATTAACATGGGATGGGATACCACCCTGACACCGCTTCAAATTTTATTCAACATAAGATAAGTGAATTACGACAAATCTGAAATAGTGCCGATTGGAGATGTATCCAACTTGCTGGAGTTGGCGGCACTCTCAGATGCAAGTCTTCATCGCTCCCTATGACATATCTGGGACTTCCGTTGGGTACAGCTTCAAGGGCGGCCCGTATCTGGGACATGGTGATTGAAATAGTGGAAATGAAGCTTGCAGGATGGAAGATGATGTATTGGTCGAAAGGGAGACATGTCACCTTGATAAAGAGTACTGTCTCTAACTTACACACTTATTTTTTATCACATTTTCCTATTCCGGCTAATGTGGCAAGTCGTCTTGAGAAGCTGCAAAGATACTTCCTGTGGGGCGGCTTGGGGGAGGAGTTCAAGTTCCATTTGGTAGAGTGGGAGACGGTTTGTCGCCCATTATCAAGTGGCGGTCTAGGCATTCATAATTTGATAATGTTCAATCGGGCATTACTTAGAAAGTGGTTGTGGAGGTATCATCAGGAACCATAGAGTCTGTGGCGAGTGGTGATTGATCACAAGTATGGGGGAGTATGGGGGAGGGGGGTGGTGTACCAACGAAGTTAGGGGGGCAAGTGGGGTGGAGTTGTGGAAAAATATCAAAAGTGGTTGGAGTGATTTTCAGCGGCATACCAAGCTTCGGTTGGGCGACGGTTCAAGAATCAAATTTTGGAAGGATGTTTGGTGTGGAGATAGGTCCCTGGATGTTGTGTTTCTCACCCTCTTTCAGATTGCAAATGCCAAAGACATCACTATGGCTGAAGTCATGGGGTCAACCGGGGGGAGTGTGGTTTGGAACATCTTTTTCAATCGTGCGGTTCAAGATTGGGAACAAAGCAGTCTTTGAACTTCTTTCGCCTTATTTACTCTCAACGACCAAACACGCAGACTGAAGATGGCTTGAGATGGATCCACATAGGAAGAGGTAATTTCATTGTTCGTTCTTTCTACAAGGCACTCATGCAAGGACCCGAGATCCAGTTTCCGTGGAAACAAATATGGCGTACAAAGCACCCCCGAAAGTAGTTTTTTTCGTGTGGACAGCTTCGTTAAGAAAAATTCTTACAACAGACAACCTGAGGAAAAGAAGTGATTATAGCAAATTGGTGTTGTATGTGCCGTAATGGAGGCGAGTCGATTAACTATCTTCTACTACATTGCGAGATTGCCAGGGCACTTTGGTATGAGATTTGAAGAACATAGCTTGGGTCATGCCTGAGACAGTGGGGGTAGCGGTGGCGAGTTGGCCCTCCATGCGAGGCATACAGATCAAAACTGTGTGGAAAATGATTCCCATTTGTATCTTATGGTGCCTCTGGCAGGAGTGCAACGAGCGGACGTTTGAAGATAATGAGAGATCTCGAGAGGAGCTGCTTGTTTTCTTTTTTAGAACTCTATGTACATGGACCATTACCTTGAATGGCATGGATCTTCATAATTGCCTTGTATCCAATGTGCCGCCTTGATGGGCCATTCTTTTGTAATCGGCTTTGCCGCCTTCTTTGATTAATAAAATTTTACTTATAAAAAGAAAAGGATGGGATACCACGTGTCCATACACCCGAAGTACCTAACAATTACTTGCAGTTGAAGGATTTCTTACAAAGTTAAATATTACCATCCATATTTTTTTTTTGAAAGCCTGTCATAGTAAATGCTGTCTCGTTTTTACTCTACTACCCAGGAGACCCAGTTTCTACAATGATCTGCGTTGGTTGCAGAAAAGTGGCATCTTTATGAGCCATACCAATATCTTGAAAATCATGCCATCCTTTCTCTGAAAAATAATTAACGTCTGTTATCTGAAGAACCGCTTCATTGTATGCAAAGATTTTCACGTTTTTCCTTTGCAGGAGATACTGAGACACTATGGAAAATTGAGAAGTTGAGATCAGGGTCAATGAGGCAGCATACTCTTGTGAGTGGGTTTTCATGTGCGAAGGTAATAAATTTCATACCATTAAGTTATTTGCCCTGTTTCTGTGAGAAAATTAATTTTGAGATCTAAATGTAATGTGATTGCCAAATTTATTTGCACTATTTTTTTTTTATTGGCATCGGGTGTCTAGAATAGCGTCCCGACTAATCCCAAGGGTGCATAGGCCCTCTACAAGAAGTTTTTCGCAAGTGCGCCTCGGTTAATTCAAGGAAAAAATCCCCCAGTCTGATGGTTCCTAGAGATTGTTTGCACCTAAGGAGATTTGAACTTTAGACCTAAGGGGAGCATACCCCTAAGCTCAAGGCCTTTACCACTTGTGCCAACCCCTAACAGTTCAAATTTATTTGCACTCTTATGTTGTATGGAAGTTGGAACGTCTCGTAGTGAGGGCTCTATAAACTGTTTTGAGGTCATTGCTCTTGTACTGTATAAAAAAGGCTATTATCTTATGTTTTCTTTTTATTTATTTTGTCTTTTTCATTTTCTTCAATCTTGTTTTAACTACAAAATTGAGCTTTTTTGGGCAGCCCCAGTTGAGGTGTCGGTCAGAATGTAAGCCTGAGCCTGTGTTTGATGTCCTTGCAGGGTTTTCTACTAGAACGTAAGCCTGAGGATGCTGCTGCCATCATTCAAGTCTTACATCAGGTGACTACCATTTTATGGGCTTGGATTATATTCTAGGTGCCCTCTTTAGGCAGTGCTGATCATATTGATAGCACGCCTAGAGTGGAAATTACTTTTCTAAGTGTCTGTGAGGTCAGGCTTTACTTATAACACATAAAGGGCTGGGAATCATAAATATTGCAACCTATAAAAGGTATTGTTTGCTTTATAGCCACTAGTTGATGCGCTCTTGTTACTTTATTGGAAGTCAAGCGCCAAAAAACATGATATTTTGTATGTTTCTTTATTGGAAGATGTGGTTACCTATATCTAATCCAAATCCAAACAACTTTAATGTTAGATGTTCTGTTAAAGCCATTGGTATTTATGCTTGCAGAGTTTATCTGATGCAAAGAAGTCAGGCGTCATGATTGAACTCCAAAAGCTGGTAAATGAGTGGACCGTGGAGGTTATCAAGCGCCAAAAAAAAGAGGACAGGAAGGTACTTCTTTTATTAATTTTAAGAATTTAACTTCTAGAATATGAGCTTATGCATTTGTCACATTCACTCGACCAGGCATTAGTTGAATCTTTGAAATCAGATATTCCTGTTATGGTAAGTGGCCTATTAAACATGGGCATAGAGGCTAGTGCAAGCATCGAAGACCTAACTGGAAAGGAAGGTATTCTTTATTGAAGAAAATGGAGGTTGAAAGTTGAGATCTGAAGCTCTGTGCACTCTTTTAGGAATGAGAACTTCCATATTTTTCCCCATTTACCAAGAGAGGTCTAAAGCCCTCGTGAGTATCCTCTAACCTCAACAAAGATCTTTGTTTTCTTTTGTTTTGATTGACTTTACGGTTATTGTCGTTCATTTGGCTGTTCTAAACATGTACATTTTGAGTCTACTGGGTAGATTTGAGGGACAATGCCAGATAATTTTAGTGGGTTTAATATCTGATTTGTCCGGATGATTTTGCAAAGCTGGTGTTGGGCCTCTATTTCTAGGGAGCAGTTTTATACCTTTATTTCCATTTTTATGAGATTTGAAATAATTTTGGGGTTTGATTGTCCTGTTGTACACGATCTCCATTGCTTTTGTTTGCCCTTTATCAAAACACAAGATTCTTATCAGTGCATGCCTTGTATGGTTAGGAGAGCATCATTCTCGTTTAACCATTTGAAATTATACTTTTCTATGATTTAATCAGCATCACAGAAAATATTTTGGTTCCGCCCGTAGGGAAATCAACCTCCCTCCCTCTCCCTAAAAACTAACAAGCATTTAATTCTGTTCTTGGTAGGTATCCGATGGTTGGTTTTTGTTACATGTCAAGTCTTGTCATTTTGACTTTTGAGTATAGCTTTGTTACGGAACATTCTTGCTATAGGTTGGTTGACTTTGCATTTTTTCGTGTTGTTGAGCGTGGCCCGAACCGGTGGATTTAGTCTGGTTTTGAATCTGTTGGGTTTTTTTTTTTTTTAATAATAATAAATCTGGTCAAATCTGGTTCGGAATCAGTTATATACTTTTTAGGACTAAACCAGACTGGCTCGCATATTTATATATATTTTTAATTAAATTTTAAACATTAAATTTATTAGATATAAATTAGAATTATATATAAAATAATATTATATCATAATTTATAACCTAAATCTTAATTTTAAACATGTAAATTTATTTGATCATATGTTTTAAATACAAAACATATATAGTATACTAACTACATTTTTTAGCCTAGTAAATTCTCAACAAATTCCTTTTGATAAATTGATATTTTATTAAAATTGAAAAAGTAGACCGAATCGTACCAAAATTGGTAAAACTGGAAGTACCAGTTTAGGAGAGTAGCTGCTGTGGGATTAGTTTTTAAAAATGTAAAATTGGTATATGCCGATTTAGTCCCAAATTAGTCCAAAACTAGACAACAATGTGACTTTGGTCGTGTTTGGTTATGAAACCAAATTCAATTCATTTTAACTAATCTCAATCAATTATTGATGAGATTTACTAATTGTTTAGTTTTCCATAAAAAAGTTAAAAACTCATTTTAACTTACTTCATACGTTATAACTTAAAAAATTAAATCTATCTCAACTTAAAAAAGTTAATATTCATTATATTGAGATCTACAAAATATTTGTATTCAAAATTCAATTTAACATTCAAACATCAAACGTATTCGAATCATTTGAATTGAAGTCTTGTAGTCGCTCAATTCAAACAACGTCATGCTCACTGTCCGAATAGGTTTTTCCTTTTGTCCAATGCCTTGAAGAAGAACTAGCCGTCTTGAGTTCCTCCATCAACCTTAACTTCCAAACACGTTTTGACAAATGTCAAAGTTCAGTAGAAGAAGCCACATTTCTGGGTCGACGTTGTGGCCTCACTTGAACACCTCTCTCAAAGAGCACTTGGGAACTGTCTCTCTCCTTTGATCCCAGCTTGTACCGTCAGATATCAATATGCGTATTGGATTCACCTACAATTCCTTAGAATTATTTCTCAATTCATTTCACCACCAACATTTGTAATTGTTACTCGGTTAATTTTCCCTTAGTTTTTATTTTTTTTTCCTTAATTTTCTCGTTTTACGTTTTCAAATTTCTTGTTAAAAACTTTCTTTTCTTTTACACTCAATAGAGGTATTTTCCAAATGAAAGCACAAAATATACGATAAATTAATAGCATATATGGGTGAAGTATATATAGGGATATTATACGCTAATTAATTAATTAGGTGTTCTCATTCACGTACGTACGCATGCATGCATGCAAACAAGAACAACATACAAGTGGCTCTTATAACGACAATCAGGGGTTCGAGCTAAAAATAAATAAATGATCTTTGTAGTAACTTGGCCAACATCTCTACTTGGACTTCTTGTGGAGTCTCCAGGCAGAAAACACAACCAGCAAGATGAATACAACTGCTCCAATCACAGAAACCACGATAGATGCTGCTATTTGCCTACAAAACTTTCCAAACACATAACACACTTTTTTCCACTGCAAGTGAGAGTTCCCGTGGTAGCTGATTAAGCCAATGGCGGTGGCGGCTCCAGTGCTGGAGAACAGCAATGCCACCATCAGTGTATCAAGGAAGAGGATCATCGATCCTAAGATGATGTTTTCACCCCTGTTTGTGAATGTGAGGACCAATGAGAGGGCTGCGTATGAACATGCTACGATATTTGTTACCATTAGGTACCTATCAAAAACATCTTTGAGATGTTAATTTCGATCTAATTTTTTTCTTATTGGTGGTTGATAATTAGAAAATGCAATATAAATAGCAAGAATTGGGAAGAATGTGAGACCAAAAAAACAAAAAAGATATTTTTTTTTTCCAAAATATACAACCCTAGAAAAGGAGAAAAATACTTGAAAGAAAGATCAAAGAGAGAACATATTCTATGGATAGAAAAACTATATTATCTTTTAAATTATTTATTAAATTTTAAAAATGTGGTTTTTAATTGAAACTTAAATTTTCAATGAGAACGAAATTAACATCCAAAAATATGCATATTATAGAAAAAAAACAATTGTTGTTTATTAGATTCAGAAAAAATGATAAATTATAATAAATAATGTTCCACTTGTAAAATACAATATCAATTATGTATTAAATCAAGAAAAATGCTAAGGGAACCGAGAAAATTGAAGGAACTGACTTGTATTTCGTCAGTAATTCCTTTTCTATCCCTGTAGAAGGGTCCTTAAATAGATAGTGTATCGTGTGGATATTTAGGTGCAACTTATGGTCTTTAAGAGCTTTGACTTTTGATGCATTTCCCTAAAAATCTTCCCATTTTCCCAACAGATCATTCTTACTTTTCTTTTCTTTTTTCTTCAATCGCATATTCTATTAAAATAAATTAAATGTGATTTTATTAATAACCCATCACTTTTAACATATGAATACCATTTATTCTTATTCATAAATTTTAAAACTATTACAAGCGTTTAATGTTGTTGCAAGTTTTTAATATGAGTAGTGCTATATATAAGCCTATATATATTTATACTTTTACCTACATGCAAGCTAGGTCTATTTTATCAATTTTCTTTTTAATTCAAAATTTTATAATTTTCAACATATTAATTGCAAATATTACATTATAATGTCTTTTTGTGTAAGTAAAAATTAGAAGTACGAATAGGCCGATTTTCCTTTTAATATTACTTAGCTACAACATCTATTCTTGTCTACAACATGATTTATGTGAGCAGTAACTCTTCTCTACTTAATATTCTCAAGTCCAAAGAACAACTAGAAGTATCTTGTCTACCCTTATACCCATGCTATGCTTCCATTAATAACGCTGCTCGATACATGGGGTCCACGAAATTATTTTGTAAGGATCCAACAAATTTAAGAAGCGGGCCATAAATTGATCACCTATGATACGGCGCCCGTATAACGATTAGTTGAGATTAAAATTGAATATAATATTATTAAAATATTTTTTAAAAATATTATTATTATTTTAAAATTTAATAAAAATTGAATTATTTATTATATTTTGTGTAGAGATTTGAAAAGGTTGTAATTATGAAATTAGATGAAATAAAATAAAATATAAGTTTTTTTAACAATTTATTGGATCCAGACAATGCCCAAGTGTCCAATCTATTTGAGGATAGCAGCTCCCAAACAAAATTAATATTATTTTATAGAAAATGTTTTAACCTCAAAAAGATTATATAAAAGTAAATTCATAAATTAATATAGTTTAATATGGCATGTGAGGTTGTAAATTTTCTTAATTATCCTATACAGAAAATTATCCTATACACAAAAATAGAGTAGTAAAAAAGTTGCATATATTAATACTGAATTGATTCAGTGAAAGTGTTCACGATCGAGCGGATCTATACGCTCGAGGGGTAGACTTGTCTTTCTCTCTTTTATATATATATATATATATATATATCATAGTGAATATTAATATCTAAGGATACGTACGTAGATCATGTAGTCTAGTTATTCGATCGAGTTATGTGGTGTTGATGAATTACTATATATATGAACAAGGAAGATAAAATAATTTTCTATGGAGACGTGAGAATAAATGAGTTACAAAGCTAGCTAGTAGTAATAATTATATGGTTATATATAAAAGAATAAAAATTAGATCAGAGAAAAACAGGAGTTTGAAAAACAAGTACATACACAAAGGCAGACAAGTAATGCCATTTAGCGGAGACAGGAACATGCAGAGGTGGCAGGCTTGACACCAGCTCAACTGGGACAATCTCAGTTTGCTTATCCACACCAACAAGAATGGCAGCCACCGAAGTCAGTGCCAAGGCCGAAAGCCTTAGGAGTAATTCACAAAGCTTCGCTTTTCTTCCATTTCCCATCTTCCGGCCTGCATTCTTCTCCAACCCGGCCTCCAGTACCCCTCCTACCATGGCTTTAAATAGAAGAGTGAAGAAGAAGTACTAGACTACTAGTGGATGTGGAGCTTTAAATAGAGAGAGAGAGAGAGAGAGAGAGAGAGAGAGAGAGAGAGAGGTGTTTTGGTCCATGGGAAAGAGTGATATATATATATATATAATATGCAATAATGATAACATTACTATTATTTTACTACTTATTTATAAATTTTTTAAAATTTTAATTTTACTTAATAATTAAGAAAATGAATATTAATAAAGTTGTATATTTTTAATTATTAAAAATGTTAAAAAAATACTTTAAAAATAATAAAAATATTCAAACACACTAATGAGTTATAAAATGGTAGGAAAATGATAATACTTCTATCACTACTCATATATATATATATATATATATATATATATATATATCGATGGATGGACATTTATGTATGCATTGTTAGGTGAAGGGGTCCATAACTTTATGTCCATTGCAATTAAGGCAAGAACGTGTTTAAGTGTAAATGTTTGGTGTTGCGAATTAATTAGTTGAATCAGTCAAAAGGGAATAAATATTTATATAGTATTTAATTTATCCGATTTGTTTAAAATGGATGTTATTTATTTAGTGTAAAATATATATGAGAAATAATAAATACAGTCGTGGACTTGCAAGTAGTATACAGTCGTTTTGAAAAAAAGTAAATATATATGGACCTACAACTCTACAACTGTACGTAGCATTACTCTGTAATATTTCATTATTTTGGTCCATTCACATTATTCTAACAAATAAAAGTAATTTAAATATCTCTTTTTTTAAACTAAATGAGTTATATGCGAAATAGGGACGATCTAATTAATTAGCACTATCAAGTTTATAATACCTTTTTTCTCTTGTACTTAATAAGGATCGATTAAGTAAAAAAAGAAAAAGGATCGATTAACATTCACTAAATATTTTTTTAAGATTAACATTCTCTACTACTATTAATTATTAAAAGAGAACATATGAAATTATGTGCCAAACCCACTCATACTTTTAGAGCTAAACTTTAATCCAATCACTAACATATGTAAATTAATCAGTATGACATGTAAATTGGGCGTTTTTGTGGTTGAGAAATGACAAGCATGTTGCCGTTATGCACCCCCATGAGTGATTTTGAAGTCTACAAGAATTTATCAAAACTATAATCTATCATGTTTTGCATTTATCTTACTTTTTTTTTATTGTTAATTAAAAAAATAAAAGAGTTAATCTCTCGAATTTTTGTACGTAGAGATTAGGTTCTCTGTTTCTATAAAGGGTGCGATTGGACTGTTTTGTACGTTTGTATGTAGGGTATTAACAGTAGTAAAGACTAAACTAGTCACAATAAAAAATAATATATTGATAAAGCTTCAAATACATTATTTTAATTTATGAAATCATTTATAATATAGATCAGATATCTCCAAATATATTCACTTGTAGATATAAGTAGGGCTGCAAACGATCCGATCAAAGACGAGTTCGAGTCGAGTCGAGTCGAGCTGGACTCAAATAACTCGAGTTCGAGTTCGAGTCGAGCTGAGAGTTTGCCGAGTCGAGTCGAATTCGAGCCGATCAAAGACGAGCTCGAGTCGAATCGAGTTATTTATCGATCTTTGTTTTTACTCTCTAACGAACGAGCCGAACTTAGTCGAGTAATTACTCGAGTTTCTTACTTTTTTTAAATATTTGACTCAATAATTTTTTTGTGAACTTAATACATTATTATTGTAAAGAAATAAAATGCTACTTCTACATAAAGTAACAAAATATATTACTTATACAAAATATTAAAAATAATATATATAACACAGAAAATATATATAATAAAAGAATATATGTAAGAATATATGCAAGATTATATATATGTATATAGAAATATTACGAGTATTGTTACGAGCTCAAAACGAGTCGAATCGAGTTTATACGAATCTTGTTCACGAACACAAACCGAGTTTATACGAGTCGAGTCGAGATTATACGAGTTTAGCTCGTTTAATATTCGAACCAATATTAGTGTTCACGAACAACTCATTTATTAAACGAATCGAGTTCGAATCGAGTTTATACGAGTCGAGTTCAAATTGTTCACGAGCAGCTCTGTTCGTTTGTAGCCCTAGATATAAGTTATAAATGATGATACTCAAGAAATTCGGCGCAACTTGGTTTTAGGATATATATTATTTATATCGACAAGCTAGCCGTTGGGAGTTTGGTAATTAATTGTGGAGTACCAACTATATAAATGGGTAGATTTTGCATTTTGGTAGCGGTGATTCATCTTTTTTTTTTTTTCCTTTTTTAGAGAAAGGCTAGGGACTAGCTCTATTGTAAATAGGGAAAAAACAGCCCCCAATTAGCTGCATACAAGTAAGAAAGTGGAACAAAATACAATAGACATACTTTCGTCTAATTATTCCTAAATATCATTACGCGTAAGAAACCTACCTTTCGTTTGTCTTCATCTATTTCATCCCACCCTTGCCGTCGAACAATACACAAGAGGAATCCTTGCCGTCACATAATTACTATAACATAATTACTATAAGAAAAATAAATATTAGTGATCAAATATTTACGATTAAAATAATTATTTACAATTAGAATAGACTAATAATGACTAAAATAAATTATTTGTGATTAATAAATAATAACAAATAAGTAATTTTTTTATAATGAATATACAAAAGAAAAGGAGTCTGTAATTACCGTCGCACAATAATTTGTATTTTTCTCTAATTTTCAAGTTTCACGGGCTCTGGCCACTCTTGAATACTCACATGGGCATAACTAAATATTTTAGAATCAATCTCAAGTGTTTATCTTTCTATTCGAGACTCTCAAATTCAACAAGAATTCAAAATAATAAACGGATGAAGATGGCTGTCGCACCACTCTAGCTATGTATTAGAATGTAGAAGAAAATTAATAATCTGCTTGCTTGTTCAGGGGCGGACCTATCCCTGGTCTAGGGGGGCTACTGCCCCCCCAAATCTTTTAAAAAATTATATATAGCATATAAATATATATAATTTTTTGTATATAATTAAAATTTCTATATCAATTTATCAAAAAATAAAAAATTTCCCCCCCCTAATTCTTAGACTTCTAAAAATTTTATTAAAATTATTTTTTTAAATTTTAATACTTACTTAATCTCTCTCCCACTTTAGCTTGATGTGCTGATACAATTAAATTTTGAAGATATGTTTAGATTATCTAAACTATGTAGATGACTAAAAATATGAATTTTTTACATATCATTTGCTAATTTATATTGAGAAAAAATTGTCAATAATTTCACTTTAGAAATGATAATAGATGAATTTTATTTTATGAAAGATCATTGTCGAACTTAATTTGTAGGAGAAATCTTAAGGTCTTTTTTTTTTTTTTTTGTAATGGGCTCTAACAAATTGTAAAAATTAAAAAAAAAAGATGATTTATAAACATGTATTTTTATATATAATTTTATAACATATGATTATTATTTTTATATATAATCACGCGTAAATAAAAAATTTATATTCACATATATTACATATTTTGTCAATCGCCCTCCAAATATTAAATCCTAGTTCCGCCCCCGCAGATATAGAAGTAATTTCAGATACGTAGTTTCTTAATTTTTGATTGGAGGGCTGATTTATTCACATAAAATAATGATGTAGTTAATTTTTATTATAGAGCTGGTCATATTGAAAAATCAGTTGGACTGATTTTCAGATTTTCTCTATATGTACGAGCCATGTATGCAGCAGCGATTTGAGGTATTCGGTCTATTGACACGACTTTCAGGCTTTCGGCACGTACATTTGCGTGGACCGAGGCATTCAGAGCAAACTTGTACTCAAGAGTCATAAATTTCAGCATCTTATCTTAATCAGTTTGATCAAAATTTACTATTCGAAGTCGTTCCAATATTGTCAACCTTTCAGTCTGTCTCACAGAGGGAACGGATTAGATCTCTAGAATTTATGTACATGTACTCTTGTGGCCAAAGGTCTAGTACTTTTAGCTACCGGCCTTAAAAATGAGTTCCGCTATAGTTATTTTTGTGTACTTTACTCGTTATGTTATTTAATTTTGTCTCTTATTTTGACATTTTAATTTGATATTTGATATATATATAATTTTTTTTAAAATTTTTTATATAATAATTAATGAAATAATTTTTAATATATTAATATATTTTATATTTTTAAGAATATTTTAAAAAATAAAAAAATAAAAAAATAAAAAAATAAAAAATAAAAATATTTAAGTACAACTTGCAATGGTGTTACTGAAGCCATAGAGTAGCACTGCTATTTCATTTATGTGGCTAAAGGTACGGACGACTAACTCTTGTCCAAGTTCCTAAAAAGTATTGGAATTCGTCTCATCAAAATTTATTATTAAAAGTTGATAAAAAGAATATAAATTTACACACATAAAAAAATTTTCGTTATATTTAATCAAAAATGAAAAAAAAATAGTATAAAAATATTTACTTGAGATTAATCACCAATTTCAAAGATTACCATTATTGGTGTAGTTGAAGTTTTAGGTAAACTTGGAATAAAGTGTCACATTTTGCCTATACATAATAATTTTATATCCCACATTAAATTAGCCATATCACTAGTTATAATGATAAAATATTATTTTTTTAAAAAAAAATTATATATATATATATTTTCTCTACACATTATTTTATGTATTTTATATTTTGAACCTAGTTTTTATTTTACGTTTCATAATTTCTAATAATCTATGCATGATCAAAATACATCAAACCTATCAAAACTCCTCCCTTAAATATATCAAAAATGAAAAAAAAAATTTGACCAAGACTTGAATAAAGGGTTCGATTCAGAGTTTGAATCGGTAAGAAACCATACCCATTTAGGATAATTTTAAATTGTTTACTGAACCATTTCAATAGACCGATTCAAGTCGATTTAAGATTCCAATAGAGGTTCTACCGTCATCAGCAGTGGTTCCATTGTTCGTATTTTTACGAACACTTTATTTCCATTTTTTCATAAGATAGGGTTCTATTGTAGGATATGAGTAGGGTCTAAGAAATTGATTATAAATAAATCCGTTTTTTTTCACCTCTTTTACATTGTTATTTATTGTTTTAAAGTGTTTGTCGAGAACCTCACCCCTTCTTCATGTATCATATTTCTGGTTTAATGTAATTGCTTGCATAAAAGAAAAAACACTTGTGGTTATGCATAAAATACTTCGTTTTCCATATGTTATAACTTAATGGTCTTTATTTTTTTCATATTTAAGGATAACAAATGTTGACAACTAAGATTAAATACATAAATTACGTATTTATTGAAACTATTCAAATCCATAGCATATTTTATTTTATTTTGATAAGTAAATCCATACTCTTTTATACATAATATAACATGCTTGAATTGCATCAAATATGAGTCTGAATAGTTTTTATCATATTGACTATTCGATTCAAATGTGTTATGAATCACCGATTCAATTTGTTGAATTGTCCAATTTATTGAATAAGTCTTACCCAAATATTTTTTGAAATTTTGAGTAAAATTCCTTATTATCAAAGTGGAGATGATATTTGGGCTCTACAATGGCCTAGCCCATGGTTGGAAAGCCCGCAGTCTTAACCACACAACAAACGACCTCCGAGGAGTGAAGATAAATGCATATGGTTAGAGCAACCACCTTGAGCAGAATAACTCTTTTAAAAGTTTTCGGAAAATGATAACTCCTAAGTTGTAGGAGTCATCTATCCCGATTATCTGGAGATCATAAATGATTTGAAATACAAGGATAACGATCCATTTCTATTATCTTCTCATCGTCCTATAAATAGCCTATGGAAGGTAACAAAATATCATCTCACTTTGGCGTACACGTATCCTCAGATAATTATACTGACTTAGGTTTTGAAGTATCCTTAGAGCAATCAGTGCCGACGCCTTTATTCTTTGCAAATCAACCGTGTGGTTAGTGATATTGGTGTTTAACGTGTCCTTTACACATGGTGTAGTGTAGCTATTTTTATTAAGTAAAAGTCAATTAATCAAACGCCATTTGATCCCGGGCACATGATCGGAATCTCCTCTAGGAGAATTTCTCATATTTGTCCTCTGTGCATCTTTTAAATATTATGAAAATAAAATCATCTTTATCTCTTAATAGTTGGTTATGGAAATGAAACTTTGCAGTCAGTTTTAAGAGTATTAATTGATATTCCAAGAATACAGATACAATATCATATTGTCGCATTATAAGCAATTTTAATGATATGACATCATATAATATGATATACATACAACCTTATATGTAATTTAATTAATACTGCTTTATAATTACTTCAATTTTACATATTTGTTAAAAGGACCTGCATGAACCCAACCATCACAACTACTATTCTCTCTTTACATCATTTACATTTCCCCCACACTTGTGGCTTCTCCTTAATTTGCTTGAGTTTTGATTTGTACGCGGACATTAACTTTACAGGGAGGGCATTTTATGAGTATACTCTCCCTGTAAAATGTAAAAACTGTATCCAACTTTACCATTTTCTTTATAATTATCTCTCACTTTTGACATAAATGCTTGATGGGTAGCCCTCCTTCACACGGGTACGTCCTCTAAGATCTCTAAATATTGTAAGGCCGTACTTTGCTCATTTCTTTGTTTTTCTTTCTCTATGGGAAGTAATGAGTCTACATGAATATATATAGAGATGATAATATGTTACACTACTCATTAATCCAACACAAACATAATACGACAATAGCGAATTAAAGTTTAGTTTTAATGAGTTTAGATCAAAACGGATTAATTCGCTAAAACGAGATTGTTTAACAGGTTGATAACTGGTCAACCCGTTTTAATTCGTTATGACACGTTAAAAAGATTAAAATTAAAATTATACTCTTATACTTAAAAGTAAATTTAGTAGAATTATAATTTCGATATTTTTATTATTTGGATTGTAATTTTAGATTTATAGTTAGTTTTATAATTATTATAGATATTGCGAATTCAACTTATATAAAATTATGTTAAATTTAATAAGGTTAAATGAGTTAATTTCGGGACCTATTTAACCCACTTACATAAACAGGTTGAAACGGATTATATTGTATTATGTTAACTTATTTCGTAACATTTATTAATGAGTCAAAATGAGTTGATATAACACGACCCGTTATGTTAATGGATTGTATTAAGATTTGAGATTTTAATACGATAAACTTAAGGAATCGGATTCGGGTTGACCCAAATAGTATAATATACATGCATTAATTAAACCCGTTAACACGATTTGATATCCCTATGTATATATGAAATAGTTTTGGCCTTGAAGTTTTTTTTTTCTAAATTTCTCTCAAAAATAATACTAACACCCCATTTTTTAAGGAATAAATAAAAAAAATATTATTATTGTCAAGTTTTGGAATTTTCTTAAATAAAAAGTCAACTAATTCATTAAATAACAGAAAATTACTGAGTAATGTAAAATAACAGCTGTTGAAAGAGGATTTGAGATGGAAGATGGAGGGTAATTATATTAAATGGAGAGAAATCCTGGGGTTTCGATGCGACCGAACTCTTTCATAAATGCAGCTCCCGCCGCCGCCAACCACTGTGGGCGATACTGCCCATGCCATCGAGATTGGCTTAACGGACCCATTTCGGGTTTAAGATTGTCGGGGGAAGGTGGGAGGTCGCCATCACAGGGGTAAGATCGCCGGAGGGAGCCGGTCCCGATGGCATGGGCGATGTCGCCCACGGTGGCTGGCGATGACAGGGGCTGGGCTGAGCTGATCTTCTCTCTACCAAATCATCTTCATTTTATTTTTTATTTTATTTTTTATTGTGTTTTATTCCTTTTATTTTATTTTTTTTTTGTATTTCTTATTATATTTTTTATTATGTTTTCTAAATTTTCTTTTTTTATTATATTTTTTATTATATTTTTTAGAATTTTTTATTATCTTTTTCTAGGGGCTGGTTTTGTAAGGGGTTCGATCGAACCCCAACGTCTCTCTAACAGGAAATCATGAATGCTTCAGCAAAATGCAAATAGAGTTGAAGGTGGTACTTTGTCTCCTGATTTTGATCACTTATGTATTTATATATATATTTTTTATTTTTTTACTTAATAATTAAGAAAATTATTATTAATATATTAATATTTTTTATTTTTTAAAAATATTTAAATATTTTTAAAAATATTTGAAAAAAAAAAAGAAAAAAATATTATTTGTACTAGAAACATATAGTGTGCAAATTGAGGAGATATAGTAATACTATTTTATAAAAAATATATATAAATAAATTTATAAAATAACGTATATGATCTAGCTAATAAATTTAGATAAAATTAATTTTAAAATCTAATGCAATAAAATATTTTATTTTGGAAAGAGATACAACGTATAATTTCTTAGACCATGGAATTAAGAAATTTGAGAATCTGATATGATAGCGTGGGTTTTGAATTCATGTATGAATGTGATGACATCTAGGTGCACCTAAAATAAAATAATAAAATAATTAAAGGGTAGGCCGTAAAAGTCATGCGAATTTTTCTTGAAAGAGTACACACGCAACTACCTACATTAATAGCTTAGAAAGGCCGATTTCGTGCAGAGTACTTACATATTGCTGTACTGCACGGCAGTGCTTTGAAGAAATTTATAGTTGGAACTTATCTTCTAAAATTGATGCAATAAAAAATAATTATTCATTTTTTATAATTATATCTAAAATTTTGTATACAAACAAGATAAGATTATTTCTTATGTACACCCTCTCGTATGTACATGTGAATATATATATATATACATATATATTATTTTTGTTACGAGATAAGTAGTATGAGTTTCGTTTATTCTGTAATAAACTCTAATATTATAAAAAAATTTATAGACTTAAATAATCTTATAAAACATCTTCAATAAGAAAAAATTATTTATTCTTTATAAGCATATCCAAATTTTGTCTACAAATAACGTAGGATTATTCCTCCCCAAATCATTTCTGACGCAGAAAAATTAATATCAAAAAGTCCCTCTCAAATGAATTACTAATTTATATGATCCCTTCATAGACTTCAATATGACAGACTAAACGCATCAAATTTTAATGATCATTGAATAGTTTATTCTTGAGACTTGGTCGTGGATGAATTTCATGACGCCTAATTAATGAGTGATAAATGGATGATGGACCCTATTCTATAAAATATGAAATGGGTTTTGTCATTTTCATGGACTACTTCTTCGTTCAACCTCCAATTTGGACTATAAATTCAGCAGCTAAAGGATATATAAGTTTTAATGATAAAGAAATCTTCATAAAAATTAATATATAAACTAACGTTATTTGATGTGATACGTTAGATATAAAATTAATATATTAGATATAAAATTATTTTTTATTATAGAATAAAATAACATATCATATAAATTTTATATTAATTTATAAATTTATTTTTGTGAAATCATGACTGACTGCAGTACTTGATGGAACAATACTTTAGCTAGCTTTTATGTGAACCCATTAGAGCACTTATATTTGGCCTCTCATTTCACTGTTTTAGTTATTATTTAGGTATCAAAATAGATTTTAAGCCATTTTAGCTTCCATATCCGGTCTCCCATTATGCGGATTTAAGTTACCTACATAAACAGTACTCTCCTATATTTAGGAGAGTACTATTCATGATTAAAGCTAAAAAATAATATATTTTTATAGTAAATAGTTTTATGATGTGAAATAAAATAATAGAAAAAGTAATTAAAAATAAAAAATATTATTATTTTAATAAATGAGAAAAAAATATAAAAAATAAGATGTAAGAAATTTTTTGAAGATAGTTAAAATTTAAGAAAAAATTATAAAGAGTGGAATTTTTTATTAAATTTGGAAGAATTTATGAGAGGAAATGTGAGTGCTCTAGCTCAAACAATTAAATGGATTATATACACAAAAAAGACTAAAATCTAATTTGGATTGAGAGATGAGATGAGATGAGATGAATTGATCTGAGTTTTAAAAATTAAATAAAATATTATTTTATTATTATTATAATTATTTTAGAACTTGAAAAAACTATATTAAAATTTTAAAAAATTATATTAAAATTTATATTTTATATAAAAATTTAAAATAATATAATAATAAATTTAAAATAACATCTCATCTCTTTATCCAAATCAAACCTAAACATATAACTATAATGAAAAAGCAAACTGTACCTAATGTGGCGATGTCTGCTAAAGCTTTTATATATATAGCCAAGGTGCAGGAATATCGATCTGCAGGTCCTCACCAAATTTTCCAACATGTCGGCTTACTTAATTAAATCATCGAATTCTTGAAGTATTTTCGTTGGATTGGTTATTGTTATAATATAATTTTAGTTAATATGATTTAAATTTTAGTTTTTGATAATTCCTTTTATATAAATCTCATATTAAAATCGTTATTTTTTAAATTATAATAATTAAATAATATAATTAAATTTTAACTTTAATTATTCACATTAAATCTCTATATTGAATTATCTATTTATAAATATACATAATAATAAATAATATATAATTCTTATTTTTTTGATTATTTGTAATTATAAAATTAATTAATTTTATCATATCTGACTATTCTATCTATTATATATTAATTAATAATTATATTTTGATTAAATTATGAGTTCAAAAAAATAATTAATAATTATATTATATTTAAATTAAATTAGTAATCAATATTTAAAAAATAATAATTTCTATTTATTTTTCATCTAACTATTTTTTTATTAAATAATAAAAAGAGGAGAGAGTAAAATAAGAAAAATAATAAAATAAAAATTTGGCCAATCTTGAAACTTGCTATATTTAGTATTATTTTTTATTTTACTATTCACTATACTTAAAAGATTTAACTTTTGGCTAATTCAATATAAAATAAAAATAAGATTGATTGTTCAAAAATTTATTGAATTTAACATTTAACTAATTTAATAAGAATGGTCTTATCCCTATTTTATTGATGGGTCAAAAATTTTTTTTTGTCAAATATAAACTGTTCCTGGATCGATCTGAACTAATTGGCCACCTTGTTTGACGCATAACATGCATTTTCTTATAGTTTAGTCAAGGGACGTTGCAAAGCAAAAGTACGTAAACAAAACTATTGTGGAAACTTAGGTCTCGTTTATTTTTTTATTTTTTCAAATTATCTAATCTTAAATTTATTATTATATTTTTTTAAATTCTCATACAAAATAAAATAAATAATTTAATTTTTTCAAATTTTAAAACAAAATTTTTAAATTCCAAAACAAAACTAATATTAAAAAAATATATTATAATAATATTTTATTCTTCTTTTAACTTTTATCTCATTTTATATTATCTCATCTATAAAAACAAACAAGCCCTAAGCTTTCATTAATCTAACCCAATTTAGTATTGGTGACTCAAGTATATTTCAAACTTTCATTAGTCTTTATTATTATAGCATCTAAGCTTTGCTCGCCTAAAATTATTTATCCAAATTTCAAGGGTGGGTTTTAAAGAAGAGAATTGTTTTATTCATAAAACACTATAACACAGTTGGGTTTTAGGACAGACAAAAAACTACAAAAAATGATCAAAACATCACGAAAGATTTTTAGTGATAGTTAAAAATCGTCATAACAACCGTCACAGTAAATATGTTACAAATAAGTAAATGTGATACTTTACTGTTTAACCGTCATAAAAAGTATTTTTTGTGACGGTTGATGCCTTTTCGTTCGATATATTGTTCGAATGTTAAAATCGTTAGTGACAGTTCAAATGTGCCATCAAAAATCATATTCGAACGTACAGTATATCGTTCGAACGTAAACTCATGTAACTGACATTCAAACGACATACTATTTTGTTCATTTCTCTTACGTTCAAACGTTAATATTGTCATTCGAATGTTGGTTACATCTGAAAGTAATGTTGACGTTCTGATGTTTCTAAAACAACATTTGAACATTATGTTTGAGTAAGTTCGATTGGTAATCTGATGAATATTCAAATGTTTTGTCGAATATTCAAACGTTAATTTCATAAACATTCGAACGTTTTGGTAAGTTCAAGTTCATTTGAACGTTGTGTGGTACATTTGAATGCAGTTAGAATAAAGGTTTGAATGTTTAATGTGTACATTCAAATATACTTGTCAGAAATGATAAATTTTAATAAAATTAAAAAACATATAAATTGTATCATGTTATATAATCAATTTAATAACTTACAATGTCTTATAGCATATTAAAGTTAAATACTAAAAATTATAAATAATAAAAAAATGATAAAATCTTATCTCTTTTTTTTTTCTTCGTCCACCGTGATTTTACTGTAGTGACATAACAAGCTCCATAAGGCTGCCATCTCCCTCTGCACTTATTCTTGAACTGCAGTGCGCATTCTTTCCTCATGTTCTTTCTGCTACTCCTGCACACGTGTCTCTAGATCAGAATCTCGCTCCAAGAGAGACTCCAACTCCTGCTCTCTTGACCTCATAATCTCATTTTCTCGTCATGCTGCTTCTAAATTTTTTGTGAGATTATTAATTTTTGAAGTCGAAGAGCTCATGGAGGATGATGAACCAGCTGAATGCTTGACTGAACGTCTCAATCCTCTGACCATGCTAGATTTGGTCCCGAGTACTTCCATAAATATGTCTATATCACTAAAAGAGGATTCTCCAGAAGTTGAATGGATCTCCAACACTCAATCCAGCAATTTGAAAGAAAACACACATTAAGCAATACAATTAATTGAAATGTGAATAAAAATAAATTATTCAAATATTGCATAATTTATTTAACAAAATTAATATCACTTACATAATTTTTTGCAGCAACAGGATCCATCCATTCACTAAATTTATTAGTATGAGCAGCAGCATAGACATGAATGAGGAAAAAAATTTCAGAATTATCATGTTTTTAACAAAGACATATTAGCAATTGAGAAATTTAATATTAGTAATTAAATAACATTAAATATCAGAAAAAAAATAAATTTCTATAAGTTATTAATTACTATTTTATTAGTAAGACGATGAAACGACCTTAAACCGGCATGATAGTGGACAGTAAGAACGAATCTATGTGTATTCGTCGAACTTAAGTTCTACAAAATTAATTAATAATGTTATTATTAATTTAGAATAGATATAAATATAAATAACTAACAAATTTAGAATACTCGATAATAAGGACTTGCAAAAAAATCACAATACTTCACTCATTTATCTAACTTTATATTCTGAAAATTGAACTTCACAGCATCTTCCAATGTCTGAAATTTCTTGAAATACTCATGACATCGGCCCTTATGACGTCGGAATAATATAGCCATCAGCCCATTCACAGTTCTCGCATCTTTGGTATGAGTAAAATCGAGATCGAGTTCATCCTAAAAGGTGAATTAAGTAAAATAATATACTTATTGAGGGAGAAAAAATACAGGATTAGGATTTAGGGTTTAGGGTTTGGAGTTTGGGGTTTGAGGTTTAAAGTTTAGGATTTGGAGTTTAGAGTTTATGATTTGGAGTTTAAGGTTTAGAATTTGAAGTTTAGGATTTGAGATTTGGGGTTTGGAAAAGTGAGCAAAATATTATTTAGTGCATGTCTTAAATATTATTCATTCAAACAAAGTGAAGAAAATGGTATTTAGTACAAGCTTAAAAAAGAGGCACGAATTATCATATCTAATATGCTTGGAAAAACTGACATAAAATAATATGTCCCACATTCAAATTATCATAAGACACATTCAAATAATCATCCAACATGTTTGAAAATTTTCATTACTAGATAAATAAACAAAATAACCTAATATGCATAATCATTCCCACAAAATCTAATTTACACAATGACCAAATATGCACAATCACCCAATATTTTTAATCACTCAAAAATTTAAAAAAATGCACAAATATAACATACCCAATTATAAACAAATCCTAAAATATACATGCTTGCAATTGAAAAAATTCATACAAAATAGTATACCAACATTCAAAAAATCATAAAACACATTCAAATAATCATCCAAAATGTTTGCAAACTCCTATTACTAAAATAATACAAAAAATACAATATGCACAAAGAAAACATACAAAAAACACACACAAAAAGCATCCAAGAATACATGCTTCTCAAATTTCATAATTAAATAAATACACAAATATAACATATATAACTATAAACAAATCAAAAAATACATAGTAAGTAATTAAGAAATAGACTTAGCAAATGTAATAAAATTTCTTCACAAAGATTCTAGCATTTTTAACTTCTACACTACCAATTTTTCAAAAAATGCACAATGAGCTATTGAGATTATTATATACTAAAAATTACAAGAGAAATCAATAAATATGGAGAAACAATAATGTAAAAAATAAGCTAGAAAAATTACTTTTGAAGAGCAAAACTTCTTTAAACTCCAAACTCTCACTCACACTCTCTCTCTCTCACGTACAAGAGAAGCCATAAATGTGTTTCTGGCTTCATCCCGTGTCTATATTTGAATTTGTCTGAAATTTTTAAAAACGTTTGAATGTTACAATCCTAATGTTCAAACGTACTTAAATTCCCTCAAAACATTCGAAGGTGATATTGTAACCATTCGAATGTCACGAATTAACATTCGAACGTTTATTAAAATGCTAGAAAAAATCCTAAATTGTAAACAAAACTTTGAATGTTAGAAAATTACATTCGAACTTTCTAAAAAGTGCGAAAAATTTCCTACACTATTTTTAAAATGTTTAAATGTAACTAGGTGACATTTGAACGTTTTTTTTGTTTTTGAGTTTTTTATGATAAAATCTACATATTACTATATTTATCAAACCAAATAATATTAAAAATATTTAGTAAGATTATAGTAAATATAAAAAATAGAACTACATTACTATATTTAACTATAGTATTATAATATTATATATTACTCTTGTTTTATATGATATAGTAATGACATAGTTAACACTATACAATACTATGGTGTTAAGTATTATATAGTGTTGCATGTTAGGTTACTTAGTGTTGTAACACTATAATTAACACTATATAATACTTAAAACTATAATATTATATAGTGTTAACTAATTATATTTTAAATATCACTTTATATATTTTATCTACTATAGTAACACTATATAATACGTAGTGTTATAGTATTATAGCATGTTGACTATAGGAATGTTATTTAATACATTATATAATATATAACATTATAGTATTTACACAATATATTTTAGTCATGTTTTAGAGTATATAATATAATATATTTAATTGTGTTATAATATATTATAATATAATTTCAAGTTCAATTTAAAAATACAAAATTACGTTCGAATGTGTCTTATTAACGTTCGAACGTTGTTCTCACACATTAGAACATATCATGAGTACATCCAAATTTAGTGTATACTTGGAAAACAAAATCCTTAACTATACATTCGAACATAAACAAGATGACATTCGAAAGTTTGGTTATTACGTTTAAACGTTTAAATAGTTTATATGTAACGTGCGAATGTTCATTAAAGAACGTTCAAACATTATGTCCATATAAACAGTGGTCTTGACGGCAGTTCAACATTTCTCGAAAAAACTCGAAATTCTCTCAATCATGAACAATACCGTAACCGTCCCTAAAGCCACCGCAACCGTCATTAAAAGGTAGGAAACTCTAATGCCACTATTTTGAGGTGTTTTTATTTATAAATGTTAGAATTTTTTAGTTTTAAAAAAATGTGATAGTCGAAATTTTAAGTTGATTTTCTGGCTACCACGGGTCTCTATTGGCCAAAAGGTCACCATAGAAAGATTCTTTGAAGTATGTAATTCATTTCTACGGTGACTTTTAACCCTACAACTCCATGAAATGGAGTTTCAAGAATGGCTGAGTCGACTCAGTCATTCCCATTTTTACATTCGAACGTTCCCATGGAACGTTCAAACGTAAATATTTGAATTTAGGAAGACGAAAAGTCACATTCCAACGTAACTTGTGTACGTTCGAATGTGACTTTTCAAATATTAGAAGTCTAAGAGTCACGTTCGAAGACCAACCGTAATGTTCTAATGTCAATTTGTTATGTTAGAACATTACTTAGGCAATGTTGGAATACAAATGGTCACATTCAAACGTACACATGATACGTTTGAATGTAACTGTTTGCAACGTTGGAAACCAAAGTCACGTTTGAACGTATCTTGTGTCCATTCAAACATATTCACAGATCTCTTTTAAAACTTACATTTTCTGCTTTCCAAATATTGTTCCTTAATTTAATTCTTATTTCTTCTAATTTTTATCTCATTTGTGTATATTTATATAACTCAACAATCAAGAACTATAAGGAAAAGAGGCTAGAAAGGAGTCTCACGGGAGGCTACCTGTATCGAGGCCCGCACAATTACACCGAAGTGGGAGGTTACGATTAACGAGTTTAACTTATTATACTAGTAAGGGAGAAGTCTCAGGTTTGTATTTATGGATAGGGTCCCGATATGCTCACTGAGGGGTACCATTTACCCGAGCATGGTCCACGAGTTCTATGCGGCCATATCCACTATATCGTTCAACGCGAATTCCCATGTGATCGAGGTTCACAGAGTGCAGCTGACGATCTGAGCAAATGTCATCGTCGACCTGTTGTAGATTTCACGTCCGCAACCACGGTCTGTAGCTACTGACCTGATGGAGGACGCAGTTGCTGCACCGGCTTTGCTGCTAGATGCTAATGCTAGCATGGTGGCATCCCAGACTGGCCCAATTCTCTTTACAAGCTATCACCACGTTGACCTCAACTCAAGCAACAATACTGGATTCGAGCAAGAGGGTCTTCAGCGAGATGATAATTTCTATATCCTCACTGGTAGAGACCAGGAGGCACACAAGATGCTAGACATGCTCTGGCAGAGTGCGCTCGAGGGTTTCTTTCGAATGTTACATCTAATCGTTGCACATAACGTGGATCCCCTGGCACACTCGACGACATTCAGCCATACACACACAGTGCGGCAGCATATAGGCCCTATCGACATCCACACGGATAACCGGAGTTGGGGGCAGAGGAGGCGTGTGCCTCCTCCTATAGCAGATCTGGTTCCACCTCCCCAGTGTCAGATAGGTATGAGAGATCCTGCTAACATTGCTGATACCAGTCAATAGCCTCAAAAGGGACATGCTGCGGGTGGGGAGGTGCCACCTACTTGGATGGCCTTCATTTTGGGATAGTTGCAAACACATATTGACTGATAGATCACTGCATAGACTATCGCGATCACTGTGCATATCGACTGGTAGCTTACTACACAGACTATTGCGATCATATGGAGCAGTTGTCCACTGATGTAGACACTTTGCATGTCAAGGTTGAGATTTTGGTTGTTGAGATCACATCATTAAAAAACAGCCTGTAGTCCAGTGATTTTTTGACTTTTTTTAGTCTTTTTATATTTTATTTTTAATTTATGTACTAGACCAACTATTCATGTAATGTGTATATATATATATATATATATTTTTCCTTTCTCAATTTTATTTAATATTTAGCTTTTTTAATTTAATTTTAAATCATTGCATTTTATATCTTTCACAGATTAAATTATTTTATAATTCAATGGAGTATAAAATTTGTATAATGTTAAGAAGGTCCCGCTAGAATTCGAATGTAAAAAAATTATTATTTTAATTTCTTTATATATTTTTTATTCATATTTTAATCATTTAAAAATATTTTAAAAAATATTATCAATGCACCAATAATCAAATCCTACACTATTAAGCAAATAAAAAATTTTAAAATAAAATACTAAATGTGTTAAAATAAGGTGTAAAAGTTTTTTTTTTTAATTTAATTTAAATGTTTGAATGTTCTTTAATATAGTTCAAATATTGGCACCAGAAATATGCACGTTCAAATATACTTAATCTTATCATTCGAATTTGCACTCAATATTCGAATGAAAAATCGTCTAAATTTAAACATAAAAGAATTCATCAGTTGTCTTTAGTGACAGTTCCAAGAAATTATCATAGAAAATAAGTTTTAGTGATGATTTGGAGATCGTCATAATTTTAAATCGTCACTAAAGCCTAAATGCATTGTAGTAAAAGAATTTCACAAATATAAATTTAAAAATTGACATAATTTAATATAGTATATTATATTATAAACTTATGTTTACTAAAAGGTAAGATTAATGTATCACGTCATTAAACCATTCCCAGTTTAGAAGTTTACTTTTACGAGACTTTGTTTTGTAGATAAAGGCTATCTTTGGAACACAAATTCAATTCAACACATCTCATAATAATCATTTATTGGATCCACTAGTTTTTTAATTTATAATAAAAAAGTTATATTTATCTCAACTCATATATTTAAACACATATTTTAATTTATTTACATTCAACCATATCTCAATAAAATCCAATATGTCAGAGTCTCCTCTTATAGATAATATTCAAGTAAGTGGCAAAATCTTCTAGTCACTTCTGGTTTAAGCCCAAATCTGCAAGAAAATAGAAAAACAACATAACAATCACCATCAAATAAATAAATAAATGGGAATATATATTTATATATTAATCCACACAAGTTTCTCGTCAACCAGCCTTCCTGAAAACAAAAAAATCCCACATTTTCTACACACTTGACATTATTTTGCATGGAAAAACGGAAAACGGGTCCATCTGTATGTATAAGACAATAAGAAAGCTGGCGGCGTCTCATGACAAGACAGCGTTCAAACCAAACTCGATAATCACTTGGCGTGAGGGGAACCCCAACTTCAATTGTTTTATAAATTTTCAGACATTTTTGCTCTGCTTCCAGAACAATATGATCTTAGACATATAATATATATATATATATATATACACACACATACACACGCATATATTGTTGATCATCTTTCGCTTATCCAAAATATTCAACCTCCATCTATATATTATACAGCACCAGAAGCAGCTTACTCACCCTAGCTTAAAGATCAATATTCATGGCTTCCAGCGCTGATACTAAGTCCGACCCGGAATATGGGAAGGGAGTCCCGCCGCCGGCGCCACCCAGAGGAGATGGTCCAGCCGTCGTGAACTATTTTGTGGTTGATGTGGCCCTCAGGGTATTGCTATTTGCCGCGGCGGTGACTGGTGTCGTCGTTATAGTCACCAGCGACCAAACGAAGTGGGTTACTGGCTTTGGAGATCGCGAAGCCAAGTTCAATCACTCCCCTGCTTTTATGTGAGTTGCATCCTATGTCTCTTTGAAAAAATGCAGTCAGACGTACAATCATTTAAAAAAAAATAAATATATATAAAATTTACGTAAAAAGAATTAATATTTTTTTAAAACGACTTAACATCGTTTTGTAACTTTATAATTATACGTAACATTACTTTTCTTATTTTAACGACAACTTTAACTAATTAATAGTTGCAAGGCCTTATTTGAATAGAAGGGTGAGTTAAGTTATCTCTATTTTATTATTATATTTTTTAATGTTTAATTTAATAATAAAATTTTAATTTTAATTTAATTTATCTTATTTTTAATACAAACGAGAAGTTAATTTTCCTAGCAATTAGCGCCATCGCTCTTAGCGCCATATATATTTGTTTATCTCAATCAGTCTCACATGTTGAGTGTTGATCATTTATACAACAAGACATATTCAATGATTTTTTTTTTTTTTTACTGATCTGAGCCAAAATCTAAATAAAATGTTCAAAAAAACTCGTAGATTTTTATTTTTTATGAATGATAAACCGGATAAGAATAAAATTTTACCAAAAACAAACATTTTTATAAATTTAGCATTGTATCCCCATATGAATTAGTTTCCCGGTTTGATCAGCCACCGATTTCCAGTGCTTTTAGCATCAACTTCTTATAATTGGTAATCAACAAGATCATCCTAACTAATAGTTTTGTATTCTTACCCTTCATATGTATATAGGGTTGTAAAAATTTATCGAAAAATTAAAAAATCAGTCTAGACGGTTGATCTGGTCTGGCTTTGGACCGATCTGTCCGAAATCGGTTCCTTTATTTTAAAAATTGGCCAAATACAAATCTAGTATCAGTTTTATATTTTTAAGATCGAATCAGACGGATTCACATATTTATATATTTTATTTTAATTTTTAATACTATATATAATTTATAATTATAATAAAATAATGTTATATCATAAAATTTATAACTTAATCTTTAATTTAGAGGTATAAACGGGTCTGATTTGATTCGATTTTAGATAAATTTTGAAAGCAAATTGATATTTTTATTGACAAATTGGCATTTTTTTAAAACCAAAAACTCAGATTGAACCGGTAAAATCAAAATGATCGATTTAAGAGAGTAATTAGTGCGAGATCGGTTCTTGAAAATGTAAAAATGGTGTACACCGATTTGGTCTCAAAATTTATCTAAAATTGAACTAAACTATATCGATTACACTCCTCTATATATATATATATATATATATATGCATATGCGTGTATAAATGATTTGAGTTTACCGGAAGTGTTATAGCCATAAAGATTTGATAAAAATAAATTTATAAATTGAGGTAATGGTATACGATACAATAGATATATTTTACAATAAAAATAATTTTATAATCTAATATGTTATATCAAATCACGTCAATTTATAAATTTATTTTTATAAAATATTTTTATGGCTAAAATATTTCTTGTTTTTTATATATGGAACCATCTAGAGTACCTTTGTCACAAATAATAATATGGAAGAAATTCCCTTCATGATACTATGACCATTGACAAATTGAAGGGCAATACTAATTATTGATTTCACATATATATGACCGTACTTGCAGATACTACGTGGTGGCACTGTCGATCGCTGGCCTTTATGGTCTCATTACAATATTGGCATCAATCTCGGTTCTCTCCAAACCTAACTTGCAAACTAAATACCTCCTCCATTTTGCATTCTTGGATGTGGTAACCTCTCTCTCTCTCTCTCTCTCTCTCTCTCTCTCTCTCTCTATATATATATATATATATACATATTCATGGAAGGATGGAGCTTTTCTCTTAATTGTTTCCTCAAATCTACCTATAAAAATGGCATATATTTATTAAGCCCCTGATAAGTAGATTCTCTTTCAAAGGTTTAATTAAAAAAATGTCTTGTGTCTCTTAAATATTTGAGAAGCACATGTTTCTGTAATGAGTATATACTTCTCATATGCTCATTGGATAAAAAGCAAACTTATAGATGAATTAGAAGAAGGAAATTAAAATCTATTTATCATTATTTTTATCATCACAATCCTCTTAATATTCTTTGATATGACATTAATAATAGATTTACATGAAATGAAACATAATAAACAGTCTCCAATTATTTAATACTATGTCCCAATTATTTAATACTATGTCATGAGATGATGAGAGGATGATACATGATAAAGTAATGGCGCGTAGAAGTTAATACTGATTACAAGAAGAAGCTTCATATATAGCTAGATAAATTCATTCAAATGGTGGTCGTGCAGCTGATATTGGGGATAGTAGCATCAGCAACAGGGAGTGCTGGAGGGGTTGCATATGTGGGGCTGAAAGGAAACAAGCACGTTGGTTGGATTAAGGTGTGTTCCACTTACGACAAGTTTTGCCAACATTTGGCGGGATCACTTGCTGTCTCCTTGTTTGCCTGCGTCATCCTTGTCTTTCTCACTTGGCTCTCCATCTTCTCCCTTCACGCTCGGATCCACAAGTAGTACTAGTGCATGCCTACCTGTGATTCAAACCCAAAATCTGAAAGAAATTGTGGCTGTTTGTGTATATTTAGGGGGCTTCTACATTTTAAATGTTGTCCAGTACTTTGTGTTTGTTCAGTACTTGGTTTCTGCTGCCTATCTTGTCTTTTCTGTAACTAGTTTTCAATTATAAGTCTTCTGTGATTTAATTGATTGAGCTTCTGTACTTGTTCCTGTAAACTCTTTGATGTTCTTTGTACAAAGCTAGCTCCTTGTGATTTGGGTGCTTTAAAAGTGTTAAATTTGGAATATTTATATTAAGTTTCATGGTGAAAATTTGAAATAAGAAAAAAGTTCATTTCATGCACTAAATTGTAGAACATTGTTTCAGAACAAAATTATACATGTAAATAAGGAAACTTTTAGAATGTGTAATGATTAAGTTGGGTGTTAAATTGTTCGTCGTTTTGATCAGTAGTATTAGAGTATTAGCATTGGATACACTAAATGATTCTCCAAATTTGAATGCAAGTACAATTTTGATAGATCTATCAAACCTCTAAGTCTATAACTCTATATTGGATTCATCATTAGATCCATCAAAATAATAATATTTAAATATTTTTTTATATTTTATAATTACACTAACCATATGTATATTAATAATATAATCTAATACTTAAATAATTGCTTTTCAACCAAATTTTGAAAAAATATTATTTAATTCCTTGTTAAAAAATTAATTTTTTTCAACCAAAATCGTCAACAAAATAATTACTTAAATAATTATTTTTCAACCAAATAAGAAAATAAGAAAGAGAAAATAAGAAAAATAAAGTAGAAAAATAAAATATATTAAAGTATGTGTTTAAAATATAAATAGTAGTCTTTCAAATATAAAAGATTGTGAAAATTTACTGTAGCTCAAAATTACACATTAAGAGGTTTAATGAATCCAATATAGAAGTTTTTTAGTAAAAATATCAAATTTATGTTTGATAAATTATTTGATGGATCCAATACTAATGCTCTTGGAAGATTTATACGTATCATGACTTGTTTGAAATATTAAATAATCAAAATACTAATATTTATATTCAATTACAATAATATAAAATGGCATATATTTATAAAATTTTAAAATTTATCCCGATTTATTCCAAACTTACTTATATTAAACTCCTCATTTCTCTAAGAATTTTATTACGTACAAGCGAAGTTTGCAGACCAATCTGCATACCAAAGCCTCTACCTTTATTTTCAAAATTCAAATATGTACTATTTTTATTAAATTATTATTAAAAAAAAAAAGATTTCATCATATTAAGTGATACTCTTGATTCTCAAAAAAAAAATCATTTTTTTTTCAATAACTACTTGTTTTTTGTTAGATATGTGTATCCTGTCGAAGTAAAAAACTATGACATATATGTTTGGAATAGATTCCATTTTAAAAGAATTGAAAACGTACTATCTTTTTAAAAAATTCTATACGTCTGCCATTTCTCAGAGCATCTCCATTGATATCAATAAAGAAATAATCAAAATTTGATAAGAAGTATAAGTTTGATGAAATGAACATATCATACTCACCATAACTTCACATTAGATTCATTATTAGACTCATCAAAATAATAATATAATAATATTTTTTAAAAATATTTTTAAAATTTCTCAATTATTTTATAATTATACTAACTATATGTATGTTAATAATTTAATTTGATACTTAAATTATTATTTCAATAATTTTTAATAAAATAAGAATTAAAAAAATATAATAAACACATTCATTTCATAGAGAATAAAAAGAAAATGAGAGAAAGGTATAGGGAAAATAAATTATATTACAATAATAAGATGAAGGGTGAATAATAACCCTTCAAATTTGAAGGGTTTCTCAAACATCAATATAGCTCAAAGTTGAAGAAATGCATTTTGATGAGATCAATGTAGAATAGTTTTTAACATAAATTATCAAATTTGTATTTAATGAGTCTCTTGATGAGATCAATAAAGATACCCTCAAGGTATTTTTTTAAATAATGACTGTTTTTTTCTTTTTTAAAATTTCAAAGCAAGTCAGGACCTTGTCGGGCCTTTTTTTTTTTTGTTCTAATGACTATTATTTGAAACAAAAATGCTTGTTATGGAATAAAAAAATATAATGGAACCATATATTTTTTCACAATTTTATGTTTTGGGGCATAAATATATGTGCAACTGTGAATTATATAATCGCAATTTAACTTTAATAACCCATATGAGAGTAATAATTTAGGTGGTATATGAGATCTCATATTGTTTGGAAATGAAAAGTTTTAGTCTTTTATAAGATTTCAATAAGGCTCCAATTGTATTATTGATTAGTTCTTTTAAAGTATGGATAATGTAATTTAAACCTTCCATTAGAACGTTACATTAACTACTTTAAAAAAAAAATAGAATCCACATGAAATAAATTAATTTTTTTTAATAATAAATCTCTCTTGAATAAAGCAATTACGAACATTTAATTTAACTACTTTGAATAAAGCAGCTACGAACATTTAGACTCTCATTGGAATCTGACTTTCTAATTAATCACACTAGATATATACATATATTGCTTGAAATTAAATTTCCCTTTTCTTAATAGAGTCCACGTCAAAACCTTAATGTTGCAATTTCACAAAAATAGAAGTAACTCAAATGAAAATAACATCATGCAGGGTGAAGAAAAGATGGAAAATCTTGAACTACACAATTGAGGGGAGGTGCGCCACGCCCTTGCAGTAGTGCAACACATGGGCGACGCTCGAAGACCCTAGAGCAGCAAGCTGCTGTGGTGGGCCTTCCCCCTAGAAAAATTAATTTAATATCGTGTGGCCCATTGGGCCACGTATCAGATATTAAACTGATAAGAACAGATACTACACTTGATCTTAGCCAAAAGGCCGAGAAAGGTATGCAATTTCTGGTGGCTTGCTGCTTCTTTTATAGCTCGCCTCTGCTTCTTTCTCGCCATGCTTAGACCGTATGGGACTTTGAAGATTAACAAAAGATTAACAGCTTACTGTACAAGTTTATGTTGCCCCATCATATGTTTATGTTGCTTGTCTAATAGCTATTAAACTTGCTCATCATATTAGCAGAGAGGGGTCAAACTGTGTTGTAGATTGGGGGCAATAAAAATTTTAAAAATTAATCTTTCTATATTTTGTATAAATACAATTTTAAGTTTAAATATTCTTAAAATATTTAAGATTGCCCCCCAACACTACACACGATGTATCATTCAAATATTTCCAAGTCCATTGACATACTAAAACAAATCTAACTCACATGGTAATTTAAGAGAGAGTAAAAACAATTCTTTTATTTGAGATTGAAAGAAAGCAAAAATAAAAATAAAAACAAAAGAAGGCACAAAACTCGAGAGTCTATCCAAACACCTTAGACACGAAAAGTAAAATATTTAATCGATATACCTCTGTATATATATTTGGTGTGCACTGTTCGGTTTGTTTAGGTTCAAATCGATGATATCTTATCATTTCTTTTTGTATTAAGCCGTATTATACTTCTTGAACAAAATTCCGTCTTTTCTTGGACAGGACAATAGGGGTGACTACCAACGCGATCTGGAGGAGAAAGCGACGGCTACATAGACAAACCAATCTTGTGCACGTATCCGTGTAGAACTCGATATACAGGAGGCTCTCAATCGATTTAATAACTCCTAGTTGGAAAAAAGAATTCAATGATACAGCACACACAGGCTTTTGTTTAGCTTGGTTACATGTTCTTTTATTTTTTTCCCCCTCAAATAAGGTCATTCTAAGATGACATTTTAGTTTAAAGGAAAAACTCTTAAAAAGACATTTCAATTTCTTTTAATGGAAAATCCTAAAATGACATTTCAGTTTGGTTTTATATATATATATATATATATATAGTTCTTTAGTGAACTAAGAAAATCATGTGATCAATTATTTTATAAGATAATTTATAGACATTTTTTTATACAATTTTATAATATATAATTTTTTTTTTTTTTTTTATATAATCACGTACAAAAAAATATATACTAATGCATGCTGCATACTTTATCAGTCGCTCCGCCGGACACCAAATCTTAGTTCCCCTTACCTTTTTACACCACAAAAATATGTGAATTGTTAACAACTTAACAAACACCCACATGGGGTCAGCTGTGATTTTCAAATATGGTTTTTATGCCAGCGCTCAAAATCGTGGACCATAACGTCCAAGCCGAAGGAAACCAAAGTCAGGTTTGTTAACTAAGGCCTGTTTTATTTTTATAAATGAGATAAAATAAAAGTAAATATATATATATATATACTATTATAATATATTTTTTTTAATATTAATTTTATTTTAATATTTGAAAAAATATATTTCGAAATTTGATAACATGAAATTTTTTTGTGAAAATTTAAAAAAATAAAATGATAAATTTAAAATATATTTTAAATTTTTAATTTCATCTCAATAAATAAACCAATAAATATATAATAAATAATGAAAATACTAATACTTACATTAAATTTTCAATAATAAAAAATGGCATATATTTATCAAATAGAGATAGAAAATACGGTCGCATCTTCTAAAACTCTTTGCTGAAAAGTAAAAATTAAATTCAGTAGAAAATAAGATTACGCAAAATAAAGAAAAGATATATAATCGAAAATTTTGAACTAAGCACTGGTGGGGGGGTGCGCCAGGCCCTGCAGTAGTGCAAGGCATGGGCGGACGCTCGAAGACCCCAGCAGCTAGCTGCTGTGGTGGGCCTTCCCCCTATTAAAAATTAATTTAATATCGTGTGGCCCATTGGACCACGTATCAGATATTAAACTGATAAGAACAGATACTACACTTGATCTTAGCCAAAAGGCCGAGAAAGGTATGAAATGTTAGGTAGCTTGCTGCTTCTTTTATGCGTCGCCTCTGCTTCTATCTCGTCATACTTGGTCGGTATGGGACTTTGAAGATTAACTACAGATGTTACGAAACGGTTTATTGTTCAACTCCTAACATCATATGCATGGCTATTAAGAGAAATGATATATACCAGTATACAAATGTATGAGTGTCGCACAATTTTTATGTAAAAAAGTAGACCCTATTATAAGAAAATGTAAAAAACTCACTTTCTTTTTATGGACTCGTATTATTACAAAATGTTTGTAAAAATACTGTATATTTGAGACCTGTACTTAGTATTATTAGGCTGTTAAACATATTGTATAGCTATGATGTCTTGTGAGCATCACGTCCCAGGCCTATGGCAACCAAAGTCGACTTGGTTCACATCACAAAACTCACTCTACTATCTCAATTCATTACTATTCATAAAAAAATTAATTCATTTCAACTCAACTCAACAATCTGCTAATCGATGCCTAATGAAATGAACACGTGGACAAATCAGATTTCTAAAAGATCTCTGGCTAGGCTATGCTGATGCAGTTGAATCTAAAACAAACTTAGTCCGAATTGTTTCGGGTCCAAATTGCCACTAGAAGCAGTAATTGAACAAGAGAGCATTTGAAAACCTTTTGGTTTGATGAGTTTGGTCCCCTATGTAATAGAGTCTACAGATAAGATATGTACTATGTAACAAAAGCAGAGGATAAAAACGAGGTGCCAAATTTCATATGAAACACACCTTGAATATCCTTTAAGTGCAGATCCAACCAGACCACCATATATGCAAATCTCAGCAGAAGCACTAATGTTTTTATATTTGCATTTACAATAGATGATATAACAATGCCAATATTTATTATATGGGAATGCACTTGAGACTCATAAAATACAGTCAGTGTCCCAAAACTGGTTGATCCAAATGTGCTTTTGAATATTACAAACTCTTAAATGATGAATTAAGGGACTTCAGAAAATTGTTTGCTCCCCTAATTCCTGACCTTCCATCCCCTCCCTCAGTACTTTCTCAAAGAATTCTTCCAATGTGTCTTTCCCATAGCTAGGCGTTTTTTCAGCACTGTACTCTCCAGTTTCAGGATCAAAAACCAACATACTTTCAGCTGCATAATATCTGCCAATTTTTCCAAACTCAGCAGCATCTTCCATAGAAGGAAAGACCTTAACTAGAAAATCAAGAACTCCAATAGCAAAATCCATTATCCCAATTGGAACCTTGAAGAATTTGGGTTCTCTCCCTAAGAGTTTAAACAGTGTCTCCCCTTGCTCCAATGGTGTCAACGCCTTTCCCGGTCCCCCAATGGGCAGCACCTGGTTAATCTTATCCTTACTCAACACACAATCCACAATGAACGATGCCAAATCCGGCTCGCTAATTGGTTTACAAGCACACAACTTCCCATCCCCAAACATCACATATGGCTTCCCATCTTTCACCAACTCAACCTGACCCCCCAAGCTTTTAAAGAATGCAGTTGGCCTCACAATACTATAAGTAAAGGCATTATCCAATTCGGCTTCTTTCATCAACTCAGCCTCGAGTTTCAGCTTGGCTCGCTGAAATTCAAGAAGGGGTTTCTGCACACATATTGCAGAAAGCAATACAAAATGGGAAGCCCCATGATTCCTACCGGCAACAAGACTATTCTTTGTTGCCTCATAGTCAATTTTCCATGAATCCTTTACACCACCACTGCGGCTAGCTAGGCATGAGACCACAACATCAACAGAAATACCTGAATTTTCCAAGGTTTTTTCCAAAGAATCCAAACGGGTCACATCAGAAAAGCACACATTGGCTCCCTTCAACTGATTCAAAGTCTCTTCCTTGCTCTTTTTACCTCTAATCCCACTATTTTCCCTGGCAACGGCAATAACATTAAACCCTCTACTAACTAACTCTTTAACCACAAATGCTCCAATATACCCAGTTGAACCGACAACCAAGATGTTGATATCTTTTGGGGTTTTGTCTCTGAAGGAAGATGGGGCGGTTTCAACGGTTGGGACCGTTGAAACTGTAATGGGGTTGAGTTTTTGGGTGCTACATTCAAAGGGTTTGGATAATTTTAGAGATGATGCTGGTAGCGCATAAGGGATAGAGCTTACCTGGATTTGGTTGATGAATTGAGAAGATAAACGCGTGCTCTGAGTTTTTGGCAGAAAATGAAGAGTGACTAATGAATTGGAGAAACAAAGGGACATTTTTTTAAGTTCAGGTAGGCTGATGAGAGAGCGTAAGCTTGTATTTTAATGGAGAATGTCAGAGGCAAAGAAAATCAAGCTGAGAGGCCGGAATTTAGGAGAAGTGGTCGTCCATGGTCGTTGTGGTGCTACCCTATCAGATCAGTAGAATCTAAACGATAGGTGGATATGAACGGACTCAAAGAGGGTTGAGATGACGTGTAACTAAAATTTAATTTGTGGCCTCGTGTAAACTTACAGAAAAGGATAATTTATTCAGACCTATTCGGAATTTATTTTTTCTTGCTTTAAGGTACTCCTATCCGGTTTCTTATTATGGGTTAAACTCTATTATTTGAGGATCAAAATCGGTTTTAGCCCATTTTGATTTCTACATCCGTTCTCCCAAGTTAAGGGAGAGTTTGACATTGTGAATAGTAATTTCTCATATTTGAGAGATTACTATTCATCTCTAAAATACTGTTTACCTTTTAGTTTATTGTGTTTTATTAAAAATAATATTATAATATAAAATAAAATAATTAAAATAATAATAATAAGTTAATATTATATTAATAGATGAGAAAAAAATATAAAAAATGAGATATAGATAATTTTTTGAAGATGAATAAAATTTTAAAAAAAAAAAATTTAGGGGTGGAATTTTTAGTTAAAATTTGGATAAAATTTTGAAAGATGAGATGTGAATGCTTTTCAGATTTGTCTTAGATAAAGAGCACCCTATTATATATATATTTTTTATAACTTGATTCCTCCAAACCAGATTTTTTGATTCTGCCTCTGACTAAGACAGACATAGAGTTATGCCCTTCATAGCTTCCACCAGAACTCTCACTCTCATAAGTATAGCGATATTTACCAAAAAGCTTTTGTTCCCAAGTTATTGACTTTCAAGTAAGAGCACTGTTAGGGACAACGATAGATAAACGCCAACTGATAGGGTATGATAAACAAAACACTATTTTCATTTTTTTCAGTTTCAGATCCATTTCTTCATTCCTCAACTCACAAATAATGTACAATACATATCAGGCACCAAGCACCACTAATTATCAGTTAACGTTTATTTACCGTTTGTCCCTGACATTTGTCCATAACATTTTTGTTCAAGGACGGACTAGTTTAGGTAATGCAGTATTTTTCACTATTTTTCACTATTATTTATTATTATTTATTACTATTCAATATTTTATTATTTATTATTCACAAAAATATCTTAAGATCAACTTACTATCCAAACACAACCTTTAATAAGCTGATCAAACAGGGGAAGTTCATCAAACATTTGAATCCAAGCCTTGCCTGCAAATAGTACATATCACAGGACATGAAAGGCAGACTTTATGACTAAGATAAATGGATAATACATCAATATGTACGTACATACATCAAATTATATAAGTATCATTATAACGAGAATTACAAGATAATAAATGTTATATACAACAAATTTTCTGCATTGCTCATTCCTGTCTTTGTATGCTTTGGCAAGATTTAAGGAGTGAATGGGGGATCAGCAGCAGAGATCTGAACGCGTAAAACCTCATAAATGGCTCCTCGCTGAAGCACTAGAAGAACATCCTGTTCTTTGGGCAATGCAAGATCTGCCAGAGAGACACAACGTGAATGAGACTCATCCCGCATGCGAAAGCCATAAAACAATCGCCCAAGCTTCCACCATTTGATGCACACTCCACGCTTTGAAATCTTGCAACTTTGAAGTGCTTCAACAACTTTGTCACCCTGCCAAATTATGACTTTTAACATCACATATCAAGTCATATATACTTCCAATTGTTGCAAAATCAAAATCTGAATTTGGGCCATCCAAAGCTAAATCATAAATTATATACAGAAAACAAATTGTACTCGGGCATTGAAGAACGGGTAATAACAAAAATAGAGGATTCACCTTTAACGTGCATCAAAAGCATGTACTTCCAACAAGTAACTGACTGGCATGGGTTTTTTGGGTTAATGGGTTCTAAGTTACTAAATAAGGGGTTTGAACTCATAAGTAGAATGGGCTATCCAAAGCCAACTTTACATCCAAAGCTCCGAATGGAGTTATTCTTGGTCCATGTTTAACAAGCCATCATCTTCAAGCTTTGGTTTTTTATGATCGCTAACTTAAGCTCATTCTAAGCCTGTCAGTCTGCCTACTCCAAAATTGTTATTAGTTGAATAACCCCAATTTTCTCCTGAGACCAAAGGTATTAACCATGAATGCCTTTTATTTTTTAATCCATCATCCGAGAATCTGGTATAAATTTTATGATTATTTCACATTGATGCAAACAAAACAAACTTAGCATCTCAAACCAATGAGTTTTTGCTTTAAAAAAAAAAAAAAGGATTCTGAATCTCCGGTGCTAATATGCAACTTAAGTACCCAATATTTTATCCAACATCCCAATGTGAAACGCCCAACCGAGTGGCAAGAAAATGAGCAATGTCATAATTTGTCGTGACAATTCTTCATTTCTACAAGGCATATTGCCTTAGCTAGCAGATGCTTATTCAAGTTCCAGAAATAAAATCAAATAACCTGCGTTTTCCTTAGATTAGCAGATTGCGTGTGCAAAAACTAAACAAAATTTATACCAATACAAAGTAATAAACCAGTAGCATGCCAGGCCAAGATGTAAATACCGGCACACCCAGCCAATGCATGCAGTAATGCAAGCCAATCAAGTTGACCAGCACATTATGCTGCGGTTTGAACAAGAGCATTTGTACATCCTTAAATCCAAGATGCATGGTGCACAAGTCCTGAACTGCTTTCAGATAGTCTCCAACCTCAAGTGATCCAGTCAGTAAGCACTTTTCCAAGGACTCGATTACCACAGCAACCATTCCTGCGATCTCTTTGTGCCTCTTTATGTAAAAGCATCTCCATCCCTAGCACAGCACTTATGATTTTAATACAAAACATAATCTTAATCTCACCGCCACAGAAACCCGTGGAGAGAGACAGCGATATATATCAATCATGATCCTCGATAACTAACCAAGAAAAGAGGCTAATCAGAAGGCATTGAATGAAAACCAGGTAATTTTGTTTAACATAAACCCGTATTGATATATTCATCTGGAATGGAATGACAACCACAGAGTAATTCATAGGAAAATCAACAAATATTCTTGACGTGAGCGCTTTCGCTTTTGGGAGGGCATATACATATGTGAGGGTTAGTATTTTAAGTTCCAATTGGAACCGTAACCAAAAACGGTGGTTCATAGAGCATGTTAAGGACTCAAAATTATAAAAATCACAGCTGCTGAGCATATGAATTCTCCGGCTAATGAACATTTAGCCATAAATTTGGACAGCACCTAAACTATAGAGGAAAAGACTAAATTCTCGTTTGTTTTCACAGATGAGTTGAAACGAAAGATGAATTGTGAAAACAACCTAAGCCTAACAAGCTTAACTTGAATATGACGGGACAAAAACTGGGATACAAATGCTTTAACCAACCAATTAGAATGATCAGACATAAGAAAATGAAGCAAGAAAGAAAAAGAAATATATCACTGCGTTAGAGAGTAATGAATGAATAGATAGAGAAACCTTGGAGATAGGGGCTTGGGTTAAACTGAGAGTTCTGGACGAAGAAGACTGATTGAAGAGGTTTAAAGAAGGCCATCTTTCCTTTGCAAGAAACTCCCATATGCAGTCAGACTCACACGACTCCCTCCAGAACCGACAGCAACTACCCAATGCACAAACATCCGGTACCTGTAAAAGTAAACAAAAATAAAATCAAATGATCATACTTTGAAGATAACGAAAGAAATTGATGAAAACTAATTAGAGGTTGAAAAATTGAACCTGAAGTAATGAAACGATTTGGAGGACAATATCGTCCGGGAGCGAGCTCTGGATACCTTGCGATGGCTTCATGCTCATGGTTTCCCTTCCGAAGCTCGGAAATGGAAATTCGAGAATGAATAAGAAACGAGAAATGAGTACATGTCCCATTTTACCCCTAGAAAATTAAATCTTAGTTTAAAAAATATTTTTTGGAATACTTGACTAATTTTTTTTTTTTTTTTTTTTTTCGGATTACTTATAAACTTGGATTATCGATAAGATTAGTTTATAGCATGGATAGATTTAAGTATCTAATAAATTATTTGGTGTAAAATGATTCCGACTAGTTTAATTATGTTTATAATTATTTCGACAAAAATTCTATAGGCAATCAGGTAATTAGGGACGGAACCAAGTGGTGGCTTAGGGGGTTAAGCCCCCCAAATTTTTTTAAAAATTCAATATAGTATAAGATTTTCTCTACAAACCCCTTGCAGTGAGTGTTCTTGCCCCCCTGCACTGACTGTTCATGCCCCCTGCTATACAAAAATCTTGCTTAAATCTAATGGTCTAGGTAAAAACTTGTGAGCAACTCAAGTCAAATTTACTGTCCAATGGTTCAACACTGATGGAGATGCTCTTGGACGTGAGAAAGTGCAGCAACAGAAAGCAGAAAAACAGAGTAACGGAAAGGAGATGAGGAATGAGCAGTCTGTTATTCCGTATCTCGAATGTACAGTGCATGGCTCTATATATAGATACAAAAAGAATTAAAATGAATAAAAGAAATATTTACAAATAACAAACAAAGATGCCAGCTAGTTATTTGTCTGGAGGTACAACAGGAGGGAGAACTGTAGGAGGAACTTGAGAGGCGGGTATTTCTGATATCCCCCCGCAAGATGGAGAGTAAATGTTGATTACTCCCATCTTGGACAGAAGCCTATTGAATGAAGGAGAGTTCAGGAGCTTTGTGAGTAGGTCTGCAACTTGAAACTGTGAGAAAACGTGTGCAGTTTTGACATGGCCAGCTGTGATCTTGTCTCGAACTAGATGACAGTCCAGTTCGATATGCTTAGTTCGTTCATGAAATATGGGATTTGCAGCAATGTGGATGGCAGCGAAATTGTCACAATACAAAGTTGCAGGTTCTGGAATGTTGATACGCAAGTCGGCAAGCAAATATCGAAACCACGTTAATTCACAAACGGCTGAGGCCATTGCCTTGTATTCGGACTCTGCAGAAGATCTTGAGATGGTGGTCTGTTTTTTTGATTTCCACGAAATCAAGGATTTGCCGAGAAAGATACAAAATCCAGTTGTGGATCGTCTTGTATCTGGACAGTCAGCCTAGCTTGCATCAGAGTATGCTGTGAGAGTCATTTCAGAATCAGCAGGGAAGAAAAGTCCCTGTCCTGGTGTACCTTTGACATAGCGAATGACCTTGAGTACGGCATGATAATGTGGAATGAGGGGTTTCTCCATGAACTGGCTTAGTAAATGAACACTTTGACTGAGATCAGGTCTTGTGTTAGTTAAATAAAGCAGCTTCCCAACTAGTCGACGGTATAAAGCTGGATCATTGAATATTTCCCCTTCTGCCTTACTGAGTTTTAGATTCGGCTCCATTGGTAGCAAGGATGGCTTGGAGGCAAGGAGTCCAGTCTCGGCTAAAATGTCTAGTGCATAATTGCGTTGGCACAATTGTATTCCTCGTTTTGATCTAGCTACTTCCATACCAAGGAAGTATTTCAAATCCCCCAAGTCTTTTATCTTAAACTTGCTCTCTAAAAATTGCTTTACAGCAGCATTTGAAGTGGCATCTGAACTAAGCAAAATAATATCGTCTACGTAGACAAGTAAGGCCGTAAATGAATTTGACGTTTCCTTGGTGAATAGGCTGTAGTCACTTTTGGATTGAATAAACCCAAATTCAATGAGAGAAGCCGTGAGTTTGGCATTCCATTGCCGCAAGGCCTGACGCAGTCCATAAAGACTTTTCTTCAAGCGGCAGACCTGGTTGGTTTTTGCTGCAGGGTGTCCCTGAGGTGGCTTCATGTAAATTTCTTCATTTAGCTCGCCATAGAGAAATGCATTATTAATGTCGAGTTGCTGAAGCTGCCAACCTTTGACAGCTGCTACTGCTAGAAGACACCGGATAGAAGCATGTTTTGCCACAGGGGAAAAGGTGTCATGAAAATCAATGCCTTCCCGCTGTGTGAAGCCCTTTGCCACCAATCGAGCTTTAGCTCGTTCAATTGTTCCATCTGCTCGAAACTTGTATTTATAAATCCATTTGCAGTCCACTGTTTTCTTATCACAAGGTAAGTTCACGATGGCCCATGTCTCATTAAGCTCAAGAGCATTAAGTTCTTCTTGCATTGCCTTACGCCAAATGGAATCCTTTGATGCTTCAGTGTAAGAAGAGGGTTCGGTGTAAAGGGATATGGTAGTGGTAAAAGCTTGAAACGGAGGTGAAAGGGAGCTGTAACTAAGATATGAAGATAAGGGAAAAGTAACCTGTGCAGGAGGGGCAGAGTCTGAAGGTGACTTGACTTCCAGCTTGGACAATGATTGTGAAGAGGTAAGTGCACCAGCATGTTGATAATGAAAGTCACGTAAGTAGGTGAGAGCACGTCTGGTTCTGGTTGATCTTCGTGGAGGAGCAGGGGAATTATTGGAGGAAGATTGTCTGGTAGGAGATGGGGGAGCTGATATGGTTTCGGAGTGAATTGGAGAGGCGGGTATTATGGGTTCGAAGAAATGATAGTGTGAACTTGGGATGGGCTGTAAGGTAAGAGGCGGATTAATGGAAGGTTCTTCAAGGGAGAAAGGTGGCTCGTGTGTGTGTTGAGGGACAGAACTGGTAGATGTGTGTTTTAGTGGGAAAACGTTTGCATGAAAAATAACGTCACGGGAGATAAAAACTTGATGAGTGGCGAGGTCGAGTAGTTTATAGCCTTTAGTGCTATATGGATAGCCAAGGAGAAGGCATTTGCGAGCACGGGCATCAAGCTTGGTGCGAGATTGACTGAGAGTTGATGCATAACAGAGACTTCCAAAAACCCGTAAGTGTGAATAGGAAGGCTTGGTTTTGTAAAGCATTTCAAATGGAGATTTGTAATGCAGTAGGGGTGTAGGAGTCCGGTTGATTAAATAAACTGCTGTGAGGACGAAATCGTTCCAGTATTTGTTGGGAAGTTCGGATTGAAATTTAAGGGCCCGTACAATGTTTAAAATGTGCTGATGCTTGCGTTCGACTAGAGCATTTTGCTGTGGTGTTTCGACACAAGTTAGTTGATGGATAATTCCTTTAGTACGATAGAAGTCGGGCATGGTGAATTCGGCACCATTGTCAGTCCGAATTATTTTTATATTGGTCTCAAATTGAGTTGCGATGAGTGAGCAAAAATTCTGGAGGCAGAGACGTGCTTCATATTTAGATTTGAAGAGATAGATCCATGTGCATCTAGTAAATTGGTCAACAATGGAGAGGAAGTATTTGGAGCCATCATAGGCTTGTGTTGCATTTGGTCCCCATATGTCAACAACAATTAGATCAAAAGGTTTTAGAGCATGAGTTAGAGTTGGAGAAAATGGGAGTTTATGTTGTTTGGCCAAGGGGCAAATGCTACAGGGAAGACGTGTTTTAGTGGTAGACGGATCATAAGATAAACCAATATCATTGAGAACATGCTTGGTCATGGAACTGTGCCCAAGTCGATAATGCCATAAAGAGAGATTATCAAACTGAGAAACAGCAGCAACATTGACATGATTTGAAGGAAACATAGTAGAAAAGAAAGATGCTAAAGTAGTCGGTGGGGGTGATTGAAGTTGAAGGTGATAGAGACCATGCTGCACGTTACCCCGTCCAATCGTCATCCAGGATGAAAGGTCCTGAAGAAAACATGAATCCGAAAAGAATATAAGACAACAATTAGAGTGTTTTGCTAAAGATTTGGCAGAGATCAAATTAAAAGAAAAATCAAGGACACAGAGAACATGTTTAAAAACCAATTGAGGGAGAAGTTGAACATCACCAACATGTGTAGCTGCAGTGACGGTACCATTTGGTAATTTAACATTGTGTGTGACTCGAGAGATGTTGTGTGTGAGAAGGGAGGAGCTACAGACCATGTGGTCTGTAGCTCCACTGTCGATGATCCAGGGGTTAACCTGGTGAGTGTCTGAAGCTGAACAAATAAATGTACCAGACATGGTGGCTGAGGTAGGGGCAGGATGGTGGAGCTGGACTTGATTTACGGAAGCTTGATGAGTGTCAAGGGATGAAGTTTGAAGTAAGGCAAGCAACTTCCCGTATTGCTCCTGAGTAATAGGTGGGCCATTGCAATCTTGTTCCTGCTCAAGAGAAGCACTGTTAGCAATGAATTTATTCTTGTTATTGTTTTTATGGCCAGGAGGAAAACCGTTCAATCGGTAGCACTTGTCTTTGGTATGACCAGGGATGTGGCAGTGAGAGCAAACCGGGAGATTTGGATTGGCCTTGAAGCAACGCTCCAAGGAGTGGCCTGGTACATTGCAGTGGGTACAGAACAGATGATCCTTGCGAGAGCTGGGTGAATTCCTCTAGTCAGGTCCTCGTGTGGCCATTGCTATCGGATTTGAGGAATTATTGAGTTGGCGGCGACGCTCCTCTTGTTGAATAAGGGAGAGGATTCGGTTGACAGCAGGTATAGGCTCATAGAGAAGTATTTGAGCTCGGATTGCATCATAGGATTCTTGCAATCCCATTAAAAACTGCATTACTTTGTGGCGATGGTGGTAATCAGCTAAAATCTTAGCTGCACCACAAGTGCATGAAGGCATTGGTTCATAGATCTCCAATTCATCCCAATAGCCTTTAAGCTTATTGTAATATTGACTAACGGAGTCATCAGTTTGAATTAAAGAAGAAATAGCTTTAGTAAGTTGAAAAATACGGGGAGTGTTTTGGATGGAGAACCTTTCCTGTAGGTCATTCCAGACGTCGGTGGCTGTCTCAGCATGAGCGATGGTGGGCCGGTGTTCAGGAGAAACAGAGTGCTGGATCCATGCAATGACAATGTCGTTGCAACGTTCCCATGGACTGAGAAGAGGATCAGCAGGGTCGGATGGTTTTGGAAGTGTACCATCGATGAAACCCAATTTATTTTTGATGTTAAGAACATGCCGTATGGTGCGAGACCAGGTGACGTAGTTCTCGATGGTCAAGAGTTCAGGTACCAGGGAAGAAGATACACCTTCACCGGGCTGAATAAAATAAGGACTAGAAGGGTGATGGGGATTGGATTTAGGATTGGAGGTCATGTTGGGGTTGGTTTGTGGCTCAGGAATTTCTGTCTCGTTCAGGCTTTCAGAATTGGATTGGCTCTGATACCATGATGGAGATGCTCTTGGACGTGAGAAAGTGCAGCAACAAAAAGCAGAAAAACAGAGTAACGGAAAGGAGGTGAGGAATGAGCAGTCTGTTATTCCGTATCTCGATTGTACAGTGCATGGCTCTATATATAGATACAAAAAGAATTAAAATGAATAAAAGAAATATTTACAAATAACAAACAAAGATGCCAGCTAGTTATTTGTCTGGAGGTACAGCAAGAGGGAGAACTGTAGGAGGAACTTGAGAGGCGGGTATTTCTGATAAACACTCCAACTCCAAAGTAAAAGCCAATGGTTCTATTCTGACTATAATACGCAGCACCAATGGTCTAATTTAATAACTTCTGAATTTGTGAGTTGTGTTGCCATTGCCTCGTTGGTGACTGTGAGGGCTGAGTTTGACTACTGATTGGGCAGGTTGCGTGTTGGCTCGTTGGTGTCGTTCCAGCATGTTTGTAAATTCTAAGACTCACATTTCAACTTCTCATTTCTGAACCAACACTATCGAAAGTTCGAGACTGTTGTGTAACTCGTGTTCATTCCATTTCCTACCGAATTTTATTCATCTAAGCTACGAGACATGTTCATCCTCATTTCAACTTCTCATTGCTGCTTGCCGCTTGGCACTTGAGTTGAGTAGTTGAGTTGTTGTCTAAGCTGGAGTTCTAGATTGCCGTTGGACTTGCTGCACTTGCTGTTGTGTTGTTGTGTTGCCGAGTTGCTATAGGACCGTTGGAGCTTCTAAACTTGCCGACTATTAATTGACTTGCAGAAATTCTCTAATGGTGGAGTTGATCTGTATTTTGAAATTGGTGGGTCGTTTTCGTTTTCTTTTAAATTTATATTATGATTATATTCAACAAATAAAATTGATTTGGTTGCGCTGTATTTTGAAAACAAATTAAATTTCTATTCAATCCAACATCATGAGTTATTAAATCCATGTAAATCTATTTAACAAAAAATGAAATATTAGTTATTCAATGTCCTGTTTTAGATTAATTAGTTTGATGTTTTCTCTTATTTACAGACAGAAAAGGGTTTGATGTGAAAGTAGTCATAACAATTACAACGGTCATTGGAACATTATTCCTTGCCATCTGCACTTTCTCATTATGGAATTGTATGGCTAAACAGAAAGGTAAGACTCATGCTCCAATTAGCAAGTGGACTGAGAAATGTTAGCAAATAGCATATATTTACATATAGAATAGCATAGATTTACATATAATTACCAAGTTGTGTCTCACAGCAATCAGATTACGTTGTTATCCTTAGCAATGTTTGTTTTGGCTAAGATTTTTGAAGAAAAAAAAAATCAATAAAAACACAATTTTGCGTTAACAGTGTCATCTAACAAATAATTTTCAAAACAAGCAGAAACACATACATTTTGTTCATTGAAAGGAAGTCTTGTCTAGGAGGTTAGGCTTTTGTTACATTTTTGCCCCAAATATCTTTGAGCATTTTTCTTCTCGTTGATATGTTGCTTCCTGGGTTTATAGTACCAATAGTTAAGTAAAAAGAAATTTCATATTGCTTCTTTAGTCATTATTTTTGTTATATTGGCACTTTTTTCATTTCACATAGCTTTTATTTTAAGAATTGTGAAATTATTTCAATTGCGTGTCGGGTTGACACCAATACTCTCTATTAAATAAACAAATACATTATGTATTACTCATATATATATATATACATATACATTACTCATATATATTTTTTGTATACAATTTTATGACGTATGATTATTGTTTTTATATATAGTTACATGCAAAAAATAAACATTATTTATACTCACACGTACCGCACAGTTTATTGATCGCCCCCCAAATACCAAATCCTAGTTCCGCCCCTGAGGATAATAATTCCGACGCGGTCTCACATCCTAAGTGGACCAAAAATGATATCGTCCTCCCTCTTCTCCAAACCTCCATCTAGTGCTACAATCCTTCGAACTTATCTTCAACCTAGGAAAACTCTTCACAAAGCTCCATCCCCGTCATCCTCCCCCACCCCGAACCTCCATCTCCGTTGTCTTTCCAGTTTGCGAATCCTCCCAGTTTCAAAGTCTCTCTGGTGTTCTCTATTTGATTTCCTGAAGCCATGCTATAATCATTCCAGCTAAAAACCCACTCGATTTTGGCTCGAACCCATGAACCCAGACGAACCCCCTTCCTACAAAGCCCCAAAACCCTAATTTTAACCCTGGAATCGTGTCCAAACCTAACCCTAACCAAGAAAGAGTTCACCCCAATCGTTTTTCGTGCTCGAAAATTGGTCATTCATCTTTGTTTCTGGGAAGAAAATGAGGTAGAAAAATTGTGATTGTGATTGTGATTGTGATTTTTTAAGCGTTGATTTGTCGATATTTTACTTTGTGAAACAAATTGGTTTTCTTTGTTTTCATTGTTTAATTAGGTGTTTTCCGATTGCCTCTCTATTTTCGTTGCCTATGTTTATTTTTCTTGATTGTTTTCGTTTTCCAAAAGCTCAACACTCCGTTTCACGTTGCAAAATTTTTACTTTTGTTTTTTATATTTTAAATTACTCAGCAGTACCACATCAGTCGCGAGGCCACAATAAGGATATATTCGGAAATATCTAGCAGTACTCTTATTTTGATTCAACTCAATTTTATTCTATTTTTTATATAAGTTATTTTATGTTTAAGTCCATATGTAAAGCATGCCATTTACTTAAATTTGATTTGATATATTTTGATTTTATAGTTTATATTCCAAATCAAATTATATCAAGTAAACACGATACTCTATATGTTGACTTAATAATTGAATTTTCATACCAGTATTCAAACACGAGCAAAATCTTTAAAAAAAAAAATCCAATTTAATAAATGTGAGGTGAAGGATATATATATAATTTTCCTTGTAAAGTGATATATTTGTAATCACATCGTTTAATTTTGTCTCATCAAAATCATGGATTTTAGTATCACATCCCTTATGTTTCTCCATCACAAAGCATCAGTTAGTAGGGGCTGTGAGGGGAGTCTTCTCCACTACGAAATTCTAGCAAACACTGCTAGTGCTGGATTTTAATTAAAGAGATTTTTCCAAACTCGTTGGAATGTGCCCATTGCGTAATGGGGATAAGCACATCAATTTTGAGATCCATATATCTTGAATGCCCTCCATATTTCAAAATCTTTAAACAGAAATCGTTTATCTCTGACTCTTACCATGCCCTTCAAATGGCATTCGTGAATCTCTTAGCATTTGGTAGAACCCATTATTCCCCTTTCCCTCAAGTTAACTTACGATTGAAGCCAACTTGCTGCACTTCCACAAGAGTACAAGTAATTAACTTTTGAGTAATGATAGGCTTATAACCCTCTTATCATTCTTTTTCTATTTTTACTATTTTTAGTGTCTGTGGAATTTTTATTTTTTTAATATTCTTAATTATTAAGTAAAATTTGCAGAAATATACAAATACTTCACTTGTAGTCACTTTTAATTAGGGCTGCAAACGAACAGAGCTGTTCATGAACAATTTGAGCTCGATTCGTATAAACTCGATTCGAACTCGATTCGTTTAATAAATGAGTTGTTCGTGAACACTAATATTGGTTCGAATATTAAACGAGCTAAACTCGTATAATCTCGACTCGACTCGTATAAACTCGGTTTATGTTCGTGAACAAGATTCATATAAACTCGATTCGACTCGTTTTGAGCTCGTAACAATACTCGTAATATTTCTATATACATATATATAATCTTGCATATATTCTTACATATATTCTTTTATTATATATATTTTCTGTGTTATATATATTATTTTTGATATTTTGTATAAGTAATATATTTTGTTACTTTATGTAGAAGTAGCATTTTATTTCTTTACAATAATAATGTATTAAGTTCACAAAAAAATTATTGAGTCAAATATTTATAAAGAGTAAAAAACTCGAGTAATTACTTGACTAAGTTCGGCTCGTTCGTTAGAGAGTAAAAACAAAGATCGATAAATAACTCGATTCGACTCGAGCTCGTCTTTGATCGGCTCGAATTCGGCTCGACTCGGCAAACTCTCAGCTCGACTCGAACTCGAACTCGAGTTATTTGAGTCCAGCTCGACTCGACTCGACTCGAACTCGTCTTTGATCGGATCGTTTGCAGCCCTACTTTTAATCATCAAGTAAAAAATAAATTAAAAATAATAATAATAATATGGTAAAAGATTAGTAAAGCTATCATTTTTCTTTACTTTTTAATCATTATTTAGCTCTTGAAGAATCTTTCTGCAAAAAAAAAAAAAATGAAAGTTCTGATCCATCCATCCTGATCCAAGGGTCTTGATTCTTGAAGGACTTTGTTTGAATCCTAGGCAAGATCCTCTATTGAAAATATTTTATTAATTATTATCAACTCATAGAAACAAACTACTCGCCGTTGACTTGTACAGATCATCCAGATCCAGATCCAACGTTTATCAAACTCTCATGCATTCTCGTAGAAAGAAAGAACAAAACAAAGTTGTATCTCAAAAATCAAATGGACATTAATTAAAAAAAAATTGCAAAAAAACAAAACAACTAATCACAAACGTTGATTCATTTTTATTAAAGTTGGATGAGACAATAAGGTTCCGTTCCGGGACAATACAGTTCACAAACAAACCTTATCTCGGAAGGGAAAACAATGGAAAGCAACTAAAGAAATTCTTGCCGCATTACAGGAAAGAAAATAAAAAAGAAAAGAAAGAAGAGTAAATGATGGGGGGGGGAGAAGTTGGAGAATGCGTCACCAGCAACGATAAACGGCAACAACGGCGGGTCGTCTAGGGGGGCTGCAGATAGCCATGATAACAAGAGCTAGGACAATCACTATAAGGATGGGCGTTAGATCCATCCCATCATCATCTGATTCCATGCAGCACTTGGCCATTTTCACCCACTCTGCACACCACCACTCACTCTTCTTGTCGTTTGAGTTTGAGTTTGAGTTTGAGTACTGTGTTTTTCTTTTGCTTCTTTGCAAGCAAGAGAGAGGGGGGGGGGAGGTGGTGTGGTGAGAGAAGGAGGATAATGAATGTATTTATGTATGATGTATCGGCTATCACAAGGCACTTGGCTCCATTTGACTTGGGCAGTTGAACATAAAACTTTTTTCAATTCGTTAGCTCAAGTAGTTGTGGTCCTTTAATTTATATTTTAATTTTAATTATATTATTATTTTAAGTGGTTTTTGTTGGTATCTTCGGTTCGGTGAGATTGGGAAAGAAGATTCTTTTATAAATAATTATTTAAAATACACCACATTAAACGATATATATCCATAGCAAGAAGGCCAGCGCATCTCGTGACCATATTATTAGTGGTGGTAATATGTCACATGATTCGTTAATTCAACACAAACACGACATGATAATAGCAGATTAGGGTTTAGTCTTAAAAGGTTTCAGGTCAAAACAGGTTGACCCATTATGACACGATTATTTAACGGATTGATAACGGGTCAATCTATTTTAACCTACTAAGACATGTTATGATACGTTAAAAAACTTAAAATTACAAGTATACCCTTATATTTAAAGGTAAAATTGTTAGAATCTTAATTTTAATATTTTTATTATTTATATTATAATTCATACTTGTAGTTAATATTATAATTTTTATAGATATTGTGATTTTAATATTTGTATAAAATTATGTAATTTATGCTAAGTTTAATTAAGTCAAACGGATTAATTTTAGACATATTCAACACATTTACATAAATAGGTTGAAACGTATTATATTCTATCGTATTAATTTATTTCGTAATATTCAATAATGGGTCATAACAGATTGATACGACACGACACGTTTTGTTAACGGATTGTGTTAGGGTTTGAGACTTTGACACAATAAACTTAACGGGTCGGGTTAGGATTGACCTATATAGTATAATATATATGTCTTGACATGACACGAATACGACCAGTTGACACAATTTGACACCCCTACATATTATCATATTTTACTTCAAAGAAATTCATGATTCCCCATAGATTTCTTTTTCCATACCGATAGCGAAATTAGTAGAAGTTCGCAACCTTAAAGAGGTAAATTTGAGGTGGGTTCGGTGCAGCTGAACTTGAAAAAAATTTGGGTTATTAAACTAACCACCCACCATAACATGTTGAAAAGGGCACTACTACATTCAAAAAGTTACACAAAAATAATTTCTTAAATTGACAGTTTCATCTAATCCGTTAAATCTATTTTATAATAAAAATAATTTTATAATCTGATAAAATACATCAAAACACAATAATTTTTAAAATTACTTTTATATAATCTCTTTGTGACTAAATTATTTTCTATATTAAAAAATACTACATGCAAGTTTCAGAGTCCCTGCCTGATTTTTGGCTGGCTGATTATCATTTTCTCCAAGACAAGCACACGTTATGCACTTTATTGAAGGTTTTAATTGGCTGAAGAATGAAAATTCTCAGGAAACCTGAGATTTTCTCTCTAAATAATCATAAATCTCCGAGGCCAAAAGTGGCAATACAAACGTTGATTGGATATGCCAAAACAGCCACTGAAGCTCATGTCTTGTACAAGAGATATCCTACTTGCATCCAATCAATCAAGTATTTCTGATCAGACTGAATATACCCTGAATATTTTTTTTTATTAGTAAATTTGCAAGTGTGATCGATATTCTGTACCTATGAAACTGGTAAGCAACCAACAATTGCTGAAGTTTTAGATGTCAGCAGCTTCTGTGCATTGCCTAAAGCCAGTTCCGTTCCACTTTCATTTAAAATTTTAGGTCCAAAAAATGAAAGTAGATGCAGCAATTACTCGGTTACGCCGAGGAAATGGGCAAAGCTAGGGTATTTTGGCTCCCATCCTATTTCCTCACGAGTTTTCAAGTTGTTCAATCTCTTACCCAAAGGATCACTGGTGCCTGCAATAACCAAGTGGAAGTGATGAGGATATAAAATGCGAAAAAGAGGTTCATATCAAGAGACAAAAGGAGAATAAATAATAGGATTAGTTGAAGTGTCAGTGAGAGTATGAAGAGCCTACCTGTGAAGCCCTCAAATTTTTTGCTGAATTTTCCACTTTTAGTAACCAAGTCCATTACTTCCTGCCTGCAAAGAAAAACCAAGGTTCCACATAGAAAGCCCCACGGTGATAAGGACAATCTCATTGGCAGTACATCACTAGTCACATGGAAAAGAATGGGGTAGGAGTCATCAGAATTAAGATGAACTCATAGTTATTTTTTCTTTTCTGGGAAAAGGGTTTTTTTTTTTGGGAGGGAGAGGAGGGAGGGCGGGGGGGAGGTTTGTCAAGGAGCCACAAAGTTAAAAAATATATATTCACAAAGAAGAGAAAAGACCTGGATAAAGGATGATTGTCACAACCCAGAAAAATCCGGCCACGAAATTTCTTCTTTAAGATTGCAACTGAAAGGGAAGCTGCATCCTGTCAAAAAGTACACAGGTCAACACAATCGCGGTATTTTTAAGTCATCCTTACTAACTGCAGGACAAAGAGGCATTAGAGCAAATGAGAATGAGTGAAAATACCAGAGACAAGACAAAGATAAACCAATGGCATATAGAACTCAAAAGCGACTTTTTGTTTTTTTAACATAATCAAAATGCTGTCTTTTATTTTTTTTGATAAGTCATAATCAAAATGCTGTCACCTCGTAGTGAATAAGATTCAGGATGTGATCTGGTCGAGCTTCAACAGTTCCTTTCCCTAACCAATAAGCATGTGCACCTCTATCTTCTTTGTGTTCAGAGTTAAGTCTAATTTTGGGTAGAACAGATCATTGAAGTTTTTCCTACAAACCTAAATGAAATTCTCACAATTCAAGTATCAAAAAGGATATGTAAAGTCCTGCCAATCTAAGAACACAACCACCATATTCCAGCACTACTTTTTCCGCTTTTAGAAGGACATCTGTCCTAGGGCTCCTCCCAATAGGTACTACTGGGGTGTCCTGCACAAGAAGAATATTGACCATTAGAACATGACAACACTCTATATGCAACAAGTTTGTAAACCACCAAGGTCACAGAAGGCAACACCGGCAATGCATTTAACACATCACATAAGAAGGCAGACCATAGGTTCCTAGAGGGCAAGCCCATAAGTTGATGCAGAGAACAAAAACAACTTTCTTCATTATCACAACAGAAAATACGTTGTGTTAAATGTAATACCTCATCACATTGTCCGTTGTCATTGCAATCATATGGTGCAGAACTTGATGTAAACACAAAAGAACCTTCACCATTCCAATTTAATGCAGCCAGCCTGCTTAGTACACGGCCCAAACCCATAAGGCAAAATTTAGATGAGCACATGGTAGGCTAAATTACAGAAATCAATTTTAACTTCTTCCCGAAAAATATACATTTTTCCAGCAACCAAATGGACCCAGTTATTAAGCGCACCCGCCACCCCCCAAAAAAAAAACAGACCCACACCCACCCACAAAAAAAAGGTTTCCATAGACCACACGTGTTGGCTTAGTACAAAGATTCACTTTGATTTTGGAAGATGAAAGTAGCTAATGCACAAACACAACCAATCCATTCACTGTATGAAGGATATATGAACTTCTAATCAAATAGAATTTTTGATAGTCAGGCATGGTTTAAAGAGTATGGAAAGAATTAAAAAACAGAAATAGTGATTGAATCAACTCTTTGGCTAAGTAGAGATAAATTGAGCCAAGACTAACTGGCCCTTTAGAGTTCCTCCTATTGCAGTGTCCTTCTAGTACTCGTGGTGCCCCTTGCACAGCCTTAAATAGGATATTCTGCAAAAATTCTATCTATTTTAAGCTCGTTACCTAATTCATCCGTATTACACACCTTCTCACAAGATATTACACCAGCAGATGTGTCAGTATGCTATACATAGGCCTTTCTTGGGCAGGATATACAGTTATACAAGCCTAACAAGCACCAGAACAATCAGTTTATATGCAAGTAAGTTCTAATACATCCATGTCTGTGTCAGAAGCTATTATATTGAGCTGTTGGCAGATGATACTTTTGAAGCTAGAAGGTAATTCTCAAACCTTACCTGACATCGCCAGGATAGTCTGAAGTTCGTGACGGAGGAGCACAGAAAATAATATTTGGAAACCGGTGCACCTCTGTAATCCCCTTCAAAGATGGATTAATTCCCATCTTAATCAGTTCATCATGGTGATCAGTGGTAACCGTTTGCCCAAATACTTGACAACCTGGATGTTCCTGCTCAAACATAACCCCACAAGTTGATCGTTTTATTTGTGCAAAACACCTATATCCGTAACAACCATCACAACAAGCTTCTACAAACTTTTAAGGATTAATGACCAAATATATAACAAAAAATTCAGATATACGTTCCCAATACCATATAAAAGAATCTATTTTAATCATAATTCTAAATGCGCCTGCCAAGAAAACACCACTTTTTTTTTTGATAAGTAAAAATATATTAATATCAGGCAAAAGCCAATTACAAATGTTCACAACAATTACAAACAAAGAAAGTCATGTCCTATCTACTAGGCACATTAGCAGCTAAGAAATCATGTAGGTCCATGCCGTTGAAATTCACGGCAATGGACCAAGTACAGAGAGTTCTAAAAAATACAGCAATCAATTCCTCCTTGGTTTTCTCCTTGTCTTCGAACATTCGCTCATTGCGTTCTAACCAAAGGAACCACATGATACATATGGGGATCATCTTCCATACAGCTCTGATATGCCGCTCGCCTCTAATGGAGTTCCAGCATGCCATTGTTGCCATTACGGTCTCTGGCATAACCCAAGCTAACTCCAACCTACTAAAGACCGCATACCAGAGGGCTCTAGCTGTCTCGCAATGTAGAAGGAGATGATTTACCGACTCCCCCCCATTGAGACACAGACAACACCAATCAATGATAATAATTCCCCTTTTCCTCAAGTTGTCTGTAGTAAGAATCTTCCCCAACGAAGCTATCCATACGAAGAATGCCGCTTTTGAGGGTGCTTTGTGTTGCCAAATCTTCCTCCACGGAAATTGCGTCGCCGGTCCTTGACTGAGCACTTTATAGAATGAACGGATTGTGAATTTTCCTCTGCCTTCAGGATTCCACCATAATCCATCTTGAGTCTGGAGGTTCGGTCTTTGTGAGTAGATGAGACTGAAGAATTCCTCAAAAGAGTTTAGTTCCCAGTCCTGAGCCGCCCGGTTGAAATTGACGTTCCAATGTAGCCGGCCGCCATATGCCTCCACCGCCTCCGCCACAGTGATTTTTTTGCGCTAGCTACCTGAAAAAGAGAAGGAAACAAGTCAGTCAAGGCCCTATTTCCACACCAGGCATCCTTCCAAAATCTAATTTTTGAACCTGTACCACAAAGAAGCCTAGTGTGCTGATGAAAAATATCTCATCCACTTCTAATATTTTTCCACACCCCTACACCACACGATCCCCTGACCACATTGGAGCTCCACCCTCCCCATGCTTCCCCATATTTATGATCAATCACTATTCTCCATAGAGCTTCTGGTTCTTGATGATACCTCCATAACCATTTACCAAACAACGCTCGATTGAACAACCTCAAGTTATGCCCAAACCACCTTTCGATAACGGACGACACACGTACTCCCACTTGACTAGGTGATACTTATATTCCTCCCCCAATCCTCCCCACAAGAAGTCTCGTTGCAGCTTTTCGAGGCGGCTAGCCACTCTAGCCGGGATTGGAAAAAGAGATAGAAAATTCGTGGGTAAATTGGAAAGAGTACTCTTGATGAGAGTGACTCGGCCCCCTTTAGTCAAATACATCATTTTCCACCCTGCTAGTTTCATTTCCATTCTTTCAAACACTGTATCCCAAATCTCAGCCGCCCTTGATGGCGAACCCAAGGGAAGACCCAGATATGTCAGTGGAAGAGAGGAAGTCGTGCAACTGAGGGAGCCGGCCAACTGTTGCAGGTTACACACGTCACCAATGGGAACCATCTCAGATTTATTATAGTTCACTTTTAACCCCGATACTGCTTCGAAGCAAAGTATAAGGGCCTTTAAGGCTCGCACCTGACCTATCTCCGCCTCACATAGAACAAGGGTGTCATCTGCAAACAGCAGGTGGGAGATATTAGCAAAACCTCGATGTGGTGTTCCGATTGGAAACTCTTTTACCAAACCATTATCCACCAGTGCCGACAACATCCTGCTCAGCGCTTCCATAACCAAAACAAATAAAAGCGGGGATAATGGGTCACCTTGTCTCAAGCCACGAGAGCTAGGAAAGATACCTTCAGGACAGCCATTTATCAAGACTGAGAATCTGGGGCTGGATATGCACCACCTTATCCACGCTGTCCATCTTTCCCCAAAGCCATATCTACCAAGAAGATACAAAAGAAATTTCCAATTCACATGATCATAGGCCTTTTCCATATCTAATTTACACAGAATCCCAGTCCCACCCATTTTTATTTTGCTGTCAATACACTCATTTGCTATTAGAACAGCGTCGAGAATTTGTCTATCTTTTACAAAAGCATTCTGAGGTTTAGTAATAATTTTCCCAATAACCTCACTGAGGCAGTTAGCCAGCACTTTCGATATGATCTTATAGACCCCTCCAACCAAGCTAATTGGTCGAAAATCCTTGATTTCTATGGCCCCCACTTTTTTGGGTATAAGAGCTAAGAAAGTAGAGTTGAGGCTTTTTTCGAATTTCTGATGTAGGAAAAACTCCTGAAACACCCGCATGAGATCGTCTTTGATTACTTCCCAGCATTCCTGAAAGAAACCCATAGAAAAACTATCGGGTCCAGGTGCTTTGTCTTTGACCATTTTGCGGATGACCTTAAAGACTTCCTCTTCCTCAAAAGTCCTCTCTAGCCGAGCCACCTCATCTGGATCAATAGTGTCGAAAGCGAGACCATCCAAATTAGGTCTCCAATCTTCTTGTTCCATCAATAAGTTCTCGTAATAGTTGACAATGTGGCTTCGGATAACCGTTTCATCTTTACTCTCCATGCCATTAATCTTAAGCATCTCAATGTTATTATTCCTACGGTGGGAATTTGCAACTTTATGGAAGAATTTCGTACATCGATCCCCTTCCTGTAGCCACATAGCTCTTGATTTCTAGCGCCAAGACATTTCTTCCATAAGAATGACCCGCTCAAGATCTGCTAACAAAGAGGTCTTATGCAATTGTTCCTCCTGCGTGAGGGTCCGCCCTTCTTGAAGTCTATCTAGTTCCTGGATATCCTTCCATAATGCATTCTTATTATCTCCTAGGTTTCCAAACGATTGCGAATTCCACAACTTCAAGTCTCCTTTTAAGGCTCGCAACTTATTAGTAAAGATGTAACTGGGGGAGCCTTCGAAGTGATAAGAAGACCACTATTGTTTAACCCTTTCAACAAAACTGTCTGACTTCAGCCACATATTTTCGAACTTAAAGTATCGCCTCCCATTCCGAAGACCACCGCAATCTAACAGTATCGGCCAGTGATCAGAGGACAAACGCTCCAAACGCTTCTGTATAGTATCCAGAAAGTGACTTTCCCACTCCGAAGAAATGAAAAAACGATCCAACCTAGACCATGTCTGGTTATTAGACCACGTGGCTGGGCCTCCGACAAGCGGTAGATCTACTAGATTTAAATCAGAGATAAGTTCTGAAAATTCTAAGCTAGCTAGTCTCACTCTTCTATTACCAAAAGTTTCACTGGCAAAACGAACTATGTTGAAATCTCCGCCTATGCACCAAGGGAAATTCCATACACTATGTAGACCTGCTATTTCTTCCCAAAGGAGTCGTCTGTCAGCATCCACATTAGGCCCATACACACCAGGAAAGGCCCACATAAAATTATCAGTAACACTTCTAAACAAACAAGCTACCGTGTATCTACCAATATGCACCTCCACTTTTTCCACCACCCTCGGATCCCAGAGCACGATGACTCCTCCTGACGCCCTTGAGGAAGCCATATACACCCAGTCCACATGAACACCCCTCCACAAACTTCTCACCAGACTTCTATCGATATGTTGCATCATAGTTTCTTGGAGACACACAATATCAGCCTCCCACTTCCGAAGAAGGTTACGAATCCGAAGTCGTTTATTACCCTCGTTAAGACCCCGTACATTCCAAGACACAATTTTGAGCTTCATTAAGAAATGATCAGCCCCTTTCCTTTCGCCCTTCCCTTATTGGAAAGACCTTCCGAGTTCAAGGACCATGTCAACCGGTTCAACTCTCTGATTTGCCTTGAGTTATCTCTACGGTTTTTATTATATCCTGACTCAATGGCAGTAAGTAATGCCATGAATTGTTCTTCGTAACCAACACAACGAATCCCAATCAGTTGATGAATTCCCTGGGCCATTTGCAGCACCCAATCGGATTGGTTTGGAAAGAAATAGTTTAGGGGATTTGGGTTTTGGAATTCTTCATCAACCGAAAGCTCTTCCAACCCCTGCATAGAGTCTTCAACCGAATGCATGAAGTCCTCCGAAGTAAAGTCCTCCGAGTCCGACAGCTCGAATCCAACCTCAAGAAGTCTGTGACTGTTCGACGGCAACGTAACCTCACCACCTCCCTCAAACGGCAATATCTGGGTTACCCCTAGAGTATCGACTCTATCAGATGCCCTTGCGAAGCTCTCGTTCTTCCCCCGCGCCAAGGACTCCTTCTCCGACACTCCCGCTGCCAACGTATGCTCATCGGAGAGCACTATCGGCATCGTCGGCACTGTCTGTGCCACTATCGACAACGTCACCCTGGACGGAGACGTTGCCGGCACTCATCCATCATCTTGGGGTGAAACGGCGACGTTTGTATCGGGTCTGAGGGCCGTTACAGAGACGTCTGGTTCCTTCTCAAGGCCTGAACATTGCAGCCCCGTTAGTTGGGCCTTTACTGCCGATCCTTTGAGCCCTGGCCCAGTCCGTTTGATTTGCCACCTACGCTTCGCCTTGGGCTTGGACACGAGTTTGGTTTTAGAAGGCCCAGCCTCGTTCTGTCCCAAGCTCTTATACCGCTTGATTTCCTTGCGCCAGTCATCTCCTTCCAGAAATAGCCCGACAAGTCTTGCCACAGGGCCATTTCCTTCTTCAACTGCTGGATATCATCTTGTACTGCTCTCAACAGCATGCGTATCTCCCACGCTTCAGACCTGTCAACCGCGCAGCTCGAGGGCTCCTTCGCCTGTATTGTCTTCTTCTTATCGCCCCTAAGCTTCCTAACGGTCATCTTCTGCTCCGAGCAGCCAACCAGTTCCTTCGGCGTCGGAATACCCACCGAATTCATTTCCTTTTGCGTCGGGATGCCAAAAGCCAGCGCCTCCTTATACGAACGTGAATTTTCCCCTTTCCCAGCGACCATAGATGGGTTTGTTGTTACCTTGGTGCTCCCCCTTTTGGTTACGCCGGACCAAGAGTTCATCTCTTATCTTACGCCAACCCCATCCTCCGTCCCCTTCCGGAAAGCATAATACATTCCTCCTCCCCTCCTGACTGTATTCACTGAGCTCCAAATAACGTCCTCTGTTATTGGAGCATCGCTGGGCAATAAGGCTGCTGTATCCGTTCCTGTTTGCCGAGTATACAACGCTGTTCCTTTCCCCTTTGATACATTCCTCCAGCGATTTAATGAGCCATTACACTGAAGCAGTCCCAAGCAAGATCTGACGCACCACCTTCCATCTCTTCTCAAAGATACAACAGTGCCCCCCGTCGTTAGAGATGATAAATCTTTTTGACTCAATAACCACCTCCGAATGATAACCCATGGTAAATTTTAATAAGAAAAAACTAAACTGAGCCAATCATTGGAAGTGGTCAAAAGATAGCGGACACTTGGTTCAGGAAAACAAAGAGAAAGCAAGAGGTTGTAAGGAGAGAAAGCAAGAGGTTATCAGTAAAGCGTAAACTACTGTTGCTTTACTAAGAAAACACCACTTTGGAAGAAGGATAAATTAAAAGAGTGATAAATCAACGACTTTGGATGAAACCGGTGCTATTTTTTTATAAGGAGACTAATCAAATCCATTACCATCTTACCAAGATAAGGACAAATAGTATCTCTCGTGAATTTCTGGTGCTTGTTGATCTTGCTAAAGAGGTTGTTTGGTGGCAGACGGAACTGGTCAACCCCATTTGATAGGTAAACTTTTCTGTACATTTGTTAGTTTGTATAGTTCTCCAAGAAAACTAGAAGTATTTTCTTTTGTGGTTTTTCAAAGTTTTGTACTGAGGTTTGGTTCACACAGGGGAGCAGTGAAATGATATATTCGTTTTTATTAAAAAAAACTTAACAAAAAAAAAAAACAACGATTTAAGCTGATGAGAATTAAAATCGAACTAGCGAAATACCTCCCGCCATTTTTCTGCGACTAAGCGACCAAGAACACCCGGTCCCACAATCAGCAGGTCATTCCCTCCCACCAAACCAGATGCAGCAGTCTCCAATCCTGCGTTTGCTGCAGCATCAAAACACAATCAATAGAACGGTCTTCATCAAAATAGATATCTCAATCGAATGCTTACTGGATTTCTGACCAATTACTGGACTTAGAAGGCATATCTCACTCTAGTATGGCTTTGTTTGGTCACGGAGATAAAAGAAAGACGAGAATTTTTCATTTTTTTTTAAAGTATTTTTCATTTCCTTTCTCGTGAATCTTAGCAACCATCGGAGCCCCAGGACACCGTATCAATCGGTTACAGATAAAATAAAATAAATCATCAAATGCGATTAAATATTCGTCTCAAAAAAATGCTTTAAAATGAAGGAAAATATGCGTAATTGAGAGAGAGAGAGAGACCGATGGGGGAGGAAGCGTTGACTTGGGAAGGAGTGGCCATGGAAGAGCGTTTCTTGATGAAGTGGGTGGGATTTCCGAGGAGCGAGGCCGAGCGTTTCGAAAGGAAGGTTATGGAGAAGGGAGGAAAAGAAGAAGAAAGCTTTGAGAAATGTGAAGGGAGACTGTGAGACTGAGCGGTTGAGATGGTGGTGGTGGTGGGTGTGAGTGCGGCACACCCAATGCTTCCCATTTCAAGTTATGACAATGGATCACGTCCAGAGGGATATAGTGGGTACACTCTGAAGCTGCCAAGCTGGTATTAATTATGTTGTTTCGGCCCCACGGGGAAAGGAGAGTTAAGAGACATTGGATTTCCGACCAATTACATAAATACACCTGTATTTGGATTGAATTCGCCCTTCTTGCCTAGTCGATGACTATGAACCGGAAATGTATCCTTACTTGCAACAGAATGTCATGAACAAAGCAAGTTTTGGCGATTAGTTTGGATTAGGTTGTTCATCCGACCTGATAACAATGCTTTTGACTCAAACCGTTGTTTCATTTTACTGCTATCGACCCGATAACATACTCAACTTGCTTCAGATATAGACAACAAAGACGATAAACACTCTTGTAGTTGAGAGAGTGGTGAAAAGCCAAATTATTTTAGTCCAGCTCTATCGACATGAACCCATCTTGAGGGGATTGGGCCTTTCTAGTCTAGTTTTCGAAACAATTTGATGTTTAGAGAATTTCAAAACAAACTCGGTCGGCACAAACCCATCTTGAGAGGGTTTAGGAGCCCTAAAGAAAGAAAAAGCAGAGGAAGACGATATATCTAGCACATGATACATCTCGAGTCGACGCAAAATTAGCCATCACCATATTGGTTCAATTAGCCGATACCAATCGAACCACTAATGAGTCATAAGTTTTGAGTCGGGTCAAGTCGAAAAAGTAGGTGATTCGGTAGATCAGACTTCTTGTGTAGTCCTAGTTTGGATAGTAAAATGAGAATGGTTTTAGATGGAAATTAAATATAATATTTTATAATATTATTTTTAATATTATTATTATTTTAAAATTTTAAAAAGTTGAATTATTTATTCTATTTTATATAAAAAAAAAAATTATAATTATAATAAGAAAATTAGATAAGAAAAGATCATTTATGTTTTCAAACAAGACCCAATTTCCAAATTGGTGTATTATAATCTAAAAAGTTAATATGCCTTTTGTAATTGAAATAGAAAAGTTTTACTCATCTTCTTCGTATCATATTATATATATATATATATATATATATAATTATTCATCTTCTTCATACCATACATTATACAATTTTTTTTAATTTTTAGTTTTTTAACTCTTATCGAATATGTAGTAGATAGATAATTAGTAGAAGAACTCAAATAATTTAGGAAGAATAAAATAAAATAATTTTGTAAACAACTTAAAAAACTAAAAAATAAATATAATGTGTGGAGATTACAAGTAATAAAACTCATTGAAATCTATTCACTCGCACACAATCAAAGTTTATAATTATTTTCTTTTAAATTAATAGTGATTGCCAATAAATGGATTCTAGCGAACTTTAGCAATCAATTTCAATCCATTCGAACTACTTTTTCCTTAAATAACTAGCATTAGGATTTTTTTTAATTTAGAGTTCATATTTTAAATTTTTAAAATTTATTTTTAAAATAAGAAATTTAATTTAGTATAGCATAATTTCTTCTAAAATTTGTATTATAATCTTAAGGTATAGTGGTGTGTAATTGAGGATAGGAAAGTCACTTTCACACAATATCACGCACCTTTGGTAATAAAATATGAGTGTTTGCTTTGTAGGGCTTTTTATTTGAAAAACCCACAGAAACAAACAAGAATACTTAATTAAGATGTAGGAAATGAAGTTAATTGACGAAGGAAATGATAAAACAAACAAAAATTTTATATACCATATCATTATCTAATTTTTATCAAATTATATAAAATGTAATATATTTATCTCTATAATACCACGCCACGTTGTGCCACCGACATTGTGGCACCATGTCCAATCCTCAACGCTATCATTGACTCATAGGGACGAGACCCCCATCTGCCTTTGTTGCTCCTCCGCCACAAGTTGATACCCACCTCCATAGTCTATTGTGTCAACTTCGTTATTCCATTATTGTCAACTCCATAATCCATTATCAGAGTTATCTTGATGATGATATTGTTTATTTTTGTCCTAAATATTTATGCAGTGTTGTAACTTGTAAATATTGAAGCAATTATTAACTCGAATGGTGCTACATCCCACGAGTACCCCGAGTAGGCTAATTGTGTTTTTATTTTATTTTATTTATTTTAATTCATTTCTTTGATATATTAAAATATTCTAAAAAAATTAAAAATCACATTATCATTTAAAAACATTTATTTAATTATTAAATAAATAAAAATATTTTTTTGTAATTCGAGAGATGGATTCAGGACAAAACCTCAGAAGATAAAGTGTTTCCCTTTTGAAGGATAAATATTTTAATTATCAAAGATTTTATTATAATAGATTTATAAACTGACACGAGAATATCATATAAATAATAAAATTTATTTTTATTATAAATTAAATACAATCTCTCATGCAATTCAAAACAATTTATGAGTATTTTTAAAACTTTTCAAATTGAAATTGTAAGGGAGGCCTTCCTACCAAGGGATGGGCCTAGGTCCCAATCTTCTTTCAACTAGGGGGAAGGCAAAAAGGCCTAGGGTCGTAAGATATAGTCCCAATAGGAGGGGTGAGAGGGTGATGATCGGAGTCAAGGGTGAGAGACGGCCAATGAGGAATCCTGCCTGAAGGCTAACACAAAAAGCCAGGTGATCGTCCGATCAGTCAGAAATCCAGATGCGTCCATCCCGCATTTAATGTAGAAGACTGCCACAGCCACAACACATTAAATGCTACATTCGGTAAGGAGGTGTCTGGAGTCCCTAGCACGCCAAGTTCAGGCAAACATTCCCTCACCACATTAATTGCAAGTCAGGAGTCCAGACATGCCCATATGACATAGGGAGAGGACACCGTGTCGAGACAGGGCCAAAAGGACGGGAAGATCGACTCAAACTTAACAAAAGGGATGACAATCTGACAAGACGGAATAACGACTCCCACCATACTCAGGCAGATCAGTCAGAGCTACCCAAATCCTATAAATAGTCAAGGACTCCACCATCCAAAGGGTAATCTTTTTTCTCCTTATCTATTCTCACATCTTTACCATCTCATAATGCAAAAACTGATTTAAGCATCAGAGTTATCTCATGGCATCACAACCCCACCATCCAGCCTTCTGTAGAAGCAGGAGTTGATTGGGGCATCGCCAAATAACTCAGGCCGCAGAACACAACCAAGAAAGAAATAATGAAGCAGAATGATCAATTATGAGTGTCCTCGACTACATGCAATTCAAAACAATTTATGAGTATTTTTTTAAGCTTTTCAAATTGAAATAATGAAGCAGAATGGTCAACTATGAGTATCCTCGACTACATAGCAATGAGTTTGACATTGCCTTGGATCTCGCTCTTCCGTTGAGTTTTCTAGTCAAAGAGGTCAAATTTGGGGCTTGATCTTTGTGATGAAGACTTGTGCAAGTATTTGCCTTCTTTTATTCACCAGAATTATTATTTGTATATAATTTATGTATTTTTATGTATTATTTTATGCATGTTTTAATTTAATTATTCATATTTTTTATTTTTATTTATCTCTTATTATATTATTATCTTTTTTAATATATATTTTTAATATCTCAATTGACGTAACATTTTTATCATGTTAATGACACCATGAAAAAATACACAAAAATATAAATCCTTAAGGTTACTCTTTATTCGGCCAACATCAACTCTCTCTCTCTCTCTCTCTCTCTCTCTTGCGATTTTTGTCTCCTAAGATTTTAGAAACGCTGCAGTCTTGAGAGGGAGCGGAGCTTCGGCTCTGTCTCCTCCTTTCCTTTTTATTTTATTTTCCTTTTTCTTTTCTTTCTCTTTGATTCTCCTTCTATTCTCCCGAACGACCACCTACTTTTGGTTTTCGTTGTAGGTGGTTTTGGTTTGGTGTCTTCGACTTTTGATGGCTGGGATTGCAGGTTTATGGCTTTGGGTGTCCTTAGACTATCACGCGTGGTGTCGTCACTCTACCAGTCCATCAATCTTGTCGCCGGTCGGAGTTTTTTGCAGAATGGCGAGACGCATATTTCTCACGGACGGGGACCAATTGAAGGCTTTGCTTTCGGTGTGTTCTCGTTTTGGTGGATCTAGCATGGTTCGGATCCGAGACATTGAAGCATCCTTACCTTGCAGCAGCTCACTTTTAGAGTGGCACGTGGGGCACCATGTGCAACCACAGATAGGCTTGGTGTTGATTTCGTTTTTTTGTTTGTTGTCTAATTTTAGTTGGTTGTTATGAATATTATTTGTATAGAGAAAATTATATTGGAGAAATTGTGTCTCGGACTTAAGTCCCTGAAATTTAAGTGTTCTCCTCTTTTGGAGGATGAGATTTGTGTATGCTGCTTTTGACAATATTTTCGTCTCATAGACTTTATCTGTTGAGAATTAGAAACTGTAGTTTAGTATGTAATTAGTTGACTTGTAAACTAAGTTCACTCAGTCTATAAGACACATTGTAAGCTTCAATTTCATGGATTAATGCAGTAATCCTATTTCTTAAAAAAAAAAAGTTACTCTTTATTCACAGATGATAAATATTTTTACGGTCTGCACTTGAGACATACCAAAACTTTTACAGTTCAGCATATTAGAGCATTATTATGTAAATACAAATTCAATAGACTATTTGATTAATAAGATCTCAAAATATATTACATTAGATTTTGCAAATATAAAAGGAAATAATTTTTTATTATAATAAGTTAGTATTATGAACCAAATTTGATAATTACTATAGCATTACCAAAAGGAATAAAAACTTATTTTCTTCATTACTTTCTAACATAATTTAGTTTCAAACAGTTTTTTTAAGGGCTAGCTGTAATATTATTGGAATGAAATTTGGAATAGGTACACTTATGAATCATTTGAAAAGTAATTAATAATTAATAATTAATATATTCGGTAGAATGGTAACAAATAATATATTTAAATAATTAAAATTAAAAAAATAAATTTTTATTATTTTATTATTATATAAAGAATATATAGATAATTCAATATGAAAATTGGATATAAATGAAATAGGTAAAAATAAATTCATATCATATTAACTCATCTCATATCATAATTATTGTTTGGATTGAGAGATGATCTCAACTCATCTCACTTCATTATTATAATTTTTTTAAATTCTCATATAAAATATAATAAATAATTCAACTTATTTAAATTTTAAAATAATAATATTAAAAAATAATATTTTATTTAATTTTTAATATTTATTTTAATTTATCTCTATATTAATTTACTATTCAAATCACATTTTAAATTTAGCTATTTCAATGAGAGTCCTCGTATTAGCAGCACACCAAATATACTAAAGGTTTTATTGTTTATTATACTATTCATATCAATAGTATTATAGTATATAAATATTAAAAAATTTGATATATTTTGCGTGCGCTGCGTAAAAGCTTCCCAACTCCCGCCAATATATATATATATATATATATTGAAGATAATTTCAAAACTTTCCTTTAATTTATAACTGTATTACAACTTGTATCAACAAGCACACATCTCACAATAACCTTTAACCTCCTATAACCATATCCTTTCTTCTTCTATGGCTAAAGCTTTCTTTGCTAGTGTGTGTGCAACTATATTCTAATAGAATATCTTGGGGGTCGGTTCGATTGACTCCCGTGTAAAAAGCAGCCCCTGACACCACCAGTCTCTGGTGGCATCACTGCCCATACTATCGAGATCGCCTCTTTTCGACGATCCTACCCTTGTGATGGCAATCTTCGGTGACCTTCCACATTCTCCCGACAGTCTTAAATTTGAAATGGGTATGTTTCCATTTCGAGTTTAAGGCTGTCGGAGGAAAGTGAGAGGTCGCCAGGAGTCGCCGTTGCATGAGTGAGGTCGCCGGAAGGAGGCGGTCCCGATGACATGATCATTGTGCACAACAAGAACTATCACTTTTGCATCACTCTCAAACCTGCCTTTTGAATATTAAGATCAGAGCACAACTCGGTAGCTTTTTTCAGAGCAAAACTTTCTGCAACAGATGGATCCACCACATTAGCCTTTGAGTCACACACAACAACCATTGCCTCCTCTTCTTCATTTCATTTCATTTTCTTTCTTTTTGCATCCAAATAAACATCCAATTAAGTTTTACAAAGCCTAGTTCCGATTTCTCCTCCTTCCTAGTTCTGCTCTTGTACTCGACTGCACTAGCCTCTTTATTGAAATTGATTGAGCCTAAGTTTGGCAAATCAAGCCTTCTTAACACTCTTTAACATTCTTCACTTTTATTTATTACTTTATTATTATTATTTATTTATTTTTATATTATTTATAAATATTCTCAATATTTCTCAACACTTCTTAATACCATAACGTAAGTCTTTTAAAAGTACTTTTCAACACCCTAATATAACCCGAGTCTTTTAAAAATATTGAAGAGCAACCTTTGTTTGAATGAAAAACTCCTAAGAAAAGGCAACGTTTTCTCAAAGACCCAAGCATCTCTCCTAAGCCAAACTTTTCTTAACAATATTGCCACTTCCTTCAATTGGTCCTTACTAAGTCTGACCATAAAATTCTCTCGTAGATGTAAGAAACACATCTCTCTTCAGACGAACATTTTGATTCCCATATTTTTATCTTATTTTCATCGCCAACTCTCTACCTTTTGCATTCTTTTAAGAGTGCTCTAACTTACTAAATACTCCAGTCACTATAATTAAAAAGGAAATTACGTTAGTAATAATAGTGAGTTTGTAAATTAATTTAGTTTGATATGATACGTAATGTTATAAATTTATTTATGTTATAAAATAAATCTAATGAATTTCATTAAATTAAATTAATTTATAGATTTATATTTATAATCTCTTTGTAATTATAATTATTCTCATTTAAAAATAGTATTTAGATTATATTTAAATATTAAAAGTATTTCATTTTATCTCATTTTATTTAATTATTATATTTTTTTCGAATTATTACTTATTTAATAAGACAATTAATTCAGTCTTTTTAAATTTTAAAATAATAATATTATTAAAAAATTTATTCTATTTTAATTCTCATTTAAAATTATTATCTAGACCTCTTACCTTTTTATATTGAGAATTTATTAATAAATATAGTTTATTTTAGAAGGTAAAGATATCTTGATGGTTTCGCATCCCTTGATTGGTGACAGATTGATGTATACAGTATTTCCCTTTCATTTTCAATCAGTACTCACATTATTATAGCCCTAAAGCACGCCAAGGTTTTTTTGTAAGGCAAGTTGAGGGACTATGATAAGAGTGGTGTTAAAGCATTCCGAATTACCAAAGTTAAAAGTACACTTTTAATTAATGAATTTAATTTTAGTTATATAAATTTATATATTATAATAACTAAAAAAATTATATAAAAATAAAATAATATAGAATCAATCTGATTTTAACTATTCTATTTACATCAAATTTTTACATTAAATGATCTATTTATTCATTATATAATAATAATAAATTATTAATTTAAAAAAATATTTAATTTTTTTAATTTTATCATATTTTACTATTTTATCTATTAATAATTATTATTTAATTATTAATTTAAAAAAGACGATTTGCATCTTAGATCACATAAAATATCCAAATAATTAATGTGTAGTTTGGCCATGTAATTTTGCTATAAAATATCTCAGTAACAAAGGGTATGATAAAAAGAAAGAAAAATATTAATAAAATATTAATTTAGTCTATATACAGTAACCATCTACTTTGGTTATTATTTTAAAAGTTAGTGTAGTTAAAGTCCATTTAACTAATCCATTACACCTTATTTTTTATTGTGTAATAGCTGAATACTCAAAAGGATTTAGGTTTTAGTTAATTCATTGAGGATGCTTTTAGGGTGCCGTCCAATAATTATCATTAGGCGTGTTTTTTAGGCAAAATTTATTTTTTTAATTTTTTAATTTATAATTTTAATATTTTTAAAGATTGTAAAAAATATAAAAAATATATATATACTAATATTTACTTTCTTACTAGTATTAAGTTGCCTATGTTTTTGCATTTTTTCTTAAATTGAATAAATTTAAAATTTATATGAAAAAAATATTTTTAATAATAAATTTTACTTTTTTGAAAATAAATACACAAAACTTATACATTCTATAACGATAATTAGCATTATTTATTTTACAAATGCAACTAGATGGACAACATGATAAGTGGTCAAGAAAAACAAAATTTATCAACAAGTCTTTATTTTGACACATTCAATACTCTGGAAGTGGATCACATGTTGATAAAAGGTATTGGTAATTTAATCTTTGACTAATGTTATATGCAATCGTGAATTATATAAGTATCTTACAATCATTTCAAAATCTAGTATTAAAAATTAATTTTTTAATATAAATCTCATATTTATTCTTTTTTGTCAAAATAATTGTACGGTATTTGTACACTCACGACTACAACTATTATTGTTCTTACTTTTTTTATAAACTATTATCTGTCACTTAACAAGTTAATGTTGGCATACCAAACTTGCCAATAGATTAGAAAAAAAAAAAGAGACTTGCTAATAGCAAAACTGTGAAGAAATTGTTATGCTCTTTGTCTGGAGGGCTAAATCAGTTTTTCTTATCTATTAATATTAAGAAAAAGAAACTAAAATATTTGAACAGTAACTTTGAGATAGCAAATCCATGGAGATTTCTTTTGAATAATGATATGTATACTTCTCATTTATCATTAATTTATCACTCATTTTATTTTTTTTAATTTAATAATTAAAAAAGTTATTATTATTAAAATTATATTTTAATATTTTCTTTCTTAATGATTAACAATGTTAGAAAAATACTTAAAAGAAAACAATAAAAAAATAAATATACTTTGAGTGATAAATCAATAATAAATAAAATATAAGTGTCATTACTCATATATTTTTCCTTTATATATTATACCATTAATTATAAACGCAATCAGCTATTGCCCCGTTTGGTTTTGGAGACCATTTCATTCCGGGTCATCTTATTTCATTTTACTCTAACGTCTAAATAACCATTCAAACGCAAACACTTTCTAATATCATATATTTATTTTTTTTTAAATTTTTTCATCTAATCATTATTAATCATTACAACTCTCTCAAAATTTTAAATAAATAAAAAAAATTAAATTTTTCTCAAAATAAAAATAGGATTTTAGCGATATTTTAACTTTATAATTTTTTATTCAAAATCATCTCTCTACTTTCTCAAAATTTCAAATTATTTTAATATTCACAAACTATCTTTTTAACATTCATATATTTTTTATTTTATTTTATTTTATCTCATATAGTCATGTAATTAAATGAGGCCTATTTATCAATATTTTGAATAACGTATCTATGGACGTACCAGTCAAAATACTGAAACAAAATATTTCAGTATCTGTACCGTTTCGAAATAATTTATATATAAATAAATTATATATATAAATACATATATAAATTATATTTCAAAATAATAATCAATATATGAGTAAATTATGTATATATATAATTAGTCTATTTTGAATTGAAGTAAAAAAATAGTAAAAAGTGGAAAAAAAAAAGTTATTAGACCAAAATCCGATATGGTCGAAATACAAGTTGAAAATATTGGCCAAATAGTCGAAATACCAACCAATATGACCGATAGTTAAACTAATACGAAACAGATAGTATACATGTACCACCCAACTAGCTGGTATGCCATATACCAACCATACCGATTGGTATGGTACGGTATTTAAAAGACTGCTATGTATGGTGATAATTGGTCGGACGTGCGTGCTTCCTAATTCGACCCTCTTTTCTTTTTATTTTTTCCTTTTTTTTATTATTTATTAATATTATTTTAGCTAGTTTGGATAGTGGAGTATTTTTTATTTTATTATTTAATATTTTATTATTATTATTTACAAAATATCTAAAATTATCTTATTATCTAAATACAACGCACTACAAAAAAAAAATTATTTGTAATATTTTAATTATAATTAAAATAATTATTTTTGTTATAAATAATTTTTTATAACATTTTTTTCTTTTTTTTTACAATTAAATTTGGTATTGCAAAAATGCTGATTTTCTTATAGTGACGTGAACTAATTTCTCACCTTCCATCCCTACGAAATTTATAAGGAAAAGTAAAAGCTTCAAGATATTCTAGAACCTATTATTCTCATTATTAAGAAGGTTGCTTTCCATTCAGTTGAAATAGGTAAATATTCAATTAGTATAAAACATGAGTTCTTTTGACCAAATGAATACCATTTATTTCAACTTAAATGAGAATAATTCTATTATGCCATGCTCAGAAATCTTAACATCAAAATTGAGTAGAGAGAATGAGGGAAAAATATTTTTAAGTACTTCCAGAGTACTAGCGATAATGTGGTACCCTCGTCCAATCACATGATGACATGTAATTAAAATTTTTACATTAAATATTATTGTTTGACGATACATGTCCATACTTCAGAATTATCTAATAATTATTTAACCGTAGGATCTTTAAACTACACATTATTAATTGTAAGATTGTCTCGAAATTAATTAGAAATTGTCAAAACTTGAAAATATTATAAGTTTGTTACTTATTTTAATTTTTTAATTTTTATAAATTATTGAGATAATTTTGGAGGTCCCATATATAAAATTACATAATGAAGTATATTTTGTTTTTATATGATACTCATTATCCATCTTGATGTACTAATCATAGCCACAGGTACTTAAACTCCTGAATTGTCTTTCCAATGTTTTCTTTGTAAATTTTCATCAAACCCACTTCGATCTAAACTAACACCAACGAAAAGGAAGATCAACCTAAGTATTGTCAACAGAAGCTCACCTACCGATGCTACCATAACAACCTTATTTCTTCTCTGTCTGTAATTCTAAAGATCAAAGGTTCTGTTTGAATTTAGAAATCAAATAAGTTAAGATGTGTTTAATTTATTTTTTAATATTATTATTATTTTGAGATTTAAAAAAAATGTATTGAGATTTGAAAAAAATATATTGAAATTTAAAAAAGGTATATAAGAATTTATATTTTATATAAAAAATTATAAAAATATAATGATGAACGGAGTCAAAGAGTAAGATTAGATAATATGATTTTAGATAAAAGTTGAATAAAATATTTGTTATTATTATTTTAAATTTTGAAAAAAATGAAATTGTTTATTATATTTATGTAAAAATTTATAAAAATTATAATTATGAGATGAAATAAAATAAAATAAGTTAGATGATTTTGATATCCAAAAATTTGCGAATTCCTTCAAAAAAAAAAAAATTATTTTCACTAATTGCCATGTCAGCACATACATTTGCTACTCTATAACATGCTTGACCTTCACGAGGTTTCAAAAGCCTCTAGCTACATTATTCTTCCTTTTTAAAAAATTATTATTATTTTTACAATAATTTCTTCTATGTTGAAGATAAAATATATCCATCATTGTAGTTGGTAACTTTTCAATATATCTCTCCCTTTCCCTACCCCTTTTGTTTTTTTTAATCATTGTACTATTAATCAGATGTTAGGTTTAATAGAAGTTAGGTTGAATGAAAATTAGGTAAGAGAAGGTTCAAAATCAAAACAAACTTGGGAAATTTTCTTTTTTATTTTTTTAAAAAATAAAAAAAGTAAAATCATATTATTATTATTATTATTATTATTATAAAAAATGTTACAACTATAAAGAGATCATATAAAAATAAATTCATAAATTCATAACTTAATATGATATTTTAGATATAATTTACATTGAAAATAGCTTTATAATACAACATATCATATTAAACTAAGTTAGATTGTGAGTTTATTTTTATGAAGTTTTTTTATGATTGAAATATTTTTCTATCATTATTATTATTATTATTTTATTATCTGTATGGTATCAATAATTGATATAATATAATTAAAAAATTAGGATTTTTTAATTATAGTAAGTATGAAGTAGGTTAAATCTCAATATCAAATATTACTGTCTTGTTTATTTTTACAAATGAGAGAAGATATATTGAGATAAAAGTTAAAAATTAGATAAAATATAATTTATAATTTTTTTTTAATTTAAAAAAATTAATTATTTTATTTTATATAAAAATTTGAAAATTGTAATAATTAAATAATATAAAATGAGAATGATTCTGAATATAACAAATAATAACAAAAAAACATAACTTTTTAAAAAAGGAAATGCAGAAATTGAGGATAAATGTCAAATGAAAACTGGACGCCATTGCCGTTGGTATTATATTTCTCTTGTTTTTTGGTCTGGAGACTCGAGTGTGGAACCCACGGCAACTTCCATACGCAACAGCGAATTACATTTCGCCACATTAAAACAGGAAAACCGAACTACGACACACCGTACAGTATGTCGCGTGCTTTCTTCGACGTGGCGACAAATTATTGGACTTTCACGGTACACGCATGGAAGCTTCCCCTACACAATAATACTCAACCCCAACCCCCACCTTCGCAATCCCAACATGAGGAAGACAACTTCACTCGCGCGTCCTATGTAAAGATCGGTCAGATCGGTCAAAATATACGAAGACCAGAAAGAGAGAGAGAGAGGGTGGGAGATCTCCATAAATATTCCTTCTTTTTTATTTTCTCTCTTTCCAAACATTCTCTTACTACTACAGGGATGTTTGAACTTTGAGTTTGAATCCGAGGAAAGTCCAACTGGGTGCTAGCCCACTGTGCTAACTGAGATCCTCCGTCCCAAAATCAGAAAAAAGAAAAACGCAGACACAGGGACTCAAAAAAAGCTAGTTTTATTTTACTTTACTGTTCCTCTCTGCTTTACCTTTTGGGAGTGCTTCTTCTTGTTGTTGGTGGTGGTGTTTTTGTGTGATTATAGCTTGATTTGTTTGACTGTGCCACTGTTTGTGGGCAACTCCGAATCATTGCTCTCCGTTCCTTTTGTCTCGAAAAAGCTTCGGTCTGTTCAATTAGCGCATGCACATTCTTTGATCGAATCTAGCTCCCTTTTTTCTCCCATTAGGGTTTCTCTGTGTGCGCGTGTATGTGATTCTTTGGCTGGAGAGGTCTGTTTGGATGGAGAGAAAGTGAGGGGAGGAAAATGTGGTGAGAGGATGAGTCGATGAGAGAGGGGGGATGGGGTGCGTGTTTGGGAGACAGGTGTCCGCGAAGCCGATCTCTGTAGAGAAGGAGAGAAAGCAGGAGGAGGTCAGGAATGACAAAGCTGAGGTTGAGGTTGAGTTTGGGGAGGCTGAGAATGGTGGAAATCGGAAGGAGAATGACGAGGATGAAAAGAGCTCGCGCCCGCGTAAAAGGTCTTCAAGGTCTAGGCCAAATCCGCGGCTGAGTAATCCGCCGAAGCATTTGCAAGGCGAGCAGGTCGCCGCCGGCTGGCCATCTTGGCTCTCCGCGGTCGCCGGAGAAGCTATCAATGGATGGACTCCCCGGCGGGCCGACACCTTCGAGAAGCTCGACAAGGTAATATCTTTTCGATTGCTATACTACTTGGGTTCTATCTTATTTATTCTTTATAGGATGGGTTCTTTCTTCTGATGTATAAATTGAAGTTGTCTTTTGCTTCATTCACGTCGTTTGGATTGCGTCAAATAAGGGAAATCGTTAAGCTATAAAGAGATTACACGAAAATGATCTCATTTGTCAAATTATAAAATTATTTTTATTAAAAAATATATATATTTAACAGATCAGATGAAGGCAAGTCAATTTGTAAAATTATTTTTGTGTAATTTATTTATAAATGTAGCAGTTTTCTTAAATGAACCCCGTCCTTCAAAAAAAAAAAAGAAAAATTAAGGAACGTGGTTTACTCGAATAATTTTATGCGTGATAGTTACTTATATAAAAAAAAAAAATTTAATGCCAGATAGTTAATTTAGGAATCTTTTTATTCTGATAAAGTAAGAAGGTATGGATGTCTCAGTCATTAATGTCGTACTCGTATCTATCATCACTATTAGATCGGGCAAGGCACATACAGTAATGTGTACAAAGCCAGGGATGCTTTCACGGGGAAGATTGTTGCATTGAAGAAAGTACGGTTTGACAATTTGGAGCCTGAGAGTGTAAAGTTCATGGCCAGAGAGATTCTCATCCTACGCCGTTTAGATCATCCCAATGTAGTAAAATTGGAAGGTCTTGTGACTTCAAGGATGTCCTGTAGTTTATACCTTGTGCTTGAATATATGGAGCATGATTTGGCTGGCCTTGCTGCAAACCCCGGAATTAAGTTCACAGAATCTCAGGTATTAGCAATCTTATTTTGCCAGTTTTTGCTAGGACTAGTTGAAGATATATTTGCCTCGGATAACTATTAGGGCCCGTTTGGATACAGAGGTGAGATGAAACCATCTTATCTCTTCTCAACTCATGGCAATTCAACAATCTCACTACTATTCACAGGTCACCTCAACTTATTTCATCTCATCTTGTCTCGTCTCGTCTCACTATCCAAACGGGCCTTTAGTTAGCCAGTTATCCTGAAGAAGTTGTTTTCTTATCTCATGTATGTTATTGATATGGCAGGTCAAGTGTTACATGCATCAGCTATTATCTGGGCTTGAACATTGTCACAAACGTCATGTCCTGCATCGTGATATAAAGGGGTCAAATCTTTTACTTGACAATGAAGGAGTACTTAAGATTGCTGATTTTGGATTGGCTTCCATCTTCAATCCTAATCACAAGCAGCCTATGACGAGTAGGGTGGTTACTTTATGGTACCGACCTCCGGAACTTCTTCTTGGAGCTACTGATTATGGTGTAGGTGTGGACCTCTGGAGTGCTGGTTGCATTTTAGCAGAGTTGTTGGCCGGGAAGCCTATCATGCCAGGTCGCACAGAGGTAACTACTTGATGTTGGAATACATTGTATAGATTGTTTTATTGCTTCCTTATGATGCTTTTGTTGGGCTCATTTATATCTTGGGGGTTTGTAGATTTGTTGCATTCTTGGTGTTACTTGAAGTTTCTTGTTTATGCTTCTGCATATGTTACTTAGGTGGAGCAGCTTCACAAGATATTTAAGCTCTGTGGTTCTCCATCTGAAGGGTATTGGAAAAAGTCAAAGTTGCCGCATGCAACCATATTTAAGCCCCAACAATCATACACGCGATGCATAGCAGAGACATTTAAAGATTTTCCACCATCGTCTTTCCCACTAATTGAGACCCTCCTTGCAATTGACCCGGCTGAACGTCAGACTGCCACTGCTGCATTGAGGAGTGACGTGAGATTTTACATTCAACTCATATATTTAAACTTTCTTAATCTGCCTTTTGTCAATGCGGTGAAGTGATATTTTACATTTAACCATATTTAGTATTCTTAATTTGCCTTTTTAACTACTATTCTCTTTTCAATGTTGGCTTTTCTTTGGCGGGTTTGCTCAGAATATCAATGTCTCGAGATATCTTTGATTACTTATTAAAAAAAGTTTCATCATGTACACGCCTAAAAATAATGCACATGATGAGGCATAATATCTGATTGACATAAGGATAAGCATGATAATATTATATATATACGGAATGCATTCAAAGTGTTCTCACCTTTTTCTTTGACTTTTGCGACATCCATTATTAGAGGTGGTAATTGGAAAATGTGAATTTCTTTTGGAAACGTACACTTCTTTCATAATTAACCTCCTTTTGATGTTCTTTTTAATTTAACGATCTTCCGTTCCAGGTTTGTTTCAATTGTTAATTTGTAATGAGTAATGACAACTAAAAGTCTAAAAGCTTTATGCTTCTTTTCTATTGAGATAATCTAAAATACTATGAACTACAAAATGCTTCCTATAATGACTGCAAAACTTTGGTATTGGATAGATGAACTTAAGGGTCTAAAAACTATTTTGGCTACTTGAACTTAGTCTGATTATCCTGGCATCAAGATTCTATTTGTAGTGTGTGCCCTGGACTAATCTAGTTGCATCCATTCTCAATTTTTTCTTCTTCTTTAAGTCAATACAGGTAAAAAGAAAAAAAAGGTTATGGATCAATGGCTGGATGCGAATGAGCTGAGCCAAGCCTAGCCAAGACAAGTATTTGGCCATGCCTATTTATTTCATCAAATAAATTCTTGTTTACTGATAAAAAAGAGAGTATTTGGCCATTCATTCTTGATTTGAGTTTGGTTGACTTGAGCTTATTCATATGCTTTAAATGGGCATTTTCTTTAGCTGAAGCCATAAACTGTTCTTTTGTAGAATAGTATTTTTTTTATAAATAGTATTCTATACTTTTACCTGTAAAGATACAAAGAGATCCTCTATTTATTGCATATGTGACAGCGTGTTTTCTTTTTTGGGGCAGTTTTTCACAACCAAACCATATGCATGTGAGCCTTCTAGCCTTCCCAAATATCCTCCCAGCAAGGAGATGGATGCTAAGCTACGAGACGAAGAAGCTAGAAGGTAGATAACTTCAATCAATTTTAATTTTGGTTGAATCCTTGAAGTGCATGGTTTTTAAGCTTGAATAATGTTGTTTGTATTCTTTATGAAGTGCTGTCCAACTTTCTGAAAAACCATCAGGCAATGTGTGTAAGGAATTGAACAAAGTGCAAGCATTGCAAAATTTTGCTACAGTTTTCATATATAAGTCAATTTTGGTGCCTCTATAATAAGTTCTAAGGCACAACGTATAAAAAAATGAATAATAAGTTCTAAGGCACCATGGCTTTTTCATGGAGATTGCCTAATCTGATGAAAGATTTTTTTTTTGTTCTAATAATGCCTCAATTATTAGCCATTTCTTCTTGTATCAGTTTATTGATTGGGAATAATACATTTCTCACGCTGAACTACCTCCACGATTTATTTATAGTTTTGTGTACACATTGCGAAAGAGCTAATAATTCAGTGTGCAAAGTAAATTCTTCGTATTAGTTTCTAGATCATATGAAAATTTATTCTCTTTGCGCTAACTCGTGCATACCTTCTTGTGTACTTGGGCTAAGCCTATTATTATTATTACATTTGTTTACTTATAAAAAAAAATTATTCTCTTAATCTGCACTCCCATTTTTTAGCAAACACGAGTATGTGATTGTCTAAATATAAAGTAATGGTGTATTCCATTTTCTTCATCTACACCCCCAGTGCATCCCAAAACTCTCCAATTCTAACCTTAAATGAGCTTTGTGTATATAGATTGCGACCTGCTGGTAAAGTTAATGCAGATGGTGTGAGAAGATCTCGTCAGCGTGATCGAGCTTTAAGGGGAATTCCTGCTCCAGAAGCGAATGCTGAGCTTCAAGCCAATCTTGATGTATGTCAGATAAGTTTCCTCCTTTGGCATTATATTTGATAAGTATGTATATGTATGTATGTATCTTTCTAGCTTTTTTTGTCTGTAAGTCAATGCATTGTTGCTGAGGCCCAGTCATATTTACAGATAGAATAAATTTTTTGGCCAGATAACTTTCCAGGATATGCTAGGTTGCTTGGCAGAGAAAATGTTACCTTCAAAACTAAGGAAGGAACGTTTTCAGATTTCTTTGATTATTGGCGGATTAGGTAGATGCATGTGGAGAGACCTGTGGATCTCCATGGTTGACACTATGTCTTCCTTTTCCCTCCCTCCTCAGGGAAAGCAGTTTCAAACACTTGCAGATCCCCTTGAAAACAAAAGAGTTTGTTGTTAGCATATGTTCACCAACACCAATATGGGTGCCTATTATGGTCATTACCTAGCATAATATAAGTGAAAAAGGAACAACTGGCTTCCATGCCAATGAGGAGGAAGTTGGTGAGGGCTGAACCGTGCTGTTGTTTGAAGCAATGAAAGAAATTTGAACCTTTGGGAACTCATAATATGAGCTTGCTAGATGTCTGAAATAGCTGACATGGTTCACAAAGACGAAGTTGCATACCACTTACTGCATCTTACAGTCTTCGTGGGGTGGAATGATGCAAAATGGGGAAGCCTCCAAAACAGGGGAAAATTATTTTTTGTCAAAATTTGTTTTATGAACAAACTCTTGTCATTTGCTGCTATAAGTAGTGATGCCCCAAATTTTAACTGGTAAAGTGTATACGAGCATCTATATAAGCGAGAATTTAGTTGTGTCTATAGTACAGGCTTTGAACTTTCTTTACATGGTGAAATTGACATGCTTAAATAATTATGTAAACACACAGTTAGAAACAATAAGACGGTTTTTTTCAATATCAGTCAAAGGCAGATCAGGGAAATAGGAATATGTTTTTATAGGAAACACCATACTTGCTAACAATCCAATGTCTCACAGATCATTGGTAAATAAAGTGAATAAACTGTCTATGACCCACCTGGGTTTGATGTGTATGGACTTATGTGGCAATTTACTAGTATTTGACCTACTATATCGGATTGGCAAGGATTTAATTATAGCATTATAGCATCTGAACCAAGGATTTAATTATTTTTTTGATTAGTAAGCATTTAATTATCAGATTAAACTTTTTGATTGGCAAATAAATTAAAGGCAAAAATATGAAACAAATAAAGGATGTGCCAGGATAGGTCTTGAGTAATTATCAAATTAACTAGTAAGCTTCTGGGATGTAGGTTTAGATTAGAACAACTTTGTTTTCAGCCGTTCTTGCTGATTTGACCCTTGTGTACAAGGTGCCTCTCTCTCTCTCTCTCAATGCAGAATATGAAAGTTATAAATGCTTCTCACACTGCAGTTTTTAGTCTGCTTTCAGGCCCTTATTGTTAAACCTCACAACTAAAGCCATTGTTGTTTACTTCCAATTGAATGGTAACACTATTTTTATGTTACTTCTTTTTCCAGAGGAGACGTCTAATAACACATGCAAATGCAAAGAGCAAGAGTGAAAAATTTCCTCCTCCGCACCAAGATGGAGCACTTGGCTATCCTTTGGGTTCTTCACATCATATTGATCCTGTTTTTGATACTTCTGAAATTCCATTCAGTTCTACACACTTCTCGTACTCAAAACCATCTATCCAAACTTGGTCTGGCCCATTGGACACTGCTGCTGGTGGTGCTCCGAGAAGAAAGAAACATACAGCTGGTGATGGTCGGGCACAGTCAAGATCATCAAAAAAAAGATAAGGTCTGCTCGGATCGAAGGGACAGGCGTGTAATATAAACTTTTATGTATTTGTGAGAATATTCAAGAGGCTGCAAATGCTGCTGATTCAGTCCTTAAAATTCTGAGCCGGGAAAGCCGATTAAATTGAACACAAGAGGTAATATATATACTGTCATCCAAGTTTTCACATTTCTTGTTCTATTTTTGTATTGTGAGAGGCTTCTCAAAGTTGTATATGTTCTATTTTAGATCCCTCTTTGAGCTGAAATACTCTATTAGGTCAGTTAAAGTTCTAATAAATTTGCTTTGGGAACCTTAATGGTGTTTGCTTTTTCTTTATACTTTGGTTACTTGTCAAGATTGAACTATATTTTCAAATGTGCGATCTTGCTTTCAGGTTGTTCGTATAACAAATATATTAGTTAATCCTTTTTTTCTCTCTTTTTAGGGGTGAAGTTGGACTTTGAATGATCAAATGATTGCCCACCCAAGATTTACTCATTTATTTACCTCAATCGATCCCATCCATTCATTTGCATAGCAGCATAACGCTACACATTCAATGAAACAAACCCATTACCCAATTATATGATCATATGTACTCTACTTGGCACATTAATGGTGCTGAAGTCTTACAATGGTGCTGAATGATGCTGAAATATTTGGTGACTATTTTTAAGTATGCAATTTTCAAGAATATTTGGTGACAACTACCTATGAATGATGCTGAAATATTCACATGAGAAATAATATTGGCAATTTGTAGTTAGCCACACCACGACCTAATCAATATCTAAACCCAAATATCCACTCATCATTTTGGGTTATTGAGTATTTTCTTGCTCGGTGAGGCTGGCAAAATTTTATAAGATAGGAAAGAGAAATGATTTGTACAAATTTCGAATACACAAGCTTTGCAAAGTGGATCTCACCTCAAAAGGTGAAAAAAATATATGTTCCTTTTTAGTGTAACCCTTTTTTTTATTTGAGAAAGATAAATGTTACATATAAAGAGATTTGTTAAATTTATTTTATAATAAAAATAATTTTATAATGTGACGTATTATATTAAATTACTTTAATTTATAGGTTTATTTTTGTATAATCTTTTTGTATCTAAAATATTTTCCTTTTGTGTCTAAACTTTTTGTACTCCGCATCACTCTTTAAAAAAAACAACTATTGGTCCCATTGGAAATTTTGAAAGAAGAGAGACGGCAATTTTAGCCAATTTAAAAAATTGCATTGGAAATTATCTTTGCCTCTTTATCTTAGTATCCTTCTAACTTCTTTTATACAAAAGTGTAGACTCTAGTCCTCAAAGAAGGGTAGGTGCAAAGAGGGAGCCGGTGGTGGGCTTGACAGGTAGATTGGGAAGCCAAGAACCTTGTAGAATCGCCTTTACTAGCACACGTTTTGATTTAACCATCATTCAAGTGGCCAAACTACAAACTCAAACACCGTGAACTCCTTCCTTTTCTCTGATGCTTTGTTTCTTTGCTTCCCTACATTCCTGTCTCCTAAATTAACACACAAAAACAGTCTCTCAAGACTTTGTTTTGCAGCAAGTTTCAACTGCAGCGGCTGTACTGGGGTGTTGGGCTTTCAGGACTTGAATGAGACCGCCGCGTCCTGGTGGACCGGGTGGGCCTCCGCCTGGAGGGGGCCCTCCTGGACCTGGACCTGGACTTGTCGGCCCTCCGACTCCATGGCCTGAACCGACGGGCTTTGTGGATGGCTTGTTTAGTGAATTATGCAGCACCATATCTTCTTGGTACGTCCCAATAATATTCCACATGTTCTCTGATGTCAATGGCAAGCAACAATTGATTATATTTAGGCACAACTTTTTTACTTTTTTTTAACGTTGTTTCCGCCTTTTCTCCAAGTTGGCTGAGCGGTACTAGATTGCTTGATGTCAATGCTACTCTGGTGGTTCTCTTTTCTGTCAGAGAGAATTTAGTTGAGATTCAAGCCATGTTTTCAAGCTTCTTTCAACATGCACGTTTAGCAATGCAAGTAGATTGCGTTTTTAGCCATAACAATTACCAATTGTTCATCTTGAATTTTAAAGACTCAAGTAGGGTCCCACACCCAGTCTCCGTCTAGGAAGGGTGACCGTCCGCATCCACCTACCGGGTGGGCGGATTGACGCCAACACTATCCGGCCACCCCCTTCAACTAACACATTTCTCAACCCAAAAAAAAAAACCCAACAAAATTGCATATACATAAGAAAAACTATACAGATCCAACAAAAAGTCTTACCAAAGTTACAAATCCCACAAATCTTCATAAATCTTTAGATTTGTGCATAGACTGATAGGCCATTGCCACGACTACGGTTTAATTTACAGATACATGCAGTCGTATCATTGTAGACTACGGCTTGGCCGCGACTCATAACTTGTGACCCACAACAGCAAAGAGAGAAATTGGCTTAGAGAAGGAGAAGAGAAATGAGAGAAAAGAGAGGATGATGAATGGCCATTGAGGCATGAAAAGAATGGGGAGAAGAGAAGAGAAGAGAGGAGAAGAGGAGAGAAAGGGAGAATGGCGGGTAAAGAGAGAAATGAGTACCTAATTCTAAGCTATACAAACGGCTTTAAATGTGACATGTAAATTAGTATGATTGGGAATGATGAAACTTAAGATAAATAATATTAGCACTTCTTTTTTGTTTCGCAGTGTCTACTTTATATGCTGCTGTTGGCTGTTACAAGATTGCTTTGGTGGTCCACCTGGGCCTCCGGTTGGCCCACCAGCTCCTCCTCCACTTGGTCCCCCTGGGGCGCCTTTGCCTCCTGGGCCTCCTTTGCCACCACTTGGTCCACCTGCACCGCTTGGGCCTCCTGGCGCCCCACCTGGTCCACCCGGACCTCCTGGACCACCACCTCCTTAATGTTATAAATTTCGTGTATGATATTTTCTATGCATATGTATCCAAATATATGTAGCGACTGAACCATTCGTTTTTTCATTTACACTCTTGTTAGCGTGATAGATGTTCACTCATGGCATGTAATGGTAAAATTCATGATCATAGCATAAGTAATTCACTATGCATTCAATATTTGCCAAATAAAACAAAATATATACTTTCCCTACCAACTAATCACGTTGATTCCTTCTCAAAATAGAAAAGGGTATATGACATATTGCAACCCCATCCAAATTGAATTTACTTTGCTGATCAATGTTTGAGTCTCATGCATGCATGCTTGCATGCATGAACATGATGATGATCCTTCTACTTCATCTGGTCTATTCTTTTTCGAATTCATGATAATATTGTCACGTAAAAAAACATTGGCTTTATTAGTATCTCCCAATAGAGTTTATCTAAATAAATAAAAAAAATATGTATATGTGTATTTGCAAGCTTTGATCTTTTTTATATAGCTAACACATCATTAGACTAGATCCCAAAAGGCCCAAAATGATGAATAATATTAATATTTTTAATTTTTTAATTATAAAATATCGCACAACAAATATTGTGTTGATACTAAATTTGTAAGTAGCAAAACTCGATCAAAGCAATTAATTGGATAAATCGGCAACCTTCACCAGATGATCGAAATTAGACTTAAAGAAGTGAAGTACAACAATGTTTTCCAATCTAAATAGAGGTACGTGTGCTTAATCCAATCCCTAGAGCGTTCCCAATGGATTTGATAAAAATACAATTTTCTGTAAAACATAAAGTTGATCAAAAGTGACACTCCAATAGATGTTGTATTTGATCTTTACTTTATATTTTGCTATAGTAATCCCGCTCGATGTAGAGGATACTGTTCACAATTCTAAAATACATTCATTTCAAACCCTCAGTACTTCTTTCCTTTGTGTTTGGCACCGAAGAAGCTCTGTGTTTGGCGCCATCTCATTTGCTTGTCGACTCCATCACCACTCATGCAAAGTCATTCTCCAACGTCTTCAAGTTCTCATGATCTCTCCGGTTTAAGCATTCCTAGAAAACCATTATTGAGATAAAACATTTTGAAATTTTTCTTCGCTCCTCAACCGATTGCAGTTCATAATTGTAGCGTCTTCTACTTGCGTTTATCCTTCAAGTTCCAAGTATGGCTCTCAATCGTTTACGGCCTTCAGTCTTGAATCTATCTACTTTTAAATGTGTTAGTTCATTTTCTCCCATAAGGGAGGAATATTCTTAAGCTATTTTCTATAAATGAAATTTTTTTCTCAATGTTTGTGGACTCTAGATGAAGGAACATAGAAATGGTTACTAAGTAGAAAAGAAACCTCGACGGAAGTATGCCCTTTTCCACCATTGTTGGAATCCAGAGAAAATTGTGGGGTTAAGATGAAACAAGGGTAACAACTATTAGATTGGAGAAAAAGCTTTCGAATTATAACCTCTTTCCAAAAGTTCTACAAATCCAAGCCTATGAATTTTTGGCTTATCTATGAATCATGCACTTTTAAGGGTCATCACATAAATGAAGACTTAACTATGACCATCCTATAACATGATCAGCTTGATCCCTAAAAAAAAAAAGAGAAAGAGAAAATCCCAGCTTAATTCCTACGAGTATCCTATTTGAATCAATTTATATTTGGTTTAGGTTATCAATTTGGATTAATTTTAAATATGACATAATTATATACCATTGTATATAAAGATATCTCCACCCCCCAGCAACGAGAGGCGGGGGTGTGAAGCCCTTCAATCCACCCCACCCCGCCCCACCCTGCACAATGTGGGTAGCACCCCTCCTTCATTATGTTCCTGATGGGACTTCGTTGCCATTTTTTCAACCTGTTAGAGATTGTGCTCGATTTCTTGAAGTTGGCTCCCCCCAGCTTGTACCCAACGTGTGAAGGATACCATTGACCTGTTGTGTGGCATGGAGACAGGTCTGGAGCTCACTAGTGGCGAATAACAAGACCTCACGGAGAGAGAGTTCCTTTCTACCCACAATGTTTGGCGTATAAACAAGAGCTTTCGGTCTCGTATCAGTAATCGAGTGGTGTGCTTAGAACGTCGTTATTAACATGCTAAGGAGTGGCAAAGAAAGGTTTTTTTTTTTTACTGGTTGGGAGTTCCCTTCCAATACGGGGGCAAATCAACCAAATCTGGTGAGGACGGGCTGTGTAGAAGAGCCTGGACGATCCATAAACCATCGAGAGAGAGTAGCTAATCAGGTCCGTAGGAGGTGGTGAGTGAGGGTGGACACCTGCGGAAGAGAGTCTCATAAAAAACAACATGACGAGAGGTATAAACTCAGGTGAAATTGCCTATAGTGAGTTTCCTGGTCAGGTGGCTTGGGGCCTGTTACTAATGACCATGAGTTCGCCATCATCCTTTCCGAGCATGTTTTCTCTTAGAGACAGTCCTTTCACTTCAGTCGAGCAAGCGCAGGATGATGCCTTTAACCCTTTGTTGCCCCCAATTCTCCTTATTGCCACCACCCAAGTTCTACTTTGGCGAAGGATGTAGGCAAGATAGGTGTTTGGTGACTATTGTTAAGGGTGCTTTTGACACTTTGGGTTTGCCTAGCCCCTAGGGCTCTTACTCACTAGTGCTACCCTGCCAGCAAAGGGACACAAGGAGGAGGCTATCTGAGCCATGGTGCACAAGCTCCAAGGTTTTATGTCCTTTGTGAGTTACTCTTTTAACTTTTCGTTTCTTTTCGATTTGCAATTTATGACTTGCTTTGTTGTACAGGGGTTGATCACTTGGCTTTTTGGATAATGGATAGCCAAATTGACTGGAAGAGGAGAACCAACTGATGCGGTCCTTATAACTCGAGTGCATTGTGTCGTCCTGAATGCTTGAGCCAATAAGAAAGAGATTGTGAGAAACTTGTTCTAGGTGGAGTCCTATTGTCATTCATTGGAGGATTAGATATCATTTTTTCAAGAGGAGACATATATTGTTTAGCTTGATTGGCGGATATCTCAGGAGGAGGTGGCACAGTGTAACCTTGAGATGAATCTTTTGGTGGAAGAGCATGACACGTTATGCGATCGCCTCAAACAGATGAGCAGAGACTTGGAAGAGGTTGGCCAATGTAGTTCTAATTACACAAACCGCATGGCCCAAGCTAAAGAAGACAAGCTAAACATGTCCATATAGTTTAGCATCACTCATGGCAAAAAAATTAGCATTGGGGTACATGTATAAAAGGTTAACCGAGAGCTTAAAGGTCATGATCAACATTATCTGCAACTATTCGAAAGCTATCGAAAGAGGTTGGCAACTTTCAGAGTTGAGGGTGGTTGAGTTGACTACCGACCTGCAGGTTTCTCATGAAGAGATTGTTCGCCTCTCTCTCCGACTAGCCACTACTCGTTCCATTCAAAAGCGAGCTTGGGATATGGGTTACAAGCTTAGCCTCAAGCAGCTAAGGGAGTGTCTTCTTTCTCATCCTAGGTCAAATCTGCGAAAGCTTAATTTGAAACACTTAAGGCTAGTTGTACTGCTTACCAAGTTTTTGATTTCTTAGGGAGGGATAAGATGCTACCGTTTTTTCCCTTCTAATCGTGGTGATACTTGATCTTCTTTTTCTTTTAGACATATATTATGGTTTGGGCGATGCGTAAGATACTTGTAATATTCTCCTATTTTGTTAACTTGGTTTTTACTTTAATAACTACAAGGGATTATTATTATTATTTTTTTGTGATTTGTACATGCTATGGGTGGATGGTATTTTGACTTGTTTGTTTGGTGGATTAATTTTGCGATTGGATTTTGATTCTTATTGTTATGTGATAGGGTAGAGCATGTTTATGCCCTCATTTGCTTTCCAAGTGTGAGTATGTGTTGGGGTTGAGGAGGAAAACTCTCCATTGAGTTGTTTTCTCCTTTGTTTGCCAAGTACGTGTGGAAACTAGTGTTTTAAATACCGGTCGGTACGACGGGTATATGCCATTCTTGCTAGTTGGACTGTACATGTATACTACCTATTTCGTACAAGTTCAAATACCAGCATGTACTAGCTGATATTTCGTTCGTACCGGCCAATATTTCAGCCTGTGTTTGACCCTTTACCCCCATTTTTTTTTACCTCAATTCAGACTATATTAATTACATATATATTTATATATATAATTTATTCCTATATTGATTATTGTTTTGAAATATAATTTATATATGTATTTTTATATATAATTTACTTACGTATAAATTATTTCAAAATGGTATAAGTATCAAAATATTTCGTTCTAGTGCCTTAACTGATACGCTCACCGATACAGTATTCAAAACATTGGTGGAAACACTCAACTTTTCGTTTGGCAGAAGGATGCCTCAACCACGCTAAAGGGGGCAAGGAGGGAACACTCCATTTAGTTGTTTCCTCTTTCGTTCACCAAGTACGAGTAGAAACACTTAGCTTTTTATTGGCGGGAGGATGCCTCGACTGCATGAAAGGATTGAGGAGGAAAACACTCCCACTGAGTTGTTTCCTCATTTGCTTGCCAAGTGTAAGTGGAGTTACTCGGCTTTGCATTTGGCAATATGAAGTATCGATCGCACGAAATGGGCAAGAAAGAAAACACTCTATTGAGTTGTTTCCTCCTTTGTTCACCAAATACAAGTGGAGTCACTTGGCTTTGCATTTGAGAGAAGGTTGCCTCAACTGCATGAAAGGGGCGAAGAGGAAAATATTTCATTGAGTTGTTTCCTTCTTTTTTCCCCAAGTGCAAAGAGTCATTTGGTTTTGTGTTTGGCAAGAAGATGTCTCGACCACAAGAAAGAAGCGAGGAGGATAGCAATTCATTCGAATCGTTTTCTACCGTAATTGCCAAGTGCAAAGACATAATATGGATGCCGTCAGCCTTTCATTACATTAATGTGATTACATAGGGGCTATACAAAATACTTAAATGTTCAACATAATTTGTACAATTTTTAAATATATTAGTCCCACATTATAAAAATATAGATCTTATTATAAAAAAGTAAAATAAAAACTATATTTTAGTAGGACCTACTTTTTTTTACAAAAAATCTATCCAAACCTTATAAGCTTTAGACTTATACTTAGGATTACTCCACAATATGCATTAACTTGAATCTCTTTATCATTACTTTTACACTCCGAGGCAAATGTGTTGGTGAGGTTGCTGACTAGTGACTACCCCAAAGGCCCTAGCTAGGGTTGTACAGGAACCAGCCGGACAGGCCGTCAACGACGCAAACCGGCTGCCAAATTCAAGAACCGGCCAAAATCATTAGAAAATCGGTCAGTGTATAGTTGAAAATCCTTAAAACCATCATCAGACAATTCGGTCCTGGTTTGAACCAGTGCCAAACCACTAAATTGGCCAATAAGTTATACATAATGGTTTTGTTAGCTTCTTTAGTAGTTAGAATGGTGTTTGGATGGTGGATTGTGTTTGGACTTTGGAGAAATCATTGGTGATGGAAAAATTGATCCACTTATAAATGAACTAACATGATATCGACCGTTAAGTTTTGACCGATGCTATTTCTTCCCATCCTTCCTGTTGACCGGTTTCGACCAAGAACATCCTAGATTCTAGGTATCGATGCTATTTTAGTTTTGGACCAAAACCGCACCAATACTTTCAATTTTCAACCCTAGCCCCAACTATTCAACTAGCCACCCTTTTATGTCTTTCGAGTTTTATGTTTATTTCAAAACTATTTTTCTTCCAATTTCTTGATTTTTAATCTATTTTTTAAATTTGTTGTTTTAATTTTTTTCAAGTCGTGGTAGTTTTTTTTTTTTGACAAAATAGAACTCTTATTAGCTAATTTTGTTTTGTTATTTTTACTTTTTAAAAGTGTTTAATTGTCTTCTCAATTCTTATAATTTGTCAAAGTTTAAAGAAATAAGGCTAAATACTTTCTGACACATGGCATCACACTCTTAATATGACGAGTACCCTTGTACGCAACATTTTCTCACGACTATGGGCTGTTGCATTAATAGCGAAATAGAAACCAACCTGCCAAAGATTCTAACTTCACCACATTGATGTAAAAAATGCTAGAGACAAATGCCACAGACAAGTGGCAGACAAACGCAACTGATAATTTGTGATGTTTGGTACCTGTTATGTATTATACAATATCTGTAAGTTGATGAATGAAGAAATGAATCTAAAATTGAATGAAATAGATCCAAAACGTTTTATTTATCATATCATATCAGTAAACGTTTGTCCGCCATTTGTCTGTGGCGTTTGTTCCTAGCATTGCTCGATTGATATATCTCGAATAATATCCACTCGAAAAGGACTTGCACTCATAGCATTCAACTTTTTTTTTTAAGTATCCTTCAGATGCAGCCATCATCAAATAACACTAAAAGATATTTCATGAGTTTTGCCACATTGAATAAAAAGAAATCACTTCAACAATGACTGGAAACTCCAGCAGGATCTTGAAATCCATACAATTGACATGTTATGAGACCTTAGAAGATGGTATTAACAAAGAAATGACAACTTACAAGCAGCAATGCGAACCGCTACCCCTCTTTCTTACTACAATCTTAATGAAATTTTCCTTCATTTTCATTGATTATAAACATAGGTCTGAGAGATCGAGTGTAATCCAGAAGGCTGGAATAAACAATTGGAATGATTTCCTTTTACCAATTTCAAAAAAAAAAAATATTCTAATTCCTAACCTCACGTATTGGGTTAATTACAACTTTACGAGCAAAAAACCCCACCGGGACCTCTATAAAACAGGAACACCTCCATTTGGCTGCTGCATGGTTCCCAGTGGTTTTCCTACAAAACGAAAGACAGGACCCAACCATAACTTATTTCCCAGCTTCAATGTATTTTACACCATAAATCATATGAAAAGAGAGAACATGGGGCAAGAGGAAGATGCTGGTGGACGAGCTTTGTGGTATATTTCCAGTGGTGGTGTTGTATTGTCGTAAGAGGGATGCTTCACTTTGAGATATTGAACATAAAAAGGCTCAAGGGTGTCCGTTTGGATATAGAGAACTCATCTCAACTCATTTTAACTCAACAATCTCACTACTATTCATAAACCATTTCATCTCATCTCATTATCCAAACGGACACGGGCCTTTGAAGTTGCAGTTACTGCCAAAAAGAAGTGAATTCATTCACTAGTGCATGGCCCTCACTCAACTAGCTTTTAGGCTTAGGTTGTAGTTAAGATTAGCATCGAAGCTTCCGCCAAACCTTCTAATTTGTTTGCTCAAACTCATCCGCAGCATTAGCAGGCAATCCAAAAAGATTTCATAAATGAAGATGTGGTAAAAGTTGTACTACCTGAATTGCCAGCAAAAGAATAAGGCTTTGAAATATATTTGCTTCTCAGTCCAACAGGAGTGGCCTCAGGCCTCAAAACATTATCCACGGGAAACTGATTGGGGAAGTCACTGGTTGAGAGGAATCCTCCAGTTTTACCCAAGCATACTTCTGAACTTTGTGCAAGTATTTGATCAGGGCTTCGCACAGAAGAAAAGGTGTATGTATGCCTCTGCTTTTTAAGGAATAAAATAATGACAGCTTTAAGTCAGTTGTTCTCTATTATATTAAAACAGAGCAATGAAAGTTTCAACAATTAAAAAGCAATGACTCGACAATGCATGAAGACACAAAATTTTGAATGATGCCACTTTCATATATTCCTACGATTTATATATTTAAAAAAAAAAAAAAAACAACCAGCCCAGGTGGTTGCAAGCGGCCTTAAAAGTAAGAAATAATAGAGGGGCAAACCTTCGTGGTGAGCGTGTCCTCCATTGGTTCACCTGAAGACTCCCTCGTAGTTGAAACTTGCAATGGAATCATGTTCTCCCGTAAATTCTTTGAACTCACCATATCACTGCAAAGTTCCTTGGTTGATGCCTCACAATAAAGATGAGTAAGTTCTGTTCGGTGACGACAAGTTCTTTGTGAGTAGTATATTTTTGTAGCTAGAGGAACTGGAGCATCTGATAGAATTACGCCACAAGATTCATTGTCAAATACTGTGAATCCAGAAAACACTTCTGAAGTCAAGTAGAGAAGGAGAATGAAAAAGAGGAGTTCAGGACAACATTCAAAACTATTACGTCAAGAATTTTTATATGACAATTTTATCGTGACTGGAAGCTGAAGCTAATTTTTTACAACTTTACATTAGACTAAAATAATGCAAGACATTATTAGAAATACCATGAGATACGGTTTCTCATGCCTTCAAGATTGATGGTTTATTTATTCACCGTCTATCCATCCATCAACTAAATGCGACTAGGATATATTCTGCTCAGAAAATTCCAAGGAATCGGAATAGCCTCAACAAACAAAAGTTCAGCCTTACAGGGAAATGCATCTGCAGTGCTTGTGATTTTTTTGACACCAGATATCGCTTCTGAATCATTTGATAGAAGTATACAACCAGCTGCAATCCTACAAAACAATAAAGCAAATGAATTACGTATTGAAAATCCACAATTAAGTTTCAGGAGGGTGTTTTTATAACTGGCTCAAACAAAGAATGGATTTTTATTATTATTTTACTTGTAAGTTGCACATGTGCCCAATGGATGTTAAACCCATGAGCTCACCCTTGCCCCCATTCTGATAGGAGGAAGATATGTCATTTGACTCCTCTTCCCCCACAAGAATCTAAAGCAGCCATTTTTTGAGGATAAACGAGATTTAGTTGCCCAAAGTGAAAATGCCTATTCACTCCGTCCTTCTGCCATATTCTTCTTTTCTTTTGTCCTTAAGGAAAGGCATATTTCAAATCACCGCTTAGACATTGTATCTAATTTGGAGTCCCATTTGCTTGTAGTTAATATATACCATTACTAAAACAGAAATAATAATTCTTTTGTAATTAGCTTTAAAAAAACCCTGTAGAAGTTCTTTTTTCGACTTCTGGACTAAAAGGGTTTCTTCAACATGCAACCACAATTTTTATCTGGCTGGGCACGAGGCCAGCAGAAATCTGTAAAATACAGGACAAGAAAAAACACATAAGTAGTCTAATGCACTCTATATGTCCAAGATTCAGATAGAACTTCTTTTAAATACTTGAAGATATTCAAAAGATCAGCATTCAGAGCAAAGTGGCACCACAGGAACAAAGAAAGCATACGGTTTAGAACGTTTTGCTGGAGGCGGCATCAGACAAGTTGGGTGGTCCTTATTTCTGGGACAAGCTCCAGAAACATCTGTCACAGATGCCACATCCATACAGGCTGAATTTCCTAAAGAAAATGGGAAAGCAATGAAGCAAGCTAAACTCAAGACCTGAACCAAATACAACTTCTATATAGAAAGCAAATAATAATTGTATTTTACAAATACATATAATCAAACATTTTTTTCCTTTGACAAGTAATCAGAAGGGAAATTCTCATCTTCCAAAATCAGCAGCTAAGAGAGAATGAGAATCATAGAGACTCACTTGCTTCATAAATTATGATGCGAAGGAAGGAAGTGAATACCGTGGTAGGAATAAATGGGAGGGGGATTAATCTTTCCTTTGAAGCCCAAGATTCTATTTTGGAATGTTTGGGGGCTCAACTTTGACAAGCGCTTCCATATAAAATAATTATTGTAATCTTCAAAGGTGGATATCGTTTGTTTTTTTTATAAGTAAAGGAAATACAAATGGATATCGTTTGACTACAAGAAAGTAAGTTAAAGTTCATCGATAGAATCATCATTTGAAGTTTGTGGGGCTGTTCGTATGTGGGATGGGCCTATCTTGCCTCTAAGGGGGCTTTGGGTGGAGTTCTTGTAAAGCGGGATAGTGGATTATCTTGAGGAGAGTGTTGGGGATTATTTGGTTGCTTGTTCTTTCAAGAATGTTGAGAACAGTTTTGAGAGGGCTTTCAAGGGTATATATGGGGCAAATTTCGAGAGCAATAGAGACTCAGGGATGAGATTATTGGTTTGTATTATATGTGAAATATGCCTCAATGCATTAGTGAAGATTTCAATGTCACGTTTTTTTCGAGTGAGAGAATGGGGGAGTCTCGAACTAGTTCGGCTATCGAGGAGTTCCCTAAGTTTATTTTTTATCTAGACCCTTGGATCTACCTCTTGTTAGTAGTGCGTTAACATGGTCCAACAACCGGGTGTGGTCTCGTTTGGACATTTTTGGTTTCTCCTTCCTGAAAGGAGGCACACTTTCCTAAGCGTTGCAAACTACTTGGGTATGCTCCGATCATTTCCCATTTTGTTGGATTGTAGTGGTATTCATGAGGGTTGGAGGTACTTCCAAGAGTTTTATGCACTTTGAAAGTTTGAGAAGAACCTTAATGCAACTTTCATTGCACTCATTCCCAAGAGCCCAAGGTCTTTGGACGTGAAGAATTATTGCCCCGTTAGTCTAGTCAATTGAGAGTATAAGATCATATCCAAAATTCTGGCCAATCGAATGAGTTCGAAAATAGAGAAAACTATTTTGAAGCCCAAAATACTTTTGTCAGTGGTTGACAAATATTCGATTTGGTACTCACTACTAATGAGTATTGGAGAGTAGGATTAAATCTAGCGTGCTAGGTATTGGATGCAAATCGAATACAGAGAAGGTCTATGACCATATAAATTGGGAGTTTCTCTTCTGTTTGTAGTAGAGATGTGGATTTAGAGATAGATGGTGTTCATGAATTAAGCATTGCGTTTCCACAGTTTGTTTCTCGGTCCTGGCGAATGGTTCTCCAGTGGGCTTTTTAATAGTTTTCGAGGAATGGGACCTATTGTCACCATTTTGATTTGTCATCATCTTGGAGGTTCTTAGTAGGATGTTGGATGTCGATTGTGGTTGGAATCAAGTTTATCTCAAGATCCCTGGTGGAAAGCACTAATCATAGTACTATTAACTGTAATGCCTCATGAGAGACCCAAGCCACATTTGGGCCCTACTTCAAAAGGATTAGTCAATAGTACAATTAAAGCACCATTGGAACCATTATAAAGATCAATAACCCCTCCTTCCCGAGCAACGTGGAATCTCATACACCACTTACACTCATCATCATCAATAAGTATGGGGTATCACATTAACATTTCTCACTTACTTTTTTGCATATGACACTTTACTTTGAAGCTGTTTCTGGCTTACAAGTGAGTCTCGAGAAGTCCAACTTGGTCCCAATGGGCAATGTTTGTAAAAACTGAACTACCATAGTCACTTCCTCTTAGTCATTCACTAGAGTTCTTTCTTTTTAAAGAAAGGGGTGATAGATCAAGATTTGGACATCCATTTGTCCTATCAAAAAGTGGTTAACCAACGCAAAAACAATACTCAACAAAATGCTCAATCCACATCCAACCACCCCTATCTATAGTTCCTTTTCTCGAGTGGGCAGTCAGTCAACATAGCTATCTCTAGCTAGCATCTATCGCCTAGATAGCAACCGAAGGAAGGAAATCCAAATGTTAATGGTTATCCATCCAGCTCATATTTAGAGCTTGGGATGTTAGGTATCATTTTGCCCACGAAATATAGCTTGGTCTTCCCCTTGGGGATGCTTATAACGCAAACCTAGTTGGGACGAGGTAATTGAGAAGATTGAGCAAATGTTGGTAGGTTGGAAAAGGATATACTTGTCAAAAGGGGGCATAATCACTTTCATCAAGAGTACGCTCTCTAAGCTCCCTACATATTTTTCTATCTTTGTATTACGTGGCAGGTCAATCGGGTCAAGGTTACCTCAATAACCCTAATGATAATATTTTTTTTTTTTATGTCGGGGAACCTCTCCAAGGCAGGGCCCTTTAGACCCACCCCTGCCTAATGATAATATTCGTATTCCCTAAACAGATCAATCTGGGAACCTGCAGGTAACCCAACACAACTAGATTAGCAATCAGGTCACATTTGGGTTGACCCAAACCCTTTTTTTTTTTTTTTTATAAGTAACCCAAACCCAATTATGCCCAACCCTAGCCCTATTTTAACATGCCAATTCATACATCGTGTCAAATATTGACAGCCCTACCCCAAAGAGTGATTTTTTCTTCAAACCTTTTAACCTTAGTTCAATAGTAGCAAGGTAAAAAGTCTGAGAAACAGATCCATTATATCTTATTTGTTCTCAACCACCAAAGACAAGCAACAGGGGGATCCTTTTGTACTTGAGTATCTATTACACTCGTAGCCTCTAGAAAATGAGAATAAAAAGTGAAAACTACAGGACTATAAATAAAATAAAAATCTCAAGATAACTCCTTTGATCGGTACAGAAAACACACCCACATCCCTCCCCCACCAAAATGAGGCTAATAGTGGGATTCTTTTTTCGATATTCTGTTGTCAAAGTAACTGGTAGACATACAAAACCCCACCCACACCCACACATTAGCAAATCAGGAGCAAATGAAGTTACTTTTTGCACAGGAAGCTATTCCAGCTTGATTGTCCAACTGGGATTCTGATACAGCAGAGTTACCAGCACCCCCGGATTCAGACTTATCTTTCCCCCAAACAGGAGTAGCTTGGTCTAAGAGTGCTTAAGAATGATCAAAAAAATTCACCCAGCAACATAATACAAAATAAAACCCAAGATTCAAACATTCAGAAAATGTTTACAAAGAAAAAGATTATATGTACTAACTCGTTCCAGATACTTGTCATATTCTTCAATTCAAGGCAAAACAAAGTTCACAAAAAATATATATATATATATATATATATATCAGACGAGGGAAATTGTCCAAAAGACCAACAAACTGAACATTTAAACTTGGCCATCATAACTCTTTGTGAAGGATACTAGAATAAGCAGTTAATAACTTCTTTCTCTCCTTCTTTGGAAGTTTCCTGTTCACAGCACTGTCATCGAACTCCAAAATAGTTTCTTCTATAGAATTTAGTGACCTACAGAGTTCTGGAAAAAAAAAATGAGAAAAAAAGAAGAAAGCCACTCAGCACCAGAACAGCATCTTCTGAGAAATTACAGCTACAATCCCAACTATTAACATTTGGTGACTACTTGGAAAACAACACGTGAAGGTAAACTAACAAAAGCAAGGTTCTCAGATGACAACAGAAATTCTTTCCCTGTTTCTCCAATTATTGGCAGTCTGTTATTACTGGAGACTCTTCTTACGATGGCAGTGTTAATGAGAGGCAAAGCCAGTGAAAGCTTAGGTCCTGTACAAGTGAAACTTGTCCCTTTTTTATTTTGAAGATGTTTTCCAGCCGACACTTGCTATTTTTACTTTGGAGATGTATTCCAGCTGACACATGCATTTTTTTTTTTTTTTACTTTCAATTCTTATCAACATTCTAAAATTCAATCTTCAACAAGTTTATTTTTCGGAAATGGAAACTCCTGCAATTCTGAGAAAAAGTAGGGGGGGGGGGGGGTTCTCCAAACCTGCATGAGCCGCATATTGACTAGCCTTGATGGGCTTCTTGCAAGCATTGCAACATACCTTCATGTTTATTTAAAAAAAAAAATCAAATAAACAAAGCGAATGAAAAGCTTACATGTTAAAAAAAAAAGAATGAAAACTTATAGAAATGCCAATCTGCCTTACATAAACAAACACAATCATAATCTCAATCAATCGCATATTGGGATGACTTGATGTAACATGCAGTTCCAATTTTAAAAAAAAAAGCACCAAACAAGCTACTTTCTTTTTATGTGCCCTGGATAAGTATATTGTGCCCTGGATAAGTTACAATACCTACGTCACAAAAAAAAAAAGACTTTCACAAGATCGCTTCCCTTTTTACGAGTAATGCACTTTTTATTACAAGCATAGAGGGGCACAGCCCATGTACAAAACAAGTATGCAAAAAGATATACCTAGCAACCAAGAAGAAGAGAAAGAGCAAAAGTCCATATAGACTAGTAGACTGGAGAATTGGAAGCTAATGTAAGCAGACATCAAAGATAGATATAGCAGTTTTCCAAATGCACCACATTGATCGCAAAGATCATCCTTCAAACGTCCGACTTTTTGTCACCACCATAAGGATTCCAACATGTCACCACCATAAAGTGAGGACTATCAATAAACTTGGGGTCCCGTCCTCTATAAAAAAAAACTCCACAACCCTCTAGGGCATAACCAATTAACCCAAATGTGTTGATCATAATGCCCGTAAACTTCTAGCCAACTCACATTGTAGTAGAGGATGATCGACATTCTTACCATTTAGCTTGTACATCCAGTACCACCCCAATACCACAATATGCTTTTTTATGTAAATCCTATATCGTTAAAGTTTTCCTAAGGCAGCCTCCAAACAAAGAAAGCTATCCTCAAAAGTAGAAATGATGAGCTAGGGATAAGTGCTCTTGGATGGGATCAAACATATTGATCATCATTGCCATTTTTCCACCTAAAAGAAACGATTGGGCAAAGAACAGAGAGCAAAGTGGTTAATCTCAATCATAAGCTGATAAAATAAAAGAAACATTCCATTAGTGTATATTATCTAAGAATTGCAAGTGTTTTGCAACTGAAGCCTTCTTAAGAAGACTTTGTACTAGCTCACTTGTGGGTAGCCCAAGTGGCAAGGCGAACTTGTGTGCATATGCCCCATGTCACAGGTTCAATTCCCTCTGGGATCAAACTGTGATTTAAGTGGGAGGCCATGGTGGTGGGTTGATGGGCTAGTCTCCACAGGGGCTTAGGTTCCATTGGTGAGTCCTAAGGGCTCTGTCGTGGGGTGGTTCCCCCATCATAAAAAAAATAAAAGACTTTGGACCAACATCCAATTTTAGACTTGTCGCCCACCTCAAATCTAATAGAACATGAGAAATCCCCCCCCCCCCCCCCCAATTTTGATGTTCTTGTACAACCCAACTCCAAAAGGTTCACTAACCTCATTTAAATACCAACCTCCCCACAGGATACCATATTGTCTTTAACCAAAGACCACCATAAAGCTTCCTTCTCAATGTCATGCTACCATAATCATTCCCTCAAAAGAGATATGTTGGGGAAAAAAAAGAACAAGTTTCTAATGCCAATGCCATTGGAAGAGCTAGGATACAAGTCTTACACCACTTAACTAGGTGCAACTTGAAAAACTCATTGCCAATTCCTCTGCACAATAAGTCCCTTTAAAGCCCTTTGAGATGTTGGGCTCCACCAACAAGGACAGAGGTAGAGATAGCAAATAGGTTGGTAGATCAGAGTACTTTTGATCAAAGGACCATGCCTGCATTTAGGTAAGTATAGCTGCTTCCACCCATCCAAGTGGTGTTCCATCTTTTCCATAATGTTATACCGAATGGATTTTTCCGTGAATATCCCCCAACAAAAGATCTAGATACTTCATGCGTAAAGATGACACCCTACAGCCAAGGATGTGTGCCAACCCGCCATTTTGCTCCACCACCCCTACCATACTGATTCTAACTTTGCCAAGTTTATTTTCAATCCTAAGCATCTTTGAAACATGGGAATAGACAATGAAAACGAATTATATATTCCTGGAAAGCCTCACAAAATATGAGTGTGATCAACAAATAATGGGTGTGACAAAACAAGCTCCTTGTTATTTCTAGAGCCCATTGAGAAACCTGACAAGAAAATTCTACTCATTGACTCCATTTAACACAATAAAAGGTAGGGGGTAGAGAGGGTCCCCCTCTCTTTTCACAAAATCAGTAGGTCATCTTTTTTTCCCAAAATATTCTAGAAGCAAGGGAAAAGAGCTACAGCTGTTTGCACAAATAACATAAATTTAGTGAAAATACTTTTAAAAGAGCTCTTACTAGGCTCCAAAAAGCAAAAAATGTCACATACTAGAGATGTGTTACAAAGATCTGAGTGATACCCTCAGTACAAGTAGTCCTACATACACTAGCATCCTTCACTCTATTTGCTTCTTCTATCAAAGTACGTCCCATATTAATTGCATAATAAAGAACAAAGGCTATGAAAATAACCGTCGACTCCAACTAATCAGCTGCATGCAAACTTCTTTACAAAGAGGGTTCATATAGCATCCAGGTTGTCAATAGTCTCTTCTAGAAATATTAGAAGCTTACTGGATCATGGCAACATATAGCAGCAAATGTGCCAGTAATTGTATCTTACATGTGAGGAAAGAATCAATGGACTAGCATCAATATGGCACACCTCCAGAGGATCAAATTACATATCTTGCAAGCATTTCCCATCCTTTTACATGCAAAATATCCATATTGAAGTCAAATTTAAAGGAGATTCTCCTTTCAAATTTTTCAAACATCACCCTAAACTAACTTTGGGGAAAAAAAAGACGGGTGAAAACCACTTGTACAGCCTTGTGGGAGAAATATAGATCAAGAAAAAGTTAAAGAAATACCAATTATTAAAGAAGATCTCTAGCAGGCTAGCATCTATACCACCATGTCACAAAGAAACAATTTCTAGTATGAAATAATTTATAGTGATGCCGAACCTTACCAATTGCAAAGTTTCTGCCATAGGCTTCAAACCAAATACATGCATATCTGCGTAAGGAAATCACAAACACTTAGAAGTTAAACTAACAAACTGGGAAGTGCAAAGATATGTCACACTGTTGACATGAGCTGAAGTAAAGGAGCTTTGCAAGACTATTACATATCCTAATATGTAAGCATAGCATAAACAAACTTTGCCGACAAGGTCTTGTTTTTAATAAGTTATATAATTTCATGAATTACTTATCAAATAAAATTTCATTAATCCATCACTTTGAATCTACATATCCGTCACTGACTGCATATTTTCATGTTACATGGACACTTTTAAATTTGAAACCACCTCAGGTCAATCCATATCAACTAACAAATACCAACACTTCAAGGCTGTTAGTAGAATACTCCCTAAACAATGTTTCCAAAACAATACCAACCACCTGGGAGAAGGAATGTACACATAGTTTGCTTAATATACTTCAGGAAAGCCAAAGTTACAGAGTCGCTCAAACTTAGCCATCTATTTTGGTCATAGAGAGAAAAATGATAGAAAATTAAGTGAACATAAACGATAGGTGAATTAGATAATTTGTGGGGCATTCACAAATGCAGGCAAATTTTCCACAGTTCATGTGAACAGTGGAAAAATTTGCCTGAGTCCACAAATGGGCCGTAAATTGTCCCGTGCTTGTAGCATAACTCTAAAGCGAAGGATGTCATTAAAGATTCCAATATTTTGCCAAGTGAACTTCACTTCAATACCCTTAATGTGACAAGGAAAACTTTTCCCACTCAAGTCTTACTAGGAATATCCTTAACCTCAAGTTCCGCAAGCGGAAGCGGGCAGAAGTAGCTGCTGAACCTTTTACCACTACATGAAAAACAAAAAGGGAAAACCATCCCTCAAAAAGTTTTGGTCATCAGGTCTAAGCATTCTGAAACCAGCAGTTTAATGCTCCGTCTAAAGATCACATCAGCAAGGAGGAAACCATTGGTTTAATGCTCCGTCTAATGATCGCATCATATCTAACTTGGCCCATATCCATAAAATTTCTCTGTATACCAGTTTCATTATTTCCTGAAGGACTATATATTCACTGCTCTTTAGACAGATTTCCCATGTTGCTACAGTGGTATTAGAGATATTTCTTTGCAACACCGACTGGTAAATTAGAAGATATGCCAAAAACCACTCTAAAATCACCTTTTTACACTAAATACTACCATGCTATATGACTTTCGTGTAAAAGGAAGATAGTCACTAGACTGAGGAACAAATAAAATAAAGCTGGATTAGCTCTTCAAAAAAGAAGGTTGCAAAAACATACCTTCTTCATCAAGTAAATTTGCTTCATCTGCCTCGCATAGTTCTCTACATATGTATTGAGCAGATAATTTCCGATGCCTGACTTCATCTGCCAACCCCATAAGAGGAAGATGGTTATAATAATTGAGGTTAGAACTAGAAGTATATATACCTAGATTCATGCAACATTACTTAGCAAATAAAGCACAACCACTTGAATCAGTTACAGCTTGCATAGCTAAACCTTGGTCACTGAAACTTTGCCCCCAACTAAGAAGTATATAAAAATTGAGTTTAATCGGGTTGACTTGAAAATAAACTAGATGATTTAATACTATTGGAAGCATTCATCTTAACCCACACTTCTTACATGTAAAATTTCAAAAAAGCTTACTTCATATTCCCCAAGAATATAAACACACACATCTGTCCATGGATGGAGAGAGTCAGATGAAAATTCATATACACAAGACTTAATATGTTTGTTAGTACTATATCATCATTTACACGGCCTAATAGGTGAGACTATAGTAAGACTATAAAACTATGAACCTCATACTAATTGTACCTGCCATGGTTTGTGAGAAGCTCCCAGCCACAAGAAGCCTTGCCATGGCTGCCATTCTCCCACTTCCAAGAGAGCATACCATTGAGAGATGTAATTCGTATCTGTCCGCTAGAATTAGAAAAGTCACTATATAAGGTTTGTAACTTTATTGAGTGATATTGGGCACATGGGGATGGGCAGGGGAAGACTCCAACCAATAACCCCACTCTATGATGCATGGAGCCAGCCAATTGTGCTACCCCTTGCAGCAAAAAGGGCCCAATATTAAATCCAGAGTAATGCTATGCCCCAATCCCAACAGTATAACTTCGCTATGATCTCAAATTAACTACATCTAACTCAATTTTTTTTATCAGTAATCAAGAAGTTTTATTCATAATAATACACAAAGCCCACATCTAGCAAAATAATAAATATCACACATGCATGCATGCAACACTAGCCGCACTCGCTCACCCTTCGATAGAAAATTTGGGAAAAGCTTGAGCTTTGGCCTTTGAGGTAGTATTAGTATCAGGGTCCCTCATAAGAATGTACTTCATAAATGCATTTCATATGCTACTTACCAAAAATTGCATTACATAGGCTGACTCCAATCATTGTTGGATCTTTGATAATGCCCTTGTTTCTTTTTCGCTGATCCTTAATCAAATTCATCCTAATTTTGTGAAAAAGTTTTTTTTTTTTTTTTTTGTCTAAATGTGTTTTTTTTTCCCTAAAGATTTCATTTCAATTGGAATGTGTTAGCTTAAACTGTAAACTGTAAGAAAGAAACACATTCAGAAAATGCAAGGAAGATCAACCGTTGGAAAGCCCATGAAACCGAAATTGACTGTATAATCTAATAAGAAGCAAAACTTTCAGGCACATGCAATTCAGACGAATTCTTTGGCACGCTGAACCACTATAACAACCGAGAGAGACCAAAAACCCAAATCTTTTATCAAATGCCAAAAGAAATAAACTTGTAGAGCCTAGCCTCCTAAAATAATCATATTATATCTAGTTAAGATAAATGTACCTATCATAATTAATCAGAATCTATAAAAAAAAAAACGAAATAAATACAAGAATCTCACCTCAATCTGTGCAAGGACTTTATCCACGAAGGACCTATAAAAAAAGCCTCAAATTACGTAAAGAAGCTGGATTATTCGGAGAATTCGAATCAATCTGCGAGAAGACGTCGATCTCCGCCTGATGTCGGTAGAACCGGAGGCAAGGGAGAGCGAGGAAGCGTGGCAATGGGGTGAGTGGAAACCCTAAGCACAGAGAGAGAATTTGCTTTTGGTTCAACACGAAAGCTCTACTCTGCTCTCTCTCTCTCTCTCTCTCTCTCCTCTCCGCGAGGAGAAGAGGAAGAGCCGGGAAAGCTAAAAAAATGAGACGCTTTTCTGATTCGTGCAAAACTGCATTGCAAACTGCACAGTAGAACAAATTTTAGATATGTGCTTCCTTTTCATTATTTATTTTATAGATATATAACAACGAATCGTCGTCGTTTTCCCCAACGGCCCGAACTTAAACAGAAGGCTTTTCAGTTCTCCTCTTCCACCGTGGAGAGTATGATTGGTTTAAAACTTAAAAGACTTTTAAAAATGACTAGTAATAAAGTTATTACTATTTTATTACTCATTTATAATTTATTAATATATTTAAATTTTATTATTTTTTATTATTTTTTATTATTTTTTTAATATTCTTAATCATTAAAAAAATAAAATATATATATAATTTTATTAATATTCACATCTTTAATTATTAGATATCTAGTTATTTACGTTATAACAAGATACCTGAATTTTATTTCAAAACTATTTTGAAGATGAGAGTTGCGAATTACAAAAAAAAAAAAAACTACTTTTGAAGATGAAAATCAAAACAACATCATTTCATCTATAAGGTAATTTTATTTTTATTACGTTCTATATGCACAACCCTAACCCAAGCACATCTTGGATACCAAAAACTCCCTAAGTAGTACAATTCAATTAAAAATTTGATAGAGTTCTAACTTTTAGACAATTTTATCACAATTATAAATAAAAAGATAAATTTCATTTCACATTAACTCAATCATATGGCGGAGCCAACCTGCAATGTCATGACTATTGGCTATCCTTCCAATGAAGTTAGGTTTGGATATTAATAAATGTTGAGAAGAGTTATGAATAATAATAAAAAAATAAGTAAAAATAATAATATAATATTAAATAATAATAAATAATAATAAAATTAGATAAAATAATAATAATAAAATAATTACTAATATTTAAATATTTTGAAAATATTTAAGAATATCTTGCACGCCAAATATAACTTTGGCAACCCAAGTAAAATTTAAATAAGTAATGATGGGGACATTACTCTTACACAATTTTAATATAATTTTATTAAAAGAATTCTTTTTTTCTTTTTAGTTTAATTCAATCACATCGTCTCATATTGCAAGGTGGATGCACTATCATTACTCATTCAAGTAAAATTTAAATTGATTTAGGAAGATTTCTGATTTTGAGTTAAGAAGATTTCAAATTAAGAGTTCGCTCAACTCTCGCTTAACAAAACACTAGAACGAAATTCAAATAAAGAGTTCATTCAAGATATACTTAATAGTTGGCTTAAGTGAAGCTCATACATATTGTTCATTAGATGTGTGCGCGATGGTAGGCTCAAGTAAAACACAATTCTAGTGTTCGCTCAAGATGCCCTTGATAGTTGGCTCAATCCAATGTTAGATAAGATATTCGCTCAAGCGAACAACCTTGTTTTGCCATCTTAGAATTTATGATGTTGTGCACTATATATGTTATCTTCACGTTCAAAACATGTAAGATTGAATTGTGAAAATGGCAACGAGATAAAAGGTGTCTTGTGAGCATTATTGTGAGAGAAAGGAGTCCTAGAAAGAGAGTTAAGTTTGTGACTATAGAAAAGTTCTTGTAACTCACTATACGTTTGTAATCTCCTTTAATAAAATCACTTGTACTTATATAAAAGTAAGTGCATTACCAAATCACGTTAAATTATGTGTCATGTTAGTGCTTGATTCTTTTGATTTTTAATTTATTTCATCGTTTGTCTCACTATCGTTGTTTATGGGTGTGGTGTTTTTCAAAGTGATTAGTATCAATAGCCAAAGTTTTTTTTTATTATCTAAATAAACGACGTCTGAAGAAAAATTGAAGGTTGGAATTGAGAAGTTCAATGACACAAATTTTGGCTATTAACTAATGCAGATTAAGGATTATCTCTATGGACAAAGTCTCCACCTTCTTCTATCGGGGAATAAGTTGAAAATCATGAACAATGCTGAATGGAATGTGTTGGTTCGATAGGTCATGCAGGTTATTCAGCGCACACTGTCTAGATCAATGGCGCACAACATTATAAATGAGAGAACGACGACAAATCTCATGGCAGCTTTATCTAATATGTACGAAAATCAGTTTACAAATAACAATGTACATATGATGAAAAAATTGTTCAGCCTGAGAATGACCACAGGTATGTCTGTAGTCCAATATTTGAATGACTTATATATAATCACAAATTAATTATCTCTATAGAAATTGAGTTTGACCATAAGATTAGAGCATTGATTATGTTGTTATTATTGCCAAATAAATGGGAGCTCATGAGAATGACAATAAGTTCAATCAGAAAAATGAAATTGAATTACGATGATATACATGATATGTTTCTCATTGAGGAAGAATGCCAAAACGACTGAGGAGTTTTTAAGTATTGGTTTCACCCTGAGTCAGCGACGAACCTACAAGCCCCCTTCCCCTCCTTTCCCAAAAAAATTGGAAAAAATATATATACTAATGTTTTATAATTTAATAAGATAATATTAATCTAATCTTCTGTTGGCCCCTTCTTAAAAAATTATATTAGTCTTCTTTATAAAATTATTTCAATCTTACTTTAATCTATTTGAAAATAAAATAAGTAAAATACATCACACATAAAATAAAATAATATAATAACACAAGTATTTATTATAGATAAAATAAAGAAATAACTATGCATAATTTTTTCTTTTCTAAGGTATTTTTCTTTTATTACCTATCAAATATTTGTTAAAATTTATATTTTTTCTCTGTGCATATTTGAGATTGCGGTGAGAAATATTACTTTTAGCTTAAGGCTTATAGTTTAAAACTTAATGTAATAAGCTCTACTACTAAAAATCTATTTACTGTTTGAAATTCGTATATCTAAATTACTTTTAAAATTAGTTATGATAGTTTTTTAAAAATATATAGTTATTTGCATGAGCTTTTTGATAAAAGCTCTAATTTGATGCTTATTGAAAAATCTAATTTTTAATTTTTTTAACCGATTAAAGTACTTTTAATAAAGTTATCCAAATATGTCATTTTTCTTTAAATGTGTTTTTAACTATTTAAAAACACTTTTTAAAGTCTCGAAACGCAATCTCAAGCATGCTCTCTATACATTATATTATTGATTGAAATTTATTTCTTTATAAAAATCATATCATTTATTAAAAATAATCACTTTACTAAATTAGACAAACGTACTTTATACGTTACTCCTATTTAACATCTATATATATATATAAATAAATGTATAGATATATTATTAGACTTAAAGAAACACAATTCATATAGAAGATCATCCTTGCTAGGGCATTATTTGTTCATCGTCCCAATTACACATGTCATATACATCACTAGCTAACTATAGAAGATCATCCTGCTGGGGCACTATTTGTTCATCGTCCCAATTACACACGTCATATACATCATTAGAAGATTGGGCTCGTTTGTTTTGAGAGATGAAATTAAAACTCTCAAATTTAATTTAAATTCATCATTATATTTTTTCAAATTTTCATACAAAATATAATAAAAATTTTAACTTTTTCTAATTTCAAAATTATTTTTTCAAATCTTCATACAAAATTAATATTAAAAAATATATATTACATTAATATTTTATTATTTTTTTAACTTTTATCTCATTTCATCTCTGAAAACAAACAAAACTAGTTGAAACACTTGGTTACCAACTCTTGGAAAATGCTTTATTATATTTATGATCGTGCATTATGGGTAAATATGGATCAATGATCAAACTTAGATTTAATAAAAAAAAGACAAAAAAAAAAAACGAGAGGGAAAGGGCCGAAGGCAAATGTTTTAACATGGGCATGAGCACGCAATAGTACCACGAGAACAAATGTAAAAACTTTTATTTATAAGCCGGTATAGATCACTAATATAATAAAGTGTTTATAAGAAATAATTTGATTTAGAAGAGAAATTTTATAAATTTAAATCTTAGAAATCAAATTTTATCACTTAACTAATATGTATTGTATGCTCTACACAGCAATTTGAGAATAAAATAACTCAATATATATATATAATTTAACTATGCAATTATTTTTAAAAATTGATATTATTTTTATTAAGAAATAAATTTCGATTAATAATATAATGCATTAGGAAAAAATTATAATTTCTAACAAAAATCTGACGGCTAATTATAATTAAGCAGATGATAAAAAAACGCTTTCATATATTATAAAATAAAATAGTTCCATAAATAGACATAGTTCATAATTTTAGCAAACTTGTTTGAGATAAGTTTGATAGAAGCTTAAAAAAATTGTTAGTTCAAGATATAATTTTTTAAAGTGTTATATAATATTTTCTTATATTATATATAAACCTATATATAATATATTAATTATAATTATATATAATATAAGTTATATAAAACATATTATATTATAATTTATAACATAAAATTCTAATCTTAAATATATAAATCAATTTGATCATATATTTTAAATATAAAACATACATGTAGTATATATTAATTACATTTATTGGTTGTTTATTTTATATTTTTTTATTTTTTTATATTTTTTTCCTATTCAGATTGGGCTTTGTGTGTATATTTACTATATTTTTAATTTGTTGGATCGGTCTATGAGTGGTTTTATTAGGCCCAGCCTGTAGCCTTTAGTTTTGCCCCTCTAATACTAAATAGCGCTATTTTTGCTGATGTGTATATATATATATATATTCTCATTACCCTCGCGTACCGCACCATTCTCTCTTACCTCTTTCTACTTCTTCTCTTCTACACCTTATTGAAACCCTAACCCACAAACTTTTCTTGCCGCACTACTTACCGCTTTTCATGGTTTTTTCAGCTTTGGTTGTCGCTCAACCCGAATCTGAGTTCCCCATCACGTTTTAGGCATACGGACCTTGGATGATCCCATTCGAAATACCATGTAGGGGCTAGGGTGTTTCAGATCTTGACGTTTTAGTCTAGATCCAAAAATCATCTATTTGTTTTATCTACCTAGATCCATTTTTATTGTGTATCCTAACTTGTTACTTTGTTTTCTACAAGACTAGGGTTTTCCATCCAAAAAATCGCAAGGTTTAAAAATTCAAGCCCGAGTCTCAGATGTGTGTGTGTTTTTTTTTTAAAGATCTAGCAATTTTTTAGTTGCGTGATTTATTCTTTTTTTATCAGTAATTGCGTGATTTATTCTTCAATATATTTTTGTCTCTATGGACAATTGCATATATACATATTGAGCTTGGGATATGTTTGATGAGATTGGGACTTATTTTGATTTGGCTAATTTATTCCTTTGTTGGCAGACACGTGTATTTTTGTTTTAATTTCTCTCTATGATTTGTATGCTTTATGTGAGTGTGGTGTAATAATCATAACTGTTGGGATCTTCAGGTTAAAAAAAAAAAAACCATAGCTGTTGGGATGGTCAACATGTCAGTGTGTTGTTTGGCTTGTGGTTGTGGTAGTTATGGTGCCTAAGTAAATGAACTACAAACACCAAAGAAGAAAGTTAATTTCTGTATTTGGCATATTTTTATACCAATTTATTGCATGGATTAATAAATACACAAACAAATATGAGTAAAAGCAAAACATTTGATTTTACAAATCTCCATATATTATTAAATAATATATATAATATATATTACAAAAAGTTTAACCCATAATTATAGTGAGTGTATAAAATACATATTAACTTGCCAGACCAAAATATCATAATGAGTCAATTATGAACCATTATAATTATTATAATAATATGGAAAATAAATAATCAATCAGTTAAACAATTTAACTAAATAATAATATGAATAAAACTATAGGCAACCGGCTTTGCTGCCCGCTGCGGCCTCGCTGCTTATGTGGTAATATATTATTGGAAAAAAAATCTGATCACAGTTCATAGAGATAATATTTTATCACATCTTCTGGGTTCTTCTTTAAGAACTTCCTCTTTTTCCATTCCTCTCTCTCTAACTTAATTCATTTTCTTTTTCTTTCATCTCGTGTCCCCTCACTTTCACGTTCCTTCCAACTTCTATTGACAAATTCAAACAACATTGAACATGATATTGGAGTTAGATGAATGCTTGCAGGTTGCTACTGGAGTTAATTGTTGTACATGGTGTCAGGTAAACTAATGAAAAACACCTAAATGAAGCCACTATTCAAAACCACGAGAAACTGAGGGATTCAAACCTCACACATCCAGCAACAAATCTCTTCTTTGTATTCCAATTTTTCTTCTCAAACCCATGTCTTTGATTCTTCTTCCTCTTCCTCGCATTCACAAATAGAAATTACCTAGCTAAAATTTCAACACTAGCTTCTAGGATCGTCCAAATCTCTTACAAGATAAAGAAACAAGAAGACCAGAAAACTAAAAATTGATTTTTTGTTTGTTTTTTTTCCTTCCGATTGTATTGGTAATTTCTGGGTGTTAGGATCAGTGGAAGCTACCAAATAATATAGAGACCGGAATTTAATGTGGTTCGGCCAATTTAGGCTACGTCCACACACACAAAGATGAGTTTTTTCTATTAAATAACAAACCAATGATTTCTAGTAGTTTTACTCAACTCTCACAGCACAGAGTACTTCTAATCTCACCTATAGACCTCACTGGAGACACATTTCTCTCCACAATCTTACAAGTATTTATAGAAGAAATAAATGGTGTGAACATGTGAAATGACGGTGGAGAATTCAGGACTTCCGGCGCCTACATTCTTAAAGCTTTAGCTGGTGCCTCACTTCCACAGCTTTCCAGATCCTTCTACAGTCTTCATTTCGTGTTTGTGTTTTACTGCCAGTCTGCCAACATATTTGTTGGTGTTTGGTGTTGACCATTCAACAATTCTCCACCTCAACACCAAACGGAGAACATCCTGACATCTTTTAGTTCAATATACATAACCCAGCTATGTTACTGCATAGCTCGAGTTTTTCACATGTGACCACCTTTGTCATCATGTCAGCCAGATTCTCTTTGGTGTGGATCTTCTCAAGCTTTAAAAGCTGTTGCTCCATTACTTCACGTATCCAGTGATAACGAACATCAATGTGCTTTGTTCGGGAGTGGTACATCGAGTTTTTACTTAAATCAAGGGCACTTTGACTATCACAATAGATTCTGTACTCTTTCTGATTGACTCCCATTTCTTGGAGGAATTGCTTTAGCCACAACATTTCTTTTCCTGCTTCTACTATAGCAATGTACTCTGCTTCTGTTGTAGATAAAGCTACACATTTCTGCAGTTTGGACTGTTATGATACAGCTCCACCTGCAAATATGTAAATATATCCTGATGTAGATTTTCTCCTATCAAGATCACCTGCCATATCAGCATCTGTATAGCCATCCAAGACTGAGTTAGCTCCCCCGTAGCACAAGCACAATTTTAATGTACCTTTAAGGTACCTGAGAATCCACTGAACTGCTTTCTAGTGTTTTTTCCCTGGATTTGAAAGAAAAAGGCTCACAACTCTAACAGTATGAGCAATGTAAGGTCTGGTACAAACCATGGCGTACATTAAACTTCCTACTGCTGAGGAGTAAGGTACTGTAGCCATTTCTTGAACCTTTTCCGCTGATGAGGGACACGAACTCTTGCTCAATTTGAAGTGATTAACCAGTGGGGTACTGACTCCCTTTGCTTTCTTCATGTTGAACTTTTTTTCCCGTTCAACATACTTTTCTTGTGACAGCCATAGCTTCTTTTTCTTCCTGTCACAAGTGATCCTTATACTCAAAATCTGCTGGGCAGGTCCTAAGTTTTTCATATCAAAGACTTTAGAGGGATCCGCCTTTAGCTTGCTGATGATGGATAAATCTTTTCCAATAATCAGCATGTCATCAACATAGAGCAGTAACATTACAAAGTTACATTCCGAAAGTCTTCGGATGTAAACGCACTAATCTGCAACAGTTTTCTTGTAGCCATGACTCACCATGAATGAGTCAAATTTCTTGTACCACTGTCTTGGAACCTGCTTTAAACCATAAAGGCTCTTCTTCAGCTTGCAGACCAAATGTTCATTTCCAGGAACTTTGAACCTTCTGTTTGCTCCATGTAAATCTCCTCATCAAGGTTGCCGTGAAGAAATGTTGTTTTCACATCCATCTATTCAAGCTCCAAGTCAAGACTTGCCACCAATCTGAGTACCACTCGAATTAAAGTCATCTTCACAACAGGTGAGCATACCTCATCAAAGTCGATTCCTTTCTTCTGTTGGAATCTTTTGACGACCAAGCGAGTTTTGTGCTTCATCTGCTTGACATCATTTTTCAGCTTGAACACCTATTTGTTTCTCAGTGCTCTCTTATCTTTTGGAAGTTCCACTAGCTTATAAGTCTGATTCTTCTGCAATAAATTTATCTCATCCTGCATAGCCTACATCCATTTGTTGTTATCTGGATGAGATATTGCCTCTTGAAAGTTTTCTGACTCCCCCTCATCTGTAAGAAGAATATAATCTAATTTCGGATATCTTCGAGACGAAATCAACAATCGCCCTCTAGAGGATCTATCCTGCTGAGGTTGACCACCTGACAACTGTGGAAATTCTGTGATTTCTGATAGAAAAGGCAACTGCTCCCCCTATTCAGTATTAGTTTTTTCGTTGTCAGCATTCTCTTCTTCTTCTAGGGAAATTTCCTGGCTATCTTCAGTGTTTGAGGCAGACTGAAGTGGTGGTGAACTAGGAGCTGGTTCTAGAGCACTTGGAGTTGTTTGTTCTGATCCAAACATCTGGTCTTCATGGAACACAACGTCCCTGCATTTGATGACCTTCTTCGCTTTTGGATCCCATAATCTATATCCAAATTCTTCATCTCCATAGCCGATGAAGATACACAGAGTAAATTTTTCATCAAGTTTCTGTCCTTTCTCCTTGGATACATGTGCAAATACTTTACACCCAAATACTCTTAGATAAGAGTATGAAATATTGCGACCTGACCACACTATCTCTGGGACTTCGAACTAAAATGGAACTGACGGTATTCTGTTGATCAGGTAACATGATACTCTTACTACTTCACCCCAGAACGGCTTAGGCAACTTGGCCATACTCAACATGCATCTGGTTCGTTCCACAATGGTCCGGTTTATTCGTTCTGCCACACCATTGTGTTGTGGGGTGTAGGGGACAGTCTTCTCGTGTCTGATGCCATGACTGGAGCAGTATTCTCTAAACTCTCGAGAAGTGTATTCTCCTCCATTATCTGTCCGGAGGCATTTCAGCTTCTTGCTTGTTTCTCTTTCTACCATGGCATGGAAGTTTTTGAATTGCTCAAAAACTTGATCTTCCTTTTTTAGGAAATACACCCACACTTTACGTGAAGCATCATCAATAAAAGTAACAAAATATCTGTTACCTCCAAGTGATTCAAGTTCAAAAGGACCGCAAACATCAGAGTGTACCAAGCTCAATAACTCTGATCTTTTTCCAACAGATGTCTGGAACGATACTCTATGTTGTTTACCAAATAAACAGTATTCACAAGGGTTGAGGGTATTACCTTTGTTTACTATGATCAATGTTTTCTTTGCAAGCGTAAACAACCTTTTTTTCCCATGTGGCCGAGTTTCTGATGCCACAAGTCTGGTGACATTTCATCTTTAGCTACGTTGAGACTGTTTGCACATATCTTAGCACTCGATTTGTACAAAGTGCCACAGATATGTCCCCGTGCAACAACCATTGTTCCTTTCTTCAATTTCCAAGCATTATTGCTGAAGATGCTCTCGTAACGCTGTTGATCTAGGGTTCTTATAGATATTAAGTTGAGCCGGAGATCGGGTACTTGCCGGACGTCATTTAGCACCATAGTACAGCCAACACTGATTTTTATTCTGACATTTCCAATGCCCACGATTTTTGAGAAACTTGAATTTCTCATCCTGACTGTACCAAAGTCTCCTACCTTGTAAGTATTGAAGAAATCCTTGCAAGGAGTGGCATGATAGGATGCTGTTGTATCTATCACCCACTCTGTTTCCTGGCTTGAAACGTGCAAGCAAGATTCTTCACCAGCGGAAAGGAGTGCACAATCTCCAGAAAGCTTCACTGCGGCTTCGCCTTCTTCGTGCTTTGATTGACTGCTAGGCTGATTCTGCTCCTTCTGTAACTTTCGGCATTGTCTTTTAAAGTGACCTTCAATACTACAGTAAAAGCATTTTCCCTTCTTTCGTTGTCTACCGCGACTTTAGGATCTCTCTTTGCTTTTACTTCTGTTCCTTTCTTGACTTCTACCTCTATTATTTCTATGATGCCTTCCTTCTGTTACAAAGGCATCTGTCTGGTCTCCTCCAACTTTCTTTCGTCTAGCCTCTTCATTAAACAAGGCGTCTATTACCATTGACATGGCGGGCTTTCCATTTAGAGCTGAATTACTGAGGGAGACCACTAGCGTTTCCCAGCTATCTGGTAGGGAACTGAGAAGTAGTAGAGACTGCACTTCGCCTCCAAGCTTAAAGTCTACGGATGCAAGTTGATTTATAAAATTCTGAAACTCGTTGGTGTGTGCGGCCACTGAGATGCCGCTTTTGAGTTTTAAGTTGACAAGGCGTCTCATTAATAATGCCTTGTTCTGCGCAGTTTTCGCCTGGTACATGTTTTCCAGTTTTTTCCACAGCTGATAGGCATCTGTTTCCTGTGTAACATGGTGAAAAACACTATGGTCAATCCACTGCTGGATCTGACCAATAGTTTTCCTTTCCTATTCAACTTCTGCCAGTCTTTTTCCGCTACATCAACTAGTTTTACGCCTTTCTCTTCAATTGGATCGAAGAGATCTTTACAATTCAAGAGATCTTCCATTTAAGACCTCCATAGTGCTTAGTTTGTAGATGTTAGCTTGATCATCTCACCTGCTCCTGAGTCCTCCATCAGTTCGGCCTTAATCTGTGATTTGAGTGACCTTTTCTCAACGTTCAGAGTTGAATCTCAATAAACGGAGCTCACCACTGCTTCCAAAACGATGGAAAACCTTGAAAACGACTCTGGTCTTGTTCCAAAGCGATCAAAATTGGCCCAAAATGTGCAAAATACGAAAAATATAATATTCTCCTTCAAAAACAGAATATTCCTTACATCGATGGAATATTCCCTTGTCGTTGTCGGAATATTCTTATGACGTTATTGGAATATGCTTGCCATCGCCAGAATATTCTCCCTCTAGTATCCGATTGCGGTCACCGGAATATTCCTCTGTCACCAGAATATTCTTCGCCGTGTCGAAATATTCCGCCAGAATATTCTCTATCGATTGGGTTCACTGGAGCGAGTCACAAACCAGGTCGCACCGGGTACGACTCGGATCACCCGATATATGCGGGTCGGATCTTATCTCCTTCCTTCGTCTAGCGCGTGCGGCGAGTTGACGACGCGTGGATCACAGTCACTGGAACCTTAACGACGCGTGGGGTGCGTGAGTACTATTCCGTAGTCCGTTCAAGACGAAATTTTCACTAGAATTTTTGTCTTGATCTGAGGAGTCTGATGGTGTCCCCCAAACTTGATTTTGATCAAGTTTCAAAATGGGTCTCTCTCGAAAATTCACAATGCCGGCCCCTGCCGACTCTGATACCACTTGTTGGGATCGTGGAAGCCACCAAATAATATAGAGACCGGAATTTAACGTGATTCGGCCAATTTAGCCTACGTCCACACATATAGAGAGGAGTTTTCTATTAAACAACAAACCAATGATTTACAGTAGTTTCACTCAACTCTCACAGCACAGAGTGCTTCTAATTTCACCTATAGACCTTATTGGAGACACATTTCTCTCCACAATCTTATAAGTATTTATAGAGGAAATAAATAGTGTGAACATATGAAATGACGGTGGAGAATTCAAGAATTTCAGCGCCTACATTCTTGAAGTTTCAGCTGGCGCCTCACTTCCACAGCTTTCTAGATCCTTCTACAGTCTTCATTTCGTGTTTGTGTTTTACTGCCAGTCTGCCAACATATTTGTTGGTGTTTGGTGTTGACTATTCAACAGTGGGGATTGGGAAAAAAAAATATTTCCCTACTCAAATGGATCGAGATTGGTAGTTCCCAAAAATTCATTTGCTAATCTCCAATGCAGTCTCGTGAAAGACCAATAAAAAATAGAGAGTTGAGCGAAAAATAACCCAGAGAAATAAATCTGGAATGTGAGAGAATTGTGTTTGAGGAAGAAGAATAACGTTGAAAAAGCTAAGTTATAGAGAAAGCTTAAGAAAAGAGGATAAATGTCGTAACGACACTTGGTCTTCCTCGCAACAACAGGAGCTTTCTCAACATTAGCAATTGACCACGACCTGATCTCGATGATCAAATCTCTGGCAGAATGAACCACGGCCATCTCCATTTCTTTAGTTTTGCCTTCATCGAGTAAATGAATCTCGTCCCTCTCATTTCCATCCTTCCTTGCTTTTTTTATTTTTATTTTTAATACACGCGGTTGCCATGTCACCCGTGAGGCCGCGACGGGTTATATCTTGGGGATACGTAGCACTACTTTAATAATATGATATGATAACCTAGCTTATTATTAATGTTTATTATTATAATAGCCACTATATGATAATCAATATTATAATTATGAGTCATAACTATAATTAACCATTATAGTTATGATATTAATGTTTAACATTAATAATATTATAAACATTTAATATCATAACTTATTTCTCCATATATTTATCATGATCATATATGAAAATAAATAATTGCCATAATATGATATTAATCATCAAGCTAATCTAAACATGTGACCATATTTTTGTCGTTACATCATATATCATAATTATTTGCATCAGGGTGATAATAAGCTATGGTAGATGAGTACTAAATAATATATGATGTTTGTTACATTGTTTTTAAATACACAATTTTATTTGTTCTTTTGAAATATCTTCTGTGAACTTATTATGGACAACAATAAATTTAAATAAATATAAAATGTTTAATGGTGGACGAATCTCAAGGTCTATAGAACATGAAATGTAACAATAAAAAAATGCATTTATATTAGTGTACTAAACAGTTAAAAGGTTCGATTTTCATATGATGGTCATTACTCTTTGCTGGGTTTAGTTGATTATTATAATGCAAATCAGAAGATGAACAATTAAATAGAAAAAAAAAATAGAAGAATATTAAAAACAGAACTACTGAAGAAAGAACATAACAAATTTGAAAATATGTAAAATCTGAGAACAAAATAGCAAAAACAGCAAAAAAAAAACTTACAAATCCAAATAATAACATATAATCAGAAATAACAGATGGTGACACTCTTTTAAACAAACTATCTTATAGAACAAAGTTCTTCAAGAGTTCAATATTATTCATTTAATTTCTTTTCTTATTTCTTACAAATGATTTTCAAGACTTTTTTATAAGTAATTTATACGATAGTTTGTTGTGCTAATTAATTTACATGCTTAACAATTAAATGACAAGCACAACAAACTCTCACATACCAACAACCAATTCACATTTTGAATGATTAAATTTACAATAAATCATGAGTGATAGTTGATGATCATCCACTTATTATACAACATTATTACTATTATAAAAGTGCCTCTCAAGAAATGAATAGTACTTTTTAGGAGATTTTTACTTTCCATTTTTATCCTTCTATGATTCTCTTATTTACATTTTTGCCTTGTTGGTTAATTTGTCTTGTTGTTTTGTACTGCTTGCCTCTTTGCTTTCCGTTTCTGTCCCTCAATAGTTCTCTTATTTACGTTTCTACCATTGTTTGATGATTTGTATGGTTTAAAATTAAAGGTTCTATGGTCTAAAATTTTAATAATATAGTGAAGTAATGTTACGGGAATCCTACATTTCTTAAAGATATTGATGGCAACAAAAGATTTAAATAGTTAACATTTTACATTATAATTTTGTTAACATTTTACATTATAATTCTCTAAAAATAGTTAACATTTTACATTATAATTTTGTTAAGACAAGTTTAAAAGGATTTAAACCAATCGATCTTTTGTTTACATCATATTTTATTTACTGTTTATATATATTATTTAAAGAAAAAAAATTCTATAATTTTAAAAATGTCTTACACGTTGCATCATCAATTAGTGTATGTGTATATATATATATATATATATATATTGATGATTGGGTATGCCTGCAGCATTAAATCCTAATTCGGGCCATTTCGCAGCGTGCCAAACCCTAGTAGCCCTAGCTAGCCTAAGATATTGACGCACCATCTTTCATTAGCAGACAAATTGAACATTTTATTAATTAGAATTGAGGGCCACCGGCCATCAAGTTATTTTTAAATACAAATCAATATCATATTTGGCATGGACATGAAGTCGTCTGATCTTTTATAGGTTATTAATTAAAAACAAATAGGTTGCATTTCTCTAGAAATTGTGATGTGACAACATTTTGTGTAAACTAATGAGTCGAATATTTTTCATATTATATATATATATTCACGAAGTCGTCTGATCTTTAGGTGTACGTGCCATATAATAAATAGATAAAATTAAAAAGTTATTTATATATAATTTATTATTATTATTATTTGTTTTAAAATTTGTAAGAAGTATATTGGTTTTTATATTTGAATAATGATTAATTAATTATTAGATTAAAAAAAAATTAAAATTTGATGTAAGATTGGTGTTTGAAAATCAAATTATAAAAAATTTTAAGAATTGTAGATGTTGGATGTTATCCAAACATGCCATTATGCATGCCGTTCCTATTCAAAAAAAAAAAAAAATTGCACGCCGTCATCTATTTTGGTATAATTTTCTTCATGAGCTATTTTTGTATAATTTATCATTAACATTTAAGGACATATTATTTTGTGACTTATTTTTTATAAATAGTGTTCCAGTTATAAAGATATTTAATACAAATAAAATGATAAATTAATATAATTTTATGTGATATGTTATATTTATTTTATATTAAAATTAACTTTATAATAATTGTGAGGCACTTTAATTTATAAATTTACTTTTATAAAATCTCTTTACAATTAAAATGTCAAGATTTTATATGTTTTTTTTTTATAATAAACCATTATTTAATATTTTAAGTTGAGACGTAAATGTATTTTTAGAGAAAAAAAACAAAAAACAAAAAACAAAAAAAAATATGAGGAAGATTTGGAATATACTTCTTTTAAATTCAAGGTTCAAATTCTCTTGAGTACAAATAATCTTTAAGAGTTATTGAATTGAGAGATATTTTCTTTTAATTAGGGATATAATTAGTCTGATTTGGTCTGGTTTTAAATAAAATTAAGAATTGAATCGGTACTATCAATTTTGTACTTCTTAAAATCAATTCCATCTTGATTATCCTTCAAAACCAGTATTACTGGTTTTACCAATTCTAGTCCAGTTTTCTAGTTTTAATTAAATATAAATTTATAAAAATCAAACCTGTTCTTTTTTTTTAAAATGGTTTGAAAAATCTGTTTTAGTAAAAAAATTGTAATCTATTACAAAAATCTGTTTTAGTAAAAAAAAATATGTTATATAAAAATAACTGCTATAAAATAAAAACTATTTTATAAAAAAAACTATTTCATAAAAATAAATATATTTTAGTAAAATCTGTTAAAAAAAAAGCTGTATTAAAAAAAATGTTATGAAATACAATCTGTTAAAAAAACTATTATATTTAATTATAATTTATATTATTATATATAGTATAAAACATATTATATAATAATATTAAAATTATAAAAAATAAAAAATAAAAAAATAAATAGAACATGTCCGATTCGGTTTGATTTAGTCTTAAAATGAACGGAACCGAAATCTGACCGATTCTATTCGATTATTTAATTTATGAAATCAATACCAAATCGGATTGATTCAAAATCGGAATTTTTGGTCCGGTTCAATCTATTCTTAATTAATTAAGATACACTTGCAAAAAAATTCTTGTCGAGGAGATGTGCATTGATATTAGTTGAAAGGGTCTATTTATTTTACGTAATATTTTTAACAACTTAAAGTGTTTTTTAAAAATATAAAAAAATTAAAATATTATTTAAAAATGCATACTTAAAAATCATTTAAAAAAAAAAATTCCCAAAACGGGATGTATCGAGACACTTTTTAAAGGATAACTAGCATTTCCCTAGTTGAAATGCTGTTCGGACATTCAGTGTCTATAATAATATATATTCGAGGGTCAACCAGAATGAAAATAAGCAAAACTGGAGCAGAAAAAGCGAAGAAGCCAAACACCCCCCAATTGAGAGGTCGATACATACAATGCCCAACAAATCCCAACAAACAACGAAAGGAAGAGACGAAAGCGAGAAAATAAGAACATCTATAAAACGTTGTCGTGGTCTCTCTCAACACTCCCATACACACTCTTCGTGCTCTCCGTCTCTCTGAGTTGATTTCCATCTCTCTAAAATCTCAGATCTATATCTGTCTCTCCCCCCCCTCCCACCCCCTGTCTCTCAATGGCCTCCGTTACGGGAACTTCGATTTCCATGACCTCGTTCAAGGCGGCGAGCCTGGTAATGAGATCTCGACCTTTGTTTTCTCTTCTTTCTCCATTATAATTCAACCACTTTATTATCATCCGATTCATGAATCGATATTTTAATTTTTTTTTTCTATCTGATATTTCCGTAGCATTGCTTAGTGGTTCAGATCTTCAGTTTATCTGCGTCATAAATATATATATGCACAGACAAAATTGTTAATATATATATATTTCTTTTAAGTTTTTTTTTTTGAAGTAATTACAGAACTTGGGGTTCTGATTGGGAGCGGACTATGCTTTTCTGGGTCGGTTTCTACATTAAATTCATGCGAATTTTCTTAAAAATAAGAGTTTTAGGTACTTGTTATGCATCTCGTGACCAAGGGTTTTAAAAGGTTCAAATTATTGCATGCATGCTATTGTCTATTTTTTTGTGACAGATTCTGATATATTGTAAATAAGTCAAAAGTTTCACTCATTTATGAAACGCATACTGTTACTTTGTGCTATAATCGATAGTAATGACTATTATTTTCGACTTATTATATCTTGGATGTTATTCACATTTTGGACTTGAATTATTTGGTTCTGCCATGTAATCAAAGGCTTCTGCAAAATGGGCCTAATTTGGTGATCAGCCGATTTGATACTTCTAGCAATACTATCTTTATCCGACCTTGTGGTTGGTGGATTTAGGATTAGTAGAGCAACTGATGGTTCTTGTCTGAAGATTGACATTAAGTCAATTTAGTCACTTTGATGTAAATAAAAACTGTTTAGTGTCCGGAGCTGATGAATGGATTATGGATTATGGATTTGAATTGGTGAGGGAATAAAATCAGGGATATGCATGTTGGTAATCCTTTTGTATTTCTATAAAAAAATATTCTCATTTCTGGTAATTGATTGAGTTTTTCTGTGGTTGAATGTCTTAGCAGGCACCCAGCAGCAGGATCTGTAATCTGAAATCAGTTTCTTTTCCTGTTAATAGGATATGCTTCACTCCTCTTAGGTTGCAGCCATTGCGCTTTCATATTTCTTGTGCGGTAATTTCTTCAACTTATAAAATTACATAATCTATCAATAATCTGACCTTTCAACAATCCCATTATTATCAGTGTTCTAGACAATTTCACGGCCATGGCATTGAGTAAGAATGTTTTCCTAGACGAGTAAAATATGTTATAAACTTTGTGCTTCACACAATTTTCATTTATAACTTCCACTCCGCATCTTGGAACAGAGATAAGTTCATTGCATACTAATCCAAAATGGCTGTTTTGCTCTCTTGGTCATTTGACATGCTGCTTTGTCTTGGGTTATCTATGCAAACTTTTGTTTATTGAGAAATCCTTTTTGCTTTAAAATTTATTAAGTTCATGTGTATGTCTATACATATATGTGTATGCATGCATGCATATAGGGGTATAAATATATTTTTCAAGCTTAGTCTCCATATGATGAACTAGCAATAAGAATGCTAATGCTCCTGGGCAGGCCAAACCAGAGACAGTGACGAAGGTATGCGAAATAGTGAAGAAGCAGTTGGCTCTACCTGATGATTCTGCAGTCACTGGAGAGTCAAAGTTTTCCGCCCTTGGAGCTGATTCTCTCGACACGGTACCCCAATATCTCCTCATGATCTGTAGATGTGTTATATTACTTTGTTCTGATGATATCCTTAATTAATGCCCCTGGGTTGCTCTATTTGTTCTTAATGAGTGGATATTTCCAAACTGGGAGGGGAATCAAATTTTCTAAAGGTTGATGCGTTGGCTTGATAACTTGAATCTTAATTATATCCTCTTCCATGCAAAATATATGACCTCAACCTATAGAGCAATTTATATGATGTATTGTACATCATTATTCCTTGACCTCACTCATATGGCAATCAAATATATCCTTTCAGTGAGCATTTAAATTGCGCTCGTTGAAACATGTCCTACTGATTAGCATGGGTAGGTATCTCGGGAGAGATTGAAAAGTAACACCACATTAGAATTGACTAATAGAAAGAAATAACGGTGAGGAGGCTGTGTTACTGAACAAAATTGGAATTTGCTTATAAGCATATTGCGACTTTCATGTTTTCATTATAACCGATAAACACCTTTTTCCTGTACAGGTTGAAATTGTGATGGGCCTCGAGGAGGAATTTGGGATCAGTGTGGAAGAAGAAAGTGCTCAGAGCATTGCGACTGTACAAGATGCAGCTGATCTAATTGAGAAGCTCGTCGAGAACAAAGGCGCTTGAAACAGTTTGGGAGAATCTCAGATATTGCTATATTATTTGTCTTTCTTTAGAGTTTTCTATTGCAGGCAAATCTTAGTACTTTCAGTTTGCTTGTTTGTTGCTCAAAAAATTTGTGCCGTTCTTAGTGAACTTAACCTTTTTTCCAGAGAAAAAAAGGAAGATCTAGAACTTGTACGCCTCAGTTTATATGTTTTGTTCGAACTTCGGGTGAACACCAAAAATTGTGTACCAGTACTAAGTAATGAGAGCCTCATTCGCTCATAAAGTATGAAGGGGTATTTGTTCTTCCGGTTTATCAATATTTCCAATAAACGTTACTAGTTGAATTACCATATTGTTTGTTTGTTTTGCACATCTTAGGTTTTTTGGTTTTGTTTGCTTGCCTTGAGCGCACTGCTTCCATCTATATTTCAGTTTCTTTTTAAACTTTCAAACACCACTTTTTCCTAATTGGTCAGCAGGACAGAGAATAGATTTTTTTATGTATTATCCTTTTCTCCTTTACTCTCCCAACATCTCTTGATATAATGATTGGTCCATAACAAAATGTGAACAGAATATTAAATAGCAGTAAACATAAAAGAGGAAGGGTAAGAGAGATGCGATTTCAGGATCTTATTAAGGTTCATTTCTACTATCTCCATTCTTACCTCAAGCCATCTATAAAAGATTTTCAAATTTATTATACAGTCTCAAAGATAAAAACTTATTACATATTTAAACAATATTGCTTTAAAGAATTTGTAAATTTGTTATCTTTTTTGTTCATACTTAAATTGTTGATAATCTTATGATCCGTTTGGATAGTGAGATGAAATGTAATGATTTTAGTTAATAGTTGAATAAAATATTATTAGAATATTTTTTTTAATATATTATTTAGAAATTCGAAAAAGTAGAAATATTCATTATATTTTATATGAGAATTTAGAAAAGTTTTAATGATAAGATAAGATGAGATAAAATTATTTTTATATTAAAATGGGTCTTAATTTTGAAGATTTAATTATGTGGATAACTTGAGACTCCTTTATGCATTGGTTTGAGGGTTAGGTTGGATTGAGTGAGCCTAGATGGTGTGGGCTTAAGGAGGGTGAATGGGCTTTCGATAGTAAATAGAAAAGGAATAGATGGGAGAAAACGAGGAAGGGGCTTGCATGAGATGGGCTAGGTTGAAGGTGGGCTTGACCATATGATACGAGATCCAAGGAGACTGGCGAGTGGTTAGATGCACAGAATAGGGGCGGTGCATGGGGCATGTGAGAGGTAGGAATTTGGTGGCTTTTGTACCGAAACACCGACAACAATTTTCTAAATATTGTTTCGGTGACCATTTGATTGGGGCCATTAAAATAAAATATTTTAATATTGATATTATTTTGAAATAATTTATATATAAATAAATTATATAAATAAATATATATAAATTATATTTTAAAATAATAATCTATATATAAATAAATTATATATTTAAATATATATTATATATAAATAGTCTTATTTGTATTGAGGGTCTAAAAATAGCAAGAATTTTTTTTTTTTTTAAAAGTAGGAGGCCAAAATTGGGTAGTGACCAAAATCTGAAAATATCGGCCAATACTAATCAAAATTCAAGAATATCGATTGGTACCAATCGAAATCCGAAAATACCATTCGGTCAGACAAGGGGTTGCTTCTATACTAGTTTTCCATTGAGAATATTTTTAGAGTAAAATATTGTTTTAAAGATGAATAATGACTGGTCAAATTTTTAAAAAAATTGATAAATTTACTGTAGCTTAAAAGAGAAGTCTTGGAGTTTTGACTACTCAAATGTAGACTACTTTTAAGCTATTTAATCAAAATTTGGCTAGGCAGTAGGCACTGGCATTTAGCAAGTGCTCTTATATGAGAAAAACCAGAATAAAAAATAGCATAATTGACGTGTGAAGTGCAGTACCTATTAAGTGTTAAAAGACTTGATCGAACATGAAATGCTATATAAATAGCGAAATGAAGGGACACGCCTACTTAAGTACTAATAGAAAGATGGAGCACGAACGCAAACAATTCTATGAGAGACTAAGATCGGGTATAGTATAATATAATATAAAAATTTGTATATTCAAGTGTATATTCAATGTACAAGGAATGCTTTTATATATAATTATATATATATACTAGTAGACCCGCAATGTGTGATGCACGTTTTTTTAAGTCCAAAAATATATCTATACCATGCAAAGGATTACAAAATATTCCTATATAGCAAGAAAAATATATTCTAAGAAGCAAGTAAAAAAGAAAATTTTAAAATAAAGAAACTTCATGTAATAGTTAAAATAGTTAGTTTCTGTTATATGAACAATCCTAAAGTAATTCTGACAGTCCAAAATAATACATCAAATATTACATATTTTAAGATGACTGTCCAAAATACTTTAAGATAATGTTATATAGTTAAGGTGATGATGACATTCTAGAGCTATGCTATATCGTCTACAGTAAGGATTGTTATGACATTGAAATTGTTGTTTTGTGGATTTTTTGGCTGGATATCTCTAGTAAGTTGCATTATTCATCGTTTCTCACAAGTTCTTTTTGTCATTTCTTGCAAATATGGTAGATGTTTCTGTATAAATTGAAATTTATTTGTTGAAATAAGTAGTATATGAATGAAGTATTTAATAAGGAAAAAAATTTAAAAATAGGAAAGACCATTTATATGACTGATTTTTTTTAGAAAATCTAGATATGGCAAGTAAAACAAAAGCAAAAATGAACTTAGAGAAACAAATAGATAGAAATAGGCTAGTATTGTCTGCTTAAAAGAACACCTAACACCATTTAATATATAAAGAGCCACAAGCTAGCCCACAAGAAATGTCTGATTTCTACTCAATTTGAGAAAGCTAATATTGTAAAATTAATATGCTATAAAGTCAATAAAAATTCATCATCTAATTCTTAAGAGAGTTATATATTGAGAGAGATAGGTGCTTGAATTCTCCTTTTAATTATTAAGAGTACCAATTTTTTGAACAATATAGCTAGTTTAATTAATTTGTGGGAAGATCATTGTATTTGGAGGCGATTCCCACATTTGAGGTAGTTGTGTTAAAATTTAGTCAACAGTATTCGATTGATTTTTTTTTATATAAAAAAAGGATCTATCATCGGTACCTATTCCAAACTTGATTATTGATGTATGCAATAATCCATTACCCATGATTCTATTGTCCAGTAAAAGATGGTTTATTGAATAGAAGATTAAATTCTTGAATCCAAGTTAGAGAACTATAAATATGCTATATATCATTTCATATTATTTGTTATAATTTTTGAAAGAGAAAGTTATAAAACTTATTTATGAACAAAAGTTTATTGGAAAAGTTTACTATAGTATTTTGTGAATTTTGATTTCGAATTGTTAGATAATTTGTAGCTGAAGATGAGTCATAGGAAAATAGTTAAGTTCGGTATATATACATATATAGATATAAGCATGTTGTAGTTATATTGTTAGAAAGTTTGTCTTATATTTGGCCGAATAAATTGACATGTGATATTAGTGTGTTAGAATGATGTAGGATTTGAAATAAATATTTAGTAGTTAAAGTACATTTGTTTATAATGTAACTTCAATTAAAAGTGTCAGGTTTTCTAAAGTTTTTGTTTATATCTACAAGTTAGAGAACTATAAACATGCTATATATCATTTCATATTATTTGTTATAATTTTTGAAAGAGTAAGTTATAAAACTTAATTATGAACAACAGTTTATTGGAAAAGTTGACTATAGTATTTTGTGGATTTTGAATTAGAATTGGTAGATAATTTGTAGCTGAAGATGAGTCATAGAAAAATAGTTAAGTTCGGTATATATACATATATAGATATAAGCATGTTGTAGTTAATTTTAAAAAAGTTTGTCTTGCATTTGGCCAAAGAAATTGACATGTGATATTAGTGTGTTAGAATGATGTAGGATTTGAAATAAATATTTATTAGTTAAAGTACATTTGTTTATAATGTAACTTCAATTAAAAGTGTCAGGTTTTCTAAAGTTTTTGTTTATGTTTACAATTAATAAAGATTTATTTATTGATAAAAATATGGTAGGCGTGAAAAAGTATGAAGAAGTTATATGATTTGTTGTTAATATGACAATTTTATTCTTGATGTTTTGATTTTGGTGTTAGTATGTTCTTCGTTCATGTTAAAAAGTGAGATTTTATCTTGAAATGTAAGTGTTGAATGGTTTTTGTAAATTTATTAAAATTTAATAATCAATTATGTTGGACAAAGAAAAATTTAGCATCCAATAAATGAAGGTAAAAATAGTATGGATAACATATATTTGCATTGAACAATAAAGTAAAGTAAAACAACAGTTAGATTGAGAAATATTATCTCACCAGTATGTTATATAAGGTTTGTTGCTGTGTAGCCTAAAGCAATCTCTGCAACTGGGCCAAATAAAATTGCTAGTAATTGTCCTGTACTATCAAGAACTTCAACATATGCTCGAGTACTGTAAATAATAGAAGTAGAATTGTAAGTTAAAATGAGTAAAATGAATGTATTATAGTTATAATTAAAATAATTGTGATTTATAATTTTGAAGTAACAAACATATCGAGGCTGTGCAGTGTTTATTTGCATGCAATAAAGACAGTTAAATGTTTCATTGTACTTATTTCCTGTTGCTTTGTGGCATCCAGTGCAAGACATATAATCGAAACTTTGGTGCAAGTCCATGACAATGATTTTTTCTCTAATCCAAAATCTTGATTTCTACATCATATTTAATGTGGCATTAGAGTCATATTTTAATATTAAAAAACTGCATATAATATATTAAGACGTTTATAGATAGATAATATCAATTTTTTGAAAATGTATTAATTTTACCTTTAAAGGCAGCAGTGATTTTAGAAGTCCAACAACATCAGAAATATTAGTTATGGACTGGATGTTATTAGTTGAGGCAGATGTAGATTCATTGTGCAAGCAATTTTCGACAATGTCATTAAGTAATTGATAGTTAATTGTTGCCCTTCAAATAAAGAAGAAAGTTAGAATTACCAATGATGTCATATAACAAAAATAGTTTGAAAGCAGTAAGGAATGTTAAAATTAGCACTTTTGTAATTCTGCTGCATTAGGAATAAGATGATTGATTGTGAATATGGTCGTTGGACGAGATGAAAGAGACAAACCTAATTCATTGGAGAAATATATAAAAAATATTTGTAATATATAACATGAGAAAATGATATTTGTTATATTAAAGAGATAATACCATTGTAAGATCCAACTTTGAGATATGTGGCTAAAATGACAGGTGTTGCCCAGATGACTAATACAAGAGGGGAGTGAATTGAGTTATATTAAAAAATTATACTTATAAACCAAATATACAATATAAAATATAAACAGAATATGAAACAGCAGGAAATATAAAGAGTAAGGGTAAGAAGAAACAAACTCAGTATTTTAACGAGGTTCAGCCCCACTGCCTATATCCTCGCTTTAAGCTACCCCTTGAGAATTCCAAATTCATTATTCAATTTCCTTCAGGTGGAGATATAAATCTATTACACTTTTGAGCAACACCGCTATAAAGAATTCGTGTAGGATACCTTCTACACACACAAGGGTTATACGCACCATCTTACAAATACAAAAGTTGATAGTGGGTAAGTTATCAGAATACACTCCTCAATGAGTGAGATAAAAACAATACAGTGCAACTTATATCTCTCTTACAATGAACAAGAATTAAGGCACAAAACTTATAAAAGAGAGAATGAGAGTTTTAAAAAAAAGATGCAAAACTTAGCAATTTATGTGTAAGCTCTTATTGTTATTTTTGCAAAACTCAAGTGAGTTATTTATAGGCAAATGAGTCTTCATATTCAAATTTGAAAAGGTTCACATGTTAAATAAGATCACAATTCACTTTTCAAAAGATTCAAATAAAAACATATCATTTTTATATTTGTCAAAGACAACTCAATTCATTTTTCAAAGAAATCAAATATAATCTTTTACTTTTCATACATGACAAAATGAGCATGATTTATTTTTTAAACCAAATCATCTTCTTTTTACATATGTCAAAAAAACACACAACTACCTTTCAAGATTTTCAAACAAATCATCTATCTTTTACATTTGTAAAAAAAAAAACACACAACCACCCTTCAAGATTTTCAAACAAAATCATCTATCTTTTACATTTGTAAAAAAAAAATACACAACTATTCTTCAAGATTTTCAAACAATACATGCACATGTTAAAAATGACAATCAATCATCTTACAAATTCAAATCTTTATGCATATGTGGAAAAATAATAATAATTTCGAAATTAAATATTTTAATAAAGTTATGCAAATGTAAAAAATACAATTTGATACTTTATTATAATATATTAATTTGGAACGTTAATCCAATTTCAAATTTTAAGAGATATACAAAATTACTCTATGAACTTCATTTGTAGACTTGTTCTTCTTTTTGCTCATATTTGATTTCTTGATGTGCTTAGCTCTCTTCATGCGTAGACAACTTGAACTTAAATCTTGAATTTATTTGTTATCATCAAAATCTATACGTAGATACGAGATTTGAAACCTTAGGTTCTATAATTTCTCCATTTTTTATGATGATAAATACTTAGTAAAAATCTGAGATATGCAGTAATACTTAATCTCCCCCTGAAAATATGCGTTAGTTTTTCAAGTAAAATATAGACATGATTCTAGTATATATAACAGGATAGCATAATACTAGTATAAGACTTCTCCTCCTTTTGGCATCATTAAAAAGGAACCGTAATTAGTTTCAGTAAAATTCTTCCCCCGTCCTTGTTCGACAAAAGTTGTAAAGGCTGAGGCCTAACTTTATCGTTTCGGTGCAGAGATTCGCTTGATGTTGTTGACAAATGAAATATTATCGAGATTTGGTGCGAAAGGAGATTTCTTCCCACGTCCATGTTTGACAAAACCTGCAAAGGTTAGAGGCCTAGCTCTGGTAATTTGGTGCGGAATGAGATTTTGTAGAGAGTTGAATAATTAGAGTCACCCGTGTCCGATAAAAACTGCAAAGGCTGGAGGCATAGCTCTGGAAATTCGGTACGGAAGGAGATTCAAATCCACTTGACGTTATTGACAAACAAGATATTGCAGAGATTTGAAGTTATGATAGTTTGTCTTGTTCTTATTCCAGTTTCAATAAGAGCAATTCTAAACTTTATCTATTTTGCATCAAATCTTCTTCTCATCTTTGCAATTCGTCTGCATTTTCATTCTACAATTTTGTAATGGCTCATCAATTTTCTTTCAGTACTTCTCGTGATCAATCTATTTCTGCATCTGTCGTAAGTGCCATGAAGCAGTAAGAGACTGATTTGGCTAATAAATCAGATCATGACGCCATTTATGAGCTTGTGGGTCTCTAGACTCGATACTCATCTTTCATTGTTGCTTTTTCTACTCGGTTGCAGTCCAAAACTCGCGAAATTGAAAAGCTTAGCGAAACGATCTATGTACTTCAACGACTTGTTTATGAGTCAAATAAAAAAATAGTAGAGTTAAAGCAACATAATAAGGATTTAAAATCCTTGCTTACCTCTTCATTTCGACTGTCCAATCCTTTAGATGAGAATAACATGTCGATTTATGAAGAGCAAATGCAGTTGAAAGATGAGGTTAGAAGTCTCAAGTTTTTGTAAGTCATTTGAGATAATGGAATAAAAATGTTTAACAGATATTCATGACATGCATCATTCTTATTTCTCTTTTAATCATGCATAATCTATCTTCTGGTAGGGGTTTTGTAAAAATGTCTGTCAATTGATCATGTGTGCTTGTGAATTCTATTACAATATCACATTTCTGTACATGATCTCTAAGAAAATGATATCTAATTTCAATATGCTTAGTTCTAGAATGTTGTATTGGGTTCTTTGAAAGATTTATAACACTTGTATTATCACATTTGATTGGAATGTGATTGTATATAAGTTTAAAATCTTCAAGTTGTTGTTTCATATAAATAACTTGAACACAACAACTACCTGCAGCAACATACTCTGCCTCAGCAGTAGATAATGCAACAAAATTTTATTTTTTACTAAATCATAAAACGAGTACATGACCTAAAAAATAACATGTTCCACTAGTACTTTTTCGATCAATTTTGCAACCAGCATAATCTACATATAATAACTGATAAGATCGAAAGAAGTGTGCTTAAGATACCCTAACCCTAGGTTAATGGTATCGACAAGATATCTAAAAATACGCTTAACAGCAATCAAATGAGATTGTTTTAGAGATAATTGAAAACGTGCACATAAACATACACTGAACATAATATCAGGTCTACTAGCTGTCAAATATAATAAACTACCAATCATACCTCGATATACCTTTAAGTCAACTAGTTTACCGGTTTTATCTTTATCAAGTTTTGTGGTTGGACTCATTGGTGTTCCATTTACCTTCGCACCTTCCATCTCAAACTTTTTGAGTAACTCTTTGATATATTTTGACTGATTAATAAATGTTCCACTTTTTGCTTGCTTGATTTGCAATCTGAGAAAGAAATTAAGTTCTCCCATCATATTCATTTCAAATTTTTCCTGCATACTCTTAGCAAAATCTTGGTACATATTTTCATTAGTAGCACCAAATATTATATCATCCACATAAATTTAAACTAGAAGAATATCATCTTGTTCAAATTTGATGAAAAGAGTTGTATCGATCTTTCATTTTGAAAAACTTTTTTCAATAAAAAAATCACTAACTTTTTCATACCAAACTCTAAGAGGTTGTTTGAGTCCATATAATACTTTTGTGAGCTTAAAAACATGATTATGAGAAATATAATTTTCAAAACCTGGAGGTTGCTCAACATATACCTCTTCATTTATAAAACCATTTAAGAAAGCATTTTTAACATCTATTTGAAAAAGTTTGAAATTTTTATAATATGCATATGCAAATAACATTCGAATAGCTTCTAATCTTGCAACAGTGTATACGTTTCATTATAATCGATTCATTCTTCTTAATTGAAACCTTGAACTACAAGTCGAGCCTTGTTTTTAGTGATGGTTCCAAACTCATCTTTCTTATTTCTAAAATCCCATTTTGTTCCAATAACAGCATGATTTTTGGGTCTAGGAACAAGTGTCCATACATTATTTCTTTCAAATTGATTTAGCTCTTCTTGCATAGCTAGAATTTATGATTCATCAATAAGTATTTCATCAATATTTTTGGGTTCAATTTGAGATAGAAAAGCAGTGTGATTACAAATATTTTTAAGAGATGATCAAGTACTTACACCTCGTGAAGATTCTCCTAGAATTTGTTCCACTGGATGATCTTTCACATGTTTCAACTGTTTGATTGCATCTTGTACTAAGTCTTGATGATCTTTCCTGATGTCTCCATGTTGGATTTCTTACATTGTATTCTCTTTGTTGAGATTGAGACTATTTGTGTTATTTGTACATTCGATTCTTCATTAATAGATTTCTTGAAGAGTGGATGGTTAGATTCATCAAATACTACATGCATAGATTCTTGTACAGTTAAAGTCTTTTTATTGAATACTCCATAAGTTTTACTATTTGTTGAATACCCAAGAAAGATACCTTCATCAGATATTGCATCAAAATTTCCTAAATTATCTCTATCATTAAGTATAAAACATTTACATCAAAATACATGAAAGTAACCAATATTGGATTTTTATCATTCCAAAGCTCATAAGGAGTTTTATCTAAGTTAGACCTTAACATAACTTTATTTATAATATAACATGCAGTACTTACTGCTTTGGCCCAAAAATAACTAGGTAAACTATTCTCATTAAACATTGTTCTTTCCATTTCTTAAAGAGATCTATTCTTCCTCTTTACTATCCCATTTTGTTGAGGAGTTCGAGGAGCAGAGAAATTATGTAGAAATCTATTTTCATTACAAAAAGACTCAATATCTTTATTGATAAACTTTTTTCCCTGTCACTTTGGATGTTTGAAATAGTATAGCCCTTTTCATTTTGAATTATTTTGCATAGCTTGGTAACATCTTTATGAGCGAGAAAGATGACCCAAGTATATCTAGAGAAATCATCAACAATAACAAATGCATAATATTTTATTCCCAGACTCGCAACTCTGTTTGGTCCAAAAAGGTCTATGTGTATTAGTTGTAAAGGTCTAATAGTGGAAATATGTTTCTTGGTTTTGAAAGAAATTTTGTTTGTTTACCAAACTGGCATGCATCACGGATTTTGTCTTTAAGAAAGTTCGTTTTTGGCAAACCTCTCACAAGATCATTTTTTGAAAGTTTGGAAATAAGTTCCATATTTGCATGACCTAACCTTCTATGTCATAACCAACTATTTTCATGTTGAGCTGATAAACAAATAGCATTTTGTGAGACAATTTCTTCAAATGTGATTGTATAAACATTATTGTTTCTAAGAGCAATAAAACAAATATTGCAATCATGATTATTCAAAATAATGCATTTATCCTTTTTCAAAATAACTGTAAATCCTTTATCACATAATTGATTTATATTTAAAAGATTATACTTTAGACCATAAACAAGTAGAACATTTTCAATTATGAGAGAATACTTCTTACCAACTCTACCTATTCCCATGATATTCCCTATTGTGTTGTCTCCAAATATCACGTGTCCTTCTTTTTTAAAAGTGAGGTCAATGAATTTAGTTTTAACTCCTATCATGTGTCTTGAGCATCCGTTGTCTAAAAATCATTTACTTTTACCCATGAAGGACTTCATGATACCCAAGTTCTTTGGGTCCTTTATTTATTAGTATTAGAAGAAACAAGATTCTTTGGTACCCATATGGCCCTAATAGTCATTGTATGTCTTCTTCTAATAGGACAAGCATGATAATTATGATCATTTCTATTGCAAAAATTATAAATAACATGTGACATATTTGAAAATCTTGAGTGATAATATTTTTCTTTAAAAAAATATTTTTATGAAAAGAATTTTGAAAATCTGATTTTGATTTAGTCGGTTTAAAAAAGAAATTTTTATAGGGTTTGAATTTTTCTTTTGGCATGTATCCCAAACCTACCTTATCAAAAACACATCTTTGACTTTCAAGAAGTTTTTCAAAACTTCTTTTTTCATTTTTAAAGTTTTCAATAATCTTTTCTAAATCAGTCACTTTCCTTTTCAGCTCATCATTTTCATATTTTTAAACTATATTTTCTTTTTTTAAAATATCAATTTCATTTGTTAAAGAAGAATTTTTCTTTTTCAAAGCGGTATACTTGATACCCAATTTTTCAAATTCCTCATATATCTCTTCCAAAACATTTTGCAATTCTTCATAAGAAAGATTTTCAATATTTTCGAAATTTGTTACTTCAAGATTATCTTTAGCCATAAGACAAAAATTTGCAGATTCTTCATTACTTGCATCGCTATCTGAACTACTTGAATCATCATCCCATATAGCTTTCATTGCTTTCTTGCCTTTGTATTGATCTTTTTTTAGCATAGGACAATCTGCTTTAATATGTCCTGGCTTTCTGCATTTATAACAAGTTAATGAGTCATTTTTACCTGAATTTTTGTTAGAAAACTTTTTGAAAGATTTCCTTGGAAAAGCTTTATTTTTCTTTAAGAATCTCTAAAATCTTCTTGTGATCATTGCAATTTCTTCATCTTTGTTATCGCTTTCCTCGTCTTTATCGCTTTCACTTTCATGGAGAACAGTTTTGAGTGCCAAGCTCTTCTTTTGCTTTCCTTCTTCTTCTTCTTCTCTTTTCAATGTGTACTCATGAATAATGAGTGACCCAATGAGTTCATTTACTTCGAGTTTTTTGAGGTCTTTAATTTCAAGAATCGCCGTCACTTTTGATTCCCAATGTTTTGGAAGAGAGTTGATAATTTTTCTTATTATCTCCAAACTAGAATAAATTTTTCCAAGAGCTGTCAAACTATTTATAATATTAGTAAAACGAGTTTACATAGAAGAAATAGATCCATCATCAATCATTTTAAACATTTCATATTCATACGTAAGAATATAAATTTTTGATTTTTTGACTTGTGTAGTTCCTTCATAAGTTACTTTCAAGTTATCCCAGATTTTCTTTACTGTCCTGCAAATCATTATTCTGTTAAATTCATTGCCATTGAGAGTATTATACTGAAGATTTATAGTCATTACATTCACTGTATAAAGTCTATCATCTTCACGATCAAACTCTTCTTCTTTCTTGTTGACCTTTACTCCATCAACAATTTTTGTTGGAATATAAGGCTCATTTACAATATATTTACAGATTTCTCGACCTTGAGACTGGAGAAATATTCTCATTTTCGTTTTTCAGAAAGTATAATTATCTCCACAAAATAGCGGAGGCCGACTACTGGATTGACTTTTAGCGAATGTAGCAGTAATGTTAGTCATATAATCTTAACTCAACAGATAATTAATCTTATAATAGAGCCCTCGCTTTGATACCAATTGTTGCCCAGATGACTAACACAAGAAAGAGGGTGAATTGAGTTATATTAAAAAATTAATACTTATAAACTAAATATACAATATAAAATATAAACAGAATATGAAACAGTAGGAAATATAAAGAGTAAGGGTAAGAAGAAGCAAGCTCAGTATTTTAACGAGGTTCAGCCCCACTGCCTACGTCCTCGCCTTAAGCTACCCTTTGAGGATCCCAAATTCACTATTCAATCTCATTCAGGTGGAGATAGAAATCTATTACTCATTTGAGCAACACCGTTACAAAGAATCCGTGTAGAACACCCTCTACACTTGCAATCACCTCACACTTGGTGATTCAACTATTCCCTGTGTAGAATACTTTCTATAGACACAAGGGTTATACGCACACTCTTACAAATACAAAAGCTGATAGTGGGTAGGTTATCAGAATACACTCCTCAATGAGTGAGATAAAAATAATACAGTGCAACCTATATCTCTCTCATAATGAACAATGATTAAGACACAAAATTTAGAAAAGAGAGAATGAGAAGTTTGAAAAAATGATGCAAAACTTAACAATTTATGTGTAAGCTTTTGTTGTTATTTTTGTAAAACCCAAGTGAGCTATTTATAGGCAAATGAGTCTTCATATTCAAATTTGAAAAGGTTCACATGTCAAATAAGATCACTATTCACTTTTCAATATATTCAAATAAAAAACATCTCATTTTTATATTTGTCAAAGATAACTTCATTCATTTTTCAAAGAAATCAAACCTAATTTTTTACTTTTCATACATGACAAAATGAGTATGATTTATTTTTCAAACCAAATCATTTTCTTTTTGCATATGTAAAAAAAAACACACAACTACCTTTCAAGATTTTCAAACAAATAATCTATCTTTTACATTTGTAAAAAAAAAAATAAACAACCACCCTTCAAGATTTTCAAACAAAATCATCTATATTTTACATTTGTCAAAAAAACACACAATCACCTTCAAGATTTTCAAACAACACATGCACATATTAAAGATGACAATCAATCATCTTACAAATTCAAAACTTTATGCATATGTGAAAAAATAATAATAATTTTCAAAATTAAATATTTTAATAAAGTTATGCAAATGTAAAAAATGCAATTTGATGTTTTATTAGAAAATATTAATTTTGAACTTTAATCTAATTTCAAATTTTAAGAGATGTACAAAATTACTCTATGAGTTTCATTTGTAAACTTGTTCTTCTTTTTGCTCATGCTTAATTTCTTGATGTGTTTTGCTCTCTTCATGCGTAGACAACTTGAGTTTGAGTCTTAAATTTATTTGTTATCATCAAAATCTATACGTAGATACGAGACTTGAAATCTTGGGTTCTACAACAAGTTTTGTTCCAATGATTTTAAAAAGCTTTTCACATTTCATATGGACAAATTGATCACACATTATTAAAAATATGGGTTTGAGGCTACAACATTTATCGAATATATATAGAGAGTTAGTTAAGGCAAGTGAAATGAAATGTAATAAATTTGAAAGTTGACACTAATATGGAAACAATTGAAAAAGAAATTTACCTTTAATCAATAACAAGTATTTCTTGGATCATTGTTGGACTTTGTGCTATGTTAAAATGTAAATAATTTAATTTATTTATTTTAGTTCAATAAAATTTATTATTATAGTAAATTATTAATAAATTTATAGTTTAAAAAAGAAATATATTTTATTTTATTTTATTTATTATATTTTTAATTAATAAATTTTAGTTTATTTTAATTTAATAATCTATTTTATTTTATTTAAATAAAATTTAATATTATAGTCAATTATTAATAAATTTATAGTTTAAATAAAATAAAATAAAATATTTTATTTAATTATTTAATTTATTAATTTATAGTTTAATTTAGTTTAATTTATTATTTTATATTATATTATGTTTAAATATTTGATTTTATATTCTTGTAATTACTTCATTAAATTGTAAATTAGTTTAACCTATAAATATTTTTAATAAATTTTAACTCAATATATTAATTTAATTTTTTTGATCTATTTCATTACATTTTATTTTAATATTTTAATACTTTATATTATAATATATTTATTTTATTGTATATACTTCATTAATTTGTATTTTAGTTTAACCTATAAATATTTTAATAAATTTTATTTCAATATAGTGATTTAACTTTTTTAATTTATTATTTAAGACAATATAATATTATTTATTTATTTTATTTAAATATTTTATTATTTAAATATTTTATAGTATATTATATTTATTTTATTTTATATACTTCATTAATTTGTATTTTAGTTTATCCTATAAATATTTTAATAAATTTTATTTCAATATAGTGATATAATTTTTTTAATTTAATATTTAATATGTTTTATTTAAATAAAATTTTGCAATTATGTGAATTATAATTTTTTATTTTAATTGATATTCATATTTATTTTAATTTATTATTTATCCTAAAACCCAGCCTGCTACGAAAAAAGAGTTGCCCAAACCTAAAGTTTCAAAACGCTGCGTTTTGCCCGTAAGACGTTGACCCCCAGAAGCCCAAAATGCAACGTTTTGGCTCAAGTCCAAAACGTGTCGTTTTGGAACCAAATGCTCGGCCGTTGTATCCAAATGCAGGATTTTACCATCATCTCTAACCTCCGATCTCCGACTGCAAACCCTCGATTCCTACAACTGTGCACTTTCGGCATCGCAAGCTCCATCCCCGAAACAACCACTCATTCAAAATAGGGGTGTCAAATTGTGTCAATGGGTCGTATTCGTGTCGTGTCAAGACATGTATATTATAATATATAGGTCAACACTAATCCAACCCGTTAAGCTTATCGTGTCAAAATCTCAAATTCTAACACGATCTATTAACATAACGTGCGTGTCATGTCGTGTCAACCCGTTAGGACCCATTAGTGAATATTACGAAATAAATTAACACGAAAAAATATGATACGTTTTAATTTGTTTATGTAAATGTGTTGAATATGTCTAAAATTAATCCGTTTGACTTAATTAAACTTAACATAATTTTATACAAATGTTAAAATCACAATATCTATAAAAATTATAATACTAACTATAAGTATGAATTATAATATAAACAATAAAAATATTAAAATTAAGATTCTAACCATTTTACCTTTAAATGTAAGGGTGTACTTGTAATTTTAACTTTCTTAACGTGTCATAGCGGGTCAAAACAGGTTGACCCGCTATCAACCCGCTAAACAATCGTGTCATAATGGGTGTGACGCCCCCAATTTACGTTTGGGATTTAACGTAAATTAAGATGCCACAGAGTGGTATCAGAACTATTACGTTTCTGGGTAAAATCCACAGTGTCCTAGGAGAAATGGATCACATGGCACAAGAATAGGCTTGAATCTTTATCACATTGGAATTTGGAGTAATATGAATGAATGTTTTGGACTTTAGGAATTTGGAAGTTTCTAAAGCAAGTATAGCTTATGGTAAAGTTGGGTGTATTTCAGGAAAACAATATGCCAAGAGGTCGTCCTCCTTTGAAACGAGTAGATGTGGTAGCCCAAAATCCTTCTCTGGTTACTCCTCCACGTACAGAAAAGCAGATGGCACCAAACCCACCGTTGGGAGAAGTATAGACGGCACCAAACCCACTGTTGGGAGAAGTACAGATGGCACCAAACCCATCGTTGGGAGAAGGACAGACGGCACCGAACCCATTGCTGGGAGAAGGGCGAATGGCACGAAATCCACCCTTGGAAGAGGGGCCAGTGGCGCAAAACCCTCCGTTAGAAGGAGGCCAGGCAATAGCTGAAGCTATTCGGCAAATGACGGAAGTGGTGAGAAATCAAATAGAACAGAGCCGTCATCATCAGCAGAATGAAAATAGAAGAGAAACTCAAGGGTGTCCGTATGAGAAATTTATGGCGTACCGATACCCGCCCTTTACCGGAACGGAAGGAGCATTAAAGGCAGACAAATGGATTGTAGACCTGGAACGTACCTTCGAAGTCAGTAGTTACACCGAAGTTCAGAAAGTACAGTATGCGGGACATTTGCTACAGGGAGAAGCAGGACTGTGATGGGACACGAAGTGAAAGCTGCTAAAGTTAGAATTTGGAGAAAATGTAGTGCCCACATTGGAAAGGTTCAAGAAAAAATTTGACGATCGATTCTTTCTGGAATCTGTGAAGCGGCAGAAAGTTTTAGAATTTACTACGTTAGTACAAGGCAGCATGATAGTGGAACAGTATGCAGCGCGATTTATGGAATTGACAAGATTTGCCTCGCATTTGGTAGCTACTGAAAAGATGAGAGCCCAGAAGTTTTAGGAAGGACTGCAGCCACGAATTTGTATGCAGGTGGATTGTTTGCAAATTGAGAACTTTCAAGAATTGGTGAATATAGCAGCCATAGCGGAAGCTGAACAGAGAAGTGTTATGGCGCAAACTCGAGCATATGAAAAAGAAGATTTCAATTTTCTGGGATGAAAGATGCTAGGAGGAAACCAAATTTTAGATCCATGGATAGAGGAAAAAGAATAGCAATTAATCCAAATGTGCCGATTTTATATCCGCAATGTGCAAAATGTGGGCATCGACACCAGGGAGATTGTCGAGTGGATACTAGAGTTTGTTTCAGATGCGGCCGACCAGGACATTTGATCAAGGATTGCCCTCAGAATACCCCTCAAGGAGTAGCTCTACCCGGAGGAAAAGCAAAAATCTCCACGAAAGCTAAAGTTTATGCTATCACACCGGGAGAAGTAGACCTGGAGGCAGACGAGACTATAGATGCTAATGTTATTATTGGTAAATGTCTAAGTCCCCTCTTTTAGTCAATGAATGGATTTTTGGGAGTGGTAATAATAATAATAGTAGAATAAAATTTTCTTTAGGTTAGGTTAAGCGAAAGCAATGCATGGTCTATGCCTTGTTTAATTCGGGAGCGACAAGATTCTTTATTTCATATGATTGTGTCCAAAGGTGTGACTTAGAAACAGAATTCTTGGCCCAAAAGGTTATGGTAGTCATGCCCAATGGAAAGGTAGCAGGATGCCACCAGATGGTAAGAAGTTGCCCCTTGGAGATTGGAGGTTCACAGCTAGTCACTGACCTGATACTATTCTATTTGATGGAATTTGATTTAATTTTAGGTATGGATTGATTGGCTAAGTATTATGCTAAACTTGACTGTCGTAAAAAGGAAACAGTTTTTGGCTTACCCAATGAGGAGAAATTTTGTTACAAGGGGGAAATATTAAAGGCAGTTTCCTCCATAGTAACTAACTGCTAAGCGAATAAAAAAGAGTATTAACAAAGAGACAAAAGGGCTACTGGGTAATTATGTTAAATTCCTCAGAGGTTGTTAAAAGTATTCAAGGAATTCCCGTGGTAGAAGACTTTCCTCAAGTCTTTTCTGAGGATCTGCCGGGACTGCCTCTTGATCGAGAAACGAAATTTGTTATTGAATTGGAACCAGCCACAACTCCAGTTCATAAGGCTCCGTATAGAATGGCACCAGTGGAATTAGAAGAATTGAAAGCTCAGATTGAGGAACTTTTAAGGAAATGATTTATCAGGCCCAGTTCATCTCCATGGGGAGCACCAGTACTGTTTGTGAAAAAGAAAAATGGGACAATGCGGATGTGCATAGACTACCGAGAATTGAATAAGGTCACGATTAAGAATAAATATCCATTGCCATGGATAGATAACCTGTTGGATCAATTAAGAGGAGCAACTGTATTTTCAAAAATAGACATTCGGTCTGGCTATCATCAGTTGAAGATAAGGGAGCAAGACGTACATAAGATAGCTTTTCGAACTCGATATGGGCACTTTGAATTTTTGGTTATGCCATTCGGAGTGACGAATGCACCAGCAGTATTTATGGACTTGATGAACCGGATATTTAGATCATATTTAGACAAGTTTATGGTGGTTTTTATTGATGATATTTTGATTTACTCTCAGACTGACGAAGATCATAAAGAACATTTAAAAGTAATAATGCAGATTTTGCAGAAACATCAACTATACTCCAAACTTAGTAAGTGTGAATTTTGGTTACAAGAAGTTAAATTTTTGGGTCATGTTATCTCAAGTGAAGGAGTTTCAGTGGACCCAGCAAAGGTAGAAGCAGTGATAGAATGGTAGCAACCAACCAATGCACATGAAATACGAAGCTTCTTGGGATTAGCTGGATATTATAGAAGATTTGTGGAAGGATTTTCCAAACTGTATGCACCTCTGACAGCATTGACCAGGAAGAATGCTAAGTACGTTTGGAGTGAACAATGTGAAATGAGTTTTCAAGAGCTAAAGAAGAGATTGACTACAGCACCAATTTTAGCCTTGCCAGAACCTCATAAACCTTATGTGATATATAGTGATGCCTCAAAAATGGGACTGGGGTGTGTATTGATGCAAGAAGGAAAAGTAGTTGCGTATGCATCCCGACAGCTTAAGGACCATGAATAGAACTATCCCACACACGACTTGGAGTTAGCAGCTGTAATGTTTGCTCTAAAAATTTGGAGGCATTACTTATATAGAGAAATATGTGAAATATTTACGGACCACAAGAGTCTCAAGTATCTTTTTAGCCAGAAAACCTTGAATATGAGACAAAGAAGGTGGATAGAGACTATAAGTGATTTCCAATGCGAAATCAAATATCACCCTGGAAAGGCTAATGTGGTAGCCGATGCTTTAAGTAGGAAAGTTCAAACGGAAGAATTATCAGTGCTGGCGGTAATGTGAGAAATTCTGGTAGACAACTTATCACAGGACCTCAAGCTAATGGAGATTCAAGAAATTGTTCATTTAACGGACAAGGAAATTAAGGAAGAACAACAAAATGATGCTAAACTGGAGAAGATGAAACAGCAAATACTGGAAGGAAAAGGGTCTTCGCACTTTATGATTTCAGGCGATGGGATGCTATACTTTGGGAGAAGGAAGATCATTCCGGCTACCCCAGAATTGAAAGAAAGGTTGATGAAGGAAGCTCATGGTACACCATATACTGCTCATCCTGGAAGTACTAAGATGTATCAAGATTTAAAAGAAAAGTTTTGGTGGGAATGAATGAAGAAGGATATCGCAACCTTTGTAGCCAAGTGTCCAGTGTGTCAGTTAGTAAAAGCTAAACACCAAAAACCAGCTGGTAAGTTGCAACCTCTACCAATTCCCGAATGGAAATGGGAGGATTTATCTATGGATTTTGTGGTAGGATTTCCAAGAACATCTGCGGGGGAAAATTCGATTTGGGTAATAATGGATCGGTTGACGAAAAGTGCTCACTTTTTACCTATCTCCAACACAGATTCTATGGAAAGGTTGGCAAAAATTTATGTGAATGAAATAGTTCGTTTGCATGGAGTACCCAAGACTATAGTATCGGACAGAGACCCTAGATTTACATCTCGATTTTAGCAAAGTTTACAAAAGATGATGGGTACCAATTTAAATTTCAGCAGCGCATATCATCCTCAAACGGACGGGCAAACAGAAAGAACTATTCAGACTTTGGAGGATATGTTGTGAGCCTGTGTATTGGATTTTGACAAAGATTGGGAAAGTCTGCTATTGTTATTTGAATTTGCCTATAATAACAGTTTCCAAACTACTATACAGATGGAGCCATATGAAGCACTTTATGGGAGGAAATGTAGGTCTCCTATTTATTAGGATGAAGTGGGTGAAAGTAGTGTTTTGGGACCCAAGTATTTACAAGAAGTCAAAGAACAGATTACAAGGATTAGAAATCAGATAAAGACAGCGCAAAGTAGACAAAAGAGTTATGCAGATAATCGCAGAAGGGTTTTAGATTTTATGGTGGGAGACTGGGTGTACTTGAAGATTTCGCCTCTGAAGGGAGTTATGCGATTTGGTAAGAAAGGAAAGTTGAGTCCTCGTTATATCGGACTTTATAAAGTTCTGCAAAAAGTAGGTCCAGTGGCTTATCGCTTAGCCCTACCTAATAATTTGCAAGGAGTTCATAACGTCTTCCATGTATCTTCTCTGAAAAAGTGTTTGAATGATCAGCCAGTGGCAGCAATGGATCCGCGTCCTAATAATTTGCGTCCCAATTTAACTTATGAAGAGTGGCCTGTACGAATTGAAGATCAGAAAGAACAGACCCTTCGGAATCGTACTATAGTGTTAGTAAAAGTACTTTAGAACAATCATGTTTTTCAGGAAGCCACCTGGGAACGTGAGGATGTAATGAGAGTTAATTATCCCCACTTGTTTGAAACATAGTTGTAATAATGTGCGTTATAAATTGAATCAGCTGTATGACATTTGTATGATATTTGTATTTTCTTTTATGTTAATATTCATTAATATATAACCTTACACAGGATTATGGCTCCAAAAAGAAATGCACGTATGTCAGTCACCCTTGTAGATTAGTTAAAGAAAAGATCTGAAATAATTAGAGAAAGATTTCGTAGGGAAAAACTGAAGCAATGGAAAGTTGAAAGATTAAGCTGGTTAAATAAAAGTGAGAAGCACAGAACCCATATTATGGACATAGATGAAAAAGGTAACCCTGTAAGTAGAAGAGCGTTATCAGGTGAGGAAAGACAACCAGCTCGGAAATGGTTAAAAGCAGAGAAAATTTTTTTGAGAAGAGAGGATAAAGGAAAATCTGTCATAGTAGAATCATCTGATAGATCTGAAAATCGGAAACGTCAATGTGAAGAAAGACCCATAATAGAAGAGACAGAGGCAGAGATATTACATGCCTTGCAAGAAATGAGTGTGAATATGTATTATGATCCAGATGTAGACATGATATTTTACTACTCTCAAAATTTGCTGCTTAATGAGGAAGGAGTACCTACCTCTTCAGAAGAATCTAGTGCTGCTAGTAACCGAGGTATAGAATCCTTAAACCCTTAATTATTTATATCTTAGCGATTTCGGGGACGAAATCCTTTTTAAGGGGGGAGGATGTAATAGCCCAAATTTTCTAAGGTAAATTATTTTATGGAAATTACTTTAAGGAAATTTATTTGATGTATTTATTTACTAGGAAATTAGAGTGAGAGATTTAATTGAGGAATGTGAGATAATACTTGGTATTGGGAATTATACATTCTCGAATTAATCTGTCGAGTTTCTAGTGAAATGGGCATAAGTTATTCATATGAGGTCCAAATGAGGTGATTCTAATTGGTATATAACCTTGAGAGATAAATATAAAACTTATATGTTTTAAGTTTTCTGAGATTTGGAAGGAATCAATAACTTATTTGGGAATCAAGTAGGCAGCTCTGGAATGGGCTTAAATGGAACCCGGGTTGGATGAATTGAACTAATTTGAGGCATGTAACTAATTAGGCAATTGGTTTTGAGATTTTTTGGGATTAGGACATGTGTAAGGATAGTTGGAAATGGATGGAAAGTTTATTTGGAAGCTAATTGATTAGTTAGTGTGATGGAAACACAATGAGAGATAAAATCTAGTTGATAGGTGATTAAATGGGTCAGATTTGGCTCTACCTTAACTAAACTAAGAAGTGGCCTTCTAGAACTTGTTAAATGGAGACTTAAGGGAGTTAGGAAGTAACCAAATGAGTGGAAAAACCTGGAGAGGGGCGTGTGACACAAGGAGAGGACTGGAGATGGGAGGTGCATGCATGGTTAGGTGAAATGCCACCTCACTTCTTATCCCTTTAGCTCACTCCTCAGCCATGGATCAAAATGGGCAACAAAAATATCTCAAATGTGAGCCCTTAGATGACTAATCCAGCTGCAAAGCCTAGGATTTGGGAGGCTTAATCCTCATCATGAGATTTGCTTAGATAGACACCTCATCATCCATGCAAATCTTGCAACTAGTGCACCTTAGGGTGTTTTTCCTTTTCTCTCCCTCATGTTGGTTGACCACCACCCTATAAATAGAGTTTTGAGAGCTTTCTAAACTCCTTTAGAAGGAGAGAACACTTTCTCCTTTAGAAGATACATCAGAAAAACCCTCCCAAAACCCTTAAAGAGTTCCTTTGTAAGCTAAGTGAGTGAGTTTGGAGAATTTGTAAGTCCATATTCTAGCTTAAATTAAGCATGGGAATGGTTTATTGAGATGATTGAACTATGTTTACTAGTATTGAACTCTTAAGAACATGATTAAGTGACAAAGTGACATATGAGTAAGGTTGGATTTAAATTGTCTTGTAAAAATGTTCAATAAATTTGTAAGAACTTAGATTTAAGTTTTTAAGAAGCCAAATAGAGTATAGTAAAAAGATTGGCATGTTTTGAGTAGAAAAACTCCTAGAGTCGTGATCTCGCTCGACCCTCACTCGATCTATAGGTCGAGCGAAAGCAAAATATTACCCCTCGCTAGAGTTTCGCTTGATACTTCGCTCGAGCGAGTTCAAACTCGTGACTTCGCTCGATAATCGCTCGAGCGAGATGCCCTGTTTTGCTTAGACTTGGGGTTTTCTTAGAATAAAATTGGTGTTTCAAATGGAAAGGGTTATAAGTGAAAAACTCGTATGAATAAGAGAGGAACCACTAAAAAGAAAACAATGTATAAGATTAAGTTAGTCACGTCGTGACGGGAACGGCGAGACGTAACGCCTGGATGATTGGCGTGCCAACAGGGACGACGATACGTAACGCCTGTCGTGTTATAAGAGTGAGACTGATCTTCACAGGGACGGTGATACGTAACGCCCGTGAGACTGATCTGAATAGCAAGGACGGCGATACGTAACGCCCACAGTGATATATGTATATGCTTTGTGTCAAGACGGAGACGGCGAGATGTAACGCTAGTGAGATTGACACCAGACTCATCACAACGGGGATGGCGAGACGTAACGCCCGGATGATTGATGAGTGTATATGATGGGGAAGGCGAGATGTAACGCCCATTAGTGATAAGAAAGAATAAGAATCTTTAAGAAAACAGTGTAATTCCACATAAGATTATGTAGTTGGTTGAGTTAAGAAAAGTACTAGTTAGACAGTGGTCTTATGATGTGTATTTTAGGGTAATTTTCCCTGGTCATTCAATGGTGATAAAATTATGGTTGCTTTTTCCCTGTTTCCTTTAAGCTGCTTATGTACTTACTGAGATTTCAAAGGAAATCTCACTCTTTTGTGGCTCTATATTTTTTGTGCATATCAATTTTATACAGGATTTAATGACCAGCAAGGGGATAGCCTCGATGAAGCGGGAGACTTCGGGGAGTCCTGAGGGACTCTCCGACTATAGTCCTTATATGGACATTTCTTTTGTTTCCTTCGGACCTCCTATTAGTAATCAACCTACAGGAGTTTGGAGTCTTTACGCATCCACTTTTGTTGAGGAGAGGCGACGCACAGGATGCTGTTTAACATTAGGACTAGATGGCTCGTTGTCCATGTGTGGAGTTTGTGTGACTCCACAGGGACAACTACTCCAGCGAGACTATAGTGTTAGTATGGATAGGTTTCGCTATGGGAGAAAATTCCACGAAGTTAAGAAAGAAAAGGAGTGAGGTGAAGGAAAGTCTTTTGGATGAATGTAATATATTTTTAATTAACCCACTACAGTTTGGGCCTTGTATATGTAAAAAAGTATAATGTTAAGTTATCATTGAATGATGTGAATGTTGTACATATATCTTCCATGTGATCTTTAGAAAGTTTTATATCTAAAATCCGATCCGCTGCGAATTAAATGATATATGCTTTTTATTTTTGTTAAGTACGAGGGTGAATAGCCAAGTGTTACTTATCCAGACACCTTAATTTACGTTAAATCCCATACGTAAATTGGGGGCGTCACAATGGGTCAACCCATTTTAACTTGAAACCTTTTGAAACTAAACCCTAACCCGCTATTATCATGTCGTATTCGTATTGGGTCAACAGGTCGTGTGACATATTGCCATCCCTAATCCAAAAGCACCATTTTATCTGGTCGTCTTCAACCTCCGATCTCTCCTCTCCTCCACTGCAACCCTAGATTCTCAGCACTGTGCACCTTCGTCATCACAAGCTCGACCCTATTTCGTCCCCGAAACAATCACTCATCCAAAGCCAAGACGAATCGAAGGAAATACCAAAGACGCAATGGAAACAACAAACCCAACACGAATCAAAGCCAACACGCAAATGAAAAAAAGTAAACCAAAAAACCCAGCCAACATGCAAAGAAAAAAGAGCAAACGATAGACGAGCAAACGATAGACAAGCAAACAAAATCGGAAAGAAAATTCCAACCAAACAAACCACAAAATGAACAAGAAAATTTACCGAGAAGAAAAAATACCGAGAAACACAGCTATTCTTCACCATTTCTCCTTCTTCTGAAACTCTTCTTTCTTTCAAACAATTCGTTACTCTTTCACAAACGAAATATAGAGGGAAATGCGAAGAGAGAGAAAGCTGAAAAGAGGGAAGAAGGAGATGAAGGGACATTAATGTGTGATCTGAAAATTTTAGACCGTAAAGTCAAAAATCATCTTTTTGTCAGATGTTTTTCGGATATATTAGAAACGCAACACAGATATTATAAAAGGATAAAATTGGAAGAGAAAGACGCTAAAATCTACTATTCATCACTATCGACACTTATATTATAGCAGTTAGATATTGTTGTATAATAGTGGATGACCACCAACTACTACACATGGTTTATTGTAAACTTAATCATTCAAAAATGTAATTGATTGTTGTGCATGTGAGAGTTTGTTGTGCTTGTCACTTGGTTATTGAGCATGTGAATTGATTAGTATAGCAAACTATCATGTAAGTTGCATATAAAAGAGGTCTTGAGGATTATTTGTAAGAAATAAGAAAAGAAGTGAAGTGAATGATATTGAGCTCTTGAAGAACAAAGTCTTTTGAAATCTTTCAATCATTTGCTATTCTTCTTTAATTTCATAACATATATATATATATATATATATATATATTTTGCAAAGAGTTAGGGTTCTATGTCAAAGAATGACCCTTGCTCAAATTTATTAAAAAAATCTCACTTTTGGCGAATGAAAACCGTGGTAACAACCTTATGCTTGAAAGCTACAATAATGCTAAAAAGACTCAACCTCAAGCATCTAATCAAAGACATATTAACCAATCTAAAAAACCTAACTCAAGCAGAAGCTTTACAATAGTGAATGTCCAAGTTGTTTCTCTCTTTTCTCTTATTTCTCTCTATGATTGGCATTATCCAGTTTTCTCCCTAGCTTTTCGGGGCTTTCCAATGGCGGAGGGAAGTTGGAGCTTCGGCGCCGGCCTTCTCTTCCCCTAGTTTTCCCTTCCGCCTTCCTTTGCTATACTTACTGTAACCTGTGTTTTGGGTTCCCCCCTTTTGTAGTGTCAATCTCCTTAGCCAACCCACTGTCTTCCGGCCACCTATGACAAGCACACGCACCTCCTTCAGTCTCCCCATTCGCCAATCTCTCTGTTCAAGGAAGAAGACTGCAATTTCAACCGATGAGCGGACCGCACGTGCGACCTTAGCTGCGAGCTTCTCCAACGCGTCGCAGTATTCCGGTGCAAAGTTTGAGGACACGCGCATCTCCGCTATCTTTGGAGGCCTTAGATCCTCCAGATCTAATGTTCGCTCATCTCTCATGGCGACGCGTGGCCTTCACGCACCATCACTGACGGTGCTCTCTGGCTGGCGGCTTGGCTCTGGTTTGATTTCTGCCTACTCACCTATGTTCCTACTTTCAATAACTAAGAATTGAGTGAAAGTGGGCGTAGTAATTCCTCACTGTCGGCCTAAACTAGCACGGTGTAACACAAACTTTTATACTGTGGCTTTTAGCCATAGCCTAAAACCGTTTTTTAACGGTCCCTCCCATTATCAGGAAAAGGGTGTGAGTCATTTATTTGGTTCTGATACCCGTCTCTTTTTGGAAGTCATTCACTTGGCTTCATCTTTTGTGTTGCATTGTACGTTAGCTTTTTGGGTAGATTGTAAAGGACTCTCATCCCATTCGAACTTGTATCTTGTACCTTGTTAGTTTTATCTAATATATTAAACTTGCTAAAAAAAAAGCTTTACAATACCAGATAAACCAAAACGGGATCTATACAAAAATGATCTAAACCAGATCAACGATTTAAACCTGTCTTAATTTGCTGAGATATGGAAGTCCTCCTTTATGAAGTCGAATATTACCTCTAATTATAGCTGGTATGTCAGTACATAAAGAGATGCAATCAAAACATACATCCAAATACAATCCAAGATGTTAGAATATTATTTTTTCATATTTTTATTATTTTAAAATTTGACAAAGTTGAATCGAGATTTGAAAATGTTGAATTATTTATTATATTTTGTGTGAAAATTTGATAAAGTTGTAATAATAAGATAAGATGAGTTAAATTGAGATAGTTTCTCAATCAAAACGGAACCTTAATGTCAAATTATTCTAAATTAAGAATATCCCATAATAGGTAATATCTTAAAATACGCCAAATCATGAAAATATTCTGAGATATACTAGGAGATATTTTTAAATATACTAACAGTTATTATCAAAATGCAAAATAGATATTCTATTTTCAAAAGAATTTGAGTTTTTCAAAAATTACTTAATCTTGACATAAATAGATCATCTATATTATAAGATATAGATGTGTTTGCAAATTTTGATAAACTAGATTTTTGTTTACGTAAATATTTGCCTGGTTATATTCGATTTTACAAATACATCATATTAGGAACATAATTTACTTAAATATTAGGAACATAATTTACTTAATTCCAAACGGCTTCTTCTTCCCCTTCCTTTTTTCCTTCTTTTGTTATGATCTTTGGAGGCTATATCTACCCATGACTCGTTCATTCTCCACCAACACGAGTCTCTGCCCTAATCGCCACCCTTCAATCTTTAGGCCAAGACTACCTTTCGTTAGCTCCCTTCCACCAATGTGTGACTCTAAACGTGTGTTGTCCAGATGATTAATACAAAATGAATAAATTGAGTTGTATTTAAAAAATTAATTATAAACTAAGTAAATAATATAAAATATGAAAAACAAGATGAAGCAACAGAAAATATAAAGAATAAGTAGGGGTGTAAATGGTCCGATCCGGTCCGGTTCGGTCCGGGAAATTTGTGGACCGATTTCATTCGGTCCAAGAATTCTCTCACCCTGGACCGGACCAAACAGAAGTTCGGTCCATACCGGTCCAGTCCAATTCGGTCCAGGGGCGGTCCGGTCCGGTCCAAGGGTGCCCCATATGATTTAATAGGCTAAATTTAATATAAAATTCTACAATGATCAAATATTTTTTTGACCCAAATTTAACTACTATAAATTATAATATGTTAATATTATAAAAGTATATATTATATATTAATATGTTAGTATATATTATATATTAAGTATGTTAGTAAATTATAACTAATAGTCTAATAATACTATTATATTAGTAAATGTTAATAAACTATAACTAATAAGTAATAACACTATTACAATTTACATTAGTATATTATATATTTATATGTTAGTAAATAGTGATAAATTAGTAATAATATATTAAATAATAATAATAAAATTATTATTTATATGTTAATATATAAGAGTATATATTATATATTAATATGTTAGTTAATATTAAATATTAAGTATGTTAGTAAACTATAACTAATAATCTAATAGTCTAATAATACTATTATATTAGTAAATGTTAATAAACTATAACTAATAAGTAATAACACTATTACAATTTACATTAGTATATTATATATTTATATGTTAGTAAATAGTGATAAATTAGTAATAATATATTAAATAATAATAATACACTTATTATTTATATGTTAATATTATAAGAGTATATATTATATATTAATATATATTAATATTAATATTAAAATTTATATATTATTATTTATATATACATATATTTAAAAATAAAAATTAAAAAAAAAACTCTAGGGATTCGGTCCGGTCCGGTCCAGGGGATGAATTCCTTGGACCGGGATCGGACCGGAATTTTCCGGTCCATATATTTTTTGGACCGGACCGGACCGAACTCCAACCGGTTCGGTTCGGTCTTTTTACAGACCTAAGAATAAGGGTAAGAGAGAAGCAAACTCAATATTTTAACGAAGTTCAGCTCTATTGTCTACATTCTCACATCAAACTACTTCTTGAGAATTTTCAAATCTGCTATTCAACCTCTTTCAAGTAGAGATAAAAACATATTACACATTTGAAAAATACCGTTACAAAAAAATTCGTATAAAACATCATCTACATGAGTGCAAATGTAAGTTTATTTGCAATGACTTTTTATCGCCATTAAAAGTCCTTTATGTCACCACAAAAAGTTATTTTTCACAAAACTGTACTGGTCGGAAGTAATCTTGTGGCAAGTGAATTGTTTTTTTCCCATGGCAAATGAATTGTTTTTTTTCCACAAATACTTTTCGTGTCATTAACTAAGTATTTTCCACAAAAGAATCTCTTGGAAAAAGAATTTGTGGGAAAAGATAGTATTTGTTGTAATGGCACTTACAATCACTTTGCTTTGCACATGATAATTCAATTATTTCTTATGTAGAATATATTCTTCACATACAAGGGTTATACACAACTTTTTATTGATACAAGAATTGATAATGAGTAAGTTATCAAAAAATACTCATCAATGAGTGAAACTAGCACGATACAACTATATGTCTCTCATAATGAATTGGGGTTAATGTTCAATGCTTTAGAAAAGAGAGATTGAAAGACTTTGAATGAATGTTGTAAAACTAACAATTGATTAAGCTCTTATTGTGATTTTGAAGATATCAAATGAGCTATTTATAGGCATATGAGACTTCATTTTTAAATTTAAAAAGATTCACATGTTAAAAAGTAGCACTACTGATTTTTTAAGGTTTTCAAATAAAAGTTTCTCATTTTTACAATTGTTAAAAACAACTTCATTCATTTTTTAAAATTTTCAAACCTAATCTTTTACTTTTTGCAGATGACAAAATGAGTATGATTTATTTTTCAAAATTTTTGAACCAAATCATATACTTTTTGCATATCTCGGAAAGAACATCAATTACTTTTCAATATTTTCAAACAAATTTATCTACATTTTCTATATGTCAAAAAGACATCAATTACTTTTAAAAAATTTCAAACAAAAAATGCGAGATTGTCATCTTTCAAATTTTCAAAACTCAAACTTTTCATAATGTCATGTATGTGTGAAAAATGTCATTTGACACTTTATATAACAAATTATTTTAAAAGTTTTATTTTATAGACTTGTTCTCTTTCTTACTTATATTTTATTTATTGATGAGTTTGACTCTATTTTGTAGACACTTTAAACTTAAATTCATTTATTATTATTAAAATCTATATATAAATAATAATTGTATGAAGTTTGAAATCTTAAGTTCAACAACGTATAGCACGTGATAACTTAATCTCGAAATTTCATCCTCTATTTGATTTTCACGTTTCCAATCTCTTTTGGTCGATAGCCTGCATGCTTTTTTAAAGTAATTTTTTCTTTATTTTTTCTTATTATCCTTCAATTTTGGTTAAAAGATAAATATCCTCATCCACAATCAATCCTCCCTTTCCCTCCAGCATTTTGATTGGTACGGGGCGCTATGGGCTACCATAACCGCAATAGGGTCCATTCGCCACTCCACCTAACAACACTTTACAGTTTTTCTTTTATATCGAAGAGTCCTTTGTCCTCTAAAAGAATATGCTCACTTTTAATTCCCTTCCTAGATAATTAAGGAGTTATTTTTTCATCTCTCATCTCAATATCTAAATACTATTGAAATGTTTAGGATGGTACGAGATCTCATCACCTAAGACATTCACATTGGTTCATACATATCTATATGCAAAATCAATTCTTTTGGAGATCAATTTTTTTTATTCAAGAAAATTTTTTACATTGGCTGATGCATATTTGAGGCAAAATATTATTATTTTTTTAGTTTTTTTAAATTATTATTTTTATAAAATTTTAAATTATCATCTATTTTGTATCATTAATTTAATACAAATTTTATGTATCAAAATCATCTTAATATAAATTTTATAAAATTAATTTTAATGAGAAGGAGAGAAAAAAAAAATTAAAAAATAAATAATAGTTCTTTAAATATTAAAATATGCATACTCTAATATAAAAGATTTTAAACCTATATCATGCATATATGAGTTTGCAAATGCATAGCAGCATATACATAGACCATGCTTTACTCTATGACAAGGTAAAGCAGTAGGCTGGCTTAAGCAAAGCCTCGAATGCTCTGCCAAAAGAGGAAAATGACGATTCCCCTCGACAGGAAGACGCGCTTTCCCATGACCAACCGTGAAAGTAGAATTATTGGCTACTTTTATTATTTACTTTTGTTTTTGCTTTAAGGACTGTTATGGTCTTAAATTTTTTTTATAAAATTAATCATATAAATTGATATAATTTTATATAATTTATTAAATTTATTTTATAATAAAAATAATTTTATAATTTAATAATTATATAAAATTACATTAATTTATAAGATTATTTTTATATAATTTATTTATAGTTAAAGTAATTTATTTTTTACTTTTTACAGTTTTAGATGCTTACGAGAGCACTTTCAATACTTTATATATTCTATTCTTTAAAATATATCATGAAAAATTACTTTTTTTAATTTATTTTACATATTGATTTTTATAATATGTCATCTATCAGTTTATCTATTTTTTTTTAATTTAAATGGTATATTATCTAATAGTTTGTTGGAGAAAAAGTACAAGGAAAAAGAAACTATTGTGAGAGACAAAGTATATGAAAAAAAAAAAGAAAATAAAAAAGATATGATTACATTTTGTCAGATAGTTAAGTATATGTAGGTGAATACCATAGCAAAATGTAAAATAGATATAAATATATATAATCCAATAGAGATAATTTTATATTACTTTTTTTTTTCAAATTTTACATAAAATGAATTTTACAAAACCCATTAAGATTCCTCTAAGCGCCTATATAATGTAAGGCACTAGTTTGTGAGAAGGTCTCAACATCCGAAACCTTCATCCTCTCCCTCATACTTGAGAAGTTCCTATCCTCTCAAGTTTTTTTTTTTTTTTTTAATTGTTAGCCAAGTGAGAGCGTTAGGCGTGTAGGCAAAGGTCCGTGAGAGAAGACAAAGACCTCCCCTCTGAAGGCGAGAGCACTGGTGATCGATAGAGATCAAAAGATGAAACGAAAACAAAGGAAGGTAAGCAGAAGCGAAGTAGACACGTCGCCCTACCTAATAAATTCATGTCGAATACAAGAAAGGATCTAAAATGAGAAAATATGGGCAACAGCCTGTTGCCGGTGTAGCTGTAAATGGGTATGCTGGTGTGTTGCTACATTATCGATTGTTGTCTAGACAGCTCATCTAAAATTATTATTTATGATGAAAGACTAATAAAAGATAAATAATAATAATAATAATAATAATAGAGTGAAGCCAACATTCATCACATTCAGAACATTTCTATTGGTCTCATCAAATCAATCATCAAATACAAATTTGATGATTTATATTAAAAATTACTCTACATTAGTCTCATTAAATTCTATTTCTTAAACTATGAGTTACAGTAAAAGTAATAAAACCTTTCAAATTTGAAGGATTATTATTCACCCTTCAACTCATTTGTTTAATATATTTTATTTCTCCTATATATTTTATTTCTCTTACATCTTTTCCTCTTTTTAAAAAAATATTATTATTATATTATTTTAATGAGTCTAATGATGAATCTAATGTAGAGTTATGATGAGTATGGTATATGCATCTCATCAAATTTGTACTTTTCGTCAAATTTTGATGATTTATTTGATGAGACCAATATGGATGCTCTCATATACATAAATAGTATATGTTGTACTATTTATTTATGTGAGTGTGATGAGTATTGACTTTCCTCAATATTTTCTCAAAAAAATATTTGTTTTTAATCCTGTACGTTTGCTAATGTTTCAGGAAATACCAATCACGTCTTCTTCTGGCTTAAGCCCAATAGGTGGATCCTCGTCTCGAGGAAATATGGATGCTTTGACTAGCCTAGAGCTGACCTTGGCTGAGGAGAAAGACCTATCGGACTCATCATCCGATTCAAGACCTTCTCTTCAGAGAAATAATAAAGGCCCCTTGAATGACCTCAAACTTGACGTGTATCAAGATCGAGACAAAAGACACCCTGCAAAAAGAGGGTCAAGAGGGTGGAAACCTATCCTGAAAGAAATTGATGACATTCTTTACCCTCCTGGGAAAGGAGCTCAAGATGGTACATTAATAACCAAAATCGGAAATGTTTATTTCCCTCTCTACCGAAAAAACTCAATGTATCCCGGAACTCTCAAGTTTCGGAAATACTTCTCTAAAGAAGAAAACACTCTCGGAGATGCGTTGTACCACAACTTCATACACAACATACCTATCGAGATGAATCAAGCAATATGTGGAACCATTAGGCACATTGCTTACCAAAGACAAAGACTTGACCAGGCCCTTAAGGATCTTGCTCAGATCAAATTAGGACCACTAAGAAAAGAACTTGACCAGAGGATTTATGCAGAAACAGCAAAGCCCGAGGAACCACAGAAGGAAGAAGCTGATGGAAGCTGCTACTACAGAAGAGTTGTCTTCACCTTGGAAACAATGGCTAAGGTTAAAAGATGTGATGACAAGAATCATGAAAGATGGACAGAACACATGGGATTCATTGGTAATTGGGGAAAAGCCGTAAATGCCTTTGCACAACATAAGCTCCCAGCCAAGACTCAACTCATTACCCAAGCCTTGACAAAAGTCCCTGAACTCTGGTATCAAGAGATCCCGAACCAGGATAAAATCCAGGAAATGATGCATCTGATGGAACTTGGATTAGTTGGCAAAGTCTCGATCTTAAGACCTGAAGATCTTAGGATTTTTAGACATTATTTCACTATTACTATTGAAAAGGTGAACTGTCCAATAGATTTAATTATATATAATATCCCAAGATCATACGACCACCATGTCTAGAGAGGCGTAGGAGGATTCGTAGTTTTCAGACTCCTAGAGACAGAAGACACTCAGTACTCCATCCTACCAGAAGGACGACCTTTAGAAGCTCTTCCAACAGAAGAAGACTACTTGACATGGAGGGCTGTAGCCATCCAGAACTTAGCCCAAGTACTGGAGCAAGATGGGTGGTATACCCTGATTCATGAACCAGATCACCTGATTGTACAGTGCGACGTTCCATACAATGGAAAGGTTCGAAGAAAAGAAAAGAATATAACAACTATTAAAATTTCAACTAGTTGGTATGAGATTGGTCTCATCGCCTTAGACAAGGTAAAGCAACAGGCTGGCTTAAGCAAACCCTCGGATGCTCTGCCAAAAGAAGAAAAGGACGGTTCCCTTCCACAGGAAGACGCTCCTTCACATGACCAACATGGAAAGTAGAATTATTTGCTACTTTTAACTATTTACTTTTCTCTTTGCTTTTGCTTTTTACTGCTTAAGATGCTTGTAAAGCGCCTATATAAGGCACTAGTTTGTAAAGAAGGTCTCGACATCCGACACCTTAATCCCCTCCCTCTTACTTGAGAAGTTCCTATCCTCTCAAGATATATTTTTTTTTCCCGAGTGTTTGTAATTTCTTTTTTAGTTATAAGCCAAAATGAACTCCTAATAGCCATTTTCTAATTCTAGCATTGTGAGTTCTGACTTCTAAGTCCTTGCTTGGTAGCTATTCTAAGCTCCAAAGTACTTTGACAAAGTTTCCTTCACCTATTGTTTTTTCTTAAACGAATTTGCTAGGATTAGAGACCATTCCATTGGTTTTAACTGTTTTAGTTGTAATTATATTTATGAAAAAACATTAGAAAAACTAGAATTATATTTATTCTTAGAAGTAAAAAGTAAATGAAAAATAATAATAAAATATTAAATAGTAATAAAAAAATAATGAATAATAATAAAAATAAGTAAAAAGTAATAATAGAATAATGAATAGTAATAATATATTATAAAAATAGTTGAAAAATGTTTGTCATGCCAAACATGACATTAGAGAAGTCAACTTTCTCTTAAACAAGATCAGTCGGATACAACTTGATATCTAAGAAGACCAGAAGACCCTTCAATTCTAGGCCTACGCTTAGGCTTTGTACCTTTAGTTTTTCCATTGCAACCTGATCTAGTTTATTGGAAAGGGTTCTTCTTTGTTTTGAGGAATCAAAACCGCTTTTGATGTTCTAAATGGGGTGGGTATCACCACGGTTCGTACGTAGTTTGTCTAAAGGTCTTCTCTGGGTCAACATCCTTGTTTATCCCCTCTTGGCTTTGAGAATTGTATAAAGGCAGTTCCATTTTCTATCATATGACAGAATTGCAAGTCTTTTGTTTCTATTTTCTTTGGTTTCAGGTCTGGGATCTCCCAAAGTATGGCTACGTCTTGGTCAATAGTCTTTTGTATTCTTGACAAAATACATATGATTATGGAAAATGATTGTTGTACATGGCGTTGAGGATACGCTGGGTACACGCGGTCCACGTGGCCAACTAAATGAAACGCCCTGTTTCATTTCGGTACCCCTCATTTTGCGTTACTCGAGTCATGCACACCATTACGCTTGCTCTCCATCCTTGTGTTCCTCTAGAGTTCCTCTCAAGCATTTCAAAACCCTAGCACGAAGATGATATAGGTAAGCGATCGATCTTCTTCTCCTCGTTTTCTTCTTCGCATTCTCTTCTCATCTATTTCTCCTATTGTCTAGATGACTAATACAAAAGAGGGGGGTGAATTGGGTTATATTAAAAAAATTAGCACTTATAAACTAAATACACAATATAAAATATAAAAAAAATACAAAGTAATAGGAAATATAAAGAGTAAGGGAAAGAAGAAACAAACTCAGTATTTTAACGAGGTTCAGCCCCACTGCCTACGTCCTCGCCTCAAGCTACCCTTTAAATATTCCAAATTCACTATTCAATATCATTCATATGGAGATAAAAACATATTACACATTTGAGTAACATCGCTACAAAGAATCCATGTAGAACACCCTCTACATTTGCAATCACCTCACACTTGGTGATTCAACTATTCTCTGTGTAGAATAACTTCTACACACATAAGGGTTATACGCACCCTCTTACAAATACAAGAGTTGATGGTGGGTAAATTATCAGAGTACACTCCTCAATAAGTGAAATAAGAATAATACAGCGCAACCTATATCTCTCTCAAAATGAACAATGATTAAGGCACAAAATTTAGAGAAGAGAAAATTAGGGTTTTGAAAGAATGATGCAAAACTTAGCAATTGATGTGTAAGCTGTTGTTATAATTTTTGCAAAACTCAAATGAGCTATTTATAGGCAAATGATTTTTCATATTCAAATTTGAAAAGGTTCACATGTCAAATAATAGTACTATTCACTTTTCAAAAAATTCAAATAAAAACCTCTCATTTTTACATTTGTCAAAGACAACTCCATTTATTTTTCAAATAAATCAAATCAAATCATTTACTTTTCATATATGACAAAATGAGCATGATTTAATTTTTAAACCAAATCATCTTCTTTTTGCATATGTCAAAAAAACACACAATCACCTTTCAAGATTTTCAAACAAAATTATCTATCTTTTGTATTTGTCAAAAAAATACACAACCACCCTTTAAGATTTTCAAACAAAACATGCACATTTCAAAGATGACAATCAATCATCTTACAAATTCAAATTTTTATGCATATGTGGAAAAAAGAATTTCGAAATTAAATATTTTAATAAAGTTATGCAAATAAAAAATGTAATTTGATACTTTATAAGAAAATATTAATTTTGAGTCTTAATCCAATTTCAAATTTTAAGAGATGTACAAAATTACTCCATGAGCTTCATTTGTAGACTTATTTTTCTTCTTGCTCATGTTTGATTTCTTGATATGCTTAACTCTTTTCATGCGTAGACAACTTAAGCTTGAGTCTTGAATTTATTTGTTATCATTAAAATCTATACGTACATACGAGACTTGAAATATTGGATTCTACATCTCCTTTTTTTCTTCTCACGCATATTCAAGTCATCTGGTTCTTTTCAAGCATTTCGAAACCTAGCATGAAAACGATACAGGTAAGCGATCGATCTTCTCTTAACATTCTTTCACACACTCTTTCACCCACTCTTGCCTTCCCTCTATAAGCCACGAATTCATACATTCATCACTACTCTCCAAGCTCATTCTTCACCCAATGGCTTGTTCATTCTTTCGAAGGATGCTCAATACTTATCATCCTCTAACGATAAGTTCCATCTTATGCGTAATGTCGAGCTCGATGAACAGTCATCTAGGCACCGTTGGGGGAAAATGCAAGTACATTTGACAGGATCATCTTGAAGGACATGAGCGCCTTTATGTTGATTATTTTGCAGAAAATTCGACATATCCCGACCATTTCTTTCGAAAGAGATTTAGGATAAGTCGTCCTCTATTTCTCCATATTCTAAACGAAGAAGAGGCTAACGAGTAGTACTTCATGCAGAGAAGGGGTAATGCGGGGAGACTCAGATTGTCTTCAATACAAAAGGTAACTGCAGTTATCCAAATATTGGCGTATGGGGTCACTATAGATTTCATGGACAAATACATACATATAGGTGAAACCACCTCTATGGGGAGCCTAAAGAAATTATGCTCGACAATCGTAAACGTCTATTCCATTGAGTATTTGTGGTCTATAAATTCCTCTGATATTGCTCGTTTGCTTACAGTTGGAGAACAATGCGGCTTCCAAGATATACTCGATAGCATCGATTGCATGCATTGGAGGTGGAAGAACTATGCTGCCGCTTGGAAAGTTATCTACTCTAGTCATATTCGTGAGCCAACAATCATTTTAAAAGTAGTTGCTTTCTAAGACCTTTGGACATGTCACGTTTCTTTTGGTTTACCTGATTCGCACAATGGTATAAATATGCTGGAGAGATAAAATGTTTTTACTAAACTCCATCAAGGGAGTGTGCCTCAAGTGAATTACAACATAAATGATCATGAAAACACAATGGGGTACGACCTTGCTGATGATATTTACCCCAAGTAGGCAATTTGCGTGAAGACTATTCCGTAACCGCAAGGGAACAAAAAGAAAAATTTTGTAGCAGCACAAGAATTGGCCTAAAAAGATGTCGAGCGTGTGTTTAGGGTACTTCAAGCACGCTTTGCAATTATTCGTGGACCTTCTCTGATGTTTAAGATAAAAGACCTAACAAATATAATGACAGCTTGCATTATTTTACACAACATGATTATTGAGGATGAGTAAGATGAAAGTAGAGGTGTGAATATAGAGTACGAAAAAATTGATACATCAATGCCAGAAATGACCCGCAATCCAACCGACTAGTGTATTTAAATTTCATTTAGTTCCATCATGAAGTACGAGATACTATGGCATATTATTGACTACAAGCAAATTTGATTAAACATCAATGACAGCTTTATGACCAACAATAAAGTTGATCACCAAGCATGCACTACTTTCCTTTAATGTTTTTCTATCTAACTTTATTTTACTTGTAATGTTTTATTTATTTGGTTTTTATTTTCCAAGAAGTAGCTTTCGAGCCCAATGTAACTTAATTTTACCTGTAAAGTCTTATTTCAATTTGATTTTACTTGTTTCCTACATCATCAAGCCCACGAACAAAAATTTTAAATTGAATTTCCTCCAAAAAGCTTGTATTCCTCTATCCAACATACTTGCAAAAAATATACATAGATCCCCAAAATAATGATAGAGAATCATAATTAAATACAACACCATCTGAAACAATTGTCTAAAAATAGATTATACAAAAAATGATAATGTCTATTGTACCGAGCAATATGAAATTGATAGAAAAAATAAATAAATGAATGATGACATCAGTTTGCAACATCAACTAGATTGGCCCCTCCACCTGGGCAAAATCTTCTGCTGGATCCCTTAAAAATAAAGATGTTGGGTATCAAACAATAAGTTGAGATCCATTGGCATAATCCGCTCCTCTAGCTTGTTGTTCGCGGTTGCAACCGAATGTTCCTGCAATTCCAGCCACCTCTACTCCAGTAACAATTTTTCTCGTTCCAACTCTCGCTCATCTTTTTTTCCTCTCTCTCTCTCTAATTTCTTGTCCTCTCTATCAGCTGCAATCTTCTCAGCCTTCGATTGAATAAATCTCTTTCTCTTGTTCGCGCACAACTCTTTGAAGGGCTTGTACTTACGTTTGCTAAGCGTGCAATGTACTTTTCTTGGCCTTTGGCTTGAGTCTTGTGCTTTCACTTTTTAGCTTTCCGTACCAGTGGCCTCTCCAAATCCATCACATCATTTATATGAACATCATCTGGTTATACCTCCATCCTGCTAACCGAATCAACCGGTATTGTTGAGGTGCGTGAGTGCATGGGTAACATAAGGGACGTAGTCAACCTTTGCTTACCCCCGTGAACATCTTTCATGCCACACTGCCTCCACTTCGATTGGTCCTTCAATAGGTCCCAAACATGCTCGAAATGAAATGATGTCTTCTCAATTTGGAGGTATATGACCTTAGCTTTGTTAAACTTGCAATGCAAAAAGGAAAAATGTGTTAATAATTTCCCTTGGATATTAGAACGGTAATCAAAAGTTAAAGAAGTAATTATCAAATATAGAAACTATTTCTAACACTAGACTTTTATCTTGTCTTGCTTAGTCATGCCACTTGGATGCAATTGTTCAATCGCCGACAGTCGTCCACAAAATTTGTTCATTGCCTTTTGAAATGACAATCCAATGATGATTCAAGGAACCAACAGTGTTCTCGATTGAACCCCCTTTATACTTGTTGAAGTATGTTGAAATTTTCTCCCACAGTTGGGCACCTTTTTGGTCCGTACCTAAGATGCCATCAACCAAGCAATTTAACCATGTGGACATAAGTAGCTTGTCTTCGTCAGGATTGAAGTTTGTATCCTGGACAACCCTTTTTTAAGAAGGCTTCGATACCTTGGGTATCGGCAGAGATTCATCGTAAATTATATGAGACTATGCACTTAGACCAAGGTCTAATTGGTCAAAGTTAGTCTCTTGAATAAGGAGGCTCGTGAAATTGTACAAACAATGGGGGTCCTGTGAATTTATCGCTAAAAACAGATTGACACATATAGGAATTTGACTTTATGTTAGACACAAAAAAGTAGATGTATTACTTTATTAATTATAAGGCTCAAGAATCCTATGGGCATCAAGATCCATTGGCCAACAACCCTTAGATGGCTGCAACCGGTTGCAATACACCTTTGTCGTCCAAGTTACATTTCATCCAAAGTGTCAACCTATTTCGCTTGTATTACCACAAAGTTAGTCATCGTCATAGGCTAAAAAAGAATAAGAGCACTAACATTTGGTCCCCTAATGTATGTACATACATCAAATAGCTTAGAAAGAATATGTAAAACAATAAAACATGCATATGACAATAGGCGCACATCAATGGCTGCAAATCCATTGAATCCTGGTTGCCTTTTGAGACACATATAAAGTCTCTTTATGTGGCCGTCTGAGTTTGGATTACCCCGCCATATGAAATAGCACCCATGTCACATTTCTTGTCCATTAACCCCAATCGCCACTGCCATTGGACATCAATAAGTTTGAAATAAAGGGAGAACATATATGGCAGCTTGCAAAGGGTCAAACAACACCAAGAAATTACAAATAGGCATAAAAAGTCTCAATGTGGGCTCCAAAAATCGAAGGTAACATTGCAATGGGTCAACCATCACTAAGAAATTATAAAAAGCATAAAAAAGTGTCAATTTAAGTCCCAAAAATCGAAGGCAGCAATGCAAGGGTCCAAGCAACACCAACAGTACACAAAAGACATTAAAAAAAAAAAAAACTCAATTTAAGTTGCCAAAAATCAAAGGCAGCAATGCAAGGTTACACTAGGCACCAACAATACACAATAGGCATAAAAGAGTGTCAATTGAAGTCTAAAAAATCGACATAGCAGTGTAAGAGTCCAAATAGCACCAACAGATTACAATAGGCACCAAAAAGTCTCACTTTAAGTCCCAAAAATCAAAGGTAGCATTCCAAGGGGTCAAACAACATCTAAAAATGACAATAGGCATAAAAAAGTGTCAATTTAAGTTCTAAAAATCGAAGGCAACAATGCAAGGATCCAAATAGCACCAATAATACACAATAGACAAAAAAAAACTCAATTTAAGTTGCCAAAATCAAAGGCAACAATGCAAGGTTACAATAGGCACCAACAATACACAATAGGCATCAAAAAGTATAAATAAGTTGCCAAAACTCAAAGGCAAAAATTCAATGGCCCAATAAGCACCAACAAGTGCAAAAATGCATAAGAAATATCCAATATAGGTCCCTAACAAATAAATAGAAGTACCAATAAGTAAATATGGCCTAAAATTTTAATGCTTTAAAACTCCCAAACAGGTCAATAGAAGGGTCCAAACAACCTGTTGGGATACAGCACCACCAATGCAAAAACATGGCAGCAAGTCTTTAGTCGAAAACATCACAATGAACATGGTAGCCATCGACTTTGTAAATAGAAAGAAAGGACATCAATGGTTGCTCAAAGGTAACCGAGAACATCATTGGCAGCGTATACATGAGTGCATAAAGGTAATAGACATCAATAAAGAACATAGCCAAACAGAAAACCCAACAAATAAATGTAGAATGCATAGCTGCGGCACAGATTAATAGAGAATATAGCCAAACAGCCCCAATTTCTAATCACCACATTGATCAAAACCATTCGAGCATGAAAAAGTCCCAAAATGAATAAGTATCAGTGTGACAAAAATTGGAAAGTGGAGCCATCCCAAACCTTAGAGAGAAAGGCATCAAAAGGGAGATAATAAATTGGTCAACCCCTAGATTGGGGTTCGATCTTACTGGAGATGCGTGTGAGGAAGAGATGATGAAATGGCCGGCGATGGAAATGAAGAATGGAAGAAAATTGCATGCTACAATTGCTCATCGAGGGCTCGTGCGAGAGAGAGAGAGAGGCGCAGGGGACCAACGATTTCGAGTAATAGTATGTGGGACCACTGTTCACAATATCAAATCCTCCCCCTTTTTGGGGGAGCGGATGTGGGGACCACAATGAGCTCCCAAATTATAGGCTGCTCCCTAATTTAGGGGACCGACTGTGAGTGCTCTTGAATATAAGAATTTGAAAGAGTCAAATGATGAAAGTAAAATCCATTCTTAAAAACGTCTAAAGCAAGACTTAAAAGATAATTTAAACAATATGTTTAACTCATGGACAATTTTTCATCTTTCTCTTCATTTTTATGATTGAGAAATGATATTTGCATTCATTGAGTGTGGAGATGTTGCACACTCTTTTTGAAAAAGTAAGTAAATATAAAATCTATATGAAAAATTAATTTTTTAACAATGGACCTTTCTCTTTTCCAAAATGAGTTTGTGATGCTTATACAATCCATAATTATATTTAATGTTACTCTCTATGATTCTCCATTTTCACTATATTCATTATCCATTTTTCCATTTAGTTGTCAAGAAATCTCATTTCTATTAATTAAAAAGATAAGAAAAAATTGATTAAAAAATGAAGAACTTAGCCAAGGCAAGAGACTCTCGTTATAAGGGAATATGTTTGGATAATGAGATAATATAAAAATTATAGAAATAGTAATGAAATGATTTGTGAATAGCAGTGATATAGTTTGAGTTAAGATATTTATTGATTTTAAAAAATGAGAGATAAGATGTTGAATAAAAATACTATAAACTTAAAAAATTGTTGAATATAATTTGTTTAAATAAAAAAAAGTTGTATTATTTTTCTATATTTTATTTGAAAGTTTGAAAAAATTATAATGATTAGGTAATGACCTAGACACAAATGTTAAAATTTGAAATTAATAAGTGTTTTGTATTTAAGTGATAGTTGAGAATGAAAATTATAAGAAATTTTGAGATGAGATAGAATGTTTTCAACTCATCTCAAATCTCAAACATGATCTAAGGGCTCATTTGAATACTTAGAATATCTTAGAATATATGTCATTTGTTGGATTTTGGGAAAGAAGAGATAAAAAGTTGAATAAAACTAATAAAATTAAAAAAAATTCTGAATTATAATTTTTAATATTATTTTTATTTTGAAAATTTAAAAAGTTGTATTACTTTTTATGTCTTGTTTTGGAGTTTGAAAAAGTTGTAGCGATTAGATAATGTTTAGATAAAAAGTTAAAAATTAAAAATTATTTTGTATTTGAGTAATATTTGGAAAAAAAAGTATCTGAAAATACTTGAGAACACTTGCATTCCCAAACTAGCCTTTAAATGATTGTTAATGGTAAGACTCATCCACAATATGTCCTTGTAGCATTGCTGGAAAGGATAATGCTAGATACAATTATAAATTATGTAAGCGCTGCGTACACTCATTTTAAAAAAGAGCAAGATCTACTATTATTTTTTCATGTGATTCACATATTTACTCTTATTTTTAAAAGAGTGCACAACACTTATTTATTTCATGACTGCAAATATGATTTCAGTTGTTGAAAAACAATTTGGCCATGGGGTTAAACTCGTAGCAGTGAAGCAAGCACGACTATATGATATTTATCTATTACTATATATAAAAGCGGAGTCACATAACTCGACGTGGCATTCTATCCATAAAAGTAATATATTGTTGGTAATAATTTGGAGTAAAAAAAAAGAATCTTTTTTGTTCTTATCTAGCAGTAATCTTTTTAAAAGTAATGTTTTATTATAAACTGTTATAACTTTTAAATTTAATTTCTTTTCTTATATATAAAGATATAAACAGATTCAAGATTTCATCCAAATGTATTATTTCAATCTTTATATTGTTTTGTCAAAATAAACCGTCTTATAAATTGTTTCGAATTTCTCTATAATAAAATCTTGTCTATTTCTAGATCTCTCTCATACACAACATATACAACAATCTAGGCAATACGTGAGCTATAAGCTTGTAGATAAATGAAAGGAAAATTCTACTCATCATCTTCACACCACACATAATCTTTTAATTTTTAATTTTTTTTTTATCAAATGTGTGATGTATGTATGTAAGTAGAAGAACCCAATTAGTTCCAGAATCAAGAAGAAAACAAAAAATATAATGTGTGGTATGTAGGAATAATGAGTAGTAAAACTCATAAATGAAAATGTGCGAAGAACAAATGAAAGTTTTATCCCTCGTAAAAGGAGAATTCTTGGATGCATAATTTTTTTAAGAAAAAAAAAAAGAATCACACACTACATTATCTCTTTGGAGAGTGTAAAATAATGATTTATGCCTATAACAAATCGAAATTATTTATATGTTATAGAAAAAAATAAAAATGAAATATGATAGTAAAAATCGATCAGTAAAAAAGTATAAGTTAAATTTTATAATATATCTTTATATATATATAATGCATATCTAACAGAATTTGTTGGTTTAACGTTAGTATGTTTTTATCATTCACATTGTTTATGCCAAGAAACAAGAATACTCCATCAATGGAGACAGAGGTCTACGTCTCTTGATTTCAGGAGTGAGGCCCCGAAGACGAAGAGTTCTACGTCGCTTGATTCTTCTTCTGTTTTCCTTGTTTTCATCGCTTGGAGAAGAGGAAGGGACGCATGATTTTGTGGGGTAAGGGCTTTTATATCAAAACTCCCTCTATCTAACCGAAATTAGTCTCACAGATTTTTCCCTCTCCCTCTCGAAATTTTGAATTTTTTGCACTGTGTCTATTGCGATTTCTTCGTATACTCAATTTCTCATCGTTGGCGGCCACCTCCACACTGGTAAATACCTCTTCACTTACTCCCTTTTTGTTTCTCCCATTTATCCCTGTGCAATATTTTGAACCCTGTCTTTGAAATCGCAAGCAGATTCAGATTAATACCATGAACAACAAGGAGGTAAACGATGGACGGAGAACATTGCTAAGTCTAGTAACCAAATTTTGGTTTTTATTTAACTATAAATTGCTTTATTAAGGAGTTTCTCTTCTTATTATTGCCTCTCTTTTTTTCTCTGTTTTTTGTTTTCTATTTGAGTTATCTATGTTTTAGGAATATGAGAGGATACAGAGGCCAGTGGCGAGCAGAGATGGGCTCGAAGGTTCCCGAATATTTCTTTCTTTTTTTTTAATCAAAACATGCTATTGATTGCCACTGGTTGAATGTTTTTTCCTGTTGGTTTGCCGTTGAATGATCTGTGCCACTTTGTGTATGAACACAGCGATGTCGATTCCCCATCTTGACATTACCATTTTGTTTTTAATATTTTTTTGCCTTTGTTGATTAAGTTTTATGCCTGTTCTGATTAAGCTTGAAATTCAAGGGTCTTCAATCTGTGTATGTCACATCCAAGACTCAGATACATTTTTGTTTTTTAAATTTGAACTGAAAGTTAGTTAAATGTTTTTTATTGGTTCATCCTCGTCCTTTTGGATTTAGTAGCTGGAATTTCTCAGTTTCTTTCTACATTTTGTCTTTTGTCTAAAAGTTTCTAGCTGCTGAACTCTAGAGTTGGTACTTTTTGGATTTGTTCTTGCAAAGCGTCTTAAGCATTTTGGCAGAATTGATGCCTTCTCACGGGGGAAAGCTTTAGAAAAAGGTGAACACTCACTGATTGTCGGTCCTGGTTTCTCAAGGATAGTATATTGCAACCACCCTTAATGCATCGAGGCCAATGCCATCAATTATGGCAGCAATTACTACAGAATATACGCTTGCCACCTTCTTCCCTAAATCATTGTTTGAGCAATTCAGGCGAGTTGCAAATCTGTATTGTCTTTCACACCACTGTCTCCATATTCTATGCTTTTTGGATGAATATAGAAGTTTCTTTTCTGCACCTTATGTCTTTGTGGATTTGTAATGGTATTCAATGGATCTTTCATGACTCTATTGTATCATTTTCTAACTCCAACTTGCGACTAGGTATTCTTGTTCATATGCTTCGCTACACGTATTTACTTGTTTCAATAAAACTTTATTTTACTTTTGAAAAATTATGAACTATGCAATGCTAAACTTGAAGTTTGTCGGCATGCTTTATAATATTGATGTAGAACCTATCTACATGTGCTTGTGCAAGCTTTGGGTTTGAAAAAATTGTGAACCTAAGTTCCAGAATTTGAGATTGAATTATGGCTTCAAGAGATTGAATTTTGATGAGTTAAAAAGAGTACTTTGCTTAAAGAAAACATATTAATTATTATGATTTCAAATAATCATGTGAGTGGGCCTGACCATATTAATCATCTCCTCCAGGAATATCCCCCATTTACTTAGATCATCTAAAGATCGTAAAGGCAATTGAAAAAATGTATAGCTTCAGACAATTCCAAAATGAACATGATACGTACAAACTGGATCTTGTTCATTTCTCTTGAAGCACAAAACAGTGGTATGTTTCAATAGCACAATATTTTTATGGTCAGTCATTACAATAACTTGTATTAAGCTACGGTCTATTTTGACCTAATCTTTTCATTTCTCTTGGATCCAGCATTTTTTAATTTGTGTATATTACTCTACTTCAAAAACTTGTATCAAGCTACAGTCTATTTTGACCTAATCTTTTTCTTTTATGATCTATTCAAACATGTAATTATTATACTTCACAAACTTATAATTATTCAAAAATACTTGCTAAAATTTGCTTTTCTGTTTCTATGTATTAAATTATTCATTAGTCATTTTTTTTTTAAATCATATTACTTTTTCAGTTTATGCAAATTATTAATTTGCACTAAATTATTTTATCCAACTAAACAAACGTATTTTGCACGTTGCTCCAACATAATTATATATAAAAGATACAAAATTTATTGTGAATGCTCTAAGCATTTTATCGGATTATTCTACTTCTAAGCTCTTAAATCATAATAAATTATCTCTAAACAAAATTTTAATTTACATATATTTTTAATAAGTAATGTTATGTACAGACAAGTCTTACATAAGTTATTTGTAAATAAGTGGGCTACTCATAAAGAATATATATATATATATATATATTTTTTTTTTTACGCTTTTAAAAGTGGAATCCACTTTTTTAGAATAGTTTGAATGAGATTTGTCTATCTAGACTTCTACATATCATTTCTATTTTTTAACAAATCTAATTACTTTTATAAAATTCTATAAAATAATCTTTAATTCCTTTTTTCTTAAATCATAAAATTCTCAAAAAATCCCACCCAGGTTTCTCTCAAGAATGTGCAGCAAATGAACCAATATTGTTTAAATGTTGAGATGAAAATAGATATAAAATTTGTGAATAATAATAAAATTATTTATAAATAGTAATAAAATAATTAAAATTAAGATATTTTATGAGGGAAATTAAAAGAGAAAAAGTTGAATAAAAATATTTTAAAGTTAAAATATTAGATACATATATTTTAATATTATTTTTATTTTAAAATTTGAAAAATATGAATTATTTTTTATTTTAAATAATGTTTGAAATGTTGTAATAATTAAATAAAAAAATAAAATCCTAAAATTGAAAAATACTTGTATTGAGTGATATATGGAATCTTGAAAGTTGATACGAGATGAATATCTCAATAGACAAGAAAAGTATTTCAACTTTTATCATCTAGCATTATAATTTCTTCTAAGGTCTTATTTGCTTTGGGAGACAAAATTAAAACAAAAAACTCTAAACTTTTCTCAAACTAATCATTATATTTTTTTAAATTTTCATATAAAATATAATAAAAAATATAACTTTTTCAAATTTTAAAACTACTTTTTCAAATTTAAAATAAAATTAATATTAAAAAAATATATTACAATAATAATTTATTATTTTTTCAACTTTTATTTTATTTCATCTAATTTCTAAAAACAAATCAAACCTAAATTTATTTTACAAAATACAATAAACAATTCAAAATTTTTAAAATTAAAAATGATAATAATATTAAAAAATAATATGATAATAATATTTATTCAAATTTTAATTTTTATCTAATTATCTCATATGATTTTACCATCCAAATGCACTTTAAAATTTAGGTATAGTTTATTTTCATAATCTCTCTTAATTAATTTCATTTAATTATTACATTTTTTTTTAAAATTTTTTTATAAAAAGTAAAATAAAAGATTTAATTTTCTTAAATTTAAAATAAAATAATATTAAAAAATATTATAATAATATTTTATTTAATTTTAACTTTAATTTCAACTCAATTATAATTTCATCTTATATGCGAAATCAAACTATGCACGTGTGAGCCATTGAATCGTGTTTGGAGTCGGTCTCTTTTTCTTTTTTGCGATCAGTCGGTCATTCCGATGCGATTAGAAGCCCCAATTGTTAGCGAGGGTTTACAATTGGGCAGAAGCACTCCATGTAGCTGACCTGCTCTTGCGTCTTTCCCGTTACCATTTCCGGCGGATTCCGGGTTGGATCTCCGGTCAGGTGACCGTGTATGTTCCTCCAGATCACCTTACATCCATAGGTTCAGTCTGTTTCACCTCAAAACGTTTTCCCGGAATAGATTTTTCCGAGGAAATTATTCCAGAATTTTCACCGTATGAAACGCTCAGTAGTTTTTGGTTGTTAGTGGTTTAAAAATACTCAGATTTATTGCTGAATTTCGAAGAATTGGTTTAGTTATTGAAACTCTCTCTCTCTCTCTCTCTCCACTAGACGCACACGCCCCTACATATGTGCATATTTGTATGTAATATATATCTTTAGTCTGTGTAAATATTGATATCTATGTTTTCTATGTGTTTACAATGTTGCATAGAATAGTGTTTTCAGGGTAGGCATGAAAAAAGAATGGGTATGCCATATGTTTTTAGTGTTTAGGGTGTGGACGGTGATAGTATAGTATGGAGATGATTTCTGGAGTAGAGAAAAGAAAATGAATGAATTTATATGTAATCTACCAGCTAATGAAACTAAATTAAACCAAAAGCTATTTGGAAACCATCAAAACATAAAAAGCCTTCAGTTTGAGAAGTCACTGAGAGAAAAGTGTTGGCCCTATTGCACCGTATACAATTGTCTTATTAGCAATGCTGTTTTCTGACTGTGAATTCGGTGATTTTATTTGCTTATTTGGTTTATGGGGTGAATTTTGGGTCCCTTGCTTGTTATTTTTGAGACAGTGTGACTTATCAAAATTTTTTTTTTTTGAGACAACGGGGTATAATCTGCTTAGACTGGTTATATTTGTGCAAGAAAGATGGTGAATCGGTTGATCACTTGTTTTTTCATTGTGAGGTTGCAAAGACTTTTTGGGATGAGATTTTTATTGTTTGGGAGATGCCCAAGACGGTGGTGGATCTCTTGGCTTGTTGGAAAGGATTTATAGACTCATCGCATTGTTGATATATGGAAGATGGTTCCTTTATGTTTGATGTGGTGCCTATGGCTAAAAATGAATGAGCAGTGTTTTGATGATAGAGAATTCTCGTTGGGGGAATTTAGAGAGTTTTTCTTTCAAAATCTGTCTTTGGACGAAAGTTCTTGTATTGAATGGGGACAATCTTAATGATTTTCTTTTAGCATTTCCTAGCTCGTAGTCTCTAGCTTGTATTTAGCCTTTAGGTATTTTTACTTGTATACTCTCTGTTTCCTTGGATTTTGCCTATGTACTTGCTCTAATAAAATCTCTTGTTACTTATAAAAAAAGGGCTTTATCTACTGTTAAGTTTTTTATGATTTACTGCACTTATCATATATTTAAATATTCAATTTTTATAAGCACATTCATTTTACTCCTTTCAATTTATCAACTTCTCTCTCCTCACATGACTCTTCGTCTTCCTATTTCTGGTGCTTCTCACCGGAATAATCCTTAATCTTACAAGTTTTTTTGTGTTCCTTCTTTTCTTTCATGTTAAAAATTTCTCTTTGGTGCTTGGTGCTAATTCTTAGCAAGTTGAAGATGGGGTGTAGACTTGTAACACCCCAATGGAAGGCCCAAACCACATGACCTATACTTCAAAATGACTAGTCAATGATATAATTGGATTCTCATTGGAACTTTATAAAGAGCTAGAACTTCTCATTCCCAAGCAATGTGGGATCCCATACACCACATACCTTATCATTTTCATATAGGGTATCACATTTTGTTTCAATGCTACCACAACTCATTGAAGTTTTGTGAAATTGGTTGAGTATAGTACTGGAATCTAGAAGGGCATTTTTTGTGATCCTAGAAGGTTGGAAAGTGAGTCGATGGTTTAGTTTTGTGAGGAAAATGAGAGAGATGGTTGGTTTTCAACCCTTTGTTTTTGTTTAGGAGAACATATCTGCGATTAATAGTGGTGGTGCTACACGGGACTACAGTGGGAGAAGTGATCAGGGGCACTTCAAGCAAAGGGCTTCTTTTTCTCATAAAGTTTTGTACTTGTCAGTGTTGATGAAGCCGGTAACTGGGTCAACTAATTCATTATAGAATGGTGGTAATGGTGATTATTGGAAGGGTGGTTTTGTGATGGAAGAAAGAAATAGTAAGGACAACCTGAAAGGTGTGTCCTGACATAATTGTAAAGATGGTGGTGTCGATGGTTGGCCTTTTGAGGTGATGTAGAAGTTTGAAGAAGTAGAGGGGCCATTATGGGATATTAAATTAAAGATTATTGGCTGGAAGGACAGGTTTGAAGCTTTTTGAAGACGGCAGATTGGGCCTCTGGGGGGGGGGTGTTGGGCCTAGGTTACGAGTCTTTGGGTCATAAAGAGCTTAATAAAGCGATGGGGGAGTCTACTAGGCTTAAGGTTTTTAATGATTAGGATGGATATGAGTTGGACAAAGGCAACACCAATAGTCCTGTGAATGGTGGGTTAAGAATCAAGAAGGGCTGTCGAGACCCAAGTGCCCAAAAAGCATGGTGGCTCAGCCCAAACAAATGACGGCGGCTCCAATAGTTGTATTGCTGACACAAAATGGGTCAATGACGGTAGGCAACTCTTTTTTTTTTTTTTTGGGGGGGGGGGTACTCCAACTTCGAGGTCTTTGGTGATAAGGTTGTTGACACCTTCTCTAGTTTCCTTGGCTAGGAAGGACGCATCTCACTGTAAGGAGAGCAAAGAGGAGTTGATTCCCATTTTTCTTTGTCATAGAAGTGGTATGGTGATATAGAGCAAGTTGTAGGGGGCAAGTTGTGGAAAAAAGGTGATCATAGTGAGGCGTTGAGGGTATCTGCCCTTGGTTTTGTCGAGAAGAATGTTTTTGGGGTACTTTGTACCCAGTTTAACAACTCAAATTTGTAGATGGTTCTCAGTGGAGGGGAAGGATATGAGTTCGAGAATCTGGTGAGATAATTGAGTCTAAGGAAGAATGTGTTACTAACCCTTTATGTTCAATTGCTCTAGGCATCGAATGGTCTAATTTTCCTTTGATTGAGTGTTGAGAAAGATGGATGAAATTGAGGATTGTGTGGGGATCTCATGTGATGGACTTGAGGAACAATTTAGAGCTCTCTTTATAGCTATTAAGGCTAGTCAACCAATAACCATCATTGGCATGGCCTCCTTCAAAAAGGAGAGGGAATTGAAAAGAGATTATCGTGTTCCATCAACTATAATGTGAGGGAAGGGAGCACATATAGAGGTAAAGGTAAGGAGAGGGATGCCAACGTTCATTTGTGAAACCAAAAATCATTTCTTGGAATGTTTGGGGGCTAAATGATTTTCGAAAATGTCTTAGGGTGAACAATTTAATCCATAAGTGGAGGGTTGATGGGCAGCCTTGTGGGTATTTTCAGAGTTCAAGAGACTTGAGGCAGGGGGACCCATCATCTCCTCTTCTTTTTGTTCTGGAGGCCTTGAGTTGTATGATGGAGGCTGTTGTGAGAGGAGGATTTATTTCAGGTTTCTCGATGGGTACCATTCCTAATGGTTTCATTTCAATTTCACACTTGCTTTTTGCCGATGATACCCTTATTTTTTGTGATGCCGTTGGGGAGAAAACCTAAGCTTTGAGGGCTGTCCTGCTTTGCTTTCAAGCCATTTCTGGATTGAAAGTAAACTTGAGAAAATCAGAGCTGGTTCCGGTGGGAAATGTTCACAATATTCGTCACTTGGCAGATTTTTTGGGGTGCCAAGTTGCCAGCTTGCCCTTGAAATATTTGGGCCTTCCGTTAGGGGGCATCTTTCAAGGCTAAGCACACTTGGGATGGGGTGGTTGAGAAGATTGAAAAGAGGTTGGCGGCATGAAAAAGAATATATTTATCTAAATGGGGTAGAATTATGCTCATAAAGAGCACGCTCTCTAATATCCCAACCTATTTCCTATCTTTATTTCCTCTACCATCTAGTATGGCCAACCGTATTGAAAAGTTGTATAGAGCCTTTTTGTGGGGTAGGTTGGGAGAGGTTTCAAAGACTCCATTAGTGAGCTGGAAAAAGGTGTGTTGCCCGCTTGTTGATGGAGGATTAGGTGTTCATAGCTTGAGCAGTTTTGACAAGAAGGTGTTGGGGAAGTGGCTTTGGAGATTCCATGGGGAAGATGATGCATTGTGGAGGGGGGTGATTGCTAGAAAATATGGAAGTGAGTGGGGAGGTTGGTGCTCCAAGGAATGCCGGGGATCATATGGGGTGAGTTTATGGAAGCATATTAGAAAGGGTTGGGGCTGTTTTTTGAAACATGTTAACTTCAAGGTTGGTGATGGGTCCAAGATCAGATTCTGGTTTGATGTTTGGTGTGGAGATATCGCCTTATTTAGAGCCTACCCGGTTGTCTTTAGATTGGCCACCAACCAGCAAGGTTCAGTTTCAGATTTCATGGGCAACTCTAATGGAGTGGTGCTGTGAGAGTGAGCTTTTCCAGATCTGTCCAAGACTGGGAAGTAGAGGAGGTGACTGATTTTCTTAGATTTCTGTACAAAGTGGAGTCCAGAGTCCAGAGGCCAGAGCAGGGATCAATTATGTTGGAGTCCTACAGCTACTAAAAAGTTTACCATTCGATCCTACTACAAGGTGTTGTTAAACCAGCAACAGATTTGCTTCCCTTGGAAGCAGATATGGAAGGCTCGGGTCCCGTCTAGGGTGGCTTTATTCGTATGGACAACAACTTTAGGGAATATCCAGACCATAGATAACTTGAGGAAGCGTGGAATGATTGTCATGGATTGGTGTTTTATGTGCAAAAAGAAGCCGAATCCGTGAACCACCTTCTCCTACATTGTGAGGTGGCAAATGGGTTGTGGGATGGAGTGCTTGGACGAGCCGGTCTGAGTTGGGTTATGCCAAAAGCAATGGTCGATGTATTAGCAAGCTGGTCCAACCTTTCTTCTTCCCCCCAAGTGGCTGCGGCATGGAATATGATTTCCTTGTGTGTTATGTGGTGACTTTGGTTGGAAAGAAATGAGAGGTGTTTTAATGATAGGGAACATAATATAGATGAAATCTGGAAGTATTTTACCAGTACTTTGCTTAGTTGGTTTGCTGCTATTGTTCTTAATGGTGGGGTAGTCAATGAGTTCTTCTCTTCTCTTTCTTAGCTTTGGTTTGTAACTAGGTGTTTCTTTTGTATACTTCCTGTGTACATGGGCTACGCCTACTCCTTTATGATGAATAAAGTTTTAACTTATAAAAAAAATAAAATAAAATAAGTGGAGGGTTGATGTAATTTACTTTCAGGAAACCAAATTGAAGTTTATTAATCAAACTACAAAACCGCTTTGGAATGGTTGGTCCATTACTACGATTTTAACAACTCCAATTAAACCTGTCAAGTGAGCAATTCTACACAAATATCATAAGACTCATCACACCCAATAATTCCAAGAGTCTAGAATGTCTCTTTACTCGTTCAAGGCTTTAGCCTTATCATCTGTGAAGTTTGGAGACCATTGCAAATTCCAGACCAATTCTGATGTTGCCACAACTGCACTACAATGTCGCCACACCAAGTTTTGTCATCCACCAAGGTCTGTCACCCATCAAGGTTTGTGGCCGCAAGAACTAGTTACTAGAAGAACAATCTTTTTTGATTTGAGGGTGGAGGAGTTCCTCGAAGATTTTGATCGATCTGGACCCAGCTAAGGAAATAGTACTGCTCCTAAATCCACGAAGAAGATTGAGGTGCACAATCAAAGAGGGAAGAGGACTCTGGCGTACCCAAAACCCAAAAAAGAGAAGGGAAGAGGAGGGGGGGGGGAGGGTTTAAAAGCTTCATATTTTTTTTGAAAATCATGATTATATATATAGACATGTTTTTCCACAAAATCTATTGATCAAAATTTTTATATTGGTTGAGGGGAGGGGAGAGTTTAAAAGCTTCAAAAGATTTGTGATTTTTTGAAAATCACAATTACATATATACATGTTTTTCCACATAAATCTTTTGCTCAGGATTTTTATATCAGTTTGAGGGGAGGCTTCTAGAGAGGGACAAGGGTTTCTGGTTTTCGAGAGAGGGGACCTTAGAGAGGTTTTTTTTTTTTGTTCTCGTGATTTGTAACTGTGATGCAGTCATATTGGAGATGAAATGGGAGGCGTACGTGGCACTCACTCATTGGAGAGTTGTCATCTGGGAGAAAATAGACCAACCAGTCATAAGTTTAATCTCATCAAACTATTGTCAATAGTTTTTGGAGCTGTCATTATGTCGGGTGGGTTGTGATAGTTTTAAATAGGGCTTTGGGAGGCATCATTGTTATATGGGATAGGAGAGGTGGGGAATTAATAGAACATTATGTGGGAGAATATGTGGTAGCTTGTCGTTTTAAGAATGTTGATGACGGTTTTGAATTGGCTTTTGTGGATGTTTATGGCCCTAGTGTGGGATGAAATGATGGGTCTTTGCTGTTGGTGGGATCTTTGTTTTTTGGTGGGGATTTCAACATTACTTGATTTCCTAGTGATCGAGTGGGGGATTCTCACATTTATCCTGCAATGAAAGACTTTTTAGATCTCATTTTTGAGCTGGATCTTATTGATTTACCTATGGTGGGAGAGGATTTTACATGGTCTATTGGGAGGGCATGGTCTAGGCTGGACAGTTTTTGGTTTCTTCTTCTTGGGAAGCACGTTTTCCTGATATATGTGAGAAGAGGCTTCCAAGGATATGTTCTGATCATTATCTCATTATTTTGGACTGTGGGGGCATTAATGGAGGGCGTAGGTACTTTTTATTTGAGAATATGTGGCTGGAGGATAATGACTTTGTGGATAGGGTGATGATTTGGTGGTCTTTGTACCATTTTTCTGGTACTTCAAGAGTTTTGTGTTGGCTGGAAAACTCAAAGCTTTAAAAGGAGACTTGAAATGGAATGTGGAATATCAGAGGAAGCATCTCTTGGAACGGCTGCTGTAGTTTTCGGAGGATAAGGAGTTGTTGGAGGAAATTTCAAGTGAGAATATGGAGTGAAAAAGATGGGTGTTGCTGATTTAGAGAAGATCCCTTACATGGAGGAAATTTCTTGGAGGCAGAAATCCTGAGCTCTTTGGTGAAGGAAGGCGACAAGTGTACAGAGTTTTTTCACCAAATGGCGAACTTTCATAGAAGAAATAATGTTATTGAGGTTCTTCATGAAGGTGATTGTATTCTTCCAGATCATTTGACTATTTAGGAACATATTGTGAATTTTTATGAGAAGCTTTTTTGGGAGAATACTCTTAAAGACCTAGTCCATTGAACAATTTAGTGTAAAGTGGTTGGAGAGAGTTTTTGAAGAAGAAGAAGTACTTGATGTGGTTAGAGGAATGGCAAGGGATAAAGCTCTAGCCCTAGATAGTTTTTCTATGGTTTTTTTAAGCTTGTTGGGATATTGTGCGAGAAAATGTTATGAAGGTTTTTCTTGAACTTCATTTGTTTATGAAATTTGAGAAAAGTCTCAATGCTACATTTATTGCACTTATTTCTAAAAAAATGGGGGCTATGGAATTGAGAGATTTTCGGCCTATTAGTTTGGTCAATAGAGCCTACAAGATCATTTCCAAGGTGCTAGCTAACTGCATGAATGTGGTGATGGAAAAGATTATTTTGAAATCTCAGAATGTAGTTGTGAGGGGAAGACAAATTCTTGATTCGGTTTTTCAAAAAAAAAAAAGGTTATGGAAAAGGCATATGATCATGTTAATTGAGAGTTCCTCTTGTACTTGGGAGATATGGTTTTGGGGAGAAGTGGTGTTTATGGATCAAACATTGTATTTCAATGGTCATATTCTCAATTTTGGTGATTGAATGGTTCCCCGATTAGTTTCTTCAATAGTTCGTGTGGCTTGAGACAATGGGTCCCTTTGTCTCCTTTTCTTTTTGTTCTTGTTATGGATGCTTTTGAGCAGAATGCTTGAAGTGGCGGTGGATGAGAGTTTCTTGTTGGAATTTTTAGTGGGAGCTGAGTGTTTGGTAAGCATAAAAGTCACATCTTTTTGTTGACAAGACTTTAATCTTTAGTGAGACTAACCAAGATCATATTTGTTCTTTGAGAGCCTTCTTGTAATGTTTTGAAGCCGTTTCTAGTCTTCAGTGTGTTCTATATTGAATATTTTGGATTTGGCTAATATATTGGGTTGTAAGGTATCCTTATTACCTTTGAGATATCTTGGTCTTCATTTGGGCACGTCTCACAAATCTTTGATGATTTGGGATGGTGTGATTGAGAAGAAGTTGGTGGAAAATGATATATGCGTCTAAAGGGGTAAGATTTTGAGAAGGAGTACGTTGTCTAATCTTCCAACATATTTCCTTTCTATTTTTTCTTTGCCGTGCGTGGGTGTGGGGTGGGGGGAATATAATTGAGAGGATTTTTCGGAATTTTTTGTGTTTTTTGTGGGGAGTTAATGCGAGGAAAGAAAGTTTCACTGGTTAGTTGGAACAATTTTTGCTCATTGGTTTCTTGTGGATGATTGGGGTTTGAAATTTGAGGCTTTTCAAGAAAGCTCTTACTGGGAAATGGCAATGGAGGTATGAAATATTTTTTATGTTAAATACAGGAGGATGTGAGGGAGTTGGTGTTCTAATGAAGTTAGAGGAGTGTATGGGTTGGGTTTGTGGAAGTCTATTTGGGTGGGTTGGGGGGAATTTGTCAATCATTTTAAATACAAGGTAGGTGACAATGATGGATCATGAGAAAGGGATTAAGTTTTGGCATGATGTTTGGTGTGGGGATTCAACTCTTAAGAATGATAATCCCTCCCCCTTTAGGATTGTTAGGGATCAAAATGTTGCAGTGGCTGATTCCTTTATTTTTTTAAAGAATAATCTTCAATGGAATGCCAATTTTATTAGAGATGTGCATGATTGGGAAGTGAATGTCATCTCTGATTTTTTGGAAAATTATATGATATGAAGATTGTTCAGAGAAGGGAGGATAGTTTGCTGTGGATTCATGCAGGAAATTCCAGATTTTTGGTTAGCTCCTTTTATAAGGCATTAACTTGTCATTGTGTCAATAAATTCCCTTGGAAATGCATTTGGAGATCTAAGATGCCTATTAAGGTTACATTTTTCTGCTGGTTGGTTTCCAAAAATTTGAACACGGATAACTTGAAAAATCATGGATTATTTATTTTGGATTGGTGCTTCATGTGTAAGAAAGGTGGTGAATATATTACCATCTATTTCTTCATTGTAAGGTGGCTAAGACTTTGTGGGATTGGATTTTTAGTGGGATGGGTAATACTTGGGTGATGCCTAAGCAAGTGGTGGATCTTTTTGCATGTTGGCATGGTTTTAGGGGGAGTCATTGCATTGTTGCCATATGGAAGATGATCCCTTAATGTTTGAATGGTGCTTATGGTTGGAAAGGAATGGTCGGTGCTTTGAAGATAGAGAATGCTCGATGGGAGAACTTAGAGAGTTTTTTTTAACATTTTGTGTATTTGGGCAAAGGCTCTTGTATCGAATGGAGAAAATTTTCATAATTTGCTTGTAGCCTATTCTAATTCCTAGCTTGTATTTAGGTGTTTTCTCTTGTATACTTCTTGTGTACTTGGGCTAGGCATATTTACTTGTCAATAAAATTCTCTTATAACTTATAACAAATAAATAAATATATATATATATATATATTCATTTTTTTGTTACACATGGTTAAGAAGTAGTTTCATTCACTTTACCAGAATGTATTACTTAATGTGCTAACACACATCCTTTTATAAAGCGCAGGAGTTTGTGATAATGTTGCCTGTTTTAGGCTTGTCTAACTGTTTATTCAAAGCTAATACACTGAAATAGTCTTAATTGTTTCAACATATAATATTCTGCATTGTTTTAGCATGTTTCCTCTTATCATAATAGGTGGCATCCTAGATAATCATGTTACAGGGTGCCTTGAATTTCACGTCATAAAGCAGCCTGGTTATTGTTTTAATTTAATATTGTTTCATTTGTTTCTGTTGCATTGTAGTTCAAGTGAGATGGCAGCTTCACATAATGTCGAGATGGAGGCTGCCAAGTTTCTTCAGAAACTTATTCAAGAATCTAAAGATGAGCCTGCAAAATTGGCTACAAAACTTTATGTGGTCCGTTAGGTTTCTCTTAAATAAACTTTCTCAATTGCTTTCATTACTTTTGCTGTATAATGCCATAATTTTACGAGCATTTATATTTACTATCGCTGAGCCTATCAGATATTGCAACACATGAAATCGAGTGGCAAGGAACATTCAATGCCATATCAAGTAATATCAAGGTAAAGAGTTTCAATCCATCCATAATTTTATTTTTTATTTTTTATTTTATTTCTTCTGCCTCAAGTTGTCTTTTTGGAACTCTAAAAAATTGTAAAAGATGGACTAATCTATTCCTGCTAAGAAGTAAAGAAGATGGAGCAGAAAAAACTATTTTGATCTGGGATGGAATTATTGACTGCTGCAAAATTTGCAACTAGCTCACGAGAATAATTTTCCTAGCACTACTGCTCTGACCGTATATTTTCAGATCTTTTAAAAGGTTTGTGTTGTGGACATCACTTGAGATCTGTTAAGCTAGTTTGTTGAGGCTCTAAGAAATGAGATCCCCCTGAACATGGTAGACAACCAAATATTTAAATAAAGTTATATAGGCTAAATTTTTGAGTATTTAAATCAAGTTATATAGACTAGGATAAGTTTGGATGTTGAGAAGTGTTGAGAAGAGTTGTGAATAGTAGTAAAAAATAATAATAAAATATTCAATAGTAGTGAAAAAGTAATAAATAGTAATAAAAATAGGTAAAAAGTAATAATAGAGTAATGAATAGTAGTAAAGTATTTTGAGAATACTTGAGAAACTCCCGCTTACCAAACGTAGCCTGATAAAAAGTACTTAGTTAACTTTGCAACTCTTTCTTGAACTAGTTTCTACTTTGAGAAACAAACATAAATCTGATGTTATAATAAATGGCTGGTAAAAAAACTGATAAATATAATCACAATAATAATGAATCCATGAGGATAGTTGCAATATCCCTTTATTATACCTGGCTGAGGCATCCTGGCAAGAAGAAAGCTACTACGAACATACAATGAGTTCTAGAACCCATTTTAAAACAGGAAAACAAGAACAGAGCATACCCATAATTTGTCATGGCATAGCATAGATATGGTGAGCTAAAGCAAGAAAAGAGATTGCAAATGAGTGAGAAAGGGGAATGCTTACCAGAGACATGGACAGGGGCTGTGGGTAGATGGAAAATAGAGAGGGATGGGCATGGATGGGGACTTCTGAAGGCACATAAATTTTGAGCTGAAATTAGAGGCGCTTTGTTTGACACTTTTTTCCCCCTAATAAAAATAGCATATGTCACTGCCATGTTAGTGTGTGGGAATGTTTTTGTAAATGTATGTGTAGAGATAGAATTTCTCCACCAATAATTGCACACATGGGGCTTTGTAATCTAACATAGAACTCCATCAAAGAAAAAAAAATCTAGCATGGAACGTGCAACTTGATGAGAGTTTCCCTCCCACTTTGCTGTCTTAGTTGATCTTGTGTTTAATTTAACGTGTAATAGTCCCTGTTAACTTTGTTATCATCGTTGTTTTTGGTATTTGTATAGTAGCTGTTGGAGATTGCTACTTGTTAACCCAAGTGCTTAATCTTGATCGATTCGATGCGGTTCATTTTCTTTCTTCCAGCTCCACTTTATTTATTTATTTATTTATTTTCCCTAGGGCCATGGAGACTGTTATTGATCAACATGGCCTTGACATTGAAGCTTTAAAGCTATCACGCCTTCCTTTGACTAGTGGTAATCAAATGGGTGACTCAACATCTGCTCAGTTTGCTGGTAAAAGTCTTGTATTCAAACTGGTATTGATGTTAAAATTGCTCACACCGGGGTGCATCATTTATGATTAATCGTTTATAAATGGCAACAATTTTATTTAGGGTCATCACAAGCAGGCGGGGTTGCAAAAGATTCAAAAGTGGGCTTGGCTGAAAATGAGATGTCAAAAGTTGACCCATTTACTTCAAACAGGCCACCTGTTGGCCCAAGCAGTGCAGGGCATGATTATTATCAAGGATCTGTGGCTCATCGGAATAGCCAGTCTTTTGATCATGAAAGTCCATCTAGTTTGGATTCTAGGTCTGCCAACTCAAAATCACAAGAAAGGCAGCAGAGAGATGGTAAAAAAGTCACCACAAAGAGGAAGAGGGGAGATACATCATTACAGGTGGAACAAAATATTGATAACAAACTTGACACTCGAAATGCTGTTGTCAATCCAAGGAAGGGGAAGATGAACAAGGTTGAACCACCTGCAAGTCTTTTAGTTAAAGGGGCTGAGAATACCAACTTTAATGTAGTTCCAAGTAGTGGCCAAATGGAACATTTTACATCTTTGTCTGGTAGCATGAGACAAACGCTTAGAGCCAAGCAAGAGGGCCAGCATATGATAGAAAAGCAGATGGAGTCAGCAAATATAAGCAATTCAATGCGGTTTTCTTCTAATGTTGCTCCTGGTAATATGGCAGCGGAGATTCCGACACAGCAGTCAACAGCTCCGGCTCTTGGAACAAGTAAGGAGATGCAAATATCTTATGTCAATTTCATGGTTTTGGATTCGTTGAAGCATCTAAGTTTTATAACTGAAAATCTGGAAATGTTTCAAATTTATTCAGGATTATGTAACCAGCATGTTAAATAATCTAATGATATTGGATTGCTTGTGTTGGTCTTGATTAAATTATGTCAGAAGTCTATTCTGGAGTAATTTGGCCTGGTTTGTTTTCAGAGATGAGATGAAATGAGATGAGATAAAAGTTAAAAAAAAGAATAAAATATTATTATAATATATTTTTTTAATATTAGTTTTGTTTTGGGATTTGAAAAAGTGGTTTTGGAATTTGAAAAAGTTGAATTTTTTATGATATTATGTATGGAAATTTGAAAAAGTGTAATGATGAGTTTGAGAAGAGTTTGAGGTTTTTAGTTTTGTCTCCCAAAGCAAACCAAAAGATATCTTTTGGTTTACCCCCAATATTTGGGATTGAAAATTGCTCATTTAGGATCTGAAGATTTTGGTCTAAATTTGTCCTGGGACTGAGTAATGATATCTTTTGTGTTGCTGGAATTACACAGGTGCTTTTGGAAAGGTTCAGGGAGGTATGCCTGTTACCTCTAGCTCTTATCTGGCAGTAGACCCAGGATTCTCAAGTCCGATGCACTTCAGTGGTTCTTCGGGGCCTGGAGCAGGAAGTTCAAACATATCAGCCGATGCGAACAAGGTTGTTCAGGCACCTACTTTCCATTCACGATTATGGTGTAGAAGAAGAATTCTCTATATTTCTTTCTTTCTTTCATGGTTTTTTGTCCTCTCTGGCAGTTACTTTGCTTAAAGACTAATAGTTTTTGGATGTCAACTTCAAATAAATTTTCTTTGAGAGATGAAAACTTCTTTGGTCTCAAAAGTACTTGGATGGAAAGCGAAATTTTCCTAGAAGGCCGAGAATTTTTTAGTTCCGAAACAAGTCATAAACAGTTTGGTGGGAGCTTATTCTTGAACTGGGGACTGATGATTTACTCTTCATTTAGCAACTGCCCCACTTGCATGACAAAAACAAGGGATAAAATCTGCCTGTTCATGTTTTTGTTTTGATAGGTAAACAAGTATTATTAATGAAAGAACTGCCTGTTCATGTTGTTGTAACTGTGATATTAGGTGGCTGGTATGCAAAGCATGCATACTGGTTAATCCATATGTATTCCTCAAATTTGGTGTATTTGAATTTAGCAAAATCGTCACAATAAGAATGCTAGAAAAGGTGGCTGTAGGAGCCTCTTTTGCCCTTTGAGGTGCTCCTATGCCTTATCAATTTTTTTTTTTTTTGATAAGTAAACTTGTATTATTGATGAAAGAATAGGCAAAATGCCAAGTACAACGACTATATGTCCTATCAAGTAGGAGCATTAGAAACAAGGAAATCATGCATGTTCATACCATTAAAATCCACAGCAATAGACCAAGTACAAAGAGTTCGATAAAATAAAACTTTAAGCTCTCTTCTGTCGATCTCTCTTTGTCCTTAAAAGTCCGATTGTTCCACTCCTGCCACAAACACCACATGATGCAGGTAGGGATCATCTTCCATACTGCTTTAATCTGTCGTCTGCCTCGAATCGAAGTCCAACACACCATAATAGCCACCACAGTCTCCGGCATTACCCATGCTATATCCAGTCTGCTAAAAACTTTATTTTATAGAATCCTAGCTGTCTCGCAATGCAAACGTAGATGGTTGACCGTCTCACCCCCTTTGCAGCACATGCAACACCAATTTGCTATGATAACCTGTCTTCTCCTCAAGTTGTCCATGATGAGGATCTTGCCTAACGTAGCTGTCCAGACAAAAAAAAAAAACCGTTTTGGGGGGTGCCTTATGACGCCAAAGCTTCCTCCACAAGAACTGAAGGTCGGGTTCTTGTGCGATAACCTTGTAGAAGGAACGCATACTAAAAACACCTTTCTCTGCAGGTAACCACTACAAATCATCTGCATGTTGTGTGTTTGGTCTAAGGGAATAAATGCGGCTATAAAAGTTGACAAAGGTACTCAATTCTCAATCCTGAGCTGCCCGATTGAAATTTACATTCCAATGTAACCGCCCACCCATAAATTCCATAGCCTCCGCCACCGTGGTATCTATCTATGCCTTATCAATTTCTGATAAGATCATGGATAACTTATATATAAAAAAAAAAAGAAAAATCTTGAGGAGCTCCTCTTTTATGTTCACATTTTCTCTCGTTCTCGGTGAATTTAGAAAAAAGGGAAAATGAAATAAGTTGACTGTAGGAGCAATTTGGATTATTGAATGAATTATATGGTCTTCCTAAAGTTGTCTCAATATGTTTTGTATGTTAGTTCTGTAGAATGTTTCATTTTCCTAAATTTGGAAGTTTTGCGGTCACGAAGATAGCATTGCTAGAATGTCTTATATGTATTTTAAATGTGAAATAGATGGGAAGTTAGTTCTAAGGTCTTATCAAAAGCTAGTTCATAGTTATTTGTCTATATTGTAATACTGTATTCTGTTTGAAATGGATGGAAACCCTGTTCAAATGTTTTTCTCCCCTCTTTCCTAGAAACAGGCGGTTAGCATCCTCCCCTACCTGGATGAGGTGGAAAATGAAAACCCCAGCCTTGTGCTGACCTCCTGTCGGCCTGTACCTGCTGAACAGGCAGGCAGATTACCCAAAACTCCATTTGGCACCCTGTTAATAAACTCCATCCAAATAAGATCACCTTCGAAGTGACCATCTGTCTCCGTGCATGGCATCCAAAATCCAAACAACAAACAACCATAGATCCAAACCTCTGACTGTGGAACTCATGAGACACATGGCTGTGGGTCTCTTGGGCTGGAAATCAAGAGACTCATGACCACCCACGATCATGGGTCTCTCGGCCTGGAATAAGAAGAAGAGAGGAGAAATGCATGTCGGTTGGCTGGTAGTTCTTTTTAAGAACTTATATGAGGGTTAAGTGGGCTTACCACCTGCCTGCTTAACCCTCTCGGCCTGGAATAAGAAGAAGAGAGGAGAAATGCATGTCGGTTGGCTGGTAGTTCTTTTTAAGAACTTATATTCTGCCCTCTCGCTCCACTGCGCGGGCTGCGGGGGTTGGGTGACCTGCCTCCCAGCCTTACTCCTTCCCTTTGTTTTTTCACTAATTTCACATGGACTTCTATTGACGCAGAATTTGATTTCAAATTTGTCTATCCACATTTTTTCTTGTTCAATCTTTATGCATTTAGTGTTCTAGCTTGCTTGTGAAATGGATGACCAAATACTATTATGTTAAAATTTCATTATATTCTAATTACTTTTTCCATGACTATGCTTGTATGGTTCTGGGAATGGGGAGTACAAATTTTCAAGATACATGTTTACTTTTATGTTCTTACAATTCATAGAATTGAATTTAGCTACGCTGATTTGTCCTATTTTTCTCTTTGATTTGTGAGGGAATGAGGTACATATTTGATTGATCCACATAATACTCTTTTTAGGTCTTAATTTTCTGTAATAGCCCTAAGTGTTCCAATTGTTTCATTTATTAGGGATTGGTGACTACTTTAGCTTCCTCTTGCTGCAATGTGTGATAACGTTTGACCCCCTCTTTTACTACTGTCTCAAGTTGCACAATTTTTTTCCTGTACTTTTTAAGTGTCTTCTGTGTACTTGGGCTATGCCTATCCTCATCAATAAAATCTTTATTTGCTGATAAAAAAAAGTGTCTTCAGTGAGAAGAAATGGTGTAGGTGGGCTTTGCCTATCCTCATCAATAAAATCTTTATTTGCTGATTAAAAAGTGTCTTCAGTGATAAGAAATGGTGTAGGAAGAAGGAAGATTATATGCTCTCCAGCCTAAAACGTGTCTTATTTTCCTTTTGTGGACGTTGATACTCCCTTCAAAAGGTCAAGCCCTTATTGTCTTCATCTTCTTTAGGTATTTTGGTAAAGTACTGCACCAACTCTTTTCTATTGAACTTGTTGCTGTTTCAAAGCAAGACTCCCATTATAGGATGGAGGGAGCAGGAAAAGAAATGAAGGGAGATCTCATCCAAATAATACTTGTTTCTAGAAGATGATTACAATTGACGTCTTTTTGCTCAACATATTTTTAGTGCACACAAGTCAATCTTACTTATGGTCATTTCTAATTCCTACTGGGCTCACTCTTTTCAATGCTTGGTTTTTGTGTTGTGATCTTATTGATGTAGATATTGTTTGGAAATTTTCCCTCATGTATCATCATATCTAACTCCACTATAGAAGCTTTGTATGTGCACCAACTTGCCAGCATAACTTAACGTTTTTGTCAATAGAGTGGCAGGCAAGAAATGAGTATGCTTAGGGGTGGGGCTACTAGAGATACAGGGAAAGCTCCACTTCCCCATGCTCCCATGGCTTCTGGCATGCCTTTCAGAGAACAACAGTTGAAACAGCTTAGAGCCCAGTGCCTTGTCTTTTTAGCATTCAGGTTGGTAGCATTTATTTAGCATTTGCTGTTGCTTTTCCTTATAGAAACTCTCCAGTTTCAAAAAAAGAAGCTCTCCAGTTTCAAAGTTGGGTTGTTATAAGCAGTGGTTTTCTATTTGCAGAAATGGTTTGTTGCCAAAGAAGCTGCATCTTGAAATTGCACTTGGAAATTTCTTCCCTAAAGAAGGTAACTAATATTTATTAATTTTTCTTGATTGGTCTTCACTCATTGACTTGGAAGAATTCAGGTGGCAATGCGGATGGACCTTGCAAGGAGCTGATTGACCATAAAGGGAAAGCTCAGTCTATGAATGAGCCAAGTAACAATACTGATGTTATGATGCCATTTGTAAGGCTCAACGCTGCAAGGGAAACTGATATAATCCCTCCAGTTGCCTCATCTGCTGGAAGACTCATGGAGGCTGACTCCTTCCCAAAAGAAGGTGAGAGTCTAAAAGTGTCAGAGGACAAAAATGCCCCAACTTCTGACATTTCTGTACTTGCAGAGGAAAAAAAGCATGTTATAGTTGCGAGAAAACCTGAGGCTGTAACACATAGTCAGGAAATAGCAGCTTCACAGGCATATCTAAGCATGGGATCACAACACCCAGATTCTTTCAATATGAGGGGGGCATTTGCTGTTAGTAATCCTGTGGAAGATGTTGAGATTGGCCATCAGCAAGTTGGAAGAGCTAACCAAGCTGCTTCTACAATGGGCATCAATAAGCATATGAACCCAGAGATAAGTAGCTGGACTGGAATTGGCATTCATAATGAAGTTTCTAGAGGTCCCTTACTGGCCCCTTCTTCTCAGTATGATTCCATTCCAGAAAGAAAAGATGGTAATCTTAGTCATTTCAAATTCAAAACCTTGGTACTTGTCATGGTTCATAGAATCAATATGCGGATAATCATTCATCTTCTTTTTCTCTAAAAGAGCATTTGAAATCTGTTCCAGGAGTTGACAATGATCATCAAACTGCAATTCAAATGAAGGATGCCCGTGTGATGTCAAAAAGTAAGAACCACGGCTATAAATCGGTCCACAAAACAATTCCTATACGATGACATGCTTAAATATGGTATTTTTTACCTATAAAATAGTTTTTTTTCCCCTGCAGAACAAGATGAGGAAGATCAGTCGGTATCTGCTGATACGCCACCTTCTCCGAAGTACACCATGTCAGAAAAATGGATTATGGATCAACAGAAAAAGAAACTCCTAGTTGAGCGAAGTTGGGCACTAAAGCAGCAAAAGGCAAAGCAAAGAATTGCCACTTGTTTTCACAAATTTAAGGTTTGTTATAAAACTTGTACATTAGTGCTTGTGCATCAATAAGCATGGGTAAAGATGATGCTAACTTTTTTGGTTACTTCATTTTCTTTAGTAAGAATTCTGGTTACTTCTTTAGAGATGCCTCTGTTATTTTCCCATCTTTGGAATGGTATTGATTGTTGATTATTCATTTATTAGTATTAGTGCAAGATAATTCTTTGATTGGTAAACAAGATTTTATCGATATTAGTGCTAAATAATTGATCTGTAGATCAATGGAACAAGATCTTGAATTTTATCAACTTGGGTTCATAGTGTTGAAGGACTGGGCTTTTTAATATCTCTGAAGAGGCATTTGGCATTGTTGGGTTTCAGGCTTTTAGGCAATGTTTGATGCGATGGTAGCCTTGAACTACCTGATTAAAAGAGCTTTTGCTGGCTTGAAGGGTTAGCCTTTGTGAAAGAATAGCCAGTCCTTAGTCTAATTTTTTCACCAGATCTATATGTTATTTTCCAAGAAAGGGATTTTTAATGTGCACTCTTTCTATAATGTTCTTGTTCCTCAAAATAACAACCTCTTTCCTTTGATGAGTGTGTGGCAGACTATGGTCCCTTCAAGAGCTGTGTTTTCTGGTCGGACGACCTCTCTAGGAAAGATTATCACCATGGATAATCTAAAGAAAAAACGCATCGTTTTGATTGATTGGTTCCATGTGTAAGAGGAGTGAGGAGTCTGTTGATCATCTTTACTCCATTGCGATGTTGTTAGTGCTTTGTGGAGTGACTTCTTCAGTTGGTTTGGTTTGGTTTGTTTCACCTCTAGAAGAAGAGTGGACCTTTCTTACTCTTGGAGATTGTTAGGTTGCATCTCACAAATTGAAGCAGTGTGGAAGATAGTTCGTGCTTGCTTCATATGGTGTAATGGAGGAAACAATGATAGAGATTTTGAGGACCGTGAACTGACACTGTAGGAATACAAAACTTTATTTCACGATGCTCCAATCCTTTGCACAGATTCTGTAGACTTTAATAGGCTGAATTTTGTGACTTTCTTTTATCTTTTTCTTAGTCTAGATGGATGTCTCTCTTCCATGCTTAATGCTTGTTGGGGTTGTGCCTTTTGCGCCTTTTAATGAAATTGTATTACTCATCTTAAAAGGAAGGGCTTTTGTTGGAGGGGAGACTGCAATTTGAATCTTGTTAAGGACGAAAAATATTTATCTAGGCTACAATGTATTTTTCCTAATTCAAATAGTGCACAAAACTTTTTTTTCAGTAAATAGGGCACAAAAACTCAATAGACGATTTTTTTTTATTGGCATCGGATGTCTGAGAACAGTGTCCTGACTAATCTCAAGGGTGCACAGGCTCTCAACAAAGAGTTTCCTCCAAGTGCACCCTGGGTAATTTAAGGAAAAAATCTCTCAGTCTAATGGCTTTTAGAGATTGTTTGCACTCATTGGGATTTGAACCTTGGACCTTGGAGGGATCATACGACCAAGACCAAGGCCTTTACCACTTGAGCCTGTCCCTAAGGGTTGCAATGGACAATCAAAAAATGCCTAATCGTTTTTATGGATTGGTTTGTGTGTGCAAAAAGAGTGGGGAGCCTGTTGACCATTTATTACTTTATTGTGAAATTGCCATTGACTCTTATGGAATTACTTAATCCCTAGAGTGGAGTTAGCTTTGGTGATGCCGAGAAGGGCGGTTGATGTTCTACCAAATTGGAGAGGGCTTCATGGTAATTCACAAGTTGCAGCAATTTAAATGATGGCCCCAGTTTGTCTATGGGGGTGCCTTTGGGTGGAGAGGAATGAAAGATGTTTTGAAGATTGCAGGCGGTCAATGGATGAGCTTAGAACATTGTTCTTTAATACTTGTCAATTGCAACAGATTTTAATGAACCAGAATATTCTTGACTGTTGGAGTATGTGACTTATATTTGATGAGTATACGTGGTAAGTGCAGATGATGGAGCGAGCGGGCGAGTTAGGGTTAGTATAAATACATATGATGTAACTCTAATTTTGATGATAGTGAAATTTTGCCGCTCGCTTCTGTGAATGTAGGCACATCGCCGAATCACGTAAATCTCTGTGTTATTTTCTCTTGCTTTCTTTTCGATTATTCCGTATTATTCATCATAATTGCTGCATGATCACAACAATGAGGTTCTCGTATCCCTAGACAATCATGCCTAGGTGTTGCTTTTGTATATGTTCTGCGTACTTGAGCTATGCCTATATTTCTCTTATATACCGATTAAAAAAATTTCTGCATGCACATATATATACACATGCATATACATTTAAATATGTATGTATTTATATGTTGCTAAGCAGAATGCATTGAAAATATGCTTTGTTAGTAGGGCAATCTTTGCAAAAATACTTACTTTGCATTTGCCCATGTTATTTATGGTGCAGGAAAATGTAAACTCATCCGAAGATATATCTGCAAAAACCAAAAGTGTCATAGAACTGAAAAAACTGCAACTGCTGGATCTCCAACGCCGTCTCAGGAGGTAATGGAGCTTTCTTAAGTTGCTTACAAAAATTATTTATTTTCTTTATTGTGTTGACACTAAATTTATTTTGCTGCATTCAGGGATTTTCTGAATGATTTCTTTAAACCAATTACAACTGAAATGGATCGCTTGAAATCGTGCAAGAAACATAAACATGGCAGGAGGATAAAACAGATTGAAAAGTTTGAGCAGAAAATGAAGGAAGAGCGACAAAAGAGAATTCGTGAGAGGCAGAAGGAGTTTTTCAGTGAGATTGAAGTTCACAAGTATGCATTTTGTCTATTCAGTCAAGACTATTTGGTTTGTGAATTTTATCTTATGATGCAACTGTTGGTTTCTTTATGTGTTTCTTAATAATGGTTCTTTTTTAGCACAATGTGTACACTTGTTGACCCACTTGATAACCTGAACTTTAGGGAAAGACTCGATGATGTATTCAAAATTAGGAGAGAACGCTGGAAAGGTTTTAATAAGTATGCAAAGGAGTTCCATAAAAGAAAGGAACGCATTCATCGGGAAAAGATTGATAGAATCCAGCGTGAAAAGATTAACTTATTGAAGATCAATGATGTGGAGGGGTATCTGCGAATGGTGCAGGTGATTACTCTTGCTAGATTTTTTATGGATGTTAAGGCAGCAGGATTATTTTATTTGTCTTGCATAACATTGTCAAGGCTTGTTTAGGATGCCAAATCAGATCGTGTTAAGCAACTTCTCAAGGAGACAGAGAAGTATCTTCAAAAGCTTGGATCCAAGCTGCAGGAGGCTAAGTCTGTGGCTGGACGCTTTGATAATGATATGGATGAGATAGGAACTGCAAGTGTTGTGGAGAGTGAAAGTATTTTTGAAAATGAAGACGAAAGTGATCAAGCAAAGGTAAGTTTATTCTTTGTGAACTTAATAGAGTTTATATCAGTTTTTACTGATATTGTTATTGTGTATTTGTTTTACAGCATTATATGGAAAGCAATGAGAAGTACTATTTGATGGCTCATAGGTATTATGTTGCCTTTTTATCTTATACTTGGCTTTTGCTGTCACTTTGCTTGCTGCTGAATATTGGATTGTTTCAACTTGTTATAGTCCTTCAGCAGTGGCTTTAAGTCAGCCTTCATTCTCCTTTTCATTTTCCCTTTGTCTTCAGAAACTTTTTCTCTTTTGCCATACGGTTTGAATTTTTATCTTTCCTTGTGAAATCTGGATTCCTCAAGGCCGCTTATCTAGCTATCATTAATAATTTGTAATATACTTTTGCCAAAAGTCTGACTATCTTGGTTGATCACTGCAGTATAAAAGAGAACATTGCCGAGCAGCCATCTTCCCTTCTGGGAGGAAAACTGAGGGAGTAAGTTGAATGTGCACTCTCTAATTCTATTCATGTATCTTAGCTTGGATTTTCTTTGGTTAATGTTTTTTGGGCTGGCTCTTTGCTGTTGATATGCGCATGTAAGTTTGCTCTTTATTTGTTTTTTTGTGGGTTTGAGCTCTTTATGACTACAGTTTTTTGCCTTCAGGTATCAAATGAATGGACTAAGGTGGTTGGTTTCACTTTACAATAACCATTTGAATGGAATTCTTGCTGATGAAATGGGCCTCGGTAAAACCGTTCAGGTATGCTCTGGTTTTGAAGCTGTATTACACTGGCAATAGTCTATTCTTTAGTTAGTTATTTTGCCTCATGTTTGTAAATGTATTAACAATTTCAATTGTTGGTTTGTAGGTTATTTCTCTAATATGTTACCTCATGGAAACCAAAAATGATAGAGGGCCTTTTCTTGTGGTCGTTCCGTCTTCAGTTCTACCTGGATGGGAGTCAGAAATCAACTTCTGGGCCCCTGGTGTTCTCAGAATCGTCTATGCTGGGTCTCCTGAGGAGCGGCGTAGACTATTTAAGTAATGACTGTGAAAGCCAACTACTGTTTGCCCTTTTGGTTTTTTTTTTTTTTTTTGAATTTTATGTGATATTTATGGGCTCAGCTGTTCCTTTGTATTTGTAGGGAAAAAATTGTTCATCGGAAATTCAATGTCCTTTTGACCACATATGAGTATCTGATGAATAAGCATGATAGACCAAAACTAAGTAAAATACATTGGCATTATATTATAATTGATGAGGGTCACCGCATAAAGAATGCTTCTTGTAAATTGAATGCTGAATTGAAGCACTATCAGAGCTCTCACCGATTGCTGTTAACTGGAACTCCACTACAGGTCGGGGGCTATTCCTTTGCATTCTTAGTCTGCTTTTAATATATGAAATATACTTTGTATAATATCATGTGTGAGCTCGGTGTGTCTCTTGCTTTGCTGCTGCTGCTGTTGTTTTTTTTTAAACGTCATAATATTTAGGGTTTGCTGACTAATTTGCTGTGTCTCTCTCTGTTTGCAGAACAATCTTGAGGAATTGTGGGCACTACTTAATTTCTTGTTGCCTAATATTTTTAATTCATCGGAGGATTTTTCTCAATGGTTCAACAAACCATTTCAGAGTAATGGTGATAATTCGCCTGATGAAGTAAGGCATTGAACCCCCCTTCCCTCTCTCTCTTAAATTCTATTGCATTAACTTCTGGAACTCTAATGGTTGATGATGCATGCAATGTGACAAGGCCTTACTGTCCGAGGAGGAGAATCTTTTGATCATAAACCGACTTCACCAAGTACTTCGGCCATTTGTACTTAGGAGGCTGAAGCACAAGGTACTTAATATTATATAGCATCCTCAGCAATCACATTGAGTTGTTGGGAGGTTTTCTAACTATATGTTGATGCATTGGAGTTGATTCTGTGTCGATGGCTCTAGTGGCCCTGATTTATGATGTAGTTATATATTTCGTAGAATATTGAAGTTAATGTTTTCCATGTCTGCAACACATCCTTATATGTTCATAAGAATGCTGTGGTACTAGTGGTTCAGTGTATTCTGTTCTTATATTGGCTTTTCAATCTATTTTTCTATTTTTACCTAAAAAAAAAAATTATTCTTCTTATATTGCAGAGGCAGACCAGATACTGATGGTCTTATTTTTACTCATTTTTTTGTAAATATAAAATATTGATGTTGTAATGATATTGCTGTTAAAAACGTGTAAATTGATTTATAATTTTTCCTTGCAATGGAATATCTTACAAGCAAATCTGCCCTACAATGATATTGTTGGTTAACGATGATCTATAACTGGACTTATTACACTAATTTTACCCATATTTAGCACATGATGTGAAGCACAGCCATTTTGGTTATGGAAGTGATTCTAATGTCTTGAGTATTTTTGCATCCCGAATTTTTGTTTCGGTAGGTTGAAAATCAGCTGCCCGAAAAGATTGAGAGACTTATAAGATGTGAGGCCTCTGCATATCAGAAGCTTTTGATGAAGAGAGTTGAAGAAAATCTTGGATCTATTGGAGCTTCAAAGGTTCTCTTTGTAGTTCATTATGTTTGCTATCTACTGCTGTCCTTTTCTTCTCTTTTTCAACTCAGCAACTTGTATAGATTAATTCTTTCAGATGACTGCCATTATGTACTCTAATGTTGAAGGCTCCATTTTCTCAGGCTCGAACTGTCCACAACTCTGTTATGGAGCTCCGCAATATATGCAATCATCCATATCTCAGCCAGCTTCATGCAGAGGAGGCATGCCCTTTACATATTCATTAATCTCTGAAGAGGCCAACCAAGTTTTCAAGCCCTTATATTTATGTCTTATTGTTTGCCCATATTGGTTTGACCCTTATGTTATATTGTGGTTTTTAGGTTGATAATTTAATACCTAAGCATTATCTGCCACCGATTATTAGACTGTGTGGGAAGCTTGAGATGCTTGATCGGTTACTACCCAAACTTAAAGCAACAGATCATCGGGTATGGTATTCTTAAATATGTGTCTGACAATATATGCCATTTTTAAACACACATCCCAATATATAGGAGCATTTACATTTTTTATTCTTAAAAAGCTTCTTGGTTTGTTCCTTTAAGTTGTGTTGCCAATTGTGTTTCTTTCCCCAGCATTAGGAACTTAGATTTTTTTTATTTGATTTTTTTTCACTTGGAACATGTGCTTTTAAATTATAGTATTATCTTAAACAAGTTGATTTGCATGCTTCATGATCCTACTTGTACGCTATTACATATATTAGTTGACCATCCTTATTGCTTTCTCAAATTGATAATTAGATGAGATTTGAGAGCAGTGAACGAGTTGTTGATTAAAATATATTTATTTCCCATTACCATTAGTTTTTGCCTCCTTCACCAGTAAATTTTCTGGTGGCAATCCTGATGTGAAGCATTCTTAAAACACATCCCCAATTTTTGACAGAAAAGTAAAAGCCTATTTATATTCACATCAATAAAGCTGTTTCTTACTTATATATAAAAAAAAAAACAATACATATGCAAGCTTGGGCTGATTTATCTATTCTAGTACCATCTTTAGGAATTCAAGTACCTATCTTTTCCTTGAGATGATTCTGAGTCTGGTAGTAAGGAAGGTGGTTAACATGCTTAAAATCAATGCTTTTTATAGCTTTGACGTGAACTCGAAATGTTGCAGGTTCTTTTCTTTTCCACAATGACTAGGCTGCTTGATGTCATGGAGGAATATCTTAATTTGAAACAATATCGGTACCTTCGATTGGATGGGCATACATCTGGGGGTGATCGCGGTGCGCTTATAGATATGTTCAACCGACAAGATTCACCTTTTTTTATTTTTCTGCTCAGGTTGTAATTGATATCCAATAAATTCTAGGCACTTCATCTTTCTAGTTTGTGCTTCGTTAATGTGTGTGGCAGGGCTGTAGGAAAGAAGAAGTTTTTCAAGCTATGATGCACCTTGTCACCTAAAATGAAATAAGAAACAAGCGATGATGTACTTGTGTGTGCATGAGTAGTTTTTGCATGTTTAGGCTGAAACTGACACTTTAATCCGGATTGTAGCATTCGAGCTGGTGGTGTTGGAGTGAATCTTCAAGCTGCTGATACTGTGATCATATTCGACACCGACTGGAATCCACAGGCACCATAAACAATTCTGTTCCTTGATTTGTTTGTCTGGATGATTGTGTAGTTGGAGAGGAGGGGGGCGCTCAAAGCTGGTTTTTAATTTATTTATTTGTGTTTTTGGCATATTACCAGGTTGATTTGCAAGCGCAGGCAAGGGCTCATAGAATTGGCCAGAAGAGAGAGGTGCTTGTTCTTCGATTTGAAACTGTAAGTAGTTTTGCTTTTGGTTATGTTGTCACATTACCTTTTAGATTATAAGTTTGCTCATTGTTTTAGAGGTTTGTGGTTTATATTATATTGGTACTACACAATATTTGGCATAAACCTGTTGATATTATTGTAAAAATTGTTGATGAGCTCTCTCTGTCAAAAATTGGCTGAAGTACCTCAATAGAGGTGTTTACTTCTCATTAAATAAACAATAATTCTAGGTTTACAAAGATAAGGTTGAAATTCCATTTGAATCTCCCACAAACTCTTGACTTTATCCTATCAAAACAATTATAATTTAATTCAAATACAAGATCATATTAGACAACATATTCTATTAGGATTAGAAGACTGCTAAAAAGAAAACCCTAGTTTTCCTTTGATACCCTCCCTCAAATTGATGCTAGTGAGTTGACTAGCAGCAATTTGCTAACGAAGTATTGATGCCGTTGTCAAGTCAAAACTTTGGTGAAGATATCAGCTACTTGGTGTTCTATGGGCACACGAGGAAGAATGATAGTTTTAGACTTATAGGCATCTCGGATATAGTGACAATCAACCTCAATATACTTCATACATTCATGAAAAATTGGGTTGGCTACAATTTGAATGACATTTGTATTATCACCATGAAGAGATGTGGGATGTGTTTGTGCAAACTCGAGTTCTGAAAGAATACCACACAACCACACAATTTCTGAACATGCAGCAGACATTGCCTGATATTCAGCCTTTGTAGATGACTTAGATACACAATCTTACTTCTTACACTTCCAATGGATAAGAGAATCTCCAAGGAAGACACACCATCCATTAGTATAACGTCGAGAGTTCGGACAGCTAATCCAATTTGCATCACTGTAGGCAGTCAAGTGAAGAGAAGACTTAGGAAAAAACAATCCATGATTAGGAGTCCCAAGTGGATAACGAATAATCTGACGAACAGTTACAAAATGGAGATGTCGAGGAGAATCCATGACCTTACTAACGGTGTGGACAATATAGGAAATATCAGGGTGGGTGATAGTGAGATAAATTAAGTTGTCAACCAACTTACGATATAAGGTAGGATCCGGAAGAAGTTCGCTCTCATCTTTTTTGTATTTAACATTCACCTCTTGAGGAGTATCAACTAGAGTAGTATCTTCTAATCTCCCTAACCGAATTAGTCTTGAATATACTTGTGTTGATTGAGAAATAAACTATGTGGCTGAGACCTAACTTCCAACCATAGAAAGTAGGTAAGATCCCCAAGATCCTTCATGTGAGAACACATTATGAAGATGTTGCTTAAGCATTTTAAACAATGCTTCATCTGAACCAGAGATGATATTATCATCTACATATACTAACAAAAATACTACTCTAGCATCGCCGTTGTGCAAAAATAAGGAAGCATCGTATTTACTTTGCACAAAAGAAAACCCTAGTTAAGTATTGCGAAATTTCTCAAACCAAGCTCGAGGAGCTTGTTTAAGACTATATAAAGACTACTTTAATTTACAGACAGCCATAGGGGATGAAATAGGCATGCAAGATGGAAGTCTCATATAGATGTATTCCTTTAGATCGCCATGTAAGAAAACATTATTGACATCCATCTGACGTAATTGCCAAGATCTAGAAGCAGAAAGAGCAAATAATAGGCAAACAGTAGTCATCTTGGCAACCGAAGCAAATGTCTCATCATAATCTACGCCATGCTCTTGGTGATTCTCCAAAGCAACCAATCTAGCTTTGTATCGTTCCAGTGAGCCATCAGAACGAAGGTTGACGTAGTATACCCATTTACTACCAATTGGCTTGATCAAAGGAGGACATTGTACCACATCCCAGGTTTGATTATTTGCAAGTGCATCAAGTTCTGTTTGCATCGCTTGCTTTCAGCACTCATGTTCCATAGCTTGCTTGTAAGAAGAGGGGTTATTAATAGAAGATAATGTAGCACAAGAAAAATCATACTGATTTGGTGGGTGGGAGATACAGGTAGATTTTCAAGGAACAAGAGTAGTAGGAGCTATGGTGGATGTCGGATTAGGTGCCAGAGGAGGAGAATCTTGAAATGCCATAGAAGAGTTGGCCAACAGGTTGCTATGATGTCGAGTATAGATAAAACCAGGTTTAAATCGAGCCACTAGAGTAGAAGAGGTATTAGGATTTGGCATAGGTAAGGACTCAGGCTCATGATGAAGAATTGAAAAATTAGGTGAGATGGGATCGACATGAGAGTGAAAATTGTTGATGCTCAAAAAACAAAACATTCTTGGAATTTCGAATTCTACGAGCATTATGATCGTAACAAAGAAATCCTTTTTGAGTTGAACTATATCCAAGAAAAGCATACTCCCAGCAAACTCCCAGCCAAAAAACAAAACCTTCAACTTGATGGTAACCCATTTCAAGTGTTTGATATGTGAATGCAAACTCCCAGCCAATGACACCAAAGGAGAATGACTTAGAGAATGAGTTGGTTTTGCTAGTGAGAGTCACCAGGAATAACCATCAGTGAGAGAGTTGTTTTTCTGTTTTCCATAGGACATCATGCATAGCCGACGCTTGTCTATAAGTCCCTGTGTACTTGGGCTTATGCCTATTCTTATGATGAATAAGATCTTATTTACTGACTAAAAAAAGGTGTTTTTCTGCTTAACAATTGGGCTTCTAGTTTGTGGTCCTTTCCACCTCTTTTGATTGTTCTGCTGTGTTAATAATTTCCATTTTCATTTTGGTTTTTGGATAATTGGACTACACAAATGTGGAACTAAATTAACTAAATTATTCAATATTTAGATCCATGGTTGTAGTATGTTATGTTTTTTCTAAATTATATTGAAGAGTTTTGCTACATGCAAGCCAGTGTATAAACACACCACTTGCTGTGGGGCCTATTACATTTTTAAAAAGATTAAAGAGCCAATATTTTTTATGGTAGCTAATGTGGAAGCCTTCCACATCAGCGGTGTTTTGGGTGTATCAATAAAGAGGCTTACAAATAGAATATATATATATATATATATATATATTGAAAGATCACTTTTTTTGTGACAAGGTCCAAACTGTTGAAGAACAAGTCAGAGCTGCAGCCGAGCACAAACTGGGAGTTGCGAATCAAAGCATTACCGCTGGTTTCTTTGACAATAATACAAGGTTAATTAGGATATTTGTTTAGCTGAAGTTTGCAGCATATATTTCCAACCAGTTCTATAGTTTCCATGACAAATTCTTTATCACAGTGCTGAAGATCGGAGAGAATACTTGGAGTCCCTCCTGCGGGAGTGTAAGAAAGAGGAAGCTGCACCTGTACTAGATGATGATGCCCTCAATGATATCATAGCCCGCAGGTTTATCTTATTTGTAGTTATGCAATAGTTCTGTCTGCACTTAATTCAAATGCCTAGATATTCATGAGATTGCAGTAGCTGTTATTTGTGTCTTGGCATTATTGTGGAACATGTCCACCATGGTTAAAAACAACATTCAGGGAGTTAATGTGAATAGATGAGTGCATATTTCCCATCATTCGGTTACCTAATAAAAGAAACAAATGCTATCAACAATTCCTTTTTTTTTTTTAAGTAAGAATTTTATTCATCAAATGCAATATGCAAAGCCCATGTACGCAGGTATGTATACAAAAGAAATGCCTAAATACAATGAGATACTAGAAAAAGGAGGACAACAACTCATGGACAGCCCCTCCGTTTAAGTACAATAGATGAAAACCAACTAACCAAGGAACACATAAAAAATTTCTAGAGTTCTTCAACATTGCATTCCCCATTATTAAAAGACTTCTCATTCCTTCCCAACCAAATGCACCACATAATGCATAAAGGAATCATCTTCCACACACCTGCCACTTGAGAGCAAGTATGAAGTCTAGTCCAACATGTGAGTAAATCTACCACTGATTTTGGCATAACCCAGTGTATCTGGCCATCTACTGTGTTAGGGCTTATACACTTAAAGTCACAAGCCACCATGTTCCATTATAGGAATTTGTAGCACATCAAATCGGTTAGGTAATTTTGCAACTGGAAAGGATTATTGCATTGGATTTAAATTTTGATAAGACTTAATAATAATCTGTTTTGCTGTATTTATGTCATTGTTCTCCATCACTGTGCTTTTACATAATGCCCTGACTTTCTTTGCCAGCTACTGAGTTTATAATAGCCTGACATTTTGGTTTGTTTAAATGCACTATGTCTTCCCTTTCTGAGAACCCCCCTTCCCTGCATTATTGAAATCCTAACTTTATAGCCTATAATTCATGACTATCTTGTGTTGGCAGTGAATCAGAGATTGATGTATTTGAATCAGTTGACAAACAAAGGCGGGAGCAAGAGATGGTATGCATGCATGCATATGCACTAAGGCTGTCTCTGTTGTTGATTTTTGGCTGTTTAAATATCCTTGAATAATTGAATTGCTGCTTGTTTAATGAAGTGACTTACAAGAACTTCAAATCTCTGCAGGCAACATGGAAGAAATTGGTGTGTGGACAGGGGATGGATGCTTCTGATCCTTTACCTCTCCCACCTGCTCGCCTTGTTACAGATTTTGACTTGAAAGAATTTTGTGAAGCAATGAAGATATTTGAAGTGCCAAAGGCTGCTGGGGTAGTATCTAACGTTGGGGTAAAGCGGAAGAGTGGGTATCTTGGAGGCCTTGATGCTCAACACTATGGACGGGGCAAACGGGCTAGAGAGGTTTGTTGATCATGTTTGATAAGCATAATTTGAGCATGTGCTTACTTTAGTTTCCTGCTATTGCTAATAAGTACATGTATATATAGACTATTGTGTCCCTTTGAATGGATTGGAAATTTTCATTTTTCTGAAGTTAGTATTTTTGTAGGTGCGTTCTTATGAAGAGCAATGGACTGAAGAGGAATTTGAGAAGATTTGTAAGGTTGACTCCCCTGAATCTCCCAAACCAAATGAAGAAGGGATGCAGACAAAGTTTGCAACAGAGTCTAGTAGGTCTGTGGGGGCTGTTGTTAGCTTTGAACCTCATGCTCCAATTCCACTGCCCCCACCACCACCATCTGGGGAGCCTCCAATTTTGCAGCAGAGCAAAGAGGTAACGCTGCCTTCAAAACGGGGCCGGGGAAGGCCGAAAAGAGCAACATTGGACAAGTCGCCAGCTGCCGTGGTTCCTTTAGCACCTCCTGGACCTGTTGAAATGACAAATACAACACCAGGTTCTGATTTGTTACCTGGTTCTACTATAGGGGAGGGTACAAGTGGAACCATGCATCATATTGTTGTAGGGATTACACCTAGCTCTCAGTCTGCCACTGTTTTACCTGCTGTTACTCCTGGCTCTGAACCAACTGTTGTTTCCCCTTCTGTATCCATTCAAGTAAAAGGACAAGTTCAGAAAACTCAAAGTGGAGTCGAAGCCCCCCGGCGTAGGGGAAAGAAACCGGGGCTGGTAACACCTGCTGTGCCTGATGGTTTAGTTGGTCCTGATCCAAGACTAAATGAGCAATCACAAATTCAAGCCCAAAATCCATCTGGGAGTCAAGCCATTGCCATGAGTGGAAATATATCTGACCATACTTCAGATTCTTTACCTGGTTCTGCTGCCTTAACATGTTCTGCAGGAACTGATCAGCATTCTGATGTGGGGATTGCTTTGAATTCTCAGGCAATCCCCCCTTTGCCTTCTGCTTCTTTGGTTTCTCAATCCACCCCAGCTTGTCCTTCTGTACCCATGCAAATTAGAGCTCAAAGCCAAAAGACTCCAAGTGGAGTAGGAGTGCCTCGGCGTAGGGGGAGGAAACCGGCAATGGTTTCACCTGCAGTTTCAGGTGTGTTGGCTGGCCACGATTCAAAACCAAATGCACACTCACAGGATAAATCTGGTTATTCAGAGCTTATTAAGAAAGAGTATAATGCTCATGAAACGACAACTGTTGTCCAGGAGCAAACATGTCGTCCACCTGATGGTGTTTCTGGTCAGGATAAAAAATTAATTGAACAGCTGGATAATTTTGCCCAAGCCAAGCAGATAACGGGTTCATCAACAATGCAAGAAAATGCTGCAAGATTGCCAGGTAAGTCCTATGCATTTTTAAAAGTCAATGAAATTGGTACATCACATATAGTGAAGGATGACTTATTGGCTAGAGAAATTGAAGGATGTCAAATTTGTGCAGGGGATGCCTCAGGGAAAACTCAAAATACTGGTGTGTGTGAGAAGCAACCCGTGCCAGTTGAGGTTTTGTCTGAAAATGTTTTGTTGAAACCGAAACTTAGTGAGCTTTCGAATAGCCCAGGTGGGATTGTTCCAAGTGTAACTGTATCAAGTAATACTGTTGTTGAGACGATAAAAAGCTATAGTTCAGAGGATAAAAGCCATCCGGTGGTGTCAGCTTCAAATGCTGCAGCTCCAGTTTTTGGTCTTCCAGCTGATTCCTTCTCTAGCTCTCCTTCCATTGAAGGCCTTAGTATGACAGTGCCTAATGTTGCTGCCAAGATTGCTCCTAATCCTGAGTCAACTGCTTCTTATGCTTATGTTGCCCCAGCCTCTCAATCTATCACTCCTTGCCCTTCTGAACCTATGCAAATCAAAAGGCAAAGTCGTAAGACTCCAGCCAGAGTAGAGGCAACTCGGCGTCGAGGAAAGAAGCATTCTCTAGCAGCACCTGCTGTTCCTGATGGTTTGCTTGGTCAGGAACAAAAATCAAGTCTGCAATCACAGAATGGATCTGGGGATTCAGTGGGGACTAAAGCCATTTCCCTGAGAGGTAAGCAGGGAACTGATGTGCAGGAACCAAGCGTAATTATTCAAGCTCCAGCATGTGAAGTCCATTCACCTGGAGGTTTAACTGTTCATGATCCAAAAAGAAAAGAGCGATCAGCCAATGCTACACAGAATAAGCAGCCAACCAGCTCATCAGCAAAGCTTGACAGTGGTTCTGGGACTTCAGATAAGACGACTAATTTAGGTCGAATTCAGACTGCTAATGTGAATGATGTTGCTCGTGTGATGAAGGAGGTTTTTTCAGGAACTTGCTCTCCAAAAACTCGAATTGGTGAGTCATTTGGAAGTGAAGGGAGGGATCCCCCAAAATTAGCTGTATCAAGTAAAACCTCAGTGGAGGTAACCAAAATTGGGAGGTTGGAGGATAAAGCATGTTCTGCTTTGCCAACCATGGAAAAAACACCTCCAGCTTTTGTTGAAGAGCATCTGGAGACTAAAGCTGAGGGGAAAGTCAAAGATGACAAGGCTTCTGTTGTGAGTGAGAGCCTTGTTCCTGTGACCAATGGAGACCAACCTCAGAACAATAATGCTTCTAGCTCCATTGGTGAGGTGGAAGATTCAGGACATCTTTCTAATGAAAACTCAACTTCGCCAAATAAAACAGAGAGCATTTGTGCAGCTCCTCTGAATGCTGGCCAAAAGAATGTTGATGCTTGCCTGAGAACACCTCAGGATAGTGATCTTCCTGGATTTAGCACTGGGGCCTCTAGTGATCAGGTGTATTCATCTTCGATATGTCCAGTTGAGGTGGAGCCTCCTGTTGCATTTGATAACGATTCTACTGAAAAAACAGAATCTTCTGCAAAAGAGTCACCAAAGTCATCTCACCCTGATGTTAGTGGCATTGTATATTCTACAATTTCCACAGAGACTGAAGTTGCTGATAATAATGCCGGAACTACCCAACAGCCTTCTAATGAAAAGCCAAACATGCCAAGTAAAATGGAGCCGATATGTACAGACCCTCTCAGTTCTGGCCAGAAAGACGTTGATCCTGCCTGCCTGGACGGTGATCTTGCTAGATTTAGTACAGGGGTCTCTGGGGACCAGGTAGGTTCATTTTTGGTGAGGCCAGGTGAAGTGGAGCCTGCTATTGAATTTGATCATAATTTGGAAAATAAGTCTGAGTCTTCTTTACAAAAGTCCCCAAATTCATCTCCCCTTGATATTAGTGGCCAAGTATGTCCCATGATTTCCATGAGGACTGATGATGCTAGTGACAATCTTGGAACTACCTCAGCTGTTCCAACAAATCCGGATCATTCAGACGTGGTGAAGTCTCCTAACATGGCTGAGTGTGGTTCTGGAAATGAAACAAAACTTTTTGTTCAGGTGCCTCTGAGATCTTCTGATGATATTTACTGCCCCGAAGGTCTTGGAGTTTTAGGAAAATCTGATGATGTTGGTGATCATCTTAGAGGCATCTCACCTATTTTGGAAACTCCAGATAACTCAGGCTTAGTAGTGGCTGCTGATGTGGTTGAGACTGAGATTGGATCTGGGAACAAAACTGAGAGTGCTGTTGAAGAATCTTCTGCTTGTGATGTCAGAAACAGTGAGTGTACCACGGGTCCCATAACAGCTGATGATATTGGTGATCATTCCAGTGTCATAGAGTATCCTGGTGTAACCAGGGGTAATTCTGAAAACAGTATAGACCCTTCTCCAAAAGAGCCTCCCAAATCTTCTCCTCTAGACATTAAAAGTCTTCAAGGTTCCCCCCAAGAATATTCTGATAAGTTCAACTTGCCTTTTGTTGAAGCTAAAGCTACTGAATGCTCTGGTGGAGCTACTGTAGAGGGCTTGGAACTTCCCCAAAAAGATATTAATGCTGGAGATGTTCGGGAACCAGTTGGCACTGCATCAGGTTATGGTACTCCAAAATCAAATCAGATTCCCTCTGACAAGGGCCAAACAGGTGTTCCATGTGGTGTTGGTGAAGATGAAGGGAAAGTTAGGTTGGAGACTGTGCACTCAGTGGTTGCATCTGCTAATGCTAATGATAATGATGTTCCATTGCCGCCAGAAATTCAAAGTTCTGGGGCTGACTCTGCTGGGATTCGCAATATGGAAGTGGACCTAACTGAGGGTTTGTCTGAGCAGGATCCAATTAGCACTTTAGTACTACCAGAGGATTCAGAATGTCCTGAAGCTGAGATGAGTGATGCAACTGACGCATCTCAGGTTAGTGTGACTGCCAAATTTAGCAATTTAACAGTTTGAGTCCCATTAAAAAACTGTCTAATCATACGTCGATATTGAAAGCCAATGGACTTCTGGATTGACATTACGATTAGAGAAATTTATTAAAAACGCTTCGATTTTTATGACAATAGTTGATAGTGCGTGTGCACACACCCACCAAAACACATGCATGCACGCACAACTCACAATTAATCCCACACATACATAAGTATGTATGTTAGAGAAAGTTAAATATCTTCTCTAATATGATTGCTACACTTTTTGTACATATTTACTAACAAATATATGTAATTTGCAAATGAATAAATAGAGCAAAGAACATTGATTATAATAAACATTCTATGCCTTGCAATATCTTTACTGCAATATCTCATCCGTGATCCACTCACATGCCTCCTGAGCAAAGGATTAAGTATGTTTTTGCCACTTGATGGATTTGTTGTGATCAATATGTACACCTCAGGTTTGTGAGATTTTTCCAGAAAGAAACATATCAGGAAACAGTGGTCTGCCTTCATCATTCTTGGTGACTGAGATAAAGGAGGTTGATACCTATATGAGCTCACATGGCAGCTCATTTACTGTGGAGGATTCAAAACAATCTAAACCTACAATGGATGATCAAATGAATGTTCCTCCGGTTTGTGGGACTGCACCGGTTAGCATTTTAGAAGACATGGATCTGCCTCAATGTTCCTCAGCTACAGAGGGTAAAAATATTGAGAGCTCATCTGAGAAGGGTCCAGTTGGTAGCATAATGGCAATGGAGGAAACCATTGGTTCTAAACCTGAAAGGGATGATCAAACAGATGCTCTTTTGGATCATGAACTTGTGGCAGGTAACATATGTCCATCAGCAACTGAGAGTGAAAATGTTGATGGTTTATCAGAGATGGGTCCTGTTGGCAGCTCAGAAGCAGTGAATGTATCAAAAGGGTTGGAAACTGAAGAGGCTCAACAAATAGATGTTTCTGAGCACAGTGATCTTCTACTTGCAAGTATATCAGAACATGTGGTTCTGCCTTCTGTTTCCTTGGAGGAAGAGGACAAAAAGATCAGCTTTGACAAGGATCCAGTTACTAGCTCGATTCCACTGGAGGAAACTAATGGCTCTGTAGCTGAAATGGGTGATCAAATGGATGCATCACAGGCTTGTCTGATTGTTCCAGAAAATACTGTGTCAGAAAACATGGATTTGCCTTCATCTTCTTTAAGAACAGAGAAAGAGGAAGCTGAGGGTTTGACTGAGAAGGGTCCAGTTAGCAGCCTGGAAGAATCGTTTTGTCCTGAAGCTGAGATGTGTGGTGGAGATGGTGCATCTCAGGTTTGTGGGATTTTGCAAGATACTTATATAAATCAAAACCAAAAATCCTTGAAAAATTTTCACTACTTCAAACCTTGATCTTGAAAGCCAGTAGGGCTGTCTAAATTACTGGATTAAAGTTATTCTATGGAATCCAACTCAGACCACAAAAAGCATTAACATTTATCAGAGTGGAGGACTAGGCCGTTTTAGAGAGTGAAAATCATGCTTACAGCAATTTTATCATGTATTGCTTCCAGTTTTTATGCATTTGGTAATGTTTTTCCTTTTTGAGAAACAATCAACACCCTATTTCTGTTTTGTACGAACTGTCTCTGAAATTTTACCAGTGAATGTATCGAGCTACAAATATTCATTTATGATAAAATGCCTTACAGTATTCTAGCTTAAAAAATGACATTTCTTACGTGATTTTTTTAATGATTTTTCTCTGTGATAATCTTGGTATTTATTGTTGTTAGTTACTACATCCATCCACGACTACAGTCACAACTTGAGTCACAACTTGAGCCGAGGCTCAGGTTCCTTTTTGTTTCTCACTGATTTGTGCTGACTAATATGTACTTGTCAGGTTTCTGGGACTTTTCCACAAGAAAATTTACCAGAAAACATTGATCTGCCTTCATCCTCCATGGCGGAGGAGAAAAAGGTTGAGGACTCCAATATGTGTTCAGTTGGTAGCTCAGCAGCGCTGGAGGAGAAAAAGGTTGACGACTCCAATATGTGTTCGCTTAATAGTTCAGCATCCCTGGAGGAATCAAAAGGAGACAAAGCCGAAATGGATGATCAAATTATGGTTTCTCAGGTTTGTGGCATTGTGCCAGGAAAAGCTTCAGAAAACATGAATCTGCCTCATAGTCCCTCTGCAACAGAAGTTGGAAATATTGGGTGCTTATCTGAGAAGGGTCCAGTTGGCAGCTTAGTAGCAGGGGACGAATCAAATGATCGGATGAATGTATCTCAGGTTCCTGGGATTGTGCATGGAGAAAATATATCTGAAGACAATAATCTGGCTTCATTTTCCGAAGTGACTGAGGAAGAAAAGGTTCAGGACTCCTCTGATATGGCTCCAGTTGCCAGCTCAGTGGCAGAGGAAACAAACGGATCTGAAGCTCAGGTTTGTGAGATTGTGCACGGGGAAGACATGTCAGAAGACATTCATCTGCCTTCATCTTCCATGGTGCCTGAGAAAGAAAATGTTGAGAACTCAGAAACAGCTCCATTTTCCCGCTCAGTGGGAGTGGACGAATCAAAAGTGTCTGAAGCTGTGGTCTGTGGGCTTGTGCCAGAAAATGTTTCAAGAAATTTGGATCTGCCTCAAAGTATCTCAGCAGCAGAGGGTGAACATACTGAGGGCTTATCTGAGAAGGGTCCAATTGGCAGCATTGTAGCAACTGAGGAAAAAAATGACTCTAAACCTGACATGGTTGATGAAATGGATGCTTTGCCGGTTGATAAAACTGTGCCCGAAAATGTTCCAACAATTTTGGATCTGCCTCAAAGTGTCGCAGTAGCAGAGTGTGAATATAACGAGGGCTTGTCTGAGAAGGGTCCAATTTGCAGCTTAGTTGCAACTGAGGAAACAAATGATTCTAAACCGGACACAGTTGATGAAATGGATGCTTTGCCAGTAGATAAAACAGTGCCAGAAAATGTTCCAAAAAATTTGGATCTGCCTCAGAGTATTGCAGCAGCAGAGGGTGAAAATAATGAGGGCTTGTCTGAGAAGGATCCAATTGGAAGCTTAGTAGTAACTGACACGGTCAATGAAAAGGATGCTTCGCCGGTTCATAAAATTGTACCAGAAAATGTTTCAGCGAGCATGGACTTGCCTATGTCTTCATCAGTTGCAGAAAGTGAAAAAGTTGAGGACTCATCCGAGAAGGCTCCGGCCGATAGCTTAGAAGAAGTGGATCTTGGCTCCAGCCGATAGCTCGGAAGAAGTGGATCTCAACTCATTCGAGAAGGCTCCGGTCGATAGCTCAGAAGAAGTGGATAAGTCAAAATTTTCCGAAGCTGATGGACTATAAATGTAGAATTTCCGTGTACAGTTGCTGTCATTTCCTGCTGAAATCAATTGATTCTGCTCAATTAGACGATATGTAGTTAAGAATTTTATTGCCCTATATCTAAGTTAAGTTATCACCTGCTTTCCAGTTATATGTAGGTCGAGCATTGTTATATATCAAGCAATCTAGCCAAACTCTTCAGGGCATTTACATGTTTTCGCTGTATGTAAAAATTCTCTTTTGGCAGATGCGAGGAACTAGATTGGCCTTTGGAGTTGGTCCAATTCATTTCTGAATGATGTTTGCATGCCCATCCCATGTGAACTTGTGCTAATTAGGTTGTCGAAGTATACCTTTCAAAAGCTAAAAATCCTTTATTAATTCCACAATAAGAGGAAGAATTCGATCCATCTATCTATTATATCCTCCGTATCATTATCGTTATCATCTTTATGAGATTCAATTCCTATGTGATCCATATTTTAGATGACGGTAACCCAAAAAAGAACCCGATTAAGAAATGCAAACTGTAAAAATTTGTTGTAAATACAAGAGATTTAAGCATGATTAAATTTTCTCACTCAATATTTACTTCTCTAGCCATGATGTTTTAATCAGTAACTATTGAGTTTCATGCTCAAATTGGAATAACTTTAAGATCTCTTAAAGTTGGAATAAATTATTATAGGATTCATTTTATTTTTCTATTTTTTTGAGCCTCTAATATTTAGGTAAGAACAACCTTAATTCTCATACAACCCGAACTTGCTTCACTTTTATTAAGTTAAAGAAAAATGTTACAACTACAAACAGATTTTACAAACTAATGTGTTTTGATGTGGTATGTTAGATCCATTTTATTATAAAAATAATTTTATAATAAAGTAGATATGTTAGTGAATGAGATTATTTTTTGTGAGATCTCTTGTCTCTATAACACTTCTCAACATAAAATTATTTGTCTGACAATGTTAATTATTAACTCAAAAGAATACAAACTATTTCCTTTGCCTCTGTAACCCGTAGTCCTGTCCAACAATAACCAAAACCTCCACTATAAACCTTTGACTGGCTGGAAGGGAGGAACACCTCCTCCCATTCCTCCACTATAAGCCATAGTCGCTTTTTTCAGTTTTGTTTCATTAGTTTGTTTTTTTTTACTTCTTTTATTCTACTAGATCGGGAATGTTTGATTTATCACTTTTCGGCCTTCAAATTGCCACACGCAACCCATTATTGTGCTTGCTAGAGGTTGATCTTCAAAACCCTAATGGAGGAATTGCCAAACTGTTGCATGCAAATCATGTGACCTTCACGCGTTACCCAAGTCATGCGATTTTTTTTTACCCTCCAACGCATTTTTTAGCCCCCGACCACCGCACACGTGATACAATTGGATTCCTTACATCCATCAGATCCTTCGGATCTTGGTCCTTCTTCCCCGCCTCTACCAATGCATGTAGCTTGGACATCTACTCTACCGCATGTCTTTTCGATACGCTACTAGCAACTTGAGCTATCTGATTCTAGTTACTATGCTATATTTTAACCTTTTCTAACCAAGAATCTAGGAAAAAAGAAAGTGAAAATCTTTATTAATGACTACAGAAGAGACATTTGCAAATTGCAATGCCTCTCTCATGGATATAGATCACATAGTGATGCTACGGTTCAGTTGGGTGTAAAGACAGTTTTGACACTCAAACCAATAAAAATGTGCTTGCATATATGGGATCCCTCTCTTGTCCTTTCCAATCTCTCTCCCTCTCCATCTCCATCAAATTACTGTTGCTTGCTCTGCTTCTTCCTTGCAGTTAAGTTCAAACCCCTAAATTCCACCATTTGAAAGAACCCTCGAGCTTAATGCGAATAATTTACACCAACAAATGAAAAGAGGGTTTTCATGATGCGTAACTTCTTGAGCTTAGGAGGTGAGAAAAAAAAAAGAAAAACAGAGGAATATAAAATAATACTGGTTCTTAAGTTTATCAATTTGTTTCAATTTGGCTTGCCAATAACTCAAGAATCAATTCCCAAAATCTGAAAAAAATAGTCATGCAGGTTCCATGGCCACAAACCAAACCAAACCAGAAGACAATGTTTTGGGGCTTTCACGCCCATCCGAAACAGACCAAGAAGACCATACGGAAAACCAAAGAATCTAAAATTGAAATCACACAAAGAAATCCCAAACAAATTGAAGAAAATCGCACAAAAAATAAAAACCAGACAAATTGAACGAAATTGCTCAAAGAGTCCCCAAATAGAAATTTTTTTACTTTACAAACAAGTTCATCGACGTCGAGTGCTGCTAAAACCAGTGTAGATGGAGGCTCAAGAGCGAAAATTTTTCCATTACAAGTTTTCGAAGATTTCCAGATTTGAGATTTTCTTTTTTTTCCAAACACCATGGGAGGGAGAGGAATCGAGGCATGAAACAAATGATCAGATGGATGCGCTTTCAAATATATATTTTTTTTTCATGGAGTACCTACGTGGCACTACATCATTGGACTGGTGTAAAACTAGATTTTGCACCCATCTGGATGCAAGGTTTTCTCATAGATCACAACCACATTAAACAAATTCAACCGTTCGATTTTATAACTACTAGTGTAGCGGTCCCTTAGTTTGGCTAAAGAACAAGGGCCCAGATCCAATTTGTTGGTGGCAGTGTATACTTATTTTAACTTTTTATTGTATGCACTATAATTTATATAATTTCTTGTTAGGTTCCTGCTCTCACCTCTTGTATTCTCTCTTTAACTTTAAATTAACACAAGGTTGTTGAAAAAAAAAAAAAAAAAATGGACAATTGATTCGTTTTATATGATTTGAATCCGATTTGAAAAGAATGAAATCCAAAACTGCAATACGGATATGATCCAAAAGCCCAAAGTTCAAATGCCAACTTAACACGCAAACTAAAACGGAAGGTCCGATAACCACTTCCCACCAAACCCCACTCAAAACTCATACAGACATGCATTCACTCACCAAACCAAGCCAAACCAAACCGAACGAACGAACGAACGAAGAGTGTTGTGCATTTTGCGCGAGTCAAACTCGAGAAAATCAATGGAGTCTAGCAACGTTCTGGTACCACTTACTGTAACTCCTCCTCCTCCTGCTCCTCCTTCATTTGTTCACTCCGTATCTCCTTTTCCTTTCCCGTTTGGCTGCCAAGAAAACGCGCCGGAAAAAAATAAATTCGACCTATTGTATTCTTTCTTGTTTGGTTTATTAAAATCTGAACGAAAAGGGATAATTTGGAACCGTCCTACGGAGTTCTTACTTGTTACGAGTTTCCAATTTTTTCACTTGCTTTCTCCGCAATCGAACAAAGAGCTGAATTTTTTAATTCTGGTTGATTACGATTAATTAATTGGTTGGATAGTCTTTCCCCTGTTTGTTACTTCTTTTTACATTTAAGAGAATATTTTTGCTTTCCCTCGATCCCCAGCCACCAAATGATCTTCAACGTGCTTATAAAAACGATTTGATAGTAATGTCTGAATTTTCATCAATTTCATTTGGTCGTTTATATTTCATTTAATTTCAGCTTGCTTCTTCTGCCCTGCAAATGGGAAGTGGAGGGAGGAATAATCCAACGCTAGTCTGTGCTCCTATAATGGCGGAATCGGTGGATAAGATGGTGATTAATATGAATAAGGCGAAACAAGGTGGTGCTGACCTTGTAGAGATCCGATTGGATAGTTTGAAGAGCTTCAATCCTTCTGATGATCTCAAAACTATTATTAAAGCGTCTCCGTTGCCCACTCTATTCACTTACAGGTTTATGACTGGGAGTTCTTCTAAGATTGATCTCTTTATGCATTATTTTTGCATGTCAAAATCCATAATATATAAACTTAGTCTAGATAGTCTGAGATATGCAATTTTTGTTTAAAAATATCGGTTTCATTTTGTTGGAATGAGTGTGCATGATCCACAGACAATATAATTTGATCTTGTTATGTAACCTTAACAGTCTCCGGCATAGACCTATCTGATTTTATGTATTTTTCTAGACCAAAATGGGAAGGTGGTCAGTATGATGGTGATGAAAAGAAGCGATTGGATGCCCTTCGATTAGCCATGGAGTTTGGAGCTGATTACATTGATGTTGAGCTCCAGGTTGCTTCCCCATTGAAATGCAAATCAAAACAATTCAAATGGTGGTGTGATTATTTTAGGAAGGAGTTAGCGTATGTGATTTAAGCTGATCTTTATTCTGGTTAAAATAGAATTCAAAGGTTTTATGCTGCGTCTGGAAAACTTAGGAGGTTTGAAGGCTTGAGATGGTTTGCATAGAACCCAAGCATGATACTTCTTGAAGATTTCTTTGAACTTTTTACCCTCATTTTAATGTTTATGAGTTTGTCGATTCCAAAGTAATCTGTCTGCATTCCACTCTGATCAAAATTTCTATGATGAGCTTCATTACATTATGTACTGGAAACTTCATTGCACTTCTGTCATATTTGACTGTTCTAGCACACTGGTCTGTTTCTTAAGTTCTTATTTTTTATTTGTTTTTCTTTAAATACAGAATGTACTTTTTATAATAGATTTAGCTCCCTTCGTTTGATGGATTGCCCAGTGACAAAAAGAAAAACCGTGCAAGGTTAGGGAGTTCTAAATGAGGGTGACATGTTAACTTTTGATCTTGAACTAAAAGTTTGAATGGTTTAACTGATAGGGAAAAGCTCCCAGTTGGATGGGTGATACCGTGATAACACAATTTTAACACCACCCAATAAAATCTTGCCATCTAGGACGTGTACCAAATTTTTATTTACTCTCACTTGCACTAGATTTCCTCATTATTTTTCTCTTCCTCCTCTCTTTCTCCCTCCCCAGGCCCCCATCCAGTCTCTGCAATCCTCCCCCCTCTTCTCTCTCTCTCTCTCTCTTTCTCTCTCTCTCTAATACTCTCTCTCTCTCTCTAATCCTCATGAAATTGCAGCGTGCGCGGAAGAAGCTACCAAATCTCTTGTTTTGTGGCCAAAATACATTTTAGAAGTTGATCATAAATATGCATGGAAAAATGACTTCTAAAATCGATGAAGACAAAGGAGACAAAATTAAATTTGGGAAAAACTGGATGGGAAAAAAATTAAAATATATAGAGATACAGAGAACTGGTTAGAGCTTAAGGGACAATTCGAGCTTCTGTAACTCATCTTGTTTAGCCGTCCAATGGCTGTTAAGTGAAGAAATACCAACACTCTTCTTGTTCTTGCTGGATTCCCTCCTATGGGATTTCGGTGAGTCATGTTTTTGGCATGATTGAGCCTCTCAAATAGAGATTATGCCTGTGAGGAGAGCCTATTTTAGAGAGAGAAAGCGTATTTGAGAGAGAGAGAGAGAGAGAGAGAGAGAAGAGGGGCGAGTTCCAGTGACACGGGGTGGGGAGGGAGAAAGACGGAAGACAATGAGGAATTTAGTGCATGTGGGTGTTGATATAAATTTACTGCAGGGTTTAAGTGGAAAGATTTTATTGGATAGGATTAAAATTGGGTTCTCAACCGACTGGTTGGGAGGTTTTCCCTAACTGATATCATCTTGCTTTTGAACTCCTACTAGTATATTTTTTGTGAGAAACTTATGTTGAGTACTGGATGTTATGTTATGAACTCAAAGTAGGGAACCAAACTATCAATAAACTTGTCGGATAATTTCTCATGATGCTCCGTTGGAAAGAGGCTACCTATGACCAGGGCTGTATGAGATATTTAATATTAGAGTTCCTCTATCCCATTTTCATTTTGGGATTTCTACTAGGATTATAAAATTTAAATAATCTTCACTTCCGTTATTTCTTTTTGAAGGTGGCCTGTGAGTTCAATGATTCCATTTATGGAAGGAAGCCTGAAAATTTCAAAGTCATTGTTTCTTCTCACAATTATCAAGACACTCCATCTGTGGAGGATATTGTCAACCTTGTGGCAAGAATACAAGCAACGGGTGCTGATATAGTGAAGATTGCAACAACGGCATTGGAGATTGCTGATGTGGCACGAATTTTCCAAATAACTGTACATTCTCAAGTAAGCAGCTTTTATATTATGGCAGTACTTTTAAACAATAACCTTAGTTCATAATTTTTTTCCATTTTCATTTGGATTCTTCTTGCTCGCTATAAGAGGTCCCACTATCTGTCCTTAACTAAAAAACTAATATGTTTCCTGTACAAAACCCTTTTTAGATTTCAGCCACCTGGTTTTGTTTATTTCTTGTGTCTACACATGTTCGTAAACTAACAGGGCAATCTATGGTCTAAGGCAAGCTCCCCATACATATTTCCATTGTTTTAGTTCCGCTATTCTTGGGTTTCTTATTCAGAAGCTGGTCCAAACACAAGGGATGTATGATTCCCAAACTGTAACAAAAAGGATTGTGATCCATGCATCCCTGATCTCTGCCTAACCAGGGCTAGGCTAGTTTCAGTCTAAGCCTACGACAAGTTTACAATAAATGACTCATTGGCTCTTATTATGATTGACCTGGTTATTAGGGGAATCTCTATTCATATTATAAGGCTTGTTCCATCCTACTCCGGAAGTAATTCATTTGTCAGTATGACTAGTTTAATTGAAGCTAATTATCCCCTTTTGACCTTTTTCTCTCTTTCTATTGAACTGATCATATGCTACTAGTTTTGACTGGAAATGGCCAAACTTCTTAACATGATCTGTTCCTAGATTCTTCCCATATTTAAAGCTCTTTTGATTTATTTAATTATGGAATTTTCAGGTTCCAATGATAGGAATTGTTATGGGTGAGAGAGGTTTTATGTCGCGGATACTGTGCCCAAAATTTGGTGGGTTTCTCACATTTGGTACAATTGAGTCGGGAATAGTTTCTGCCCCTGGTCAACCAACAATGGAGGATCTTTTACATCTATACAACCTCAGATGGATAAGGCCGGATACAAAAGTGTTTGGCATAATTGGGAAGCCTGTTCACCACAGCAAATCACCTATTTTATACAATGAAGCATTCAAGTCAGTTTGTTTCAATGGAGTTTATATTCCTCTCTTGGTGGATGACATTGCAAATTTTCTCCAAACTTACTCATCCACAGATTTTGCCGGATTTAGGTTCATTCCTCTTTAAGTAGTCTTTGAGTTGGTCTTCAGCATCTTATTGCATTTTTAGTATGATGTGTTATTTGTCTACATTCCTCAAGGTCACAATTTCTTGAGTTTCAGTGACCACGAGTTTTGGGAGGGCTGGTTTGCATTTTAGAGTGACAGGGATTTTGTATGATTGTTGTGGTTAAAAGTTTCCCCAATTTTTATTTGTATATACTGGAAAATCGGTACATGAATCTGCCTGAAATACTTAGAATAAATTGTGATTCTATACTTGAAGCATGAGATAATGTAGCTTCTTTCTAAACACAGTTGTACAATTCCTCACAAGGAGGCCGCTCTAAAGTGCTGTGATGAGGTCGATCCAGTTGCAAAGGTATTAAAATATTCATGCTGCAGGGCTTGTCCAACTTCCAAGCCTACAATCTCTGGCAGCACTGAATTTGATAGAGTATTTGTGGATGCCTTAGCTTTATCTGTTGTTTTCTTTTTTCTTTAAGGAATGTTACATGCATTGTTCACATCTTAAGTACATTTGACAGTCAATAGGAGCTGTGAATTGCATTATAAGGAGACCCACCGATGGGAAGTTGGTTGGTTACAATACTGATTATGTTGGTGCAATTTCTGCTATTGAAGATGGACTGCGAGGTACTATTGTGTTTTTGTGCAAACGAATGTGTATATTCACAGTCACATAAGCTCCTCTTCTGTCCCTTTCCCTGGTTTAACTTTAAGGTGCTCTGGATGCTGTGCTTTTCATTTTAGGTTCTCATAATAGTAGCAATACTGCTTATTCACCCTTAGCTGGTAAGCTGTTTGTGGTCATTGGTGCTGGAGGTGCTGGCAAGGCGCTTGCTTATGGTGCAAAAGAAAAGGGAGCCAGGGTTGTGATAGTCAATCGCACTTATGGTAAGGTCCAGCTTTAGATTGGTTTTTTAAGTGCTCAGTGTCATATTCATGGCTTTATATTAACCTTGTTATCTGATCCTATAATTAGTGTCATGAACACTTTCACATCTCTGTTTCTTTTCCATCCAAAAACCTTTTGGTGGAAAATCTGTCCTACTGGCTCCTTCATGCTCTCTATAATGGCTTGTGACTGTGTCTGGCATTCATTACAAATATGATTTTCTAAAGCATGGTCTTTTATATGTTTTCACCATGGTTTGCCTTTAAACATTACTGAGGAATTTAACTGCAATGTTTTTCCCTCTTGATAATACAACAAAAGAAGTGTGAAGATGACATTGTGAAGGAAAGGTTACTATAATGGTTGGAACTTTTCTTGTAGTTGTAGCAGGAAAAATGAAAAAAAGGAAATGCATACTTTTCATCTTTTCCAACTTAAAAAAGGGTAGCGCTCCTTCATGGTTGTGGAGAAAGAAAACTCTGTTGGTAGTATTGTGATTTGTGTTATAATACCTCAGATTGTATATAGGAAAATGGCGAATAGGATCCCACATTGCTTAGGAGGTAGAAGTTCAAGCCCTTTATTATAATTTCAAGGGGCTCTAATTATAACCTTGAATAGCCCTTTTGGAGAATGGGCCCATATGTGATTTTTGCTTTCCTCAGGGGCTGTTACTAATGGTATATCAAAGCCAAACCTAACCGGAAATGCGGGATTTGAGCTGTGCCACTGCCACTAATATGATGTTATGGCCGAACAGAGATCTAACTGGGAAAATTGTAAAACCCCAGATTGGATATAAAAAGGTGGTGAATGGGATCTTATATTGCTTGGAGGGAGAAAAGAAAGATTCTTATGAGCCCCAATTGTAACCTTGACTAGTCCTTTTAGGGTATAAGCCCATATGTGGCTCGTACTTTCCTTAGGTTGTTACATGTTTTACCTTTGATTATATCTTTTTCCAGTCTTAAAGCTGTACCTAAGCAATCTTTTTCATTCATGACATTTGATCTTCATCTTTTCTCATTTATCCCGATAGTTGTTACTGCAGGATGCATCCCCACCCCGCCCCCTTTTTCTTTCAGCCCATGGGGCCCTTTATTGTTCTTACAAACAATTCCATCCCATTCTTAGTATAGATGTTATTTCTCAGTTCTTTTCTTTCAATATTTTATTGTGATTCTTGATGTTGTGTGGTGAGTTAATTTTTTCCCACCGCGATAGGTTTCCTTCTACCTCATAATCTCAAGTACCATTGATAGGGCATTTTCAGAATATATCTGTTTAAGATTTCATTGCATTGAATTTCAATTAAGAGCATTTCAGTATTTGCTAGTTTCTTGTAATTGACTATTGTTTAGGTCTGAAGTTTCCGCCATCTACCAGAAATTGTTTTTTGATAAGTCACCATCAACCAGAAATGCTTTATTGCAGTACAATAATTTTTCATTAACTTGTTTTTGTGCTTTAAAATGTTCCTTCCGTTCTATGGCCCTGGCATCCTAAATGCATGCTAAACAGCAAGTATGCCTGCATGCCATTATACTTATGTGCTTCTGATTGATAACATGTTAGCAACATGACCCTTTTCTCCAGAATAACATTGCTGAGGTGTGTAATGATATCAATGGTGATTTCTGATTTATCCATTTATTTGACTTCAAGATCGAGCCAGAGAACTTGCCAATACCATTGGAGGAGATGCTTTAGCTCTTGCTGATCTAGATAATTTCCACCCGGAGGATGGTATGATTCTTGCAAACTCAACATCCATTGGAATGCAACCAAAAGTTGATGAAACGCCCATTCCTAAGGTCTGCCTCTCTGCCATGCTGTTTCTGTTAGGCATGATCTTCCATTCCTTGAATAAGATTTTTTATAACCCTATCAAAAGAATTAAGAATATTTACTGTTTCATTAGAAGAATGCACTTTTGGTTATATTGTAACATGTCCTGGACCTTTCCCCTGAAGAACTGCATCTGTTTGGTCATGAGGAGATGAAGACCATAAAAGCCAAAGGGATGGGTACCTGACCCTTCAGGAGTTTTGTGCACAAGATCGTATTCATCAGTCAAACTCTGTTTGGGTCACTTTGGTTTTGCAACCAGCATCTGACTGGGGCCACATGTTTCAATTTGAATGTAGAACTGAAATATGGTGTGACCGTGTGGAGAAACCAAAATAATAACTTTTGATGCTTGTTGGTTTTGGGTTATTTTGAATATTTACAAAAAAGAAAGGGAAAAAAGATAACGATGAATGCTTGAATTACTTTATAGCATTTTTTTACAAGTAAATTGCTTTATACATATTAGATGATAACATTCTTGTTTTTGGAAGAAGGGATGCGTTGCCAGCAATATTGTTCAATTATATATACATTTCCTACTATAATAATTTAAAGAAAAAAAAATCCACCAACAAGAGGTTAAACTTTGGGTCTGGATTCAGGTGGGGTTGTTTTTTCAAATCTTGGGAACTAGTTAGTGGGGAAAAGAAAAGAAGAAAGCCCTAATTTAATGGCAGCCACTTAGGGGTAGAGAAAGCTGCCTGAAACGATCTGAAATGTCCTCATGAACAAACCAAATTGGATCAAGGGAACTTGAGTTGATTTATTCTGTGGGATACACCAGACCAAGTTGCACAATACTATATCATTTTGTATCTGAGAAGTTCATTAGCACTTTGCAGAAAGATTCCAAGCTTTGTATGCTATAAATTTGTAATTGCATTCAGAAGCTAGAGAATAATTGGCTGTGTCTTTGCAGCATGCTCTGAGATCATACTCATTGGTTTTTGATGCTGTTTACACCCCCAAAATGACTAGACTTTTGAGGGAAGCAGAAGAATCTGGAGCCAAAATAGTTACAGGGTTGGAGATGTTCATAGGACAGGCATATGAGCAGTTTGAGAGGTTCACTGGGTTGCCCGGTAAGTTGGTTGTAAATATTCAGCCTGAATTTTCCATCCGTCTCTACTTTATGGGCTATTAGTTGATTTTTGCTTTTTTGGCATCTTGTTTAATTGTTCACTTGCAGCACCAAAGGAGCTATTTAGAAAAGTTATGGCCAATTACTAGAGGTTTGTGTGTCTACTTCTTACGTGGCTGATTCTATTTTCATATGTTGCTCATTTTTAACATTTTTTTCTTGGATTCTTTGCTTCATGTTGGCCTGTTAAATGTTTCAAGGATATTCATGCAAGCGGCTTGCTTTCTCCTTTAACTTGGTGGACAAGGATATTCTGCATTGCTTTGTTGCATGCCAATTAATGGGTAGGTGTGCCTTCAAGCATCATAAAAATGTGTGCTATGACCTTCATTAAGAAGAATTGATGTTGTACATTTATTCTATATAATTATAATTCCAATATAAAAGTGGCATATTATTGGTCTGTTCAGACATGTACTGCTCGCGAGTAATCGACATTGGTTTATTGTGCATTGTGATCTTCCTACACTTCTTGTCCATTTGCTTTCAGTAAAATCTCTCTGACAGGCTAATGCATTAGCACTAAGCTCATTGTGCCACTCTTGCTCCCCAAGTCAAATGGAGCACGCTCATACACATTATCTATTGCTGGAAACTAGATATCGGGGAAGTCGATGTGGGAGCATATAAGCTCTGTTAGGATAGACATGGGAATTCCATTGGGAAAGTGTTTTTTTCCCCCAATAACAATTGGGAATACTTAACCTCGGTCTCATGACTGAGCTAATTTGAGCCTGCAAATGCGGTTTTTCCTCGAAATTTTTACTTTTATCGGCAGCTTCTCTCTGGTAGATGCCTTGTGTGCTTTGGTTTTACGATGTTTCTGGTTGTCCTCTAAGCCATCCGGCTGTCCAGCATGGTGTTTACATTCGTTTTTTGGAAGTCATTAGGTTTGACAAAAAATATTGATGACAAGGAGACATGGCATAACCTTTCCTGAGGAATCTCAAGGTGTTTTCGCAAATGAACTCTTTTCTCCTCTAAGGAGTTCTGGTTATCAAAGATTCAATGAAGAATGACCCTTTTTTGGGAATTGCCCATAAGCTGTAGTCGGTCAGTCTTAGTCCTAGGCCTGTTTATCCGGGTTAGATTTTGAAATTTTCTTTATTTATGAGAGTGCCCAACTAGCAATTAGAATTTTTCTTTATTTATGAAAGCGCGAAGCTAGCAATCTCAAAAGTCATATTTAACTGTTAACTCAGAAAGACACATTTTGCTTTGTTTTTACTCATTTTTAGGTTTTTTTTTTTTTTTTTTTTTGAGGTTTGGCTCAGGAGAAATGAGGGGATAGATTTGAGCTCTCACCAAAAAATAAAAAATAAAAAACTGTTAAAACGCAAATGCCTCTGGTGGTGTGGAACTTCCTCGTCTCCCATAGCAATTTGCTTTCCTGAACCTGATGCGATCATGCTTTCCCAATCATTATAGATAGCTAGTTGAAACTTTGATTTCAAGAAATAATCGAGTCCTCATTTTTCAAGCCGAATTAATCAGAAAAGTTGAACGGACTAGAGTGGGATTGCTCCATTCTTACCCTAAGACTATAATAGCAAGCAAGATCTGAGTGATTCAGCGAAATCGCCCATGAAAGCTCCTATCATCAACGTATAAAACAAACATGTACATAAACTCTATTACAAATGGGCATTTGGTCTAGTGGTATGATTCTCGCTTAGGGTGCGAGAGGTCCCGAGTTCAATTCTCGGAATGCCCCATACTCTTGTCTTTTTCTTGCAATTTTTTTTAGCCTCATCTTAATCTCTCTCTTCAAAGGTTTTATATAAAACTAATAGCTAATAATTTTATTCTTCAAGGTTTTTCAAATGGATTAAAAAAAAAGTGTTTATCAAATAAATAAAAAGTCATAGTTAGGCTTAAAAAAAAAAATTAAGAACAGAGGATCGATCAAATATCTTGTTTCTATGTTTTTCAAAGAAATCAGTAAAATTTTAAAAAAATAAAAAAGAGAAAGGGGCATTCCGAGAATCGAACTCGGGACCTCTCGCACCCAAAGCGAGAATCATACCACTAGACCAAATGCCCTCTTTGCTGTTGTTGTTCCATATATATATATATATATATATTATAAAAACTAATAAAATTTAGGCAATTTCCTCGGAGATTCAGCAATCAGGCTCAGCACGGTGAGTCAATTTTCCCTCCAAAATACTCCCCTTGCTTTCCTTCCACTTCTAAACCCTAGCAACTCTCTCTCTCCCTCGAGTATGTTTTCCCATTCGATTTTCACTCTCCTTTTTTCCTTTGATCTCCCTTGTTCTCGATGATCTTCAGTAACTCCCGAACTCTGTGTTTTCAACTCTAATTTATTATTATCGGCATTATGGCGTACTATGGAAAAAGTACAAACAAGGTTCGTTTCTTTGTTTGGGTTTTAACAACATTTGACTTTTTCCAGGTGAGTTGAATGATTCAGAAATGGTTTCGCTTGGGAAGAATGATGGTGAAATTAAACCAATCAATACGGAGCCAAATGTCAATACTCCCGATATCCAGACCCAGGTCCTTGACAGCCAATTTTCACCTCCTTCATTTTCTGGTACTAGTTTTTTATCTTTATTTCTGTTACTTGTGTTAGGGAGATTTTCATAAAGAGTTAAAATAGAATTTTTATCAAATTATGAAAGAACAATCTAGGAAAGCAATTGGCTTGTCAGACTAGAGCTGTTATTATGAAAACTTTCGAGCCGGTTATGATTACTCAGAAAAATAATACCAAGGTGACGCGGCAATGGTTTCTAATTTTTATTGATGATTGTTTTTCCAAGTTACCTACATACGGTGTTCCTTTAGTATTTTTCTTTCTCATAATGATTCAATGCCTATAGTTTTCATGTCTATAATATGATATGATTGCTGTTGAGGTATCATATCCTGTCCTGGTCTTTTTTTCTCGATTCCAGTGTTTATAAATATGAAAACTTCATTATTTGCAATTAGAAAGGAAAACATTGTTATCGATAACCTTCTTATATGGAAAAGTAGATGAAAAGTTCGAAGCTCAGGATGCTGATGAGTTAAAATATCTCCCAAGCACCTTGCCTTTTGATGATAATGTTCCCATTGAAGATGCATTCGAAACCCAAGAAGTGAATCTAGCGGGGGAAACCCAAGTATTGAATATTGGTGGAGAAACCCAAGTGTTGGATGATCCAGATTGTATTGAAGATATGGGCACCCAGATATTAGATGATTTCGATACTCAAGTTGCCAGTGATATTGAAGGTGAAGGAACAGAAGAAACTGAAGTGTTTGGTGATGATATCGAGCAATCCGATGATGAATCAGTAAGAAGTGGCAATGGTCAGTCAGTGGACAGCAAAAAGTTTTTCACTTCTCTTCACGATAATAGTAATAAGGGATTTGTGGAGCGACTTGATCCTTTACCATATAAAGAGCATGGTACAGGTGAGTCTTCACTAGAAAATTTGACAAGTACAGGCAAGCGTTTGACTGTTTCTAAGTCAATTTTTGGAATACATTCTTTTGATAATTTTCCTGAAGAGTCACTTTTGGTATTATTATTTTTTTTATTAAGTATTTTTGGTATGATTATAGGATTATATGATATTCATCAAATAAAGTTTTGGTATGATCATTGATTAGATGTCTTGCCTCTGTGTTTGTGTTTGCATCAACATATTAATGTGCAAAAGCACTGCAGTTCAAGTAAAACTTTCCTTTGCCTCTTCCAAATTGTGTGATGTAGTAATTACTGGACTTCAAAATTAATATTTGTCTTTTGTTGTGACATATAATAAACATTTGTGTTTCATTGTGTATCAGAAACCCATCTTCCAACTGCAACACATGTGGTTGAAGGCAGCCACAAACCAAAAGCTGGTACGTATTTTTTTCTGCAAACTGCACTGCATACTAGAAAACTTTCATATTTATTCAAGACTCCTAGAAAGAGCACTTTTTGCTACTTTAAATAAACGGCTGGCAAAATTGATTGTTTCAGGTGATGTCATCACATCCAAATGGATTGCCAGTATTTGGGGTTCCTTAATCATTTTGTCAATTTTCATCATGTGCTTCTTACTGCTTTCAATCTCAGAATTTGATGCCTTAAGATTATCAAATTTTTGAAGAAATTTTGTTTCAAGTCTCGCTAATCATTTTGTCATCATCTTCTCTATTTTTTGGATAAGTGGAATATCATGATCATCTTTTATGTATGTTAATTTCCTTTTTTGCTTCACAAGTAATCAAGTTATGCATTTCTACAAAATAAGTTGGCATTATGCCATCAATAGTAATAATTATACTTCTGAGTTTTATTTTTTTGGGTTGCCGGATTAGTTTACCGTTGTTTGCTTGTCATGTTTTATGTACTGCCAGTCTTCATGTTACTTTTTTACTTTTATTTACTATTGTTGTCCTTCCCTATTTCTCTCAGGACCTCTAAGGTTGGGATTTACTTCAGTTCGTGTAGCGTCATTACGGGCATCTGCTCTGGAAATTCACAAGGCTTCAGAGGGAATCAACAAGGGATCCTTTTATGTCACGAGTAAGAGTCGGTCTTGGGAGGTTGGGGAAGAAGTAGCTCAGGAGCATAGTGTTGGACAATGCTACAGAAAAATAAAGGGATTAAATGATGAAAAGATGTGTAGGGTTGGTAGTAGAACCGCTAGAAAACTTTTCACTGAGGATTCACATGATGATTACAGAGGACTTCCTCATAACAGCAATGATGTTGAACGAGAAGGGTTACCTCAGTTACCTTCTTGTGATGTTGGATTGGCTGGATCAAGTTATGTGGACTCTCAAGAACCTGCAGAGCTTTCGCAGGCCAATGCACTGGATTTTGTGGACAGGTTCCTGAAAGACAATTTCAGGGACTTTGAACAAGCTGACCATAGAAAGAAAACTAAGGGAAAATCAAATGCCGTCGCAATTCCAAGGGGCCCACAAAGTTTAGCCAAGAAAGTCAATAATAGAAACATGCTTGGAGAAGCAGGGATTTTTGACTGGGATGATACCCATGAGGATGAAGGTGGGGGAGATATCTTCTGCAGAATGAAAGAAAAATTCTTTGATACTGGAGGCCAGGGGAGAAGATCTTTTACCCAACCCTGGAAGCCTAAAGGAAGCGGACTAGACGATTATAGAGGCAATGAAGAACGTTCAGATTTCAATAATAAAAGGATGGGTTTAGCTCATTCGGATTCAAAGTTAATGTCCCTGAGACCAAAAGTGAATAAAAATACAGTGCAAGAAATGAAATTGAAAAAAAATCTTGTTTGTGAGTTGGATGAACGGTCTAATGACAATCCCTGTGGAGAACATACGGATACTAATTTCACCAAGACAGGTGTGCCAGAAATGTTAGATGCAGCTTTTGATACACAAATGGCTGCTGAAGCTATGGAAGCCTTGTTCCATGGTGAGGGCATTGGAGGCATAGCTAACCATGATGCTAATGATGCCCATCAAGGCATTGAGAAAGACGCAAAGGATCCTTGCAGAGGTTCTCTTTTAGGAACAGATAGTGTAATTCATTCAAAGAAAGCCTCTTGTCGTAAGAGGGAAAGCCTTTCTGATATAGGGGTTGCTTCACAAAAGAAATCTAAGAGCATGAGTGCCAAATTAAGTAAAGAATTGTCAATTTCATTGGAGAAACATTTTGATAATGTCAGGAAGCTGAATGGAACTGAACTAGCCAGCACAAAATCGAGGGGAAACTCAATTGTTGAAGAGTTTCATACAGCCAATGGAGTTAGCTTCCCAGGTATATGTACACCTGTTGCTCATCGAACTAGACAGTCATTGAGTGTAAATAAATTGAAAAGGGCTGAGAATGCATTCGGTGACCATAGGGAAGAGATGAACTCTCTGATGGAGGTACATACCCTAGTAGAGAAAAGCAAGAGTAGTACAGCCATCCTGCCTTCTAAAGTGTTGAAGGAAAAATCTTCTGTATCCAAGCACAAAAGGTCAAGGGGTGGTGCTAAAAGTCCTTTTAATTCAAACATGAAGAGGAAAACTCGATCAGGCCATGCCTCTATCTATGGTAGGTCTGGTGATACGGATGGTAAGATTACATCCAAAGATCTAATTGGGGCAAAGGCCGATAAGCGCTTTGACAGAAATACCGATGCAAGTTGCCCTCCATGTACTGGAAAGCCAAATGCTAGGTTGGAAGAATCACCGAGAGAGAAATGCAAACCATCTGCTTCAGCATGTACTACTCCTATACCAGTTCACTGTAAGACATCTGAGAATGCTGCATCGCCTGTTTGTATGGGTGATGAATACTTCAAACTGTCATGCAAGGGGAACCCATCAAGACTGAGCCTTCTGAAAGAAATCCGTAGCTTAAGTGCTGCAGGGCCTGAACCTGCTCCTGTCTCAAAAGATTCAAGGAAGAGGAGAGATATGAGTGCTGTTCGAGTCTTGTACAGCCAGCACTTGGATGAGGATATAATGAAGCAGCAGAAGAAGGTAGTTCGTGATTTCATCAGTCTCTTATTTAGCAACATGCAAACCGATTTAAACTATATATTGTCCGATGTCCTTGTTTCACAGATTCTGGCTCGACTAGGAGTTTCCATTGCATCTTCTATTACGGATGCCACACACTTCATAGCAGATGAATTTGTGCGAACAAGGAATATGTTGGAGGCTATTGCTTCTGGAAAACCAGTAGTGACACATTTATGGCTTGAGAGCTGTGGACAAGCTAGCTGTTTCATTGATGAGAAAAACTACATTTTGAGGGATGCCAAGAAGGAAAAGGAATTTGCCTTTAGCATGCCCGTTTCATTGGCACGTGCATCCCAGCATCCACTTCTGAAGGTATTTTTTTTCCCGTTTATGCTGGTTTAACAAGATGCATTGGCTACTGATTCATCTTTCTCAATTCTTGATTGGTAACATCTCCATAGGGTCGAAGAGTTTTGATTACCCCAAATACAAAGCCTGGTAAAGAAATCATTTCAAATCTGGTTAAAGCTGTTCAGGGCCAGGTATGGAGTTTTGCAGTTTAAATATGAATCATATCTTTGTCTTAGTATAATGTCAGTAATGTGTTGTACTTAGTTTGATCACTTCCATGGTCATGACTGGTAAGATTCTACTAGTTCTTTTGCTGATTGTTAAGATATTGAATAGTTTCATCTTCGAAATGGGGTTCCTGCTCTTTATTTCTTTCCCTTTTCCGGAATTAAATAGCTCTTGCCCGTAGATATAGATCCTGTCTATCTTTTCAATTTTCTCCTATTTAATTTGAGCAGCTAATTGTCATGCTTGCATCAACTTGAAATGGATCCTCATGTACATAAGATATATTTTAATTTCTCAAATCATTGTTTTGTTAATGGTTTCGTGTCAAATGCTCCTCAGGCGGTGGAGAGAACTGGCAGATCTACTCTGAAAGAGGATTACATTCCAGAGGATTTTTTGGTTCTATCTTGTGAAGAAGATTACGCAATCTGTGCACCTTTCCTTGAAAAAGGTATGCACCAAATTCGAATTACTAGTCTCTAAATAAGCCATTTAATGCACAAACTTCACTTAGATCGGACAACATTGCTTTATATCTGCAGGGGCAGCAGTTTACAGTTCAGAGTTGTTATTAAATGGTATAGTGACTCAGAGGTTGGAGTATGAAAGGTTGGTTCTATTTTTGTTATAGCCATTGCCTATATATGATGTATAAAGTAGATTATTCCTGTATAAATGACTGTTTTTATCAAAGGCAAAAAGATGGTTTAGCCACGAACTTGTCTGTGCCTAAAGGTGCATGCCGGGGTTTCTAAATAAAAAAATTCTAGCATCTTCTATCAAGAACCAAAATTCTGCATGTCTTTCTCTACTGGCTGAAGAATGCAAGTAATGTATGGTAAAATCGTATTATTTCATTGATTATGATATTTATGTGACTATTTAATTTTATTTATTTATCCTAACACACTTCATTTCCTGTAAGCAGGCATCGCCTCTTTGCGGATAAGGTTAAAAGAACACGCTCTACGATATGGATCAGAAAGGACGACAATCAGTTTCTTCCTGTTACTAAACACAAATAAGATGATTCATTTTATTCATTTGTTCCTATGATTTTCCTTCTGATCCCACTTGTGCGCTTGGGCGATTGGTAGGTGCCTATTGATCTTTACATCACACAATGATCTATACATAATGTAATCGATTTTGGTAGGTGCTTCCAACTCATGTAATCTATTTATTATACTTTTTTTTTTTAAATCTCATTTGGATTCTTTTAGGGTGTGTTCGTTGTATAAGAATTTCTTATGGAAATTAAGGAATGATATTCGTAGGCAGGTGCTGGATAACTCTGAAATAACAAGACAATCGTGTGTTTGGGTATATCTTGAGTTAAATGGTTTAAACAAAAACAAAAACAAAAAAAATACAAATCGTACAACAGCTAGGAAGCAGCAGAAAAGATGCAGTATGTCTTCCAAGTCTTTTTTGTGATCATACTGAGGTGTTGGGAGAAACCTGAGCTCGCCAAGAAAAGTAGTGAATATACAAGGAGTTGAGACTCATTGCTATCCCAAATCCTAAAACTGAAGCAACCAGGATCGCATAAATGGCCTTCAAATGTAGCTGCAACAAAATTCAGAGGTTTACAGTCATCGAGAAAACATTAACCATTATTAAACATGGCCTACTTATTATTATTTTTTGTACGTATTAGACTGTATTCATTTAAGGGTATATAAAATGACAAACTTTTCAGGTAGTGTTGCAAGCAAATGATAAAAAAGATTCAAGCTGAAAAGGGATATAACATCTGAGTCGATCCCATTTTCTTATGTTGTGATCATCCAAAGAATCTTTAGATTCTTCTGCATCTTAGAGATATCTTCCAACAACCATATGTTACAGTTTATTTCACCTTCCTTAAGTTTAGAAGTAGAGGTAGCATAACTGGAGCAGTTGCAGGCAATTATATGCTTTGCTTTGGCCTGATTGACGGCCTGAATTTTATAAAGAAAAGTTAGCAGTGGGATTGTACAAAATGATCACCAGCGTTAAATTCACCGGATTAAACTTCAAAAGCAGAATTATGGAGGATTTGATAACTTGCCAAGGGTTTTCTAGAACCACCACCATCATCTAAATTTTAGAGTAATGCCACACACCACCAATTTCATAGTTTTTCCAATTAGGGCAACACAAGTTATTTCTTTATATGCGAATTCACAAGAAGTTTGGTACTTTCGAAGAAGAGAGAATATAGGAGAAAATCATGAAGCACTTTCACAAAGATAGTAACCGCATATCATGGCTGAAATCTAAATTGGAAAGTATTGCTCACCAAAGTGTAGAAAAGGTGGACGATGATGGCCACAAGTGCAAACTCGAGGGCTGTGTAAGTCCATATATACTCCCTGATTGCTGCAAGGTAATAGAACCAGTACTAAGCAAACAATAGCACAAAAAGAAACTAGTAATTCATGACTTCTGAGGTGAACTGTACCAAGGATGACCGCAAAAATAGATGATAAAAGGCCCAGGGTAAAAGCAAATGGTGCTGCAATCACGATAGCTTGAGTCTTCAAATCATGAATCTACATGATAGGGCACAGGATTAAAATTACTGTGCCTATTATGACAGAATATATCATGGAAAAAAAAAATAATGGTGACTAGAACCACTCAATCTTTGTACATCTTCATGGATGCTGATGTTGTCTGAATTCTAAATCTGTGCGCCCCCCCCCCCCCCCCCCCCCCCTCCTTTTTTTTCCTCTCCTCCTTCCCCTTCCCCAAAAAGAAAGGCCAGACAAATTTTGGAGCTGATTATGTTTCTTTATCAAGAAACCAGATATCTTAAAATAAAATAGGCATACTGCACTACATGTGTCAAATCTCGGGACAGAACATGCACCCTGCCTTGTAGAGTTTGATGACAGAAACAAAGTTTTTGGGCATTACGTTGACCTAAATTTGATTGGATCACATTCACATAATCCAAATGATGCAGAAGCCAATGGAAACAACAATATTGTGTAATGGGGCTAGTTTTTCATAATTTGGTTGTATCCATCTCTAGTGCATTGTGGTTGCTAGGTGTATTCCGTGTATGCCAACTGTGTACTTGGGCTATTGCCTATTTGTTATCAATAAAGTTTTATTCTTACTCACCAAAAAAATTACCAATATTTTGGGTCTATGTTTAATCTCTAGCATAATGACCTACCAGTAGCTGCTCAAGAAAGAAGAAATAGCATATTGTGCTGATCAAGATGAGCACTACAAAATCCTGCCAGGCACTGCCAAAATCAAGAATTAAGTTAGACATAAAAATTTAGCAGAAAAAGAAAGGAAGGCCAGATTTATGCTAAAGAAAATATTAGTTGCCCAGCATGGAAATCCCTCTCTCTAAAAGAACTCGAGTATATTACCTTATTGTTTGTGAATGCAAATTCTGTTGCTCCTGCCTGGAATTCCTTTGAAGGGATGTAGCCACACGAAGCAAAGTGACGGGTAAATTCTGAACCTCTTGCCCACATACTTCACAAGTCTTGTTTCCTTTAGTGCTAAACCACTTAACTGCACATTCTTCATGCACAAGTCTGAGTGCACCTTTGCAACTGCATTCCATTTTAAGTGTGTTTCCTTCTTCACATGTATCGAGACAGATTCTGCACACTGCTTCCTCTTCAGGAATCTCTTCATCATTGCCTTCCACAGGAATGTAAGTTGTTTGATCTGTATATGCCCAGGAATGGACTTTGAAAAGTTAAATAATGTAAAAAGGACAATAATCAGGCAACTATAAACATAAAAAGCTCTATTGTTGCTTAGAAATATTCGGTTGTCTATGAGTTGCACAGCATAAATAAGTAACTGCATGAGCAGAGTACATCTTTTGCAACATACCATCGCTAGGATCTGTTGGGACATGCTCATTACGGATAGCGAATGATACCGATCTTACAATGACAATGTTTTGGCCAGGCACAGACAGAGACCTTGAAACCATAGTTTGAGCAGCTGCTTTCTGCACAAAATTGACAATAACCCACTAATACATCAACACTTTTGTAACTAGGCGGTCTCCCAAAACAGAATATTGACCTTAAAATTGGGAGCTGCTACCCTCAAAAAATAGTGAGAAGCATAAAGAAGTACGTTTCAACCCTGTTGCAAAAGAATTTCCAATTGTTTTGGTAAATTTAGATCTAAAAAGCACTTTCATACAGGGAACATATCAGCCTGATGGTAGTGTAGTCTTGCCATTTTGTTATATCATCAACCATAGTGTGGCCAAGCAATCCGTTCTCTATATTGATCTTCCTTTTATAGCTCCAAATATGCATAAAACTTGATCTTGAGAGCTCATCAATCAGAAAGAATTGCATAATAAATGATAACTCACACGTGCATTTTGCCGTTCATTATATGCCCTTGCTGAAGCAGGTGTGGAAACAGAAGGAGATAGGTTTGATGCAGGTGTTACAGGAAGAGAGGTACATCTTTTCCACGAAAATGCAGACTTGAGGTTGACCATAATAGGACTTTCAGGAGTTGTCTTTGGTTCTGAATTAAGAAGGAAACTTCTCTCGCCATCAGGTCCAGTTCCCTTCTTCTTGAAGCTTAAGCCCTGCAAGAAGCCTCCTGGTGATGAAGTACCTTTAGAGGAACCTTGAGACTGAAGTAAACCCTTTCCACTTCGGCTATTGCTGAAAACTACGGGCTTAGGAGGTATTTGAAGTGAAATATCTGGACGCCTCCCGCTTGGTCCTGGATCTGGAACTCCTTTGTTTATTTGAATATCAATCTGCAACATGTGAATTATAATACTCCATGTCATTTTCTCTGCAAGCATCCAGAAAAGTTTTTACATGCATATAGATCATACCAGTTGAAGTTGAAAAGAGTATTGTGATGGAAAATCCTACCAAACTGCGTACATCTATTTTGTGAGGGTTCACAGTCATGGGTAATTGGGATACTTCAGTGCCCCTAGTGTCTCGACTCTCCAGTTCCTCTTAAACCAGTTTTCATTTTCAGGTTGTTTTGCAATATAACAAAAGGTAGAGACACCATTACGAGAAAAGAAAACAACATTTATTCATAATATAGTAATAAAATGTTGGGTGAGTTCAGATTTTAAATTACTAGTGCCACTATAGCCCACTGGGTGAGAATAAAGGGCCTGTTTAAAACTACTTTTCTTAAATTTGCAGAGTTCCGTATTCAAGAATCAAAGCGAACACATTACCAACCAAACTTCAAGTGCTTCTGGAATAAAAATTGGGCTTCGAGTTCCAAGATCACTGTTTTCAAACACCAAAGCATGGCCCTTGAAGGGCATTTCACATACTCTAGGTCTAGGATCACAGATTTTTGTGTAGAATCAAATAAAAAAGTTGGGATCTATCTAGGATCATGAGATTTCCTAGCTATTTCCTGTATAGCTCTATGATTGTTCTGGTTATGCCGGATAATATCTACTGAACCCCCACATTACAGAAGCCATAATCTCCTAACCCGTAATCTGAAGTTGAGATTGGAGATTTTTCTATCTCAACCCAAAAATCTAAAAACTTGCATACGCTCACCAAGAGCTGTAAGTATGGATCTCAAGTTCTTGAAAAGACCAATAAAACAGAGAGACAGATCACCCCCTGACTCCATCAGCTCCTAGAAGCTCCACGCCACTAGTAATGCTCCCAAAGAAAAAATTACACATGCACACCAATATACAAAGACACGTCCAAATATTAAAAAAAAAAAAAGAGAGAGAGAGAGAGAGAGAGAGAAGAGTACTACAAGAACCAACCTGAGGAGAAGTTTCTGCAACTGCAGTGGAGGTAGCTTCAGCCGCTTGCATTATTGTTCGAAACTTCGAACGTCCCACCCCCACAGAACTTGAAACAGACCAGATAAGGTAAAAAGTTACAAACTTGGAGGTGGAATTAATAGGGAAAGAGTTGGGAAGATTCTTGTTGAATTTTCGTTCTGAGTAATTATTTCCGATTATCGGATGATGGATGAGAAAGATGAGAAAGAGAAAGAGAGTGGATGATGGTCCGGTCGGGGTCGGGGTCGGGGTCGGGTCGGGGTGGCGTGGAAGATGATCTGAAGCTGTCTGAAGGCCACCACGACGTTGTCGTATATTTGCCGCATTGTGCCCCCTTGTCGCTGTCACTGCTCATTGCTACTGCTTGGCAGTTGGTCTCACGCTCCCCTTCTTGCTTTCTTTTTTTTATCACCTCGCTACTCGCTGTCTTCAGCCGCAACGTGTCAACTTTTTTCTTTTTTAGGTTCTGCGTCTCGATTATTAAAATCTCGTTTGTATTTAAAACTCATCTCAACACATCTTTATTTATTATTATATTATTATAATTTTTTATACAAAATATAAATTCATATACAACTTTTTCAAATTTTAAAATAATAATAATATTAAAAAATAAACTAAATTCATCTCATTTATGAATTCAAACAGGGCCTAAATAATAATAATTAATCAATAATGATATGGACAGACGTCCGTAGACAAATGAAAAACAAACAGCTGGCATGGCAAAATGCCACATTGGCCACTATTTTAATTAAAAAAAAAATTGAAAACCAAAAATCTAAAATGCTGTAATATTTTAAATTTGCATTTTGAATTCGCGATTTTGCTCGAGATTCATAAGCTTTTCGTGCATCTCCCTCCTCTCGAAGACGAACCAGAGCATCTCCTTCCTCTTGCATTTTCCTCATTGTGCCTTTTCCTCCCCCTCGAATAGAGTTTCCATTTGCATTGAAGTCATCGTAATTCTCCTGAAGCTCGTCCCGCTTGAGGTCGAGAACTAGAAATAAAAAGAGCTCCGAGCTACTCAACCATAACTATGGTGTAAAAGCAAAGAGATCATTTAGATCATTTTTCTCTTTCTCTTCACGAGGTCCCCTTCGACATATCCATCTTTCTCTATGTCTCTTGTTATGGATTTTATTTGCTCACTATTATAATTTTGTTATTTGTTTATTTATTCTCTCATATTAAAAAGCGGGCCTCCGCTCCGAGCAGCTCAACCATGGCTGCGGTACAAAAGTAGAGAAATAATTTCTCTCTTTCTTCTCTTCACAAGGTCTCCTAACGTCTCTTTCTCTCTCTTATTTTGGGTTTTGCTTGTTCACGGTTAAGAATTTGTTTATTTTTCTCTTAGATTAAAAAGTTGGAAAGGCCACCGAAGACCAAAGAAAATCTATTCCTGAAGAAATCTTCTAGGTTTAACCAAATGACTACCACACAAGTGATAAAAAAAAACTTCAGGACACTGTCTTATGTTTTCATTTTTGTGCTCTATTTATTTTGATAATTTCCTGTACTATGCTTTTTATATACTTCAATTTTTTGGGGTATTTTCGAAATTAATATTGCGTTCAAGTTCAAAATTTTGAGCCTTGATTCATTGAACTCCGGTTCTATAATGCTATAATGGTGTTTTTCATGTCTAAGATGGTGGTGATTGTTTGTTGTATGTAACACTCAAACAACTATGCAACACAAGTTATGAGGAAACAAGAATTTAACCCTATTGGTATAAGTCCTCTTTGGTGCGTACAAATATTGAGTTTTTTTTTTTAAATAATCGTAGACTCCTTTTGATTTGTAACCTTCAATCCTCCAGCTTGATCAAAACTTCAACTTGAAAGAATTTATCTGAATTACAGGGAACCTATCAATAAAATCAACTAATAAATAATTATCAATGTGGAGTTTCATCTCTCCATTGAAACCCACAACCTATCCTACCCATTTGATCCAGTTTGTTCAAATAATTATGGCAAAAATAAGTAGAAAGTTACGCAAATCCATGTCCATAGATTTTTGGTATTGAAGATCTCAATAATTAGGATGTTGGCCTAAATTCCTTCTAATACTTACACCGACAAAAACCCATTAATGCTTGTAATATTATGTGCCTAATGTCAATTATGGTGTGTACCCTACATGATTAAATTAATTATGCACTTTTATTATATTGATGTGTATGGTTGACATTGAAAGTTATGTATATATATATATATAGATGCATGCTAATGCTTGGATTATTATACATTGAATTTAAGGTTTGTTTGGTACTTGGATTGCCAAAATGGATTATTACATTGGATTATACATTCATATCTTCTAAAGGATGCATAAAGATTCTCAATAAGGATGCTCTAAGATTTGCTAGAGAATATGACAAAAATGGATTGCAAGATTGCTGGCACAAAAATATAGATGAATCATGAGGATATGCTTTTGTGGCCATATGAATGTAACATACTTGTAGTTTAGTCAAGGCAAGTCTAATGCATTGTCAAGGTACCCCAAGTGGACCCATTGAACACTTGCTGGTCAGGATCTACAAATAGTACTGACCAAGAAATTGAGAGAAGAAAGAGGAAGGGGTGGAAGGTTGTGATTGGGTGGCCAGGTCCAACCCAAGAGCTTAGTTGATTGTTTGCCCAGATGTTTGCAGACCTGAGAGTTGGCAGCCATGGGGAAAGCTTGAGGCATGTAGACCCTTTCGTAGGAAGATCATAAGACGAACCCGTCATTCTTTATGATGTGGAAAATGGTCTTGATTAATTTCCAGAGACACAAAACAACTGTACTTTATCTTTGTTTTTATGTGGTCTTATGCATCTACAAGGGATCCATGTTTAGTCCATTACTTACAAAAGTTGTTAGACTTGAGAGCATGGCAGTTATAGCCTGGAAAAGGGTAAACTGTCTTGGCAATGTTCTTGTAGTTATTATTCTAACTGCCATGACAGGACATGTTTCGTTGAATCCCAAAAGCAACTTTCAAGCCGAGCTGAGAATAAGCAATTCTATTGAATGCTCACTAAACCCACAACTAGTCTTGCTGCATAAGAAAAAATAAGCTTATAATGGTGCTCAATTGTAAAGTTAAACTTGTTGATGGTGAGCTCGATCCCATATCTAAATGTAACAAGCATTCATATATGGAATATCTAGGTTGCGTTAAAAAAAACACTTGTAGCTCCCAATTATGAGTTATAATCTTTGTTATAAGTGACAACTGATTGAAAAATGTAAATGTAGACCACTTTTGAAGTGTTGGAACATCTGTACTCGTATTGATCATGTAGAGACTACAAAAATGTAAATGGGAAATCTGTCATTAACATGTTATGTCTTCCATCATCAAAAGGACTACAAAAACCACTACATACATTACACAATCAACATGTTATGTATGGTTCTTTTTCTTTAGAATCTCAGAATCTTTGTGCCATTTTCATCTTGCTTCCACTAGTTTTCCTAAAACATAAATATCTAACATTTCCATCAAAAGGTCTTGTGCCATCATTGGTTTCTCATGAATCTGGTATATTTTCTTTACTTTCTTCATCAACTCTAGAGGGGGTACATGGCGCTTCGATTTTTCTACAAATGGGTGTGTCTTCTTTATCAACTCTTGCACTCATTGCAGAACTTGTAGCGATGAGAGGACTTTTGCTTGAACTAGTATAATCATTCATTGTTATTCAATTCAATTTTACTAAACATCTAATCAAAACTGAACTGAATAATTCACAATAACTTGAAAAAAGTATAACTCAAACTACTACTAATCATTGAGATGGAAAACTAAAGAGGATAGCTACAATCAATGTGCATGGCTCTTTATACACTTCCAGGACTCTGAAATGCATCTGTCTCTGGTGTGCTTCATGCTATTGGTTTATGAGCATCTCTGATACATATCCATGATGCAAGTGCACAACATGCCTAGGTGTCACAAAAAAATGGAGGAATTGCCAAAGTTCAAAATGTGATAAACAAACTTCAACAACATGGCCTTGAACATATCTCAAGAGAAATGGCTATGGCGGCAAGGACTATAACTTCTAATAAAAAGAAAATTTTATCTCTATTTATTAAGAATGTTGTATGAAAAGGCCCCATATTTACAATTATTTTTTTCAAAATGTTAAATGATAATTGGACAATAATAGAGGTTGAAACCAATTGTGGTAATGGAGATGGATGTTGACATTTTCCAATTTTGGTTAATAACTTAATATTTAATAGCCACTTGTTTGACATTTCTTCCAAGTTGAGATTATTGTTCATATAATAAAAACATGGACAAATTATGCCATTAACAAGTCAAAAACCACCTCTCGACAATGAATGGGATGGCAGGCCAACTACACCTATGAATGATCTTACATCGCTCTCCATTTCTGTCTGTCAAGGGCCAATATTGAGTAAATCTATAAGTAGTCTTGTAGTTCATTTGGCACATGCAACTTCTCAATGGCAACCTTAATGGCAGCTACGTCTGTCTAAACAACTAAATTACTTTCTCCATTTGTGAATTTTTTTCTTTATGGAGTACAAATGCTTCCTTTTTTAATAAATCTAAGATAAATAGATAGAAAAAAAAGTCTTTTACTTTAAAAAATTAGACAAGCACAAAATGAGACCCAAAAATGGGAAAAAGGCTTTTTTCTCACTTGTGTAGTAATCATTTGGTTAAACCCAGAAGAATCTTCCGGAATAGATTTTCTTCGGTCTTTGGTGGCCTCTCCAACTTTTTAATTAGAGAGGAAAATAAACAAATTCACAACCATGAACAAGCAAAACCCAAAAAAAAAAAAAGATGGAGAAATTGAGAGACCTCGTGAAGAAAAGAGAGAAATTATTTCTCTGCTTTTGTACCACAACCATGGTTGAGCTGCTCGGAGCGGAGGCCAGCTTTTTAATCTGAGAGAGTAAATAAACAAATAACAATATCCCAGCAGTGCGGAAACAAAATCCATTACAAGAGAAATAGATAAAAATGGAGACTTCGAGGGGGACCTCGTGAAGAGAAGAAAGAGAAAAATCATCTTTCTGCTTTTGCACCATAGTTATGGTTGAGTAGCTCAGAGCTCTCTTTGTTTCTGGTTCTCAACCTCAAACGGGACAAGTTTCGAGAAATGCACGACAACCTCAACGCAAGGAGGAGCTCTGGTTCGAGGGCGAGGCCAATGCAAGAGGAAAGAGATGCTCTAGTTGGTCTTCGAGGGGGAGGGAGATGCATGAAGAGCTTCCGGATCTCGAGGGGAATTGTGAATTTGAAATGCGAATTCAAAATGTTACAGCTTCTTCGTTTTTAATTTTCTCTTTTTTTTATAATTAAAATAGTGTCTGACGTGGTATTATGCCACGTCAGCCATTTGTCTCCCGTTTATTTACCTACATTTGTCTGTATCATTTTTCATAATTAATAAGGAAAAATTTATTTGCAGTAATTTTTGTGCACTCTTTTATGCACTATACCAATATGATTGCCGAACTAATAATATAATAATATTCAATAATATTGGACTTGTTGTAATCAATTATAAGGAGGACATGAATGACCCTCCATTTAGAACTTAAGAAACAAAAATAATTGATAGATGTTGTGCATCTATCAATTACGGTAATTAAGTCGTAAGGCACGTCTCCAATTGCCTATATATACGAATTTTCGTTCGATTAGTTTTGTACAAGTTTTAAAAAACAAAAAATAAGAATTTCAGCTCTTGAAAAAGAAAGAATTCAAGAACGAGAATTTAGAACTTAATAAAGAAATAATTTTAAATATTTTCTCTTACAATATTATTTTCTTCTTTAGTTTTATAACATGTTATCAGTACGAGGTTCTACCAATTTTGAAACTAGTGGTATTTTATTTCAAGTAAGTTTTTCAATATATTATTTGCAGTCTTTGAGATAAATATGAAATATTATATTACTGATTATTACTTGATAAAATCTGCGTTTACTCCCGTAACTTTATAAATATATTTCTTAGATATACATATTTATTTTACTATTTATATATAAAAAATTTCAAATCTTACAAAGTTGTAATTTGTTGCTCTTGACATATCTGAAAAAAAAATTATTTATCTTGGATTCTTGATATTGAGATCCATCTGGATGCAATGAACTTGAGAGAAACAATAAAAGAAGGAAATCAAGCGTCACTGCAAGACCGTGCTAAGGCAATGTTTTTTTTTCGTCACCATCTTCACGAAAATTAAAAACTGAGTATCTCACAGTAAAATACCATTTTATTTTGTGTAATAATTTAATGGAGAGACATGAACACCAGAAAACTGTTATCCTCCCAAAATCTCTTTATAAATAGTCGCACTTGAAATTGGAAGATTTTAAAAGTGTTAGTGAATATAACTCTGCACTTTTTAAAATTAGCTTAGTATTAAAATTATGCGATAAGAAAATCACAGATGATGATATGATAGAAAAGACATATACTACTTTTCATGCCTCAAATGTGCTCTTGTAGTAGCAGTATCGAGAGCGAAAGTTCAATAAATATTCTGAACTTATATCTTGTCATCTAGAAACTGAGCAAAATAATGAACTTTTATTAAAAAATCAACAATCACGTCCTACTGATTCAACATCATTCCCTGAAATGAATTATTCTAAATTTACATCATTTTCAGAAGCAAATGGTACATCCTTTTGAAAAAATCGATGACGTAGACGTGGTAGGAAGAATTATATAAGTGTTAATCCCAGAAGCAACAACACTAAAATGGATAATAATAAAAATATACTGTATCACCAGAAGTGGTACAACTCAGATAGGGGTAAAAACCCTCAAAATAATTTTTCAAAGAGAGGTAAAGAGGTGTGCTATAGATGTGGTATAACTGGACATTGATCACGTACATGTTGTACGGCCAGACACTTGGTTGATCTATATCAAGCATATATAAAAATAAAAAATAAAAAATTTGAACCAAATTTAGTAGAATCATCAGATAATTCATAATATATAGATGGAGAAGATATCACTCATCTTGATGTTTCTGATTTCTTTGAAGACTCTGATGGTAAAATAGATCACTTGATTGGAGATGGAAATGTTCCTCCAATTAATGTATTTTCTTTATTTTTAGAACCTTTTAATATTTGTAATGAAAATTTTGTATATTTTGTAAAATCATGAATTACACTAATAAACTTCTTATCTCTAAATTGAATGATAAAGATGTATTTATGACTTATAGTACTACAACTCACAAAATTCTCAAAGATAAAAAAATATTTTCAAAATATTGTAGAACTCAAGGTTTCAAGTCTCGTATCTACGTATAGATTTTGATAATAACAAATAAATTCAAGACCCAAGCTCAAGTTGTCTACGCATGAAGAAAGCTATGCATATCAAGAAATCAAGTATGAGCAAAAAGAAGATCAAGTCTACAAATGAAACTCATAGAGTAATTTTGTACATCTCCTAAAATTTGAAATTAGATTAAGACTCAAAATTAATATTTTTTCATAAAGTATCAAATTGAATTTTTTACATTTGCATAACTTTATTAAAATATTAATTTCGAAATTTTTTTTTTTTCACATATGCAAATATTTGAATTTGTAAGATGATTGATTGTCATCTTTAATATGTGCATGTGTTGTTTGAAAATCTTGAAGGGTTGTTGTGTGTTTTTTTAACAAATGCAAAAGATAGATGATTTTGTTTGAAAATCTTAAAGGGTGGTTGTGTGTTTTTTTGACAAATGCAAAAGATAGATGATTTGTTTGAAAATCTTGAAAGGTGGTTGTGCGTTTTTTTGACATATGCAAAAAGAAGATGATTTGGTTTGAAAAATAAATCATGTTCATTTTGTCATGTATAAAAAGTAAAAGATTTGATTGATTTCTTTGAAAAATTAATAAAGTTGTCTTTGACAAATATAAAAAGGAGATGTCTTTATTTGAATCTTTTGAAAAGTGAATAGTACTCTTATTTGACATGTGAACCTTTTCAAATTTGAATATGAAGACTCATTTGCCTATAAATAACTCACTTGAGTTTTGCAAAAATCATAACAAGAACTTACACATCAATTGCTAAGTTTTGCATCATTTTTTCAAAACTCTCATTCTCTCTTCTCTAAATTTTGTATCTTAATCCTTGTTCATTGTGTGAGAGAGAGATATAGGCTGCACTGTATTATTTTTATCTCACTCATTGAAGAGTGTATTCTGATAACCTACCCATTATCAGCTTTTGTATTTATAAGAAGGTGCGTATAACCCTTGTGTGTGTAGAAAGTGTTCTACACGGAGAATAGTTAAATCACCAAGTGTGAGGTGATTGGAAGTGTAGAGGATGTTCTACACGGATTCTTTAGAGCGGTGTTGCTCAAAGGTGTAATAGGTTTCTATCTCCACCTGAAGGAGATTGAATAGTGAATTTGGGATCCTCAAGGGGTAGCTTGAGACGAGGACGTAGGCACTGGGGCTGAATCTCGTTAAAATACTGAGTTTGCTTCTTCTTACCCTTACTCTTTATATTTCCTGTTGTTTTATATTCTGATTATATTTTATATTGTATATTTGGTTTATAAGTATTAATTTTTTAATATAACCCAATTCACCCCCCTCTTGTGTTAGTCATCTGGGCAACAATAACATTAAGTAAAGTCTATGTCCATACTATATCATGTTCATCAAATCTAATTGAGGGCTCCGAAAGAGCTTATATTGTGTTACCTAATAACACCAAATTTTGTATTAATGATACTCTATTTTTTTTTACAATCCAGAAGAAATTTATTGAGTTTCAAATATATACGCCGTAATGATTATCATATTGAAACTATCAACGAAGGCAATAAAGAGCATCTTCTCGTTACTAAAATAATATCGGGTCAGAAACTCGTATTAGAAAAACTGTCTGCTCTATCTTCTAGATTGTATCATACAAGAATGAGAACAAGTGAATCATATATGGCAATGTACTAAAAGTGTATTGACCCCAAAGTATTTATGACTTAGCATGATCGTCTTGGACATCTGGAATCAATAATGATGAGACAAATCATTGATAATTCGCATGGGCATCCTTTAAAGAATCAAAAGATTCTTTTACCCAATAAATATCCGTACTCTGCATGTTCTCAAAATAAGTTGATTATCAGACCATCTTTCTCAAAATTTGTTGTTAAATTCTCATCCTTTTTACAAATGATTCGTGGAGATATATGTGAGCCTATTCATCTATCAAGTAGACTATTTACATACTTTATAGTTTTGATTGATGCATCAAGTCGATGGTCACATGTTTGTCTACTTTCCATTAAAAATGTTGTATTTGCTAGACTTCTTATCCAAATAATCAAAATACGAGCACAATTTCCTAACTACCTAATTAAAACTATTCGATTGGATAATGTAGACGAATTTTCGTCTCAAACTTTTGATAACTATTGCATGTCAATAGGAATAAATGTTGAACATCTTGTTGTTTATACACACACTCAAAACAGTTTAATTGAATCTTTGATCAAAAGACTTCAGCTAATTACTAGACTTTTACTTATGAAATCAAAACTACATGTTTCTGCTTGGGAACATGTTATACTTCATGCAGCATCATTAATTCGAATTAGACCATCTGCATATCATAAATATTCTTCATTATAGCTTATATTTGATCAACAACCAAATATTTCTCATCTTCGTACTTTTGGATTTGATGTATATGTTCCAATTGCACATTTACAACGAACAAAAATAAGCCATCAGCGTAGACTTTGGATATATGTTGGTTTTGACTCTCCATCTATTATTAGATACATTGAACCTTTTATAGAGAATATGTTTAAAGCACATTTTGAGTATTATCACTTTGACGAATCCACTTTTTCATCACTGGATAACGAAATGTCAGTGCTTGACGCACGATAAAAAATTACTTGGGATAATAAAATCATGTCTCAATTTGAACCTCCTACAAATGAATGTAAACTAAAAGTTCAGAGGATTATCTATTTGTAAAGTGTTGTAAATCAATTATCAGATATATTTACTAACACTAAAAGTGTGATAAAATCACATATTCATGTTGTTAATACTCTAGCAATGATTGAAATCTTTGAAGGATAAATTGTCAAAATAGCAATAAATGAGTTTAAGATACGCTTGAAGCGTGGAAGATCTATTGTGCAAAAGACAAAATTTTTCGAAATACAAAATGAATTTGTTGTTCCTGAAGAACTCATATCCACAATACACACTACAAGTATAGTTGATACTCCTGAAAAGATCAAATATTCTATTCCAAAATCTCCTAAAAATGAACCTACTGAAGAGATGTTTCATGAAATATTTTTCCCTGAAGAAGAACAAGTATCTGAAAATAATGAGATCTCAATATTTGAAAATTTATGCTGATTGTACTCTTTTTCCTTCGTTAAGGTTTTGTCTCATTGAGTTTTCCTTTACAAAATTTTAATAAGGCAATCCTAAAAGTACTTTGCGGTACACATGAATACTGTACTTTTTTTCCTTCGCCATTAGTTTTTCTCCCACTGAATTTTTCCTTAGCAAGGTTTTAACGAATCATTTTTTTTATGGGTGGTCATTCAAAGGGGATTGTTGTAATCAATTATTAAGGGGACATAAATGACCCCTTATTTAGAACTTAAGAAACAAGAATAATTGATAGATGTTGTGCATCAATCAATTACGACAATTAAGCCGTAAGGCACACCTCCAATTCCCTATATATACGAGTTTTCGTTCGATCAGTTTTGTACAAGTTTTAAAAAACGAAGAATAAGAATTTCAGTTCTTAAGAAAGAAAGAATTCAAGAACGAGAATTTATAACTTAGTAAAGAAAGAGTTTTAAATATTTTCTTTTATAATATTATTTTCTTCTTTAATTTTATAACAAGACTCTTGTTTTTTCATCTGCAAGTATTATTAATTTAAAACCAGAATCATATAGATAAATCTATTTTATAAAAAGTTATTACAAATTTATTTTAAATTTGATTGAGTTGAATTTTTAAAAAGAAATAATATTTGTAATTCTAGAGTGGGTAAGTTTTACTTACTCCTTTAAAAAAAATAGATATATATATATATATATGAGAATTTTATTTGTAATTATAAATAATCACATTTTTTAAAGAGAATGTGCGAAAAATGATATACTCTAAAATTGTACTTGGCATATTCTTTAAAAATAATAATGAGATATTATTCTATTATTATTTCTTACAAATATATAGGCCTACACGTGATATTATTGTGTTGGAGAGTGGGACTTGGAATCTTTGGATGGCAAAGTTCTCTCAAGCCATTACATCTTATCACAATATCTAAATATTATAAATATAAATATTTTTTAATTTTAAATTTTTAACCTTCTTATCTAATTATTATAAAATTATTATAAAATTTTCAAACTTTCAAATAAAATATAAAAAATAATACAACTTTTTCAAATCTCCAAATAAAAATTATATTAAAAAAATTATATTCTAGTGATATTTTAAATTGTAGTATTTTTATTTAATTTTTTTTTATCTCATTTATAAAAATCTCATAAACATATTAACTCAACCATTTAATTATTATTAATAAATAATTTAATACTATTTATATATCATTTCATCTTATTTCATTATCTAAATAAAACCTAAACATCGCGCTTGATAATATTTTGATTATAAATTATATAAATTATGTTTTTTGATTATTTTTTATGGAGACTCAAATAAAAAATGAAAAGAATTGTAAAGAGAGAGATATAAGTTGTGGGCATTGCCGCATGGCCCATGGGGTTGGCACATGCAATGTCGATGCATTGCCCTTACGCACCCTTATATATGACTCCAAAAATGATGTGGTCAAAACCAAAAAGGTGGAAATATATATATATAAGCGTAGAGAGGGAAGAATGATCTCTAACTAAGATTTCATCATGAAATAACCTAACAAAAGAGGATCGAGACCCCACTATGGAGGAAGGAGACCTCACTCATATCCGTTTGGATTATAAAAGTGTTTTATCTCAATTTATTATTATTATTTTTTTAAAATTTTTAAATAAAGTATAATAAAAAATTTAATTTTTAAAATTTTTATTTAAATAATAAAAATTAAAAAAATAATATTTTATTTAACTTTTAATTATATTATCTCATGTCATTATTTCCTCTCAAATGTTCTGACTTTATTGATGCATGGATAAATTGGTAGGGTCATTATATATATTGCAGAGTCTGTGTTTTTCAGTGCTTAATAGTAACGGTAAGGTTATGTTTGATAAATGAGATAGAAATACAAAGTTTTTAAAACTTCTTACAGTTTTTTTCTTTTAACATCATTTAAATATAAAATATTTTTTAATTTTGAATATTATATTTTTTCATAGAATTATTACTACTTTTATAAACTTAAAAATAAAATACAAAAATCAATATAAATTTTTCAAACTTAAAAATAAAATTATATTCAAACAACTTATTAATTTTATAATTTTTATAATTTTTTTTAAAATTTTATAAATTATTTTATTACTATTCACGTAATTACAAGGTACTCCCACACGAACAATAAGGATTTGATTACAACTATGTTTTATTTCCTTTAAAAGTACATCATTTAATACGAATACATAATGAAAAGAGAATCTCAATCATAAGTTTAGCGAATTTGACAGTGCCAAGGTGCTATTATTGACAATTGGAATTTTATCACATCCGACTGATCTACAAAAATTCCGCTCATCATGTTTGCGTCTATACCATACTTATTTTTTATTTTTTTATTTTTTTATTTTTATTTTTATTAAATATGTGATGTATGAATAATAAATAAAAAATTATTATTATTTTAAGAAGAAAAAATTTAAAAAAATAATTAAAAAAATAATTAAAATAAGTATGGCGTGCAGTATATGAGAATGATTAGTGGCAAAACTTATTATTTTAATCGGACAATTCGCACAATTCTCAACGACGTCCACTTGTGTGTAGCTCACACTTCTTCTTTTTTTTTTTCTTTCAAAAACGACGTGACGTGTGTAGGCACCATCTACGAACGACGACGTACAAGCTACAGTACACAGTACAGACTACGAAGCCGCAAATGTTCCTAAATTTCTTACCTATTCAGTTTTCGCAGCGACCTTCATTGGCAGTTGCATCTCCCTCCCGATTCGCACCAAAAGGTTTTATTTTTTTCAAGTTTTTCGCCTTTACGTTTTAGAGATTTACGAGCAGAACTCTGGAGGGGTTGTGCTAATTCAGAGTTTATAAAATAATTTGGTTTCCTTGTTTACAGTGAAAATGAAGTTTCTGGATTGGTACTTGAAGATTTCGGTAGTCTCAGCTTTGGTCGGAGCTTCCATGGAGTTTTTTATGATCAAAACTGGCTTCTGTGTGAGAACCCTCCTTTTTCGCTCATCCATCGTTTGAAATCTTACCCTTCTGTTTTCTTTCTCGTCTACGAACTTTATTGTATGGCTTTAATTGGGATTTGTTCAAATCTGGAACAAATTATTAGGCTAAGCTATCTTTTTGGTTCTTATTGCCTTGACTATTGATTCACGGTAAAGGTGAGAAACGGGGGGTGAGGTTTATCAGTGATCTTTTATACGTATATAGTTTTTTGAGAAGCAATCTTTTCTGAATGCTAACCAAACGGTACCTAAGCTTTCTGATAATGGGCGTTTCTTCATGTGTTATGGAACTATCAATTTTTTTTATTTCCTTAAGACGCGAATTTTGTTTGAATTTGAAAGCATCGTGGTGAAAGTTGGCTGCAGATGTATACTATTCAGTCTATATCCTGCTTGATCAAGCAAATCTGCTTAATTTCCCGATATGTATGCCAAAAATATTCTTGCATCCAATTCTTGAGAAACAATGGTTTTGAGGAGAGGAATAACGAAATATTTTCTGGGTACTTGACCCCTTGACTAGAATGGTACGGTAAATATGAACACTTGTAGGGAATATGTGCTTTATTCCAAACTTAGAGTAGTTTAATTGCTAGCATTCGTCGTGTTGATAACTTAATTTTTTATAACACTTGTATAATTCCCAACGCATGCTGGCATCTGTGCAGACCTCGTCTGTTTCGCTAATTAGTATTTTGGATCTTACCTAATTAGAATTTGAATGTATACTTACCGAGTGTAAATTAGATTTTGGTTGTATAATGCAAAATCCAAAGATTTGAATAATTAGTAGAGCTTGTTGTGATACTATTATGAAGTGAAAACAAGAATCACTTCCACTGAACCTTAGGGCTGGACGTTAAGCTAGATGGTCTCATTGGCTGGAGTAAAAGAAACTCGTCGCACTAGTTCACACTCATGAAAAGGTTTATCTTCGCCAATCGACTAAAATTTTCCGACTCTGCCCAACTGCCTTTTCTCAGAAAAGCTAGCTAGCATTAGTTTTATCGTTATTATTCTCATGTATAGTTTTGTGTCATCTAATTTTTCCTTCCATGAACCCTTCTGAAAGAGCACCTGTCCCACTCAGTCATTGACTTCTATGCCTCCTTATTGTTTTGTTATTGTGCAGATGACAAAGTGACTGTTCTGGAGTCGGAGAAACGGGCTTGGGAGACTTCGCCAGAATCTCAGGCAATCAGAGAGGCTCTGAATCCTTGGAGAAATCATGATACACAAGCAAGAAAAGATTCCTAGCTCTATGTTGCTGCAATTTGCTTCCTGTATTGTTTATTTCTTTGATGGTTTATTGGGATGTTGGCATGGAAACTTTGTTTAGGAGAACCGCGAAATTTGTTGTTTTGAAGAGCAATGCATCAGTTCACAAAATAGAACTCATTGGTCTGTATGGCTTCAAATTTTGTTATTTTGCTCTAATTTCAGGCGCACATTACAGCCAATATCAATTCATGTGCTTTCAATATGTACTTTTATAAGTTTTTTACTCCCACTTTTGAAAGTGATCCAATCACTTCTTTCCTCATTATGTTAGTAAATCGTTACTTCATATCAACATCAATAGCCTTTCAACAGGTGTCATATGATCATGTGCATGAGTCGCATAAAAATTTAACCTTGTTTCTTTAAAGATGTTCGCTTCTGTTATTTGTATTGGCTTGGCTAACTTACATATATATGATGACAATACTATTTTACAAAGAATGATAAATTGGGGGTGCTTTAATTTGTACATTGTTGGAAAAGCAAGCTACTGGATCTCTTCATAAATTTTCTTATGACATGATCTCCAGCGCCTCTCTTGTTTGTCCAAGTATGTTGAACACTGTTGCTGCAATGTGAGATGGTGTGAGACCAGCTTCAGCCAATTGGTCAGCAGGGGATCCATGGTCGATGTACCGATCAGGCAGGACCAGAGGTCTCCACTGCAAAGATGTTATTTAGGGCACAAATTCAGTTATCAGAAACTGAGTCCATCACTAGTGAGCCAACAGAAATATCATTATTTTGGTGTTCCTAGCCAATTTTTAATCATGTCAGAGTTCTACAAAATTGTTTAAATTCATACCTTTAGTTTTCCATCAAGAAGGCCATCAAGGGCCATGAACTGAGCAACATGAGACCCAAATCCTCCAATTGATCCTTCTTCAACTGTAATCAAGACCTCGTGTGATTTTGCAAGGCTGCGTATAAGGGCATGATCCAACGGCTTGCAAAAGCGTGCGTCTGCAACTGTTAGCCTTAAGCCATGGGATTGCAATAAAGATGCCGCTGCCAAACAGCTCTGAACTGCTGTTCCATAGCCCAAGAGGGCCACTCTCTCCCCTTCTATGAGTATTTTGCCTTTTCCAACCTATTGAAAAGTGACAACATTTCAAACCTGTGTAAATGTGCATTGAGGTATTTCTTCACTATCAAGACAGCAAAAGACTCAGTTGAAAGTACCTCAATAGGAATGCCTTTATTCCCTGGTGGTAGCTGAACACCAATCCCATTCCCTCTTGGGTAGCGAAAACAACTGGGCCGGTCATCTATTGCTGCAGCAGTCGCAACCATGTGAAACAGCTCTGCCTCGTCCGAAGGAGCCATGACCACCATGTTGGGGAGGCAGGCCATGAAGGTGACATCAAAAGCCCCACAATGTGTCGGACCATCTGCTCCAACCAGTCCAGCTCTGTCCATTGCAAATCTCACTGGCAACTTCTGCAGATCCACATCATGTACTACCTGTATAGGACTCCACAGCATGAAGTTTGACATGACATTCCAAGTTTACATTTATAGAATATTATCATATCAAGTTCTCAACTGAGCAATATAAGGAGAAAGTTAAGTGTCCAGGCTTGCCTGGTCATAAGCCCTCTGCATGAAAGATGAGTAAATTGCACAGAACGGTTTAAGACCCTCACAGGCCAGACCTGCAGCAAAAGTAACAGCATGCTGCTCGGCTATCCCAACATCAAAGCATCTTGTTGGGAAACGACGAAGGAAAAGATTCATGCCCGTTCCACCTCCCATTGCAGCATGGATTGCAACAATATCTTTGTCCACTTCTGCTTCTGCAATCAAAGCTTCTGCATAGTATGTTGTGTAAGACTGTGTAAGAGCCTTGGCTTTGAATTGCTTTCCAGTTGCTGGATCAAATTTGGCCACTCCTGTAAAGAGAAATGTAGTATATCTATCACTAAGCAAGAAAAATTAATCATAACTCACTCGTTTGACCATATTCACGCAGATCTTTTACATGGCTTTTAAAGAACGTCAATTTTGCTTTGCATATTATTTGGAATAAACAGCTGTGTTTTAAAAGTCTTTATATCTCTCGTTCTGTTTGTAAAGACTTTCTTTTATAACAGGTAAGAAATAAAATTCACAAATTTGTGCATCCATGTGCCAAGAAAATCCCGAGTGTAAAGAGAATGCTAAGAGAATAATATTATAAGACAACGTTCCAATGAAAAATAGCAAGATCCTCACACTACCCACACCCCCCCCCCCCTCCAAAAATTTCCTAGTTTTTCACTCACAACACATTGATTTGTGTTCTGTATTTACCATGATACTTGTCTGCTGCTTTCTCTGCATATGGGTATCCCCGGCCTTTCTCAGTGACAACATGAATCAGAACTGGACCTGTTGTTTTGGTACTTTTGACCTCTTTGAGAATGGCAGTAAGATCATCGATGTTGTGGCCATCAACAGGACCTATATAATATAATCCAAGCTCTTCAAATAGAGTTGATCCAGAACCACTGATCATCCCACGAGCATATTCATCAACTTTAGCAGCCAGTTCATGCATTGGACCCCCAATTTGTTTTGTAACTCCCTGCAACAATCTCGGTCAGAATGAAGGAATCTCAATTTCGATCAGATTTTAGAATTGATATTTTCTTCTTATTGCTCATGTTTACTGTTGCATACCTTGGCAACCTCTCTTAATTCTCTAAGGGGCCTGTTAGATTGCAACCTACTGAGAGCACTGCTCAAAGCTCCTACAGGTGGTATGGGCCCATCTAGAGTAGCCGTAGGTAAAGAAACCTGTTTATTGTCATTAAGTATAACAATCATGTCAGAATCAAGGTACCCAGCGTTGTTCATGGCTTCATAAGCTTGCCCTGCTGTCATGGCACCATCACCTATAACAGCAACTACATTATTCTTCCTTCCCTTTAGATCCCTCCCTACAGCCATGCCTGTTTGCCCAATGACATCCAAGGGTTAAACAACAAAGAGAATCAACACTTTATGCTTCATGAAATTCAACTGAGGTTGAGAGATCAATAAGCCATTGAAAATCAATTGAATTGTATTATCAAGGAACGGTTAGGTTGATATTATGACTAAAGTTAGCATGTTCTGTGGAAAATGTGCATTGTTTGAATGTGTTCAATGAAGGTGCGTAAATCAATCAGCATATCACTAATTACCAAATGAACAAAGCCACCTTCCTTCTTTTGAAGAATAATAGAATTGTTCTCACATCATAATATCGATCTTCTTATGCAGTAAATGCAATTGTTAAAAGAAGTTTCTAGAGATTGATTGGAGCAGAGCAGAGAATTACCAAGTCCTGCTGAGATGGTGGTAGAGCTGTGACCGGTGCCAAAGCAATCAAATTCACTCTCCGACCGCTTTGTGAACCCTGATAACCCATTCGTCTGTCTTATAGTGTGCATCTTATCTCTTCTCCCAGTCAGAATCTTATGTGGGTAAGACTGAAAACCCATAAAAAATACATTCAGATTGAGAACAATTATCCTATTCATATTTTTATGTTTTGCTAGTAGGAAAATCTCACAATAAACAAACGCTATACAACAAAAGAAAAACACCAGAAAGGTGAGATTAGGACCTGATGACCAACATCCCATAATATCTTATCTTGAGGGGCATTAAAGACGTAGTGGAGAGCCACAGTGAGCTCAACAACACCCAGGCTCGAGCCTAAGTGGCCTCCAGTTTTGGAAACATTAAAGATGACATCGGACCGGATTTCATCAGCAAGTTGTTTCAGCTCCTGCATCAAGGCTTGGTATTAAAATTTGGAGAGAAAAAAACTCTATACTAGCATAGGAAGTTCCTCTTGAAACGAAATTATAGAAGAAGTATGCTTAATTTATACCTTCATTGATAGATTCTTCATGTGGATTGGATAATTTATCGTGTCCAAGAGAGGCGTCGGTGGTCTCTGTGAATGATAATCCCCCATCTCCGATAGTGAGGCACACGCCCCACCAGATCTTTTCCTGACCTGTACCGAGTGAGAAAAAGAATTAAGGTTTCATTCAGCAAGTTTATGTTGTTTTGAAAACTTCGGAAAAAAATTAGCAAAATCAAATCGAACAGAAGAGAGAGAAAAGTTTATTCTGGTGAGCTCTTCTAGATCATAACCTTACCCACAAAAACGCTACTACAGTTTGACCAACCTTAAAAGAAGAAAAACAGAACTATTTCACAAAATGAACAAGACCCATTTTTCCGAACTCAGTTCGGCAATATGGGTATTCTGTCATATACGTAGTGAGCATGCTTTATCGAAAAACAACATACAAACATAAGTTCATACCTGATTGAGCTTGTGCCGAGATGGGCACAGCAGATTTGCTCCCCCCCAGGTTAGGAAGCGAGATGAGAAGGAAGAAGCGTTCTGAGCATCAGAAGCAGTTGCCCAGTTCAGATGGGCAGGGAATGAGAATGCAGAGAGAACCATTGCAACTACTACAACAACGACAACACAACTAGTTCAAGACACTGCCTGGAGTTTAGACTCGAGCATGAAGAACCCAGAAAAGTAAACGTGGTATCAAATCACGTTCTCATAGTGGTTCCACTTCCCCCACTTTAAGAGGTGCTGGCGATTTGTGGTTGACAGACAGCGAGTGGAAGTGAAACGCTGTACGTTGCAAGACCAAAGGTGCCTCAGAAAGACCCGAATTCGTATTTATACAATGAGTAACGACTACCAGCACTGAAGGTTTCAGGAGCAGTACTGCCCATTTCTCATTGGTCCACGTTATCCGAAATAAGATACTGGATAGACACAAACAGAGAGTGAGATAGATTGATAGGTGTCAAAATCAGTAAATATGTATATATATATATATGTATATATATATACCTATCAAAATCAGTAAGTATATATTATATATATATATATATACACACTACTGCAACGGATTCACATTTGCCTAATTATAAAAAAAATTATAGAAAAATTTAACTGAATGAAGAATTATTGAAGAAGATTATATATTAAAATAAATAAATAGTATAAATATAAATCATGCAAAAATATAAATCATAGTCTAAAATCTTTAAAAAAGAATCACGAAATTAGATTAATTAAACTATAAAAGCATGCACAAAAAGGTCCAAAGTTTATAGAAAAATAAATTACTAAATCAGTTCAATTAAAAAAAATAAATTGAAACAATGATATAAAAACTATCGTGAATATTAGAACTATTGAAATCTATAGCCATTATTTATAGAAATATCATCTACAAAAAGAGGCTTTTTTAGAGCAGGGAAATTTTCGTCACTCAATCATGAAATGTGTCCTAGATTCACCTATTAACTCAATCCTGAATGCTCAACAATCAACATTTTATATCAAAAATGCTAGTCCCCAGAGTCATTATTATTTTTCTTCTATCATCTGATGTAATATGTGTGTAATCCAAAAAACTAATTAACTCAATAAATCAATTAAAATATCCATGTTATAGGTTCTTCAATCGACTACTACTATGACCAAAAACATATTTTAAAAAATTCATCTATGTAGATTTTACACCCAATTAGCCAAGTATTTCAATTAATAATTATATTCATCTAGGAAAAACTTGATAATAAGATTTGTTCACTAAATTGGGACTACATTTATTTTCTAATAATCTAATAGTGCAAATTGAGCTAACTCATGCAACATGATAGAATTAATAAGAGTCAAAATACAAGTCCTTTTGCTTTTCGTAGTTTACCTTGGTGAACAAACGCAACACAAATGAAAATTCAATACAACTTTGGAAAAAATAAAAGAGAATATCAATGCATACAAGTACGGTAGGTGCTTGAGCTTGCCAAACTTTGAACCTAAAGTCATAGAGATGTTAACATTGCTCAAATCCCTGAAATTTAGAGTAAAGAACAAATTAATTGTATAAATCAATCACAAACATGAAATTAGGAATTCACAAGAATGAAAAAGAAATCCCAAAACACGTAACAGTCTTGTACAATTCAGTATTAACATAATGAAGGAATCTTACAAGTAAATCACATGTCTGTTGGAATCACAAGTGATGTGGAACCAGATGCAAGGATTGACCAGGGTGGGGTCCCATCTCTACAACATTTTTGTTGAATTAGGGAGCCTGATTCTCAAAGCATGCAAGGCATTCCCTAAAACCAAAATCAAAAAGAAGAAAAAAAAATTCATACTATGAAACGCAAATCTATGCACATACCCATGTAAAAATAAAGAAACTGAAATTTGAAACTCGAAAAAGCCTTTTCTATGTTATAAAATTCGTATAAGCCTAGAAAAGAAGACAATATTGAAATTAAATAATAGTAACAGGTAAGGCCTATCTTCCTAAATACATTTCTAAAAGTATCATAGAATTGAATCTCAGACAAACAATTTTCATTAAAAAGAGCAAAGAGTGCATATGCCACTTATTTTGATCTTCCAACTAATACATTAGCAAGAGTATCATACCATATTGAAAAAAAAATACCATATGCAACAATTAAAAAAAGTCTTCAAATAATTGAGTTTTTTGTACTGTACAACTGCTCTCAAACAAAGTAAATAAACCTTCATGCTTTAAGAAAGACCAAACAATATAATTTATCACTAATATGTGGAACTGGGAAATTCCTATAATTATAATCAACTGAGAGAAGTAGAAAAATATATATACCCTAACAAGTTTAATAACTTGTTAATGTAATCAGATTGGTTTAATTTTAAAAAAAAAAACAACAACAACCAAGAAAATTCATTCAAACAGAGCCATTCACCCCTAAAGAACAGAGCAGGAATACCATCTGGCGCTAACATTTACATTCAATACTCGCTAACCAAAATTTAGCAAATGCATTAAAAGCAAGAGATACAACCTACAAATCCAAAGCGTCATTAAAAACAACACAAATACCGCTTGAGGGGGTTGGACCATTCCAAGCATAAATTGTGCTTTTTGAAATAATAGTATCATCTGTCAAATAAGCAGTTCAAGGTAATATAATAACTGAAAAATGCAATTGCATAACCATCCATAGCATATATCACCCAAGCATGGTACCATACATCTCACTTGTCAAGAAAAAAAGTGATTTCAAATGGGACCTTAACAAATCTATAACTAACTTGGGAATTTGGGAGAACTTCACTGTGCACTAGCTCATTTCTGGCTGATTTTTTCTCTTCCTCTACTTTCTCAGCATCCAAATAGAAACTCAAGAAAAAAAAAAGAGAGAAAAGAATGTCACAAGCAAGAAGATCACAGAACCAGAGAGAATGAAAGTTAGTGTTCTAATTGAGCAGCGAATTCCTCCCAAGTATAAGGATTTTGGGTGCCCAACCATCGCATGCAGTATTAGGAATCAAGAATTTAGGCAAGTTTTGCTAGATTTAGGAGCCAGTGTGAATTTAATGTCTTATTCTATTTATTTGCAACTGGGATTGGGAGAAATCAAACTAACTTCTGTGGTATTACAAGTGGCTGACCGTTCAATCAAAGTACCTCGGGATATGGTAAAGGATGTTTTAATTCAAATTGATAAATTTTATTATCCTGTTGATTTCCTAATTCTAGATACTAGCTCTGTTGTTGACACCACATCTAAAATCCCTTTGATTTTAGGTAGGCATTTCCTTGCCACTGCTAATGCTCTTATTAATTGCATGAATTGGTTCATGAAGCTGTCTTTTGGAAACATGACTTTCGAGGTGAACATCTTCCATATTGCAAAACAACCAGAAGAGGATGACGAGTGTTACCAGACATATATGATTGATTCACTCATAGACAGGGAGGTTTTCACAACTCGTGATTCTAATCCTCTTGAGTATTTCATTGCTAATTATGAATTTAATTATATTAGTGATTCATCTGATGTGGTTGATATTTGTACAATTTTTTATACAATTCAGGATCATGGCACACAGGCTTGGCAACCGAAATTTGAGGAGTTGCCTAAAAAAAGTGAAGAACAGGTTCCTTTAAGTGAAGAAGCACCAAGAGTTTACTTGAGACTTTGCCACCTACCTGTAGATCTCGAGCATCGAGCTTATTGGACTAACAAACATTTCAATTTTGAATCAGGAGAAGCAGCTTCAGAAATGGAAGACATTCCACCTTGACCACACCTTGCAGTCTTTTTTTGTTTTTATTTTTTTTGTTTTGTTTTTGTTTTTTTTTTCTATTTTTTTATTATTTTTGATCATTTTCTTTTTGTTTGATGTTATTTTCTTTGTTTGTTTGTAGGTTAGTGTCAGTTTGTCATTTCAGTTTGCCATCTCTGGTGCTTAGCAAGTCACACACGTCCTACATCAAGTGTATTATATCCTTTTCAGTTACTACCCATTCAGTTTTGGTTTTAAACATTGAGGAAAATATTTCATTTAAATTAGGGGGTGAGAATAATGCTTGTTGGGACTCTGTGGCATATTTTCATATGTCAATAAAAAAAATGCATCACACAAGCACATTTTCACATGTGTACTCATGCTCATTCATAGCCATCTTGGTAAATTCAACAAATCAATCGTAATCATTTTGCTGATGCATTCACATAACTTTTAATGCACTTATTCAAACTTTGTAGTAAGATGATGGTTTGATACATATAGTTAGAGAACTCTTTTGCTTAAATATTCATATGAGTTTTGGAGAGAATTGAGAGTTAACAAATGCAAAAATTGTAGTAAGCGTTCATTAATCTGTTGAATTGAACACTTTTTTTGAGAATATCGTTACATCGTTTGTGGTAAGCTGGTGGATATATTTGGGATATGACGAAGGTTAACTTAGGATTAACGTTTGAGTCTTTCAAGTTAGCACTTCTCATCATAGACTCTTAGTAGCCAATTTTAAGCCAACAAACACATATAATTTTTTTCATTTCATATGCCTACATCATCCATACCTCTCCACATTAGAGTATAACTTATACACTGATTTTCTACCCTTATTGCTTCTAAGTGTGTACTAGGTGTGGAATTTACATCCTTTCTTTTGAAAAAAAAAAAAAGAGTACAAGTGCAAAGTGTTCAATTGAGTGAGCTAGAAAAAAAAAGTTGAAGAAGAAGGAAAAATATTATTCGATGATATGAAAAGTTGAAGAGTACATCAAGTAAGAAGTATGGTTTGTTATGATCTTTAATAAAATTTCTTTGATATGTACTTAGAAGTTTTTGAATCTCTTTTATCATTTTCTTCATATAGCCCCTAACTCAAGCCACGTTACAACTTTTTGTATTGATTGTTTTGATCCTAGGTAAATTTGGGGAAAATGTGGTGAAATTCTCAATTATTAGTGTTTTTATCATAAGATCAATGTTTGCTTGTTACTTATACATAATTATCTAATTTTTTATGAGAGTGTGTGTAGACCCCTTGTCAACTCCATAGAGAGAACCCATACATGAAATAATTTTATACCTGTGAGATATGGAATTAAACATTTTACTTGAAATGCTATTGATGTTGCATGTGTCAGGGTCTAAGGTTAGATGGATATAGTTTGGATCACACACACACACTCTGTGGATTGCTATAGGTAGATTGATTGTGATAGGGTTATTGGGTTCCTAAGATTGTTGTCATATGTGATTCTAAAAAATGTGACTTGATGACCTCTATGTGATCATCTTTGGTCTTTTTTGTCATTTTTGCATAGAAATTGTTAGGGACTAGTAATAAGTAAGTTGGAGGTGTGATGAATGCGCAAAAATGAATTCTAAATATCTTAATATTTAATTAAATTGTAAAAAATGAAAATAGAAATAATTGAATTTCATTTATTTTATTGAATTAGATTTTTATTTATATTGAAATGTCTTTAAGTACTATTTGTCTTCTTTTATTTTTATTTGTCTTCTTTTATTTTTATTTATTTTTTTATTGGTGTTGGAAGGGAGGCCTAAAGACCTACATATACGGAGATAGAGTTGGGATTTCATTTCATGGGCCTACATATTCAAATCATCATAAGCAGCCACATTCTTACTTCAATTAAGAAAGTCCCCACTAACATATAGTACACGGTAGCTTTTAACTCAACTAGGGTTTGGAATTTAAAATGAGTAGTTGAGATGAATTGAAATTTAAAATGAGTGGTTGAAATTAGTTGAAAGTACGAGATGAGATGAGATGAGTTGAACCCACTTTCCAAAACAAACAACCCCTAAATGGGCCAGCACTTCTTCAGTCATGGTTTGCTTCAATTAAGACAAATGGGCCGCATAAGAGGTACTAGCACTTTAGTGTGCTGCAGAACACAACACGGCAAATTAAGCGAATTGGAAGATAACAAGGACACGGCATCTAAATATGGAGATATATATATATATACATACTAGTAAATGATCAACGTGCAAAGCACGTTTGTTAAGTTAGGTGAATTGGCTTTTTTTCAAAATAATAATAATATATTATTTGTAAAAATTGATTTCAATCAATAATTTGATGTATATAGTAAAAGATAGAACATTAATTCAAACTGCAACGTACATATAATGTATATTTGGAGTTGTGGTGAGAAATATTATTTTTAGCTTAAAGTTTAGAGTTTAAAATTTAATGTAATAAGCTCTACTACTAAAAAATTATTTACTGTTTGAGATTCATATATTTAAAGTACTTTTAGAATTAGTTACAATGATTTTTTTAAAATATATAGTTATCTGTAAGAGCTTTTTGATAAAAGTTTCAATTTGATGCTTATTGAAAAAGTTAATTTTTAACTTTTTTAACTAATTAAAGTGCTTTTAATAAAATTACCAAAACATGTCATTTTTCTTTAAAATTACTTTTAACTTAAATTGCTTAAAAGTACTTTTAAAGTTTCGAAACGCAATCTTAAATATGCTCATAGTTTAATAGATGGTTGAGTGAAATAGTTTTTTTTATATTTTTAAAAGAAAATAATTAATGAGTAATTTAATGAACGAAAACAATTATGTTTTAGCAAATAGAGAAACAAGAAGTATATTTGCCCCTTCCTGTTTGTAGATCCCATTGAATAGGAAGAAAAAGCCTTAATTTAAGTGAATCAATGCTGATCTCTCTCTCTCTTTCTGTGAACTAATAAACAAGCAACAAGGAAGGTGAAGAAAGATTCTTATTTATTGTTCTTTTGCTACGTCATCCATGACAGTACTGGAACGCGTTTGTGAATATATTCCATTAGACATGCACACACATATAATAATAATATAAATAGAAAAAAGGAAGATGGTACAAAATCCGAGTAATTAATTATTCCGCCTGCGTATGCATCTAAATTTACACATGATATATGCCATTGGCAGGAATAGTAGGCCGAAGTTGACATCGATAGCACTCTTCCAAGCATTTTATGTTACCAATTGGTTCTGATCATCTATTTGATTTTCAGCAACATGTCAAAAGATACGAACTTTTAGTAACTTTAATGTAGATAAATGAAATAGCTCTTTTGGTTTTTGTTTTCTACATCTTCAACAGAGCATTCATTTTTTTCAATGTCTTAATCTGCATCTTGCTCAAAAAACTGGTGATCATTAATTAATTAAGGGGTAAAACACAAAAAGTAAAACCAGAAGACTTTGTCTGAGTGATAAATCCGCAGAAAGACATCAAACCAAACCAAATTTTGATCTTTATCGAGATTCTGTTCTAAAGAAAGATTGAAAACAAATGCTTGTTTGGCACAATGATAAAATAATTAATCGGGTAGTGAATATTAACCTGGTGTGCAGCAACGACCTTTGAAATAGGGGATGTTGGCAATGGGCCCCACTGGGAATCTATGGGCCTTAGACTCGCTTAGCATGAAGTATGGTTACGCTATTGAAATACAATCCATTCATTCAACTTCACGCATTATATTTGGCCTACAAATTTGAAAATAGCAAATACCAAATGATATAGATTTTAATATATAGATATTTTTGGAAAAGTATTTTAGAATCCAAAATAAACCTCAATAGAAATCAGGAATAGAACTCAAAAGTTTGACTACCTGTGTAGTGGGATTTTGCTTGAAATTTATTTTACTTATATCGATAATTTGCCACCCAGAATGTTGTCAAGGTGGCCCATTATTTGTTGGGTGGCACGGCGTTGTTCATGTTGTAGAACCAAGCACAGAGCCTTGACCGTTGAGAGTGGCACGAGCCATGAGATCAAACATGTATGGTGCAACTTGTTTTCATTTTCCATGTCCCGCAAAAGTGCAGCACCTGCAATTGTATATTGAACTCAAAAGTTCCAGTACCTGTCTAGCGGGATTTTGTTTGAGGAATAAGCTAAATACAGAAGTAAAAAATAGGGAAAGTTTTAGAGAAAGCAGGGGTGGGGAAGTGGAAAAGGGGCTTTGAGGGAATCGAATGAACAAACCCTAGGGTTTTAATCAATGGAAATTAAAAATAGGCATTTATTATGCGTGATATAACTGACACAGTACACAAACACACTCATAAAACAAGCGTTAATTGCACATAATTAAGCCGGTATACGAAGAACTTTTTTCGAAATAAATGATATAGACGGAGTTAACGGAAAATGAGAAGGACCTTAACAGATTTAACAGATTTACTATTTATCTGTTAAACCAACACTTTTTTATTAGATAATCACATTATATATATAAAAATATATATGTGTGTGTGTGTGTAGCGCCGTGGGAACATGCATAGAACTGGAACGAAAAAAGATTACGCACGGACGGAAACGAGATCTCTTCTTAATGGCCGATTGTGTATTTTTCTTTTTGAGGATTTTATTGTCTATCATGTTTATATGTAACTAAACTCTCAAATAAGATTAGGAATAAACTTGCACATTAGATAATATTTTTAATTTATTTTTAATTCATATATTTAACTTTTAATTATTAAAACTCTTTATTTTATCAATATCAATTTATTATTAATATTTTCTTCTCCGAATAATCTTGAAATTTATTTTATTTATAGATTCAGTCATGCTTTTTCTATTAAATGAATTTGTTCTTTTATTATGTTTGGATCTATTGATTATTTATATTACTTTAATTATCTGCTGCAATTTCGCTTTCTGGGTATATTATCGTCATTAGATTTTTTTAATGTGGATGTCAATGTGCGTGATTCAAAAGCGATGAATGATTTTTCAGAGTTACATTTGATTTCATTTTTAGTTTATAATTCTATATCTTCCGACTGAGAATTACGAAATTGAATTCTCAATTGAGTTATTAATTAATTAAGAATAATTAAAATACCAGATATGTGCAAGGGATTCCCGACACTCTACTGTTCGTCAACTTTGATTACTTTTTCCTTTGATTACTTTGTTTAATTTTCATTTTCATTTAAAATCAATTTTTATTTTGTCATTAATCATTTAATATTTTTTTTAGTTTCCTTACTATTTTACTATTCTTCTAATTTGTTTCTCTGTGGAATCGATACCTCAAAACTGCACTACAATTATTGCGTTATTCTTTAGACGTTATCAAGATGCAACAAATAAATTGAATATTTATAAAATCAGAAATTACATAGAATACAATACTGCAGGAAGTGTAATTTTTTATTAGTGTTATTAATAATAACATTAAAAGTGTTATCAAAATCAGATTTTTTACTAATATAAAATTTAATAATAAGTAATTAATGTTGGATTTTGAAAATATTGAACTTATTTATTAATAAAATATATCTTCTTATGTTATGAAAATTTATAATTATATTAATAAAACTATATTAATAATGACAAACATCTTTGAAATCTATTATTATCACATCTTTCAGTGTTGGAATTATATATCATTAAATGAAACCAACACTAACTTGTATGAGCAATCACTAACCACGTGCCAGGCATACGTGGACTCCTTGCATATGGCACAAAAGATTGTGTAATTCAATTAGTTGTTAATTTACAATCAACAAGAAAATTAAAAGAATATATGAGATTAATCATCAGTTAATAGCCCAATGCACAGGAACATAAAACATAATATCAGGTTACAAGCAATAATATGTTTTATGCTCAAGAAAAATAATAACAACAATTCCATTCCAAAATATAATAACAAAAACAAGAAACATGATATTATTACACAAGTTCAATTCTTCTCATCAATCTTTGGTGCTAGGATGGAGTTTTCCTTGGAGGTTAACTCCCTCACTATGTAGGAATGATATGCTATATACACACCTACTAAGTTTATTTTGAAATAAGCAGCTCGCTCCCAGGATTTCAAAATACCATCATATATGCACCATAAAATGCAAAATGAAAGACTTCATATTTTTCCATATTTTTCCGAGATGCTTTAGTTTAATAGAGTTTATGAGAAGATATAGTTAAAATCCCTGATGTCCCCTAAGTAAAATGATAGGGCAACCAACTACAGCAACACAAATTTTGACCATGTTAAACGCATTTTTAGTTATTCACCTAACTGAAGGCATCAATCAGAGTGACATACTTTTGTTTTAGGAGCTAAACGAGCCATAAATGCGTTGCAACATTCTCTGCATTATTTTCCTCAATAAAATTGATTATTGAATTGATTATTGAATTGATTATCAGTAGGCAAATGATCCCTACAAAGTCCTGTCAGTCAGGATCCAGCCCCTGAATGTCATTTAGAAAGAATCATAGAAGAAGCTTATATAGTAAAATGAACAAATAGCACAAATATAAACCATAGTCTAAAGTCCCTACAAGAAAAAACCACCAAATCAGATCACTTAAGCTATAGAAACATGCACAAAAAACAAACCACGTCCAAGTCCCTCTATAAAATAAACTGCCGAATCAGATCATTTAAATAAATAAAAAAAGATAAAACAATGACATACAAACCAAAAATCTGCACAAAAAATAAACCACAATTTAAAATTCTTAAAAAACCATCAATTAAACTATAAAATCATGCATAAAAAATAAACCACAATCCAAAGTCCCTATAAAAAATAAAGTACCAAATCAGTTCAATTAAATAAACTACCAAATCAAATCAATTAAATAAATAAATAAATAGAAAGAGAATAAAACAATGACATGCAAACCAAAAATATGCACAAAAACGAGACCACAATCCAAAATTCTTACAGAAAAATGATAAGTTAAACTGTAAAAACATCATAAAAAAATCGTAGTTCAAAATCCTTGCAGAAAACAAGCCACCAAATTAGATCAATTAAATCAAAAAATAAAAAAGAGATTGAAACAATGAAATGCAAACCAAAAAAAATGAAACCCATAAATAAAACCTATAATCAAAAAATGTAATATATAGGTGGCTGGTATGGGTGAAACTTATTTTGGCAAAGGCACCTTAGAAAAAGTTCCATAATAAAGAATGATAACATTAAGATATGAAAAAAAGTCAATTCTGAGTTGAAATGATATTCTGGCCTATGATTTTACCATATAATGACAGCAAATATGTCATATGTAGTCAATCTAATATCTCTCTCTAATATTGAAGGGTTTAGTTATATTTTATGATTGGAGGAGAGGTTGATCCACACCTGCAGTCATCCACTATAAATCACTCGCTCCAATTATCTCCTTATGCCCTTCAAAATCACAGATTCCTATTGACTCAAATAATTGCATACAACTAAAGCAACTACTACTCACCTCTAAAAATCAATCAAGGACTTACTAGGAGAAAAAAAGGACTTGTTAGGAGAAAAAAATCATATTGGACCAAGTATGTGGTCGACTGTAAACAATACCACATTTGTATTAATAATTAACACCATCTTGGAAATATAAACTACTTGTGAATAGTAATAAAGTATTAGTGAATAGTTAGTGAATAACAGTGAATTGTTTGTGAATAATAATGAAATAATCTAAAAATATCTGAAAATGATTATATATAATAAACAGGCTGGAAAATGTATGCGGTCATTTTAAAAAAAGAGTTAAAAACTTATAATATTTTTATTAATACGGCAGAATTAAGTGGTGTATTCAACAAATAAGGTTAGCAAATAAGTTTCATTAGCATGGGAAAAGAAGAAACCCATTTGCTGGAATGATCAATTGGATATACTTGCAACATGTAGGTCACTGTCTCAAACCCTGCAAAGAGGAAAAAGAAAATTATAAAACGAAAGTGAGATGAGAGTGTAATATTATCTTAACAGGTAGAGTGATGACAAAATTAAATACAAAGAGCCAATAATTAAACCTCTATGTGGATGATCAAGAAATCCAGCAGGAGCAATAACTACGACTTTCAATAACAAAATATGAGCAAAATAAAGATCCAATCAAATTATACAGCAAGAAAACTAAGTAAAATTGAAAATTGAAAATGATTTCATGCGCAAAACCCAACCATAATGACTAATAAATAAGAGAACTCGAAACATTAAGATTTCAAAGCACATTGCAATATTTAAAAAAATAAAGAAAAACACATACTAACTTGAGGGATTTGAATCTCTGTAAGATGGGATTGGCGACCTCCTATACTTTGGACACTGGTGATATCGGCCGGACACTTCACGTTAGGCAAAACAGACGTTTACATAACAATCAACGTAGAGTAGAACCAACAATTAGTGCAAATAATTTTAGGAGTGTGCCTTTGAGGAGCTACATGTGAGCTTGACACAGTAGACAGTATGGATTTTGAGGCACCCATGGCTACCGGTTGGTGCTTCCAGATTAAGAATCGAAATATAAGAAAAAATAAAATAAAATGAAAATATTGGAAAAATAAAGACCTATTACATTTAGTGAAGAAAACAGAGAAAAGCAGAGATAGCCCACCAAAGAACTCATTTAGAATAAGAAATGGATCAAAGTATTTTAGCTCAAACCTGAAAAGAAAAAAGGTAAAGATCCATTAATCCAAACTGCTCAAACATGGCAAACAACACTATTTTTCTAGGGTTTATTCATGCCTTGGAGTGAATTTAGAGGAAAAGGTATGTAAACTTTGCGTCATGGTGCCCTGAGAAAGTTATGGACTTCTGTTTCTCCTAAATTATGTTCATCAAATAGAAAACATATGTAAATCGCTTTTCAGTAGATCCAGTAGTCAAGAAATAGTAAAAGCTATCTGAAAACAAAACCCAAAGATGCAAGAACAATAAATTTAATCACTATTGGTTAAAGCAAATGCATCATGCACAGTTGTTATAATTGAACAAAAAAATGTATGATGTATTTGACAAAAAAGAAGCCTAAAATACAAACAACACTTTCCTAGCCCTGCCTCTCACTGCTAGAATAATAAATTTTATAATTGAACAATGCAAATGCATCGCGCATTGCATTTCTGCAGTAGCAGCACTCTACCTCCTATTCTGATCTCCTTTCCTCTTATTCTGGCACTCCATCTTTGAAATCGCCTAACACGTAGCGACCCAAACCAAACGAAAACCAACAATAACAAAACACAAAGGACAACACACAGAGCATAAAATGCAAAAAAAAAAAATCCAGCCACATAAAAAAATGCTTGAATAGAGTAGCCATCGACATCTCCAAAAATCAAAACATTAATAAACCACATGAAAAAATCCTAGAATAGAGCAACAGCAATCGACGCCCACAAAACATCAAAACATCAAAAAGATCCTAGAATAGAGCAGCAACAATCGACGCCCACAAAACATCAAAACATCAAAAAAATCCTAGAATAGAGCAGCAATCGACATCTCTATCTAAGAGAGAACTAGGGAGGAAGGGAGAGAAAAGAAATGATTAAACCCAAAAAGCATGCTATGCAGCTGCAGCTGCTAATGGAAGAGCCCAGCGCCAGCCACCACAAGCCACCACCTCCCTTCACCGACGACCCCTAGCCACTGAACCCAGCCACTGCCGAACACCCACATAGCCCCCAACTCACAAACCTGAAAATGGGTCTCCAGATCTGTTTCAACCCCTAGCCCACCGTACGCCGCCACCCACGACCTCCAACCACCACCATCGTGTCCTCCACTCACCGACGACTTTCACATGCTCGACCATGGCCTAGCCGAAGCCCCTCCCTCTCCTACAGTCTCTCGATCTCTCGCGCGCTTGCGCTGTTGCCCTCTTGCCCAAGCACATCAAAACCTTCATGAAAATAAAAAGTGAAGCAAATGTGATAACAAAAACCATGCAAGGCAAAATTGGAAGTCAAAAATGCTGAAAATAACTATTCATGCACTATTCATCAGCATCCACACTTATATTATAGTAGTTAGATATATGTGAAAAATATTATTATGTCTCATGATTTCAATTTTTTTAACATATTATGTATTTTATTTTATTTTTTATTTTTTTCTTTACTTAAAAATAACTTTTAATGTATTAATATATTGTTTTAATTCTTGAAAATATTTTTAAATATATTAAAAAAATGTGAAAAGAAAAAAATAAGAAGTAAAAGTTGTGTTAATGGACACACTTACAACCCAACCGTCAAAGTTGAATAACACACTAGCATTATCCTATATAGATATACGAATATAGCTTCTATTATTTGGGTGCATTTTACCTCCGTCCTTCGTCCCTGCTTGGGCGGGAGGTGAGAATTTCATTCTGCATCCTGCCCCAGACTACACTAGGGTAAGATACCCCATCCCACAGCGAGGTAGCGGGGGTGGGGTCCATCAACCCGCTCCCTGTTGCCGCCCATATAGGACCTTGACCTATTTTACATTTTTTTGTCATTTTCAGCCCAAATCAATTTTCTAGGTATTTTTTTCTCAAAACACCATCAAACCTGATTTAAACATACAATTACACATTAAAAAAATAGTATATTAAATACTAAATAATAACCATTACTAAAGTCTAAAGTCACTAAAAAAAAGGTCACTAAAACAGTAAAACTTAAACTTAAAAAGAAAGATTAAGCTATTATAAATTTACGATAATACAAATTAATCTTACAAAATGTGCTATCAACTATTAATATTACTTCTAAGAATCTAAGAATCTAAGAATTTACAAATACTACTTCTAAGAATCTAAACTAACAAAATCATAACATTGGTGATTGGAATTTGAAGAGTTGCTGTAAACTTGGGTCGTTGGCAGTATTTTGACATTTTGTGAGAATGAAAATGATAAAATTTGCAATAAGAAGTTAAAAAAATTAGAATTACAAATATAAAACTATATGTTATCAACATAAAAATATATATATATATATTAAAAATATTAAGTTACTAACCAAGATTAAATTGGGTCATTCGGTTGGAATATGGGCATTGAAGGATTTAAGTTTTGACATACATATTGATACTGTCATACACAATGAGAATATAAAAGTTAAAAAATGTCAAAACTTATAAACAAAAGTTACAAAATACTTAGATGTTAACATTACAAATATTATAAAATTAAAAATGCAAACAACAATTAAAAGAGAAATTGTGTAAAGTGCAAACCATGGTGATGGTGGGTCATACTACAACGGAGATAGCTATTGACGCTATCTCATGTGTTGGTATCACAGTCGTTACAAATTACAACAATTAAATGTAAAATTAACACCAATTAATATTTAATTAAATAAATACAAAATAATATAAATTGATTTCAAGTGACAATTTACCAGATCTAGGCTAATCAGCACCCTCTTCCTCAGCCTTGACCAGATCATAATCAATAACCTCCGAAATATGAATTTCACTCTCCGTGATCCAATTCTGTCTGCAAATCAGTGACTCAACAGTAATAGGATCTAATACACTCCGGAAAGGATCCAATACACGTTCTTCGGTGTTGAAGGCTGACTCTAAAGCTACTGTACTGATCGGAATTGCCAAAATACTGCGAGCACTCTTTGAAAGTATGAGATATTTGAGAACATTCATTTTTCACCAAGCTAATATATTAAAATCTTGTACAAAAGTATGAAGATCCAATGTTAAATATATGTCTACCTCTAACTGGGCATCTGTAGTGGAACGTGTCAAATGGATCATCTTCATCTTGTCACCTCAGTCTATTCTACATTTTTTTCCCACGCTTGGCATCTACAGCTAATGGGGGTACCTGTAGGTGTTGCAATACTACCACCTCTCATAACGGTGAAATCATTAAATAATCTAACAAGTATTTTTCGAGTCCAAGAAGCAACAGAATCTGCAATCCTTGCCAATAGTATCAGTTAACCCAAATACCATGTCATCCACCTTCAGCATGGGTCAAGGACAGCAACTACATATAATAATATATTGGTTTTATCAAAGTCTACTCCCCAATACTTATCAAATTTCTTCCGCAATGTAGTGTTACTACTCGTTGCAAAATCATTCAATTCTTCTTTCACCTTGGTAATTTGTTGACAAAAATGATGTGTTGTGAGATACAAAGAACCAGATAAAACCTTCGTAACATTGTAAAAAACTCTCAGAAACTCTACAAAAATACATACAACCTTCCAATCATCAGACATAAGCTTCCCCAATTCTTCATCAAAATACTTGACATATTGTATGTTTTCATTACCTAATGTATCAAATGCCAACTTATACTCATGGGCCACCTCCAACATAAAAAAAATCGAGTTCCACCTTGTAAATAAATCAATGCAAAAACCCTTTTTACATATTATACCCACAATTTTTGTAGCAACTTTGAACCTCTCCAATTTAGCAAGAGAATATCTCACCCACCTCACAACTGTCTTGACCCGAGCAACCGAGTCATCAAATTTTTTCAAGCCATCATCCACAATCAAATTAAGAATATGTGTTGCACACCGCACATGCAAATAATCTTCACCTAAAGTCATTCTATTCGCATTATTTAAGAAAGTCTTAAGATGTCTCATCGCGACATCATTAGTCTCTGCATTATCAACCATGCAAATCAGAACCCGTGTCAACCTCCACTTTTTTACAACGGTCTCTAAGGTCTTTCCTATCATCTCACATTTGTGATTAGTGGTTTGACAAAATTTGATGATATTTTTATGCAATGTCCAACCTCCATCAACTCATTGCACAGTTATACACATATATTGACATTATTGCACGAAATCCAACAATCAGTGGTGAAGCAAACACTCTCTCCTGCCAATAAACTCCTTAACTTCTCTTTTTTTTTAGCGGTAAAGTTTTATAATATCTCTTGCCACCATGTGGCAAGAATAAATATTGAATATTGGTTCCAAGTACCTAGAATAAGCTTGGAACCCTTTCTCATCTACCACTTGGAAATGCATCTCATCCATAACGACCATGCGAGCTAGGTATGTCTTAGCCTCATCAGAATCGTACTTTGTGTACCCTTTTAATGCCAACTCACCACTACTCCCCTCACCCATTTTTTTAAGCCAACTTCAAGCCTAGATTGGCTCTTCTCTACCAACAATTTCAAAATTAAAGATTTATTGCATTGCTCCTCCAAGTGCAATTTTATTTGAGAAGTGTCGTGTCTCTTGTAGTGGCACCCATAAACTTTGTCATAATAGTTGCACTTGATTTTTGAGTCATTCGGGTCCCCACCCTCTATCTTGGTGACATGAAACCAAATTATGAATGAGACTTTCTTGTTAGGCTTAGGGGTGGGAGAAATTGATGGATTAGGACTAAGAGTAGTGGTAGGATTCTCGACTGGAGCAGGAGTAGGATTAGGGTTAAGGGTACCCAAGGCTTCAACCAGAGAGCTCACACTAGAATCGATTGGACTTTCCAAATTCATTCAGCCAACCAAAAACAACAAATAAAATTATTGCAAATAAATGGTCATTTAAAATCAAATCAAGAAAAGCATCATGAATGTGTCAAGTTGTCAACTATCAAGTATTAAGACTATTAACAAAGTTACAAAAGCATCCAAAGTCAAAAAATAAATAATAAGTATCCAATCAAATGGTATTATGGTAATATCAAATGTATGATTGTGAATGCATTATGTCATTAAACAATATCAAATTGTTGCCTTCCCAATTTCCAACATATTTATTTTTACCAGTTTTTGAGCTTTAAATTAAAAAATTGGTTGTTGCCTTTCCTATTAGTCTAATTTCTAAAGTGAGAAAAAATATGTAGTCTATAGACACCAAACAATTAGTTGCTGCCTTCATAAATAAACATAAGTGAAAAAAATAGAAACCCAAAATATATGGAGGCTTGGAGCCATCCCACTTGGTCATTCCATTATAAAAAATTAAAATTTTAAACTATTATATATATTTATAATATTTAAATATTGAGATAAGATGGATTGAGTGACTTCGGATCAAGGAATTTGTTATCCAAACTAGGCTTTAATAATAATAAACATGTTCATGGCTTTCATGTATTTTGGAAATGGAAAGCATACAAACATCTCCAAGGAGACTCAAACAACAATTTGAAATTATAAGATATATATAAGATAATTTATAGCATTTTACTGTAATAATTGTCTTATATAGCATTTCACTCAAATAATAAAATCCCACTGTCTGGACTTTGGACTAAGATCCTCTATGCAAGCAGCAATTTGAAAACCCAACCAAAAATGAACAAAAAAAAATACATAAATGAACAATGAACGCAACAAATACGTAAATGAATGAGAATTGAATCCATCACAGTTCACAGTCACACACAAAACAATCAATTTCCACATCACACAGTTCACAATTACATCATTCATCTCCATTAATCATCACATCCTCAATTTTCATATATTTTAAAAATGAAAAAAAAAATGAGATTTCAATTTAGTAATTTACCTTCGACAATTAGGGCTAGGGTTCGGCAATTACACGGTGAAATACGACACTCACCAGTGACCACCTGCGACAACGAGATCGGCAGTGAGATTTGGGGCTAGGGTTCCGATTAGGGCTAGGATTTCAATTGAAGCCTGGGGGAATCGGAGCTAAGAGTGAGAGAGACGAGAGATGAGAGGGGGCAAGGGCAATCGCGCGAGATTGAGGGAGGGAGAAATGAGATAATAACGAATGGGGGTTCGTAGTTTTAGGTGCTACTTATATAAAACGGCGTCATTTTATATAAGTAACCTAATTAAAAATAAAAATCCAGATGAATTGTTTTGATTCATCTGGCTTTTTTTTTTTAAATATGATATATATTTATTTAAAGTATATATAATGAGGGGGCGGGGGCGGGACAGGGTAAAGGCGAGACGGAGTGCACCCTATACCGCCCCCACCCCCGCCTTAAGGGTAGAAAGCGGGCCGGGTTGTCCCGCCCCCTACTTGCCAGACGGATAACTCTAACCCCGCAAGGTGGTGTGGGATGGAATGTAGGTGAGGCAACGAGTGCGGGTACAACCCGCCCCTAGGTGCATGGGTGCCAAAACTTAAATAATGGTAGCTTTTAAAAAGAATATTTAACATTTAACATGGTAATTGTATATTAGTTTAATTATTAAGACAACTTATATCACTTTAATTTTTTTTTTGTGTGACATATTTGTGTATCTTAAATTTTTTTAATGTTTTTAAAATGAAGCAATTATCATGTTAAACGTTTAATTTTTTTAATTACTTCAAAGAATTACAAAACTTTTTTGAAAAACTAATAAAATGAGTCTGCACACCTTTTGTGAATAAAATGTTTTAGAGACAAACGTGAAGTATAGACGTCACACAAATGTCGACTGATGTGGCATACTAAAATGCACTGTTTTACTCAATTTTCTGATTTCCTTCACAAATTTCGTGAGCTTCTCTCTATTTCTCTTTGGAGAAGTCTTTCCAAACCAGACCTTCCTTCTCCCTCGGATGCAAACCAGCAAAGAGGCCAGTAGCTCTAATCTGTGTTCTTTGTTCGGCAAATCCTTTTCGTAAATCTGATAAACAAACAAGGATGAATATCTCGTTAGAACGACGACAACCGACCAAACCCCTTTGGACACAATCAAACTCTGATATCACTCTCATGGTTCACTATTTCAATATCGAAATCTTTGTCTTTCCAAAAATCTAAGCCAACCAATCTCAATCAAAGATTCAAATGGCTTCAATGTTTCCGTTCTTTTCATTTACAATCACCCCACACCTCCAAAAGCTGGGTTTTAATTAAAGTGGAGAAAGATGGACAAAGAGGACAAATGGGTTTTAGTTAAAGGGTTTATTTCAAGGTGGAGTGAGAGTTTCCATCCCTTGTTTGCTAGGTCTGTGCAGGAGATGGTTGAGGAATATTTGCAGCAAGAGAGCCCATCACCAAAATTTTCTCCTTCATCTTTATTTTTGGGTTGAAGAGGATGATGGGGTTTTCCCAAAACAAGTGAATAAAGGGGAAAAAAAGAAAGAGAATTTGCATGTGGGTGAAGTTCCAATTCTCAATTTCAAATTGGTGACTTAGGTTGGATGTTTAATAATTTTTAATAATTGCAATCTTTGGAATGTGACGCAGGTTTCTTTATTTCAAACAAAACTTAGTTGAATAGCACAACTTTTTGCTTGGTGTATATTATTAAGGAAAGTATTCCTTCTAGAATACAAATTCCTTCAAACGATGAAGAAGAATTTCATACAGTGATCCAGCTCTTGGCACAAGGCGCAGCAAGAGGATCCTTTTGATTTCTGGTTTTTTTTTTTTAAAAAAATTAAGATTATGTTCGAATTAAAAGATGATATGAATTTAGTTTATTTTTTAATATTATTATTGTGATAACCCGGATTTTTAGATATTCGCTTAATTTTCATGTGTGGGATGATTATGTTTCTCCAAAACTATTTTTAGGAATTTTGGGATATATGTATAGGATTTTTATATTGAAATGTTAGGAGTAAGGTTGGGTATAAATGTGACTTGTGTTAAGGTGAAAAAGTGCCTAGACCCGAGATCTCGCTCGACTCTCGCTTGATGTCTGGCTCGAGCGAAATACAGGGACAGACAGACGTCTTTTAGTAGAATGGTCATAACTTGCTCATTTGATGTTGGATTTGAGTGATTCAAGAGGCTATAGAAAGCTAAGAGGAATATCTACAACTTTTATGTTTTGAGGTTTAAGAGATATGGACTTAATCAAATAATAAATAGAGATTGAAGTATCAGGTCTGAATGGGAGTAGATAAGCATTGACTTGAAGTTGACTAAGAACATTGGATAAGATTAAGCCTTTGGATTATTTTCTCAATTATCCTAAGATCTGGACAAGTGTGTAGAGATGTGGAAAATGAGGAGATTTTATTTAGTGAATTTCGTGTGAAATAAGATGAATCATCTATCCAATACTTGGTGTGCCCGGATTGGTGTTCTCGGGCTTATATGTCGAGTTTTATTATAAAAATCATAACTTGGTCATACGAACTCCAAATGAAGTGATTCTAGTTCCTATAGAACCCTAAGACATATATCTATAACTTTTATGATTGGAGGTTTTAGAGAATCGAAGTGTATCAATAGATTAATTGGGCTGGAATGGGACTGATCTGTTTTAAGTGCAAACTGGAGCCCGAAAATAAATCACTCCACCACCTCACCTTAGATGTTCGAATTTGATTGGTTTTCCTCATGGTTATCTACTAGATACACGTATGAGAGCATGTGTTAGGTGGAGGAAGAGCTTCTAGAAGAATAATTAGTTTAAAACCAAGCAAGAGTGAAGAACTAATCTGATTGGCCAAAACAGCCAACTATCCCCTTTGTTTCCAACCAATTGGTAACCAAACCTTGGGAATTAGGTGATGAGATATTTTCCAGCCACTCTAAGGGTGCTAAGGGAGTCTTGGACGTGTGGCCAAAGAGGAGGAAGAAGTTCTAGAAGCCTTGGGGATGCAAGGAAAGCCAATGACCAATTTAGCCTATCTTGGATATTTTAGACTTTTTGGAGTTTACTTTTATATCTATATTTGGTAATTATTTGGGGCCATTGATCTAAGATGATTTTAGATAAGAAAGAAGCATAGCCATGGGATGAATATCCTTAGAGATCATGAGAGATATGGATGATCATTGGATTAGGCAAAGTTGGACAACACATCATGCCCATACACGGTTTGAGATTAACCCATTGCTTTGGTTTGTTTCCTTCTCTTTTTCCCCAAGCCATCTATTCCTCTATATATAGCCATCTTCAGTTCATAAGGAACCTTTTGGGAGAAGAGACCCACGTTCACTTAGAGAGGAAGCCAAAGAAAAAGCCTCCTTAACCCTTGAACCTCCAAACATCTCCTAAGTGAGCTAAGTGAGTGCTTTGAGGAGAAATGTTGCAAGGACTAGTTGGATCATTCAACCAAGCTTTAGAGAAACTTGTAAGTATACAATTTAACTTAATCTTAGCATAGAATAAGTAGATTGTTGATGGAATTAAGTTTGTTGTTAGTTGGAGCTTGAATTAGGCTTATATGATGTGTTTGGAATCTATGGTGTTTTGGATATGATTTGGTGATGGTAAAATGCTAGGAAAATTATAAGGACCTAGAATTATGGTTTAATAAGTAAAAATAAGGTTGGTGTGAAAAGATTGCTGGGTTTAGGTTGAAAAACCCCATGAGCCGTGATCTCGCTCGACTGTCGCTCGACAGGCGAGTCGAGCGAAGGCAAATTGTGAACCCCCGCTTGACTGTCGCTTGATACCCCACTCGAGCGAGTTCCAACCCGTGACTTCGTTTGACTGTCGCTCGACACCCCGCTCGAGCGAGATGCTATGTTTTGCTTAGATTCAGGTTTTTCCCGAAATAGAATTAGTATCTCAAATGGAAGGAGTTTTAGGTGATAAACTCATAAGAACAAGAAAAGATATAGTATGGCCCGATCTCGGGTAATAATGATGGCATGGCCTGACTACGAATAATAATAGTGGTATGGCCCGACCACGGGTGATAATAGTGGATATTAGTAATGACTTGTGAGAATAAAGGTTTTAAGATAAGAATGAAAAGCATATGCATGAACATGTTAGTCACGTCATGACGGGGACGGCGATACGTAACGCCCGTATGACTGACGTGCCGACAGGGATGGCGATACGTAACGCCTGTCGTAAGAATAAGAATTATGTCATGACGGGAACGGCGATACGTAACGCCCGTAGGATTGACATGATTAGCGGGGACGGCGATACGTAACGCCCGGATGATTGATGAGTTATGTATGTGATGGGGACGGCGAGACGTAACGCCCATCATATATATGAGATAAGTAAGACCCGACAGGGATGGCGATACGTAACGCCTGTCGAGGTTATGCAATAAGAATTATGTCATGACGGGGACGGCGATACGTAACGCCCGTAGGATTGACATGATTAGCGGGGACGGCGATACGTAACGCCCGCTATGATAAGAATGCTTACGTCATTTCGGGGACGGCGATACGTAACGCCCGGATGACTGGTAAGTTGACAGGGACGCCTGTCATATATGATATGTATGTTCCGTGTCATGACGGGGACGGCGATACGTAACGCCCGGAAGATTGACACGAGACTCATCATAACGGGGACGGCGATACGTAACGCCCGGATGATTGATGAGTTATATATGTAATGGGGACGGCGAGACGTAACGCCCATCATATATATGAGATAAGTAAGACCCAACAGGGACGACGAGACGTAACGCCTATCGAGGTTATGTGATAAGTAAGACCCGACAGGGACGGCGATACGTAACGCCTGTCAAGGTTATGTGATAAGTAGATCCCGATGGGGACGGCGATACGTAACGCCCATCGAGGATAAGAAATAAGAGAAACCTATAAGGTTAAGAAGTAAAGTGAAAAGTATAAGTTTGTATGTGATAATGGGTCTAGCTAAGATCTAAGTTTGTATGTGATGATGGGTCTAGCTAAGATCTAAGTTTGTATGTGATGATGGGTCTAGCTAAGATCTAAGTTTGTATGGTAAGATGGGTAATTGACTTGTGAAGTTCCATAATGTATGCTTATAAGTGATATGTTGATGAGTGTGATTATGTATGATGATAGTTGAGGTTATCTATGCTTTATTTCGTTAACTGTGTACTTACTGAGATTTCTTGTAAATCTCACTCTTTTATGTTTTATATGTTTTATCTATCATTCCTTATGGAATGATAGATGTTGTTGCAGGGATAGATAGATTGCATTGAGACTCGGTCAGCACTGGAGATTCTGAGGTACCCTGAGGGTCCTATGGAATGCTCCTCTCCGGTTGAGATGATCCCATGTACGTGATCAAGTAAAGATGTAAGAGTACTGGATGATGGTAGGATATGAGATTTTGTTTAGAGAAAACTAACTGGGTTATGTAAGAGTTAATACTGAACGTTGTTGTAAATACGATGTTATGAGAAGTGTAATTTTAGTATGCCATGTGATCTATTGATGCAAGAGTTAGATCTCTTTGCACATATTGGGAATTTACTTCTTCCAGCTGCGATCGGCGTTGCATTTAATTAGTAAGCTTAGATGCATGCATGCTGCTTTTTATATTCACGTACGATAAGTAGCCTTGTGTTACTTGTCCGGATGCGTCGTTTTACGTTGTAATCGATGCGAAAAATCGGGGCGTCACAATTATTATTTTAAAATTTAAAAATTAAATTAAAATTTAAAAAATATATATTAAAATTTAAAAATTTATATTAAAATTTATATTTTATATAAAAAAATTTAAAAATTATAATAATAAAATAGAATTCAATCCAAAGGACGTCTAAAATAACAGCTGCCACGTCCGTTATTTGTACGGCATTTATACCTCATGTTTGTCTATGCCAAAATTGTTTATGAATAGAACGGTAAGTACAAATTTTGATATGACAAAAAGTTATACATTCGCTGACAGTCAAAATTGCTAGTCTTTTTGTCCAAAGGGTTTTTTTTTTTAATTTTTTATATATTTTATTAATATAATTTATTAAAATAAAAATATATATACAATCTATTATGAATAATAATGACATCAATAAAATATATAAATAATAAATAAAACTTACTACACATAAAATTTTTATTTCTTAAAAAGAAAACGTATGACTATCAAATAAATCTATTATACGTGTTCACTCATATATTTTTATTTTTTATTTTTTTATTTTTTAATGGTTAAGAAAGTGAATAATAATGAATTTATATATTTTTTAATAATTAAAGATGTTTAAAAAAATGATCATATACTTCAAAAGAAAATTATTATTATAAAACTAGAATAAACTACTATTGTAAAAAAATTTATTGTAAAAGAAAATATTTAGAACTTTTTATTTCTTAAGAACTAAATTTTATCTCTTCCTTTTTTTTCTTCTTTCTCTCATATTTCTTTCTTTTCTTTTCTTTTCTTCTCTTCTTACTTGTACATAACAGATCGAAAATACTCGTATTGCGTAAATTACTATGCACATATATATAAAAAATAGTGGTGGAGCCATCTACACGTGAAGGAGTGAGAAGGGGGTCATTCATGCCCCCTTATCTTCAATAATTGTAACACTCCCCATTGAATGACCATCTATAAAAAATCTGTCTCGTTAAAATCTTACCAAGGAAAAACTCAGTGGGAAGAAAAATCAATGGCGAAGGAAAAATAGTACAGTATTTTTATGTACCGCCAAGTGCTTTAAGATTACCTCATTAAAACCTTGCAAAAGAAAATCCAATGGGACAAAATCCCAGCGAAGGAAAACAGTACAATCAGCATAAGTGTTCAGGACATTTACTCCACTGAAAAGTGTATGACGATATATTTTTGAATTTTCGCATTCCAATATTCTGCAAAATTTTCTTGAATGTTGCAGTTAGTAATGTCTTCGTGAATAAATCTGTCAGATTATCACTTAATCGTATTTGCTTGACGTCAATTTCACATTTCTCTTGAAGTTCGTGAATATAAAAGAATTTAGGTGAAATATGTTTGGTTCTGTCACCTTTTATATATTTTCTTCTGATTTGAGTGATACAAGTAGTATTATCTTCATATAAAATTGTTAGTCTATCACTGATCATGGGAAGACCACATTTTTCTTGGATATGTTGAATTACTGATCTCAGTCAAATATACTCTCGAATTGCTTCATGAATTGTAATATCTTTGAATGATTTGAAGATGTGGCAGATAGTGTCTGCTTGACAGATTTCTATAATATAGCAGTATTTTTATAAGTAAATAAATATCCAGTTTGAGATCTACCTCTGTGTGGATCTAAAAGATAACTTTCATCTGCATACCCAATCAATTGTGGACTTGATCTATGTTGATAAAATAATCTCATATCAACCGTACTATAAAGGTAACGAAGGGCATGTTTAATATCATTTCAATGCCTTTGAGTTGGTGCAGAACTATATCTTGCAAGCAGATTAACTGAAAATGTAATATCAGGCTGAGTGCAATTTGCAAGATACATCAAATCTCCAATTGCACTAAGATATGGTACTTCAGGATCAAAAATTTCTTCATCATCTTCACAAGGACGGAATGGATCATTCTTCACATCAAGTGATCAAACAATCATTTGAGTACTCATGGGATGAGTTTTGTCCATATAAAAGCGCTTCAGGACTTTCTCTGTATACATGAACTGATGAATAAAAATTCCATTCGACAAGTACTCGAGCTGCAGGCCGAGACAAAGTTTTGTTTTACCAAGATCTTTCATTTCAAATTCATTCTCTAAATATGTAACGGTTCTTGAGGTCTCTTCAGGAGTTTCCATAATATTTAAATCATCAACATAAACCACAATAATGGCAAATCAGGATTCTTATTTCTTAATAAAAATATATGGGCATATAGGATTATTCTCAAATCCTTCTTTCAATAGATATTCGCTCAAGCGATTATACCACATGCGTCCAAATTGTTTTAACCCATATAAAGATTTTTGAAATTTGATAGAGTACATACTTCTAGATGTACTTGTAGATGCTTCAGGTATTTTATATCCTTCAGGGATTTTCATATATATGTCATGGTCTAAGGATGCATATAAATATGTAATGACCACATCCATCAACCATATTGCTAATCTTTTTGTAACAGTTAGACTAATCAAAAATCTAAATGTGATTGCATCCATAATGGGAGAATATGTTTCTTCATAATCAATCTCGGGTTTCTGCAGGAAACCTTATGCGACAAGTCGTGCTTTGTACCGCACAATTTCATTTTTCTCATTACGTTTTCGTACAAATACTCACTTATATCCAACAAGTATTACACCCCTTGATGTTTGGACAGCAGGTCCAAATACTTCTCGCTTTGCTAGCGAGTTTAATTCAGATTCAATAGCTGCTTTTCATTTTGGCCAATCATTTCTACGTCGACATTCTTCGACGGTTCTTGACTCACTTTTTTCATTATTTCTGGTAATGTTAATGGTCATCTTATATGAAAATATGTTATCGACAACAGTTTTATTTCTATTCAGAATTTCTCCAGTACTCATGAAATGTATTAAGATCTCATTATTTTCAAGTACCTATTCCTCTCTAGGGGAAAACATTTTATGAAACACCTCTTTAGGAGGTCCCTTTTCAGGAGATTTTGAAATAGAAGATTTGACCTCTTTAGGAGCATCAACTATATTTGTAGCCTGTATTGTGGGTATTGGTTATTCAGGAATACCAAATTCATTTTGTATCTTTTTCTTTCGGGGAATTTTGTCTTTTGCACCAATAGGTCTTCCACGCGTCAGGGGTGTTTTAGACTCACCTATTGCTATCTTGACAACTTTTCCTTCAGGGACTTCAATCATTGCTGGAGCATTAACAACATGAATATAAGATTTTATTACACCTTTAGTGTCAGTAAATACATCCGGTAATTAATTTACAACATTTTACAAATGAATAATAGTCTAAAATTCTAGTTTACATTTATTTGTAGGATGATCAAATTGAGACAGGACTTTATTATCCCAAGTATTTTTTTTTTCATGCTTCAGGCACTGATTTTTTGTTACCCACTAATGGAAAAGTAAATTCGTCAAAGTGACAATCCTCAAAACGTACTTTAAGCATATCCCTTGTAAGTGGTTCAAGGTATCTAATAATAGATGGAGAATCAAAACCAACATATATCCTAAGTCTACGTTGAGGGCCCATTTTTGTACGCTGTGGAGGTGTAATTGGAACATATACAGCACATCCAAAAGTACGAAAATGAGAAATATTTGGTTGTTAACCAAATACAAGCTGTAATAGAGAATATTTATTATATGTAGATGGTCTAATACGAATTAATGATGTTGCATGAAGTATAGCATGTCCCCAGGCAGAAACATGTAATTTTGACTTCATAAGTAAAGATCTAGCGATTAGCTGAAACCTTTTGATCAAAGATTCAGTTATACCATTTTGAGTGTGTGTATGAGCAATAGGATATTCAACATCTATTCCTATTGACATGCAATAGTTATCAAAAATTTGAGACGAAAATTCGTCTGCATTATCCAATCGAATGGTTTTAATTAGATACTCAGGAAATTGTGATCGTAGTTTGATTATCTGAGCAAGAAGTCTAACAAATGCAACATTTCTAGTTGAAAATAGACAAACATGTAACAATCGATTTGATGCATCAATCAAAACCATAAAATATTTAAATGGTCCACTTGATGGATGAATAGGTCCATATATATCTCTGTGAATCCTTTGTAAAAATGATGGAGATTCAACAACGACTTTTGAGGGAGATGGTCTGATAATCAACTTACCTTGAGAACATGCAGAGCACAGATATTCATTGGGTAAAAGAATCTCTTGGTTCTTTAAGGGATGTCCATATGAATTATCAATGATTCGTTTCATCATTATTAATCCCGGGTGTCCAAGACGATTATGCCAAGTCATAAATACTTTATGGTCAACGCACTTCTGGTGTACTACCACATATGATTCAATTATTCTCATTTTTGTATAATACAATCCAGAATAGAGAGCAGACAGTTTTTTCTAATACGAGCTTCTGGTCCGATACTATTTTAATAATAAAAATATGTTCTTTATTGCCTTCATTGGTCGTTACAATATGGTAATCATTACGATGTATATCTTTGAAACTTAATAAATTTCTTCTAGATTATAAAGAAAATAGAGCATCATCAATACAAAATTTGGTGCCATTAGGCAACACAATATAAACTCTTTCGGAGCCCTCAATTAGATTTGATGAATCTGATATGGTATGGACATAGGCTTTATTTAGTGTTAAATTTTGAAAATATTTCTTATCTTTGATAATTGTATGAGTTGTAGTACTGTCAGCCAAACATACATCTTTATCATTCAACTCAGAGATAAAAAGTCAATCCATGTGATCCATGATTTTACAAAATATACAAGATTTTCATTACAAATAATAAAGAAAATATATTAATTGGGTGAAATACTTCTATCTTCAATCAAGTGATCAATTCTATCATTAGGATCATTAAAGAAATCAGAAACATTAAGATGAGTGATATCTACATTTAATGAATCATCTGATGGTTCTACTAAATTTTTTTCAATCTTTTTATTCTTTCCTTTTATAGATGCTTGATATAAATCCGCCAAATGTCTGGCCGTATTACAGGTACATAACTAGTGTCCAGTCATTCCACATCTATAGCACACATTTTCAGTTCTTTTTGAAGAATTATTTTGGGGGCTTTTACCTCTTTCTGAGTTTTACCACTTCTGGTGATACAGTATATTATTATCCATTTTAATGTTGTCACTTAACCAATATTTCTATAATTTCTCCTACCACGTCCATGCCTCCGATTTCTTCGAAATGATGCATCATTCGCTTATAGGAATGATGCAAACCTATTATCATTCATTTCAGGGAATGATGTTGAGCCAGTAAGGCGTAACTGGTGGTTTTTTAATAAAAGCCCATTGTTTTGCTCAGCAACTAGAAGATATGATATAAGATCAAAATATTTCTTGAACTTTCTTTCTCGATACTACTGCTGCAGGAGCACATTTAAGACATGAAAAGTAATATAAGTCTTTTTTAGCATATTATCATCAATGATTTTCTCACTGCGTAATTTTAGTACTGAACTTATTTTAAAAAATACGAAATTATACTCACTAACACTTTTAAAATATTGCAAGCTCAGGTGCAACCATTCATAACGAGTTTTTGGAAGGATGATAGTCTTCTGATGTTCATACATCTCCCATAAATTATTCCACAAAATAAAAAGATCTTTTATTGTAAGATACTCAATTTTTAATTTTTCATGAAAATGGTGGCGTAGGAAAATCATTACTTTAGCACGGTCCTGCAGGGACGCTTGACTTCCTTCTTTAATTGTTTCTCCCAAGTCCATAGCATCCAGATGGATTTCAGCATCAAGAATTCAGGATAAATAATTTTTCTCAAATATGTTAAGAGTAATGAATTTCAATTTTGTAAGATTGGTAATTTTCTATATATATAAAAAATGAAATAAATATGTGTATCTCAGAAATTTATAAAATCACGTAGATTTAATCAATAAAATATTTCATATTTATATCAAAGACTGCAAATAATATATTGAAAAACTTACTTGAGCAATAAGACTACTAGTTTTAGAATTGATAGAACAGTCGTGCTGATAACGTGTTATAAAATTAGAAAAACTACTATTGCAAGAGAATTTATTGCAAAAGAGAATATTTAGAACTCTTTATTTCCTAATAATTGATTTTTCTCTCTTCATTTCTTTCTTTCTTTCTCTCATCTTTCTTTCTTTTCTTTTCTTTTCTTTTCTTTTCTTCTCTTCTTACTTGTACATAACAGATCAAAAATGCTCGTATTTATAAGCATAAATTACTGTGTAAATTACTGTGCACATATATATATAAAATAGTGATGGGGCCATCTACACATGAAGGAGTGATGAGGGGGTCATTCATACCCCCTTATCTTCAATAATTGTAACAAATATATATTTTTCTTCAATTTTCATTCAACCCAAGCTTCTTTTATTTGAGATGACTGCTAGTAGCATTTTACAAAATGGGTCTTAATGAGTGTTAGTAGCATTCAACCCAAATTTTATTTTTAATTTTTTGTTCTCAATGAATGCTAGTAGCATTTTGCAAAATGGGCCTCCAAAATGGGCATCATATGCACTTTTCTTTCTGGTTAATTTCTTTTCTAGCTATTCAAATTTTCATTTACTGCTCTCTATTATTTTTCTTTAAGAGGAAACTGGTTATCCCGAATATAAGCACTTAAAATTCGGAAAAACTTATGAAGAGTTTTCGTCTTGTAATAAATTTGAACTTTTGGAGCTTGGATGCCTCGAATCAATCTCAAGCTTATGATATTACATTTTCCATCTTTTTCGTGTATTTCTTGAATTATAATTACAGCAATATCATGAGATTGCTTATAATTGATATCTAGAGCCAATTGATCCCAATGGTAGAAGCTACTCGATCCAAACAGCAACAAGAGAACTTACAAAGGCAAGTGGATTCTCATGAAAAAAACCATACAAGAAATCAGGTTGAGATTGAATCGGATGGAAGACATGATGCGTACACTAGTGGGGAATCAAACACATTGTTAATAGAGATCAAGAGTGGGAAGTTCATGACACAAGGAGAATCACCACTAGAGGAGTCTACTTGGAATTTTCTCACATCAACAAGGAGAACGTAGAGGGATAAATCTTCAAGGCAAACAATACTTCAAGTACCACCAACTCCTCCTCCCAACGTCTACTCATAGTGTCATACCACATGGACGGAGAAGCTCTCGTGTGGTATCACAATGAAGTAGGGAGTGCATTGTTCAACAGTTGGGATACATTCATCCAAGCCCTCCAAGTCCACTTCGGCCCCACGGCATACGACGATCCTATAAAGGTACCTTACCTAACTAAAACAAACATCCATAGTATTGAGTTACAAGGTCCAATCCATATATCTCTCAAACAGATTGTGGGACCTCTCTGAACACCACAAATTGAGCTATTATCTCAGTAGATTGAAAGATGAGATTAGTCTTTCAATTCACATGTTCAACCTCGTCAATCTCATTGTACTTTAGGCTTGCTAAGATCCAATAAGATTAGTTATTCAGTATTAGAAAAATCTTTAAACTGATGGGTAATAGAGGCCTGTCAGTCGTTTGTGCATAGTAGACCTATTTGGTAACCTAGGAGGAAGGCTTTAATGGAGGACAAAAAATTCTTATACTACCAAAAAAGTTCACATCCTTTTGAATAGATGAAAAAATGAAGAAGGGATTGTATAATCATTGTGATAAGAAGTGAAACCTAACCCATGTTTGTAAATCCCTGAAGATCTACATACTACAAGGAATCAAGTTGAAGTATGAAGACAAGGTTGAATGATTTTTTTATTTTTTTAATCTATTGAACCTAAAGGCACTCACCCCAACCAAGATCAGATAGATCCCGAAATCTCAATTCATGTAATGCTAGGCACCTCTAGACCATATACCATGAGATTGTTAGAGCGTATAAGAGCGAACTTACGATAATTTTGGTGGCCTTTGATAGCACCAATAATTTTTTGGATCTTTCCTTGTGCTTAATTACCAGCTTTCAGTGGATCCCACCAGCAAGTTGGATGTCAAGACAGCCAATGGATAAGTCATCATACGTGAGGACGTTGTAATAGAGTCACTCTATATGTTTGCGTGAAAATATCTGTAAGTGTATAAAATTATAAGTAGTGAAATGTTTTTAAATAAAATGAATATAGAATTTATAGAGATTAATTATGTTATTTAGTATTAAAATTTATTAAAATAATTACTATTTTGAAAAATCGAAAAACAAATTGAAAGATTTTAATATCTAAATTAATTTGAAATATTTAACAAAAATAATTTTATGAATAAAAGACTAAAAGAGTATAAAATCTAAAATTATAAATATAATAAGAATAGATTTACAACATTTGATCTCACCTAACAAATTTCATACAATTTATTCTTTCTAATTATTAAATTCCAATAATCTTGTGTTGATAATAAAAATTCTTTAACTATTTAATATTTTTTCTCAAACAATATTAAAAATATCTCCAACTAATAATAATTTTATATTTTTATATGAATTTAATTAATTGAAGACCTATTAAGATTTTTGAATTTTTTTTTTCGCAATAAAGTATTTTTACTTTCGTTTAATTAATGGTGTTTAGTTCTAGAGCTAAAATAACAAATCACTTCTTGGTCTTATTAGGATTGAATAGATCAAACAATAATTTGCCAGAAAATTACAAGTATTAAGAACAAGAAATAAACACTTAATTATGAAAATATTAAAAATAAAATAATTTAGAATACAAATTGTGTGTTCAATATTGGACAACATCAAAAATTCAAAAAATAAAATTTGTTCATAATGAAATTAAAAAGAAAAAGAATAAAATAAATATTCTTTATTAAAGTCGATTGATGAAGCGTGTAGATCTCGTATCTATTTTCTAGAGCAACTAGAGCAACCTCCTGCTTAAAAAAATAAAGAATAAAACCTCCAAATGGCTGCTGCACCTCTCGATTTCTTTTCCCTTTTTTCTTTGCCTTTATAATTCTTCTCTCCTCAAGTGTGTTGCGGCGCTCTATGTGTTAAGCCGAATATATAATACAAGGTCAAAATGCGGTGCCTTAAGTCTAGTCCAAGTGAAAACCAAATGCCTCAAATATATGTATGTGCACTGTCTGCTTCTACCTAAGTAAAGTGAAAATCAAAAGCCGAATAATGATGCTCTCCAGAGAAAACCTAGTGGGCCCGAATGAATATATGTGGCTGCCCTTAAAATGAAAATATAGTGAAGGCCCAAAAGCTGGTCGAGTTGCCATATTAATAAACATGTGTTGTGTGATAGGCTTACTACAATAAAACAAAATACAATAAAACAAAATAAAATATAATATAATAATAAAATAAAATAAAAATAATTTTAAAAGGTATTCGGCCTCAACCCAGACTTTGTTGGCGCCAGCGATCATGGACGACACCGCCCACACCATCGTGACCTCCGAAACGAGTTTAAGGCTGCGTGGGGCACACCGCGGGTTGCCGTCACAGGGATGAGGTCGCCGGAATGGCGGTGTCTCCCACGGCCATCGGAGCCTCCGGCGATTGTTTTTCATGGGGATCAAACGATCTGATCCCCAAGTTATTCCATAAATTAATGGGTAGTGATAGGCTTATTACCCTATCACTATCCATTTATTATTCTCTTTTATATTTAAATTTTTTTTTTTTTATCATTTTTTAAGTATTTTTTTAACATCCTTAATTATTAAAAAATATATAATCTTACTAATAATTACTTTTTTAAATCATTAAATAAAATTAAAAATTAATGGAAAAAATCAAATACAAAATAGATAGTAATAGAATTGTAACTCTATCATTTCCCTAAATGAATATTTGCCTCATGTTAGAGCTGTAAACGATCTGATCAAAGACAAGTTCGAGTCGAATTGGACTCAAACAACTCGAGTTCGAGTCGAGCTGAGAGTTTGTTGAGTCGAGTCGAATTCGAACCGATAAAAAACGAGCTAGAGCTGAATCGAGTTATTTATCGATCTTTGTTTTTACTATCTAACGATCTGCACGAACTGAGCCGAATTTAGTCTAATAATTGCTCGAGTTTTTTACTCTTTATAAATATTTGATTCAATAATTTTTTTGTAAACTTAATATATTATTATTATAAAGAAATCAAATAGGTTACTTTTATATAAAGTAATAAAATATATTATTTATATAAAATATTAAAAATAATATATATAACACATAAAATATATATAATAAAATAATATATGTAAGAATATATGCAAGATTATATATATATGTATATAGAAATATTACAAGTATTGTTACGAGCTCAAAGCGAGTCAAGTCGAGTTTATACGAATCTTGTTCATGAACACAAACTGAGTCATGTCCAGATTATACGAGTTTTGTTCGTTTAATATTCGAACCAATATTAGTGGTCACAAATAACTCATTTATTAAATGAACTGAATTCGAATCAAATTTATATGAGTCGAGCTCAAATTATTCGCGAATAATTCTATTCGTTTACAGCCCTGCCTTCTATTATCGAGTAAAACTCGTACGGCACCTCAAGAAAATTGAATTTATATATGTACATTTCGCCGACTGTAGTTCAATACCTAGTGGGCCTCTCCTTGTGAATTCTGAACTGAAACGCAAGTGTCTTGTTGAGCCCAAAAGAAACCTCTCTAGCTCAAAGCCCAAGGAAACCTGCTACAAGAAAAAAGAAAAACACTCCTTAAGAAAATAAATTTGCACCACTTTTTTTTAATTTGAAAGGTTGGGATGTAGATTAATAGTAAACCTTCTCATTCCTTCAAAAATAAGAAAATAAAGAAAAAGGAATGAAACTAAACTATAAATAAAAGATATAAGAGAAAATTAATGCTTTTAATTAGTAAAATGGTAATAAAAGTCCTGTATAAATCACACTTATGGTAACCCATTCACTACCTCATTTTTTTAGAGAAAATCAAGTTAGCACACTTTTTCTTTTAACACACCCAACGCACTGCTAATGTGGAAACCTTCCATGTTAACTACGCTAAAAAATAGTTGGTCTTTTTATTTTTCTGAGTTATAGTTGGTCTCACTATTAGTGTGTGTTGCATCCCACGCTTATTTGTAGTAAAACTTTATTTTGTTATCTTAGCACTTTGTACTTGTGATGTAGTGTTAGAAGTGAAGTGGCTTAAAACCTTAGGCCCTATGTCAATTAATCTTAAAACATAATTTTAATTTAACATTGGATATAACATAAAATTAGTCTTATAAATCTTAATATAACATTTTATTATGATGTAACCTAAAATAATCTATAAGATTCTTAATATAACATTTGAATTTTGATATAACATAAATTTTAGTTTTATAACATTAAATTAACATAACATAAAATGAGGGATATTGGTCAATCAGTTGCTAAAGTTTGTTGGAGTATGATTTTGTTTATCCATAAAACTGGAAAAATCAGATCATATCAAAATTAAAAAAACTAGAAATTTTGGTTTAGGTGGTGAAGCAGTTAGTATCGGTTCTCAAATTTCCAAAATCGATGTAAGAAAAAACCGAACAGATGACATCCTTATTTGTGCCAAGTGAATAAAAATGAAACTCTATTATCCACACATGGGTTTATTGCAACCCTTGCCTATTCCTTCATGGCTCAGATGGACATATCTTTATATTTTATGGAAGTACTTTCCATTTCTCATCCATTGGCTAATAGTGGTTTCAGTGATGATAGATTGATGGTCCGATACACTAAATATGATAATTTTTTTACTTTGTCCCATCCATCCTTAGCACACAAGATTGCTCGAATTTTCATGCATGGAGTTTTTAAACTCTATGGTTTACCTTAAATTGTTGTTTCAGACAAGGATATGACCTTCTAAGTAACTTTTGGCAGTATCTATCTACTTTGCAAGGATCCAACTTGAACTTTAGCTCGACTTACCATCCGTTGTTGGATGGTTAAACAGAAGCTCTAAACAGGTGCTTGGAAGGGTATTTACGTTTCTATGCTAGAAGAAAACAAAAGGAATGGAGTCAATGGCTAACAATGGAAGAATGGTCGTATGATAGTTCTTTCTATACAACAATAAATATCTCACCTTTTGAGATCCTTTATGGGTATCCATCCCCAAAATTTTTGAGTTATGCCTCAGGCACCTCCCCTATTGTAACAGTATACCAAACCCCAAGAACCAGGGAATATCAAAGGATTACATAAAGAGAACCTTCATGCAGCTCAAGAAAGGATGAAGACTTGTGTTGATAAGAGGAAACTGAGCGGTACTTTGTCATTGTGGGACTGGGTGTATTTGCGATTACAACCTTATAGGCAAAATTTGATTGCCCTCCATCGCAATATGAAGTCATCACCATGTTTTTATGGGTCGTTCCATGTCCTCCAGAAGCTCAGATTGATTGCATATCATCTAGATATCTACCCTTTGAAGCCAAAATTCACCTAGTGTTCCACGTCTCTTATCTCAAGAGAAAACATGAAAACAACATCTAGTCGATTCTTAAGCTCTCAACAGTGGACAAAAATGGAGAAATATAGCCTAGACCAAATTTATTGTCGACAAACGACTTGCTTCCCGTGGGAATCGACCAATAACAAAAATATGAATAAAGTGGGTAGGGACAATCTCAAAAGACAACACATGAAAAGTCCACCCCCTGGAAAATGAAAGAACTTGCCCGCACCTTGTAAAAAAGGTTCTTTTAGGAAGGGGGATTGTTATGAACCTGAAATTTGTTGTTTTCATTTGTTTTTTTCTATTATTTTTCCTTGGAAGGAACCGTTTGTCTTGAATATAAACAATGGAAGTTGGGAAAAACTTTTACAAAATTTTCATTTTGTAAGAACTTTGCATTTTTAGAGGTTGGGTTGTCTCGAATCAACTCCAAACTTATGACATTATATTTTCTATCTTTTCTTGTGTATATCTTGAATTATAATTATAGGAATACTTAAGTTGCTTACAATTTAATTGATAGTAAGTAAAATCTATTGTTAAAATCTTCGCTAAAAGAAAATCACTTGCCTTTGGAAGTAAATTTCACAAAGAACTGTAGCATGGAAAAAGATTCTACTCATCATTCTCATATCACATACCCTTTATTCTCTTGAAAGAACTCTCTTAATTTAATAAAAAATAAATTTAAAATTTAAAATTAAAATAGAAAATTTACATGGCGGTGTGCGACGTTATTGCATATAGAAGCACTCACATTGGACTCTATATAATAGGGAGCCCCTTATTATTTGGGGGCCAAAATGGAGTCCCCACATTGCTCCCCCAAAATGGGGGAAAATCTGATATTGTGAATAGTGGTCCCCCCATATATGGGGGACCACTGTTCCTCCCTATTACTTGTTCTTGTTGGACCTCCGTGCCTCTCTCTCTCTCTCTCTCTCTCTCTCTGTGAGCTCTCTGAACAACTGTAGCCCTGTGATTTTTTTCCATTCTCAAGCTCTATCGCCAGCCATTTTCGTTGCTTTTCCTCGCATTAGTATCAGGTAAGACAAGAACAAATCCTAATTTAGGGTTTGACCCCGTCCTCTCTCCCTTTTTGTTGCCTCTCTCTCTCTAAGGTTTGGGATGATTCCATTTTCCAATTGTTGTAACAATAATCCTTGTTGATTTTGGGACTTTTGTATGCTCTAGGGTTTTGGTCAATGTGCTAATTAGAAATTTGGGCTGTTTGGCTATGTTCTCTATTGATTTGTTGGGCATGATTGTGGTTATGTTCTCCGTTGATTCGTTGGGTTTTCTGTTTGGCTATGTTCTCCATTGATTTTGGTACCTTTATATATAGTATAAGTTGTCATTGATGTTCTCGGTTCACATTGGGCTACCATTGATGCCCTTTCTATTTGGTTTTTGATGACATTCATGTTCATTGCGATTAGGGCTGTAATTGAGCCGAGTTTTGACTTGTTGAGTTTGGATTAACTCAAAATATTCGAGCTCGAGCCCGACCTTGAAACTTTTATTTATTCTTTGTTCGAACTCGACTCGATAAGCTAAATTTTCAACTCGAACTCGAGCTCGTCCTACAAACAAACTCGAGCCAAGTCGAGCTGAACTCTAGTTTTTTTTCTAATTTTTTTAATAAAATTTAAAACTAAATAAATAAATGAAAATCTAATAAAAAAATTAATATTTAATATCTAACTAGTTGATATTTATTCATAATAACAGTATGTTATATGCTTACATATATTATTAATAAATATACTTAATATGATAATATATATGTATTTCATACATGGTTCCCACATACTATATATGAAATTATTAGATTTTATAAATTAATTATTAAACCATTATTAAGTATGAAATATGTTAATAATATATACATAAATAAGTAATTATATTACTTATTACATATTTAATTATAAGAGTGCTATACTTATATAATTAACAATACATATATATAACATATATATGTATATATGTTTATCAATATATAAATGAACTTTAATCGAGTTAAGCTAACGAGTCAATTCGAGCATAAATGAGTAAGTCTTAGCTGAGTTGAGTCGAATTTTGTAAGACATGTGTCATTTACTAATCGAGTGGATATCTGCTTTCACGAACAATTTTTTTTCACAAGTCAAATTCGATTCGAGTTTAACCGAACGAGTACCGAATAAGCTGTCGAGTAATTTGGTTCATTTACAGGCCTAATTGTGATGTTCTCAATGTTTACTTGTTGCCATTGATTTTGGTTTGTAGGGTTATATCCATACGGGCTTTGGTCACTTTATGTCTATTTGGGAGCTTTAAAGCATTAAAATTGATGATTATTTTTACTTCTTGGTACTTCTATTGATTTTTTGGGACCTATATTGGATATTTTTCATGCATTTTTGTACTTGTTGGTGCCTATTGGCCCCTTGCATTGCTGTCATGTCTGTTTAGGACATTATTGATATTTTTTTACGCCTACTTTCACTTGTTGGTACTGTCATGTCTCGAGGTTGTTGCCATGTTTATTTTGGAACTAAATTTGTTTGTTTTTGTTGCCTATTTTCACATGTTGGTTCTGTTTGGGCTCTTGCATTGCTACATTCGATATTTAGAACTTAAATTGATACTTTTTTATGCCTATATATCATTTGTTGGTGTTGTTTGGGCCCTTATATTGCTGCCTTTGATTTTTGAAACTTAAATTGATATTTTTTTATACCCATTGTCATTTGTTAGTGTTGTTTGGGCCCTTGCATTGCTGCCTTCAATGTTTGGGACTTAAATTGATTTTTTTTTTTTTGTCTATTGTCATTTGTTGGGCCCATTATGGTTCGAGGTTGTCGCTGTGTCTGTTTTGGAATTATATTTGATACTTTTTGTTGTCTAATTTCACAATAGTTGGTGCTAATTGGGTTCGAGGTTGCTACCATGTCTATATGAACCTTATTTGATATTTTCTAGTGTACTTCTTATCAGGATGATTCTCGAGATGGATGTTTAGTATTAAGCTGTGATGAGTGAGCTTAATTAATTAGTGGTCAGGCATGGGACACTATTGATATGGCAGTAATCTGTGAACCCTGGATGGCTACCAATTAGCAATCGGGATTCACGATTTTGTAGCCATTTATGCATGCCTCGTGTTAGACAATTAATATTACATTAAAATACTACCACTCTGAGCCCCAAAGTATTAATCAACATACTTTAGCGTGTCTACATAGATTTCGTCTGTGTTTTATTTATATTTGTCTACATATTTGAAGCAAATATGACCCCAATGCTTGGGTCAAGTAGTAGCACTCCAATATCTCACACTCAACAAACAATTGTCGCAATGAATATCTAATATATTTTTGTGGTATTAAAGCATGTTGTCGAACAACTCACACTAAAAATAATGAGGGGTAGCAATTTTTTGGTTGCGAAAATTATGAGGTTAGTTTTAGCAACCTCATTATTCGTGGCCAAATTTCTATAGAGTTTGTATTTATGATTAATTATAAGTTCTGTAGGCTAGTCAGGCTTGTGGATTCTTTTGCTGATATAACTTAGAAATACCACCGTATGGGTAGAAGACAATAAACCAACTAAATAATGAAGTTCATAACATACAAGTATTGTTGGACATCTAAACCAGTAGACATCGTTTGAAAATTGATATGGAGAGGTATAAGCAAACAGTAGAAAAAACAGATTTTTTAATTTGTATCTTGATGTTCTGGTTACTTATAATAATATTTTATTTTAAAAAATTATGAGCGCATCCAACTCTTCTTTATAATTAAACAGTACCTTGGATTAATTATAATATATTTAATTGTATATCAATTTTTTGGAACTTATATTTATTTTTGGTTAAAAAAATACCATTTTCGTATAAGATTATTTATTATAATCGTATTAAATTTATGTTCTCATGTACAAGGAAAAAAATATTATACCATATTTTTTTGTAGTCAATTGAAGTTAAAAATAATTAAAACAGAAAAAAAATAAAAGAGTAAGTGATTTAGAATGAAAATAGAGGTGGTAAAAAAGTAATAAATAAATATTATTAAATATTATTTTAATAAAATAATAAAAGTAAAGAGGATGAAATGTAGAAAAAATTTTTAAAAAAAAATAATAAGGGATTATTTTAGTTAAATTTTAAAATTTGGGATGAAAAGACGAATGTGAGTGAGTGCTCTAGGCAGATAGATAAAAAGGCCTCCAAGAAGGGCAGTTAGCCTGCTACGTTGGCGCACGTTAGCGCATCCTACCTTCCGTCGCAGGATACACTCATTTTCCTTCTCTCTCACCCCGGAGCTGTGTCTCGGTTGAGAAAACTCATTCAGGTCAGATAAATATGTTTTCACAATTTCAGAATCTGTAGCCTCCCATGGTTTTTCCTTTCGTTCTCTTCCTCAGCACCCAAACGAAATGCAAGTGGTTTTTCATCAAAAGATTTTATTTATAATAGGAAGAGGATATGGCGAGCGCAGTGGACGCGGCGGGAGATCCGATCCCGACATCGGCGGTTCTGACGGCGTCTTCGAAGCACATAGCGGGGAGGTGCCAAGCGGAAAACGTGGCCTTCCTCAAGTGCAAGAAGCAGGATCCTAACCCCGAGAAATGCCTTGACAAAGGCCGACAAGTCACGCGCTGCGTCCTTGGCCTGTAAATTCTCTCCCATATTTTATTATCTCTCATCATTTCTATTGTTTTTTATTTTATTTTAATTGCTTCCCAATGTTATCTCGATTTATGCTTTGTTTGGTTGCTGGGAAAATGTTAAAGAAGAGAGGAAATTCGAGTGTGGAAGACTAGCAGTCTCTTAATTTGAGTACAGTAGGATGAAATAAATTGAATGAGTAAATTCAAGAAACTAACAGGACCGGATATATTTGAAAATTTCAGCTTTTTAAATGTCGTCTTTCAGAATGGCTGGCAATTGAGTGGATATAGGGTTCTCTCTCTCTCTCTCTCTCTCTCAATATCTAACTGTTTTGTCAGCGCTGCTTTTGCCTCTGGCTTGATGGTTGCACGAGCTAAAACATCCGGTACATTCCATTTTGTTTCCCATCCCAGTCTTTTGCGACACTTCAGATTTTCTTCTTTTGTTAGGTCCTGACTTCTCATTTAATTTTATTGAAAATTTGAAAGATTTCCTTTTACTGCGTTATTTCTTTGGAATTGAAGTTCTGTAGTTTTGGCAACGGTCAATAAGAGGTATTCTTGTTGTAATTAGGCAAAGGCATTGGAAAATGTTTGTTGACGTACTCCACTGCTTTGTTGCTTTTATTTATCTTGTTAACGTAAAACCTCAGCAAGTCATGGTCTTTTGGACCTACTCTGGGGAGTAACCCCAAAGACATGACCTCTGTCAGAACCGTGCATCAGGTAATACTAGAGAATTCCTACTGAAGTGTCTAAAATTGTTCATCCCAAGCCCTGAAAGTATTGGCAATTTGTCATTATAGATGTTTGATTCACTGAGAAGCACATAAATGAGGAGTATTAGCACCTTATTGATTTCTTCCCCTAGGTAACTGTGGGATCGAGAATCTCTTCGTCCACAGCCCCAAAGAGTAATTTTATTTTATATTTCTTTGAATCAACTAGATTTACTTGGCGAAATAAGTGATTACATAACTCTTGAAGATTTTGTTTTTGATAAGTAATAAGTTTTTTTATTGAAATAAAGATGGGCGTAGCCCAAGTACACTGGAAGTATACATGTGCATTTACCTATTTAAGTACTAGTAACAGTTACAAGGAAACCATAAAAGCTGAGACCATTCAAATTTAAAGCAATGGCCCACAAAAACAAAGTCTTCTAGAAAAGACTCCGAAACTCTTCCAAGGAGCGTTCATGATCCTCAAAATGTCTCTCATTTCTTTCGCACCAAATACACCAGAAAATACATAATGGAGCCATCTTCCACACGGTTGCGATCTGCGGTGTCCCATTAATCCCTCTCCAGCTTGCTAGAAGGTCGACCACCCTACTTGGCATTACCCATGCTATTCCCATTTTGCTGAAGAAATAATTCCATATATCACGAGCAAACTCACAATGTAAAAGAAGATGGTCCGCCGTTTCCCCACTTTTTCTGCACAAACAACACCAGTCCAATATTATAAGGCCACGTCTTCGAAGATTATCAATGGTCATAATCTTCCCCAGGGCTGTTGTCCATACAAACAAAGAATGCAACCTTGGTGGGTGCTTTACTTCTCCAAATATATATATATATATATATATATTTTATAAGTACTCCAAATATTCTTCCAAGGGAAATTGTGTCTTTGTTGCATAGTAATAACCTCATAGAAAGAGCGTACCGAGAATACCCCTTTCCTAGAAGGTCTCCAAATCAGCACATTTTCACTTGTGGCAGCAAGAGAAGTATTATACAACTGGTTCAGAAATTCCAGCAAAGCATTTACTTTCCAATCCTGTGCATCCCAAGTAAGGCTTATATTCCACTACTATGAACCTTGATTGTTTACCCTCAACTCAGCCACCATGGCTTCTTTTTCCCGTGCAATACTGAAAATTTTTGGAAAAGCATCCTTCAAAGCCATAGCAAAAGAGCACCAACCTTTCGGTATATAATTCCATAGCCCCATGCCATATGTCATATGTCCCCCTACGTCTTTAGAACCCCCCCCCCCTCCTCCTCCGGGTGCAGCACTCACTACCAAACTTCATGTCAATCACCTCTTTCCATAAGGCTCCCCTCTCACAATTATACTGCCACAACCATTTACCTAATGGTGCCTTATTGAAAGCCCTCACATTCCGCACCCCTAAACCACCATCTCTCAAAGGAGAACAAACATTTTCCCACCCCATTAAGTGAAACTTAAACTCATCCCCCATACCACTACATAAAAAGTCACGTTGAAGTTTCTCTATCCTCATAGCAATGCTAGCTGGAAGAGGAAATAAGGATAAATAGTATGTGGGTAAGTTAGATAAAGTACTCTTGATAAGTGTGATCCGCCCTCCTTTTGATAAATACACCATTTTCCACATGGCCAACGGAAGTTCAAGTTTTCCAGCACCCCCTCCCAAATTGACTTGGTTTTGAAAGAAGCTCCCAATGGAAGACCGAGATACTTCAATGGCAACAAAGAAACCACATAGCCTAGAATGTTCGCCAACCCTCTAATATTGCGTACTTCACCAACCGCGACCATCTCCGTCTTAGCAAGGTTAATCTTGAAGAATTGTCTTCGAGATCAATCTTGAAGATTTTTTTTATAATAAGTAAACTCTTGAAGAAAATATGAAACTAATGTATTTTGCATTGAGAAAATGCTTGATTTACAAAAAGATCTCACAAACTATTTGGCTTGTTTTGACACTTCAGATGTATTTTATAATAAAAGGATCTTTACAATCTCATGTCTCACATCAAGCCATATCAATTTGTGAGTTTACTTTTGTGAGATCTTTTTATGAACCTAGCACTCCTCTTTTGCATTTGCTAGGGTTTATTTCAGAGTAACTAGATGCACATCTTTTTTGTTGAAGTTAATATAGAATTTTGTCAATTTTGTTGAAAGTTCCAATTCATTCTTAAACTGCTTCATACATACTTGGGTTCTTCCATAATCCATTTCGTCACTCCTTTTGTATTCAATGAAACCTTTCTCGGTTCCCTAGATTGTTTTTGCTACTAATTTCATTTCATCAATTATTATTTAGTTCTCTTACCTTTTTTCCCTCTTATTTAATACTTTTTAAAAACAAGTCAATATCTTTTCTACTTTTTGATGGAGATTTCAGTTGGATCTTCAAATTTCATCTTGAAGACCTGTATCGATTATGTGAAATTCTATTGCTTAGGTCATATAAATGCACTACAAGTAGGAGAGAGTGCGAGGGTCGTCGAGTCATAGGGATAAACGGCAATATAATTTGAATGTATGTGTTGAATCGTAGCTGGAAATGGTAAAAGGCAAAAGAAAGTTCTTTGTATGCTGAACTAGCATGTTTAAATTTCCCCATCTTATGTCTCATCCTTGTTCATTATGATGCTGGACAAGTCAGCCTTTCTATTGGGCTCCTTTTGAACCTCATAAAAATTATCTGGTTATAATTTTATTGGCTTGTAACTACTAGTTTGTTTTTGGACATATGTTTGATTTCCTTCATAATGCGGAAAGTGACTTCATTCATTGTTCAAGTGGCATAATTCTCAAAATAATTTGAACTTTTTTTTTTATGGTTCTGTTACAGTTTATAGAACTTGGCTAGGTAGAATCTTGTTAATTCATTTTGCATGGAACTTTTTTGGACTTTTGATTCACTCCTGCACATGCAAAACAAATTCGACACAGTGGTATGCTTAGCTGCAAGTTTAATGATAAGATTCTTGGCACTGCAGGCTGAAAGATCTTCACCAGAAGTGTACAAAAGAGATGGATGAATATGTTGGATGCTTGTATTACCACACAAATGAGTTTGATTTATGTCGCAAAGAGCAGCAAGCATTTGAGAAAGCCTGCCCTTTGGAATGACTGTGAGACTAATAACACAATCCCCTGGTCACAATAATATAGGCTGTTTGCATTGAGCAAGTACTGGCTGTTGCATACAGTTTTAGTTAGGCATGGATGTTGTCACCCATTTTGGCATGTTCAGTGTTCAGGTTTGCAACTGGAAATGCTTCCAAGGAAGTCAATATTGCCCTCTGTTTTAATCATAATTATTTATGACTGACTGAAATTCCTTTCAATACCAAGGCTGGCGGATTTTGTATTTTTGAAATTGCATTTTGCGTACTTTAATTAACATTTTCCAATGTGCATTATAAAGTATTAACTAATATATTGCACCCTTCAACCATCATTTTCTATCCAATAGCATTATTTGTCTAAATCCTATATTTATTTTTTTTTTTTTTTTTGTGATAAGGTCTAAATCCTATATTTTAGATAACAACCAAAAAATAGCTTATGCGGCACAATCTTGACCATCGAGTTTTGATGGATAATCTAATTCTATGGTCTTTAAGATAGTTGAAAAGTGTCAATAATGTGCATTCTTACTACGCCATGTTAGTTAGAAGGTGAATTAGTGTATTATCTTCTTTCCTTTTTTTCATTTTTTTTCTTTTTATTCGTCTTTTATTTTTGCATATCAGATGTTTAAATATCACTTCCATTTCAACTAATAAACATATACATAACACTGATCCGGCGTTGCAACTATTGCGTACCACCAAAAAGAAAAGGACAAAAAAAAAACAACTCATCTTTTCCGCGTCTTGTAAATCTGCGGAATCTAAACTTATTTGGAAATCTAGGGTTTGCCATTTTTACAACAGTTAATCCATTCCCACAAAGTTACTGATGGTGACTTTGCACCCCCAAAAGCAGGGAGAACAATTGGCAAGATCCAAACCAACCATACAAATGATTTAATGCTACAAAAGTTACAAGCATCCACTTGATTAACAAACTAATTGACAACCATGCAGAACTATATGAGTCATATATACCAACATTGTACCCATCCAGAATACAACTAGCCAAAAGTAATGCTTAAAATATGCTTGGAACCAGTGAAGAGCACCACATGATCAGAGCAGCATATGACAACCCATCAGCGAGGACTGCACAACAAGAATCAAAGAAACGGTCACCTTTCTTCAATTTAAACATTGCAAAAATAGATATAGAAAGGTTCTCTCTAGTTTTGATCTTCAATTACCCATCGCCACCACATATACCATCCAAGCTGATGGGACTCTTGACAGATTCATAAGTCGAGTCATGTTTCTAAATCTATTAGAAACAAACACTTTCTTGCCCTCGATGGCAAGCAAACTCACCATTAGATTAATAACATACAGAATTAATTTACATATTATACTCTACAATCTTGGCTCCTGAATCTAAAGACCACAGATAATGATGACATTAGGTAGAACAACATCATCTAATTTTTTAAAAATTATATTTAGAAAGAATATGTATTACGGTATTAGATGGTACTGAAATATATTTGAAAGTCAAGATCATACAGAAATGGATCATGAATCGATCCAAAAATATTCTACCTGTAAGATCGTGATCGAGATCTTGAAGGACTGCGATTTTTACCCCTTGGACTCAGTGACCTGCTCGGTGCATAACCCTTGGCAGCATGGGGACTCTGACCATTTTCCCTTGGACTCGGTGACCTCCTGTAGTCCCCCTCATCACGTGGAGAAGGAGAACGATAATCATCCCTAGCCCCATGGTCCCTGTCTCAACGGCAAGAGACAGACATTACTTCAGAATAAAATCAAATTTTAAAACAAAAAAAGTCATAAATCAGAACATGAGACAAAAACATATTTCTCTACGGCAAAGATCACACCAACTAGAAACATCTCTAATTTTCATCAGCATGTATCTTTACAATGCATATATCTACAAAGCTCCATAAATAGAACTAATTTCAGTAGTCAAAATTAGGTACATTGTTTTAAGATAGAATAGCTGCCACTTACATCCTCTTCAAATCTATTTGATCAAAATATGACCTTTACCTGCACCTTTCCAGGATTTCTGAACAAAAATATGAAACTGGGATCCAAACAGTGAGAGTTAAGCTCTATAATGATGTACTGGATGAACAGCATCTGATAACTTCATAGCTCTCTTGGCCCCAACTTTCTAAAACCTCAAACTACCTTTTTCTTGGACAATGTCATCGTATCTCTACCAGTAAAAACTTTGAATGGCTTCCTTGAAGATGATTCTTTCTTTGGCCAAATATATGCTCTATATTTCTTTCTTAACTGGATGGTATATGCAAAACAAGATATCAACTTAACAAATTTCTTATGAAAGAAAAAATTACTTGAACAGCTTAAATAAGGAGAATACATAAGTACTCTTGATCAAATCATCTCTTGCACCAAATTTAGTTAGTCAAATTCATTCAGCAGTAGCAAGCCTCACAAACCAAAATTCAAAGGAAAGCAAAGCCCATGGAAGTTGTAGAAAATAGCTGGTGAAGGTGACAAAATAGCTAAACTTATGAAGCGACTTTGCTAGAAATGTAAGCAAGTTGCCCATCACTTTATGCTCTCTTTTCTTGTTAATCTTTTTTAATCCAGAAGTCTTTAAAGTCTCCCTTTTCACTTTAATATCTGCATAAACAAGGGCACCGGCAGATATTATTTATTGGAGCAAGTGCTACATTATGTCTAAAAGACAACAAACTCCTTATATCAGATGTCACAACAAAGGAAGGTCATCAAGGTTAAACAAATGGATAATACTTCTCAAGTTTTCCAAGATGTCTTCTCTCAATGAGTGAATAAGAGTTTTACAAGATACAAAAGCAGTAACCCAGGGGCCAGAAGATCTTCTCGATCCCACACCAAAGAAAAAACAAAAAGAATTGCCATCCTTGCTTGACAAAAGTTCTTATAGATAACCCATTTTGCAACTTCAGCATATAAGCTATCACTGTTGTAGATATATCACCAAGATAAAAGGAGCATACTTATCATGATACACTAAAGGATAACAATCTGCCTACATTCAATTAGAGGAGTACTGAAATAGCTTTCAAATATCAACTGACTAGCATTAGTTTTGTCATGCTATTGCTAGCAGTGATTGATCTCAAGTACACTAGTTCTGAACTAGAGAAGATTTCTTTATTGGAGGAGATCTCATGGAAGCAAAAATATCGGATTCTTTGGCTGAAAGGTGACAATTGCACTAAATTTTTCCATCGTATGGCAAACTCTCATCCTAAAAATAATGCCATTGAATATCTTCAATCAGAGGACTATTATTTCAGATCCTTCAGATATTAAGGATCACATTGTTATTTTCTACGAGAGGCTTTTACGAGAGGACTTCTCTTGGAGACCTAAACTTGATGGGCTGGATTTTTGGCATATTGACCAGCACTCCATGGAATGGTTGAGAGACCTTTTGAGGAATAGGAGATTCTTGATGTGGTTAGAGGGATGGTGAGTGATAAAGCCCCAAGCCCTAATGGTTTTTCTATGGCTTTCTTCCAAGATTGTTGAGATATTGTGAGAGAGGATATTACGAAGGTTTTTATCGAGTTTCATGCATACATAAAATTTAAGAAAAGTCTTAATGCCACCTTTATTGCCCTTATTCTCAAAAGTGAGGGCTGTAAGGATGAAGGATTTCCACCCTATAAGCTTGGTCAACAGGGTCTATAAGATCATTTTGCAGGTTCTCACCAACCGCATGAGTACGATGATGGAAAAGATCATTTCAAAAAACCAGACTGCATTCATTAGGGGGAGACAAATTCTAGATTCATTGTTAGTTGCCAATGAATGTTTCGAAAGCAATCTTAGAGAGGGAGTTTCTGACATTCTTGTTAAGCTGGACATAGAAAAGGCTTTTGATCATGTCAACTGGAAAATTCTTTTATATTTACTTGGGAGACATGGCTTTGGAGAGAAACGATGCGCATAGATCAGACATTGTATCTCAACAGTATTTTCGATCTTGGTGAATGGTTCCCCAATTGGATTTTTCACTAGTTCTCGAAGTTTGAGACAAGGGGATCCCTTGTCTCCTTTCTTCTTTACTATTGTCATAGATGCTTTGAGTAAAATGATTGATGCAACTGTGGACGGGAATTCCATGTCGAGTTTTTTAGTGGGTGGAGTCTCTCCTGGTAGTATCAAGGTCTCACATCTTTCTTTTCGCTGATGATACTCTTTTTTTTTTATGTAGGGGAGCCTCTCCAAGGCAGGGCCCTTTGGACCCACCCCTGCAAAATAAACCCTGGTCCCGTGCACCACACGTTCAAAAGTTTTCCTACACAGAACTGGTTAAATTGCTGATTTTTCACCATGAGATGTGGCCACAAAGAATTGTTTGCACCCATGAGGTGCTGAACCTTAGACCTTTAAGAGAGTGATACCTCAAGACCAAGGCCTTCACTACTTGGGCCAACCCCATGGGGTTTGCTGATGATACTCTTATTTTCAGCAACCCTAATCATGACCACCTTCGATCGTTGAGAGCTCCTTTATTATGCTTCGAAGCTATTTCTAGGCATAGAGTCAACCTATCTAAGTTCCCAGTGGGCCTTGTCTTGAATACTAGGGACTTAACAAATATTTTAGGTTGTAAGATCTCATCTCTTCCCATGAAATATCTAGGCCTTCCCTTGGGTGCCCCTTATAAATCTTCATCGATTTGGGATGGAGTGATTGAGAAAATAGAAAAGTTAGCTGGGTGGAAAAGGATCTATTTATCCAAAGGGTGAAGAATTACTCTGATTAAAAGTATGTTGTCCAATCTTCCAACGTATTTTCTCTCCATCTTCCATTTGCCCATTGGGGTGGCTTGTAGAATTGAAAAAATCTTTCATAATTTATTTGTGGGGTGGTCTTGGTGATGACAGGAAACTCCATCTAGTAAGTTGGAATAAAGTATGTTCATCAGTTACTTGTGGGGGTTTGGGGATCCATAATTTGAGGCTTTTTAATAAATCTCTTCTCAGAACGTGGCTTTGGATGTATCAATTAGAGAGGGATGCGTTATGGAAAATTATTATTGATGCTAAATATGGGAGGGCTTGGGGTGTTGATGTTCTAATGAAGTTAGAAATGTGTATGGAGTGGGCTTGTGGAAGTACATACAAAATGGTAGGGGGAAATTTGTTAACCATGTTTTCTTTTAAGGTTGGAGGAGGAGATAGGATTCACTTTTGGCATGATCTTTGGTGTGGGATTGGGCTCTCAAGAATGTTTTTCCTTCCCTATTTAGAATGGCAAGGGACAAAGACACCACTGTAGCTGATTATGTATCTTTTCCCAATAATATTCCCCAGTGGAATGTGAGATTTATTAGAGATGTTCATGATTGAGAAGTGCCGATTTTCAATAGACTGTATGGCATGAAAATGGTGCAGGGAGGAGAGGACAGAATGTTGTGGCAACATGCAAAAATTCAAATGTTTCTATTAGCTCTTATTATAAAGTGTTGTCGTGCCATTGTGTCAACCCATTCCCTTGAAAGTGTATTTGCAGATCCAAGGTACCAACTAAAGTTGCTTTTTTCTACTGGTTGGTGTCACTTGGGAAGACTCTAACAATGGATAATTTGAGGCAGCGAGGTATGATATGCCTGAACGGGTGTTATCTATGCAAGAAAGATGGGGAGTTAGTTGATCATTTGTTTCTACATTGCGAGGCAGTAAAGACTCTTTGGGATGAGATTTTCAATAGATCAGGTATACCTTGGGTGATGCCCAAGAGAGTGGTGGATCTATTGGCTAGTTGGAAAGGATCTATGCCATCAGATTGCTGATATTTGGAAGATGATTCCTCTATGCCTAATGTGGTGTTTATGGCTAGAAAGGAATGGACGTTGTTTTGATGACAGAGAACACTCGTTGAAAAATTTTAGAGAGTTTTCTTTCGAACTCTTTGCTTTTGGGTGCAAACGCTTGTACTAAATGGGGATTTTTTAAATGTTTCCTTTTTAGACTTTGTTGCTCCTAGTTAATAGCTTGTATTTAGGTATCCTATCTACTTGCATTAATAAATCTCTTATCACCTATCATAATAAATAAATCTACACATATACTCAAAGCATTTGAGTTACTCATGCATTACACAGCCAATCCAAAGCACAAGTAGCTTACATCAGTTTATGCATTGCATGGCAAATCCAAAGCATAGGGTAGGGATAAGGGTAGTGTCCAATGGGCAATGAAAACAACACCACTGGCCAGATGTATGGCATTGTTTGGTTGAGGAGACTATTATCACATTGACAATAATAAACCATCTTATGGAAAGGGTACTCACACACAATGTTCTAAACAATTTATTTCAGTTTTATACAACAATGCCACTTTACTTCTTGGCATCCATAGCCATTCTGCCATGAATCTATGCTGCCATTTATAAAAGAGAGATCCAATATCAACCGAAAACATAATAATAACTAATGCACTCAGTATTTATGCCTGAACTCACCAACAAATGAAATGAACACAAAATATGAATGGGTTAGAATGTATAATTTTTTTGTACATTCTATGTGGTCATAGAAAAAGTGAAAGAACTCTAACATTACTCCAAACAAATATCACTGTAATATTAATAGAGGAAATGGCCACCACACAACAACAATAGTCCCCAATTATCAATGGAAACTCCTCTAAGAGAGAAAATCCAAACCTTGAGTTGCGCCTAGCTGGTGTAGGTGACCTTGAGTAAGCTGAGACGAGCAAAAACAAATTAAAATAACTTTTTTATATAAGTAACATAAGATAATTTAGCAGAAATTTTAGGGAATGTATTTTCTTACACAAAACTACATGTAATGCTTTTCCAATTTCGTAAAAATAAATTAATTACAAAGGCAAAAGTATAAACTGACAGTGGTAACGTTGTCTAGGGGACCTTGGTGGAGTTCTCCTTCTGCTTCCTCCATATCGACCACTTTTTTAGGGATAAAGGGTGCAAGAAAGAGAAACAAAGTCAGCAATCGGTTGATAAGGTACAGTTTATTTCAATTAAGAGGAAGATTACATACCAAACAAAACAGATCGTGCTAGAAAATGTAGGAGAGTTGAAACGTTGTTGTACCTTATGCGGGAAGTAGTACGCATTTCTTGAGGCGTTTTTCTATTCTCCTCAGCAAACACAATTCTTATTTCACGTCCACCAATAATTGTATGGTTCAGTTGTTGTTTGGCATCAGCAGCATCTTCAGCATATCGGTATTTAACAAATCCAAAGCCTCGTGGCTCCCTATTAATAATAAAAAAATAATAATTTGAAACCATCAAATTAATACTATCATAGTATTTGAACCACAATATCAACAAAGTACGAAGTAAATAATGTATCATTTTCACAAAAGTGTTTGCTAGCAAAGCATTCGAGGTAATTCTCAAATTGCAGCGATGTGGAAGATGATACCGATTTGCCTATGGTGGTGCATATGGATGGAGAGGAATAGTCGGAATTTTGAGGATCATGAACGAACAATTGACGAGATTAGAACTTTTTTTCTTCATAAATTATTTCGTTGGTCAATTATAATAGACTTTAATGGCATGAGCGTACATGATTTTCTTGTATCTTTAGACAGTCATGCATGGGTGTGATTCTTGTATAAGTCCCATGTAATTGGCTTCGCCTATATTTAATAAAATTCCTATCTACTGATAAAAAGAAAAAAAGAAATATATCTTTGTTAGCATGCACACACACACAACATAACCATAAATATATTACAATGGACATTTAAAGTCAAACTTATCTATACCATTGCCATAATCCATTCTTGAAAACAACATAACTTGAACTGCTTTTTATGCAGGGTTTGTAACCAATATCCAAATATTAGTCACACTTTATTCTGGGCTATTAGCATGTGTACAAATAGATATAATTCTGCACTATGGAATCATTCTTGATTGATGTTAAAGACAACCTACCAGTAGATAATGGATCAGTTGCTGTATTACTAACAATAACATAAGGACGGAACCTAGACACGTTCATAGCCCATGAACTAAAGTCTTGCAAATAATATGGCAGCACTCGTGAAAATGGGAACTAAGATACATGCATATTAAAATCCAAATAAAATTTTTAATAAAATTTCTGTAAGGCAGCAAATACTTCAAATTGCCGTGACTAACGGTTAAATAGTTAGGCGTGCCAACCTTGACATGCGATACACACAACTAGATTCGAAATTCGCAACTCTACAACGCGGACACATATGGTAAGACCAAAATCATACCCAGTATGGTAGTTCTTTGGTAGATACACATCCTTCACGGGACCAAATCGCTCAAATGGGATCCTCAGATCTTCTTGCCTGCACACCATAGTTTAAAACCCCAAGTATTTCATTCTTGTACAATTGAGCAATCATCGAGTATATTAAGGGTTTGAGACATAATTCAAGTGAAAATTTAAAGAGAAGTGCAGCTACCATAATAGATATTCAGACTAGTTTTACATAAAAAAGCATCGATGAAAAGGAGAATTGGAAAAAAAACAATAAAAAATTTCTCTAAATGATGAACTTGAGGAAAAAGAAACAGAAAAGACCTAGCGTCAAGGGGTAGATTGCGGACAAGCAGTCCAGAAGAAGCAGGGGAGCGACGGTCTCGGTAGGACCTGCTTTCGCGGTAGCGATCGCGAGGCTCGTCGTCGTATCGCTTGCGTTCACGTGGAGGGGTTCTGCTCCGCCGGCGAGGGCTGTAGCTTCTGCTCCGGCTTCTGTACCTCGCCATCGCTGCAGATTCTCTCACTTCTTTCTTGCGAGTACGAGAAGATAGGTAGAGTCAAGAGACGGAGAGGGTTTGAACTCGGAGCACGGCAAAACCCTAACCTAGGGAGCGACAAAGGAGAAGAAAAAATATCTAATCGATCTATACATGCGTGTATAGATAAGGGCTTGCGAAAGATTCTCAAGTTTTGGAGGGAGAGGGAAAAGGGTTTGCGAAATCAAAATTATTTCTTGATTTTCTTTTTTATAGAAAAAAAAACTTATTTTCATTCTCTATAAAAGTAAAGAGTGACGCTGGATCGATCAGGTTGTTCTTAGTATCAAAAGCAGTTTAATAATAATTGAGTTACTTTTTTACAATAAATACAATAATAAATAATAAAATAAAATAAAAAATACAATAAAAAATATAATAAAATAAAGAAAATATAATAAAAATATATAATAAAAATATAAAAATATAATAAAAAATACAATAAAAAATATAATGAATATGAATTTTAAGGAAATTCGGCCCTCATCCGAACGGAATTGTCGGAGGCGGCGATAGGCGACACCGCCAATACCATTGGAATCGGCGAATCCACTCCTGCAACGACGATCCATGGCGACTTCTGACAAAACTCCAACACCTTTAAACCCGAAACGGGGGGGTCAGTGGACCGAACCTCAACTTTTTCCAAAAGTAAAATTCAGCTTTGACTAATACATACATAATAAATTTAGATTATTGATCAAACTACACATCTAACCCTTTTCACATACAAATTTTTTTATAATAGATATTGTATTAACTTTTTATAACTTCTCCAATGACAAAACATTCTGAAATTTTAATTTAGTTTATCTAAGAGTATAACATTCTGTAATAATAGAATTAACTAATCTCTGCCCTCCAAATAAATAGAGGGACAAACTACCTTCATCTTCCAAAAGGAAGAGAGAGACGCAACACCCCGTCCTTCAAAAAGAAAAGCGTCACTAACAACGGTTCGTTATTTCCCTTTTACTACTACCTAATACAAAACAACATAACAAATAACAAGAAAAATAGAAAAATATTAATGTAAAATAGGCAGATTAGAATGTACAAATGATAGCAAATGAAAATACAACAAAAAACAAAAATGAACAATATAACAGAGTTTGTAATGGCACGTGGCAGACACGCGCAGCCCAATGAGAATGTCCGATCACCGAGTCTAAACATATGAAAGACGTTGATATCAAAAACGCCACTTGTGGTGGTAGAAGAGTCATTATTGTGGTGGCGCATGACAGTCACGTGCCAATTATGATCCACATATGCTCTGCACACACTGCTTCTTTTAGTGAAAACTTGGGCATGTCAACTCATCGGCGACTTAAGAACCCCATGATAGGGAACGTGGTGATCACTGCCTATCAAAAATTGTTGAAATGCTGCTGCTTCTTGGTTTATTAGAAACAAATAAAAACAACAAAACAAACCCATCGAGAATGGAGGGAGCCAACCCACCCTCCTTGTAGTAAATTTGAGCTTTTTTTGGCTACAAGAGAAAACGGTTCGATTCACATCCTATATTGTCGAAGCAAGCGAGAGAGAAATTTTCAGACATAATTGAGATTTGTTGAGAATTATTTCTATCTCATCTTATATAACTATTATAAATTTTTTAAATTTTTATTCAAAATATAATAAATAATTTAAAATAAAAATATTAAAATATTAAAATAAAAATTTTATTATAATAAAATTTTATTCAACTTTCAATAAAATATCTCATATTATCTCATTTGAACTGTTTAACTAATGAGACCTTGTTTTCTGATTAGAAAAAAAAAAAAAAATTTGAGACCTTATTTTCGTGACCCTCCCAATTGTAACATTGAACTTTAAGGCTCGGTCGGATGTCCAAATGAAATATAAACTATCTGATCTGAATTGTACTTCATTCTTTATCTGCCTATCCAAAAGTAGAAGATAAAATCTTATCTCATTTCTGATTTTTCAATTATAGCTACAGTAACACTACAATAATGTTAACTATCACATTTTTAACATATATAATTATCTATTATAATTTTTTATTTTATTGTAATATATAATTAGAAAAATATATTTTGATTCTTATAAAATATAGTATAATAAATATGTCATAATATAATAATATTGAAATATATTGAGAGGAAAGTCAAAATATTTATGAGTTAATAAATTAATAATAGGTATTACTAATTTTTAATGTATTCATAATATTTTTCATCCAATAATTAAAAATACTTTTCAATAATTGGTGAGACCCGCCACATTATCAAATTCTCAAAAAAATAAAATTATCTCATCTCATCTTATTATCCAAATAATTTTTTTTTTACAAATTATCTCATTTCATCTTAACTTAAAAATCTTACTAATATTCAAAACATTTTATCTCATCTCATATACACTAAGTGATCAAACAAGGCCTAACACACACTCTTCCATTAAGGTCTAATGTTAAGTGTAAATTAGATTCTTTATTTCATTACTTATCATCAACAAAGATAATATTATAGATAGTCTTAAAGTGTGAAATCTTTACTTATTCTTTTTGACAAAAAATAGTGGCTATCATTATAAAATATATTTTTTTTTCAAATGGGTCTCATATTTATTCATTTTTTAAAATAGAATACGCGCATACTACACACTCCAGGACTTAAATGTTATTTTTTAATGAAGAAAATTAGTTTATACAGTTTTCGAATGTATAAGCATTGCATACTCTTGAAAAAAAAATTAGTAAGTTTCATATACACATGAGAAAATTCACTTTTTTATAATAGGCTCTACATTTTTTAAATGAGTGTATGCAAAATTTAGATGTTCCAATAATGTATCTAACATCACTATTTAATGAAAAAAAAAATTATGAGTAATATTATATATGATCGTATAATGCACAAGCGTTGTACAATCATTTAAAAAAATATAAGGTCTATTATTAAATATAATTTTTTCTTAGAGTAATAATACATACAGTCTTAGAGTGTGTAAATGTCGTGCAATTATTTTAAAAAAGAATGTGATTTATTATTAAAAAATTATTATTTTCATGTGGGCATTGTATTTATACTTTTTTTTTAATGAGATTGTGTAGCACTTATGAACTCTACAACTATAAATATCATTTCTCTTATTTTATTTAGGATGTTATTTTTTTATTCTAGGCTAAGTTTTAGATAGTGGGTTAAAATAAAATGAATTAAAATGAAAGTTGAATAAAATTGTTTAGGATGTGTGTTCACACCGCTAACTATACAGATGATTTGCAACAAATAAAAGGACAGTAGAAAGCACTCAGTATAACTTTAATGCCAAATTTAGATAAAAGTAATATCTCTATATAACAGCAGAAAACACTCTCAATATAAACATCTCAATGAATTACCTATACGTTACTCTAGTGTTATTTATAGACAAATACGAGGGTGTTGATAATTGCTAGTTCTAGAATTTATATTAGATAACCTCCAAATAAGTTGATAGGATAGCTTTCTTAATCCACCGAATGTATTTTTTATTCAATTATATTATCCAACACGTGCCTATGGGTTTCTGGACCAGTAGATCAACTCCAATCTTTGAGGTTTTGGATTTTTCTTTTAGATTCAGAGACGAGACGAGATGAGTTGAGTTGAATTTATTTTTTGATATTATTATTATTTTGGAATTCAAAAAAGGAATTGGAAAAGTTGTATTGGAATTTGAAAAAACTATATTGAAATTTTATATTTCATATAAAAATATGAAAAAATATAATGATGAATTGAGACGAACTTATCTCGTCTTTGAATACAAATGAGGCTTTAAGCTATCTAACACATGGGTTTGTTCTTCTAAAGTTCTAAATATTTTTTAAAAATATATTATTAGAATATTATTTTTTAATATTATTTTTATTTTAAATTAAAAAAAATTGAATTATTTATTATATTTTATATGAAATTTTAAAAAAATTGTTAGGATTAAAAAAGGAATTAAATAAGATGATTTGGGATCAAGTATGAATCCGGCCCCGAGTCTTGTTGTCTCCAACCATAGCTGTTGGCATGACACATCCTAAATGGGTTAAACTTTAATTGGTCCACCCCTCAAAGTGTGTCCTACGACGAATGTGACTTAATAGGACAAAATCTAAATAGGACAAATCTAGATAGGACAAAGTCTAGGATTAACATAACTTCTATTTACAAGACGTACTTTGGCTTATAACTATTAACAAATTGATATTATTTTCAATCTTCCTCTAGATAGATATTAAGGTGATTGCAATGACTCCCTCCACACTCAGGATGGCAACAATAAGATTAAAAATACAAGTCAAACATGAAAAAGGCTTTCGTTTTTATTTTTTTTATCCTTATAAACAATTTAATCTTTTGAACTTGTTACCATATTTTATGTTTTATAAAATTTTCATCAGGAGTATATTAAAAAGAGAGTGACGAAGCCGTGCACGCTGGAACAATACCGAGTGAAAGGCCAAAATGATGGTATCCTTCTAAAACCAAAACGAATATTCGGAAAATATATATAGCTTTGGCACATTTGCAAAGAAAACGACAGCTTGGAGAGACGAAAACGCTCAAAATGTTGGCCTCTGATTCCTTGTCATGTTATTTTAAAAACTAAAAACAAAAGATAATATACAAAGTGCTCTCACCTCAACGTATAAAATGTTGGCCTCTGATTCCTTGTCATGTTAGCTTGGAGGGCGGTTTGTTATGGGGATGAGATTAAAAATTTAAAATACATATTAAATTTATTATTATATTTTTTTCATATTTTTATATAAAATATAATAAAAAAATTTAACTTTTTCAAATTCTCATACTACTTTTTTAAATTCTCATATAAAATTAATATTAAAAAAATATCTTATAATAATAATTTTTTTATTTTTTTAATTTTTATCTCATCTCATCTCTGAAACAAATAGAGTCAACTATTCATCTGAATTCTGGTCCAGAAATTCAAGTATATCTAGACCGAAATTTAAGTTTCAAAATTGGGTTGTGAATCGGTCTGAGTTAACTCGAGTCAAATCCGGAAGGAAAATGATTTTCAAAAATCTGAAACCCAGGTTATAGTGTTTACACATGTTTAAAAAATCAAAGCCTATGTGCTGAATATGTTTTCATAAACAATATGTTAATGCAACATTCAAACGCTATTTATATAATGTTTTAAATCAAAATTATTTATAAAATAATATTTCACTCTTTATATAAAAAGCGCTTACTAATCTTACAAAGTACATCATTTCCATTGTTGAGGATGTGTCTCGTCAGCCTCCTGTTCCCAATACCTGCAAGAAGAATCAAGAGAAAACGGTGGTTCTCCACCCTAGGAAACTCCAATGCTTAAGTTAATAACCACGTATGTTATGGGGAAAAATCATGCCAAAAAATATAGTCAAGGTTTACCTGGTATATATAGGCCTCCGGGGCGATATTTATCAGGTAAACCTCGACTATATTTTTTGGCATGATTTTTCCCCATAACATACGTGGTTATTAACTTAAGCATCGGAGTTTCTTAGGGTGGAGAACCACCGTTTTCTCTTGATTCTTCTTGCAGGTATCGGGAACAGGAGGCTGGCGAGACACGTCCTCAACATTGGCGCCGTCTGTGGGATCTGACTTTACAGACGATTAACGTGGCTCTCGCATGCCAACTGTGACACGTTCCGTAGCAAGCTGAATGACAAGAGCATCGATGGAAGCGCGGTTAGTAGGGGCGGAGGAAAGACTGAAAACAACATTGGAAGCCTTGTAAGCGCTTCAAAAGGAGAACGAGACTTTGCGGCAAAGGAACGCTGAATCCAGCAACACAGCCGTACCGCCTAGCAACGGGCAAGGAGAGCAAGAGGCGGACAGTAACATTGGGGTCGAGCTTGAGCGCGTGGAAAAATAAAAACTGCACGACGAATTGAAGGATCTTGCAGGCAAATATGAAGAAATAGCAAAGAAGATGGGGGGACCTTCTTTGGTCGACAGCTTACTGAGCCAGACTGACCTACCATATAGCGAGCGCATCATGGGGATCCCTTTGCTGCCAAAATTCAAACTTCCACAAATTGAACTATATGATGGGTCCAGAGACCCAGTGGACCACTTGGAAAACTTTAAAGCTCACATCACGCTCCACGGTTTCCCAGGCGAGATCGCCTGCCGGGCTTTCCCTTTAACCCTGAAGGGAATAGGAGGCTGGCGAGACACGTCCTCAACACCCATAATTAAAAACTCAATCTAGATCTTCTAAAAGGAAGTGAAGACCCCAACAGGATATACTCAACTTTGAGCTCAATGGTAAAATCTCCAGAAAAACTTTATGCAACTCTTCAAGAGGCGTAGATGAAATATAGGGCCGGGTGCCTAATTTGGTCAAACACTCTATTAAAATAATCTCAGATACAGGTCTTGGGATAGCCATATATATATATATATATATATATTTTGAACAAGTAGTCATACGACTTCATTTCATTACAATCAACAAACAAAGATTACAACTTATCATGTTCAACACAATACATAGCTGGAGAAGGACAATTCTCCATCCACACAATTTCTTCATTTAGACCTAAAGCCACTTTTGCCATAGCTTGACCAGGGGCATTCGCAGCTCTTGGAGAATAAATCAAGTGATACACATCAGGTTTAAAGAAAGTCTTCAAATCTTCAATCTTAAGGTTACACCAAAACAGGTTTGCCTCTGCGCTGCTTACCTCCTTGACCACCACTTATGCATTTCTTCAAAAAATGACACGTTGTAAACCCAGCTTAGTGCACAAAACAAAACAATAACCTTTTCCAGAGTTAAAATTTCAACAAGCAAAGGAGACTTTACATGATATCCCTTTGATCACCCCCGTAAAAGCAATGACTTCCCCTTCACTATCACGGATTACTACACCTCCCCCCATCACATTCCTGGAAAGATCTAAAGCAACATCCCAATTTAATTTGTACCAAACAAATGGTGGTTACCACTCACCTTATCTGACAGTGTGTTTGCTTTGAGGAATGCTCATGGGAGTTGTGTGGTTTAACACTAAAGCATGGTGATAAGTGTCGATCAACGCACAAGCAAATTGCCAAATGAGGTGGATTGCTACATGTGCCCTGGAAAATACATTTGTTGTGCCTAAGCCATAGACACCTAAAGTGCTTCTCTGTTGAAAACTTCTCAAAAAGACCAAGCCAAATATCTTTAAAAGGCACATCCAAGAAAACTGATTTATGTAAACGGCTAGCCCCATCACACCAAATATCTTGTGCCGCAACACATATCCATAAAACATGAGATATTGATTCATCTTCCTTATAACATATATGGCATAGATTGCTTTTATTGACTTTCTTCAATTTCAGATTTAGACAGGTCGGTAAGATCTCATTAATAGCCTTCCACATAAAGGTCTTCACTTTGTTAGTCACTTTGAGGCCCCACAAATTCTTCCTCATAGCCAAACAAGACCTGTTCTAAGAACCCTCACTATTAGTAGCAGCCTGTAGGTTGCAACAATTATATGCTTACTTAACTACAAACTGGCCATCTTTAGAAAATCGCCATATCAATATGTCCTCTAATCTCTATCGACTCACAAAAATACTTTTGATGACCACAGTCTCTTCAAGAAAGAAGATCTCATCAAGTAAATCACGCTTCCAATCCCCACTAGGTGTCAACAGTTGATTAACCTTGGCATCTATGGGTAGAATACAACCATGAAACTAAACCATATATACCAGTGGAGTGAGTAGGCAGTCACCTATCACTCCAACTACGAATATTGACACAAGTTCCAACTCTCCATCTTACCCCTTTTTTAATCAAGGAACTTGCAGCCCATATACTTTTCCAAATCATTGATGACAGATTGTCTTTCTTTGCTTTAAAAATATCCCCATGTTTGTAATATTTTGCACACATTACCCTTGCTACAAGGCTTTGAGGGTTAATATAAAGTCTCCAAAATTGTTTTGCTAACATTGCTAATTTAAAACATTCAATATCTCGAAAATCCATCCCCCCTTGCCCCTTTAGAACGCCTATAGAACTCCATTTATTCCAATGGGTCTTCTTTGTGTTGTTCATATTACCCCACCAAAAATCAGCAATCTTTTGGGTTATTTCATTGCATAATTTTCTTGGCAGCTTGAAAACTGATATAGCATAAGTTAGGATGGCTTGAAGGATAGATTTAAACTGCACCTCTTTTCCAGTTTGAGAGAGGAATTTGTTTTGCCAATTATTTATTCTCTTTGTCACTCTCTCCTTCAATGACTTTTTTTTTTTTGAATAGTAACAATCATTTCATTACTCAAAAAAGACTTACACCATGTCTCTAAGGACTATGGAGTGAATATAGGAAGGATAATCTTCCAAATCATACAAGTCTTCGGTTAAACTAAGTGCATTCCAAGCTAAAACATATGCGGCCTGATTAGCTTCCCGGTACGCATGATGGGCTGACCATACTACGAAATTGTTAAGTAAGGTCCTGGCGTCAGCAACAATATAGCCTTCTAGGCTTCAGTCTGTAGAGATTGTCTTCAACTTGTTGACTACCTGGAGAGAGTCGCTTTCCAAAATGAGCTGGTTGAGGCCACATTCTTTGCAGAAGATCACGGCAATCATAAGTGCATAGGCTTCAGCAGTGATGGGATTGACCTCGAGATCTCGCAGAGCTCTGAGGGAACCAAGGACATGGCCTTTCGAGTCTTGGATGATAGCTCTAATTCCAAGTCTTCCTCTTTCTTTGCATATCGCAACATCCCAGTTGACTTTGACGATATCCGTTGAGGGTTTCTGCCACTTAATCTCTCTGGTGCATGACCTTTGAGTTTCTGTGGCCGTGCTAGGCTGGGTGAGCAACTCCTTGAAGCCAGATAATTCTTCCTTTGCCTTGGTCAGTATGGAATTGGGATGAAATAGCTCTTTCCCATGTACCAAGGTGCTCCTTCTTAACCAAATCAGTCTGGCCGTTATCGCTGCTTTCTCTAGTTCCTCACTGGTGAGATTTTTTAATAACAACGTCCAGGTTTCCATGAAGAGGGAAATTAAAATTGCCATCTTTTGAATCTTCTTGCTGCTTTGTCCCCACACATCCCTGGTGGTTGAGCAAGACCAAAGCACATGCTCCACTGACTCGGGGAGTAGCTTGCAAATAGGACAATTTTCATTCTCTAATACCTTCATTTTTCGTAGATTCTCAAATGTAGGAAGAGTTTTGTTACAGGCTTGCCAGATAAAGAGTTTGACTTTGCTTGGAACCTATAGTTGCCATATAGCTTTCCAAATGTTCTTGTGTTGACTTCCCTGAGATGTTTCCCCTTTGGTGGCTTGGGTTGTAGCTTAGTGGAGATGGTATGCACTTCTTACAGAGAAAATGCCATTAGTGGTGTTGGACCAGACAATTCTATACTCTCTGTTGATCACGCTCAAGGGAATGGTTTTTATCATTGCCACTTCTGCATTTGAAAAGTGTCTACTCAGCAGATTTACCTTCCAGTTTCTGCTATCTGCGTCTATGAGATCTGCCACTAATTTAATGTTCTCGCTGTCTACTCCTTGCGGAATGTATTGTGTGATGAAGAGAAAGGGGAATCCACTTGTCCTCCCATGGATTAATGGATTGTCCATTACCAACTCTCCAAGATAGACCTTGTTTTAACAGTTTGTGGCCAGCTAGCAAGCTTCTCCAAGCATAGGATGGACGAGGGCCAAATTTAGCATTAAGGAAGATGTTGTTTGGAAAGTATTTCTGTTTGAACACTTGAGCTACAAGGGAGGTTGGGTTTTGAAGAATCCGCCAACATTGCTTGGCCAACATTGCCAAGTTGAATCCATTGAAATTTCCAAAGCCCAACCCCTCTTGGTCCTTTGGTTGTCCCATTGTACTCCATGGTAGCCACTGTATCTTTGAGTACTCCTTATTAACACCAGAACTTCTTCATGATATTGTTAAGCTTTTGAGTGATGGATTGAGGGAGGAGAAATATGTCCATCGTGTATATGGGAATTGCTTGGAGAACTGCCTTTAACAGGACCTTTTTCCTGGCAGCTGACAACATTTTGATTTTTCAATTAACTACTTTATTCCATGTTCGGTCTAGGAGTGAAGAGAAGGCTGCCACTTTGGATCTACCTACTACGACTAGGAGGCCCGAATACTTCTCAAAAGATCCTTGGGAATGAACTCCAGCAATTTGTAGCAACCTAGTTTGAATGGCATGGGTTGTATTTCTGCTGAAGAAAATGCAAGTCTTTTCTTTGTTCAGCATTTGGCCTGATGATGATTCATACATGTCAAGGATGTGCATCATGTTTTCCCACTCTACCTGATTTGCCCTGCAAAATAAAAGGCTATCATCACCAAAAAAGAGATGGTTAATTTTGAGGGGTCCTTTGTCGATAGGTACACTGGAGATGTTGCCTTGGAGCTCAACTTGCATTAGTAGAGAGGATAGACCCTCCGCACAGGTGATGAATAAACATAGTGAGAGGGGATCCCCTTGCCTTAGTCCACAAGATGGGGAGAATGAGTTTTGAGCTTCTCCATTTAATAGAATAGAGTAGGAGACTGTGGTGACACAATTCATAATGGTGGCAATAAGCATGTCTGCAAATCCTAGCTTATTCATAATAGCCTCCAAAAAATTCCACTAAACTCGATAATAAGTTTTGCTCATATCGAGTTTGAGAGTCATGTAGCCTTCCTTCCCTTTGACTCTTGAGCTCATGGTGTGCAATGTTTCATATGCCATGAGTATATTGTCTTAGATCAGCCTGTTTGGAACAAATGCACTTTAGTTAGGAAAAATGATGTCAGTGAGGACAAACTTGAGGCGGTTTGCAATGGTTTTGGCAATAATTTTATAGGTGACATTGCACAGTGCAATAGGTCTGAAATTAGATACATGTTTTGGGTCCTTCTTCTTTGGGATAAGGGTTATGTACGTGTCATTAACACTTATTAAAGATTCACAATGGTTGAGAATCTGGAGGGCATATAAGCATATATCAGCATCAATGGTATCCCAGTGAGTTTGGAAGAAATGGGCAAGGAACCCACAGGTCCAGGGGAACTTAGTGCCTCCATTTGAAAAACCGCTTCTTGGATTTCCACCTCTGTGTAAGCTCTACGTAGCTTCTGATTCATGGCTTCTGTCACTTGAGGATTGACACCCTGAATACATTCATTAATAATTTTGGATTCGAGGAAGTGAATAGGTTGGAGTAGAAATGCTGGAAGACTAATGCTATCTGGTCTTTGTGGAGCAGCACTTTACCCTCTAAATCAATAATCATGTTGATTCGATTGGTGGAGTTTCTTTGGTTGGCGAAGCTGTGGTAAAACTTTGTATTCTTGTCCCCATGTTTGAGCTAATGTTGTTTAGCACGTTGCCTCCATTTCATATCTTCCTCAGCTAGAATTTGATCTACCTCGGCTTGGGCTTGTTTGACAGCAGCCAAGTTGTCTCCATTGCTCTCTTCCTGCAGTGAGGTGAGGTGCTGAAGTTTGCTTTTTAATAGTTGAGGATTGTGTTTTCTATGGGAAGCATTTCATGTTTGGAGTGTTTTCCTGCATCTAGTCAGCTTGCTAATAATCGATGAGCCAGGAATAACAATATTGGAGGTATTAAGCCATGCATCTTGAATAACTTGGGAACACTATTGTCTAAGAGACCACGAGGCCTCATACCTGAAAATCCTTGATTTTGTACCTTGGGATGGTATGCCAGCTGAATAGGTAAGGAGTAGAGGTGCATGATCTGATCGCACAGTAGGCAATACCTGGCCACTTGCCTCATAGAAGAGGTTTATCCATTTACTGTCTGCCATGATTTTGTCTAGCTTCTCTTTAGTTCTTCCCTCTCGGTTGTTAGCCCATGTAAATCTTGATCCTTTTGTGATGATTGCCTGGAGTTTGCATCGTTCAACAACTTCTCAAAAGTCCTCCATTTTTCTTAAGGGTCTTAGTGTTGCTCCTGCCTGTTTATATTGGCATAGGATTTCGTTGAAATCCCCTATGCATAGCCATGGCAATGTAGTGATCTCCCTGATCCTTTGAAGAATAGCCCAACTTCCTTTTCATCTGGAGGCCTTAAGATGACCATAAAAACACGTAAAGCACCACTGGTATTCAATTTTAGACTCAGTCACCACTGCATTGATGTGCCATCTGGTGTAATTGCAGACTTGAACGTTTATCTCATTTTTCCATAAGAGCGCCAATCCTCCGCTAGCCCCCTTGCTTGCTACTGTCATACAATTATCAAAATTGAAAAGGACTCGTATTTTCTCCATCTTTTCCTTATTGATTTTGGTTTCCATTAAGAAAACCAACTTGGGACACTTCTCCTTAATCAAGTGATTAAGGGCTCTAACTGATTGAGGGTTCCCAAGCCCTCGGCAATTCCAGCTAAGGAAAGGCATGGCTTTAGGTGAGGCTTCCCAGCCACCACCCTTTCATTGTAGACTGAATGCTTAGAGAAAGCCTTCACCGACTTATATTTTTTTAACCACTGCTAATGTGTCTTCTACCTCCAATTGAGACCCATTCCTTTTGGCTTCTCGAGTGAAGTTTTTCTTATTCTGCTCGTGGTCCAGCAGCAAGTTGGTAAAGGAGTTGTCTCGGGCTTTTCATTTCCATGAAACCTACTTTTTAATCGTGGTCAATGTTTGGATCTGGTCTAATAGGAAATGGGCTAATGAGGAGGCTTGGGCTTTAATATCTGTTGTTTAGGTCTTTATAGGGTTTGACTCCTCAATACCTTGCATCTGACACATGCCTAAGGAGTTGACCTATTTTTCTGCAATCTCAGAAGGGAAGGGCTTTGTGGTTTCCTTAAAAGTGGGCTAAACGTTAGTTGCTTTCTACTGAGGGGCTAACATCGTTTCACTTTTTTTTTTAGCACCCAAGTTGTCACTGTCTTGTAGTGGGGTAGGTTGCACCTTGTCTGCTTTGTCAGTCTTCGCGAAGCCAGGTTCATCCCCAACCTTTGTTTCTTCTACATCTGGTTGCTCTTCGCTGGTTTGAGTTCCAAGTTCCCCTCCATACTTTTTTGGCATGAAGTCTTCTTCTCTGGATGCTGGGATGCTTGATGCACCCACATTTAAAACAAAGGTTGGGCAAATGTTCATTCCTTAGAGGGATCCAGACTTGTTGTTCATCAAGTAATAGAAAAAGTCTCCTTTGCAATGCTCTGGAGATGTCCAGTTGAACTTTGAGCCTCATACATTTACCCCAGCATATTCCCCTGTCATCAACTTGGATTGAGATGCATGAGCCAATGGTATCTCCAATGAGTTGACCAACCTCGGCATTCATGTTGGCAAGTGGCATGTTGTAAGCCTGGACCCAGAATTTCTCATTTGAGAAGAATATCTCGTTAATAGACCTATTACCTTCGAATGGCTACAAGCAGATTAACCATCTATCAAAAGTCCAGGGTCGCCCATTTAGGATCATCTGTCGATTAGTTTCCTTGTGAAACTCTATCAATAATTGGTTTGTTCCCACTTTCGAATATTGTATCCAACTTTTGCACTTCCATATCTTTGACATTGTGGCCTTAAACACTTCCCTATTAACTGTTCTTTCGGCTATCACAATGGCTAGGAGGCAAACCTTGCTTTTTTGCATAAGCTTTGTGATTGAGCTTTGGGCCAAAGCAACTTTCCCAAGTTCTTTCTCAGTCAGGCTTAAGCCTTCCTAATGCTTTGTGAGTTCCTTGTCCATAATGATACTCTTCGAATCCAGCAAGTCGGAACACAAGAGACACTACTCTTACTCGCAAGAGAGAAAACTTCACCAAGAGAGGACCTATTCTTGGAAAGACCTCGAAGTCACTCCTTCAATGACTTAAAAGCTACATACATCTACCTATCTACCATTGAAGGTAACCCAAAATACATTTCAGTATCATCACATTCTTTTGCCTCAATTGCTCAAATCAAATGTTCTATTGCTGGTATTATTTGCCTATCACACATGCGCGCGTGTGTATATATATATATATATTATATATATATATATATGTATTTATTATCTTTTAAAAAAAACATTCTTGAGATTATGCTTTTGTTACAAACAAACTTTATAAAGAATATTTTGAGTTGAACACTATTATTCCGACAAGACTATTTGAGTGTTTTTTTTTCTTTTTCATGCATTTTTTAACTCATTTAAACATTAAAAGTTACGTCATTAAAAAATATTTATTTAATTATTAAGTAAAAAAAACAATGGCAACCCATTGTCGAGACCCACAACATTTTTCTTGAATTTGTATCAATTTACTTGCTAGAAAGGAGTAAAATCAAAGCATTAAAACAACGAATAAAAAAATGGGTTTCGAATTTAAAATTGGGTACCCGGTCTGGGTTTATCCGAGTTTTTTTATGTGAATACTAGCCTAAATTTATTACAGACTAGAACCTATAACTAGAACCCAATTATCCAGGCTCTGGATTGGCCCGAGAAGATATCCAATTCGGATGAACATGTCTACTCTCCTTCACCAAAAATAAATACTTGTTTTTATATGAATTGATATAAAAATACTGATATTTTAGGCCATGTTTCTTTTCACAAATCATTTCATCTAATTTTATATTATCTCAAACTCATTATTACATTTTTTGAAATTTTAATACAAAATAAAAGAAACAATTCAACATTTTCAAATCTTAATAGAAATAATATTAAAAAAATATTTTATAATAATATTTTATAATTTTTTTTTTATCTCATTTCTAAAAACAAACCAAGCCTTAATTGTTGAATTCAAAATTTCAAACTTCATATAATTATATATCTACATATAGAATTTGATAATAATAAATGAATTCAAGAATAAAGAAGTTTTGAACTCAATTTGTCTCTACACTAGAGCCAAACACAATAGAGCTTTACAAATAAAACTCTTAGAGTAATTTTGTACATTTTTTGATAAAATTCGAAATTGGATTAAGACTTAAAATTAACTTGTTTATCATAAAGTATCAAATTGCATTTTTTACGTATGCATAACATCATTAGGCCCGGTTTGGATTCAGATATGAGATTGAATAATTTTATATAAAAGTTAAATAAAATATTATTATAATATCAATATTTTAATATTATTATTGTTTTAAGTTTTGAAAAAATTGAATTGTTTATTTGATTTTGTGTTTCTATTAGGAAAAATTATAATGATAAAATGATATGAGATTAAATAAATGCTTTTCGAATCCAAACATGAGCTTAAAGTTTGAATTTTGAAAATTTAAAAGATGATTGACTGTCATCTTTTACATGTGCACGTTTTGTTTGAAAATATAAAAAAGTGATTGATACACTTTTTGAAAGGTAGATAATTTTGTTTAAAAATTTTGAAAAATGATTGATGCACTTTTGACATATACAAAAGGTAGATAATTTTACTTGAGAATTTTGAAAAGTGATTGATGTTCTTCTTGACATATGCAAAATAAAGATGATTTGATTTGAACAATTTGAAAAATAAATCATACTCATTTTGTCATATGCAAAAAATAAAAGATTATGTCTGCATATTTTGAAAAATGAATGAAGTTATATTTAACAATTGCAAAAATGAAAAACTTTATTTTGAAAATCTTAAAAAGTAACTAGTGCTCTTTTTTAACATGTGAATCTTGGTAAATTTGAAAGTGAAATCTCGTATGCTTATAAATAGCTCAATTAAAATCTTTAAAATCATAATAACAACTTATACATATCATGTATTTGTTTTGCAACATTCATTTAAAATTTTCAATCTCTTTTTTTTAAGTATTGAGTCTCAACTCTTGTTCATTTTAAGAGATATATAATCTGTATAGTATTGTTCTTATCTCACTAATTAATAAATGTTTTTTGATAACCTACTCATTATTAACTCTTATTTCAATAAAATGATGTGTATAATTCTTATGCGTGTAGAATATATTTTACAAAGGAAATAATTGAATTACCATGTGTGTGATAATTGTATGTACATAGAGTATTTTATATGGATTCTCTATATTGGTATTGCTCAAACCTGTAATATGTTAATATTTCCACCTAAAGGGATAACTTGAGACGAGAACGTAAATAATAAAATCAAATCTCTTTAAAATAATGAATTTATTTCCCTATTACCCTCTGTTATGTGCTATCTATAACCTAACAATTGTGTGAGGCGTAATTTATATGCCTATCCAAAATTCTAAAATTTGGACAAAAGGCCAAAAAAATCTGAATCTTTTTTATATTATCTTCCTGCCACCTATGTCATTCCAAAGAGCAATGGAGAGCAGTTTTTGACCAAATCCACCTAATAAAGTGGGAAGACTAGTCCGCTTATAGTAAAGAGTTTAACTGTGAAGCGGTCGGGAAGCGGTCGGGCTAACAATGGCTAATAAATAGCCCATAAATAACCAAGCGCCACGTACGCGTTATAACAAAATCTATTTTACACCGCGATGCACCCTATCATAGTGAGTTAGGCATCGGTTTCATTCATTCCATTCCCTCCCAACCTTGCATTTTTTTCCTATTTGGTTCCTCAAAAAAATCTTGACCACAAAGTTTTTCATTCTTGATGCAGGTTGAAGAACTTAAAACCTCTATAAAAAATCAGGTAAAAAATCTATCTGAGTTAGAGAAAGAATTAGATGCATAAAAAAAACAAATAAATAAAGTAATTATCGACATTGAAAAAAGCAAGAGCAGACTAAGTTAATTGTTATGTACAAATGACTTTTTTTTTTTAACAAACTAAATAAATAAACCAATCAATTTACTTCAAAAAGTACAATTGCAAGCAATAAAATCCAAAAGAAATGATTTGGTACCCATAAAAAATATAGCTAAACAAAAGTTTTTATTAAAAAAAAGCTATCAGAGAAGTTTCAGATTTCAACAACAGTAAAGTCAGCTTGTTCAAGAATCTAATTCGCAGACCACATTCTTGTAATCGCTCGATTTCAACTCATCCCCTCTCTCCCCTCCCCCAAATTGAAAGCAGACAGACAACAATCATTATACTTAATAGTGGGCTATTGCTCGGGATGACGAAACTGTTGCTCAGAACGACGAAACAATGGTGCGAAATCTCCAAAACACGTGGTGCGAAATCTCCAAACTCGATACTCGGCGTTTAGTTTTTCGACACTCGACGGAGTAGAGTGGTGGTAGTGGACTGGTGACAACAGAAGGTGGCGGTGCGAAATCCCTAAGTCGAGTTGCATTGTGTGCAAGAAATATCGGGAGTCTCACACGAAGAGAGGAAAATGTGTTGTTTCTTCAACTTGCAATCGAATGATTTCATGCGAGCAAAACTATAATCAGAATATTGAAATAAATAATGTGTCATCTTCACATAGGAGGGCTGTTTTTACTACATAAACGGCCTGACCGCTTCGCAACATCTCCCAATAGTAATTGACACATCAATATCTTCCTTCAGTGGCCGTACATTGCAACCATACTAGAATAACTCTCAAAATACTCAAAATTTATTTGGGGCTTTTGTATCTCTTTGTTCCGTCCATGAAAAATGTTTTATTTTTCAATTTATTTTCACGCCCTTTTCTTTTTACGGATCTCTTTGTGGATTCGGATTAATTCATAGTAATTTTTGTCTTCAACCCTTGTTATATACTAATAAATTAGTTAGTTAGTTTGAGTTTTGTTTCATTGATTAGTATTAAGTTAATAAATCAATTGGGTTTGGTCTGAACTTTGAAAGAGATAAAAAGGGAATGAGATTTTGGTAGAATATATGCTTCATGAAATTCTTTGGACTCTTCATCGAAAGAAAAGTAACCTAGAGCTTCTAATCATCCATACAACAGAGAAATGAAAGCCATACAAAATCCCAAGACCTTCCCAAACTTCTCATTTTCCCAAACTTCTCATTTTCTTTAGCTTCCGTCTCCAATGGCAAAATCATTTCAATCACTTCATGTGTGTAAATAGCCACATCCAGATCATAAAAGTAAATGGAAGTGTCTGTCTATGATAATAGCGGGTGCGAAATGCGACTGCTCAAGTGTAAATGAGTGTATGGTAAACGAAAGCAAAATCAGATGGTAGAGCTGACGTGTCACAGTTTTATTGGCAGGCTGGTCTTTACTTATAACTAGATGAGTTGTTATAAGGTGAAATTTCTCATACCAATATCATGCCCTGTCCTCTATCATTGTTAGAGTCGGTTCAAATATTAAAAATGGATAATGCTGTTTGAACGAATAGATTATCGACTGTTGATTATTTTTGTTTTTACTTTTTTAAAAACTTTTCTTTTCAAGTAATTAAGTAAGTGAATATTATTGAATTTATGTATTTTTGTAAAAAAAAAAATTTAAATATATTAAAAATGAATAAAAGAAAATAAAAAAAATTATGAATGCACTTATCAATTGGATTATCAGTAGGGAGTCAGGAAAATTTCTCTGGTGCCATCATCCATTAAGAAATATTATTTATCTCGAATTTTTATCTTGAAAAATTCTCTCGAATTTCAATTTTATTTTATTTTATTTAGTGATTAAGAAAGTATTTTTTTAATGATGTTATGAAAATTTTCTATTTTAAAAATCATTTAGGGATATCCAAAAAATAAATAAAAAAAAATAAAAAAAAATTACTTTCGCCAGTCGGAAGAATTTTCGGACTATATCTTTGAAAGATGTAACACCGCCCTTTAACTCTTAAGAATATATTGTCATATCTGTAAATGATAATTAAGTAATTTATAAACAATAGTAAATAATAAAATAATATAAAAACATAGAAAAACAGTTATATTGAAATGAAGTGTAAGATTATATTTGGTTAGTATATTCATTACTATTTACTATTTATTTATTGATATTCATTATTTGTTTATTTGTATTAATTGTCTGAAATTACGTCAACATCTAATAACATCTATAGCGAATCAGTTCCTTATAATATGTGGCTGATAGATTTTAATATGCAAATTCACCTCGAATAGAATAGGACATTTGAGAGAGAAGGAATAGGACATTTGAGAGAAAAGGAATAATCCAAACACCCCTGCAAGTAGGAATTCGAGTAGAATAGACAACCAAAAGAACAGCTGCTGCGTTCTACACGTGTTGCCCCAATTATATTGGTAAGAATACATATAAAGTTTTAAAAAAAATAACGTAATTAATTACATTAATAAAATAAGTAAAAAAAAATATAAAAATAATTGTATATAGATTTTTAATACATACATTATTGTTGGAAAAAGCTTCAAACAGAATGAATGTAAAATAACTTTTTACACTTGCCAATAAACAAAAGCCACGTAGGAGTTCTAAAAGGAGAAAAGCTGAAGTCGCATGCACTCTAAAATTTCTCTTCTCCTTACTCTGCTCTTCCCTCCCTCATTTGGAACAGTGTCGCCGAAGTCCTATCAATTTTTTCATATTAATCTCTCCCTCTCCTTATAAAAAGACGCAATTGGTCAGAGTTATGATTGTGAAAAATCAATGACCCCCGAAATTAAATAAATTACCATTAATCCCACCATCTCTACAAGTTAAAGTTAAAATTATTGAACAGCTAGCTAGCGTTAAATAATTACGAAAATAATCAACACAAATCACAAACATGAAATCAACATTTACAGGAAAAAAAGAATAAAATTGTTCATCGAAATTCAATCAGCCTCTTTGACCGCTCTTGATGAATAGTGGATAAAAGAATAAAGTGAAAATTATTCTGCAAATCAAACTTATTCCTAATTGAATTCCTATTTTCGTTGCTGTTCACATGAACTTTCATGGCCAAATGATAGTTTGCGAGAATAGATGTAAAAATACAGGGTTTCAGTGCAGATGGAGAGAGAAAGAAAGAGAAAAAATGGTGAGAGAGAGATTTTTGAATATATGCGGGTATAGCTTCTCACTTTTTAAAATATCTACGTGGTATTTGTTTATTCGCCGGTGTGAAAGATGATTTCACACCCATCCGACCTGAAGTGTCACCCATTATTGTTTCTAATTATCATTACGTTTTTGGATAATAGGAACACTGAACATCTTGACTTGCTTATAAAGAAATATATAATAATAATAATAATTGAAAGAAGAGTCAAGACTTGGGAGTGGTGAAAATCCTGTATTTGGAGACATCAGAAATGGATGTCATCACCATCTGTACCGTTGTCAAGGATATACCACTCCACACGTTTCTCCTCGCAATGACCATACGCTGCCAAACGAGTCGAGACGATGTCCTTAGCCTTTGTCGCGGACTCGCGCGTAACTTGACTCTGTACTTCACCTTGTCTGTCCGGTTATCTAGTTCCAAAAAGAAATAAAAAATCATGTATTTCATGTCGCCATAATTCTCTCCCCCTCTTGTTCTTGTTGGCAAGGGTGATAATTTCATTTCATTATCACCGCGTCTGGATTGGGTAAAGCAACTTCCCCAACACTCCCTCACCATGTCCAACCAACTTGGCTGACTCTTGGAGCTGTCGTCTCTTCATCCGCCGTTACTCTTGGAATTTGACTGTTAGGGTCGTTTACTGGATTTATGGAAACCCCTTCGTCACCTCAGCAATCTTCAAACCCTATGATTTCAGAGGAAATGGAGGACCCGTCCTCCGATCTCTGGGACTTCAGTGAACTCCTGGATTTCACTGTGGATGAGCACTTCTCTGTCTCCCTAGACTCCGATGATGTTCATCCACACCCCATCCCGCAGGAGGATCTCGCCGCTCCCACTTCTAACCGGATCCGAAAGCGTGATCCCAGGCTCGTCTGTTCCAATTTCTTGGCTCGGATCCCCTGCGCCTGCCCCGAGTTGGATGAAAAGATGGAGATGGAGGAGGATGTCCAGGGGAAGAAGCGGGCCCGGAGTGTTCGGACATCGACCCGCAGGCCTCGGGCCGCCGCGCTTTGCCAGGTTCCCGGGTGCGAGACTGATATCAGCGAGCTTAAAGGGTATCACCGCAGGCACAGGGTTTGTCTGCGGTGTGCGTATGCGACCACGGTTATGCTTGATGGAGTGGCGAAGAGATATTGCCAGCAGTGTGGCAAGTAAGCTCCATCCACATGGTTTCTGAGGTTTCAGATTCTATAAGTCAGACTTTGTTGTTGTTCTTCGTTTTTAGATTTTAGTTATACTTTGGGTCACAGTCGAGTTCGATGCTAGAGTTTTGCTTCGATTTCAATGATGTTTTGAAAGGATACACTAATGAATTTGTCATTTATTTTAGATGCATAATTATAGTCTGGGTTTATGTATGGCAGAGGCTACATAGACAACTTGTGCGGTTTGTGCATGAGATCAGAGCAGCTTGAATCCTAAGTCAATTGTTCAGTTGCTTACGTTCCCTTTTTTTTTAAATAAGTATTTAGTTGCTTACATTCAAGTTGCCGCTGCTGAAAACTGTTTAGTTGATAAAAATCATATATGATTCAGGATGAAAGTTGCCTATTGATCAGCATTGATTTCACTAATTATACCATATGCTCATGTGCAAATTGGTTGGCAGGTTTCACATCTTATCAGATTTTGACGAAGGTAAACGTAGTTGTCGGAGAAAATTAGAACGCCACAATGTTAGACGGCGAAGAAAGCCAAGTGATTCTAGAGTTGCAGCATATAGTGAGCCCACAGGGGCCATGCCGACTGGGCATGTCCCTTGTAATGGTGAAGCAGAAAAAGGTACCAATTTGAATCAATTCAACTAGTTTCCATCTATGCGATGGACAGAACATATACATTTAAGTGACTGGAGAAAAGTCGCACATTCTTCCATGATAGAACATTTACTAGTATCATATATTGTCTATGGTCTAGATGGTTTATGCTCGACCAGCCCAATGGCTGAAATGGAAGCAGTCTTGGAGTCTGAAGATGCACGAGGAGTTACCACTCTCTGCTCAGATCTTAATTCCCAGAACACGCAATGTGATACTGTTGCATCTTTTGTGGCTTCTGGTGAAACCCAGATGCATGGAGAAAAAGATAATGCCAAACGTCCTCTATCTCCATTGTACTGTGACAATAAGACTGATTACTCATCTGTGGTGGGTCTCTACTGACTGCTATGTCAGCCACATTGCCTTTTTTTCCCTTAGTTCACAGGAGGAGCTATCCTGGAGATGTACTGATCCATATATGATTGTAGTGTCCGACAGGTCGGATCTCGTTTAAGCTTTATGATTGGAACCCAGCAGAATTCCCTAGAAGATTGCGGCACCAAGTATTTAAAGCATTATTATTGCAGTTTGATATTTTGAAAGGGATCAGATCACTTTTCAGTCATAGATACAAAGAATTGGTTAATATGTATGTGCATTTGTCTGCAGATATTCCAGTGGTTATCCAGTATGCCGGTTGAGTTGGAGGGGTATATTCGCTCTGGATGTACAATATTAACTGTGTTCATTGCAATGCCAATGTTTATGTGGACGAAGGTAAAGGTTTAACTGGATGCTTTATTTGTGAATGCTTTGACCGTTATGTTGAGCTAGCGCCATTAATTTGTCATAGTTCTCTTACTTGGGTAATCAAATATGACGATAAGAGAGGTAGTTCAAGTCAAGGGAGGACCAGAGGGAAGACAGAACCAATTGTTTATTCTTAGTAGGACCGGCGTTGGGGAATTTACAGTGACTTGGTATATGGGCAAAATCTGGTTTGGTGGGATAGGCATTGGTGCACTGGTGGTGGTTTTGTTCCAGTGCATTTTTGGGCTTGGGCCAAGGCTTTGTTACGTTCATTTTCCTAGGTGGGTTTGTTGTTGCGCTAGGGCTTTGTGGGGTTTATTATTCCTTCACCCCAGTTAGGTTTTTCTCTTGTATACATCTAGTGTACTTGGCTACGCCTATTGGTATTAATAAATTTTTCCTTGTAAAGAAAATCTGGCACATTTCTGTCATAGATCTGCATATATATACTCACCATTTCATGTTCATGTTGTCCCTGGAGAATACAAGTATACTCGGTCTCATGCATTTGTCGTAGATCGTCTTGTTAGGTACTCCTAAGAACCAAGAAAACACATCTATGATATCTTTATATTTAGTTGGACTTCTAAATATGTTTCAACACAATTAGAGAAGAATATTTACATATATATGTCATTGTGGCTCATAAAATTCTTTGTCCTCTCAATATCTTGCCTTTAACATGCCAATCTTTTGGCTGCTCAACCAGTGCAAAATTTCTTCGAATTTATTCAGATTTTAATGTCCACTTCAAAACAAGGAAAATATTAACTTATAAAAAAATTCTTTTGGCTGGTCAAATTTTGTCAAATTTTGATCTGATTATCACCCAATCTAAGTAAATCATTAACTTATGTACTATTGGATTTGGGCTCCTCATTACAATCCTGATTCAGTTTAAAAGCCAAGGTCTATTTCTTGATTTGAAATATTTTTTTGTTTGAAGTATTTGGAAAAGATTTAGAATAATTAAGAATAAAATAGTTTTACAGATCTTACCTTATTTTTTTTTATTAACTGATTCCTTAAAAAAGAAAATAGAGCCGATGAATCAGAAACATTTAACTAAGAATAAAATATTTTTGTTGCCTTCGGAAAAAAGGAGAAGTCCCAGCCCTATTAAAATAGGAAACATTACATTTAGTTTAAAGAGAAAACTGGGGTTCAAACTTAGGGCTGTTCCTCCCATGTTAAATAATCAATTTTACTAAAAGTTTAAGTAGATGGGAAGAGATGAAAGTACCCATCTTTTTTTATTAGTAAATAAGAATTTTATTAAAATAGGCATAGTCAAGTACATGGGATATATACAAGAGCAACACCCATGCATGAGAATGTACCCATGTAACCAATACTTCAACACTAGATTCTTATTAAAAAAGAAAATCAATGCTGGATATATTTCTTGTTATCATTTTACATGAGTTTTCTTTTCATGAGTATTTCACTTGTGAAAATTTAGTATGCTTGTATGGGATTTTTTTTAGTTTAGTTTTTGAGGTAATTTTTTAATATGGTTTTTTAATGTTTGTGAAAATGGTGGAACCTGTTGAAAATATAAGTGAAAAGAAATCAATTTGGATTTTGTGAAAGTGATTTGGGTATTGGTTTTTATTTTTTGTCATGGAAACTGATGCTTATGATTAGGGGATTAAGTGCCATGCCCCCTCTGTTAACGCCAAAACCATCAGATTGGGTGTTGGATAAAGTAGCTGAGCTTCAGCCGTGGTTAGAGATTTCTGTAGCAGGGTATGAGGAGCAATTTAAGGCTTTCCTGGTGGCAATTGAAGCAAATAGACCAGCGACAATTAAATCAGCAATGAAAAAAGATCGAGAGCTAAAAAGGTTGACTTGCGACATCAATTATGATGAGGAAGGCAGTGTTGGGCGGGAAAGAGTAAAAGGACGGGGGAGGTGTTTATCTTATGAAGCCTAGGATACTATTGTGGAATGTGAGGGGGATCAATGATGTTAATAAACGACTTCGCATCCGATCCCTTCTTCGTGGTTGGAAAGTCGATATCGTGTGCCTTCAAGAGACCAAAATGCCTATAGTTGATAGAAGTATCATCCGTAGCCTTTGGGAGTAATGCATTTGTGGGGTGGAGTTATTTAGCATTGTTGGGAGCTTCAGGTGGTGTGTTGTTGATGTGGGACAGTAGAGTGGTTGATGTAGTAGAGGTGTGCATTGGGCTTTTCTCCATTGCTACGTACTTCAGAAACATAGAGGATGAGTGGGAGTGGGCTCTTGCAGGAGTGTATGGGCCTAACGTTGATAGAGAGCGAGGGCTGTTGTGGGAGGAGTTGGCAGGTGTGAATTCTTTATGGGAAATTCCTTGGGTCATATGTGGGGACTTTAATATGGTAAGTTTCCCGAGTGAGAGGGAAGGAGCTTCTTTGCTGACTAGGGCAATGGAGGACTTATCGGAATTGATTTTTGATCTTAACTTGATTGATCCTCCCTTGGTAGGGGGCGCTATACTTGGTCTAATAGTCAAGGGGGGTCAAGATTGGACATATTTCTAATCTCCTCTTCGTGGGAGACGCAATTTCCAGGGTTCTGTCAGAAAAGATTATCGCGGGTTTGCTCAGATTACTTTCCCATTTTGTTAGATTGCTGAGGTATCCATGGGGGGAAAAGTTATTTCAAATTCGAAAACATGTGGCTTCAAGCGGCTGATTTTGAGGAAAGGGTGAGGAACTGGTGGACCTCTTACTCTTTTCAAGGATCTTCTAGTTACATTGCGGCTAAAAAATTTAAAGCCCTCAAGCTAGACCTAAAGCGATGGAATAATGAGGTGTTCTGGCACACGGATGAGCAAAAGCGTCTTCTTTGGGAGGAGCTGAATTCTCTTGAAGATGGAGGGGGTGATGTAGCTCCCTCTTTGAGGAAGGCCGAAGTGGTGGCGGAGTTAGAACGGGTCTTGCTATTGGAAGAAATATATTGGAGACAAAAATCTAGGGTAATGTGGTTAAAGGAGGACGATAAATGTATCAAGTTCTTCCACAAAATGGCTAACTCACATATGCGATACAACGCTATTGAAGTTCTCCAATTGGGCAATTTGGTGTATAATACCTAAGAGGAGATTCAGGATCATATTGTGAGCTATTATGATGAGCTCTTCAAAGAGACGGCGGAGTGGCAGCCGAAACTGGACAGTTTGGCTTTTGATCAGTTGGATGATAGTGTCGCACTTTGATCAAGAAGTTGAAGTGCATCAAGTTGTGCGTGCAATGGGTAAAGACAAAGCCCCGGGTCCTGATGGTTTTACTATGGCCTTCTTCCAAGAGAGCTGGGATGTGGTGAAGGACGAGGTAATGCAGGTCTTTCATGAGTTCCATCTTAGTCACAAATTTGAGAGATCCCTTAATGCCATTTTCATTGCCCTAATTCCTAAGTTGGCGAGAGTGGTGGAGTTGAAGGATTTCCATCCAATAAGTTTGGTTGGAGGAATGTAAAAAATAATTTCGAAGGTGCTTGCTAGTCTAATGAAGCTGGTGATGGACAAAATAATTTCCAAACCATAAAATGCCTTTGTGCGAGGTCGCCAAATATTGGATGCAGTTCTAATAGCAAATGAGTGCTTAGACAGTCGGCAAAGAGATGGTATTCTGGGAGTACTATGCCAAACTAGATATGGAGAAGGCTTATGACCATGTGAGTTGGGATTTTTTGCTCTATATGTTGAAACGTTGTGGATTTGGAGATAAATGGTGTAATTGGATTTCCCATTGTGTTTCGATTGCTTGTTTCTCCGCATTGGTAAATGGTAAACCGTGTGTTTTTTTTTCCAAGTTTGAGGGGGTTGAGACAAAGGGATCCTTTATCTTTTTTTCTATTTTTCCTAGTAATGGAGGCACTAAGTAGAATGGTGAATGCTGCTGTATGGGGAGGCTTTCTTGCTGTGGGCAATAATTCCATCTCCCATTTATTGTATGCGGATAATACCTTATTATTCTGTGATGCGGACAGCAGTCAAATCCAAGCTCTACGGGCTGCACTTTTGTGTTTTGAGGCAGTTTCGGGTCTCAAGGTAAACTTGGGCAAGTCGGAATTGGTTCCAGTAGGGAAGATGGCGAATAATCAACCATCTCGCTGAGTTATTGGGGTGCAAGGTGGCTGCTCTACCTATGAGGTACCTTGGACTCCCTTTGGGAGCTTCTTTTAAAGCAACTTCTATTTGGGACGGTGTAGTTGAGAAGGTGGAAAAACGATTGTCGGGATGGAAGCGGTTTTATCTCGCTAAGGGTGGGAGATTAACCCTCATCAAAAGCAGCCCTTCAAATTTCCCTACCTACTACCTCTCTCTTTTTCCTTTACTAGTGGGGGTGGCTAATCGAATTGAAAAACATTTTAGAGAATTTTGTGGGGGGGAATGGGAGAGGAGCACAAATTTCACCTAGTGGGATGGCCAAAATTGTGTAGCCCAAAGGAGGTGGGTGGTTTGGGGATACGTCATTTGATCACTTTCAATATAGCAATTTTAGGAAAGTGGTTATGGAGATTTCACTTGGAAGAGGAATCATTGTGGAGAATGGTGGTGGGGGGAAAATATGGTTGTGAATGGAGATGTTGGAGCTCTAAGGAAGGCTGAGGGACTTATGGTGTGAGTCTTTGGAAGTTTATTCATAAGGGGTGGAAGGTGTTTGCAACACAAGTAAAATTTGAGATTGGTGATGGTTCAAGAATCAAATTCTGGTTTGATAAGTGGTGTGGAGAAAGAACTCTAGTTGCGGCATTTCCAAAAGTTTTCAGCCTTGTGGAAAATCATCATGTTGCTATTTCCGATGTGTTGTGTTGCAACAATGACACAATGTGTTGGAATCTAACCTTTTCTAGAAATATTCAGGATTGGGAAGTGGATGAGATAATAGATTTTTATAGCTTTATTTACTCCAGGCAAGTTGGAGGAAATGGCATGGATAGGATGTTGTGGACCCACTCTGAAAACAACAAATTTTCAGTCAAGTCCTTCTACAAGGTATTGCAAGACCAACAACAGGTTGTGTTCCCCTAGAACGCAATATGGAGAGTCCCGGCGCCACCTAAAGTTGCCTTTTTTGTGTGGACAGCAGCTCTAGGTACCATCTTGACGGCTGATAATTTAAGAAAAAGAGGGATGATTATTGTGGAATGGTGCTACCTGTGTAAGAAAAGTGGGGAAACGGTTGATCATATATTTTTGCATTGTGATGTGGCAAGGGAGCTATGGGATGGTCTTCTTAGAAGGGCTAGATTGTCTTGGGTTATGCCCAAGAGTGTTGTGGAGCTCCTAGCTTGCTGAAAAAGGTACCATCAATGCGCCAAGATGGTTGCGAAGTGGCAAATGATCCCACTATGTCTATTATTGTGCCTTTGGATGAAAAGAAACGAGAGATGCTTCAACAATAAAGAGAGGACCGGGGAAGAAATCTGGAATTTTTTTGTATCTTTTTTGGTGCAATGGTTTTCTGCCATTGTACTAAAGGGAGGGGATGTTCAAGAGTTTTTGAGTTCTTTTTAACTTGCTAGAGTGTAATTAGGAGTCTTTTTTGTATACCCCTTGTGTACATGGATTTTGCCTAGTTGCATTCAATCAATAAAGATTATTACTTACAAAAAAAAAATGATTAGGGGATTATTTTTTGGAGATGAAAATTTATTTTGGGTTTTAAAATGTGTTGGATTGAAAGTTGAACCATCCAAACATAACTAAAGTCTAATGCTAAATGGATGAAGAAATTATAGAATCCCATAAATGTATGGTATAGGATTTTGTGTGATCAAACAAAGGTGCTGTAAGTATGATTAGTTGTCAAGCTATCACAAATTGTTTCTACTTGTCTGTTCAATTTGTTCCATTACATTAATTTATTATATCAGTGAAATCTGCAAGACTAGACTTAATGTTTCTTGAATGCATCAAACAGTTATCTGAAGATCCTCTATCATATCTCCATGACTTTGTCATCTCCCCTGGAAGGATGCTATCTGGAAGAGGCTCTATACTTGTTTTTATCAATGACAAGATTTTCCGGGTTATAAAAGGTAAGTTTGTTACCATACATGTTGCTACATAATACTTATGAAATTTGAAAATTGATTTCTGTTTTAGCGTAAATAGTTCATCAAGTGAAGTTCATAATCAGCCTAAATTAATGCATTCAAGCCAAGCCCTAATGACATGAGTTGAACAATTGAATGGGCATAGGGGGAACTTCTGTGATGCAAGTCAAGGTGGAAGTGCAAGCCCCGAGACTTCACTATGTTCATCCTATATGTTTTGAGGCTGGAAAACCCCTGGAGTTTGTTGCTTGTGGAAGTAATTTGCTACAATCCAAACTTCGGTATGCCATTGACAACATTGAGCTTTATATTTGATCATAAATATAGCTTTTCTCTTGGGTTTCATTGTTGTGTATATTTTGTTTGCTCGGTTGTTTTTGATGAGCAAAAAGGTAGGAGGGAGCAATCAGAGGTGGCTTCCCTACTTGGGCGTGACCATGGGTTCATGATAGACACCTTCCCTGCTGGGAACTGGACAAGAGGGGCCTAGACTGTAGAAAATCGTAGACGCTCCCTCAAGTGGGTGTCGGGTTTGAGCCATAGCTTAGATTTTAGCCCTGCTAGGGAATTCAATGAATCATTCGGTGGCTAATACCAATAGTTTAAGATGAGTCCATATTTGGATTCAAACCCTAGACCTAGCATATACCAAACCACTTAAGAGTAACCCATGGACCATTGAACCACCACCCTTAATGGTTGTTGCTATGTTAATACATAAATAATATGAAAAAATCTTTCTTTTTGGTGCTGGGGTGTAGGATGTTTAGGTCCACCCTCTCTATACCATAATGAGTGGCTCAGCTACCAAATGCACAAACTTAAAGGAAAAGAAAACATCTTAGTCTTCCTAAAGTAATCAACACACAAATTGGAGGCACATGCTTTCTTCTATAATAAAGGGTATTGCGTGAAGATATTGCTTTGGTTTTTAGAATAAACATATAGTATGGGACATGAATCATTTTTTTAATTGGTAAAATAAAATTTTATGGAGCCAAATGGATAGGCTTGTCCCAGGTACGCAGAAAAGTGTGAAAGCGGAAACACCTAATTAAGCACTAGGTGCTAGAAATAGAAATAAGAAAATCATGAAAACTAGCTCCATTGAAATCTAACAAATGCCCACAAAAATAAGTGTTCAAGAGGAAACACCTAATTAAGCATTAGGCACTAGAGATAAAAATAAGAAAATCATGAAAACTAGCTCCATTGAAACCTATAACAAATGCCCATAAAAATAAAGTGATGTAAAAGAACTTTCTGAGTTCTTCCAAAGAGCATTCCCTATTTTAGAAACTCTGACCATTTCGCTCCCTCCAAATGCACCACATCAAACACAAGGGAACTATCTTCCATACAACTGCGATTTGGGAATTATCCTGAAGGCCGGTCCTGCTGGAAAGGAGATCCACCACCTTCCCAGGCATTACCCATGCAAGGCCAATCTTGATGAAGTGTCATCCCACATGGCCCTAGCTACCGCACAATGAAGCAGTAAATGGTCCACAGATTCATCACCTCTCATACACATACAAAACCAATCAACAACAATAATCCTTCCTTCAGTTTTCTATGTGGAGTACTCTTGTACTTGGGCTATGCCTATTTATATTCTCATTAATAAAGATGTTTCTTACTTATAAAAAACAAAGTTCTATGTGGAGGATTTTCCCCAGAGCAGCAGTCCAACCAAAGAAAACAACCTACTACTCATATACCTTTCCAAGGGAAAGGGATATAAGGCAAGTGAACCACTCATTGTGGGACAGAGGGAGTATCATTCTCATTATAATATATTTATGGGAGTGGCATGGAGGGTATAATTAATTGATTTTAACCAATCATGCGTGATCACCTATGATTAACATATGCTTTATTTATTAAAGCAAATACTAGGTCAGATATCTTATGGTGGGGTGGGGTGGTTTTAAATGATCGATTATATTTTCTTCTTGCATCTTGGGATGCAATGGTGGATGCTCTGTAAAGCAATCAAACTATATAATCCCTAGCAACTAGATCCCAATTACTTTTTGCTTATAACTGTTGAAGCAGTTGGTTTCAGGTTGCATTAATAGCACGGGCTGGGCAGTAACTGAAGAATTCTGCCACCCACTTTTTTTTTTATGTTGGGGAACCTCTCCAAGCAGGGCCCTTCAGACCCATCCTTGCAGAGTAAACCCCGGTCCCGTGCGTTGCACCTTCAGAAGTTTCCCTACACGAAATTGGTTAAATTGCTGGCTTTTCATCAGGGGATGTGGCCCCAAATGATTGTTTGGATTCATGAGGTGTTGAACCTTGGACCTTGAAGGGAGTGATACTCCAAGACCAAGGCCTTCACCACTTGGGCCAACCCATTGGGGTTCCCACTTGGTATAATTTTTATCTTGTATGTCAACCCTTTCTGTATCTTGTAGTGATGGCATTGGAAATTGACTCCAATCATTGGATATATCATTTTCAGACACAGTTTTCTTGAACAATGCTCCCAATATTAGTGTAGGAAAACCCATTATAGGTGGAAGATGTCCAATAAAGCAGTAATGAGCATGCACCTCCTTATAATCGATCACATGCAAGAAAATTCTCAACCACTTGTTTGGCCGCTTTCAGATGCCCACATAGACCATGTACACAAGTTAAATCAAGTGACTTGTTTGGCCACTTTCAAATGCCCACATAGACCTTGTACACAAGTTACATCAGTGACCAGTTACTCCATATCTCTTGAATAGTATATAGAAAATTCTCTATGCCCTAAAATGTTGTAGCATTGACTGAGTAAAGCTGCTTTGCAGTGGTGAAGGACAAGCCTTTCAATTGCATGTGCGCATAGCCTGTCAGGACTTGTATCTTCAACCAAATTTATATTCTAATAAAACTTCTGCTTGTTGGATGCGTTCCTATGAATAAGAAAACAATTATCAACCTTTCTCCTTTTAATAATTAAAGGGATTATTTCTTGAATTCATCATTTGTGCTGGGGTTGTGCCCCTCTGTGCTTTTAATGAAATGGCATTATTAAAGAAAATTTCAAAATCCTAGATGTGGTCATATTCATCACAGCTACAGTTCCCTTTAAACCTGAATTGGGCTCGTCAAAATTATTATTTTACTATAGTCATGAGCCTGATGAGTTTCCTACCAAGCCAACCTGAGGTGACGCATCTGAAGCTTTTGTCAAAATTGGAAGAACATAATAAGCAACGCTTTTTTGGAATCTTTTTGTTGTCTCCCACTATCCTTATCAGGTGCCATTCAGTTTTAACATGTCATAATCATGTATACATCTTGTCAATGTATTTTTTAGATATTCTCGGTTAACATTTCACTCACTTTTTATGTATTGTAAAAGGTATTTACATAATTGAACAGTGAATTTGATAACATAAGGCTTAACAAGGTTTTGGTGCCAGGTTTCTTGTATCTTTTGCGGGAAAGTATCTTGCGCTTGATTATTGTGTTTCATCTCTGCATGGTCAGACTGAGGGTAATAATGCTTCTAGCTGCAATCATCAGTTGTACAAGATATATATTCCTTGGACCGAAAAAGATCTCTTTGGTCCTGCCTTTGTGGAGGTAGGTGTTTTGGATATTTTTATTTTATCCTGGGTTTTTTTCTTCATCTCATTTTACCATGGTTTTGTCTTATACATACTGACATCCACAAAGGCATGTTTGATGTTTCATTAAGGTTTGGTTAGAGAAAAGTTGGTTTTTCTGAAGTGTTTGTAACAAGGAAAATACTTTAGGAAACCGGGGTAATAACCCCGGCGTAACCCCGCGTCCTACGTGGATAATATATTGGAACGGTGTTGTTTAATCTGTTTTCCCATTTCCTTTGTTTTCCTCTTCCGCGTGAAACATGTTCCCTCTCCCCCGTCGTCTTTCCTTTCCCCCAACCTCCATCCCTGCTGTCTTTCCCCCCAAGGTCACGAACCTTCTGGCATTCATGGCTGACAGGGTAGAAAATCGTATATACATGATAAATCGAGAACATTTTTTCAAGAATGGTGATGAATTCAGATCTGATGAAAAGGATCAGAGCTGATGACCCAAAGCTCTTCTTTTTCTCCTACCTAGAAGCTCTGCCTTCTCTCCTCACGAGCTCTGCCTTTTATCCTACCCAGACAACCAAAGACCTTTGCCTCTTTCTTCATCTCATTTTATTTTCGTCTTTTTTTTTTTTTTAAAATTTTTATGCTTACATTTGGATTTAAAAAGTAAGGAAGTTTTGATGGAGAATATAACGGCAAGCAACTGGCCTGCGAATTTAGGGTTGGGAATCTGCTGCCATTGTTGCCCCAAGAATTGGAAAAAAAGTTAAAGCTTTGGGTAGAAGAAAAAGTGAGTATCGGAGAAAAGTAGACCCAGGAAAACACTTACAAACAAAAAGCTCAAAGAGAGAGAACTGGAAGGTGAAAATATAGAAGTTTTGAAGAGAGAAGATTTTTTGACAGATAAAAGCGCAGAAGGTGAAAATGCTATATATTTTTTCAGTTCTCCTAACAGAAACATCGGCTAATTGTTTATTTTTCTCTTATTTTTTCTCTTATGTTTTTTTTTAATAATGAATGCCACATCAGCTGTGGGGACGCGACGGGGATATCTCCTGGGGTTCTCTAGCACCACTCTTGTAACAAAAGTTACTGCCACAAAACTTCTTATCAATGAACCTATCATTATGGAGCATAACAATCTATCTAGGATCCTGTCTGTATACTTCGTTTGTATGTATTTTGTCTTGGATGTATTGAGCTGATATTTGCTTTTGGGTTATGCCTATTTACTTGGAAATAAAATTCTTTAATTACTTTTTTAATAAGAGGTAAATTTTATTGATATGAATGAAATAGGCAAAGCCCATGTATACAAGAAGTATACAAGTGAATTCTTAAATACATTCTAGGATCCGGAAATTAAAACCAGAAAGTCGTGAACATTGTTTTCATTAAGCACAATGGCTGAAAACGAAAGTAATAAAGTGTATAAAAAAGTTCTGAAGCTCTGCTGTTGTACGTTCCCTATCTTCAAAGCACTGTTCATTCCTTGCCAACTAAGTATACCACATAATGCACAACAAAATCATCTTCACGCCACTGCCACTTGGGAACAAGCTTGAATCCCTTTCTAACAAGCAAGTCTACTACCCTCCATTGCATTACCCAAGCTACACCAACTCTTCTAAATATCTCATCCCATAACACTTGTCACCTCACAATGCAATAATAAATTTTCCACTGATTTGCCATGCTTTTTGCACAAATAGCACCAATCCATCACAATAGCCCCCTCTTTCTCAAATTGCCTGTTGTCAAAGTATGCCCAAGAGAGCCAAATCGAGAATTTGCCTCCCTCAAATAAACGCATTTTGAGAATAATTTGTTCCATGACCAAGCTTAACTGATTAGCAAGAACCTTCAAAATAATCTTGTATACCCCACTCATGAGACTTATAAGATGGAAATCCTTAACTTATGTTGCCTTATGTTTCTTTAGTATGAAAGCAATGAACGCCACAGTGAGGTATTCCTCAAACTTCTTAAAGAAGTGGAATTCAAGGAACACTAGCTTAACGTCACATTTCACAATGTCCCAACAAGTCCGAAAAAATCCCATCGAAAAGCCATCAGGACCCGGTGCTTTGCCTTTGGCCATATCGCCAATGACCTAAGAAATCTCATCTTCTTCAAAGGGTCTTTCAAACCAGCTTACCTCTGTAGATCAATAGACTTAAACAACAAACCATTAATGTTTGGCCTCCAATTAGCCTATTTTGTGAGGAGGTTTTCATAATAATGCATTATATGGTTCTCGATCTCAGAGGAGGTAGAGAGCACTTGATTACCTAAATGAAGTAATTCAATAGCATTGCTGCGCCGATGTGAATTAACCACTTTATGAAAACTTTCGTACTTTTGACGCCTTCTTTTAGCCAAAGGGTCATGGATTTTTGTCGTCGCGAATATCCTCCATTAACAATACCCTCTCAGGTCAATCATAATCGAGCTCTTCCTCAACTATACCTCTTCCGAGGTATCTCCCATCAAATTCTTCCCCCCCCCCTCCCTCCCCCTCTACAGCCTGCATCTCCTCTCCATAAGGGAAGTCTTCTGATTGTCAACATTTTCAAAAACTTCCAGATTCTACTTCTTTAAGTCTTGCTTCAAAGCTTCAATTTTACCTGCAAGAATGAAACTATGAGTGTCTATGAACTGATAAGAAGACCACCAAGATCTCACATTCTTCGCAAGGCTATAATCAGCTCGCCACATTTTTTCAAACTTGAAATATTGGCATCCCCATGAATGCCTGCACAATCTAATAGAATTGGAAAGTGATCCGTACAAACTCGGGGCAAATGCTTCTGAAATAGTTTCGGAATGTGGGCCTCCCACGACGGAGAGACAAGAAACCTATCTAGTCTCAACTAGCTTCAACTATTGGACCACGTGAATTCGCCTTCGACAAGAGAGAGATCTATGAGATCCAAATCAAATATGAACTCCGAAAACGCCTCTGTGGCCAAGGAGTTGCAATAAATCCCCCATCGCTCACTAGGAAAGAAGGTAATATTGAAGTTCTCACCCATACACCATGGCATGTCCCATAAAGAGTATAAACCCGCCAACTCCTCCCATAGCCTTCTCCTATCTCCATCCATGTTTGGCCCATAGATGCCTTCATAAGCCCACTCCCACCATCTTCAACATTTTTAAATAAACTAGCGACGTAAGAATTCCCAATACACTCCTCAATTGCTTTTACCACTCTTTTATTCCACATTAAAAGAAGTCCGTCTGGAGCTCGCACAAAAGAACATCCCCACAAACTACGAATGATTCTTCTATCGATATCACAATTTTGTTTCTTGAAAACACACAACATCAATCTTCCATGTTTGCAATAAATATTTTATGCAAAGGCGCTTGTTGTGATCATTAAGCCCCCATATATTCCAAGAAAGGATCTTAGGTTTCATTAGCAAAAAGATGACTCCTCCCTTTAAATCTATCCCTTCCGCCATTCCCTTCCTTTGTTTCATAATTAATGGTACATTTGAGCCTTTTGAGCTCTCTCTCGCTCTTTTAGACTGACTTTGATTGACCATCTTCAGTGGCTACAAGAAGGGTCCTAAACTACTCTTCAAAGGCTACACAAGAAATCCCAATACATGCTTGTATCTCCTTGACCTTCTTAAATACCCACTCCAATATAAACCTCGCTGAGTTTGGGCTGGGTGGGATGTGCATAATGGGGTTGGTTAAGCAATTCCCTCCCATCAGTGCACTCTCCATCGTAGAGAACCAATTGCAAGTTCGATCCATGTGGCACCCCCCCTCCCCCGAGACCTCCTTTCTCAAATCCTTAGCAGTAGAAGATTTGGGACCATGACTAGATGCCATGGTCAGGCCAACATTGTCGTCTTCGCCCATCTCCATCTGACTACCTTGAGAGCCCACTCCTTCATTTTTCGGTGATTTTTCTAGTGCTAGGATGCTGGTGGTAGGGGTAGTGGCCTTCGACGACATGATTTGTGGCTGCCCACCCTTCTATTACACCACTTCAACCACGGACTCGCCGAATCTCATCTCCCCCTCTTCTAAAAATTCTACTGCCGGCAATCTAATTGGTGAGGTAACCACAGTAGAAGCACCAACTGCCTCCATAAGCTGGTCTGTGCTAATCCCGGCACATCGGAGATGAGAATGGTAGGGATGGTGCTAGATCCCGCACTCCTATACTTTGAGAATACAACTTGGGTCTTCCCAAGTTTCCTTGGAAGAGGATTTGGAAGCACAAGGCACCCCCAAAAGTCTCCTTCTTTGTGTGGATTGCTGCTTTAGGCAAGATTTTTACTATTGACAATTTGAGAAAAATGCGGTTTATCATTGCTGATTGGTGCTGTATGTGTAAAAATGGAGGTGAGACCATGGATCATCTTCTTTTTCATTGTGAGATAGCAAGAGAGCTATGGTATGAGGTGTTCAGTAAAATAGATCTAGCTTGGGCTATGTCGGGAATAGTGGAGGCGGCAATGGTGAGTTGGACAAATATTCAAGGCCCTCAATCAATAAAAGCGGTTTGGAAGATGGTCCCTCTGTGTATCATGTGGTGCTTGTGGCAGGAACGCAACGATTGGACTTTCGAAGACAAGGAAAGATCAATAGAGGAGCTTAAAGTCTTATTTTTTAGAACTCTATATACATGGGCCATTGCCGTGGATTTTCACGGTGTGGACCTTCATGATTTTCTTGTTTCAAATGCCACTAGCTAGATAAGGCATTTTGTTTGTAATTGGCATTTATACCCATCTGTTGATTAATAAAGTTCATTATAACTTATAAAAAAAAAAGAATACAACTTGTGTCTTTGCTGGCTGTGGCGTAGCACCCTTTGGTGGTTCCACAGCTGTTCGAGAAGACCATCTGGGTCTTCGCTGGTGACAGTGGCTGGTACCAGCTTGCCGGGCCTGCTTCACTCAGCTTCTGTCTCCTCCAAACAAGGCCTACCTGTTGGTTGGAACCTTGCTTACGGATGGGCTAGAGCCCAACGCCTGGGCCCAACCCTATTTTTTTCCTTCCCTTAAGTCAGCTTCACAGGATGATGCTCTCTGAGCTGTACCTGCCCCGTTTGTGCGTGAAAGACCTGAAGTACCCCTAATGTTTCCTCCGAGCAAACCACAGCCCAGGCCCAAGTCCAAGCCCACCTGTTTTTTCTCCTCAACGCACCATATAAGCCAATTGATTTGTTGCATTTCACCCAGCTGGTTCTTCATCTCATACAAAACACGATGCTTCATTTTCTCTTATTACTTAAAAAAAGAGGAGATATTTCCTTTTTTATTTTTCAAATGTTCATGAGATATATCAAACATGTACTGGTTTTCCTGGGACCAGGGGCGGACCCACGCCTCCTGTTGGGGGGGCTACAGCCCCCCCAAAATTTTTCCAAATTTAATTTATAATAGAAATATATATATAATTATATATATAATTAAAATTCTCTCTTTGATTTTAAAAATAAAAATAAAAATTGCCCCCCCCAAAATTTTTTTTTATGAAAATTATTCTTTTAAATCTTAATATACATCAATTTATATTTTAACTTTTAACTTTACGTAAATCTAAATTTTAACTTACATAATCTTACAGTTACTCTAATAGTCTAATTCTAGCAAAAAAACTAATTATAAATTTATATAATTATAAAATTTATTGATTATACTCACTTATTTAGTTTTCCTCTAACTTGTATGATTTTGAGATATAGTTTGTTAAAAATCTAATAGCGTTACATCATTACTTAATAAAAAGTTTTCAAATTTATTCTTGATTTATAAATTTTTCTTAAATCATAAAAAAATATGAGCAAGTACTTAAGAATAATTAAATTTTTTTTTTAAAAAGAAATAAATGGAGTACAATTCGAAAAGTAATATACGTTTAGAAAGCTCGGTAACAACATAATATGATATTTCTATTACTGATGATCATCCTTCTAAAATTTACACGCACCGCACACTTTATCGATCGCCCTCCCAAACATAAAATCTTGGTTCCGCCCCTGCCTGGGACATATGTGGGCGATTTTTGTTGTATATTGTGTAAACTAAAAATGGCCTCCTGAACTGTCATAAAATCGTATTGTATGCATTGAATTTACCCATTTCTATTTGCATGGCTCTACTTTCCATATATGCCATGTGGCTTCTGTATCTATAGTTAATTTGGTAGTGATGCTCATGAAGTCTTGTGACTTGATGTGAGCTTTAAGTATTCTGTGCTGTCACTTCCAGGATGTTCTGGTAATAAAGTTCATGAATGTTGAGCACCAGATTCTGCAGATGGATGCAGTAATCAGTTACAGAAAATGGTGGATTTATGTTGTTACAGAGAAATTGTTATAGTTATGTGAACATTACCATGATGGAAATCATGTTTAACTAGTAACTCTGTACTTTTTTAACCTAACCATAAATCTATTTTGTAGGTCGAGAATGAATCTGGTTTATCAAACTTCATTCCAATACTCATTGGGGACAAAGAAATTTGCAATGAAGTGGAGATGTTGCAGCAGAAGGTTGATGCTTCTCTTTTCCTTGAAGGATCAGACTTTGCAGCTATCGCTCCTCCATCTGACTCGTGTGAAGTTTTTGCATTGAGACAGTCAACATTTGCTGAGTTTCTTTTAGATATAGCGTGGTTACTTAAGCAACCTGCATCGGAAAATTTTCAACATTCTGTCACTGCTATGCGGATTCAAAGACTTAATAACCTATTGAGCTTTCTGATATGTAACGATTCCACCACAATTTTAGAGAAACTGTTGGAGAAACTGAAGATTGTTCTGAGTAACACGAAATCCGACAGCATGGTTAATGGCAACTTGGATGCTGATTTGGGTTTACTAGAAAAATACATAGACAATGCGAGAGAGAATCTTCATGGAAAATATAAGAAAAGTGGAAGTTCAGTGCTGCAATCAGAATATGTGCCAGAAGGGGATTATGTTTCTCAAAGCCGCTCCAAAGATAATGAGCTCTTTGTCTCGGTCAACAGCCAGGTGAGGACTTCTTTCTTGTGCTTGAGCTTTTGCTGATTGTGACTCTGGCTTGCACATTCAAGATTTAGGAACCTAATAGATATGTGAATATGCATGTAAATATTTATCTTTTGTTCATATTTTTACTTTTTTTTCGGACTATTGTTCATGTTTTTACTTGTTTATTATACGCATCACTAAAAACAATATTTTTCTAGTGGGTGAATTTGTAGCTTAAATAATATAGGAAATGGGCAAAATGCATCATCAACACCTTTTGCTGGTGTTTTGTCTAGACCTCCCTTTAATTTTTTAATTTAACCTTTATGCTGTCGCCATATATCATTTGAACGAATATGTTCTAGCTACTTGACTTTTCTGCTTGGAAAATATTTTGGAAGTCTCTTATTTTTTTTAGAGATTTACAAAAATTTGATAATTTCTAGTTATCAGATTAAGATGTCTGAAAACTTGAGAGATCATCCGTCATATTTGTATTTTCTTCTCCAACTGGCATTTATTTCTTTGCTCCAAGTGATTAATTATGATCTTCTTTTTCAGGATACAGAGTTGGTACCAAATGCAAGGTTGGGGGTACAGACATGCTCGACTTCCAGTAGAAGTAGAAATGTTCCCTTGTTGAATAGAGAGGTAGTCACGAATGTTAACCATATCAAGGGATGGCCAAGAAAGTCGTGTGGTCGCATCGGTTCTGGGGCAATCTTCAGCCCTCACCCTGGTATTTTTGTAATTTCCATTGGTGCCGTTTGTTTAGGGATATGTGCCATCCTTCTTCATCCTCACAAGGCTGGAGAATTTGCAGTTTCCATCCGCAGGTGTTTGTTCAACTGAATCTAGACAAATAATGAAAGTTGGAGGAGGTCTCTGAGCCGAAAAATGCTGTTGTTCATCTGTAAGTATCCATTGTATACTAACACCAGATTCAGAAAAGCTATTTAAACCATTGGCTTCTGACTGCTTATTGCATGGGAAGCTTGATATCAAAGTGCTCATTGCACTTCGGTTAAAATTAATCATGTGCAAGGGTTGATTGAGGGTGGGGACAGTAGGGTCAACTATCCCCATTGAAAGTCAAATAAGTTTGGGAATAATGTAACAAGTATTTACTAGTTTCGAAAACTTTTTAGATTTTTTTTTTGCTGCAATTCTGAATGGTTCTGGGTATCGATTCAATATTCTAATGTATTTGTAATGTTCAAAGTTGTTCCCAATAAATTCTTAGAATACTAGTGGCTGAGTTGTACAGAGATCTTAAGACAGCCAAATACATACTATTGATGTAGTCCAAGGTTGCGGTAGATGATAACAATTGGAGACCTAAATATTTCTCATACAATTTAATTTGACTACGGACATTTTGATAATTTTATGTAGTTAAATTCAATTCATATAAAATATCCAAAATATAAAAGCTCATTTCAAATTCACTAGTAAGGACTTCATGTCCAAGGCGCGTATGCCCGGTTGGAAGTTCCATTTTTGTTATTATAATGATACGAACAGAAAGTGAATTCAGTACACGGAGGGCAATTGAAGGGTTAAAGTAAATAAAAAGCATTGTATAACTAAAATAAACATTTGTATCGAGTACTCACTTGCGGCGGAGGAATAAGACATCCCAAAAGCCATTTTTTTCATTTGGACGGTTGCAATGAGCAAGATTCTGACTATTGATAATTTGAGAAAGTGTTGGGTTATTATTGCTGACTAGTGTTGTATGTGCAAGCAATTATGAGTTTGTAGATCATCTCTTGCTACATTGTGAGACAGCTAGATATTTATGGATCGAAAATTTTCAGCTAAGTGGAATTGAACTAGGTAATGCCTGCCACATTGGTTAAGTTATTGGCTAGTTAGACATCTCTTGGTGGTGCATCACCTATCAAATCCGTGTAGAAGATGATCCCTATCTACATTATGTGGTGCATCTGGCGAGAGCGCAACGATCAAACATTTGAAGATAATGAGTGGTCATTGGAAGATCGTCATTCTTTCTTTTTTGTACTTTATTTTTATGGGCTATAGCTATAGATTTCAATGATATTTCTTTTTATGATTTTCTTATATCGTACTTACCACATTCGATCTAGATAGGTCATGTCTCTTGTATACCATCTTTTATATTTGGGCTTTTGCTTATTATTAATATGATTGTTTACTTAAAAAAAAAATCATTGATTCTATTCTATTAATATTTCTTGTAATATTGGGCGACTGATGTGTTGTACAAGCTGAGATCCTTGATCAAGGTGGGGATGATATGAATGTGATGTTAGATGCTTCATTTTTTTTACACGGCTCTCGTTTTCCAAGCCCGCTCCTCGGGGCTCGTTTGAAAGGTTTGGTCGTTGTTCATTTCCTCAACAACTGAATCAATAGAAGTACTAGAAGTTGGTAGGGGTAGAGCACGTTGTCCGCTCGGTCAAAACAGGTTGTTAGCAATGCGCATATGATTGGAGTTAGCCTTCGCTAAGCAATGGTTGAACACATCTCTCGCTCAATCCAAATAGACTTTTAGCAACGTGCATCCGATCGGGGCAAACACTCACATTAGGTAGCCTTTGTTTGTGATCAGGGTTGGCTTTTGCCAAGCAACGGTGGAGCACATCTCTCGCTCTTTTATGTTTTTATAGTGGCAGCCTCCTCGTATGAGCTTACACGAGGAAAAGCTCATGGATGCTGGGAGAGCAAAACGATGCAAAGTGCTCGTGAATTGTGGTGTCAAGGCACTTGTTATGTGCAAAGTTCACATTGGTATATGCATGGTCATGCTCAACTAAACTTGAGTGGTGTTTCGTAGTTCTCTATGGTGACGGGCTTTGTGTTCACCATGCTTGGCACTGCGAGCGAGCCCTAAGCTAACACTCCTAATTCCAGCCACGATGAGTTACTATGGGCAAGTAGGAAGTTAACCCATGTGGTTATCCTGGGTGGTGAGCTATTGTTGGCAAGCCAAGATCTCACCCACTGTCTCCGTTGGGCGACAAGTTCCTCACTTGCCCTGAGGATTTCCTCTTGGTTGGCAAGATCATTGCCTTACCATGAGGTATCGAACTGGGCAATATATTTAGGCTTGTTGCTTGCTACTAGCAGTGGCAAGCTTGTGCTTCTGGCTATTGCCCGCCATGGGAAGTGGTGAGCTAGGCAATGTGGCACGCCACTAGGAATGGTGAGTTGGAAAACGTGCCCCGATCATTGCCTACCACTGGGGGTGGTGAGCTGGACAACGTGCCTCTGGTTGTGCCCTCCACAAGAAGCAGCGAGTTGGGCTTGCCACAAGAAGTGGTAAGCTGAGCAACATGTCTCTGGCCGTTGCCCTCCATAGGAAGCAAGTTGTGGTGGGCATGCTTAGCACTTGCCCACTGTCTTCCATCAAGGCTAGTGGCTTGGCTTGCACACCAAAGTCTTTCGCGCATGTGTTAGCTACTAGTTGATCACTATTACATCAATTATTTAGTTGGTGTGTGGAGAGGGAGACTTGTAAATAAATTTATTTACATTAATTCGTGCCTTGTTTATTTAAATTTAAGACTTGTTTGTTTTCATAGATAAGATGAGATAAAAGTTAAAAAATAAATAAAATATTATTATAAAATATTTCTTTAATATTAATTTTATTTCGAGATTTAAAAAAGTTGAATTGTTTATTTTATTTTGTTTGAAAATTTAAAAAAATAATAATGATGAGATGAGATGAGATGAGATGAGATAAAATAAAATTATTTGAAAAAACAAACCATGCCTTAGTTTTAAGTGAATGGTCGTTGGGCCACTACAATGACAAGATCTAAAGTTTGTCGCCAAATTGGATGACAAGGAATTCTCTCTATCTTAGACTCTTAAGCCAACTCTCATAGTCAATTGCAGTTTTTGAGTTTGGAGCATTGTTTTGATGTTAAATGTTCATAGTTAATTTAGAAAACATTTTGATTGGACGGTTAATGGAAGTTGTAAACTTCTTCCAACTCTTGGCAGGTCAGAAGCTAGAAATATAAGTTTTCAAACCGACCAAATCTGTACACAACTTGATTGTTGGGCAATACCAAACATGCATTGATGACGGTTTTGATAAGTTAGAATGCAAGATTGGTGCTCACCATCCTTTTGAATTTCTATTATTATAGTTTTAGATAGCAGTATTGTTCCATATAATCGTAGAGTGCATAAAAGTCTCATAATCGTTTAAAAAAAAAAATAAAGATTCATTATTTAAAAATTAAACTTTTTTAATAGGAATTATCTTATAATCGGTCCAGCTAGCAATACCATTTTGCTAGCCCACCATTCATGTTGCACCACGTCGACCATTCCACTTTAATGTTTGTCGGGTCAACTTCATTAGATCAACAGTTGAAACAAATCGTTCCTCTTTCTCCTGTATGTGTCTTCAATCCTAAGCCCTAACCACGTCGACTCCACCCCCTCTTGTTGGATCCATTCCCTTCCATGTTCACTCCCTTTCGTTGGACCCTCTCCACCCCCTCTCGTCAGTCTGGTTCTTGGCGTCTAGCAACAACTTCCATTTTCAATTTACAAAGTCCAAAATCTAGCACCCAGGCAAATCCAAAATTCGAGGAGAAACTTTTGTGCATTTTAATTTAGTAACAATCATTAACCAGCAAAAACTTTCGTTTTCAATTTACATTAGCCAACAACAACCAGCAAAAAAATTGATATAAAAAATACTGGGAAAAATCCTTTAAACTCATTAAAATGTCGATTGAGTGAGTATTGAGAGTTGGTAAAATATACCTGAGATAAACCAAGGTCAGCCATGAAAAACCCTTGTGAAATTCGTGTGGAATGGTGTGAGAATGGTGCAAAAATCGTGTGCGAAAATGGTGCGAAAATCGTGTGCAAAAAGGGAGGCACACGATCAACCTATCTATATAATTTTTTTTTTTTTAACATCAGCTCATACACAAAATATACTAAAATATCAAAGATCATTATAGCTTGTCAAAATATACTAAAATATCAAAGATTATTACATCTTATCAAAATATACTAAAATATCAAAAATAATTTTCTGATGCAATCAAGTCTATTATATTTTTTTATGAAACACCTATGTGGCACATTTTTATTGATGGGTGTCAAAGCCATTTTTACACCCATCCTGTTCCAAATTTTTTCCGTGTAAATATGGTGTGCGAAAGTAGTGCAAAAATCGTGTGCAAAAACCTTAGTCCGTTGATCAGAGGTCAGCAACTCAGTCGGTCAAAAATTGCACTTCAGTGTTGGAGGCACTTGGGTTTCGGATTGATGAAGATGGAATGAAGAGGGAATTGAAATGGATCGAGATGTTGAAAGAGGGATTTCGGATATATCCTGTATAGCCGGTTTCATAATGGTAAGGATAAATTTGTTGACGTGGTGCAGCATGAATGGTGGGCTAGCAAAATGTTATTGCTAGCCCAACCGGCCCTAAGATGCACTTATTTTAATATGGGTCACATGTTTTATTCACTTTTTTCAAAACGATTATGTAAGGATTACACAATTCACAGTTGCAAATATATTCTCTCTTTAGTATTATGCCGCTCTTAATTTTAAATCTTCTCATACCTAATTACATTCCTTAATATAATGCATTTTAAATGATTCATTTATCAACCACTTAAATAACAGTCACATAGCAAGCATGATTGAGGATAATAATATTTAGTATAAGGAATAAAATTTCTCCTGGAGTAATGCTAGTCTTCATTCATGATTTTGTTATTCCAATAATGCTAGGAGGAGTTGGAAACGGGAAGTCGAACCCAGAGTCTGCTGACGGGGAGTTACGCCACGTCAGTAGACAATTGGAAAATTAAAAAAATAAAAAATAAAATAAAAATTAGACGAAATGGCTGGGGAACCAAAAGTGTGGGTTCATTCGAATTCATCCCCAACTTTTCGAAGCCTCCCTCGTTTGCTTCCACCTAAGGTTTTTGCCAAAACAATACCAGAGTCGAGTGCACGTTTTTCGGTCGGCACCATCTTCAAGTCCAGCTTCAAATCCATCCCTTGGTAGAGAGAGAAATTGAGATAACGTGCAAAATCGAGGAAGTTGACCCAGTCCGATCCTTGGGTTTTTGCCATTGCCGACGTCGAGGGTCTTCGCAAGCCAAACGACCATCTTCCTTCCCTCCCTCCCAATTATATTTGTAGAATAATATCAGGAAAAAAAGGAGAGAGATTGAGATGGAGAGATCAGAAACGGGTTGAATCTTACTTTCAGTTGGTTGTCAGGAGTAATGTCTTCCCTTGATCTTCAAAATCCCAAAATGAGACCACCCGCTTACCACCGCAAGGAGAAGTCTCTCGGACTTTTATGCTCCAAGTAATTAAAACCTCTTCATATCCTTATGTAACTTACTTTTGTGTTCTATTTTTCTTCAAGTTTTTTTTCTTAATATCTTTAATGGTTTTGGTTTTTTATTCAATCTCACTTTCCATCAGTTTCTTGAGGTTGTATAGTGAAGGCGGCGTTGCAACGTTCGAGCTTGACGATGCAGTTAGCAAATTAGGTCTTGATCCGATCTTTCTGATTACTGATTCCTGCATGCTTCTTTTACAGAATAAAATGGTTGCCTTCATTCAGTTACCTTACGCTTGGTTACCGAGAAAATGGAAGAAGTGCAATAAATCTACTTGTAGGGATCTATGTGGAGTCTACTTTTCCATAAATGGAAAATATTCAAGGGCGTGAAGTCAGAAAGGATTGTTGTTGATAGACTTTGTCTTCTCGAATCAGAACTAGTAGAAGTTAAAAGCCGAAGATATTGACTATTTGTTTTTTTTCCTCATGTCATTTTTCCTTCGTAGCCAAACAATACATTAGGGTTGTTGATTGCATCTACTTAAAACATTTGAATCTGCAGGAGTTGAGCGGCGCCGTATGTACGATGTAGTCAACATATTGGAGAGTATCAGAGTAAGATTCCATGCTTTTCTCATCCGACAAAAGTATCAAAATAAATGAAAGAAGATAGTTCTTGAGTTATGTGTTCCCAAGCTTAGACTTCAGTCGCTTATCTGCTTAAATTGCCCAAGTTGAAGGCGTATTCCATTATTGTTAATAGATCATGCCAAAAAGGGGAAGAACCAATACTCGTGGAAGGGTTTTGAAGAAGTTCCTCTGGCTTTAGAAGAGCTCAAGGTAAATTTTAAAATTGGTTTTGTCACTCAAATTTTAATGCTCTGGCTTTGAAACCTTGAGATAATGTCTATTTTTATCTATTTATAGGAAGACGGTGTGAGAGAAAAATCCAATTCCTTGGTTTCTGCAATCCTGTTGAAGTATGTCAGAATTCTATAGTTAGTCTTCTTAGTAAAAGTCTTTCTGCTTGTAACCGGTTTGGCTACAATGAGACTACACCTAGGAAAAAATTTGACTCACTCATTTCTACCAATCTCAATTCTCTTCATTCTTGTCTAGCATAACCCTTCCCTTCTCCCCCCTTCTCCACTCCAACTTGCATTACGTCAAGCTCAAAATCTTAGAAAAATTTTCTCTGGTGTCACTGAGTATTACAGCACATCAAAATCCCATGATTTTTGGTTACCACTATTTCAGCAATTCCACAATTCTTGCTAATCAATGGTTACTAATAATCAGAATTAATTTGTACAGATCTTTTTTATTCTATTTTCATGTAAAGCACATTCATGTATAGCATATATACTTGTATACAGATCAATGACAAGTAAGAAATACAGTTTATCAATTCTCTTCTTAACATGGTATCAGCCCAAATAAGATCCTAAAACATACCTCTGTTCTTCCTTGCCAATGGCAACCCAATCTGATTCTTCCAACCCTTCTTCTCCATTCCTCCTCTACCCATATGATTTTCCAAGCCTTGTTCTTGTCTCTGGCATCCTTACCGGCGACAACTTTCCCAAGTGGCAACGTGCTCTTCGCCGCGCCCTCAATGCCAAAAGCAAGCTTTGTTTCGTAGATGGCACACTCAAAGCCCCTGCCCTCATATCAACCGAATATGCTCAATGGATTAGGACCAAAGACATGGTCCTAACTTGGATCCTCAACACCATAACCCCTTCCCTAGCCAACTCATTGGACTATCACGATGATCCTCGAGATGTTTGGCTTGATCTCGAATCTTGTTTTAGCCATGGAAACAATGCTCGTCTCTTCCACCTTAAAAGAGAAAATTCCAACCTCCATCAAAATCAACTCTCCATATCTGATTACTATAAAAACATAAAACAACTTTGGGATGAATTGGGAAATCTACAACCCACCACCGATGCCACCACATTGGAGAAAAGGGCAGAAGACGAACGTGTTTTCCAGTTTCTACTGGGACTCAATGATTCGTTTATTGCCCTTCACACTAAAATTCTTGCTACCGATCCTTTCCCACCCCTCAACGAAGTCTTCTCCATCCTCTTCTAAGAAGAAAAACAAGGACTCCTTCATGTGACTCATATACCCGAAAGTGTTTCCCTTGCTGCCTGAGCCTCTCATTCCAAAAAACAACCCACAAAATGCTCAGAATGTGGCAAAGAAGGCCACCCTCGCCACCGTTGTTGGAGGATAATTGGCTATGCCCCCGGACGCGAACCACGGCAAACCCGAATGCTATCTCTTCTTGGCAAACCGCCGGCAGCGGCGCACTTTGCAGGTGTCACCTCGAGTTCCATTCCAGGCCTCTCGTCGGAGAACTATCAACAATTGATGCATCTTCTTCAACCCTCAGCTTCCTCTCCAGCCGAACCCTTTGTTGGTAAATCTTCTCAATTGCCGATCTCCTTCGACCCACGGCACTACTGGATCCTCGACAGTGGCGCCACCGACCACATGATTCACCTTCGAGAAGTTTTCTCGAACCTTCGATTGCCATCCTTGGCACGACACATTCGGTTACCCACAGGGGAAACCATACCCGTGGAAGGAATCGGCACCATTGCTTTATCTGACTCTCTTATATTACAAAATGTCATTTATGTCCCCAAATTTCATTTTAATCTCCTTTACATCCCTTATATCACTAAAAACTTTTCTTGTGTTGCTATATTTTCATCCTCTCACTATTTTTTTTCAGGACCTTTAGTTGAATAGGCTGATTGGAGTGGGTGAAGCATGCAATGGACTTTACATTTTTCGACCTCAACATCATACTGCTCTTTCTATTCAGAATATCGACAATAAGACCTTACGACATTGCCTAGGGGTGATCCCTGTCCTACCAGGGGCGGGGTCCCCCCATTATGGCCCCTCCCTCGCCTAGGCGGGGGGTTAGTTATAGACCGCACCCTGCCCCCATGTAGGTGGGGGTGGGGTACCCTGTCTTGCAGTGGAGATAGCGGGAGGAGGCTCCATCCGCCCGCCCCCCACCACCGGCCCCTATTGGGTCTGGCCTAGTTGACACTTCTGGGCCATTTTCTACCCAGATCAAAATTTTAAGCCATTTTTGGTCCAGAAAATCATCAAATCTAATTTAATTTCAAAATAAAAAATATCAATCTATTAAATACTAAGTAATAATCATTACTAAAGTCTAAAAAAAATACATCACTAAAAATCTAAAAGTCTAAAACAATGAAAGTTAAAACTTAAAAGTAAAGACTACTAGAAGTCTTGACTAATTATTAAACTATTACAATTTACAATAATATAAATTAATTATACTAATTACAAATTGTGCTATTAACTATTAACATTACAAAATTGCACATTTATAATTTACAAAATCATAAGAAATATATTTGATAACATTGGTCCTTGGATATTGGTGATTGAATTTTGTCACTTTAAAGAGTTATAATGCAAACTTGGGTGGGGACCGTGGGGTTGTTGGCCTTAAGCTTAACCTGCAATAATAAGTTAAAAAACAATTAGAGTACAAATGTAAAGCTATAAGTTATAAACATGAAATTTTTTTTTTATTAAAAATACTAAGTTACTAATCAAGATAAAATTAAGTTATTAACTTGGAAGATGTGCTTGACAATTGACATACAAAATGATACTGTTATAAAAAATGTCATAGAAAATGTCAAAACTCATAAACAAGAATTACAAAGTAATTAGAAATTAACATTACAAATATTATAAAATTATAAATGAAAACAACAATTAAGAAAAAGAATTGTGTAAAGTGCAAACCGTGGTGATGGACTTGTAGGTGATGTAGGTTATACTACAGCGGAGGTAGCTATTGACGGTATCGCAGGTGTTGGCGTCACGGTCGCTTCAAGTTACAACAATTAAATGTAAAATCTATGTAGCATTAAATTGAATTAGATAAATACAAAATAATGTAAATATTTATTCAAGTGACAATTTACCAGATTCAGACTGATCAGCAACATCGTCCTCGGCCTCAACCGGATCATAATCAATAACCTCCGAAATATGAATTTCGCATCCGTGATCCAATTCTGTGTGCAAATCAGGGACTCAACAGTGATAGGATCTAATGAGTTCTGAAAAGGATTCAATACGTGCCCTCCAATGCTAAAGGCTGACTCTGAGGCTACTGTACTGATCAGGATTGCCAAGATACTGTGAGCAACTTTTGAAAGTACGAGATATTTGTGGACATTCATCTTCTATCAAACTAATATATCAAAATCTCGTACAAATGGATGAAGATCTAATGCCAAATATTTGTCTGCCTCTGATTGGGCATCTGTGGTGGAACCCATAAAATCCAAGGGAGTTGATTCCATATTTTCACCCTAGTCCATTTTACGTTTTTTTCCACGCATGACATTTGCACCTGGTGGGGGGTACCTATGGCTGTAGGTGTTGCAATACTACCACCTCCTACAATAGTGAACTCATCAAATAATCTAACAAGTGTTTCCTGAGCCCAAGATGCAACAGCCGACGCACAATCCTTGCCAATTGCATCAGTCAACCTAAATACCATGGCTTTCACCTTAAACCGTAGGTCAAGGACACATGCAACATATAACAAGATATTGGCTTTATCAAAATCTTCCACCCAATACTTGTTGAATTTCTCCATCATGGTACTATACATCTCCATCGATGCGGTGTTACTACCAGCTACAATATCATCTAATTTTTCTTTTACCTTGGTTAGTTGTTAACAAAATTGATGTGCTGTGGGATACAGAGAACTAGATAAAACCTTGGTAATATCGTAAAAAACTCTCAGAAACTCTACAAAAATAGATATAACCTTCCAATCATTAGACAGAGGGTACCCCAATTTTTCATCAAAATACTTGACATATTGTATGTTTTCATTACCCAATGTATCAAATGCCAACTTATACTTCTGGGCCGCCTCCAACATAAAAAAAGGTTGAGTTCCACCTTGTAGACAAATCAGTGCAAAGATATTTTTTATATGTTATACCCACAATGGTTGCAGCAACTTTGAACCTAACCAATCTAGCAGGAGAAGATCTGACCCATCTCACAGCAATTCTGACCCGAGCAACCGAGTCACAAAGCTTATCCAAGCCATCACCCAAATCAAATTAAGAATATGTGCTGCACATCGTACATGCAAATAATCTCCACCCAAAATCGTTCTACTCGCATTATTCATGAGAGTGTTAAGATATTTCATTGCAACATCGTTAGCCCTGGTATTATCAAATGTGCAAGTTAAAACCTGAGTCAACCCCCACTCTTTTACAGCGGCCTCTAAGGCCTTCCCTATTGTCTCACATTTGTGATTAGTGGTTTGACAAAATTTGAGAATCTTCTTATACAATGTCTAACCCCTATCACCCCAATGCACAATCATACATATAAAATTAAGATGATTACAAGAAATCCAATATTTAGTGGCGAGACAAACATTCTCCCCCGCCAATAAACCCCGCAACTTCTCTTTTTCTGACTGATAAAGTTTTCTAACTTCTCTTGCCACCGTGTGACGAGAAGGAATATTGAATCTTGGTTCAAAGTACCTAGAATAGGCTTGGAACCCTTTCCCACTAACCACTTGGAATGCATCTCATCTATAACGATCATGCGAGCTAGGTGTGTCCTAGCCTCGTTAGATCGTATTTTGTATAACTCTTTAATGCCAACTCCCTACTACTCCCTTCACCCATTTTTTTAAAGCCAACTTCAAGTCTAAATTGACTCTTCTCTACTAAAGATTTCAAAATTAAGGATTTCTTGCATTGTTCCTCCAAGTGCAACTTTATTTGGGAAGTGCCGTATCTTTTGTAGTGGCACCCATAAACCTTGCCATAATAGTTGCATTTGACTTTTGGGTTATTGAGATCACCACCTTCTATCTTGGTGACATGAGCCCAAATTATAGATGAGGCTTTCTTACTAGGCTGCTTGGGGGCGGAACAAATGGTAGTGGTAGGGGTCTCAACTGGAGGGTTCTCGACCGAAGTGGGAGTAGGGTTAGGGGTAATGGAAGTGGTAGTGGTCAGGGTAGGGTTAGGGTTAGGGCAGGAGATATCCAAGGCCTCCTCCGGAGAGCTCGCACTAGAATCTTCTGTACTTTTCATTTACAACAAATCTAGCATTGTAGACAAAATACAACACAATATCACAAATGGTCATACAAAATTTAAAATCAAGAGAAGCAACATTCTATTTTAATTATTTTTTAAACATGTTTCAACATTTTAAAATAATATTAAAAAATATCAATACAATAATAATTACTTTCTTAACTATTAAATATATTTTTTTGAAAGAAATTTAATATATGAATGGTCAAAATGAAAGAGCAAAATGAGACGACTTAATTACATTTTTCACCTTTCTATATACAAAGGAAATGGATTCATCATCACCATCCACCTCTCCACTTAGTACTTCATAAAGCAAATCCCTTGGAATTAATCAGTTTCTTTTTAAGGAGTACTTGTAGTTGTGTATTTGAGATTTGTCTATGTGCTAATAAATACCATAATTGATTGATTATTTCTTTATATATTATTTAATCATTTTAGTATATTTTTTAGATTTCATAAATACTAAAGTTTTTATGATCTACTAAAGTTTTTATGATCAACAAGACTTGAGGAGAAAAAAAATCAGCGAATTTGTTTCACATGTTAGTTTTTGTTTACATAATCATAAAGCAAACAATTCATTGAAATATATACATATAGATATAAGTTTTGATCACATTTCTCTCTTCAGTATCAAACTGATAATTAGTCATGCAATTATGGATCTATTAAGATTGCATTTAAGTACTGAGGTTATCTTAGATAATCTGAGTTGATCTTTTATGCAAGTCGAATCATAGCATACACACTGCCCGTTCATTGATTATTAATACATTTTTACTTATAAAAAAAAGCATACACACATTGTAAAAAGATTTTACTTACAACACAAATGGTCAAACAAAATTTAAAATCAAAATAATCAACATTTACTTTCCATTTGTAAGTTGTAAGAATCCCAATTATCATATATGTTAATCTAAGAGATAAAAAAAATAAAAAGTTAATTGCATTTGGGTTTGATTAATGTTCATCAACAACTTAATTGTTAGCAAATACTTTTAGGAAAAAAAAAAAAAACTGGCCAGAGAAACCATGCATGCATGAATCATGATCACGGCCTAATCAGACTATCAGTAATCACTGTGTTACAAGAACTCGCCATTAGGTTGATAATTGATCCTGTTAATTTTTTTAATAAATCATTTAAAAAATGTTATTAAAAAATAAATTACGCTTAATTGTTAGGGACCGTCATGGACTCATAGCGTCACCGAACCCTAAAACTACTCAACGCAATCAGATTATCAGACAATCTAATCCACAAACGACAATCAACGATTCAAGTTTGCAACACAATCATATATTTTCAAGAACCAAAACGAAAAACATGGGAGATTAGGATTTAGGTGATCGATTACCTTCATGGAGAAATATTGGAGAGGGAGAACGGGTGAGGCAAACGAGACGATGGAGAGGGATTCTCGAAACTTGACAGAGATGGTGGTCTGCGACTGCGACGAGGGTGGCTTGAGGTGAGATTTTGGGGGCTAGGGTTTGGGCCTTCGACTTCAGCAATTTCAGAGAGAGTGAGAGAGAGGGAGACGAGAGAGAGAATTGAGAGGCGTTTGGAGAGTTCGAAAGGGGGGGTAATTCAACTTAATTCATTTACATAAAATGGCGCCGTTTTACATAAAACGACGTTGTTTTATGTAAGTAAATTAAAAAAAAAAAAAAACAGATGACAAAATGACATCATTTTGAGTCATCTGGATTTTTTTTAATATATAATATATATTACATTAAATATATATGCGGGGGTGGGGGCGGGGTAATACGGGACGGGGCCTAACCTCTACCGCCCTCCACCCCCGCCTTTACTCAAAATGCGGGCGGGGTTAACCCCGCCTACCGTGGCTGGGCGGATTAACCCGCCCCAGCCGTGTGGGGCAGGGCGAAATCCGAGCGGGGTAGTGGGTGCGGATACCCGTTGCCCACCCTTAGCATTGCCGTTTAGGTCACCCTTCTAGCTTTACTGTTCCTACTATTTTTGATAGTTCTTGTAAGCTTTCTCATTATGATACTTGTGCTCGTTCTAAGCACACCCGTTTACTTTTTTCCAATCATGTGAATAAAAGTTCAATTTCTTTTCATCGATTACATTGTGATATTTGGAGAGGTTATCACACCGCCTCAATTTGTGGAGCTCATTATTTTTTGACTATTGTTAATGATTTTTCATGCACCACATGGATTTATTTAATGCGTTTCAAATCAGAAACTTTTAGTCACTTAATGAATTTTTTCACCCTTGTCCAAAAACAATATAACTCCACTATCAAAATTATTCGCATAGATAATGGTCAAAAATTTCTTTCAAAAAATTTTCAAAATTTCTACACGGTATCATTCATGAACGTACCTATGTCGAAACTCCTCAACAAAATGGAGTTGCAGAGCGTAAACATAGACACCTTTTGAATGTCGCTCGCAGTCTCCACTTTCAAGCAAGTTTACCCCTTAAATTTTGGGGTGAATGTATTCTCACTGCTGCATATCTCATAAATAGGACACCTAGTCGGTCTTTTCAAAACTTAACCCCTTTTCAAACTCTTTTCAAAATCGCACCCACATACACCCATCTTCGTGTATTTGGCTGTCTTTGTTATGTCCAACCCTCACTTCTCATCGTGACAAATTCTCTCCTCGTGCATCCCGTTGTATCTTTATTGTTTATCCTAGTAACCGTAAAGCTTACAAACTATACAATCTTGAAAACAACACAGTTTTCTACTTACGTGATGTCACTTTCCACAAAAATCAATTTTCTTTCCAACAAACTGCGAATCTCCATCCCAGTGACTCCACTATTTCAGCCCTCCCTATCCTAGAAATTACTTATTCTTCTCTCCCAACCCATTTGTTCAATGAAACCCACCCCCAAATTTTCTTCATCGAATCACCACAAAATTTTCAAATCTTCTAAACGCAAATTCACTTTGAGGAAGCTAAAAAAGTATTGAATAAGATGGAAGAAGAACAAGGAGGTGTAGTGACCCACTAATTGCTATTGCCAAGGTAATCTCAAATAAGGTTAGATGATTCTAAGCATGACGGAGCCGTTCTGCCAAGGTCAATCTAGAACAAAGTGATTTCTTTCTTTTCATTTTATTTTTTCCTTTTATTTTTTATTTCTTTAGATTTTATCTTTATCTTTTGCTTATTTTTTTATCAACTCGTGAATTATAATCTCTATCTCCATTTTTTGTTGCCTATTCGTGTTTGAAAGCTCCCAGTTTCAAACTGGCAACAATGACTATGAGTTTGAAGCTGAAGGTTGGGTAGGTGGGTAGGTGGAGACATTTACCTTTTGTTCACTGTTTTAGAATTTGGCCGTCAGCAGCTCCATAGGGAACAAAGGGCTTTGTGGCAGCCTTCTTTGAGGTTGCAGTGAAAAATCATCTTCATCACCTATTTCAATCCAAAGCGTGGATTCTGAGAAGGGAATGGAGATGAACCTCGTGCGTGAGGAATGCTCTGGGTTTTGGTCAAATAATGGCCGCTGCGATTTTCTCGATGTCTCGCAAGAGGGGGGTGACATGGATGATGAGGAATTACTCTGTAAAAAGTCATGGAGGAGGCAACATTTTCTTTGAGACTGCATGTTATTATGTTTGGTTAAGACTATTGAAATTATTGTGTGATTTCTAATGTGGCAGTAGATGAAAGGGAGGGCTGCTATGTTTCAAATATTAGACCGACCATTTAGAAGTGTCACTCTTCTTATTATAAATGGGCTTGCAATTCATCAATTCATATACTAGGTCAGATTTAAGGCTTTTTTTTGGTTATATATATGATATGAAAAATTCGTAAATATTAGTGATACAATTTGTGAATAGTAGTGAAATAGTTCGAGTTAAGATATTTGATAAGATTTTAAAAAATGAGACAAAAAAATGTTGAATAAAAAAATTATAAAATTAAAAGAGGTTTAGAATATAATTTTTGTTTTAGGATTTAAAAATGTTAAATGATTTTTTGTACTTTATATGAAAATTTGAAAAGTTATAATTATTAGATGAAAAAATTGAATATTTGAAATTAAAAAATATTTGTATTTAAATGATATTTTTAAATGTTAAAATAACATAAGATGGTTTGAAAGATTTTTTATACCAAATGAGACCTTAAACTTGCACTTCATCATGTAAATGTTAGAGATCACTTATCGAAAAACGTGTTAGAGATTGGCGCCATATCTAAGGGCGAGTTTGGGAATACAAATATTATCAAGGACGTGTTTAGATATTTCATGCAAAAAAATGGGATCAAATGGGATCTTATCGGTTTATTTGACCTAGAAAAATAAGCTCATAAGTTAAATATCACTCAAATATAATTTTTTTTTTCAAATTTCAAACTTCCAATTTTTTTAATTTAATCATTATTATTTTTCTAAACTCCTAAACAAAATATAAAAAATATACCTTTTTAAAATTTTTAAATATATCAAAAATTATATTCAAACAATATTTTAAGTTAATAATATTTTTATTCAATATTTTTCTCAAACTTTTCAAAACTTAATAAATTATTTTAACTCAAATCATTTCATTACTCTTCACAGATATTCTAAAATATTCAAAATATCCAAACTAGCCCTAATCAAACAAATCAAAGTTTCATGTATTACATATCTAGCTATCTGTCTATGGTCTATATATGATTATCATGCTTATGATTTGATTATTAGAAAAATTATACGTATCATTCCCTAGTATACCATACATCAATATATGAATTGTTATTTTTGTCCTGATATTTAAACACATACATATTGATGTATAAATATATTTATTTAAATAAATGATAAATCAGATATTGATATATATATATATATATATAATGTAGGATAGGCAGATGATGAGTATCATTTATCTTATTATTAAGGTCGAGTAAAATAAATCGTATGACACAATTTTAATAGTCCAGAATAATAATATATATTATAATCTATTTTTCAGTCAATGGAAGATGTGTCTACATAGATTTTGAATTATATATAATAATCACCTTATTTAAAACGAAAACTAATTATATCTGTTTGATTACTAACCAAAAATAATAGTTTGGACTGCAGTAGTTAAAATAAAAAATGTCATATGTATTTATAATTTTACTTATATATCTATACGTATTGATGTGATAATATAGAAAATAGTATAAATTTAAATTTTAAAAATATAAAAACTTAAATTTAAATTAAGAAAAAAATTATTAATAAAAATAAAACTATCACACCAGATTATAAGTAAAATTGTGCAGACATATATGACTACTCAATTAAAAAAATGAAAAATAGTTTAGAAATGTGAAAGAGAAATATTACTCATAAATTATACAAAAATAATTTTATAAATTAATATGAGTGAATATATAATTCATCAAATCATAAAATTATTTTTATTATTAAAACAGATTCAATAAATTTTGTGAAATTATATAATTCAAAATATAGCTTCCAAAGATAATGTTCAATGCCATAAACAAATAATGGCTGAACGATTTGCAGTATGGATTAAATCATGTTAATTTTTTTTTTTGTTTTTTAAAAAATAATTTTATTTAATTGAAATTAAAAAAGTATGAAACTTATAATGTGAGCAAACGGTTTAATAAATATATATTGATGTTCAGTATTTAAATCTCTTAAATAAAATTTAAAAGAATTAAGTTTTTCTTTAAAAAAAAAAATTACAACTCTAAATAAATTAAAAGTTTGAAAAATTATTTCTAAATTTTTATAAAATTTTTTTAATTATTACAAATTTTTTCTTTAAAAAATCATGTTAGATATTATTGAATATTGTGTATTAAAAAGTCTATTATTAATAAATGCGAATGCAATATGCTTTTATTTAAAAAAAAAAAAAAGGATCCGTGCGGTTTTACTTTCTACTGCTCTTGTCCTTTTAAACCATCTCTCTCTCTCTCTTTCACTTTCAGCTCATATCACACGGACTGACACACACACATACACATGACACAATTCGGCTCTCCCTCTCCCACGAAGTAGCAAGAGTGAGGAAGTAAGAATGGCGTCGTCAACAGCTAGGGTTTCGTTCCGCATATTCATGGCGGTCCTCTTGCTCCTTCTTCTCTTCTATGTCGGTCGCCCTCTCTACTGGAAGATCTCCGCCACCATCCACGATATCCGCCAGAACAAACAGACCGTCAAACAAGGTATAATTCGCTCAATCAGCTCTTTCTTGTTTTCTTTCTGGATTCTGCATTTCTGTCCGTAGAAAAATCATCCATTGTTTTTATTGCTTACGCCGTTTCTTTCTTTTGTGGTGCTTTCTCAGGTCTTTCCCAGATCGTCCTCGAGGCCCAGAAATCTGTCGGGTGGTACCACGACGAGTCGGACTCGGGTATCCACGAGGATCGGGCCGGGAGCAAGGTCGGCGCCGCGACGACTCGTCGTATTCTCCTGCGTAAGATTTTGTGAGAAAAATCAAATCTAATGGGTTATTTTGTAGTTATAATGGTAGATCTGGTTGTTTTGACGGTAATAATGGAAGGGTCTTGATGTGGGTTAGCTAATCAATTTGTGAAATTCCGTTGGTTTTGGCTTAGGTTGTGAAACATTAATTGTAATATTCTGATATGGAGGAGCAATGGTGGAATTCTTAATACTGAATATGAATTAATAGCATTAGCATTATCTCAATATATATATATATATATATATAGAGAGAGAGAGAGAGAGAGAGAGAGAGAGTCAAAGGATCTATTATTAAGGATGCGATCTGAAGTTTTGATGACCTTTAGAAATTGAGTGTTTGATCTCGAATTTGGCCAAGCTTTTGGCTGGTATCTGATTATATGTTCACTTTGATTGCATTTCTACTAAATCATGTTTATTTTCTTATTTAACAAAACTTAGAGAAGTGTTGGAAGTAATTGTTTGTCAGGGTTGTGTAATTGTTGTTTAATAATTACTTATAAAAAAAAAATTGTTGTTTAATAATGACAATGAGCAAATCCTCTTGGTCTCATAAGTTTGTGTAATAGGATGCAAAGCATGCGACCCTTAAACTGAAGCAATGGCCTTTGTAAATTTTGATGCTGATGAAGCTATGTTTCACAAATGAACCAATAGCTTCAGAAGATTTTATGGAGAAGATGCTTGCTTTTTATTGGGGTGGGTGAGGGACAGGAATCCTGTAATAACTAACCGGGTTAAAGTTATTTTGTATACGTTCTTTTATAAGGCGAAGAACCTTGGAAGCCATTGACTGCCCACTCTGCCCTTGTATGTGTTTATATCCTAAGTTTGTTTGCGTGCAATCGGGTTGAATCTTACCCTGGAAGAGAAATTTTAAAGATGTAGATTGAGGGAGTTCTAGCTGGATGTGTAATCCAGGTTTAGAAGCTGTATCAGAAGCCAACCCAGAAGTGAATGTTGGATGGATCAAGGGTTTGACTTTGGCCATCTTAGGTAAGTGATCTGCTCTAAATGCAAAGTTTGCAAAGAATGTATGTGGCATTAGATCCTTATAGATGCAGCAATGGTTACAATGCGAATATGCCATTCATTTGTGATGCTGTTGGGTATTGTCGTTGTGTTCATCTGCATCTCAAAATAATTAGGTGTAGATAGAATTTTTTTAAATTGGCATTGGGTTTCTAGAATGCGGCCCGAATAATCCCAGAGGTACAAAGGTCCTCGGCAAGGAGTTTTTTGCAAGTGCACTTTAGTTAATTCAAAGAAAAAAATCTCTCAATTCGATGACTCTTAAAGATTGTTTACACTTAAGGAGATTTGAACCTTAGATCGGGGAGCATATCCTAAATCTAAGGCCTTTACCACTTGAGCCAACCCCTAGGAGATTGGAGATAGATTTAGCCATGAAAAAAAAAAGGGTGTAGATAGTTTTTAGGTCATTCACGAAGGAATTACTTACTGAGCCATGGAACCCTGGATTAGTTTTGACTCCCTCCCATACTCAAGTCGTTTGTTCGTCTTTCACTGTTAATTCAGATTTTCATATTTGGATTAAAGGCGGCTGTCATTATGCCCTGATCAATCAAAAACATGTTACCTTTGTTTTAACATTATAGAAGACATGCATAATGTAAAGAACAGTGCACAAATAGTAGATAAACACACTCTTGTCAACCTGCCTCAATACATACACTTGAATTACATTTTAATTATTGCACAGGTAGTTACAGAAAAGAAAAAGTATTTTCGCATCAAGCCAATCACTGAACAATAAAAATATAAGAAGAAAAGTGAATGAAAATAAATAATAAATAATGAATGGTTTCATTCTGCAGGCCAACGAGAAGCAAATTCATTTCATTTCAGACGTGATGAGGACTAGTACTGAACACACGATTTTTTTATTTTTTTATTTTCCCCCTTAGCAAGTATGTGATGAAGAGATAATAAATAGAAAAAATCAGTTAATTTAATAGATATAAAATAAAATAAAATAAAAATATACGTGGTGTGCAGTGTAGGATGATGTATGGCAAAATCCGTAAAATAAACGGTATGAGCAATCAGTGAAAAAGGCGGAGATGGGAAAGAGTACCTTTTGGGCTGGGCTAGTCATCTGCCAACAATCAATTCATGTTTATAGGCCTAGAATTGTCCTACATATTCCAGTTTACTCCCAATGGGCTTAGCCCATTGGAACTTAGATCCATTACAGCTAAATTCTCTATGTTTTCACTTTTCAGGTCAGCTCTCCTCCTCTACCTAGTTGTTGTACTAAAATCTCCCCTTTTGGAAGAAGCCTCGAGGAACTAGTTATTATTATATTTTTAACCATGCCGTAATAAAAATATTTCTTCATTTCACAAGTGATATTAACATATTCCCACTTGACCCAAACATTAATGATACTAAATATAGGGTGGTTGTCACGAGGATTAAGATAATCAATGTGACAGCAACTTATAGAAAATAAAATATTTTTGTTTTAGTCAAAGGAGAAAGGTGATTTTAAAAATAAGTTCGAAATGGGAGTGTGTAATATAGAAAAAATTAATAATATAAAACAAAATGCATATAGTCAAGTTCAGCATCTAGCAAACAATCATTTTCAGAGACTTTTCCTAGAGGCTTACATCCCTCATAAAATCTTCGTGCCCACTGCCTAGAATAAGAGTCAGTTTCATTAAAAGTTAATGTTACAACTACAAAGATATTTTATAAAAATAAGATCACAAATTAATTAGATTTTATAGATTTATTTTGCAATAAAAATAATTTTCTAATCTGATGTATCTTATCAAATCACGTCAATTTGAGAATTTAATTTTGTAAAATTAATTTATAGCTAAAACATTTCTCTTCATCAAACATTATACATTCAAACTCTTTGATCATATGTTGTAGTCAATCTTTGAAAAGCCATTAAAACTTATATATATTAAGACCAACTTTATGTGACCATTTTTTCTCTTGAGATTTTGACAAAATTCTTAAAAAAAATCTTGATGATGTGTAGCTTAGTCTAATTTGTGGGTTGCTTAATACGCAACAGGACACGGGTTTATAATGCAATTAAAAATACTTAATTACTAAACTTATTGAGGTTGCATTCTTTAAAGTGGATTATTTGGTTGAACTTTATTAAAATTCAACATGTATCGCATTCAAATATAAAACATAAAGCAGGTGTAGCACGAGATGGATCCCGACAAGTGTAAAATGAATTATTATTATTTTTACTTTTTTTTCATATTTATTTTTATATCTTTAAAAATATTTAAAAATAATTCACAACATCATTTAAAAACACTTCTTTAATTATTAAGTAAAAAAATATCGAAATCCAATGGGCATTCATTTATCAATAAAAGTAGCTTTTTTCTTTAAAGAATAATCCTACTATATTGTTTTGATTGCTTATGCATTTATTTTTTTTAATAATTAAAAAAGTAATTATTAATGTATTAATATTTTTATTTTTAAAAAATACTTAAACATATTTAAAAAAATAATCCTATTATCCTTTTTCAATTTGTTCATTTGATATGTCTCTAGTTTAAATTGTATTTTTACACTAGAGAGATGAAACCAATGAGTTCTACTTCTCCTAGACCCTAGGGGTCGGCATCCCCATAAAATAGCTTCAATACTATATTAAAACAATATATATACTATGAAATTGTATTAAAATTCATGTAAATATTTTGATTATTAAGTTAATATATGTTTGAGATAAATTTAATTTTTTTTACATAAATATCATATTTATTTAATTTTTAAAAATAAATATACGACTGTAAATATTATTGTTTTTATAAAAATAGAGATGAAATATGCACCATTAACTGATAATAATTATCATTAAAATAATAACTTTTGACCAATTGATTGATTATATATATATATATATTTATATATAAAGGGATTAAGCAAAGGGCATGGCATCTACTTGACTCAAGTGGATATTGAAAAATGAAACAACTTTTTTGTATGGTGAGTGAAGAATAATCCTTAAAACGAATAACATCTTCAATTTTATAAATAAAAATTCAATTTTATTAATAAAAGATAATAATTTTTCTTTTTGAGACATTTTAATACTGCTCTTGACTGAACCGTTTGGTCAATAACCTAACAATAAATGTCGATGTGACTAACGATATTATGCAAACAGCTCCTGCGAAACGTGGGTCATATCCTGCCCATTCGTCCTCACAAATGTTGACAGGATTCTGAGCTATGCCAACCATCCATCCAATGAAATTCAGCCACATCAGCAAAATTCAGAATTTACTTATTGCCATATCTTAAAATAATTTCTTACCGAAATGAGCAATTTCAAGATATCCTTAGAATTTATTTGAATTCAAATATAAAATATAAAATGAGTTAAGATAAATTAAATTTATTTTTTAATATTATTATTATTTTAAAATTTTAAAAAAATTTATTAAAATTTAAAAAAATATATATTAAAATTTGAAATATATATATATGAATTTATATTTTGCATGAAAAATTAAAAAAATATAATGATGAAATGAAAATAAGTTAAAATGAGTTTAAGTGAGTTCCAAATTCAAACGAGGCCTTAGTTTGGATTTCAAAGACTTTATCAGAACTTGATTTGAAAATAAACAAAACAATGACTATGCAATCGATCAAAGAAATATCAAGATCAAAACAAGAAAAATAGAATAACATAGAATTTAACGTGATTTGACTTTAATGACTTACGTCTACAGCATGAACTCTAGGAGAAGCTTCTTATTAACAGAGATATAGAGTACAGAGATCAATCTCAGTGCTTATATATGAAAAATACCTCAAAAACCAGTCCAAAACAACAGCAAATCCTAACCATAGTCGCCAAGATCTCAGTTACACTCTCTTTGATTTCGTAATCGGCAGAAATGAAATTGGTAAAGCACACAGTAACATCATTAAGTATTTATACAGGCCAACAGAAAATACACAAATGCCTTTAAGAATCCCAAAGTAGACCGGTCACATTACATCAAATATTAGCCGCACAATCATTACTTCATTTAAGCTACATCATTGGCTGATATCTTTGCCATGTGTCACAAGCTTGACACATTAACAATTTTCCACCTTGGCAAGCTTGTAAACCTTGCATCCAGCTCTTTCTCCTTGAAAAACAGTTCCTGCTTGTTCTCTTTAATGGGTACTAGCAATTTCCTAGATTAATTAAGTTTAAACAGTGTTCAAACTTAATTTTAGGTATTGACTAGCGAACATGTTAGAGGGATTATCCTCTGTGGGGATTTTCTTAACTTCAATTTCACCAGCAGAAATAATATCTCTGACAAAATGTAGCTTAACATCAATATGTTTGGACATTTCATGATAAACATGATTTTTAGACAAATGGATAGTGCTTTAGTTGTCATAGTAGGATGTGACAGCCTCATTATACATTCCTAAATCTTGACTCACTCCTTTTAATTATATAGCCTCCTTAAAGGCTTCTGTTAGGGCTATATACTCAGCATTTGTAGTGGACAAAACTACCACAAACTGCATGTGTGACTTCCAACTAACAGTATCTCCAAAAAAAGTAAAGACCAAACCAGACAAGGATTTTCTGGTATCCAGATTTTCTACATAGTCAGAATCAGTATATCCTTTTAACTCTAACTCGTTGTGCACAAGTTTTTCAAAAATTAACCTTAAATGTTATGTACCATTTAAGTATTGAAAAATCTATTTTAGAGCATGTCAATGTGGTTTTCTAGGTTTACCAATAAACCTGCTTAATAGGCTTACAACATAAGACAAATAAGGTCTAATACATATCATAGCATATATTATACTTCTAACCATACTAGTATAAGGTATTTTATCCATAAACATAGATTCAGATTTAGTTTTAAGACACTGTTTATTAGAAAATTTTATATGCTATGCAACAGGAATAGAAATAGACTTAACATGACTCATTCCAAATCTGTTTAGGATCATTGAAATGTAAGACTTCTGAGATAAATAGAGAATATTTTTATCCCTTTCTCTAATTATTTCCATGCCAAGTATTTTTTTGGCAGGGCCTAATTTTTTCATTTCAAATTCATATTTGAGCATGCATTTAACTTGATTTAACATATTCATGTCTTCACAGGCAACTAACATGTCATCAACATATAGTAACAAATATATATGACAGTTATCACATTACTTATAACAAACACAGTTATCATAATTGCTTCTATAGAAATTATTTTAAATCTTGTATGAATCAAATCTTTTATGCCACTGCCTAGGTAATTGTTTCAGTCCATATAAATATTTTTTTAACAAACACACATGACTTTTATCCATTTCTGTATCAAAGCCTTTAGGAGGTTGCATGTAAATTGTTTCGTCTAAATTTCCATGCAAGAAAGCTGTTTTTGGGAAAATATTTTATTATAATCAACCTCTTTCCTTTGTGTGAATCCCTTAGCCACTAACTTAGCTTTATACTTAGGTGGTTGAGCTCCGGGAATTCCTTCTTTCCTCTTAAAGATCCACTTGGATTCTACAAGTTTATGATTCTTGGATCTAGGCATCACTATCCATGTCTTATTTTTATTTAGAGACTCTATTTCTTCTTGTATTGCAAGAATCCATTTCTTAGTCTCTTTACTGTCCATGGTCTCCTTAAAGGTCCTAGGCTCCATCTCAATTTCTGTCTCAGCAACAGAAAGAGCAAAAGCTATCATGTCAGCTTCTTCATACCTTTGAAGAGGTCTTATGACCCTCATTTCCCTATCCCTTGGTAGAAGGTATGTTTTTCTGGATCTAGGGAGTTCAGTCTCTGAGGCATGCACCTCATAGTCTTCATTCTCTATTTCTGGACAGCTTTGAGGGATGGCAGATTGCTCCACCTCAAGCTGCATGTCATTGGTATCAGGAAACTTTACTCTGTCCTGGGAATTTTCTGGTTTACCCCTTCATGACAATCTCATGAAATACAACATCCCTACTAATTATACATTTTTGTCTTCTAGGTTCAGTAACCCAGGGTTGATAGCCTTTAATCCCCTCTGAGTATCCCACGAAAATGCATTTAATAGCCTTGGGTTCTAGCTTATCAATTTTTACATGAGCATATGCAATACACCAAAATACTTTTAAATTTTAATAATTAGTAGGTTTTCCAGACCAAATTTTTTTGAGGGGTTTTAAAGCTGAGAGCCAAAGAAGGACACCTATTAATAAGGTATACTACAGTAGCTGCAGCTTTTGCCCAAAATGTCTTGAGCAGACCTGAAGTGGCTAACATACATCTTACCCTTTTAAGAAAAGTCTTATTCATCCTCCCTGCTAATCTATTTTGTTGGAGGGTTTTCCTAACAGCCCTATGTCTAGTAATTCTCTCAATTTTATAGAAATCAGAAAACTCATTTGACAAGTATTCTAAACCTTTGTCTGTTTTCAATATTTTAACCTTTCTGCCTACTTGGGTTTCAACCAATATCTTCCATTCTTTAAACTTTTCAAAAGTATCGTTTTTATGTTTTAAAACATAAATCTATACTTTCTTAGAGAAGTCATCTATTATAGACAAAAAGTACCTTGAACCACCAGGAGAATTGACCTTAGCAAGTCCCCATAAGTTTGAGTGTATGTAATCAATGGTCTATTTTATGGTATGAGTGGACTTCTTAAAACTGACTCTGGTAGACTTTCCCAAGACACACTCCTCACAGAATGGAAGATCCTCAAGTTTCTTATTCTCAAGAAGCTTCTATTTTTTCAGTTCTTTTAGGCCTTGTTGACTAACATTCCCCAGCCTCTTGTGCCACAAAGAAATCTGATTTTCCCCCTTGTGAGTGATAGGTAAAGCCTCACCTATCACTGTCTTACCTACCAGGGTATATAGCCCATTCTTTAGTACCTATTTCATCATTACAAGTAAACCTTTACACACACTAAGACTGCCCCCTTCAGACTTGAAGGAATAATTAGTCTTATCTAAAATGCCAAGAGAAATCAAGTTGCTCTTCAATTCAGGTATATACCTCACATCTTTCAACACCCTCTCTATCACATCATGCATTAACAACCTCACAGTCCCAATCCCTTGTATTTTACAAGACTTGTTGTTACCTAGGATAACTTGACCCCCATCTAGACTTGTAAAAGACTAAAACCAATTCTTTAATGGACACGTATGGAATGAACACCTTGAATCTAGTATCTATTCCTTTCTAGAGTTTGTTTCAGATATATTCAAGACTTCAGAACTACGTATCCATCTAAGACTACATCTACTTTACCAGCAGATTCTTTAGTGGTGGTATTGGCTGTTTGTTTTCTTTCAAGGCAATCCCTTTTAAAGTGCCATTCCTTGTAATAGGCAAAGTACTTTAAAGGTTTGCTCTTTTACTTTGATCTAGATTTCTTACTCTTGCATTTCTTGTCCATCTTCTCAGACCTCCCCCTAACATTTAAGCCTTCCCCTGCCTTTGGTTTGGATTCTGACTTAGCATACAATTCCCTGGAGTGCAATACAGATTACATTTCCTCTAAGGTTAGACTCTCTCTCCCATATATCATAATTTCTTTTATATTATTATAGGTGGAATCAAGAGAACTTAATAAAAGAATTGTTTGGTCCTCATCATCTATACTAATATCAATATTAGTAAGATCTAAAAGAATTTTATTGAATTCATCCAAATATTCATTAATAGATGTATCAGGGTTCATTTTAAAAGTGTAGAGCCTAGTCTTCCTATGGAGTTTGTTTGTTTGAGACTTTGTCATATACAAATTATCTAGCTTTAGCCAGACTTCTGCTGCTATATTCTCATTGGCAACTTCCCTGAATACTTTATTTCTTAGGGACAAGATGATGACACTGTGTGCCTTTTGTAGTATTTCGGGCTTCACCTTCTCAATGGGGGAGGAGTCTGATTTCTCTTCCTGAGAAGTATCAATGCCCTTTTTGTCACCAAAAATGGCATTTTGATGCCCTTGTTGGACCAAGATGGCTCGTATCTTGATCCTCCACAAACCGAAGTCATCTTTTCTAGTAAAATTTTCAAACTCAAACTTGGCTGTTCCCATCGAAAACCTAGCTCTATATACCACTTATTGTGTTATCTTAAAATAATTTCTTGCAAAAATGAGTTGATTTCAAGATAACCTTAGTTAGGATTTTGAAAACTTTGCCAAAACTTGATTTGAAAATAAACAAAACAATGACTATGCAACCAATCAAAGAAATATCAAGATCAAAACAAGAAAAACAGAACAACTCATGATTTAACGTGGTTTGGCCTTAATGATTTACGTCTACAGTAGGAACCTTAGCAGAAGCTTCTTATTAATAGAGATAAAGAGTACAGAAATCAACCATAGTGCTTATACATGAAAAAAACCTCAAAAATCAGCCCAAGACAGCAACAAACCCTAACCCTAGTCGTCAGGCTCTCAGCTTCACTCTCTCTCTCTCTCTCTCTCTCTTTGATTTCGTAATCGATAGAAATGAAATTGGTAAAGAGCACAGCAACATCATTAAGTATTTATATAGGCCAACAGAAAATTACACAAATGCCCTTAAAAACCCTAAAGTAGATCGGTTACATTACATCAAATATTAGCCGCTCGATCATTACTTCATTGAAGCTGTATTATTGGTTGATATCTCTGTCACGTGTCACAAGCCTGACATATCAACAATTTTTTGTCGATTTTTAATTTTTAAATCATAGATGCATAGAATAAATTTTGTTCATTATTAGTTTTATTAAATGATCTATTTTATATATTTATGAGAGCCCTTTAAACTTGGAAGTATCCCGTCTTGCTTTCCAAAAGTAGTGGCTGGCCACTTGATAGGGATTCGACTTCAGTGTAAATTTTTTTTTTGTTAACGTTTTTAAATATTTAAAAAAAAAATAAAAAAACACAATTTTATTTACAAATAAATCCCTAATAATTAAATAAAAATAAAAAAAAATAAAAACTCATAATCAATCTCTAGTCATAAATTTGTTTTATTTCTCTTTCATGAGTAGCACTAAAGGAAACATAAAGTATGAAATAAAATAAAATAAAATAAGTGTCAAACTTATCAACTTATTTAAAATAAATTATTTATGAGATTTGCTACTTTTTTTTTAATTTAGCGTAAAAAATTAAATACTTACCATCTTATTTTATTCATTTTGATACATATCTCAATCTATTTTATACAATCAAATACATTTTAATAGAACTTTCAAAATATTATTATTTAATACTTATCAATTGAAATTATTTGAAATCATCGCATCAGAACGCAGCCTAATATTATCCTCCTAATTTAAGCTAGCCGGAAGCTCATTCCATGATCAAAGCTTCGTACCCCACACTGCTTTGAAAGTACAGTTTTTTTTAAAGGCATGTAGATAGAGGCATGCTGCTCTATTTAACTAATTATTATTGTCCTTGATGAATTTCTTTTTATAGATAGATAACTATCCTCTCATCCATGCGCGCGCGCGCGCGGACACACATATATATATATATATATATATATAAGAAATATTGGTTGCAGCCCATAGGAGCTGCACCCTCTGTTTCAAAATATAAAATAAAATAAAATAAAATGCCGGCAGCCCAACATTGTCCATATATATACGTAGAGAAGTGCTATTCATTCCGATGAACAGCATCTCGTTTTATTCTGTTTATATTTTTATTTGTTTTTTCAGTTTTTTATATTATTTTTAAGTAAGTACTTCTAAATAATATTATAATTTTTTTATATTTTTTAAAAATATTTTAAGATGTTAAAAAATTTATGTATATATATATATATATATATATATATGAATTTGTTACTTTTGTGTACTCTGTTCTGACATGATTGGTTAAGATAGTTATTTTTAGAGAATCACGTGAGGTCATGATGGGTGGAAAACACTTTCTTACACCAGTTAATAATCTAATGCCAAGTAAGCATTCCAATAAGAGTTAAAATGTACCTGCATGCATCCAAAATTCTCGCAATTTTCTTCCTTCTTTCTACCCCTCCCCTTCCTCTCCTGACTTAAAAGTATCCAAAAAAAACCCTAGCAATAAATCTTGGGTGACAAGGAAATTTGCGACAAAATGTCCATGACCTGTAATTATTTTATGCTTGTTCAATATGTTGTTTTACAGTGGACGCGACAAATATTATTTTTTCTCTGAATTTTTTGTCAAGTTTTGGAGAACATTAAGCATTTGAGTTTTTATCTTTTTATCTTCTAATTTTCTTGATAACCAAACAGAAAAACTGAATTTTATTTTATTTTTCTTCTAATGGGTATGAAGCAACAAATGGGTTGTGAGCAATCAATGAACCAAAATGCTGGGGCAAACGCAGTTCTGATCCAAAAACTAATTTCAACATGAATTACTTCATATGCCCATAACCAAATTCCAGGGAAATCAATAAACCACCAGGAAATTCAATGATGCCATCAACTTGTCACAATTCTAATTCATTTCGAATCAACAAGTGGCACTGACAAAGTACAAGATGATGACCCGCACAAGAATATGAAGGCAGACGGGGGAGGGATTAGGTAGAGGAAGAGAAAGAAGAAAAGGGAGAGAGTTTGGAATGAATGCAGGTGTATTATAACTCTTCTTAGAATGCCTACGTGGCATTAGACAATTGGCTGGTGTGAAAAAGTATTTTCCACCCATCCGGTTTGAAATGTTTCTTTTATTTTTATATTAAAAAAAGAGATGCAATCAATCATATTAATAATATATATAAAGACTACATAAAAATAACTTACATAGCTAAATGCATATGTCTTGATTGGCATAACTTTTAATATATGAAATGGAAGTTTGGAGTTCGAAACTCACATATCCAAATGTATAAAAAAAATAAAAAGAAAACTACATAGAATTTTTGAATATGTATATATATTGGTTTAGTTATTTGCTATTTTTATATATTATTTTTCTTTTGAAAATCATTAAATATGTTAATCATTAGTTTTTGGGACCAACTTGAAATTTCCCGTGCCGCTTTAAATTGGGGATTGAATTCCCCATACACAACATACCCACACCCCTAGATATAAGTCTGTTTCTCTATGTTTCTTCCTGGAGCCATTGATCCCATGCCCACTTGTTGAATTAATTCTCAATTCGCTGTCATATATTAAATAATTTTGAACCCCTTCCCCCTTTGATTTTGTTGAGTTGAACAGTCTCATTCAGATGGAGATCATCAGAGTTATTATTCAATGTTTTCGTACACAAAAAACTCAGCAGTTGTAGGAATTAACAAAGCAAGCGCAATCAATTCACCAGAACCGACTGTAGAAGCTTTATCCCCATTGCAAACAGCCACAAACATTCAAAAATTGGAGTGAATAAAGAATCAATTAGGATTAAGGGAAACCTTAAAAATTCATTAGGCTTGTAATTCAATGTTTGTTAGTTTTCTAAATCTTATTGTTGATATCGTGTTTCACGGCCCGAGCTACTCAATGATAATCCAAACTATAAGAACCTGCAAAAGAGAAAGGAAAGGGGCAATCTCAGCGTTCAGGGCCGCTTCGATGCTAAAATCAGGTGAGATTGAAGGAGATAAAAGTAGATATGCAATGAAGAGGAGAGAAAGTGTAATCTGTATTCTGGAGAGGTATAATCCTATTTATATGTTGTCTGGGTCATGCTTGCTGGGGAAGAATGATGTGGATGTTGTGTTCGTGTCAGTTTAGCCATCATTTGTTCAGCCGTATCGGGGGCAGGTCTGACTCAAAAAGGGTTATCGAGGGGAGTCCGAAGATGAATGTCTTGTCCGAGCCACTTTGGTAACCCCTTTCCTGTTGCTGTGTGCTCAAGATTTTTGGTTTGCATTTAATACAGCATGTCTCTAACCTAATCAGCATTAAATGTGGTGTGCTTGATCGTTTGACCCTTATTTAATGTGGTGCGCATGCACCGTTTCAATCTCCTCAACTCTGAGACACTTTTCTATCGTGGGATTGCCTTCCCAAGTCGGGCGCCTATTGCGTGGTCGATTTAGTTCGTTTGGTGAGCACCTAAGTGTGCTCTATCCGGGTTGGGGATCCGTCCTTCTGATGGCCTCTTCCTTGCTCAAGGCCTAGGCTCGTCTCTCTTTGGACCTAGGCCCTCCTTTCCTATGAGGGCCTCCCCTCACATTCATTATCTTAATTAAATATATATTAATGCAATATATTCTAATTAAGTATATATTTAAGTGATGAATATATAGAATTGGCCCCACTTTTTTTTGATAAGAAATTGAACTTCATTTATCATCAAATTGAAAGTGAATTACAACTGAGCATCATACCAAATGGTTTCGGCTACACTTTCAGAAAAAGATTCCCACCAAACCATTAAGTCATTAAGATGCCAAGCTTGTCTTGCTAAAACACGAGCCACAAAATTAGCCATGCGGCTTTTATGCTAAACTAAAATTTTAGGGAATTGATGTAATAAGTTTCTGATTTCCATAACCATGTTGCCCTAAATACACATGGACTCCCTTTCAGAAGTAATCTTTTGCACCACCAGCAATGAGTCACTTTCCACCTGCATATTATTGATCTCAAGAGGCAAGCAAAGTTGAAGTCCCTAGTAATGCCAGGAACTCAACTTCCATTGGATCATTGATTTCATACTCGAGTTTGCTTTCTTGCTGTGAAGATCACCTAGCCCTTGTCATTCTTGAGAACCATGCCTAGTCCAAATTGACACTGATCATGAAATACACCCTCCATGAATGTTTAGTTTCATAGAACCTATAGGTGGAGGACTCCAACTATATTGTGACTTTGTTCCTATTTTCTAAACTGCTAAAACCAATCTATGTTTATTACAGATTGAGAGAGCATGATCCACTGCTTCCTTTAGACTTATTTTCCTATTTTCATATATAAGTTGGTTTCTATTATACCAAATGTTCCAGAAACAATTGAACAGCTTCACAAGTTCCCCATTTTGATTTCTTGTAACTACTTGATTTGCAATATGAAATATATTTTTAGAGATCTTATTATCTTAAATATTTGAAAAAAATAATATTTATAATCATAAAATATACAAGTGTCGTATACCTTATACCCTTTGACTGCATTATTTTGTATTCTCCACTATTCTTTTCGTATGTAATTTCTGACGTGTAAAATGGAAGAATAAAGTGTCGACTCAAGAGAATAATTTTAAGGAAAAATTACAAAAAGTAATGATACACACTATATTTTTACAATATTTTTCGCAATATATAATGTAAAATGCCGGTACTTTATATGGTTATGTCGTAAAAAGTATTATGTGATTATATTTTTTAATTAAAAAAATGTTGGTCAATGACGGAAATGATGGCTCAACCGACTCATCATTAAGGGTGATCCAAACACCCCATCAGCACAAGAAACGGCGAGCCTTGACTGCAAGAAAAAGGAAAGCTCCTTTTGCTGCTCAACACCAATCTCGAAAACCGAAACTATTAATATAAATATAAATATATATATATATATATATATATATATATATATATATTCTAATTCTCTAAAGTCTTGTTTCAATTCCAGACTCAATTTAATTTTTTTTAATTTTATTATTATATATTTTTTTAATTTTTATATAAAATATAAAATATATATATTTTTTTAAATTTTAATATATATTTTTTAAATTTTAAAATAATAATAATATTAAAAAATAAAATAAATTTATATCAATTGATCTTATCTTTAAATTCAAACGAAAATTTAGTACTATTATATTATTTGAGAAAAGTTTTCGGGAATTCCTTTTGCTTCGGTGCTTTGTCATTAAATATTATAATTCCCTCGCTTTTTGAATGTTTTTCTTATCCAATACGTTTAAGCATTAACTTTATTTATTTATTTTATTTTATTTATTGTTCTTATCCCCCACCATTAAAAAGGGGAAAGCAAATGTGGTGTGAGGGTCACATTCTAGAAAAGCCAATGCTCATTCAATGGTTGGGAAACAGGATCTTGACTTGGTGGGACGCTGCATTTAAATTTTAATTAGGCCTCTAGACCTAATTTTATTAATTAATCCTCGCATATAAATCATCTCAACATAAATGCGTAATACATTAATGAAAATAATGTGTGGTATGAAAATAATAGAAAGTATTTCTCATATAAAATTATGTTGGTTTGAGTATAAAAATTTTCAAATAGAAAATCTCTTTTAACTTTTGAAAAGATTTTTCTAGCATATCCATTTTCATTAGCCTTCACAGGCTTGCGTACTTTTCGGAAAAAAAAAATATATATATAAGACTTCCGCGGGGGGCAGTTTTGTCAAATTAGAATTTTCATTGTTGTTTACTATAAATATGTAATATTTAACTTATGATATATGATTTTTATCATATTTTTTATTGGGAATAATAGTTAAGTGAGTGCATATTTTGTGAGAGAACAAAATTCTTAAAAAGAATAAGTTGAAATTAAATAATTATAATCTCTTTTGATTAATAAGATTTTTTCGACTCTATAAACGTAAACCATTTACCGAATCACGTAAATTGTATATCGCGTATTTACTTGAGCATGTGCTTGTTTACTTTGATTGCCATCATTGGTGTGTGTTTGCACAACATACATTAAAAGAAATTCTTTGTTAAGTAATAGATTTTATTTCTTTTTAAAAAGAGATCATGCAAAACTTGCATATTTGAGAGTTGTATCTAATATTATTCATCTCTTAATGCAAAATAAGAAGTCCTACATCTACGTGATCTAGATCATATTTCTCTGTTAGGGATTTTTAATATTTTTTATGCCTCAATAATGCACTTCAACTTTTTCATTAGTCACAAAACCATATAAAATATACAGATCATATACCTACAAAATGACTTTTAGTTTAATACATAGATAGGTCTCTTAATATCATTTATATAGATTCTTGTTATTTTTTCTAATATTTTAGTAATCAAAGACTCATTTTAACTTTTTATGCCTGATCCCCAATCAAAAAATCCAATTAGTTTGATCAAGACAAATTAGTGGTCTCTTTCCATTTTCTTTATTTGCAAAGTAATCAATTAAGGTGTCACATACACGTGGTTTTCTTTTTCTTTTTTTAACTTTTTCATAAAATAGTTTAAATTATATTCCTATTGTTTCAACTCTAGAATACGTGAATGAGTCATAAAAAGTCATGATCGATCCGATATATACAAATTGTTCACCATTCGACAAGATCATAATCTCTTAAATTTATAACCTGTAAAGATCTTCAAGTTTTAAATCACAGTCATTTTGCCAACTGTTTGCAAGTGTTTTTTCTTTTAATAATGTTAAGTATAAACTCCAAAAGTATAAGCTTTTTGGAAAAATGTTGATTGCATAAAGAGAAAATGTGAGTTTTCGCTCTTTTTCATGATAGGTTTACTTTTTTATAAAGACTTGTTCAAGATTTGTGCATTTTAAATTTGTATATATTGTTTTTCTCACTACAAGGAGTTTTGTCTTTTAAGACAAAATTATTTCGGAACCAAATGATAATCATCTCAAAATATAATTTTTTGTGATGAGAATTATTTTTCGTCCCTAAAAGTTCATGGATGTTGTTATCCATTCGAACGAATAACGTAATATTCAAACGGACGATATTGCGACAAAAAAAATAATTTCCCAAACAGAAAATCATTCAAACTAAAAATTAATTGTTCGAACGGAATTGAAGGTGTTATTCGAACGGTTATTATAAACATTTGAACGTTCAATATGCGGGTAAAGCACAAAGTTATGGCTGGAATTAGACCAACCGTTCGAACGGTAACTTTCAATGTTTGAAGTTATCGTTCGAACGAGACATAAGTGTTCAAATGGTTATTTTGGAAGTTTTTTTTCTATTTTGAATGAATTATTTTGGCGAGTTAGGGTAAGATGAATAAATTTTTGGCGAAAATAGAAATAACGTTAGAAGGCTTATGTATCCTTTCGAATGGTTAATTTTTTTTTTTCTATTTTTAATTTTTAGAAATTATACAGCTTATTAATTTAGGCATATATTTAGTTAGTCTATAAAATAACTATAACATTTAAATAATATATATACTAAAAATTCTTAAGTAAATCAAAATATAACTCAATTAAATATAACTAATTTAGAAAATAAAAAGATACTAAATATTTAAATTAATTATACAAAACACAACTAGTTATGAATACTGTCAATATCGAAAAACACAAATATACAAACAAAAGGCCAAAAAATATAAACATATAAATAAAGCCACACACTACATGCCTAGAGTCTGTAATACTGTCTCGGCCCCACCTAGGCACTTCTCAATATCTGTCAGTCATTCCACGAGCTTCTTTTCAATATCTGCTATGGCGATGTGTACTATAGTAATGATCTCTACTGTCTGTGTGTACATTTATGCACGCATGATCTCTACAATCTACTCATGAGTATCAGTGCCTGATGCGTCGGCCTGTGTAGATGCCTCACCCAATACGCTCTATGCCCCACCCTAAGTCTTGCCAGCCTCTATAGTGGGTGCACAAATACGAAATCTGGAGTGTCCCGTGCTACGAGACAAGGTCGTGGAGTTTATTGGCCCAATTGGGTCCCTCTCACACTCAAACAAAATTTTCTGCACTCCCTTCGATAAAAGAAAACGCATGAACAAGATCCCGAACGGCAATATATATGTTGTCATAATAGTGGCCTCTAATCAAATCCTAGCAAAAATATATTTCGCTAGGTCGATAGACATCCCACGAGCTACCCGTAACATAAATCGTGCTTGGTCTATGTTAATCTTAGTCTTGTGCAACCGCGAATCGATGTTGTGCGCGATTATAATATTCACCATCTTGAAAAAATAAGGCAAATCTACCTGTTTGATGCTCTTGCTCCCATCATTGATATGAGTGGTCAGACCCACAACCAACTTACGAACATCATGATCAGTGAGGCTATCAATCTCATCCAGTACAACAACATCCTTCTCCTCAACAATTTTTCCATCGCCTGGAGGTGCAGACTCCCCACACAATTAGTATTATATATTTATAATTAAAATAAATAACACATAATCATATTGAATTTTAACTATGATTCGTTTCATCTATACATTGCCATATGGTAAATTTAGAGTAAAACATAAATTCTTATCAAGAATGAGGTACTATTAGAAGCGTGACATTAGAGAATTCCATAAAATTGGTAAAATTAAAGTTAACATTCATAAAAATCATATCGAAGGTGAAGGAAAACCAGCGACTTGGCATGCTTATTATGTAGGTGCTCTTACAAGGATGTACACACCTTTGACTACAATATCATGACATAAAGCTCTCTAGGATGTCAAATAGCTTATTAGGAACCGTTGTTTGGTAATTATTTAATTTCTTTAATAATAATTATTTAATATTTATGCAAATATAATACGTGCAAATAATTTGTTCACGATGTATGTTTTTTCAAGGATGACTTTGAACTAAATTTTGTCAGAAGGAGGGCTGCATGACTGTTGACAAGCTTATGTATAATGCATTGTGAAAGTATAAAGCTAGATATCATGTGTATTACAATAAATTTGAGAACAAAGATGATACACACTCAAATCCTTTGCAAGATGTTCGACTTATAGATTGAGAGAAACTGTATGATATGTTTGAGGATCCTGCCTTTAAGGTAAATGCATATATTGATTTATAAGTCATGATTTATTAATTCTCTTGCTAATATTTACAACTTCTATGCAGAAGCGAAGTTCTATAAAAAAAAAAAAAAAATAGATCGAATTTGAAGATTCATCATCGTGCAAACTCAAGATCTTTCATCGCCTTTTTCAGAAATTGGTAAGTTTATTTTTTCATGATAGTTTATTGTTTATGATTTTTTGTATTCTAAAAATTTATATCTATAAAATATTTATTTTATAGTAAGAGTCAGATAGCAATTACGATCTAATAAAATTATATGCTACATCACATACTGATTGTAATAGAGAGTGAATTCATCTCGATGCTAAAGAAAATGTAAGTATTATTATATGTTTTAATTTAACTTAATTATAAATTTATGTTAATATTAATTATTTATCTTATGTGTAGGAAAAAATGATTGCTCTGCATGCTGAATTTGCAACTGATCAAAATTTCTCAACAAGTGATGTGAATTTTTTTTATTAAAGTTCTGGGTTCACGTTCAGGCTATTTGAGAGGTTTGGATTATTGCGTCAAGCCTTCTAACTCGTGCTCGTCGTCTAGAGATGCCACAACTTCTAGAGCATTGGAGGAAGCGAGATCAGAGATCGAGAAATTAAGAACAGACCATCATGAGTTAGTGCCCCAACAAGCTGGCTTGGAGATGAGAATGAAACAACAAGAAGAGCAACAAGCGGAGTTCAGAAAAGAAATGCAATTCCAAATACAGATGCTTATGTAATAAGTCAGACCTCCAAGCAACTAATTTAATTATGGATCATAGTTTCAACTATAATATTTTGTAGTACTATCATAATAGTTTATAGTTTTTTTATTTTATTTGTATTTATGAGATTACTAGTTATATTTGATGAACATGTGTACCAATGTATTTTAAGATATTATTTATGTGAGTTCTATTTTCTATTAATTATTTATAGGTTGAAAAAATTAGAACATTGTTCGAACAATTATGAGGCGTTCGAACATCAACTATTGTGGACCATTTGAACAACAAAATAAACAATTCGAACAGCAAAACCAACCATTCAAACTGTGAAACAAACCATTCGAATGGAGAATTAACACATTCGAACAATAGTCTATCCATTCGAATGCTTAAGTTTCTCACACGAAAAATATTGTTTGAACGGTTAAGTACGTACGTTCAAACACAACAAATGAAGACGTTTGAATTGGCATGATGAGGTGTTTGAACGGCTCCTCATTCGAAAGTCGAATTTTCGTCTAAAAAACTATCTTGGGATAGGGATACAGGGAATATTTTGTGACAATTTTTTTCATTAAAACCTACTTTAAGACGAAATGTTCAATTTTTGAGACAAATAGATTCGTTCTAAAAAGTGGTTTTTGTTATAGTGTCTATCAATTGTATCTTATAGATGATGAATACGGATTGACTTCACAAAATATCAATCTTTTGGATTATGCTAAGAATTGAGATAGATTAATCCTTAATAAACATATAAAATAACAAAATTTATGTCTTTTTATCAATTTAAATTTTTGATGTAAGTAATAATAACTAATATCATATGATATTATAAATTGGAATCCTAATCCATTTACACTTTATCCAATTAATTAGATATTTTTTGTGTTGGCTCACTTAAATTTAAAAATTTAAAAGGGGTGTTAAAGATATAATTAATAAAATATATATTTTTAATAATTTAGAATTTGGTACAATCAGTGATTTCATAATCCTCTAATTCCTAAATTATTTATTTTTTCAAAGGATTAGTTTGGATAACCAACCATCCTCAGGTGTTCTCAGATATTTACTTCCTAAACATCATTCAAATATAAAATATTTTTTAATTTTAAATCCCATTTGTAATAATTATAACTTTTTTAAACTTCCAAATAAGATAAAAATAAAATCTAAATTTGTCAGATTTCAATACAAAAATAATATTAAGAAATTATATTCAACCAAATTCTAATTCTATAATATTTGTATTCAATTTCTTTTCTCATTTTTCAAAATTTAATAAAATATCTTTACTCAATCTATTTTACTATTTTTTTTAAAACATTTCATTATAGATATTTTGAAATATTCTAAGTGTCCAAACTAACTTTAAGATTTATAACAATAATATTATTAGACGCTAAACATATTAAAAGATTGAATAAGATTTTATACATTTTTAGTTGTGCAAGTCTCGTTTACTTTATTTGAAAAAAAATAATTTTATTATTTTCTATAAATTCTATATTTGTTTGTTATTTCAAAAACTTGTACTCTAGAATATTCAAATATAATTTTTCTAAAAGATAAAATTGAGTGGAGTGGGGTCCACGCATCGGCAACGGCAACCGCCAAATCTGAAAAAGGAGGGTGATTCGTTGGACAATCCACGTGGGAAAACCATAATTCGATGTCCATACGTAAGAACGCACGTTAAAAGTAATAAATCAACAAAACATCATTGATTTGACCGTTTCTATAGGTTCGTAACAGTACAAGCCATTTCTCTCTTTTTTTATCTTTCTTTTTGATATTATAAATTAGATAAAGAATTTTTAATAAAAATAATGTTAGAGTACACGATTTTGTATATCTTTTATAAAATTAATAACGTGATAATAATATTACATTAATTAAAATATTAAAAAAATTTATAAAAAGAATATAATAATATAATAAAAGAGAAAAAAAAATTTAAATTAAAAGATACATAAAAATAACATTTTGATACATTATATATGTAAAAAAAATATATACAAATTATGTATGAATAATATTTTTGTTTTAATAAATGGGTATCAAAATTACAGAGAGACTGACACGTAGAAATCTGGTATCCAATGGTATCGAACTTTTCTATTTTCGGGGGGTAACCAATCAGCATCCTCGAGATCGGATTATTCCCAGGCCGGGAGGTAATTTTACTGATCGTCATCTCCCTTGTCAGTCTCTGTCTTCACATTTGTTTCCGATAAAGGCTCCTTTTCTAACTCTGCACATTCACTTTATTGCAGTATGCACATCTTTTCCTATTTTTGTTATTTTTTTCTTCTATTCTCAGTATTTTTAGTCCATTTTTCTGAAAGCATGCAATCAAATCAAATTAAGATTCCGATTTGAAGATGAGTTAAATTTATTTTAAATTTATTATTATTTTTTTAAATTCTTATATAAAAAAATTTTAACATAATTTTTTTAAATTTTAATAATTTTTTTTCAAATCCCAATTTAATTTTTTTAAATCTTAAAATAATTATTATAATATTTTATTTAATTTTTAAAATTTATTTTAATTCATCTAATTTCAACTTCGAATCCAAACGAAGTCTAATTCTATTTTACAATTTTAGATATGATTTTTGGAAGCTTATAAAACAATAGTTATTACTATTTATATTATTTAAATAGTAAAATTTGATTTATAAAATTAATTATATATTTATTACTATATTATTAAAAAAAATTATATAATTTTATACTCACGTGTTAATTTAGGTTTAATTGAGCCGAAATATAGTATAAATCATCCATGCGTGACTGTGTCTGAAATCAATCTCTGTCGGTTTGTAATGATTCAAAAAAAGCATGTCCCATATTAACACGTTCATGATTACGAGAATTTGGTTTTGGAGAAATTAATTATGCACATACCTATTTTATTCGGTTAATTTCTGACAAAAATAATTTATTCTTTTAAACGACCTACAATACCCGGTTTAGATTGGAAACTCTTATCAACTCATCTCAACTCATCTTCATTTTATTATTACATTTTTATAAATTTTTATACAAAATATAAATTTCTATACACATTTTTCAAATTTCAATACACATTTTTCAAATCTTAAAATAATAATAATATTAAAAAATAAACTAAACTCATTTCAATTCATCTCATCTCCAAATCTAAACGAAACTTATATTCTCTTTCAAGAAGATCATGTAGAATATTTAAGCAATGATAGGTTTACAAATACAACTACGTACAGAAAGAACCAAAAAAAAAAAAAAAAACCAAAAAACTAATGCACTCATGTAATTAATTTTTGACAACACATTTAAAGTATGAATAATGTTATAGACTACACTCTCATGATCCTATTTGCATTCAACGAAATAGGATATGTTGGGTGTGACACATTCATTATTATTGGATGATAAAGAAGTTAGTATGTAATAAATAATCATTCAATGATAATAAATATGTTACATATTATTTAATAAGATAAAAATAGAATAATAATAATATAATATATAGAATTTTCTTTAAAATATTTACTACATCAAAGATGGTCGATTTATAAAAGAGCCAGTATTATTTACAGTACTAACATGTTCTATCATCTGATCAGTACCAGACAATGATATTCGCGGTTGGATTTTGTGTTGTATTTTCTGGTGAATCCACGATATCTTGATAGTCATGATGTGGTGAAGATCTCTATGAAAGATATAAAACAAATTATGTATAAGATTGAAATAGAAGAAAGAATCATAAACATTCCCAGATGATCAGAACGAACGTGTCCAGATTAATATTATTTGCCCAAACTTACAGCTTGATCAGTAGCAGTAGCCAAATAAGAGCAGAAGCAAATGCAGAAGAAATTGCCAAAACCTGAGGTTGATATCATGATAACTGGGTGGGCATAATATAATTAGAGTAACACTACTCTTACAAACGGCGGGTCCCCAATGGGGTCCCGCCTGTTGATTATATATATATATATATATATATATATATATATATTTACCATTTTTAAACATTAAAAAAAAAATCATAATATTAATAAAATATTATATAATTTTAATTATTACATAGATAACATGGTGGGCATAATATAATTAGAGTAATGCTACTCTTACAAACAGCAGTTGGGGATCTGGTCTGTTGAATTTTTTTGTTTGTTATATATATATATATATTATCACTTTTAAACATTTAAAAAATTCATAATATTAATAAAATATATATTTTTAATCATTATATAAAAAAAATTAAAAAAATAAATTTCTCTTACATTAGAAAATCTCAATCAAGATTCCCGTTTACGCCAGTACTGTCAAATTGCATGCATATATATAAATACTTAAAAGGGTTGCATTTTCCACGCTCCTTTGGCATGTGTGCTTCAAGTGTTTTTTAACTCCATATTGTTGACCATATTTCATACACACACGCACACATATATATAAATATATATACATATATATATTTATATATATATATATATAGACACACAAAAGTTTTATATGCCGTCACTTTTATTTATTTTTTGTACATTTTACTAATTTGATAATTAATTGCATCATTTTTTTAATATAAAATAATTATTTTAATCAATTACATCAATAGAGTGGGTAAATAATAGGTAAAAATTACTTTATATATAACATAACTCTTTCATTTTTTTTTGCAAAAAAAATGTTGAAATAATTTTTGCATATTCTTTAAGTAGAGTTCTTTAAACTCTTGACAATATTTTAGATCTAGTCTAAGGGTTGAGAACTATGTATATATATATATATATATATATATATATATATATTTTAATGGATAAGTTTTACAAAATCAGAGTATCTCCTGATTTTCGTTTCTTAAGATCTTTCGTGATATTTATAATTTCATTACTTAAATTAATCGCTCATGGTGATTGAGAATGAAGTTTGTGATTAATTTTGGAAGAGTATTAATGTTAGATATAGTTTTAGAATGTCCAAGTTTCACATATTTTTTTTTTTATTAAAAAAAATGTGAGTTAATATGATATTTGATTGATATATATATATATATAATATACATATATTACAAAAAAATTACTTATTTATGATAAGTTATTTTTAGAAAAATGACTATTTTTAATTAATATCAATCGTAAATAGTCTTTTTATTACAAATAATTGATTACAAAAATTCAATGTGCTTGTAGTATTTGAATAAAAAATCTAATTTTTAATAATTATATACTTAAAAAAAAAATTGTATAAAATTTACATACTTTAGAACTATATCTAGTATATCATGTTGTTTCAGTGTTTGAAACAACCAAAAGAAGAAGAAGAAAAAAAAAAAAAGAGTAAGCTTTTCAAAGGGATAATGCATGATTAATTAACGAAGATCTAGCTACTACCTACCTTGAATGTCAGGTCTAACACGTTACAAATTCGCATTGAGATGCTTCCATCTTCTCTCTTTAATTTGAAAAAAAGAAAAAGAAATAACTTTAAATGTATGTTTCATTCCGAATTAATTCATCCTATTAATGGAAAAAAAAAACCATCCAATTCAGTCGGTGAATGGTAGAAAATGTCAATTAACAAAAATACTATAAATGTGGATTCATGTACTATATTAAATTTATTTTATAATAAAAATAATTTTATAATTTGATAAATCATATTTAATTTATATTAATTGGTAAAAGAGTAGTGATATACCCATACAACGGATTTTACTACTTTTATACAACTTATGTGTATTTAAGTATTTTTTTTTATCATTTTATTTTAAGTATTTTTTAACCTTCTTAATTATTAAGAAAAAATATATATATAATTTTATTAATATTTATATTCTTAATCACTAAATAAAATTAAATATTAAAAAAATATTAAAAATTAAAAAAAGTTATAGAATAATTATAAAATAATAGTAATTATATCATTTTTCTTTATAAAATTACTTTTATATAATCCTTAATGAGCGACCATAATTACTCTCTGTTAAAATCCCAAAATAAATGCAATAATTTCGTGCATTTGTATCTGGAAATATCTGTAGAAAATTAGAAATCATCACCGACCCGTATGCCGGTTGAAGAAATGACATTTTTTCTAGCCATTGCTTTCATTACCTTCAAATCAATAAAGGAGTAGGAGGAGAAAGTTCAAACAATAATAATAATAGTGATAGTAAAAAGGAGGAAAAAAAATGAAAAAGAAAAAGAAAAAGACAGAAAGATAAACATAAAACTGGAGTTGTACTCTTTTCTCTCTGCTCTCTCAAGTCTCAAAAGCCAAAAAGTCCAAGACTCTTGCTGGTTTTGCCAATGAATACGTCAACTTAATTGGCATCCCTTTTGTCTTTTCTCATCCCTAAACCGGCGGTTCTTGCGCCCCCCTCACGTGCTACCGGTCTGAATATCCTCTTCATTTCAACTATTACTAAATACCGTCCAACTCCTCGTCTCCCTCTCCAAACAACCTGTGTAAGTTTCTGCAACTTTTCTAATTCTTCATGTTCTTGATATTATGTTGTCTGTGTTTTTGTTATGGAGAAATAACAAACAACGTTTGATGTTTTTTTTTTGTTTTTGGTAGAAGTGGATTCTGGGTTGTGATTGCAGGCACGAGAATGTTGCTGCAGAGGAATTTCTGGGTTATAGTGTTGTTGATCATAGGAGTTGTTGGAGATAATCTGTATGCTGTGAAGGGTCGAACACATCGAATTCTGTTGGATACAGATGTCGATACCGATGATTTCTTTGCTCTTTTGTACCTCTTGAAGCAAAATAGATCAGAATTTGAGGTGGAGGTGAGTTCATCATAAATCTTTTTGATGTGATATCAAGTGACTGAATTTCTGCCATTTTCTAATGGTTGATCCAAAACTTATGAACGACTTTAATGTTAATTTCTTATGTTGCATTCTAATTGAGTTTATTCTAGCAATTCGAATTAGTGCTTTAGAATCTTGATTATATCTGTAGTTGGTGGATGTTGAAGTTCGTACTTTCTTTTTTATGTCGATGAACTAAGACTTGGTAGACTGTTCCTTCCAGAAATTCATAGTCGAGCATTTTAATTCCAAAATATTATATTTCCAAGGTGATTTATGACATGTTAGCGGTGTAAAAGGTGTGTTATTTATATAATAATGAGATAAGATGAGTTGAGATAAAAGTTAAATATTGAATAAAATATTATTAGAATATATATTTTTTAATATTAATTTTTTTTTTTTTTGAGATTTGAAAAAATTTAATTGTTATTTATTTTGTATGAAAATTTAAAAAAATTGTAATAATTAGATTAGATGAGATGAAAATAGTTGTGAAAACAAACGAGGTGAACACACCAGGAAATTTTTTTTATCACCGGTACAGAGTGATTATTGAATAAACATGGTGCAGGGAGTTACTATCAACACAAATGCATGGACTGATGCTGGGCATGCTGTGAATCAAATCTATGACATTCTTTACATGATGGGGCGTGATGACATTGCTGTTGGAGTAGGAGGTGAGGGTGGGATACTAGAAGATGGTACAATTCTCCCTGATGTTGGAGGCTATCTTCCTATCATTGAACAGGTGTGAACAAGTTTCTGTGATCATTTCGATAGTGAGATGAGATGATTTTGGATTAAAGTTAGAAATTGAATTAAATATTATTAAAATATTATTTTTTAATATTATTAATATTTTAGAATTTTAAAAAGTTGATTTATTTATTATATTTTGTATGAGAATTTGAAAAAGTTGTGATGATGAGATGAGTTGAAGCCGTTTATGTATCCAAACAGGGCCTAAATGGCTTGCCATATAGTTCAATGTTCTAAATCCCAGTATAAAAGCCATAATGAGTCCACTTATTAATGATCTAAATTGTACACTATTTTTTTTCATGTGAATGGTTCTAATCTGTGTTTAACATATCAGGGAATCACAACTGGAGGGTATTGTAGATATAGACAAGCTATTCCTGTAGGCCAAGGAGGGCGACTAGATATTAATGCCAACTATGGAATCCGGAAAGCTTTCTTGCCTCAGGTATGAACTTGCACAGCAATTGCAATCTGGAATGAAATCTTTGTTCCTTTTGTACTTTTTGGTCCAATTTTCCATAAATTATAACATGTTAATAGACTTCCCATAATGATTTTCCATGGACTTCTTGCCTCTATAAGTTGACAGTGATCTTGAGAAGTTAAGGTACACTATATTAGCTGAAGTACTAAATTCATTTTTTGGTTTTTATAGCAGCTAGAATTGAAATGCTTGGTCATCTTATACTATCAACTCACTTCAAGCTTAGCAGATAATGCTTCTATTTTGACTCAAGACTCATGTCTGGCTTTTATTTTGTGTCTTCTTTTTTCTTGATTTTTGTGTCTTTTGGCTAACATAATTTGTGATTTACTCAGGGAAAAAGGAAGTACACTCCTCTTAGACAGCCAACTGCTCAGCAAGTGATGATAGAAAAAATATCAGAGGGCCCCATAACTGTGTTTGTCATAGGAGCACATACAAATATGGCTATTTTCCTTATGAACAACCCACATTTGAAGAAAAACATAGAGCACATTTATGTCATGGGTGGTGGTGTGAGGTCAAAGAACCCGACCGGTTGTTGCCCACAAAATGCCAGCTCATCTTGTGTGCCTGAGCAGTGTGGTAACCATGGCAATTTGTTCACTGATTATACTAGTAATCCTTATGGAGAGTTCAATGTGTTTGGAGATCCTTTTGCAGCATACCAGGTAATGCAGATGATTCTTAATCTAGGATCCTTGTCATGGCAGATGATTCTGTCTTAGAAAAGTATAAAATGATTTTCTTGATAGATTAAGAATAGAGATTCTCTCCAATACCTTACCATTTCCCAATTCTGTGAAGAGATAGACATCTCAATGTCTTGAAGCTAAATGTCGGTTGCATTTGACAATGATTCCTCTTCGTTCAGGTTTTTCATTCCGGTATTCCTATCACCCTTGTTCCGCTGGATGCAACGAACACTATCCCGATCAATAAGGACTTCTTTGAGACATTTGAGAAGAGTCTGAATACATATGAGGCACAATACTGCTTCCAGTCATTGAAGATGACTCGTGATACATGGTTTGATGACCAATTCTATACTGTAAGTTGTTCTACTTGCAAGAAAAGAATAAAATTTTTTCCTCTTACTAATCAAATCCTCCCATATTAGCAATGCAAAGGGTGTGTCTTTGATCCTTGATCACCTATTAATTATGTGATTACATGCTAGCTTAAGAAGTTACAGTGCCTTATTTTGCATTTCTTATTAAACAAAGAGTCTCATTTGCATCTTTTTCAGGAGCAAGTAAGATAATCTGCTACAATTTGATTGTTTGCAGAGCTATTTTATGTGGGACTCCTTTACAGCTGGTGTGGCAACTTCAATCACACTTAACTCTCACAGAGATGATGGGCTAAATGAATTTGCTGAAATGGAGTATATGAATGTAACTGTAGTTACTTCCAACAAACCTTATGGGGCTTCTGATGGTTCCAATCCATTCTTCGATGGCCGCATAGTTCCGAAATTTGGATTAAAGAAAGGTGGAGTACATAGTGGTCATGTTCAGACTGGACTTAGAGATCCATTCTGCATTGTGAAGAATGGGAAGGGAAAATGCCAGGTATTAACTTCTTTACATTTCTGCTGACATGTCAAGATTTGATCTTTTCAGATCAAATCTTGACATGTCAGCATTTTACTGAATCAATAATGCTGCTCAGACTTACATTTTGTGTTGTTCAATTGTGCATGTGCTATCTATTGCAACAATATATTAGGATGGTTATACAGCAGAGATAACTGGTCCAGATGCAGTGCGTGTGCTAGTTGCTACAAAAGCCAAACCCAACCAGAACAATAACAGCTCCTTAGACAGAGAGTTTTTCATAAGTTTCTTGGATGTATGTTCATCTTTTCTTTCTTAAATTCTTGAATATTTTTCTTTAACTTTATTGTTTTACACATGTTTCAAATGTGCACAAAACACAAACATGGAGTATTTTCATGTTCTGTTCAATGCTGTCTTATAACACTTTTTTGCAGGCTCTAAATCGTCCTCAACACACTGGGAGATTTAATTTTACTACACAATTTCCTTATTACAAAGAAGTTCTTCACAAACCAGATTTTGGGTCAAAAACACTTGGGAAACATGTTGTTTTTGACATGGATATGAGTGCAGGAGATTTTCTAGCACTGTTTTACCTCCTGAAAGTACCTGTGGAAGTAATCTACCTCAAGGTAGATTGCACTTTTTTTTTTTATATATTTATGATGATTAGCTTTTAGGTTGTCTCTCAAATTCTAAAAAGCAACAGAAATTCTTATGAAAAATACTTTAGTCATAAAGTGATTACACAAAAGTAATCTCACAAAGTGATATGTTTTGATGTCTGTCAGATTGTAAAGTTACTTTTATTATAATGCAGATCTGATGGCTCACATGGAGTTACATTAGTTTGTGAGATTACTTTTGTGTACTTTCTTCGTGGGTGCAGCACTTCTCAATTCTTATATGCATTGCCTTGGTTGTTTCATTCTGCAGGCAATAATAATAAGCCCAACTGGTTGGGCAAATGCAGCCACAATAGATGTGGTTTATGATTTACTTCATATGATGGGGCGTGATGACATTCAAGTTGGTCTTGGAGATGTATTTGCAATGAACCAATCTGATCCTATCTTTTCAGCTGTTGGAGACTGCAAATATGTTATGGCCATCCCACATGGCAGCGGTGGATTTCTCGACTCCGACACTCTCTATGGTCTTGCTCGGAGTTTGCCAAGAAGTCCGAGAAGGTACTAAAAGTTTACTTTATTTTTTATAGAGTAATGTTATTCATCATCCTTTTAACCATTGTCAATGCAGATACACGGCTGAGAACTCTGTTAAGTATAACGCTCCTCGGGACACCGATCACCCCGAGCTCAGGCAGCCACTGGCGTCAGAGGTTTGGAAGTCGGTGGTGGAAACACTTGACTCAGGATCTAAGATTACTATACTCACCAATGGACCCTTGACTAATCTTGCCAAAATCATTCTATCAGAGAAAAATGCCACCTCTCATATTCAGGTAAGTGGATTTATTTACTTGCTAATCTGTCTCACAAATTTAAGAGGAATTCATGATTAAAGTAGTTACCTCTAAAAACTTGTATTACAATATAATTTTAAATCTCGGATTAATTACAAAATCAATCCCTGAATCTTTGTAATTTGTTTGTAAAAGGTTTCCTTTGTTTTCAATTTTAGTATTAATCCTTGAGCTTTTCAAATTCTAACTTCCGTTAGAATTTAGTTACCCATATGCCATGTGAAATTGATGACACGTGTCAATCAATCAAAGTCTATAACTTACACAAAAGAATCACATTATTTACCTCGTTAAAAATTATAAAAATTAGATTAAAAATCCAAAAGTGTTTAAAAAGCCAGAAAAAATTAAAAAACACAAAAATGAAAACTTGAATAACTACAATCAAAAGGGAAAAAATTAACTAATCGTTTCTTGAAAAATTTGTACAAATTAAAAATTAAATATTACTAAATACCAACAAAACATAAAAAATTAAAATACATGTAAAAAAACATAAATTGAAAAAATGTGGTTGGTTAAAATCTAAAAAAAAAAAAAAAGTGAAGGAGGATCCACGTCGTTCTGAAAAGTGTTAGCTGCTGTTATTGCTGAAGTTGATGCTGACAATATATATTATATAGCTTAAAATTTGCCTTGACATTATGTATGATTAAGTTAAATTATGGATAATTTGAATATGATATTTTAACAACATCAATCGATATCAAATCTGGGCGCAGGATGTATATATAGTTGGAGGACACCTGAGCCACAAACGTGAAGACAAAGGGAATGTATTCTCTGTTCCATCCAATGAATATGCAGAATTCAATATGTTTCTCGACCCTTTGGCTGCAAAGACAGTCTTTGATTCGGAACTTAACATCACACTCATTCCACTTGGCATCCAGCGTAAAGTTGGTTCATTTCCAAGCATCTTGAAAAGCTTTCAGGACACAAAAAATATGACACCTGAAACTAAGTTCGCCCGTCATTTGCTCACTAGGCTATACCGCTTGCAACAAAGCCACCGTAGATATCAGCATATGGTAAAGTTCTTGGTCTTTTCCATTATTTTCATAGGAATGTTAAGTCCCGTTTAGATGTTGAGTTGAATTCTTTATATATAATAGTGAGTTGAGATGGTAGAGTGAAGTTTGTAGGACCCACCTAAGATGCTTTCATATTAGTTTAGATATTAGGATGAGTTTAAATATATTTATAAAAAGTTGAAAAAAGTTATTAGTCTCGAGTGTAAAGAGATATTGAATTGAAAAAGGTTGTAAGTTTCACGCGTAAAGAGGTTTTGAGTTGAGATGAGTTTAATAATTTGAGAGTTAGGTATTTAGATATTAGACTCAGTTTAAAAATTAGACTAAATTGAGTTAATCTCAGTTGAGTCTAAGCTCCAAACAAGCCAAAAAAGGTAATTTATCCATCTGTATAATGATGGCATTACTTGATATCAGTTGAGTCTAAATTCCAAACATAATGTTTCTTTGATGAAAGGCTTTTGATTTTGTTGCTCCATCTGTATATCTTGGTAATGTATCAGGTACCTGATGTTTCTTCCTTCTGCTTTTAGCTGTTAGCACTGAATATTAGTGTTGTGCAGGGGACATTCTCCGGGGAAATCCTAGGTGCAGTAATTCTGGGCAGTAATCAGTCCCCTCTGAAGCCAACTTTGCTAGTGAAGCCCATCAAAGTCTTTGCTGAAGGTGTCGAATCCAAAGATGGACAAACTTTTATTGACGAAAAACATGGAAAACCGATCAAAATATTGGAAAATATTGACCTTAAAGCTTATTATCATCTGTTTGCAAAACAGCTGGTAAATACAGAGCAGTCTGCAGTGATTGGAAGTTTTGATGACCAGAAAAGAATGTGGAGGACACCACCTAAATAACCTTGGATTTCCTTAAGGCAAAAGGGGTTCCAATATTCTTTTGACAATAAAGGATTTGATTTTTTTTTTTGTTCCTCCTTGGATATACAGCAGCAGTTCATCTGATATTGCTGATGCTCTTCACACAGAAAATTTTATAAACATGTTTCATAGTTGTTCGTTGTCTTTAGTTTTCAATTCTTTATCCATCACATTACTTTGTAACCACCGAGATAATCAACAATAAAATTTCAATATGTTTCTTGTTCTGCCTTTTTTGTTTTTACAGATGAGATGGGAGGAGATGAGATGAATTAGGATTAAAGTTGAAAATTGAAAGTTGAATAAAATGTTAGAATATATTTTTTAAAAATTATTTTTGTTTTAGAATTAAAAAAAAAACTGAATTATTTATTTTATTTTGTATGAAAATTGAAAAAAAATTATCATAATTAGATGATATAAGATAAGTTTAAATAAGTTGTAAAAATAAACGAGAGTTTAGAATCATGTCTGCCTTTCTCTTCTGTTAATCCGAGTAAAAAGTAATGCAGAATTTTAACTGTAAATCACATTCCTGGGACATGGGACTCGACAAAATTTTAGGCAAATTTTCTCTTGTTACTTTGGAAATTTCTGTACTTTGAATTGAATTCTCCATTCCTGGTTCTTTCTTTCTCAGCCACCAAACAACAATTATTTGCACCCCTGCCAAGCACCCAAAAAAAGCAAAAGAGGATGATTTTCAACAAAAGACAAGGACTGGATTGGATTGGATCGTGAATGGACTTTTGCTCAATCTTGTTCATACTTTCTGTTAAACAATAGATGGGAGGAAAGAAAGCGTATCCCATTCTGCCACCAACTTCCACGTTTCTGTCCACTCTCTGTAGCCATAGAGAGCGACAGCTCCAATGTCACGATTGACCTCAAAGAATCATATCTTTGCAAATGGATTCGTATTCCCGACTCCCTCTAATTTTAAAATAGTATTTGGCTGTCCATTAGAATTTATTATATACCAACCTAAATGTTTCCATCATCCTCCTCTTTATGCCAACTCATGACATATGGATCACACAATACGACAAGAAGAAGAGCATCGCCTTCAAAGAAAACAAGAACTAGAATTTACCAGCCGAAAGACAAGATTTGCTAACTGATACGAAAGATTTTCATGTTAGTAATTAGTATTGTTTAGAATAATATTACATAGGTATATAAATATTGCATAACCACTTTAAAAATGAATAAGGTCTACTCTTGAAAAGTTTTTTTTTTTTTTTTCATATGAATCTCATGTTAAGCTACAGTTACCCAATTCATGGTTGCATAAATATTTTCTCATATCAAAATACCCAAGTTTTAACTCTCAAATTACTGAATCATCTCAATTCAAAACCTCTTTACAATAAGATCCACAACTTTTTTCAAGTTCCCATAAATAAATTTAAACTCATCTACGAAACTCAATCCACCATCTAACTCACTTTATTCTTAAGAAACTCAATTCAGCTTGACATCCAAACATGACCATGTATCTATAAGAGGCTTCCAAATAGATTTTTTTTTCTTTTTTTTCACAGCCGGGAAAAAAACCCTTTGTCAGAAGTTGTGTACACGGCAAAATGAGAATGCTTGGAAGGCACTCATTTGCATTTGCATTTACATCAGAACTTCAAATAATTTGACAGCGTGCTTTTCAAACAAACATCATATTCAGTAAAAAACGGTAACATATTGAATTAAAGAGAAACACAAAATTGATCTCCCAGTTTCATAATGAGAAATGGCAACAGATGGAAAGTTCTCTTTTCATTCATACAAGCATTAGGCCAGTAGTTAAAGAGAACCATGAAAGCAAACAGAAGTTGTTCACATTAACTGGATATAAACGCTATTCTACAACCAACAAACACCCCCCCACCCCACCAAAACTAACTTCGCAGCTCCCAGCAATTTGGTAGAGTTAAAAAGTTATTTCTGCCATAGGAACCGACCCACCTGCTGCCACAATCTGTTGCTCTAGCTGCAATCATCAACATTATTTTTGCAAAAACAATGAAATACATGTGTATAGCAAACAACAATCATTGATTCAAACAAGACGGTGTATGAAAAATGATAGTTTGCAATAATCAGTAATCTTTAAAGCAAGAGGAGTGCTACGTTTACAAAAGAATTATACAAAAATAATATCATTAATTGATGTGGCTTCATTTGATCTGTTAGATCTCTTTTACTGTAAAAATAATTTTGCAATCTAACGAATTATATCAAGCTACATCAGTTTGTGAAATTGCTTTTGTGTAATCCATTTGTGGTTATAATATTTCCCTTAAAGCAGTTCCCATCCTCTACTCACCCTGAATAGGGTCTCAAGCTTGTTCTTCACAAGGTAGTGCTCTTGTTTTACTTGTTGCAGACATCTCAGGCACCTGCAATCCGAGGTTCTTCTTTGTTAAAAAAATATCTTGCATCTTACAAATTTTAGATTCAATTGAAGATGGAAGGAAAAACAAAAGATATATTTATGGGAGGTAGGGTATGAGAATGACTCACCCTTCAACATTCTGTTCCTCACAGCAGTTGCGGAAAGCAACACAGGCATTTTTGACTCTCTGTGCGCCCACGCTGCCATGCACAAAACCAAATTCTTCTTAATAAGATTAGAAGGAAGAAAATAAAAGTTCTACTTAACTCTCTTCGTTTCTCTCTTCATTCTTAACTCATGTCCCAGATCTTTCAAGTTTTTAACTGATAAAAGTTTCTGGTGATATTCAACTTTTAATTCATGGGGCTCATACCAAGTTGGAGAAACACATAAAAGAGCATTATTACTTTGGTAGGAACAAATTATTTGAACAGTACAAAGACCAAGCAGGACTTTTTATTTCATGGAAGGTGGTTGTTTTATTGTTTATCGTTTTCATTCTCCTCCTTTTTCCGGTTTCCCCCCCTTAAAACAAACAGCAAAAACAAAAACAAAAAAGCAAAAGGAAAACAAAGAAAAAACGGTGAACAATATAAAGAAATTTGTGTACCTGGCACTGCTTCCCTTCAACTGGTGAACATGTGCATCAACCCTTTTGAAATCCACACTTTGCTGATCTCTGAACAAAGAACAATGTAAAGGAAAACCCCAAAACCGAAGAAATAAACTTTTCTGCTCAATTCAAAGTATAAAAACAAACAATCCCAGCAAAAAAGGAAATAAAAGAGGATGGAGAGAGAGAGAGAGAGAGTCCTCACAGAGCTCTGGCGATATCATTGAGTAGCTTCTCAGAATCTTCAAAGAAAAGAGACACAACTTCAACAACGAAGTCTGGGTTGCTCTCGTCTTGAAGTTGCTGAAGTTGTAAAAACTGAGCATCCAAGATCCCCTTCGCTCACCAACAAAACCAAGACCCGCAAAATCAGAACCAACGCGTGGAAAACGAAATTAAAAAAAAAAAAAAGAATTGAAAGCCATATACAGCCCTATAGATAGACATAACAGACCAACAAAACAAAACAAAAACCAGAAACCCAAAATATTTGCTCATAAATTTAACATAATTCTCTGGTTTACCTCCATATACAAGGACTTTGTGTACTCAGCCAACCTTCCCTGCATCTGACCCAACTCCATGCCTTTGCCTCTGCTCCTCTCTACAATAAAGATTGTGGCTTAAATTTTGCTGATATTAATGAATTACTACTCAATCAAAGAGTATATAATTATAAATGCTTGAAAGGGATTTGAGAATTTATCACGATGAGCAGAATCCAAAAGTTTCTAGCTTTTGGGTATGTGTCTACTCTCAAGCGCTAGTACAGTCTAACCCACCCTTTTCTAGTCTTCTTTTGAATTGTGCTCTTCTTACAGAATCGCAGCCCCCACCATTTGTTCCCTTCGCATCGTTTATGAGCTTTTATTTATGAAGCCCTCACTTAACCCTTTGGCCTTCGAGTAATATTATTATTATTATTATTTTATTCCATTCATTTATTTTCTGATTCGCCTACTCTTTTACATATAATTTTTTTAAAATAATTTTATAAAGAGATAGATTTTAAAAGTAGATGAGCAGTCAATTTTTTAAATTAATAAAAATTATTAAATTTATGAAAATAAAATTAAAAATGTGGAAATTTTTGTTTTATCAACTTTTTAAAATTGGCTTCTTATAAAATTATTTATATTATTTCTTTACAAATTATTGGTTCTAATCGAACGTTACACACGGGGTTGACGTAGAAATGACTTCAGATATGTTACCTTTTCTTTTCAATGAATTTATATAAGTCTTTATTCACTTTTTCCTGATGACAAATAATGCCATGTTTTCTTGCTCTTCCTACGGGGAAAACCACATTCACTAAAAATAGGTCTAGTTATTTTCACAGATAAAATAAGATAAAATAAAATATATAAATTAATATAAAAGTTAAAAATATAATAATTAAATCTTGTTAAAATATTTTTTAAATATTATTTTGTTTTGAATTTCAAAAAATTAAATTTTTTATTTTATTTTATATATAAATTTAATAAAATTATAATAATTATATGAGATGAGATAAGTCATATTAGAAGTTTTGTACAAGTAAACTAGACCAATCTAAGAAAAATGCCCACTTTTAACAATTATGGAAGGGAGACAGCGGGAGAAATATGCGCAAAAGAATAGAAATGATACATCCAAAGATTGTTCTTGATCCATTGTTAACTTTATTTTCGAAAGCTATAGTACATATGTTACCGTTTATAAGACTTTCTGCTTAAGGAAGAGGGAAGAAGGGATTTCACTCATCATGTCTAAATTTCAACTGCCCATATAAAGTTCATCCCAATTTATTTTATTTAATTATTATAATTTTTTCAAATTTTTATATAAAATATAATAAATAAATTAATTTTTTAAATATTAAAATAATAATAACATTAAAAAATTATATTTTAATTATATTTAATTTAATTTTAATCCCAACTAATTCCATCTCATTTCATTATCTGAATTGTACCTTAATCATATATCTAAATTGATAACTAATGAACTGCATACATTTAAAGATTATAATCACTAATTATGTGAAATGTTTTAGCTATAAAAACATCATTTTATAAAAATAAATTTATAGATTGATATTTTTTGATAGAATACGTTAAATTGTAAAACTATTTTTATTGTAAAATATAATTAATATATTATATAAAATTATATCAGTTTGTAAAATTAAACGTTTTGGTGGTTTACATGTAAATCTCCTTCATAGTACTTAATATAATAATTAATGAAGTATTATTATCCGATAAAACTTTGATGAAAATTTATATGTAGGGCATAAAGTCATTTTTAATTTCGAAAAATACAAGGGGTACTTATATATATATATATATACTAATATTTTTCGTTAAAAAAGAATATATCTATATATATATATATATATATATATATATAAACTTGTATATATGACATGATTTTTTGTCCACCACTGTCTCACGCGGATCCTTCTCTATATTCTAGAGTACGTATTTGCCAACTGGCTCACTGATGAAGATATATATGCTAATTGCTTAGTCACAGATTGGAAATAATTATCTTCTCTTGCCAGTTGCAACGTATGTACAAACCCCTTTCCTCAACAAGTCAACAAACGTTACTTTTTAATTCCCTACTGCAGTCTATATAGATATATAATAAATGAGAAATGTTATTTTGCCTGCTGATTTTGGTATTTTATGTATTTTAATTTTTAAAATTTTTTTATTTAATAATTAAAAAATTAATTATTAATATATTAATATTTTTAAAATTTTTAATTTTTTTTAAACTAATAAAAAAAAAGTTTAGTACTTTGAATATTGGTGAAGATGACCAGCAAGAACTATTTCATCTCCTTGAAAACAATACTTCATCTTCTAACCAAGATGAGTTTAGCTCTAGAGATTCGGAATATCACTTAGAAGCTGAACCAATAACATTAAAGTATAATCTTTCAAATCATAATGATTTTCAAGAAAATCAAAGAAAAGAATATATATGTTGGAAGTATACATCAATTCTTTCCTTTTTTGTCTGACCCGTTTCTTTTCAGTCAGAATAAAATTCGCATCATAAACTTTTCGCTTAGGACGGTTTTTCATGCTATTAAAATCATTAAATAAAGCAATTATATCAGATTTAAAAGATCTATTCATCATCATTAACTAAGGATGAAGTGGAGGTGTGTTCATAGCTAAATTCGAAATTGTCGGCGACATGTTTGCTGGAGATGAAGAAGAATCATCTTCTACTTCAGTTTCTTCCTTTTTAGCTTTTCCCTTGGATGATGGATCATCATCCTTGGTTATGTAATAAGTTGAAGTAACTTGTGAATCTGAAGAAACACCTTTCAGTTTTAAATCAGAGGATTTTTCCTTAGGAATTTCCTGAACAAAAACTGGACGAATAGGATTTGCTATCTTGGCAGAATCCTCCAAAAACGTTTTGAGATTTGCATCTCTACTAAGTCTTTGGTCCGAAAAACAGGATGATCAGGAGCCTATGAAAGAGCATCTTCTTTCTTAGGTTAGGGATGGTTCGTCAAAAGAAATCTTTACAGTACCATCAAGATACTACTGAATCAAGTTGAGATCTCTATCCTCAGGTACTATCTCAACCGGTGGTATTTCCTTATGAATGATTCACTCTTCTGGTAGAGAAACGTCTCTTTAATAAATTATTTTGGGTGTTTTAATGTTGGCACTAGAGGTAGAACTCTGTATCAGAAGGGTCTGGTCTCTAGCAGACTTAATCTTAGCCTTGGGGTTAAGGCTAGTCTTCATTACACGATAATAAATGCGGTAAACTAAAGTAAGAGATCTACTGCCTTCAATCATGTTAAAATGACATTTTTCCTGGGTTTTAGAAATGGCAAATGTGCGTTCAACGGTCTTCACCTTGAATTTCGTAGAAAAAACATTTTCCTTCCAGATTTTATTATACAAAGAAGCAGTATCAATCTTTGGCATATGCCATCGATCAATATCTAGCAAATCATTTTTTTCAAAAATACAATCTTCTTCATTAATAATATCATGTGACAATCTTGATTTGGAGCTAACTGACGAGCTGGATCTAAACATCATGCTCATCTTGGTAACAACCAAAGCAAAATTCAGGTACTTTTTACATTTAGATCTTGAACTCTGCTTACGTCTTTGGAGAGGGAAACTCCTCCCAGTCCTTTAAATTTGGAACCAAGGGTGGAAAATCTGCCAAAATTTTTGACGCAATATCTAGAGAATGTTGAAATTTATCCCAATATTTGACAAAAAAAAAAAGACGAACAAGGACATCGCCAAATTTTTCATAGGTCCATTTGAAGATCCAAGGGATTTTATATCTTGAACAAAAATAGATTAAGAATGGTAATTTGGTACTCATACAATCCATTTTGGGTGGAGCAGCAACCTTAAAATGGTTGAGAATTGGCTGCAAACTCTCAGGATAAATATCTGGAATGGGGCTGAATTGTTGCCACTATTATTGAAACCAAAGTAAAAATTTGGTTTTGCATTTCTTGTCAAAATTAAAAAATAAAGAATGCGATAAATCTGGAGTTTAGTAAAAAAGATTTATGAGTGGAACATTGACGGACAATCTGAACAAGAAGTTCTCAATACTCTACAAAAAATGTCCATGGTCGCCGATACTTATGTTAAAAATAATATTCTTCAATCAGATATTGTTAAGATGTTAGTTTCTGGTTTTACGGGCATGCTTCGTTCTTAGTGGGATAAACATCTCACTGAAGAAGTAAGATAAATGATTCAATTTGCTGTCAAGCAAAATGATGATGAAACGCATGTTTTTGATACCACCATAGGAAGAGGTATCTCTGATGGTGTTAATACTTTGATTTATATGATTATTAAGCATTTCATTGTAACTCCCTTCAATATTACTAATCGTGTTTCTGATTATTTAAATAATCTTAGATGTCCTCGTATGTCAGATTATAACTGGTATAAGAGTGTTTTTATTTCTCGTGTTTTGTAGCGTATTGATTCTGATAAGCCTTACTGGAAGGAGAAATTCATTGATGATCTTCCTCATTTGTTTGCTCTAAAAGTTAAAGACTCATTAACTGATTCCACAGGTCTTTTCAATTACGATAGATATACCTACAAGAATATCACAAGCGTAATAAAGAAACTAGAGATAAGTATATGTAATGATCAAAAAATTATCAATCAATAGATGAAAGAAAATCAAATATGAGATGATAAACAATATGGAGTTATGAGGAAACAGTCCCTGTCAAAACAAGCTGGTAATGCTTCTCCTGCTTGGATTCAGATTTCATTTCAGGGTAGATCAGTTTATTAATTTGTCTACTTCTGATCTTTCAATATCTTCGATCGATCTGATCTACTACTCTCTATTTGTTAATGTTGTTTAATATTCTTCTTCCAGTCCATTGCACGATCATGTACACGTGGCAGCAGGATGATCACCCATCCACATGATCGAGTCATGCTCATCATGATGAACTTTTACTACTTTTTCATCGATCCACCTATGATATTGCACATATATATACATACAAGGATCTTGCAATTATTTTATTTGATTTTCAAAGCTATATAATGAAGGAATATTGACGTGGAACTGCACTTGATTTGCTTAGTTGGATTTGGTTCGACATTAATAATAATAATATATAAGTAAAGGGACAGTAACATGGGGCTGGCCGAGCTAGCTAGGGAAGAAAGAAACCCTAATCTCTAAAAGAGTGGATGCAAAGTTTTCTACGGAATTTGTGCATGCAGCTTGTATATATATTGGAATTTGGATGTTGGCTTCTATATATCTTCAATTTTATGCCATATTAATAATATTCGTTAAAGGGAGAGAAACCTTAACCTTTCCACCAACTTCAAATACCTTTAGGTTATATCATGAGTTGTATTAGTTCTCTCTTTTCTTTGTAATTATGCATGTTGGAAGATAATGTTGGGTGGAAAGTACTTTTGTTCCTTATTTTATGAATAAGGGAATCATGCACGCATGTACTGTGTCTATATATATAAATAAAGTAATACTACATACCAGTTTCTAATTTTGAGGACTGTAATACAAGATTGGTTTAAAAAAAATTGAAATTAAAATATTTTTTTCTTTTTTACCCTCATTTATCAATGAGACTGGACTTTAATACAGTTTCCGACGGCCACTTAAGACTGAAAAAAGAATTTCTCATTTAGCATTCCATTATAAAATACACAAAAGATTTGTAAAAGAAGGATGAGATGGATTAGATCCAATCGATTGTGTCGGATCCCTTTGATCTCGAAATTAGATCACTATATATATATATATATATGATTAATCTCTTAGGGTATGCATGAAGGCCGATGTAAGAAAGAAAGGGGGAGTGCGAACGGGAGAGAATAACGCTCGAGCTAGCGTTTGTGTTTTACTTGTTTGGTTGCTCTGCTTACAAATTTTTTATATATTGTGTTCTTATCTTGTCCTTTTAAATTTTTTACACTGATGATTGTCATTAAGACATTTGTCCTGTATTAATTGTTTTCTACTAAGTTGGTGACGTACATGTTTTGTAGTAATAAGGGATCTTTATCATGTATGTTGGTGAAGAAGTTTGGACTTGGGAAGATGGACATCATGATCAATATTTCAAAACATCAATGTTGTTGAGTCTCAACTACTATATATTAAGTTAGCTACTCATGATTGTAATTAATTTGTAATGCGTTACAGAAGTTGGGACGTGGCTGGACTATCATAAATGGGATTCAAATAAGGATCGGAGTACCAATATAAAATAAGAGGAATGCTAGGAATAGTTGTGAAGTGTATTAGTATTATACAGTCGTTTTGAAAAAGAGCAGAGCTTACTATTATTATTATTATTATTTTTTTTTTCATATGAGTTTTCCATTATTTATTTTTTCAAAGTGATTCATAATGCTTATGTACTCACAAAGTACAACTATCATTTTTCATAAAATATTGATACCAAGATGTAGGAAAGTGAAATAATTTGTATAGTTAAAAAATGTGCAAATCTCGTACAATCTATTTAAAGAAGTAGATAAATTTATGATTTACATCGTGATGAAAAAACTTACTAGTTAATAAAAGGTTCAACTTTTTTCAAATAAAATGCAGGAAACTTACACAACTGTACTAAGATTTATTTTGAAAAGTGGCCACTTATTAATAACCTGTGTTGGATCTTATTCACACTATCTTTTGACTGATAAATCGTCTTATTCTCCTCTAGCAAGCACTTTTGTCTCTGTGAGACTCTGCATAACTTTGTTTTCAGTCACGTTCTTCTTGCTGTTTTTGTCCCTATTTCAACATCAATGGATGTGAACGAAGAGTACAGATCATGGAGAAGCTTGATACCTCCATTGGGATCTGTTTTGGCATTTGTCAAGGAGATTTGTCAAAACCCTTCCAATGATATTAGTAAGGAAAATATTTTAATTATAAAAAAAATAAAAAAATTACATAAAAATAATCTACAAACTCATATAATCTAAAATAGTTTGTCAATTTTTAAAATTATTTTTATTATAAAATAAATTTAATAAATCACATAAAATTATATTAATTTATAAAATTATTTTATATAATCTCTTTATACTTATAACAGGACTCAACTAATAATATCATGCTCTCTCTTTACTTGTTTTTTTTCTTGGCATATGAAATGTAGTAAATTGAATCAAAAAATTTTGCCAAAATTTTACCTACGATATGATGGGGGAATCTTCTGGGTGGTCCATATAATAAATTTAAAAAGAAAAAGACAAAGACATTAGAAAGAATTTGGCCGTCAAAGATTCTTCAATAATTTTTAACATTTATTATTATTATTTATTTATTTTTATTACTATTATTATTATTATTTTTATTTAATATTTTTTTTATTATTTTATTACTATTCACAAAAAAATCTTTTTAACGCTTTTCGACACCGAAACGCAACTTTATTCTTAGGAGAATAGTCTAGTCTCTCTCACAGAGGCATTCACTGCACGCATCTCCCAACCTTAGCATGTGGAATGACATCGAAAAGCATTGGATGTATCCCCTCCACTTGGCAAGAGAATGGCCACTCCTTAACCTTTAATTATTATGATTTTAATAATCTTGGTGTCATTCAAAGGATGTGTTATGATCATTAATGATTAAGATGGTAATAATCTTGGCGTTTTCAAGGGTGCGTTACAAGAATGAAAATCCTCAACTTACAAGCATTATATGTTCCTTTTGAAAGGTTTGATTTCGTATCTACTGCTTTTAAAACAAAAGAATTTACGAAAGAATGATTTAGAAGATATGACTTTTATCTGTAGAAAGCTGTGGCAGAGAAGAAATAAATGAGATATTTGAGAAATTTTTTTAAAGTCTTGCTGAATTAATAAAAGTTGCTAATGACAGAGAGAGGAGTTAAATGTAGCTAAAAGTGTTGACAGAATTGCTAGTTCGGGTCCTTTACAAGCAAACAGAAATGTTAAATGGAAACCTCCACCTCAGTTATTATAACAAAATTAGTTGGGATGCAGGTTTTGAGGAGTCCACAATGAAAATGGGGACTGGCAATAATAATAATAACAATAAGGGACAGAGAAAGGGAAGTCCTTGCGGCGATGAGTATGCCAAGTAAAGCTGTCAAAGCTGCAATGATGGCTCTATGGAAGGAAATTGGGATCGAAAAAGCTGTGCTGGAAGGAGATGCTTTTAAAGATTATAAAAACAGGAGGTGCAATCAAGAGAGGACAACAATGCTTGGTATGGGCAAATCATTGAAGACATAAAAATGGATGTAGAGAAAGAGCTGGAAACTACAATTCATTCCTAGAAAAGGTAATAGGATTGCTCACAAACTAGCCAAAATGATGAGGAACTTGTATGGAAAGAAGATTGTCCAGAATGGTTGAATCCATGTATACAAGAACAGGAACAATTTAATTTCGTTAGTAGGAGCATAAGAAATTCGGTTCGGACTAGACTGTAGTAGACTTGATTGGGATATGGTCTAATCCAATCCAAAAAATTTTGAACCAAATGAATTCAGTCTGGTCTCGATCCAGTGATTCTCTCCTCCCAAACCAGACTGAATTCACTAAGAAAAAAAAAATATTTATATATATAACCTTTAATATATAACTATATTATATAATATACTAATACTAGTATATAATATTAATATATTAACATATTATAAGAGTTATAATATAAATTATAGTGTATGTACATATTTGTAATAGTATTAGAATAATTAACTTAACATGTTAGTGTTAAATCACTAGAACTTATTAACTACATAAAGTATTATTAATAAGTAATAAAAGTATTACTATTATTTAATATACTATTAAAAATTTATCAACAGATAGTATATTAGAAATACTACTAATATAGTTATTAATAACATATTTTAAGAGTTATAGAATAACCACTAATGTTGATACGTTAACACACCAATAATGATAGTTTACAAAACTATCTAAAGTACCATATCAAGTCATATTAATTTATAAATTTATTTTTATGTGATTTTTGTGTGGTTAAAATATTTCTCCTAAAAAATAAAACACCAATAATTTTTTTTTAAGCATAGCTGATATGAAAAAGCTTCCACATTAGCGGAATGCTAGGGCGTAAAAATAAGATTTTTCTAAATTGATTTTCTCTATTAAAAAATAGAGAAATGCTACAAGAAAGCCTTGCACCACACACATCCATCCAATCATGTGATTTCTTATTTTTGTCATTCTATTTAAAAAAATCACTTTTCTCATTCTATTTAAACACATATCTAAACATTAAGATTAAAATAATAAATAATAAATCACATATTAATTAGGTGAAAGTGGACGGTTTCCCTTAATAATTTCAATTGAAAATAACAACTGAAATTTTGAGATCCTTTAGCCAAATTTCAATTAAAATAATAATCCTCCTTGTATTCATAGCAGTACAAATCCAAACTTTAGTAACTATTCAAGATTTGATCGGCAAAACTGCGCCACATTTTTTTTGTAGATTTGAACGGTTAAATCTATTGACTCCATACCAAGGTGGAATTTGCTTAAAAAAAGGTTCGGAAAGCAAATTTGGAGCGTAGATTGAAAACAGAAAAACGTGAGTTTGGAGTACTGTAAAATGCAACTTCCTCAACTTTATTAGAACCAAAAGATAATACAAGACGTATGCAAAATCACCGTGAAACAAGACATTAGGATATCCACAAAGGAAAAAGAAAGAGGAAACAAGTTGATAAGGAACCCTGAAACGGATGTGCTGGGAGGAAAGCAGTAGTAAAATACCTAACAAACCTTGCAGCTCCTCCGACAGTAACCAGGAAGTTCTGAAGATCCGACCATATACTCTGAGTTCTTCGTGCATTCTCCAAGGGCTGCCCATCTCTCACAGCTCTCATTCTGATCTGTGCAGTTTCCACCAGCTGCCACGTTCTTGTCAAATGAGTCTACATGGATCCACTTTGTTGCCGACCATTTCTCACCTTCAAGCACAGGGCAACCTGCATGGAGACTGCTCGGGTCTGGAATCGCAGTTGGGTGAAGACTGAAGAAAAGAAGGGCATCCCCTCTCCGTGGTTTCACTAAGTAATGCCAATGTGTGGAAGGAAGGCAACCGAAACAGCGTCAACTTACTGTAAGCAACCAGGGTAAACTGAATGCACAAAGCAATGGCAATGTACACGGTGGCTTACCTGCAATTCCTTTCTTCGCACACTCAGACAGATCATTGTCTGTTTCAGAAGCTTTATGACGGGGATTTTCCTGTTGGCAGATATAGATAAGACTTAAATAATCACAATTTTAGATAAAGAAAACAATCAGGTTGGCTGTAGTTCTAACATACTCCAAAAAAGTAGGAATTCTCCTAGCAAATTATTCACCCACAGTATTATCCACACTCCCTGTATTATCCCAATACAAGAGGAAGCACTGTGTCATCCCCACCACACATCTAATGCCCATTTATGATTTCTGTGACCCGAACATGTAGTGCTCTATATTTAATAGCTGCCTGTTTGAGAAGTATTGCCAAGCATCTCTAAGACGATTCTACTGCAATTATGAAAATAACTTTATATATATATAAAAGAATACAATAACCTATTTCTAATGAAATGAGTACGTGAGTATTTTAACTGACCTCTGCTGCAGGGAACACTGTTTCACCACCTTGAATCACATCGGTTAGATACATGAGTACTGTTGCAATTCGATGTCCACCCCGGGCTATATTAACCTTGTCAGCAAAGTAATCGTAGTGTGGGTCATATTTCTGCCCATGCTCATATCTTAATACTTGTATGTCTTCCCCATTTTCTGAAATTCAACAAACGCAAATCCTGTCTAGTGCTTGTTCCATTATCAAGAGAGAAAAATCATGCAGTAGACTTTATAATTTAACATATACAGGATGTATATTGATAATATTCTGTCCCACTCCTATCTACTTTGCAACCCACATTTGAACATAGATGAAAAGGTGATTTCTATTTGGTTGTCATAATTTGATGAGTAAATTAAAGGTAAAATTATATAACACCCCAAGGGAGGCCCAGGCCATATCTAGGACCATCGTCCAAAATGACTATTTCATGGTATAATTGAAGCCCTATTAGAATCATTATAAAGAGCAAGAACTTCTCCCTTCCAAGCAATGTTTTATAGGTATGGTTTACTGCAGGCAGCTACACCTAAGATTTCCAAAGCAATCACACGAAGAAAAGAAGTATCAAATCCTTAAGGGCAGTTAAAAAGACTTCTCAAAAGTCATTGAATTTGCAAAATTATATAGATTAAACATTCTGGAACTTACCGAAACTAAAGATTAAAAGCCAATAACTAATGCTGAGAATACACTCACATGCTACCACAATGACAATCACAGATTAAAAGCCAAGAACTAATGCTGTGAATGCACTCACATGCAACCACAATGACAACATCCCCATAACAAAAATTATGGAGATCACCCTACTGCCCTCAATTCAATAAAGCATACATAAACATAAAAAATAACCTGAACCAACAGTATAAACTTGGTAAAAACCTAGAATCAGATGGAAGCAACCCAAGATTGATCACTCAAGGTCCCAAGTGGATTCCGATTTAAAACATATTTTAATATTCCTTTTTTATTTGAAGCTGCTTCATTTCAGGCTTCTTGAGACTTGCATCTTTATGCTGGTTGATTTTGTAAGTTATCAATTTTAAACAGAGGCCCTCTCTCCTTATAACTGAACTTTTTGTCTTTTTAAGGTTAGACAACAGCTTATAGCCTACATGTAAATTAACCGATTTCTTTTCTTGTACCATTACATTGAAAGAATAATATAATATCTCTTCTTAATTCTATCCAATTATAAATGTATGGATGGGCTGCGAGTCGTGAGATCAATAGTATAAACTCAATTTGCAATTTCAAATAGATATACTGATGAATGAAACCCAATGAAAAACAAAAGAAAAGGAAAGAAACAAAAGTTCAGATACAAAAAGAAGAGAATAAGAACATAAAAGCCATAGTGCTCTACTATAATTGGTTTACCTTTTGGAAGAAATGTCCAGGAAGATATCTTGTCCTCTATACCAGCAACAATAGGATCCTACAAAGAACTAAACGAGTGAGGAAAGTCCACAATTTATAGACAGCAGAAGTATCAGGTACTTGAAACAGAAAACTAAACAATAACGACCCAATTTAAAAAACACAAGGTAAAAGAACCAATGACAGGTCACAGCACAATCATATAGACCATTAGCAATATCAATAGCAATGTCTTAAACTGTATTCTTCCCTATGGGGTATGCCAGGAAAATTCTCCTTGCAAAATTGAGCATCTACAATCTTACATGCACCCAAATGCTAAACTTCTGTTCTCAAAAGAAACACACGACATTGACCAGTGATCACTGTTAAATAAGGTAAAATGATTGAACTTTTATCATAATTAGTGTTACCATTTTAGGGGGAAATGTTGCAAGAAGCTCGAACTCCGTTCTTCTTGTTTTGGACAGATAATTATGATTCTCTTTTCTCTCTCACTACAACCCCCTCCCCCTTCATGTTCACCTTCTTTTTTATTGATGCAATAGCAGGTACATACTAGTAACCAAAATGCTTATTATGAAATTTTTAGATCACAGAAAATGAGTTCCGCACCAAACTTTAACCAAGATTAATTAGGAATTATTGTCATAAAAAATTTCCCTAAGAAGACTGTAAGCATTATAGAAATATGGAATCAATTCAGCTCAAATGCATATTCCTTCAGTAAATTTGATGCAATTTTCTTTCTCGTGAGAACGAAGAATCTGCAGCAACACATGTGAGATGCCAGCAAGGATAACCCACTAATCTCTCCTAGGTCAAATTTAAAAAGGAGAAAGACGATAATTATTAGGCAAGAAGCCAGAGCATGATGAACATGCCAAACAAAGAAAATAGCATTTATGCAAATGAATATACATAACATATTGTTAATGAAAAGACCAAGAATCTCAAGTAGCCAAACCTTCCCCTTTGATATGAACATCCCGGAACTCGTGCGAACTTCGCTGAGCTTGCTTTGTCCGGACAAATTATCTGCGACCGCAGATCTCTTCAGCTCCGATTTCGCCTAATTAAATGCGACCAACAAATTCTAACGACCACTAGAAGTCTAGAATCAAGTTCATATTGAAAGTTTTCTCTTCTTTTCCGAAAGCAAAAAAAAAAAAAAAAAAAAGCAATTAGACAAATGGAAGCGATGGAATTCAAGTGCTACTCACGAGAGAGATCAAGTGTTCGCATTCTAAGTCTGTAAGGAAACCTTCGTAGACGAAAGCTCTGCAAAATCATCGAGTTCTTTTTGTAGAATAAGGTCAAAGCATAATGGAACAAACACATCGAATTGTTTGATGAGAAAAGTGTAAGAAAACTATAAACAAACCAAAAAAGTAAATGAACTAAATATTGAAATCTTAGCGGATACGTTTCTTTCTTTGGTTCAGTAAAATTGAGCGAATCATAAATTTGGTAACTAGAAGAAGCGACAGTAAAAATAAAAATATTTCCACAAACGTTTTGTTTTTCTCTTTCAGAATTTTATCGGCAATCAAACGGGGCAACTAGAGAGAGAAAGAGAGACCTTGGCTTCCATGAAATTTGTTTAACTTTAGCGGGATTGATGATGGAACTAGCTGAACCAGCATAGGAGCCCGACGATTCACGGAGGAACAACGAGATCGAAATCAAAAAGAGAAACGAAAGATGCCCAACTTTCGGCATGTGTCTTGCCTGGATGCGTGGATCAGGATCACAATACACACCAGGGCAGAGGGAGGTAGGGAGGATGGAGAGTATTTTCTGGGAAAAATAGATACAATAGCGTTGAATTTCGTCGATTTTAGGTAAAATACTAAAAATACAAGGAACCCGTCGTTACATGCAATTACTTGTGGAGGCGACATTTAAGCTAAGTTAGTTTAAGCCTCCTTTCTCAATTCATTTTTATTTTATTATTATATTTTTATAATTTTTTTATATAAAATATAAATTTTTATATATTTTTCTTAAATTTTAATATATTTTTTTAAAATGTTAATATATTTTTTTAATTTTAAAATAATAATAATATTAAAAAATAAAATAAATTCATTTTAATTTATCCCATTTTCAAATTTAAATGAGGCCTAAATTTTTAACACGACTGACTTTTTTCCCTTTTGATAGCATACGACTTTTTTTTTTTCTTTGAAATAGAAAAGTGATAGATGTTTAAGATCTATAAAGTAATCTTATATTGGGCCAAAAAAAAAATTATAAAGTAATCTTATAAAAATAAATTTATACTATAAATTCATTAATCGTCTCTACTTTACAATAATAAAAATTCTACAGTGATGTATTATAATATATTATTTTATGACAATAAAAGTTATTATTATTATAAAACATATATAATAAATTTTATAAAATTATATTAATTTATGAGTTTATTTTGTATAATTCTTTTACGTATGTAATAGTTTTATAGTGATAAATGTGTTTTGTCAAAAATTTCATTTTTTTTTTCTTATACAACGTTGTCAATATTTGATGTCACTTTTATTTTATTTTATTTTTTCTTTGCCACTGTTTATAGCGCATTGAATAACCGGTTTACTAAAGAAACTCAATGCAGTCACAAACCAAGAGATTAGAAATAAAAACACTAACGTCAACACAAGGACAAGAAACAAAACACAAGAATTATAAAAGCCAAACATGAGGTTCAAAGATGAAGGTACCTTTTTCATTGTTCAAAGTGCTAAGAGTACTTTCATTGAATTAATTAAAAAAAATTAAAATTATAAATTTACATACATATTAAAAAAAAAATTGCCATGTTTAATAAAAAATTAAGAAAAAAAAAGTGAAAAATAAAATAAAAATATTTTTTATTTTTAAAAGTAAATAATAACCTTTTAAATTTATTCAAATTTAAATATCTAAGCCATTCATTATTAATGCTGTAGAAGATCTTCAATAAGTTGTTTCTTTCTTGGCTGTGCCCTAGCTAACAGCCTAACACCCCAATGACCCATCTATGGAGAAAGGCATAACCTTCATAATTTCATTGAAGACATAAATAAAATAAATAAATAAATAAAAGCCTACACTTGCAGGTCAGATTTCATTATCTTTAGAGAGAGAGAGAGAGAGAGAGAGAGAGGCAAAATGCAAATGATAGAAAGTCAAAAGGAAAGGGAGTAACCCAAAATGGCATTGTTTGGTATATTAAACCGGACGGCGTCGTTTTATTTATTTATTTTTTTCCAAAATCGTGAGTTTAAAATGATGTCAAACTTAAGTGAAATGGCTCTTGTACACCCCTATGTATTGATATGGAAGTAAAATTTGTAAGAGCACTTCATTGGATTATTCAAATCCCAAAAAAGAATAAAAGAAGTTTGGCTAATAGAGTTAAAAAATACACTGCATTAGATTTTATATAAATGCAAAACAAAATGACTTATAGCTACATTAAATTAGAGTTGTGGGTCATATTTGATTGACATTCTAGCTCGACCAAATTGAATAAAAATTAATATTTTAGGGGTCTGTGAGCGCTCCTTCACTTCCTCGATTTTTTTTTTCTTTTTTTCCTTTGCCTCTCGCATATTTTTCTCTCTATTTTCTTTCTAACCAAACACCTTTCCATTTTCCTTTTTACTGAAACTCCTCTTTTCTTTCTCTTCATTTTTCTATCCTCTTGTCTTTCATATTTACTTCCGATTTAGATTCAAAACTCTTCTCAATTCATCTCAACTCATTTTTATTTTATCATTATAACTTTTCAATTTTTCATACAAAATACTAATCTCTATACATATTTTTCAAATCTCAATACATATTTTTTAAATATCAATTCAATTTTTTTCAAATTTTAAAATAATAATAATATTAAAAAATAAAATTAATTCATTTCAATTCATCTCGTCTCCGAATTTAAATAAGATTTAATAAGATTTAAGATTTTCTCTGCAAGAAAATAAGAAAAGAAAATTATTTTTATTAGGAAATTTTATAATACCATGCACTAATTATATTTGAGTCATTTTCATACCATTTTTAACTTGGTGAAATATATGTGCTACACTTTATCATCCTAGTCTCTTATTCTATGAATTATAATCTTGAATTTATTATTTTGAAAATTAAATATTAATTTTATAATTGGTAGGCACTACTATATTAAAAAACATATTGATAAGTTATTAATTTAAAATAAGAAATGATATCATAAATGAAAGTTTGTGAAGAGAATAGTCAATTAAACGACAACACGCACGCCTTCTCAATATATTTATTTTATTAAAAAAGAAATAAAAGGAAATTGAGCAAGGGGGTTTGAAGCCTGAAGGGGATATTCTATTGAGTCTTGGCATGACAAGAGATGGGCTGGGCCGACTTGATGTAGCTTCCATGTCCAAACACAAAACCGAAAATCTCAGCCCACACTTGTGCCATGAACATCATGTCAACTGTTTAATGTATGAAAAAGTCAAAAAATAGGGACATTCTCTCCGTAGGAGCATTAGTAATAAATTTATCAAAATTCTCCCATATCGCATTATTGCAACCGTCGCAACATAACCTTAGAGGTAGAACAGCTCTAATACTATTTGTTATGAATTTCTAAATGGAACCTACCCTTAAAAATAGATTTATAAGGAGAGGGTGCATAGAAACTTATAAATCACCAACCAATCTCATATTTAATCGATGTGGAATCATAATAATTACCATACTCTGTCACTAATGTCCACGGAGGTCCTAATACTCATACAAGTGAGTTCTATCTAGAATTTCATAACATCATATATAATAATCATATAATTGAAGAGAGGAGAGGGGAGGAAAAATTTCAATCGATTTCAAAGAAAATTTTGTTATGAGGCCCATGAAGTTGGGCCTAACTGAAAAGACGAGATGGGCTGGAAGATACGAGTAATTAAATCGCCCAAAACCAATGAAGAAAACGGTGCATTTTGTGGATCGAGGAAGAATAATGTGCATGGGTTATGTTTTGAAGTTCTAGAAGATAGGTTGTTATTTTTGTCTAGTACTTTTACTATTTTATCCCATATTCTGGTTGTTAGAATACCAGATGTAAGCCAATGACTGGCAAGAGTGGTTATTTTAAAAAAATGGGATCTAGAAAAAGAAAGGCACGGGAGTCATTTTGATCATCTAGAATAATATTGTATGGTTAGGTTTGGCTAATTGAGTGTTTTAAGTATTTTTAAAATATTTTTTTTTTATTAATTATTTTTTTATTTTTAAAATATTTATTATTTATTATTGAATAATTTTACATAGAGTCAATTTTAAAAAGTCGATAGAAGAATTAATTTTGATTTAAAATTTTTTTTTTCAACCTTATTTTCAATTCCTATACAAAAATATAAATTAATAAAACTCATTAGATCTATGAAAATAAAGTTAAAAATAAAATTTTTAAAAAAAAAAATTAAAATCGACTTTTCATCAATTCTCTAAAATCGATTTTACGTAAAATTACTTAATTACTTCACTATTTAAAGTTGGGTACCATCCTGCTATTACAAATTCGCGCATTAGTGGAAGAATCAGTGACATTATTATAATTCAAAAAAAAAAACAAAAAAAAATAATGAACAAAAGTGGCCAGACCTGCTTAAACATGGGTCCTTGTACATGGACGTACTCTATTTCATATTAAATATGTACCATCCACACAAATAATAATAATAATTATGTACCATCCATCTTCATCTACTCCACGACACACTCAATTGAATTCTAAGCCCCATGTTGTCCCCATTTTTACCCTCAGCAGAATGATTCACTACAACCACATGCACAAAAGATATACTTCTTTTTGGATTCAGAAGAAATAAAGTACCACCTTATTTTGATATTTGAAAATTTTATATTATTTATTATATTTTATAATGATAAAAAGCTGAAGGAGCTCAAGACCTCGACTCCGATCCCCAACAAGAATTTGAAAAGCAAATACATAAAGTTTGCGTTGTACGGTATTTATTGTGAATTTTTTTACACATCATAAAATAGAGTAATAAATAAGCTTAGAAGATGTGTAAATTCAGTATAACTTAATTGAAAAAAAAAAAAAAAAGATTGGACCAATTATTTAAAAATATATATTTGTATCGAATCTTATACGATTTGAAAATTCAAAAATGACCTCGTATATTATATAAAAGCTTCAATTAGACAAATCACTTATAAATTCTTTACAAAAAATTAATTTTATTAATAAAATCGATTTCTTAAAGTGGAATCTTTTGTTTTTTTTTTTTTATAAAGACTAATACAAAATTTATCTATTTGAAATTTATATAACTAACCTTTTATAGCCGCATACAATATAAAAAAATTATTTATTTGTGATCAGTTATTTTTAATTAAAATGATTATTTTTTATTAAAATGAGTCTTTTATTTTTATCATAAATAATTATTTTTATTATAAATAATCGATTATAATAAAGTTAAATGGCTGAGGCGTATTATAATTTGAATTGAAAATTGTATGAAGAGAATGGAGCAAGGTAGGCAGGTCAACATTGATGGGCGAATCTGTAGCACAAATTGATATAAGGCAGCTGCTGCATTCCCCAAGGGTGACCAAAGCATCTCTAAAATACTTTAGCATCAAGAGTTTTCATGATTCCTCCCATACACTTTAGCTTTATCCATCATTTTTCATTTTTCATTTTTCTTTTTAAAATGTAGAGGATGTTTCCACTACCCCTTCCCAAAGCACTATTTTATAGAAAGGTAGATATAGGAGACAAGATAGCATTATTGCTTCCTTGCAATTCACATCTTATTTTGGAAAAAATGAAAATAAAAAAAGTTTCCTTTGACCCCACGTTTTTTAAAAGCTTCTTATATAATTATATTTGTTCCCACTTTTCCTTTATTTTCTTCCTTTTTCAAGTGCAATATTATTGGGAAATTCAGTGGGGACGGAAAACAAGGTACGTAGTACGTACACTCAGGTGGGATTTAATCATACGGATAAAATGAGATGTTTTAGATAAAATTAAAAATTTTATAAAATATTATTTAAATATTATTTTTAAAAAATTATAATAAGAAAATAAGATAAAATAAAATATTTTTACTATCTAAAAGACTCATTCTTTTTACGAATAATGAAATTTAATTCCAGATCATACTCTTTTTTTTTTTTTTTTTTAAAGCCAATTCTATTTACAAGTACATAATTATTAATTATGATTTCACTGTAAGTAGTATGTTTCCATGCCGATTTGTAAATAGCAGAACTTTATAAATACAAATGCAAACTTAATTTGGTAATGCATTATTTTTTTTAAAAGTTCCATTTGAATAGTAAAAATATTTGATTTTATTTCATCTTATTATTACAATTTTTTCACACAAAATATAATAAAAAATTTCAATTTTGTTAATTTTTAAAATAATATTATTATTATTAAAAATATGATATTATAATAATATTTTATTCAAATTTTATTTTAACTCATTATTCAAATGATACCGAACTTTTTTATAAAAGCAAGTCTAATATGGAGTTTTTTGAGAATCACCTGGAGTTTTTTGAGAATCACCATTTTTATCTTACGTTTGGATGGTTAGAAGTATTGAAAAGAGAAGTAATAGTAAAAACATAACAAAAAAAAAAATAAAAAAATATAATAAAATAATAAATAATAATAAAATATTCTAAAAAAACTTGAAAATATCTGGCTTATCAAAAACAGCCATTTGATGGTCCTGACTCTGAGGCGTTCACTGGCCAGCACTAGTCTCATAATTGAAGAAAGGGCACTGTATGCATGAGCATCTAAAGAGTAAAGACTAAACTCAAGATGTCTATATAATTTTGTATTATCTTTGGGTAAGGCTTCTCACATTTAACAAATATATAAACAACTTATGTCATGTCTTGAATAAAGTTGCATGTCTAGTGCTAGAATGCTTGAAAAAATCAAAGTCCAATATGATGAACCACCTGTAAAAAAGATCATGAGGATCTCTCTTTATTAGTTTTTTTTTTTTTCTTACTTTATGTTTCCATTTTTTTTCAATATTATAATATATTGTTTTATGCAATGATGTGTTGCTTTAAAAAGGTGAGATTCCCATTAATTTGGCCATTAGAGCAAATAATTAAGTGTTAGTGGGTTGTGGCTTTGTTTTCGAGGAGCACGTGGCAAGTTGCCATTGCCAAAAGAAGAAACATTCGAAAATCATAATCCAAGAACAGTGACATGTGAACCGCAAATTTGTTTGCTCGATCTGTCCAAACTTTGGTTATGGTTAATAAATTCAAGGGTTCTTCTATTCAAATTTAGGTTTAGAAATGAGACTTAAGTAAAATAAAATGAGTTGAATTGAGTTTATTTATTTTTTTTTTATTATTTTAAAATTTGAAAAAATTAACTTAAAAATTAAAAAAATTGTATTGAAATTTCAAAAAATTGTATTAAAATTTGTATTTTATATGAAAATATAAAAAATTGTAATTATGAGTTTAAAATGAGTTGAAATGAGCTCATCTCATCTTCAAATACAAACAAGACCTTATACTTGTGAATTTTTATTTTTTATTTTTTTCTTTGCAGGTATGTAGTAACTATTTTCATCACAAATAATCTTGTTAATTATAATTAATTACTCATAAATATATATATATATATATATATTGTAGTGAGTACTGCTTAATAAAAAATTTCTATATTCAAATTTAAGAGTTCCGACCATAAGTTTCAAATTATAAGTAATTAGGTGTTTTGATGGACTATTGACATTGTGACTGAATGCTTTCTAGAGTTTGGTAATTTGATTATGGAATTCTTATTTAAAAAGAGGATAGCAAGATGGAAACCATTATTTTTCTCAAAACATGTATATGCCAAATTAGTAAGAAATATTGGGAAACAAGGATGGTGACATTTATGAAACCAAGAAATTGATACCCAAATTTATGGGAGAATGAAAATGTTGTGCTACTTTATGGTAAAATAAAATTCTATCAAATCAGCATACTAAGACAATATTATATATCACATTTATTCTTATTTTTAATTTTATTCATCCTAAGTTAATGGAGTTCTTCTACTTATACACCCTTAAACTTATCTCTACCATTTTGTAATGAAAAATGTTTAATTCATAAAAATATTTGATAAAAGTAAGTTTATAAATTAATATATTTTATTACGGTACATCTAAATTATTTTTACTTTTAAGAAATTAACTTATTATACTTACTTATGTTTATTTGTAAAGTTAGTTTTTTTTGTAAAATTCTTTTATTTCATTAAGAGTAGTGCTATATATTACTATATTACTTTAATTTTATTATATAAAATTTACTATATTTACTATTATTAGATGATAAAAAATTATTAAATAAAAAATTATCTAATAATAATAAATATATCATATCCTATATAATAAAATAAAAATAAAAATAAAAATAAAAATAAAAATAAAAATAAAATAATAGAATAGTATATAGATTTTTCTTTAGAAGCTTCTATACCCACTGCCCCCAATTCTTATTGGGAGTTAACGTTAGTTATAATTGTATTTTTTTATATGTATTTTTAATGATTTTTAAATATACTTTAAAAATAAAAAAGAGAAAAATATCTAATAATAAGATCGAACGATAAGATCCGTAAGAACATCATTTTCCTTTTTCTTCAGATATATCTGTTGTAGCAAGTAGCGACCAAACAAAGCAAGACACAAAGCTTGTGGTGACCCTTTGTCACGTCATAGACTAGACGAGACCACCCAACAACAGCAAAGAAATTGTTATTATTATCATTATTATTATTATTATTATTAAAATAAAGAAATTATTTTATTGGGAGTTAACGTTGGTTATAATTGTATTTTTTTATATGTATTTTTAATATTTTCTAAATATTCTTTAAAAATAAAAAAATAACATTATTATTAAAAAAATGCTTCTTTAATTATTAAATAAAAAAATATCTAATAATAAGATCGAACGATAAGATCCGTAAGAACATCATTTTTCCTTTTTCTTTAGATATATCTGTTGTAGCAAGTAGAGACCAAACAAAGGAAGGCACGAAGCTTGTGGTGACCCTTTGTCACCTCGAAGAATTTTATATAATTTCTTAACCTTTTTATATAATTTCTCAATCTTTACATATTATTATTTTTATTATTTTTTATTATTTTTATTATTTTTAATTTTTAATATTTTTATTTTGAATTTATTCTTTTTAAATTAATTAATTAATGATTTATATATTAAATATTTAATCAAAAATAAAATAAAATAAAACAAAACAGCAAAGAAATTATTATTATTATTATTATTATGATCAGAAACCGACAACTAACGCCTGCCAATCTAACGCCGTTTCCAAAATGGGGTCGGACAACGTGGCCACACCAATCACAATGAAGTAAAATTAAGGAAATGGAGCTAAAATATAACGGTCCTTCTTCGCCAGGTGGACTCCACCCACCCCTGCACACGTAAGAATCACATAATACAATTAGACCCGGTCGGTCAGGTCAGCCACTCGAACGTGGCAGCTGGGCTCTCGATCTTCACGCGTCATTTTGCTAAGGTCGGTACGAACTACGGTCTCTCCCCACATATTTTTCCTATATATATTCGTGTATATCATCTGCCTTTTCCGCAAGCCAGAATTGAATTTGACCCTATTTCCATTTGAGCAGGTAACAGAGGCCCTTCTCCTCCTACTTCAGCCATGTGAGGAAGAAGAGGTGGGAGGAAAAAGAAGAAAAGGTGGTTTTTTTGAAAAGAAGAAAAAAAAAAAAAGGAAAAGAAATTTAAGATCATTACGTTTTTCTCTCTGTTATCTTCCTCTTTCTCGTTTCGTTCGTTTGAGGATTTGGAACTATGGGGACCGAGGTTTTACGGCCTCAAGACTGTTTGATTGGACGGGTTAGAGACCCTCATCCGGTGGTTTTTCATCGCCGGCGAAGTAAATATGGAAATTTTAATCCTAGTTATGTATTTAATCCTAGATCTACCCGAAAACCGGCTGTCCGGTTCGAGAAATCGGACCAGAGAAAACGGTCCGTTTCGAGCCAGTCGGAGCCGTCGGTCTCGAAGAGATCGGGATCCTCCGATGACTTGAAGACGGGGAGGAGGAGTCTCTCCATGGAGAAGGTGACGGTTTTAAGGAGAGGCGAGTCGCTGGACTCGAATATCAAGAGCCAGGCGCTGAGGAAGGAAGGCGACGTTCTGGTCGTTTTGGGGACGCAGAGGCTGGGTCCGGACCCGAGGATGGTGCCGAAGCAGATCCGGATCGTGGATCCAAGGTCTCCGCCGATGAACGGGAAGTGTGACATGTACGCAGGGTCGGCGTTCGCGACTTCGCCGGCGCCGAGCTCGCTGCCGCTTCCATCGTTCTCGAAAAAGAAACAGGTTTCAGCCATCGTCGATGACTCGGCCACCAGAGATCTTAGGCGGTTGCTTAGGCTCGATTTGTGAGCTCCAATTCCAAGCAGGTGAAGAACCTGGTTTCCGGATCCGGAGACCATTTGAATCCAAGAGAAAACTCTCTCTCCCTCTCTCTCATCTCTCTCTAAAATCTTTCGTGTTGCGCCTTTCGCCTACGTTACCTTAATCTGAGTTTCAGGATCTGAACTGGCCGTGATTTTTTTAAACGGTGGTTGATCCAAAACTCGGGAGAACTATAGAGGCGAATTAGATAATATTTGCTCTTGTTATACCTGCGGATCTGTAATTGTTGGGGGTTGTTTATGGGTAGTTTTAGTGTGCATGTAATCTGTAATGGAAAATAAATCCCAAACTGGTGGGGTGGGGAAGATGACTTGTAATATGTGGGCTGTGAAGTCTGTTCTGAATCTGTGAGGACTTTTGTTTTTCCTGGTGTACTGTAAAATACTATAAGCATAAGGGATTAGTTAAGAAAGTAGATGCTTAGTTTTCTTCGATTTCATCTCTCAAATTCTCTTCGTTAATGGCGTGTAAACAGAGATAGAAACGCAAATGGGTGAAATAAATAGGGAGAGTGGGGATGATGAATTTGGTTCCGTACCAGTAAATGAACTGTTTGGAGCATTTTATCATACACTTGTGGGGTGTACCCAGATGACATTGACAGCCATATGCACCTATCTTTCCTCTCCATTTCCATCTTACAGCTGTTCCAGATTTTTTAATTGGATCAGTTTGGCTAATATTTGACCATTAAGAAAAGAAAATAAAAATAAAAATAAAAATAAAATACAAGAGTGGAAATTCTGAATGGGAAAGTTCTACTCATCTTCTACTACCCTATATTAATTGTTTGTTTTTTTTATTTAAATATATTGATGTATTAATATGTTTATTAAAATATAATGATTAAAATGATAATTTATATATTGGCATTTAAGGTAAAAATAATGAATAACATTTCTAGAGTAATCTGTTTAGATTTGGAGATAAAAGATAAGTTTATTTTATTTTTTAATATTATTATTATTTTGAGATTTGAAAAATGTGTATTAAAATTTTAAAAAAAAAGTGTATAGAAATTTATGTTTTGTATAAAAAAATTATAAAAATATAATGATAAAATAAAAATAAATTAAAGATGAATTAAGAAAATTTTGAATACCTAAGAGTCCTAAATTATCTGACTTTGAACTTTGAAATAGTGGTTGTAAAATAATGAGTCGGAGAATCTAACAATTAAATTATCTGCAAAATTCTAGAAGATTTATGAGTCTCGATGTCCATATAGTATATACTTTTAAGAGCTTGTTTCAAAATAGATTTTGTTTTTAAAATTTTCATTTTATCTCATGCTATTTTTTTAATAATAATTAATATATAAAAATTTTAAATGAACTTTCATAATTTAAAAAAAAAAAAATTAAAAAAATAATATATAATTTATTTTTTTAAATCTTCAAATAAAAAAAATAGAAATTATGTTTTAAGAATATTTTATTTTTATAATATAAATAATTTTTTTCACTCTACTTTCTAAAATTTAAGAAATATTCAATTCAAACTATTTTTACTATTATTTACAAATTATCTTATTATTATTTATAAAATTTTAACTTAATCTAACTTCCAAAATGAGCTCTAAACCTATTGTCTGAACATAGTTCTACTAGAATTTATTTTTGGAGTGTGAAACTTTAGAACAAATGATTTTTTTGACGGGGATATACTTCATCAACAAATTGTTCTTATAAAAATAATTTTACACACATCTTAAGATGATATCTCAGATTATGAAATATTTTTTTATTATAAAATAAATATAAAATATCACTTCAAGATATAAATTTTGTTTGTTGATCTAGTATTTCTATAAATAAAGATGATGATTATTAGGGAATGTTTGTCTTCAAATAAGAAGTCCATCACAGAAAACACGATATCAACTATTAATTATCACAAGACTTGTTAATATAATAAATGATATTTAAAGTCAATGAGTAATGAGTGCATAAGTGTCATACATTTCTTTTTGAAGAAATGAGTAAATATATGATATATATATATATATATATATAAATTAATTTTTTAACAATAAATGTTAACACTTTTTTGTAAATGAGTGCATAACATATAAGTGTATCTAGTAATTCTATTAATACTACTACGAAAAGCAAACTAGGACTCCCATAAGAGTGATGCTACAAACTCGGATTTGAATGCATGAACGTTCGTATAAGCATTCACAATAGTTTAGCTATTGTTTAATCAAATTTTGGTTGAAAGTTTAACTTTTATAAATTTTGGCTGCCTATTTCTTATTCAACCAAGTAACAGATTCGATAAATTAATAGTTATTTTATTAAAATATTAATTTTTAACTTTTCTTATATTTTAATTTAAATTGTAATTTGAATATTAATTTGTTATTATAAAATACATATTAATTTTTTAGCTTTCAAATTATTTTTAAAGAGTAATTTTTTTAACGGTAATATTTTTTAACGATTATATTTCTCCAGCGATTATATTTTGTAAAAATGGATTCGGTAAAATTATTTTGATTTGAAATGATGTTTTGTAAAAATCCAGCTGAATGTGAAAAAGAAAACGAAAATGAAAAATAAAAATTTAGCACATGAGAGTAAAAAAGCAGAAATTATTAATTTTTTATTTCCAAAAAATAATTTAGCTAATACTTACCGCTGGTTATATTTATTGAAATAAGAGAGAGTTATTTTGACTAGCCACTTGTTAAGACTGTTGCAATCTTGTTTTAATGCCTCATAATTATTATTTAATTAAACAATAAATTTATTGAGTCCATTATTAATGCTCTAAGGCAATATTTTTTGGATCTTGCTATTAGATTGCTAGCGTGTATCTAGTACAAATTGTATTTTTCTCCTTTATTTTTAATTAGTTTTAAATATTTTAAAATATTTTTTAAAAAATTTACAAGTTTATTAATAGTCAATTTCTTAATCATTAAATAAAATCAAAAAATAAAAATACAAAAGCAATCAAAATGAAGGGACAAAACCATGGAACAAGTTAGCATCTTCCATTTTCATATATTTTCTTTCTAAATATGAGTAAAATACAAAATATTTTTTATGTTTTAATTTTTTATCTAATCATTACATTTTTTTTTAACTTTCAAATAAAAAATTCAATTCTTTCACATTAAAAAAGAATATATTAAAAAATTATATTCAAATAACTTTATAATATTTTTATTCAACTTCTTCTTTCTAATTTTCTAAAATCCAATAAGATAATTTAACTCAAATTATTTTATTATTATTCACGAATCGTTTTATTATTATTTACATAATTCTCATATGTTAACATTACCAAAATATGCCTTAAAGTGTCTAAACGAACCCAATGTATCCAACTGGGAAGGAAGTAAAACAATTAGGTGTTGTTTAGTGCGACAATGTAGACTAAACCAAGTCTTCGCCTATCGTATGTCATTATGGTGGGCCATGCGTAAGGTTTAGAGTCCTGAAAGTACCCTATACTTTTAATTAGTTAAATAACTTTCCTTAATATTTTTGGCATCTAAACTCATAGTAGAGGCCTAAAAGGCATAGAATTTTCAGCCAATCACTTTGAATTAAGGTTTGAAAACCTAGTGAAGGTTGAGGCGCACGCCTAACCTATGGACCTTTATCCACATATCACGTATGCATATCCACTTAAGAGACACCATGAACCTAGATGTAATACGAAGAAAGGTAGTAAGAGACTTCAGGTTTTTAGTAACCTAAATGCCCCACTCGCCTCCCACAAATTTTTGAAAATTTTTCAAAATTGAGTAATGATTGGAATGAGAAGAGCCATCTAGAGGCACGGAACCCCAAGAAGGCTTTTAGGTTCCATTTGATTGATGAATTCAATTGAGATTAATTTAATTTAGTCTAATTTTAAATTAAATCTAACATCTAAATACTCAATTATCAAATTATTAAACTCATCTCAACTAAAAATATCTTTATACGTAAAACTTACAACCTTTTTCAATTTAACACTTATTTATACATGGGACCTACAAACGTTTTAAACTTTCTATAAATATATTTAAACTCATTTTAATATCTAAACATATTTAAAATCATCTTAGGTAGACTTCCTAAAACTTACTCTACCATCTTAACTCTCTATTATTCATAAGAAACTCAACTCAACTCAACTTAGTTCAACATCCAAACGCAGCCTTAAGGTTTCAGCCATGAACATGCCACCTATGTCAAGGGTAGCTCACCCACCCTTGACACTTGTCACACATGTAGAAGAATAAGGATAAGAGGTTTCCAAGAAGATGGTAAGGGGAAGTCGCGCATGGGGATTGCCTAAGTGCTTGGCACAAGTTCCAAGAGGATCCTAAGGTTTCGTCCAAGTGATGCTTCATGCTATCTAAGAAAGGCCAATCAACCAAATGGTACTGTTTAAATTCACTCATACCTCGTTGTAGGTTCAAATTTACAACTTACCTCTAAGTTGTATGAACAAGGATGTTGGAACAATGATTAGATCATTAATTGGTATAGTTTTAAAGGTTGAAGCTGATTATAATAAAAATTATTAGGAGAAACGGTTGGAGCTCTCATAGGAGTGGATTTGATGAAACCTTTGGTAAGAGGAAAGGTTGTGGATATGATATGCCATAGAGGTTTTATATAATTTAAATATGAAAGACTCCCTAGATTTTGCTTTACTTGTGGAGTTATTAAGCATGGATCATTTGGATGTGCTGGTCAGAACAAGCAACTGGATTTGACTAAAAAGGCTAGCATCCAGCAATATGATGATCAAGGGCTCCTAGTACAGCAACATCTTCCAGTTATGGTAGTAATTCAGGACAACCAAATGAAAGTATTACCAAGTATGAGAGGTTTGAGGGGTAGGATAAAAGTAATAGGGATTGACCTTTGTTAACTCTAGATGCAGAACCAAATGATTTATCAAGGTACAAGCCAAATGATTCACTGGACCATTCAGAATTGAAAGCTACATCTATCATGGAAATTACTTCTAAGGATGGAAGACTTGTTTTATTACAGGATCAGTATATTGTTAGCATTCCACAGATAGCTCTTGAATCCAGTGTTAATAAATGGAAGAGTAAGGCAAGAAGATAAAACAATGTTGATTTCACGCCTTCTTCTCACTTGCTACAAGGAAAATGAAGAATGAAAATGATAATCCATTGTTTGGTGTGGGAAAAAATCAAGAGGCTAAGGGGAAAAAAGAGGCAGCGGTATCTGAATTTAATATATTGCCAGAGGTTGTTAACCAGACTTGTCGAGAGAAATGAGGCTCCTAAATTAGAATTGTTGAGAGCTTGGCAAGCTTTGAACATTTAGAGAATTTAGCCGTTTGGTTAAGGCACACAAGCCTAACATTTTGTTTTTTATGTAAACAAAATTATATAAAAAAAAGTTAAATATTATAAAACGAAGGTTGGGTTTCAATTTTATGTTTTCAGTTGAAGGTGTTAGTAACAATGGATGACTGGCTTTGTTTTGGGAAGAGGAAGTCAAGGTTAGAATTAACACTTACTCTCACAAGCATATAAACTCATGGGTGGATCATCCTGGATGCTAACTTGCTTTTATTGGAATCTTAAAACAGAAAAAGGCAGGAAGGTTGGAGTATATTGAGTCATCTTAAACTTCTTAATCCTAAGAGATGGCTCTTACAGGAAATTTTAATGAGATTTTATGTCACAATGATAAGTATTAGAAGGAATGAAAAATAGTTGGATAGCTTCAGAAATGTGTTACAATTGTGCAAGCTAAAGGATTTGGGGTTCATTAGAGGCAAGTACACGTGGTCTGATCTTAGAAATGACCATTCCTTTACTAAAGAAAAGCTTGATAGAGCCACAACTACTTCTGAGTGGTGTGAAGAATTTGGTGGGGGAGAGATATAAGTATTGACTTCTTCTCATCAGATCATTGCCTTATCCCATTGTTAATTGGTCAAAAGAAAGAGTGGTTAGGAAGTAGACCTCTTTCAAATATGAAGACAAGTGGTTTCTTTTTATAGATTGTGAGGAGGTCATTGTCAAGGTTTGGTAGTAGTTTGAGATCAACAATGCTAGATTAACAAATGTCAAGAGGAAAGTCAAGATTTGTTTGAAGATTTTTAAATAGTGGAGTTACAGAAAAAATCCCAATCTAGAGCTAGTTTAGTGTAGAAAACAAGCAAATTACATGATTGACAACAATCTACTACAGCAAATCCAATGCTACAATTCAAAGGTCTAAAAATGGAAATTGATAACATGCTTGAAAGGGATCATGTGAAGTGAAAATAGAGAGCTAAAGGAACATGGCTATAGCAAGGTGATAGAAACACAAAATACTACCACTTATGTGCAACTCAAAAAAGAAAGAGGAATAATATCTCCAAGGTAAGTAATGACACTTGGAGGATTTGTTCAGAACCTAGACAGATTAAGAAAGCTTTCACAAATTACTTCAAAAGATTATTTGCAACCTCAAAACCTTGTAATATGGAAGCTTTTCTCAATGCAATTGCTAAAAAGGTTACTCAACAGATAAGTGAGGTTCCTGTATCACCCTTCACGAGAGAGGAGATTAAGGTAGCTGTATTCCCAATGGGTTCACACAAAACTCCTAGTCCAGACGGAGATGGGGCTCGTTTCTTTAAAAAATATTGGTATGTGGTTGGAGATAAGGTAACTTATATAATTTTGTCCTTTTTAAATTCAAACAAAGACATGACAACTATCAACTTTACTTATATAGTGATGATTCCAAAATGCAACAATCCTATGAGCATTACTGATTATAGATCCATAAGTCTATGTAATGTTCTACACAATATTATTAGTAAATTGTTGGCCAATCGACCAAAACAGATTCTTCCTCCTATTATTTGTCAAAATTAGTGTGCTTTTGTCACTGGTAGGCTTATATCAAATAACATATTGGTTGTCTATGAAACTTTTCATACAATGAGAACCAAGATACATGGAAAAAGGGTTTTATGGAATTTAAATTAAATACGAACAAAGCTTATGATTGGAAAGAATGAAGATTTCTCAAAGAAGCTATGCTTAAAATGAGGTTTGATGCTAAGTGCACTGATATGATTCTAAGATGTATAACTTCTTCCTCCTATTCTGTTTTACTCAATAGAGTCTCTCAAGAAGTTTTCAAACCCATAAGGGGAATTAGACAAGGCTGCCATTTATCTCCATTTTTATTTGTTATTTGTTCTAAGGTGTTAGTAGCAAACCTTCAAATAGCAAAACAATGAGGGTTAATTTCTAGGATGCCAATAGCAAAGGAACATAACAGAATGAGCCACTTGCTGTTTGCTGATGACAACCTATTATTTTATAGAGCAAGATTGAATAAGTAGGTATCCTTAAATTAGATCCTCAACTGTTATGAGTAAGCTTCATGGCAATGACTCAACAAGGAGAATACCTTTTTGTTTTTTAGTAAAAATACACAGCAAGTCACAAGGGATTACATCATACAAGTTGTTGGATTGAGAGTATCATCCAATATGGAAAAGTATTTGGGGCTACCATCTTTTATAGGAAGGTCAAAAAATCAATGCTTTCCAAGACATTGTTGAAAAGGTAAGCAAAAAGATTGAATATTGGAAAGCTACGTTTCTATCATAGGCTGGTAAGGACATATTGATCAAAGTAATTATTCAAGCCATCCTACATAAAGTATAAGTGTGTTCCAACTACGAAAGCACTTGTGCAACACGCGTAACTCGATGATAGCTAATTTCTGGTAGGATTTTCAGAATGAATCTGTTAAACTTCACTAGAAATATTGGGACAAATTGAGCAATTGTAAATCAAATGGTGGACTTGAATTTAGAGATTTGGTTAGTTTCAATTTTGGTCTCTTGGCTAAACAAGCTTGGAGGATGCTTACTAATCCTACCACTCTTGCACCAAGAATTCTTAAGGCCATTTACTTTCCTAAAACTTCTATTCTATAAGTTAAAACTAGATCAAGTTCTTCTTTCACAAGGAGGAGTATCGCTCGGCCATCAATATTGTCAAGAAAGGCATGATATGAAGAGTGGGCAATGGAAAAATATAATGGTTTGGAAAGACAAGTAGATGCCAACTAGGGGTCAGACACTATTCAAACTCCTATGAGGATATTGCCAACAAATGCAAAGGTTGTAGACTTGATTGATCATTAGTCTAGGTGATGGAATTTATAGCTACTTCGAGATATCTTTTGGTGAAAGTGAAATAAATCTTGAAACTACCCATTACACAAACAGATGCAGCTGATAAGTTGGTTTGGAAACACACTGTAAATGGTAGTTTTTCAATTAGAAGTGCCAATCATCTATGTAAACAAATGCATGGTCACAATAAAGGAGAAACATTCTCAAAGGGAGAGCAAAATGAATTGTGGAAATAGATCTGGAAAAATGTAGACCACAAACCCATTGAAAGTTTTCATGTGGCATGCATGCAATAATGCTTTGCCTACTAAAATGAATTTGTACAAAAGAAAGATTCTTACAAACCCTTTATGTTCCAATTTGCAAGTAAAGAAAAGAAATCTCAGTCCACATTTTATGGACTTCTCCATCTGCATAGGATGTATGATCGCTAGGTAGTAGGCAACTTCAGAAGGCTTCAGTTACTGAATTTTCATGCATGTGCTTCAAAGAGTTGTCAAATCAAAAATTAGTCTATTTGCAGAGATAAAATTTCTCTATGGACTAGAAGAAATAAGTTGCTATTTGAGGACATATTTCTACCTCCATTAGTATTGTTCAATCGAGCTACAGAGAGACATGAAGCGTACCAACAGATCAGTACACAGTGGGAAGCTCCACCTACAAATTGGTTCAAAATGAATTGGGACATAGCAGTTAGAGAAGCTGGTAACAGAATAGGTGTGGGAGTGGCTATTAGGGACAATGAGGGTGAAGTACTAGCTATTTTAATGCAGCCATTGTATTTTTGTTCACAACTTATAATAGCAGAAGCAAGAGGACTAGTATTTGTTGCAATTTTGTGCGTGGAGTTAAGTTTGCAGAATGTTATGGTTGAAGGTGACTCAATGCAAGTTGTGAAGGCAATGAGACAACACAAGCAGAATCATGGATTGCAGAGCTGCTTAGGAGAAGATGTCAAGACTATCTTGGTAAATACAAACTGTGTTATCAATTATGTCAAGAGGGATGCAAATAGAGAGTGGCAGTACATCAATTGGACCAGCAAGCTGTGTTATCAATTATGGCTGAATGTAATAGATCTGGGAATAAGGACTCATGTAATGACTGAAGGGCATAGGAATGGTTAATGCAGTGAAGATATCGAATTGTCAAAAAATAAAAAAATAAAAAGTTTGCCATCTTTGACCCATTTAAAACTCTGTTTGGATTCAAAGATGAGATGAGTTTAGTTTATTTTTTAATATTATTATTATTTTGAAATTTGAAAAAGGTGTATTGAGATTTGAAAAATATATATTGGGATTTGAAAAATATGTATAGGAATTTATGTTTTGTATAAAAAATTATAAAAATGTAATAATGAAATGGAAGTGAGTTGAATCCAAATGGAGCCTTAATATTTCAATGGAAAAGGTCGGCAAAATATCATAAAACTAAGTTTACGCATCTATCTCTTTCTCACTAAAGAATTAAAGTATTAATAGAGATGTTTAACCTCATGTATTATAATATTACGTGGTTAAATTATAAATATTATCCGAAACTAATAACTAAGATTATTCTGGCGCTGCAATTTAAGTCAATATATTTGTTCCTAATTTGTCAATAGCTAATAAGAATCCCACGATTCAGAACAAAGACTTGAGTGCACGGATTTTATCTGTCATAACAAAATTTTAGTCTAATAAATGAATAAAAGGTTTCTGATCGAGTGTTGATCAAAGTGTCTCTAGCGACAAGTTAGGTGAGAAGTTGATGGTCCATCATCTTTTATCTTCTCTGTGTTCTTACCTTCCGGAGGATTACATGTTTGCAAATTGAAAAGTCCAAGGCTTTCTTTTTTGTTTTTATTTTTATTTTTTATTTTTAAATTTTGCCAAAAAACGAGTGGCCATTTGATAATCTAATGTATGATTTGGATAGTGAAAGGAGTGAGATATTTTTAGATTAAAATTAAAAATTAAAAATTAAAAATAAAATAAAATATTATTAAAATATTATTTTTAATATTATTATTTTATAATTTATAAAAGTTGAATTATTTATTATATTTTATGTAAAAATTTTAAAAAAATTATAATAATAAAATGAGGTGAGATAAAATATATTTTTACTATATAAATGGTCATAAATGATGCCATTAAATTAAATTAGTATATATATATATATGAGTTTATTTATAAATAGTAGTATTTTGTAGGTCCAATTAAAATTTATTTGAATCAAGTAAATAGATTAAAATATATATTAAAATATATGAAGTAGATTGAGATGAGTTTATTTTATTTTTTAATAAAAAATTAAAAAAATAAAAATTTTATTAATAATTAATTTGAAATGAATTAAAATGATCTAATATCAACACTTCTCAATACTCAAACATAATCTAAATCTACCATAGATAATTCACAGGTTAAAATCCAAATATGTGTGCTCTGTGTGTGATCTTGGGTCGAAATTAACTACTGATAAAATTGGGCCATTTTTTAAACTTGGGTCTTCATCTAGGACCCCGACCACGGCCCCAATCTACTAGTCAAAATTACATAGGGTTAATGGAGATCTAGAAATCTTTATAAAAGTCCAATCCCCGGCCCACATAACATAAAAGTGTAATTTCATATGTATATATAGCAAATTAAGAATTAATAGAAACTTTGACATGCACTTTACGCATATTTATCATATTCATGATTAATTATTATTATCAAAAATAATTCTCCCACGCAATATTTAACGTGGAATTAATTATTTACTAATATTGCTGCCATGCATGCATCCATGTTGGAATTCATGTCCGAGTGGTGAACGTTAGTACAACTTCTTCACAAATCAATTAGCATAAAACTCAAGATTACATTTTTGACCCGGAATCTAGTTATGTCCTCGTAAGTCATAATTAATTAATAGATTACACCTTTTGAGGAGAAAAAATAGCTTATCCCTTCTTTAAGCATTCTTAGGAATAAAAAATTATCTAAATGGGAACTAATTATTTTTTACTTAATTAATTTATTGTACAATGTGCATTAATTAAAGTCTCGTTTGGTTATGGATGAAATAAAATTAGATGAGATGAAATATTTTATTAAAGTTAAATAAAATATTGTTATAATATAATTTTTATTTTAAAATCTGAAAAAATTAATTAATTTATCACATTTTGTATAGGAGTTTATAAAAATTATAATGATTATATAAAATAAATTAGATAAAATAGCTTAATTCTGTGTAACTAAATCAGCTCCAATTACATTTTAAACTAATTATATTATATCTTGTAGTCACGACAAGTTTTTATATGTATATATATATATGATACTTTTTGTTAATCTTGACAAGAAAAGTATTATGGGTTTACTGACACGTTTCGTCAACTAAAGCATATACTTAGACCAATTAGATTCGTAGTAATATATATAATGGCTCACGGGAAAAAAAAAAAAAAAGAAGAAGAAGAAGAAGAAGAAGAATTCAGGTATTTTTCAATCAAGATTAGTCAAAACAACTGGTCTCTGAGAGTTTAGAACGGTAGAAATTGAATCGTCATGAAATGCTAAAAGCTTGGACTTGGGATGGAAGTGAAACCCTCAAGAACTCCATGCGCACCTAATTTACAAAAGGAAAAATATTTTAGTTATAAAATAATTACATAAAAATAAAATTTTAAATTAATATGTATTACAAGAAAAATGGGATTTCATACATTTTAATTACAACTAAAAGAATTATTTGTGATCAAAATAATATTTTTTTTTCCAAATAATCATTTTAATTAAAATTAAAATGTCATATATTTGTTTATTTTATAGTGATGATTTGATGTGATATGCCATATTATAATTATTTTTTATAAAATAAATCTAATAAATTTTATAAAACTACATCTATTTATAAATTTATTTTATATAATTTCTTTATATCTGTATGAATTCCCATTACAAAATTACAAGCAATTCTATCCTAATTAATTATCTTCTTCTGTTTTACGTACAAGGAAGCCAGCTCTGTACATGGGGCTGACGTTCTACAAATAGCCATGAAGAAGTTCGTTGCTGGTTGCCGGCTAGCTAGCTCCCACAAAACAGAGAAACACTTGGTTTCCTTATCCTCCGGCAATCATCCCCAAGAATATTAATCCCACCAAAACAAACTCATATCAATATCCAATATGGGTGCATCCAAATCTAAGGATCAAATCTCCCAAAAAACCATCAAAGACCAAACATTATCAGGTCTTGGAAACCTAGTGAGCCTCCTCCCGACAGGGACAGTCTTCACGTACCAGTTCCTCAGCCCTACCTTATCCAACTATGGCCATTGCAACACCTTGCTCAACAAGTACCTCACTGCCTTCCTCGTTGGAGTCGGCGGTCTGGTTTGCTTCCTTTCTACTTTCACCGACAGTTATGTCGGAGATGACAAGAAAACCCACTACGGGATTGTGACGTCGAAGGGTCTTTGGCCGTCGCCGGAGTCGAAGAACGTCAACTTGTCGGCCTATAAGCTTCGGTTTTCCGACTTCGTTCATGCCTTTTTTACGGCGACCGTGTTTGGAGTCGTCGTGCTTTTGGATCAAAATACTGTGGGGTGCTTCTATCCGGTGTCGGACTCCATTGAGAAAACTTTGCTCAAGGTGTTGCCTCCTGCTGTTGGTGCGGCGTCGAGTGTGGTTTTCATGGGTTTTCCTAACAAACGCCATGGCATCGGATACCCTAAAAGTAGTACTACTGATTCTTCCAAGGACTCCAAGTCTACTGGCGGAGAAGTATCCTTAACGAAAGTCTAGCTCTCAAGAATTATTTAAGTTGGAGTGTGGTTTTCTTTTACGTTGCTGCCAGCTTGTTTTCGATCGTGTGTATATATTCCTATGTTTATATATAAAGTTTGATGAGATACGTACGTAATTTACGGCATGGCGTGGTCAGGTTGTAACTTGCATGTGAATGATGTTCACAGGATTTTCAGTTCGTCGCTTGTGCTTTGTGGAGAAATAATCTAATAAGGAGGTTTGTGGATGGTTGGATATTTCTTCTCTTTCTTGTGGTTTGTGCATGGAGAAATACCCTTGATCAGAAAAATTACCTAAGGATATTTGTGTTAGTGACAAGGTTTGATAAAAAACCACCGCAATTTGCCTGTGGTACTTGTATATCATTATATAGAATATTTACACTTAATTACAATAAATGTCACGGAATGAATACAAGGCAATATTTTCATCTAAGCTATTGTCTAAAATCAAGGGATTGCCCAGAATCATGGGATTGGATTGTAATTAGAGATACAATGTTGTTAGCAACATCATTTGAGGAGGATCTTGTGGATCCTTCTATAATCATAATACCTCCCACAAGCCTAGTATCTCAGAATCATAGACGTGAAGCTTGGCGTAGGAAGATGAAGGTAGGTCGACCGAGACTTTTGGTGAACACGTCGGCAATTTGTAAGTGAAAGGAGACGTAACAAATCTTGAGCTCTCCAGAAGCCACTAGTTCGCGCACAAAATGATAATCCAGATTAATTTGCTTAGGGCGTTTGTGAGAGACTAGATTGACGGCAAGAAAGATGGAACTTTGATTATCACAAAGTATGACTGGAGGAGACACATGAAGATCTCAAAGAAGGTGCCATAGCCACTTAACTTCAGCAACAGTGAGGGCTAATGCCCGATATTCAGATTCACGACTATACTGAGAAACTATTGGTTACTTCTTAAAACTCCATGATACCATATTACCACTGAAATAAACGACATAGCCAGAAATTGAGCGGTGCATATCAGGACATCCAGCCCAATCGGCATTTGAATAAGCAAGAAGTTGTCTAGAAGAAGATGGAGTGAAAGATAAACCAAACCGAAGAGTCCCCTTAACATAGCAGAGTATCCTTTTTACAGCCTGAAAATGGGAAATAGATGGCTTATGCATGTATTGCTAAGGCACTTACAGCGTGAGTAATATCCAGTCAAGTGATTGTGAGATATTGGAGAGCTCCTACAAGCGACTGGTAGAGAGATGGATCATCAAAATTTGGACCTGCAGTGGAAAAATGCTAAGTGACCACCATGGGAGTACCCACCGGTTTGGAGTCAACTAATTGTGCACGGTGTAAAATTTCATGAGCGTACTTGGCTTGGCTAAGAAAAATACCAGGAGACGTGCGATGGACTTCCAAGCCCGAAAATAGTTCAGAGAACCAAGGTCCTCGGTGGCAAATTCACGAGTTAGCTTGCTAATAAAGCCATCAAAAAGTGTCGAATTGCTGCCAGTCACTACAATTCATCAACATAGAGCAATAAATAAATTAAGTCAGCACCCTTAGAGAGAACAAATAAAGATGAGTCAGTACGAATACAAACAAAACCAATAGCCAAGAGAAAAGAGCTAAAACGATGGAATCAAGTGCGTGGAGCTTGTTTGAGATCATAGAGAGCCTGACGAAGGCGACAAACATATGTTAAATATTTAAAGTCAACATATATAGGCGGTTGAACCATATAGACTTCTTCCTGTAAAAGCCCATTAAGAAATGCATTTTTGACGTCAAGCTGCCAAAGAGGCCAATTATTAGAGATGGCCAAGGATAAAACAATGCAGACTATGGAAGCCTTGACAACAGGGTTGAAAGTATCGATGAAATTAAAACCCGGTTGTTGCGTGTAGCCCTTTGCAACCAGATGAGCCTTAAGTGATCCACAATGCCATCAAATAGGTATTTGATACGAAAAACCCGTTTGGAGCCCACAATATTTTTGTTGGACGGTTTGGGTACCAAGTCCCGTGTATGATTCTTGTGAAGAGCCTGAATTTTGTCATCCATGGCAGCAATCCATTCAGGATGTTTAGCAGCGGACTTGAAACCTTTGGGCTCGTGCATGGTGAGAAGAGATTGAAGCAGGCCGGAGTGAGGAACTGTGCACACATGAGATTGGTGGGCGGGCTTGAAAATGCCTGATTTAGCCCAAGTCTGCATTGGAAGAGTGCCAATTAGATGTGGTTAGCCTGAGGATACATTGATGATAATAGCTGGGCTAGCGGGCAAGAGAGTGGAGTCATGTGGAGGTCTGGACACCGAGTTGATAATGGGCTCATCATTTGGGGCCTGCAAAATAGAAAGAGGCACAATGCTAGCAGATGCATCAGTTAAGTAAGAATCACATGGACGTGGTATGGGATTGGGCTGAGTCGGTGATGAGGCCTCTGGGATAGGAGCGGGCTCAAGAAATGCACTAACGGGAGAGTTAGATAGGGGCCTAGAACAAGGAGTTCCCTTAAAAGTGTAACTAAGTTCATCAAAAATAGCATGACTAGAAATAAAAACGTGATTAGGGGAACGATCAAGACAATGAAAACCATTATGAGACATTCTATAGCCAAGAAAAACACATGGACGACTACGATGGGCTAATTTGTGAGAGACATAATCACGTAGATATGGAAATACAAAACAACCAAAATGATGAAAATTGGAGTAAATGGGAGGTTTACCATACAGGAGCTCAAATGGAGACAAGCCATCAAAAGTAGGCATTGGCATTCAGTTAATGAAAAAAGCGGCCGTGCTAAAGGCATCAACCCAAAATTTCAGAGGGACATGTGAGTGAAAAAACATTGCTAAACCAGTTTTAGTTATATGGTGATGTTTGTGCTCGACACGTCCATTTTGGGCTAGTGTATAAGGGCCAATTATTTGACGATGAATGCCACAATTGATTAAGTGATCCCGAAAAATATGATTGGTAAATTTAGTGCCTTTATCACTTTGAAAATTTTTGATTTTAACAGAAAGCTAATTTTTTGCAAAATTTTGAAACTAAAGAAAAATGTGGTAAAAATCTGATTTAAATTTCAAATGATAAAGTCACGTAAATCGAGAATAATCATCAGCAAAAATGACATAATATTTGTAACCTAAATTGAAGGGAACAAGGGATGGACTCCATAAATCACAATGAATAAGATCCAAAACATGAGATGCCCGTTTGTTACTCTATTGAAATGGAAGACGGTGACTTTTTGCAAGTTGACAACTAAAGCAAATAGTGGGAGTAGGAAGCAAAGAGGTCACACATAATTGATGATTTTTATTCAAAAGAGAAATAATAGAGTGAGATACATGACCAAACGAGCATGCCAACATAAAAGGAAGCTCGAGGACAATTATTTGAGAAAACATAAATTGAAGATTGATGTCCACGCTCAAGCACATGGAGATTGTTCTCATGCCGTCCGGTTGCCACCACCCTTCTTGTGACTTGATTCTGTATGAAAAAGCGATCATTGGTGAAGGTGATAGAAAGAGAAAAATCATAAGTAAGTTTACTAATGGATATCGGATTTTTGGTTAAGCCAGGCACAACTAAGACATCCTTTAAAGTAAGGGAAGAGATGAGAGAAATGGTACTGGCGTGAGAGATTGGGAGAGAGGCACCATTATTGACAATAACACCATCCTTACCAATGTACATGTCATACTTGTCCAACTGAGTGACATCATTAATCGTGTGTGTAGTTGCGCCAGTGTCCATATACTAATCAAAATCCTGATTGGCATTGAGTGAGCATGAGGTAAAAGCTTCCACAAGGTTTGCACCGTTGATGGGTTGGGAGTAATGGTCACGACAAGTAGTGGCATAATGCCTTTCCCCCTGAAAAATCTAACATTGAATAGGGCGATTACGTTGATGACGACCATCAACTCAGCCACGACCTCCACGAGAATTACGACCACCCCCACGACTTGATTTGTTGCCATGAGAGGCGATGAAGGCAGCATAAATGGATTATGTGGAAGACATCTCCAATAATTTAACAAAATTTTCATAACTCTCCGCCACGGGAACAATATTAGTAAAAGAAGGGAGAGGTGAAATAGATAACTGTGTAGTAGAAAATGTGGAGAAAGTAGAGCCAAGTCCACGCAAATACCAGTGTATTTTGTTGAGATCATCTACTGGTCGGCCCATGACAGCGAGTTGGTCACAAACAAATTTGAACTCGCGAGAGTATTCGATCACAGTCCAGGCATCTTTCTTCATGTGCTGCAATTCATCTTTTAGACGTAGCTCACGGGATTTGGAATGATGACTGAAGGTGGTCTCCAGAGTGGACCATACGTCATGCGAAGTGGTCAAGCCAATGACAATGGATAGAGCTTCTTCCGTCAACGAAGCAAGGAGAAGGCTGAGAACAAGTTGATCGGTCTACTGCCATTCAACAAATTTTGGATTTGCAGTGGTAGAGTCATTGGAACCAATAATGGCAGGGGGAGGTTTGAGGGAGCCATTGACATAGCCAAGAAGATTTTGGCACTGCAACAATGGCCAAACTTGACTGTGCCAGAGGAGGTAGTTGGAGGAAAATAGCTTGATGGCGAGGAGGTGGACCATGGTGTTGAAAGACAGGGTAGGCGACGTAATTACAGAGGCCATGAGGATCGACGGATGTGAATCCTTGATGACTACTAATACCATGACAATGTTTGAAAAACTACCGCAACAGCAAATGTTATGGAAAGACTAAAAGGCAATATTTCTATCTAAGTTATTGTTCAAAATCAAGGGATTGCCTAGAATCATGGAATTTGATTGTAATTGGAGATACAATGTTGTTTGCAGGATGATTTGAGGAGGATCTTGTGGATCCTTCTACATAAATCATAATACTTAGGCATTAAAAAAAAAAAGATATTTATGATCAATTATTTGTTATAAAAAAAATTATTCACAATAAAAATAGACTTGTTTTAATTAAAAATAATAATTCTATTAGAAATAATTGATTATAAAAAAATAATTTTTTTATAATGTAATTATGTATTCTAGTCCTTCTTACGGTGTTATTTATCATGTTTTCCCTCTTTATTATAAGATTAGCTAGCTGAAATGATATGCGTGTTTGCTGGAGTCAATTGCTTGAACTTGTGATTAATTAATTAGTTTGTCTCGACTTTCTACGCACGTTCAAATCATGGGAAGAATACATACACGATCTGTTAGGCCTGGTCTGGATCAGAGAAATTTTCAGTTTATTCAATTATTTTATCTATTTATTATATTATTTTAAAATTCTAATATAAAATACAATAGAATTTAGTTTTTAAAATTTTTAAATATAAATAATATTAAAAAATAATATTATAATAAGACTTTATTTAAATTTAAACTTTCACCACATCTTATCTTATTTAAACTAATCACTACATACAAGAAAAGATGACGGCGGTCTTACTGATCCTTATGAAATAGGAATCTCCAACAATTATCTAATTTAATAAGGCAAGCTGAAAATAAGAATAACTCAGAATATCATACCATGAATTAAATCATGGTCTAACCTTAACATATATATATATATATATATTTGTTATGAATTGTAAATGAACGATCGAAACGGCGCCGCCCCCTGTCCCACCACTAAATTATGTGAATGACCCCACCACTATTATTTTAAAATCTGCATAGTAACTTGCATAGTGACTTGTATAGTAACTTGCATAGTAACTTCAACGCCTATAAATATGGGCTTCAGTTGTAATGAAATTCATAAGAAAATATAGAGAGAGAAATAAAGTTTCAGTTCTTAAGAGTTTCTTTTCTCTTGCAATAGTAGTAGTTTTCTTTTTAGTTTTATAACACGTTATCAGCACGAGGTTCTACCGATACTGAAGCTAGTGGTCTTCTACTTCAAGTAAGTTTTTCAATATATTATTTGCAGTCCTTGAGATAAATATTGAAGGTAATATTTCTGAATATTACTTGATAAAATTCTACTTTTATTCTCATGATAATGTGAATATATTTCTTAAATTCACAGATTTATTTTTGTAATATAATGTCAAATATTGATATTTATTACTATTGACATTTCTGAAAAATGTTATTTATCCAGATCCTTGATGAGATCTATTTGGATATGATGATGAACTTGAAAGATACAATCATAGAATAAAACCATGTGTCCCTGAAGGACCGTGCTGTGTATCTCATGATGAAAAATCATCTTACTATGTGAAATAAATTAAGAGAGTGATATAAGCACCAGAAGATGTAATCCTCTCAAAAGATCATTATGATTTATTGCACCTGAAGTTGCAAGATTTTAAGAGTGGTATTGAATATTCTGCACTCTTTAAAATCAGCTCAATATTAAAATTATATAGTGAAAATGTCACTGATGATGATATATAAAAGAAGACATTATTTTTCATACCTCGAATGTGCTCCTGCAGTAGCAATATCGAGAGTGAAAGTTCAACAAATATTCTGAACTTTTGTTTTGTCTTCCAGTGATTGAGCTAAATAATGAGTTTTTGTTACACCAGTTACGTCCTATTAATGATATCGAATTTACACAATTCCCAGAAGTGAACGGGAACTAAGGGCGTAGACGTGGTAGAAAAATTATAGAAGTGTTGGTCCCAAAAGCGACAACACTAAAGATGATAAAAATATATCGTATCACCAGAAGTGATCAAACTCAGAAAAGGGTAAAGGCCCTCAGAATAATTCTTCATAAAAAGATGAAGATGTTTGTCATAGATGTAATATGACTAAACAGTAGTCACGTACCTGTTGTACGGCCAAGCACTTGATTTATTTATACTAAGTTTTTATATATAAGCTTATTAATATTTCATCATGTTTTGAAATAATGAAATATCGGTGCCTGAAGCACGACAAGAAATTACTTGGGATAATAAAACCCTGTTTAAATTTGATCCTCTTACAAATAAATGTGAACCAGAAGTTCAGAGGATTATTTATCTGCAAAGTATTGCAAATCAATTACATGATGTATTTACTGACACTAAAGGTGTTGTAAAATCATATATTACTGCTGTTAATGCTTAAGCAGGAATTGAAGTCCCTGAAGGACGAGTTGTTAAAACAGCAATAAATGAGTCTAAGATACACCTGAAGCGTTGAAGACCTATTGGTGCACAAGAAAAATAAAAATCGGTACTCATGAAGAGACCGTATTTTCTGTATAAAATATAATCCTCCTGAAGAGTGTAACTCCTGAAAAGTGTAACTCCTGAAGAGTATAACTCCTGAAGAGAAAACTCCTGAAGAGTATAAACCTCCTGAAGAGGAACCTCCTGTAGAGGTGTTTCATGAAATGTTTTCCCCTGGAGAGGAACAATGAGATCTCAATACATTTCATGAGTACTGGAAAATTTATGGATAGAAATAAAACTGTTGTCGACAACATATATGATAACACTTGATATTACCAGAAGTAATGAAGAAAGTGAGCCAAAATCCGTCGAAGAATGTCGACGTAGAAATGATTGGCCAAAATGGAAAGCAGTTATTAAAACTGAATTAAACTCGCTAGTGAAGCGAGATGCATTTGGACCTGTTGTCCAAACACCAAAGGGTGTAATATCTGTCAGATATAAATGAGTATTTATACGAAAGCGTAATGCAAAATGAAATTGTGCGGTATAATTTGTCGCACAAGGTTTCCTGCAGAAACCCGAGAATAGTTATGAGGAAATACATTTCCTTGGTATGAATGCAATCACATTCATATTTTTAATCGATTTGGTTATTACAAAAGAATTAGATATGCAGTTAATGAATGTGGTCCCTGCATATTTATAAGGATCATTAGATCATTACATATATAAAGATATACGATACTTGAAGCATTTAATCCAAGTACATTTAGGAGTATGTACTTTATAAAGCTTCAGAGATCTTTATATGGGTTAAAGCAATCCGGACGCATGCGGTATAATTGAATCAACGAGTATCTATTGAAAGAAGGATTTAAGAATAATCCTATATGCCCATATGTTTATCAGAATCCGGATTTGCCATTATTCCAGTTTACGTTGATGATTTACCTTGTTAGAACTCCTGAAGAGATTACAAGGGCTACTATAAATTCAAGGAATGCATTTGAAAAGGAAAGATCTTATTATTCAATTGATAGATGAGTTACAAGAATTTGAGACTTCTAGCCTCATCTCTCAAATGCATTTGCTCTTCATAAAGCAACATACCATCCTTATCTAAAGGATTAGGTAGTCGAAATGAAGAGGCAAGTAAGGATTTTAAATCCTTATTCTCCTGCTTTAAGTCTGCAATTTTTTTGTCAGACTCTTGAACGAGTCGTTGAAGTACAGAAACCTTCTCGTTAAGCTCCTCAATCTCACGATTTTTGGATTGTAATCGGTTGGAAAATCCAACAATAGAGGAGGAGTATCTGGTGCCGAGAGTCACCAGCTCATAAACAGCTTCACGATCTGACTTATTAGCCAGATCATTTGCTTGCTGCAACATTGCACCTGCGGAAGATGCAGGATCAACTTGTAATTGAGGTGAAGGATACCTCATATGTTGATCGTGAGAAATAGTAAAAGGAAATTGATGAGCCATTGGAAATTTGTAGAATAAGAATACAAATACAGATGAATTATAGATATGAGAAGAAGATTTGATGCGTACTAAATGAAACTAAAGACGGTTCTTATAGAAATGGAAATAAGAACAAGACAAACCATCATCTCTTCAAATCTCACTTTACAAGATATGCTGGATACATAATTTCAAAAGCCAGCGAGATTAATTACAGCTATCCCTATTTTCTTGTAAACGCTGAACCTCTGCCGTTAGCTGCTGTTGTTGACTTTGTATCTGAGCTCTCTCTCGTTCCAACTCTTCTACTCGTGTTTTCAGGTCACGAGAATACCAGTTTACAAGTTTCTTCAGCTCCTTGTTATCTTGTTTTAAATCTTTATTTTTTCTATCTTTAGTTGCAAGCGTTTGATGCAACTCAGATATTTGATTTTTAAGATGATCAAGCTCACTCGTTCTCGCCAGTAGCCTCTGAGACATGGTTGTAAGAGAGGCAGCATATTGAGCACTGAGGGTTCTTGATGCTGCAACAATTTCAGGATCAGATTTACTAGAAAGATATATCTCTGCTCCTATCATGGTATTTACAGCCTCAGGAGAAAATATAAGTGGTTGAGGTATGAAAGGTTCGTGGTTTAAATCTGGGACATTAGAATTTCTATCAGACATAATATCGTTCTGGATAAACAACAACTGAATCTATGAGGAATGCGAGATCTTTTTGCTGGAGTAAACCAATGGTGAAATTGGTTATATTTAAACAACAACCCGAAGCCTTCAAATCTCTTCAAGATCTCGTTTGTCCACAATGTCAAGCGGATTTGATTTTCCGCCGAATCGATAATATTAAATCTCAAAACTTTTACAGTTTTTATCATACATAGGTGGTTTCCAATGTTATTTCCGCCGTATATAAACAAGTTCTCCCTAATAACGCCGAATGAGGGGGAGAAAATTTTAGATGAAAATATTATCATACTCTCTCTAATGCATTATTTAGTTGGAGATCGTGTTTGAATTCTTAACTTGTTATATATACTGAAATTATATTTGCTTATTACTTGAAACACTAATGCATATTATCAGGGGGAGTTTAAGTATTACTGCAGGTATCAGATTTCTATTAAGTTTGTCAACCAGATATTATTTTTCATCTTCAAATCACTCAGAGATTATTGCAATTCATGAAACAAGTCGAGAGTATATTTGGCTGAGATCAATGACTCAACATATCCAAGAAAAGTGTGGTATTTTGATAGCTCAACAATTTTATACGAAGATAATGCTGCTTGTATCACTCAAATCAAAGGAGAATATATCAAAGATACGATCAAGTGATAATCTGGCAGATTTATTCACGAAGACATCACCAACTGCGACATTCAAGAAAATTGTGCAGAATATTAAAATGTGAAGACTCAAAATCTATCGTCATGCACTTTCCAGGGGGAGTAAAAGTCCTGAAGACTTGTGTTGATTGTACTCTTTTTCCTTCGCTAAGGTTTTATCCCATTGGGTTTTCCTTTGCAAGGTTTTAATGAGGCAATCTTAAAGCACTTGTGGATACATAAAGAGACTGTACTCTTTTTCCTTCGTCATTGGTTTTTCTTCCCACTGGGTTTTTCCTTGGCAAGGTTTTAACGAGGCAGATTCTTTATGGGTGGTCATTCAAGGGGGAGTGTTATGAATTGTAAATGAACGATCGAAACGGCGCCGCCCCCTGTCCCACCACTAAATTATGTGAATGACCCCACCACTATTATTTTAAAATCTGCATAGTAACTTGCATAGTGACTTGTATAGTAACTTGCATAGTAACTTCAACGCCTATAAATATGGGCTTCAGTTGTAATGAAATTCATAAGAAAATATAGAGAGAGAAATAAAGTTTCAGTTCTTAAGAGTTTCTTTTCTCTTGCAATAGTAGTAGTTTTCTTTTTAGTTTTATAACAATATTTGGATAATCATAGATTACTAGTATTCATCTAATCTCCTACGTACGTCAGACACATGTCAGTGCATATTATTCTGCCATGCATAATTAATGTATTTAATGAAAGAGTTCTTCTATTGCCCAACAGCTGTATACCAAGCAAACGTTGAAAAAAAAAAAAAAAAATAGAAAAGCAGGCGTATGATGTAAGAAGACTTAGTCAATTCTTTGAAAAAAAGAATAAGGTGCTGTTGATCTCTTATATTAAAAAAAAAAGACTTAGTCAATTCTTCATACGGTTATTATTTGAATAATCTAGTCAGATGACTTTAATTCACGATCTCTTGCGAGCAAAATTTCTATCATGAAAAGATGCACATTAATGTTAGCTGTGTCACGCGAGATATATCTTGATCGTACGTTGAAAAACTTTGTATTCCACGTCCTCCATCCTTTGCATTATAAAACAATTAAAAAAAAAAATAGATGGATAAAAGTCGATTTTCAATAAGAATAATGATATATGTATAATTTTTTATACAAACATATTTTAATTAAAAGATATTTTTATAAAGTAATATATAAAAATAACATCATTTTATAAATATACCTTTTATTTATAATATAATTATATAAAAATTTATAAAACAAATTGTATGTATATCATTATTTTTCTAATTAAGGCCGGTTCATTCCGATCGAGTTGTATTCGACTCGATTTAAAATTTTATTTATTTGTTAATGTTTTTAAATTTTTTTTTTAAAATATTTAAAAAAATTTTAAATCCAGATTTCGAATTTCCAAATTCGAAACTCGAATGAGTGTCCCTAATCAAATCTACACTGCATAATTCATTAGAAGCACTAGTAATGAATTCATTAAATTATTTTTTTTAAAAAATATAATTTTACACACTTATAAAAAATATACATTTTTATGGATTATTATTCAAAAATTAAACAAAAAATATTTTTATTCTTTTTGCTTCACTTTTTTGTTTTACATTTGATCAAATATGACAAGTTTTTTTTAATATATATATATATAAAATTATACTTTAAAAAATTTTTTGATAAATCCATTATTAATGCTCTAATATTGCAAGCACTATATCTCAGGACTCAGAAACATAATCATATTTCTTAGTCAGTAAAAAGATTATTATTCCGCCAAATAAAAATCCATGTCCACTTTTATATTTTTTATTATTTACGTCATCTTTAAAATCAACATTACTATAGATGATTAATACTAGAATATTACTAATTCTACAATACAATTTCATATTTTTTATACCTTTTAAATATTTTAATATACGTTTTTTTGCATGCTTGTCAATATTCCTTAACTAGATTGAAACTTACTTACCAAATCTACTGTAAGAAATATCGGGTCTTGTACTTATCATTATATACATGAGGGCTTCACATGACATCTTGAGCATAGGAAATTTGAAGTATTTTCCTTGTTCCTTCTCATCTTTTGGACCATATTTTTACTCAAAATATGACCTTTGTAGACGTGTACTTAAAGAATTTTCCATACAATACTCATGATGCAATGAACAATGTCATTGTAATTAATTTATTAATGAACACTAAAATGGTTTTGACGAGCCTTTACATCACTTTACAAGTTATTGTCTGGATTTCAAGAAGCTTTATAACTTTTGTTATCGTCTTTACCAACATTTTTTGATATTATTAAATGCTTAATATATATAACGTATAAAACCAACTTCATGTATCTATCTCTTTCTCTAAAGGAGATGGCCTGATTCTTGTAATAATGGAGATATTGTTAAGTTCAATTTCTTCACAAAATACTAACTGATTATATTGTTATCCGAAACTAATAATTAAGATTATTCTTACTCTCCAATTTAAATGAATGTATTCCTAATTCGATATTAAGTATCCTATGATTAGGAGGTCCCTTTCTTTGGAAGCAAGAATAGGGTTTGAGTTTCCTTGTTCTTCAAGGAACCGGCCTAGTTCTCTTCAAGTGTGTGCATCACAGTGTATGGCTGAGCAAGATGGAAGATGATTTAGCAAGGAAATGGAAAAAGCTTAAGCTTTTGATAGAGAGAGTGAGGTTTTCCTAATCGAAGGAAAGAATTTGAAATGTGGAGGCCAACTGCGCAAGAACTTTTGCATTATCGATGGTGTCATATCGGGCAAAGAGATTAATAGCGAAGCTTTTCGCTCGACAATGACTAAGGTATGACAACTTTCAGGATGTGTAAAATCTAAGAAACTGGGTGAGCACAAGTGTCTAATTGAATTTCAGTTCTTAGTAGACAAAGACAGAGTATTGTGCGGAAAATAATGGTTTTTTGATAGAAACTTGACTTCTTTTCAAGAAGTCGATGAGGGTGTTCCCTAAGAGAAATTAAATTTCAATTTGAGCCCTTTTGGGTCCAATTGAATGGCCGTCCCTTAGCTTTGATGAACGAGGAAACTAGGAAGGATCTGGATGCTTCAATAGGACATGTGAGTAGAGTTGAGACTAATTTGAACAGTATGGCATAAGGAAATTGTTTGAGGGTCAGGGTTGCGATAGACATGACCAAACCCCTGTTACGAGGTAAATGGGTGCAATTAGATAATAGAAAATATTAGATGTTTGTTAAATACGAAAGATTATAGGCTTTTTGTTTCAAGTGTGGTATCTTGGCTCATATCTCTAAATCTTGTTAAGGCCATAAAGATGAGAACTAAATAGGAGAGGAAAGCAATAATTAATTTGGAGCTTGGTTGAGGGGACAATCGAGGATTCCTAATGTGTATGAAACCAGGAAATGTGGTGGGAAAGGGGACTTTACCCAGAAAGAGGAAGATCAACAGCAGACTAGGGGAGAGGAATTAGTTACTAAGATAAACACTCCTGCCAAATAAGAAGTTAATAGATCCCAAAAATAGAAAGAGATTATTATTAAACCAGAGAATCCAGATATTGAGAAAGGTGCTAACACAAAGGATACAAGACAAGTTGGTAAATGTATAAGAAAAGACAAGTCAGTCATGTTAGAGGTAATAGAGGAAGGAGACTTGAGATTGAAAACTTCCCAATTGAGAAACTCTATAGAAGAGGTGGAAGTGATTTCCAAGAAGATGGCTACTTAGAAAAGAATAGCTAGAGAGGTGACTAATTAGGACATAATGAACCAATAGGCTTAGTAACAAGCTAATAGAAAAATAGAGGTTGGGGAGAAAGAGCCTAGTAGTAGCAAGGACAAAAGAGTAAAAACAGTAATAAAAGGATTAAGTTTGATAGATGAAGACGAAATGGTGGAGGCTGCCTAGCAGCCCCGACAAAAGCTATGATAGGCATTGCATGAAACTGTAGAGGGCTTGGGAACCCCTTCACAGTTAGAGAGCTTCAATTATTAGTTAAATCTAAACTCTCCAATTTTGTATTTTTGAGTGATACCAAGTGTCGTCGCAATAAGATGGAATGCTAGTTTTGTAGTGTACAACATTGGCCACAGTGGATGAATAGCTTTTTTGTGGAATAGCAAATTGGATTGTTCACTCAAATCCTACTCTCAACATCATATATCCTTGTGGCATAATGATGAAGTGGATCACCAAAGGTTTTTGTTGATTAGATTCTATGGTTATGCTGACTCTCCTAGCAAGTATTTAAGTTGAAATCTTCTGAGAAGACTGAAACCCAAGGATGATATCCCATTGATTTGTTTTAGAGATTTTAATGAAAAATTATTCCAAGAGGAAAAATATGGAGCAGCCTTAAGACTATACCAGTAGATAGAACGATTCAGACAGTGCATTGATTTTTGTGAATTGAATGATTTAGATTATGAGGGAACTAAATATACCTGGTAGAATAAGAGGGAGGGGGCTCAATTCACTAAAGAGAGGCTTGATCAAGCTCTAGGCAATGCAAGTTGGATGAGCAAGATCAGTACTTACAGTTTCATTAACTTGGCAGCCCTTGCATCTGACCACAGTCCAATATTAATGAAATGACAACAAAGAAGGAATGGAGGTGGAACTGAGAAAGGAGATAGGTTTAGAACAAATATCTTCAAATATGAGGCTAACTGGTGTATGCAAAAGGATTGTAAGAGTATTATACACCACAGCTGGAATAGCCAACAACCTTATCAAGGGTCTCGAATAGGTTTAGTTCAAGGTAAACTCAGTAAATGCAAGTCATCTCTGAAAAACTGGAGCAGAAAAGTCTTACAGAAAGATAAAAAAAGATACACAAAAGAATATGCTCAGATTAGCTGAAGTTCAGAAAAGGAATACATGAGACCAAAATGAAGAGATCAAAGAGCTCAAGAAGGCAATCGATAAGACCTTGGCCAAAGAGAATATGAGATAGTAGCAAAGGGTTAAGCAAGTATGGCTGAAGCATGGCGACAAAAATTTCAATTCTATCACAGCTTTGCTAATTAGAGAAGAAAGAACAATGAAATAAAGAAGATAGTTAGAGAAGATGACACTGAAACCAAGAAAAACGAGGAAGTGACAGAGGTATTTAATTCCTTTTACCTTGATCTGTTTACTTCATAGAATCCTATCAATATTGATGAGTGTCAAAGTAACCTGTCACCTAGAATTACTGATGAGATGAATAGAAGTCTTACTAGTCCATACTCTAATAAGGAGATTAAGAATGCTTTATTTCAAACGAACCCGATGGGGGCTCTAGGTCCTAATGGATTCCTTCTTATATTTTACCAAACCCATTGGGATATTGTAGGAAAAGATAGTATCAAAGCATTTTCAGAAGTTCTTAACCATGGGGGTAATCTGAATTCCCTCAATGAAAGTTACATTATTCTCATTCCCAAAATTAAGCAACCAAAACCTGTATCTGATTATAGACCTGCCTTCTTGTGTAATGTTCTTTATAAAATTTTGTCTAGGGTTATAGCAAGCAGAGTTAAGAATTTACTCCCTCAAATTATCTCCCACTCTCAATGTGCTTTTATCTCACTATAAAAAAATTGGGTATTTATGGCCAACTATTCTCTACCAAAATGGCTATTCCCTATCAATTTTTGCAGCAAATAATCATGTTGGCAGAGAATAGTTAGCCACAGATACCCAATTTTCTTGTAGTGTCTCGAGTAGAACTATACAAGATAATGTCATTATTGCCTTTGAAGCACTTCATTCTATGAATGTGAAAGGGAAGGAAAAGCAAAGTCACATGGCTGTAAAATTAGATATAAGAAAGGCCTATGATAAAGTGGAATGAGAGTTCTTGAGAGAATTATGGAAAAAATGGGCTTTAACTCATCCTAGATAAATTTAGTCATGCATTGTGTTTCTTTACTTATCAATGGCAGTCCTCAAGGGTTCTTGACACCATCTAGGGGTATTAGGTAAGGTGACCGCTTATCCCCTATCTTTTTTTGTTGGTGGCTGAAATTTTAAGTACCATGATTAATCAAGCAGAGGCTGCTTAGCTTATCCATGGGTACATAATCAATAGAGGTAGTCCTAGCATCAGCCACTTATTTTTTGTAGACGATAGTCTGTTATTTTATAGAGCTACAGTTAGAGAATGTGCTAATATTAATCAGATCCTCAATCTATATGAGATAGCCTTAGGTTAGCAAGTCAATAAAGCCAAAACTTCTACATATTTCAGTGCAAATACTATAAGAGAGACCAGGAGTTACATTCAGAGGTTAGCTGGTTCCAAAACCAACACATCTTATGAAACTTATCTAGGATTACTTGCACTAGTTGGAAGATCTAGACAAAAGGTTTTCAAAGGAGTTCTGAATAGAATCAGAGGTAGAATAAGCAATTAGAAGACCAGTTCCTTACATAGGCTAGTAAAGAAATTTTTCTTAAAACTGTAGTGCAATTCATTCCCACCAACACCACGGGATTTTTAAATTAGCTAAAGCCTTAGTGAAAGAAATGAATAGGCTTATGGGAGACTTCTGGTGGAGTTTTATGAGTAAGAATAAGAAGTCCCACTATACCGTTTGGGATAAAATGGGCCAAACTAAGAAGGTAGGGAGACTTGGGTTTAGAGAATTTAAAAGTTTTAATTTGTTATTATTGGTTAAGCAGGGGTGGAACATCATACAAAATCCTGATTCCTTAGTTTCCCAGGTTTTTAAATCTAAATACTTCCCCAATAATAAATTCCTGAATGCTAAAATAGAAGCCAAACCATCCATGATTTGGAGGAGCATCTGCGCAGCCAGAGATCTTTTTGTTAAATGATCTATATAGAGATTAAAAGATGGTAGAAACATTAAAATTTGGAAGAGCATGTGGATTTCTAAGCCAAGTAGCTATCAAGTGCAATCTCCAGTTTAATTTTTAAATGAAGAGGCTCGGGTTTATGATCTCATTGATTGGGAAACTAGAAAATGGAGACAGGATATTCTGAGTGCAGTTTTTCATGAAGAAGAAAGAACCATTATATTCAAAATACCTATAAGTTCTCAGGTAGCCAAAGATAAACTTATATGGTTAGGGAACAAGAATGGTAATTGCACTATAAATAGTGCCTACCACAAGCAAATGGAATTGCTAGAAAATGATAGAGGCCAATCTTCCAAAGCAAATACCCTTAATCTTGAATGGACCAAAATCTAGAAAATGCACCTATCGAATGTTAATAAAGTTATTATTTGAAAAGTATGTTTAGAAGCTTTGCCTACTAAGCTAAATCTCTTTAGAAGAAAGACAATTGATTCTCCTATATGCCTTATTTGCAGACAGGAAAAGGAATCAACAATTCATGTTCTATGGAACTGCTATGCTGCCAGGGATGTATGGTGTCAAAGCCACCCCAGATTGTAGAAGAAATCAACCTCAAGAGGTAAGTTTGCAGATTTATTTATTGAGATCAGTACCACTTGCTGTGAGGAAATAGTGGAACAATTTTCAGTGATAACCCGAGGTATTTGGTTAAGAAGAAATAGACTGATATTTGAAGATGTCTTCACCCACCCAAATCAAGTCATACTTTCAGCTATTCAGTTTCTTGAGGATTATAAGATTGCTCAGTCTCCTCCCAACCAGTTTTTGCAACATAGACAAGAGCCTACTCATAGCTAGTCTCCTTCCACTCCTGAAATGTCTAAGATCAATTAGGATGCTGCCCTGAGTACTGAACAAGAAAAAGTTGGGATTGGGCTCATAGCTAGGAACTCAGCATGTGATGTACTAGCCATAAAGAAAATTTCTTTAAACACCTTTTTGGATCCCCTGCTAGCTAAAGCTATAGGGGTAAAGGAGGCAGCCATCTTTGCAAAGGAATTGAATTTACAAGCTATTATTCTAGAGGGAGACAATCTCCAAGTTGTACAGGAACTTAGGAGGAATTCTAATAGGAGTGATTGGATAGGTTTAATTATTGCAGATGCCTTGTATTTACTTTATTCTTTGTATTAGCAAGCTACACACGTAAATAGAAATGGCAACCATGAGGCACATTGTCTAGCTAAGGCTGCATACGTACTAGCAAAAGGTGAGTCTATTCTAGTTCTTCAACCAGAAGTGTAAGCTCCATTTTCTTGTCTTTCTAATGAAAGTGTGAAAGTGTTATTCCTTTCAAAAAAAAAAAAAGTACCTTATGATTAAGTACAAATTTGTCTTTTCCTATGACTCTTGTAATAATTCAATATTAAGTATCCTATGATATTTGTAATAATTTGTACCTTAAAGATAACTTGAGTGCACGAATTTTCTCTTTTTTCGAAAAACAAGCGCTCATTTGGTAATCTGAAAATTTGGTGGTGGAGACTATTAAATTATAGAGAAGTGCTACATACACAAATTGTGATACCCTATATGAGGAGGATAAGGTAGGTGATGTTTGAGATTCTACATTGTTTAAGAATGATCAGTTCTTGCTCTTCATAATGTTCTAATGGGACTCCAATTATATCATTGACTAGTCTTTTTGAAATATAGGCCATGTGGTTTAGGCATTACATTAGGGCGTTACAAATGGTATCAGAATCTATCCCAACTAGAATGTGGGACTTGAATCATGCAACTTATAAAGGACAAATCCGACGAGAATGTCAGGCATTTAAGGAAGGTAGATTGCGATACTCCATATGAGAAAGATAAGATATATGAGATCCCACGTAGGTGGTGTATTTGATCTCACATTACTTGAGAATGATAAGTACTTCTTGCCCTTTTAATGTTCTAATAGGACTCCAATTGTATCGTTGACTAATCCTTTTAAAATATAAGTCATATGGTTTGAGTCTTCTATTGAAGTGTTACACAAATAGATTACACAAAAATAAACTTACAGACTAATATAATATCATAGAATTCTTCTCACCTCACAATAATTTATTTGTGATTATCTAGTGTGTGTATATGATGAAAGATAAAACCTATATACATTCTCAATGAGGTGTTTAGTTAGTATTGATGTAGAAACCTATCACATCAGTTAGTATTGAAAAATATTTTATTTTATTTTTATTTATATATAATGACTCTGATAATAAGGATAATGTTTATATACCATCCGTCAATATTATAGTACAATTCTACCAATAATTCAAAAGTTAGAACCCAAAAACATAATAAATGTGATATGGCGGCAGTGAAGTTAGGAAAATTAATAAGAAAGAGAACAATTACAGATTACTCATGACCTAGCACCTTGAGTTGAAGGGATGGTGCTCTAATCACACCCTTGTTCTATATGGCAGCCCAACTTAGGGCCTCTTGGAGTGACCTAGGGCCCAAACTAACTACCCATTGCATTCACAAAATTGGGCCATTTTGAACTTGGGTCTTCCACTGATCAGGACCCAGACCATCCCAACCCCCACAAAAAGAGAGACAAATTAAAGTCAACAATAATTTGGACAAGAATGAGATCTAGATAGAGGTCCTACCCTTCCACATTTTTTGTGATCAGGGGTAGATCTTTCAAACCAACAGCAGTTTGAAAATTCATTCATTCTGCAACCTGCAGGCACTATCCAAAACTGACCAGAAAGAGTTAAAATCCAAAAGGAAAGATAATTTCTTCACGAAAACATGTTTCTAATTAATTGGTGATCAATTTGAAGTTAGGTTTCATGTAGAGGAAAATAATGTTTAAGTTATGTTTAAAACTAGTCATAATGCCCACTTCTTCAAAGTTTCATAAATTTAATTAGAAATAAAGGAGATCACTGGCCGCCTTGATCATATTTCTCCCGGAATTAGGCGGAACATTCCAATCATGAGCCCCATCTTTTAGATTCGAAGAAAAGTTGAAGTCAAATTTAAAGTTTATACCCCAAAATAATTATAAGAACTAGTCAATATAACTACATGCATGGAGTTGGCGATCTTGAAATCTTTATAAAGTTCCATGAATCCCCCCCGAGGGAGAGAGCTAGCAAAGAATCAATCAGAAAACGTTGACAATTCACGCATATTTATCATTCGTATTAATTAATATTTTTTTATCATTCTTCTCACGCGCATTTAGCGTGGAATTAATTAATTTACAATTGCTGCCATGCATGCACGTAGAAAATAAGCAAAAATAGACTTCAATATATATTTGATTGAATATTATGCCCAAGAAAGATGGCCACCTATTTATATTTAGGATAAGGAATTAGTCCAAATAAAAAATAAAAGTAAATTATAAATACAATATCTCATTTTCCAGTCAAGATCATGATAACATTCTAAGCAAATTAGCATACGTCAATAGAATCAAGCAAGCCATTTCTTGTACAGGGGCGTTCTGACTTCTATAAATAGCCATGAAGATCAAGTTCGTTTCTAGTTGAAAGCTAGCTCCCATAACGCAAAGAAACACTTGGTTTCTTATCCTCCATATTCATCCCCAATTAGAACATTAATATTCCTACCAAAAGACACTGATCATATCGATATCCATGGGTGCATCCAAGTCTAAGGAAAGCTCTAGCTCTCAGAAAACCATCAAAGAACAAACATTTTCAGGTCTTGGAAACCTAGTCAGGCTCCTCCCGACAGGGACAGTCTTCACGTACCAGTTTCTCAGCCCTGCCTTATCCAACTATGGCAACTGCGACGCCTCCAAGTACAAGTTGCTCACCTCCATTCTCGTTGTTCTCTGCGGTCTGGCTTGCTTCTTTTCTAGTTTCACCGACAGTTATGTCGGAGATGACAAGAAAATCCACTATGGGATTGCAACGTGTAAGGGTCTTTGGCCGTCGACGGAGTCCAAGAACGTCGATTTGTCGGCCTATAAGCTTCGTTTTTCCGACTTCGTTCATGCCTTCTTTACGATGTGTGTGTTTGGTGTGGTCGTGCTTTTGGATCAAAATACTGTGGAATGCTTCTATCCGGTGTCGGAATCCACTGAGAAAACTTTGATCAAGGTGTTGCCTCCGGTTGTTGGTGCGGCGGCGAGTGTGGTTTTCACGGCTTTTCCTATTAAGCGCCATGGAATCGGATACCCTCAAAGTAGTACTGAGTCTAGTACTAGTAGTACAACTAATGGTACTGGAGCAGTATGATCCTAATTAATTAACGTCGACAGATCAAGTCTAAAGAATTAAGATCAAGTCTAGCTAACGTCATTCATGCAGCTAGTTTCCCTGATCTTTATAGTAAGGTTAGACATATGCATGTTTGCTGGCGTACGTCAAGTTACTATTAATGTAACTTGATTGTAATTAGTTTGTCTCTACGTTCAATTCTTGGGAAGAATACATACACAGGAGCGGAACTAGGATTTGATATTTGGAAAGGCGATTGATAAAATATGTAGTATATGTGAATATAAATTTTTTATTTGTGCATGATTATATATAAAAATAATAATCATATGTTATAAAATTATATATAAAAATATATATTTATAAATCATCTTTTTTTTTTAAATTTTTGCAATTTCTTAGAGCCCATTACAAAAAAAAATGAACTTAAGATTTCTCTTACAAATTAAGCTCGACAATGATCTTTCATGAAATATAATTCATCTATTATCATTTCTAAAGTAAAATTATTGACAATTTTTTCTCAATATAAATTAGCAAATAATATGTAAAAAATTCATATTTCTAGTCATTTACATAGTTTAGATAATCTAAATATATCTTAAAAATTTAGTTGCATCAGCATATCAAGTTAAAGTGTAAGAGACAATTTGAGTGTCAACCGTCACTAAAGTAAAAATTTAGAATGAGATTAGGTAAGTATTAAAATTTGAAAAAATAATTTTAGTAAAATATTTAGAGCTCCAAGAATTGGGGGGGGGGGATTTTTATTTTTTGATAAATTGGTGTGAAAATTTTAATTATATAAAAAAATTATATATATTTATATATTATGTATAATTTTTTAAAAAAGTTTGGGGGCTACCCAGGGGTAGTACTTCCGCCCCTGTACACACATATCTATACACGGTATTTATTTTCTAATGGGAAATATATATATATATATATATATATATGTTGGTGTTACGAATCATCATCATGATATGAGATGAGAATTATTATTAATACTAGTTCAGGGGTAATTAAGAATGTTCTCCAACAATCACCTTGTAAAAATAACATATATAATTTAATAACATTTAAAATAATTAGAATAATTCAATGATTTAATCTTGTCATAATTTATATACACATGACATACGTAAATGATCACGTTATATATTAATGAAAATTATAATTATAAGGTGGTCAGTTATTTGAATAATCTAGCTAGCTATTGGCGTAGAATTAACGTTATGATTTATCTATTATTTATAATGTGACCACTTGTGTATTATATATTGTCCCAATTAGACAAGTACTGGTCATATATAATGAATTAGACGCACATGACAGGACGATTGATGTAGCTGCATGTGGAAATTAGATGATCCTTAAAAATATTTTGAAAATGTTTAATACCACCTAAATTTGCATTAACAAAAAAGGACATACATATCGACAGAATTAGTCAATTTTCAATAGAAGTTAACTTTATAAAGTGGTACGGAGGAGAGCTTGTGGTTCCGTAGTGGAGGCGCACGTTTGTCTGGGTTATTGATGAAAGGGACATCATCATGAACATGGTGAGACCCCGATCTAGGCCAGGAAATTGTAGGACTAACTTCTAAATATACTCCTTATACGTACACATATACATATTATATCTATATATATATATATATATAATATAGCAACCAGAAGAGAAATAAAAAAAGGGAGGCATAAATATCTGATGAGAAGAGAGTTACGTAAAAATTAGATCGAGATCATGGAGGTCATGTCGGCTATATATGAGGCATGAACTAGTCAAATTAAGCGGAAGAGCTCATGGCCGGCTAGCTAGCTTCACTACAAAATAAAGTGGTTTTTCCGGCAACGTAAAATCGCCACAAAAAGTCTCCCTTTCGCCATAAATAGTTCTTTGTGGCTCATTTTCCATCGCTGGTACAGCGCAGCAATAGTTGGGTGAGGAAAAGTAGTTTCCGGCGGGAGTAAGAGAGAAGGAATTTTTGCGGCGACATTTGATCGCCGCCAATAGAAGTTTAATCGCCACAGATAGTCCTGCGCAGCACAATTTTATACCATTAAATTGAGCTTTTGTGGCTATTAAAGTTCGCCAGATTTTTTTTTTTTTTTTTGTATAAATGCTGTAAAATTATACAATTCAGCTTGCTTTTCACATCAATTTAAATCATGATACATATAATCAATTATATTTCCTAATAAGCATTAGGATATCATGAATTCATCATTGAAAAGAGCTCAAAACATATATATATATATATATTAATATCATTAGAATATATATAAAATGGTTAAATATCCTAAACACTATACATAAATGAAAGGAGTTCAAATTAAAATTTATGATAGTTTACTCTAAGATAACATCTCACAATATACTAATATTATTTTACAAGTATTGAATATGGGATAACAAAAGTTTTTTAAACATGCCGTGATCATCCCTTGTAAGCTCTCTTCTTCATGATCTCAAAACTGTCTTCTTTAACCGACCTTCTCAAAACTAAAAGCCTTCTTCATTGATTTCAATTGCTGTGAGAGAAGTTAATAATGAATTGATATTAGATTTCTTATCAAGGAATTAAAGAAAAAAAGGTAATATAGTACTATACTATTCGTCACATGGGTTTGCTCTTTATCAAAAGAAATACAATGCATATAAGTTCAAAATGAGGCATTAACAGAGAGAGAATATAACATAAATTATATAAAAATTGAAATTTTCGTACCTTTATCGAGCAGCATCCAAGTGGCCTTTCGAGATCCAAATGTCCATTAAGTGTTCTTAAGGCCTTTCAAATCAAAATCATTGACACCAAAAAAGTGAAAACAACTAGCGAGACATGTTTCTTTCTTTTACATTACAATTAATAACTGCATATTGTTATGAATTATAAATGAACGAACGAAACGGCGCCGCCCCCTGTCCCACCACTAAATTATGTGAATGACCCCACCACTATTATTTTAAAATCTGCATAGTGACTTGCATAGTGACTTACATAGTAACTTGCATAGTAACTTCAACGCCTATAAATATGGGCTTCAGTTGTAATGAAATTCATAAGAAAATATAGAGAAGGAAGAAAGTTTCAGAGAGTTTCTTTTACATTTCTCTTGCAATAGTAGTAGTTTTCTTTTTAGTTTTATAACACGTTATCAGCACGAGGTTCTACCGATACTGAAGCTAGTGGTCTTCTACTTCAAGTAAGTTTTTCAATATATTATTTGCAGTTCTCGAGATAAATATTAAAGGTAATATTGCTGAATATTACTTCATAAAATTCTACTTTTATTCTCATGATAATGTGAATATATTTCTTAAATTCACAGATTTATTTTTGTAATATAATGTCAAATATTGATATTTATTACTATTGACATTTCTGAAAAATGTTATTTATCCAGATCCTTGATGAGATCTATTTGGATATGATGATGAACTTGAAAGATACAATCATAGAAGAAAACCATGTGTCCCTGAAGGACCGTGCTGTGTATCTCATGATGAAAAATCATCTTACTATGTGAAATAAATTAAGAGAGTGATATAAGCACCAGAAGATGTAATCCTCTCAAAAGATCATTATGATTTATTGCACCTGAAGTTGCAAGATTTTAAGAGTGGTATTGAATATTCTGCACTCTTTAAAATCAGCTCAATATTAAAATTATATAGTGAAAATGTCACTGATGATGATATATAAAAGAAGACATTATTTTTCATACCTCGAATGTGCTCCTGCAGTAGCAATATCGAGAGTGAAAGTTCAACAAATATTCTGAACTTTTGTTTTGTCTTCCAGTGATTGAGCTAAATAATGAGTTTTTGTTACACCAGTTACGTCCTATTAATGATATCGAATTTACACAATTCCCAGAAGTGAACGGGAACTAAGGGCGTAGACGTGGTAGAAAAATTATAGAAGTGTTGGTCCCAAAAGCGACAACACTAAAGATGATAAAAATATATCGTATCACCAGAAGTGATCAAACTCAGAGAAGGGTAAAGGCCCTCAGAATAATTCTTCATAAAAAGATGAAGATGTTTGTCATAGATGTAATATGACTAAACAGTAGTCACGTACCTGTTGTACGGCCAAGCACTTGATTTACTTATACTAAGTTTTTATATATAAGTTTATTAATATTTCATCATGTTTTGAAATAATGAAATATCGGTGCCTGAAGCACGACAAGAAATTACTTGGGATAATAAAGTCCTGTTTAAATTTGATCCTCTTACAAATAAATGTGAACCAGAAGTTCAGAGGATTATTTATCTGCAAAGTGTTGCAAATCAATTACATGATGTATTTACTGACACTAAAGGTGTTGTAAAATCATATATTACTGCTGTTAATGCTTAAGCAAGAATTGAAGTCCCTGAAGGACGAGTTGTTAAAACAGCAATAAATGAGTCTAAGATACACCTGAAGCGTTGAAGACCTATTGGTGCACAAGAAAAATAAAAATCGGTGCTCATGAAGAGACCGTATTTTCTGTATAAAATATAATCCTCCTGAAGAGGAAACCTCCTGAAGAGGTAACTCCTGAAGAGTGTAACTCCTGAAGAGTGTAACTCCTGAAGAGTATAACTCCTGAAGAGAAAACTCCTGAAGAGTATAAACCTCCTGAAGAGGAACCTCCTGTAGAGGTGTTTCATGAAATGTTTTCCCCTGAAGAGGAACAATGAGATCTCAATACATTTCATGAGTACTGGAAAATTTATGGATAGAAATAAAACTGTTGTCGACAACATATATGATAACACTTGATATTACCAGAAGTAATGAAGAAAGTGAGCCAAAAATCGTCGAAAAATATCGACGTAGAAATGATTGGCCAAAATGGAAAGCAGTTATTAAAACTGAATTAAACTCGCTAGTGAAGCGAGATGCATTTGGACCTGTTGTCCAAACACCAAAGGGTGTAATATCTGTCAAATATAAGTGAGTATTTATACGAAAGCGTAATGCGAAATGAAATTGTGCGGTATAATTTGTCGCATAAGGTTTCCTGTAGAAACCCGAGAGCAATTATGAGGAAACATATTTCCTTGTTATGAATGCAATCACATTCATATTTTTAATCGATTTGGTTATTACAAAAGGATTAGATATGCAGTTAATGAATGTGGTCCCTGCATATTTATAAGGATCATTAGATCATTACATATATAAAGATTTACGATACTTGAAGCATCTAATCCAAGTACATTTAGGAGTATGTACTTTATAAAGCTTCAAACATCTTTATATGGATTAAAGCAATCCGAACGTATGTTGTATAATTGAATCAACGAGTATCTATTGAAATAAGGATTTAAGAATAATCCTATATGCCCATATGTTTATCAGAATCCGGATTTGCCATTATTCCAGTTTACGTTGATGATTTACCTTGTTAGAACTCCTGAAGAGATTACAAGGGCTACTATAAATTCAAGGAATGCATTTGAAAAGGAAAGATCTTATTATTCAATTGATAGATGAGTTACAAGAATTTGAGACTTCTAGCCTCATCTCTCAAATGCATTTGCTCTTCATAAAGCAACATACCATCCTTATCTAAAGGATTAGGTAGTCGAAATGAAGAGGCAAGTAAGGATTTTAAATCCTTATTCTCCTGCTTTAAGTCTGCAATTTTTTTGTCAGACTCTTGAACGAGTCGTTGAAGTACAGAAACCTTCTCGTTAAGCTCCTCAATCTCACGATTTTTGGATTGTAATCGGTTGGAAAATCCAACAATAGAGGAGGAGTATCTGGTGCCGAGAGTCACCAGCTCATAAACAGCTTCACGATCTGACTTATTAGCCAGATCATTTGCTTGCTGCAACATTGCACCTGCGGAAGATGCAGGATCAACTTGTAATTGAGGTGAAGGATACCTCATATGTTGATCGTGAGAAATAGTAAAAGGAAATTGATGAGCCATTGGAAATTTGTAGAATAAGAATACAAATACAGATGAATTATAGATATGAGAAGAAGATTTGATGCGTACTAAATGAAACTAAAGACGGTTCTTATAGAAATGGAAATAAGAACAAGACAAACCATCATCTCTTCAAATCTCACTTTACAAGATATGCTGGATACATAATTTCAAAAGCCAGCGAGATTAATTACAGCTATCCCTATTTTCTTGTAAACGCTGAACCTCTGCCGTTAGCTGCTGTTGTTGACTTTGTATCTGAGCTCTCTCTCGTTCCAACTCTTCTACTCGTGTTTTCAGGTCACGAGAATACCAGTTTACAAGTTTCTTCAGCTCCTTGTTATCTTGTTTTAAATCTTTATTTTTTCTATCTTTAGTTGCAAGCGTTTGATGCAACTCAGATATTTGATTTTTAAGATGATCAAGCTCACTCGTTCTCGCCAGTAGCCTCTGAGACATGGTTGTAAGAGAGGCAGCATATTGAGCACTGAGGGTTCTTGATGCTGCAACAATTTCAGGATCAGATTTACTAGAAAGATATATCTCTGCTCCTATCATGGTATTTACAGCCTCAGGAGAAAATATAAGTGGTTGAGGTATGAAAGGTTCGTGGTTTAAATCTGGGACATTAGAATTTCTATCAGACATAATATCGTTCTGGATGAACAACAACTGAATCTATGAGGAATGTGAAATCTTTTTGCTGGAGTAAACCAATGGTAAAATTGGTTATACAACAACCCGAAGCCTTCAAATCTCTTCAAGATCTCGTTTGTCCACAATGTCAAGCGGATTTAATTTTCCGCCGAACCGATAATATTAAATCTCAAAGCTTTTACAGCTTTTATCATACATAGATGGTTTCCAATGTTATTTCCGCCGTATATAAACAAGTTCTTCCTAATAACGCCAGATGAGGGAGAGAAAATTTTAGATGAAAATATTATCATACTCTCTCTAATGCATTATTTAGTTGGAGATCGTGTTTGAATTCTTAACTTGTTATATATACTGAAATCATATTTGCTTATTACTTGAAACACTAACGCATATTATCAGGGGGAGTTTAAGTATTATTGCAGGTATCAGATTTCTATTAAGTTTGTCAACCAGATATTATTTTTCATCTTCAAATCACTCAGAGATTATTGCAATTCATGAAACAAGTCGAGAGTATATTTGGCTGAGATCAATGACTCAACATATCCAAGAAAAGTGTAGTATTTTGATAGCTCAACAATTTTATACGAAGATAATGCTGCTTGTATCACTCAAATCAAAGGAAGATATATCAAATATACGATCAAGTGATAACCTGGCAGATTTATTCACGAAGACATCACCAACTGCGACATTCAAGAAAATTGTGCAGAATATTAAAATGTGAAGACTCAAAAAACTATGGTCATGCACTTTCCAGGGGGAGTAAAAGTCCTGAAGACTTGTGCTGATTGTACTCTTTTTCCTTCGCTAAGGTTTTATCCCATTGGGTTTTCCTTTGCAAGGTTTTAATGAGGCAATCTTAAAGCACTTGTGGATACATAAAGAGACTGTACTCTTTTTCCTTCGCCATTGGTTTTTCTTCCCACTGGGTTTTTCCTTGGCAAGGTTTTAACGAGGCAGATTCTTTATGGGTGGTCATTCAAGGGGGAGTGTTATGAATTATAAATGAACGAACGAAACGGCGCCGCCCCCTGTCCCACCACTAAATTATGTGAATGACCCCACCACTATTATTTTAAAATCTGCATAGTGACTTGCATAGTGACTTACATAGTAACTTGCATAGTAACTTCAACGCCTATAAATATGGGCTTCAGTTGTAATGAAATTCATAAGAAAATATAGAGAAGGAAGAAAGTTTCAGAGAGTTTCTTTTACATTTCTCTTGCAATAGTAGTAGTTTTCTTTTTAGTTTTATAACACATATGAATATATAGCTCACTATTTTGAGACATGCACTACAAGAGAAACCACTATTTCTGACGAGTCAAAATCGTTGCAAAAAGTAAAATAATCGCCACAAATACTTATTGGTGGCTCAATTCACACTGCCGGAAATTCATGATAGTATAGTGAAAATTAACATCCCACAATATATTAATATTAATATCCTCCGCTCTAATTCTTAGATGTTCATCCTCTGCTCTAATTCTGACTACGTCTTGTTGGAAGGGATTCAAATTTAGAATTTCTTTTTAGCTTATTAGGCTATTTTTAACTTCATATTATGACCCACTTTTTAAAATAGAATTTGTTGTGTGAATTTTTAACTTTAAGTTTTCTAAAAATTACAATATAAAGTAATTAATTCACTTTTGCTTCAAGTTTACTAAATACATAACAAAAACTAAAACTAAATAAAAACAAGTAACTTATTAACCTGCTTCAAAAAATTAAAAAGAAATAATCACTACAATAAGCATCCATTCCCATCATCAATCATTCAAATCCAACTAATCACTATAATAAACATCACACCCGTCATCCATCAACCACTCCCACATCATCCTCATCAATCTATCTTAATACGATCTTTTTTTTTTTAATTACTGCTGCAGACATTTTCTAAGTTTCCATCTTAACAACAAAAGAAATCCAAAATTTTCTAAGTGCCAAATTAAATTTTCTAACCACCGATATGGAAGTAAAGCACACCAAAACTGCAACATTAACTGTGGGTGAATAATTAAATACGTGTATTTCCAATAAGGGTTATAAAATATGTCATGAAATAAGAAAAAAATATAATAAGTGCACATAGATCAGCAACTAAGAATGCAGAATGCATAATGCAGCCCCCAGCCATAACAGAAACCCTTTGACCACAAGAGTTGCATGTAATAATTGATAATTAAAACCTCTTTCTCCATACATCCCTGACTACATCTCACAAAAACATTTATTTACATACTTATATATGTATCATACTCTTGGGTTTAATAATGAGGCATTGGTCAAAGTATCCTTCTTTTAGACTATAATTCGCTACTATTACTAGGAAAATTAAAAGGAAAAAAATCAAGTTCAAAGTTCAAATATGCAGAGCACATTCGAATTAAAATCAACACCCACAAATTACAAAAGACTAAAGCAAATGATGACAGGAATTGAAGGGAATAGAAGCTTACCAGTACTGGCTCATCATTTTATACCTCAAGGTTGTTGATGGAAATCCTGTTTTCCAGGAAAACAAACACCATCAATAGCACTCACCAAGAATGAAGATTACAGCTTTGAGAGACTAAAACTCAGTCAATACTCTGTATACATACATAATTATAACTTGATCAAACAATGCTTGAAGTAGTCTTCTTCCCCAGCATGGCTTTAAAGATTACCAGGGAAATGCAAGCGGGCTAGAATCTTTAGATAACTCAACCATCCAAGTTATAACCAATTACCACTGCCAAATCACCATGTTCTTAACATCGACATCCACATATACTCATCACATCTTCAGATTAAGATACAAGGGCAATACTTTTGGAGGATTTTTACTATTGTTCAGAAAAGACGTAAAAAAACCTCACCATCTGTGATAAGTAAAAAAGACATATATGAATTACGCAAGATCAAGCTTTTGTAGAATAAAAGCAACAGCAAAAATATTGAAGAATAATGACTTACAAAATTACTTGTTGAAAGACATAAAAATTTGTGATAACCTGAAGTACTGTCGTGTCTTTGCATTCATGTTTTGCATCTAACTGCACATGTAGTTATGTCCTATCTAAATGATACTCCACAGAATATTGTTTTAAATTGTGAGTTGAAAATATTCACACACCAGAAATTCTGGGGACTTAGTCTGGCAGCAGAAATCACCACTACAAGATCAAAATCAGAACCTGGGCCCTCCACATCTTTTCCTTTTATACAGTAGACCGAGCAGACACCTTTTGGATAAGCTTCACCAACATATTTCAGTATTTCGGCGTCTACACATCTATCGAGAAAGAAAGGAATATCAAATTATATTCCAATATCAAACAAATGATGTGGTTTTCAGTTTTTAATTGGTGAAAATAAAGCAATATCAAGTTATATTCCAATGGCCAGGTCTGGCAATAAGTGAAGGTTGGAAATTACCCAAATTAATGGCTGCACTGAATGATCTCCACTTTGCATGATAATCATTTGCCTGTCCCAAAAATTTCAAAATAGTTTAGCACACCCATTTTGCAGCCTCTTCCTAACATGATAGTTACATAAGTAAAGAAAACCTTTATTATATTTGTAATTAGCATTACTTATATATATTGATCTTGATATTCTTTCTTAATTTTTCTGTTCATACAGATATAAATTAAATAAATAACTAAAAGTAATACATTTAAACTCCAGCTTAATTTCTATAAATATTTTCAGATTTGGATAAAGATGCTTTTATCCTTTGTCCAGAACTAAAGCCATAGCAAACAGCAAAGCGAGCACTTCTGCAGTACTACATAGATACAATATTAATTGCATATACATGAGATGAGGCTACCAAACAACAGTACTCTATCTAATTCCACAACTAAACCAAGAGGTTAAAAATGACAAACCCCAATTTTGTTTTGATAAAATTTGTACATCATTTGAGATTCTTCTGCCAATTTACTTACTGAATGGTTACTTATAGAGGAGTAATGGAGATTGGAGAGTCATTCTATCAGACATGTAAAACAAACTCCAACCGATCTGTGTTGTCCAAGACTCGAATCTTGCTGCACTAGCAGGAAATCAACTTAGAACTTAGACCAATCGTAAAAAATGAGACGATAAATATAGCGAGCAATTTATGCCCTAATTCATTGTACAAATGAAGAATATATGCCAATATGTGCCGTAACTCAACCACAGAATATATGATATCATATTCTAGAAGGGCTAATGGGGCATTTTTTTGCCATTTCAGTAACAAACCAACCAAGCCCGTAGCAAGAGAAAAAAAAAAGAGTTGAAGAAAGATCGAGGAAAAGATTGAGAGAGACTCACCGACGTTCAGAGGAGGCAAGAAGGCACAGGTGAACTAACGGTGTCCATGACGGAAAATGGCATAGGGACGATGAAGGAGAGAGAAGCGGCAGGCGATGAAGAAGGAGCGAAATTGAAAGAAAAAGAAAAGTGCGTGGGCGATTTGGGGGTTTTTTCCAACTTTATCATTAAATAACTTTATTTCCCGGCTCTTATTTGCTTCCGCCAGAAGCTTTTCAGCTGAATACTTTAAATGGATTATTTCTGGCTCGTTTTTAGTCGCCAAGAAAAAATTAAGCCGGAAATAGCACTTTTTTTGTAGTGCTTCATTCATGCGCGTATTAACATGGTAAAGTACATATAGTGGAGATATGATTTTAGACGATCGAATCATGATCATCGATCGATCTAGTGGCAATCATGTACTGGTGTGTGTAGGTCGTGAGGGGTAGACAACGATAAATATTTTAACATATATTTTTACTCCATCACAAAAAAAAAAAAAAAATGATTTGTGATAAGTTATAATTTTTAGTAAAATGACTAGTATTTAAAGTTAAAATGGGTTTGTTTTTATTACAAATAAATTTTTTTTTTTTGTTATAAATAATTAGTTACAAATGCCTGTTTTCTTATATTGCTCCTTCTAACAAAAATAGAGAATATATACAACATCCCATGCCATAGAGAAAAGAGGGTAAAACTTTAAAAAAGAGAAGAAAATAGAAAATAGAAAAAAAGAAGAGTACTAGTATATACGAATGGTCAAGTACTGTAACTAGCAATATTAGATCCATGCAGCTTGGATGGGTTAGGAACTCTTCTGTTTTTTACTTTTAACCCACAATAAGAATTGAGTCTAAAAGGAGATCTGGTTAGCTTGTAGATTTATTACCGAGAAAATATTTCTCTAAAAAAATATTTTTTATTAAATTAAAATTTATTTAAATGAATATTGAGACTTTAAAATTGTAAGAAATTCTAGATCAAAGTATGTACTTTGATCTAGTATTACTTTGATCAAAGTGCACAACGAAATTGATATTACATGATTTGTAAATCATATATCCATTGTGGTTGCTTTATGGATTCTCTATCACTATTATTCCTCATCCAAAATCTTTAGCATCGATGGTCGAGTGTGCTACGTGGTAAAACCACAACAACACCCACATAATCTATAGCCTAAATATTGGGACTAGAGAGAAATTTGCAATTTGTTGTTATAAGCTTAAAGAATCTAATCTAAAGGGGGATATGTAAATAACCATATTTACCAAGTAAGTCATATTTACCTCTTAACAATATCACAACCTTTAACTCTGAGTAGCAAATCATAATGGAAACATCAAATAGTATAGGCAAAACTAGATTTTTTTAGTATTTTCCATCTTATTATTATCTATAGATTTTGAACAAGATTTTGAAGAAACTGTTTTTCTTACAAACAGGCTCTCAAGACATGAATACTAAGCTACTTTTCATGATAGTGTGTCTCATGTACACTATCCTATAATATGAAAAACTACTCATTAGGCGAAAATTAAGAACCTAATACAACCAAATTGTCATCAGCATTAAGTTTTTAAAACATTATTGTCCTAGGACTGTCAACTGTGGTCAAAGAACTCATTTAATTCAATAGGACGTTAATAAATGACTATGTATATTAGGTATCTTTGAATAGATAGTTAATTTAAACTACACAAAACTAATAATGGAAAAATTGATTCGCTTTTTGTACCAAAATAGTACAAACAACAATCATGTACTCAAAGTACTTCAAGCCTAAATACTACAAAAGCTAATCATCTAATTCTTGTATGAGAATCAACTATTTAACTCATTCAAGAAGTGCGATCAATGGTTATCTAAAGACAACTCAATTTGTGCCAAGAGATGATCTATACCTCAATCAACTTCCATTTGCCTTTATCAATCAGGTCAACAACCTCATGTTGGATCATATAAGTGAAGGGAATCTAACATTTTATATTAGAATTCCTACTATGTGAATTCATTATCTTTAGCAAAGACATATTACTAATATTCTTTTCTAGTTTTTTAACGACCTGAGAATATTGATATATAGCTACCATACTATTTATAAGGATTCTTATATTCTATAATTTTTTTGAGATTCATTATCACTAATGATACACCATCATTACTTGGTGAATTACTTCCACTATTTCGATGATTCTATTAAGGTAATGTGGAATAAAATGTTTCTTCCAAGAAACTATTCTTATAAAAATCTATAATACCCCACTCTCGTCGAAAATACAAGTTTTTTCTTTAGACAAAAATGATTAAATTTAGATCCTCTATATTCTTAATATAATTAATACTTACACAAAATAATCACTCAACCTTTCTTAATGGCAAATGAACTTGATCTAAGAATGACAAGTCAGATTAAAATCGCAATCCGATATTACATCAACTCAAATGTGATGTCGCAACTGCTTTGTGACATAAATCATTAATAACTCCATTTTCAGCAAGTCATTAAATTGCAAAATAATTATTCTCATTATATAACTCATACGATTACGATTTTGAAAAAAATATTCTAATCAAAAATAATTTTAAAAAAAATCAGAATCACATTTATATGTTAAAATAATGTTTTGTTATTGTTTCATGTCCCTTTATGTGCATGTATAGGATTATTAATATAGAGAATTCTCATATTGTTTTTTCTCTTTGACTTAATTAAATAAAGGAGAAAGATCTCATAAGTGAATAAAACTTTAATTTCTCAAACTTTATATCCATTATCCTATGTCTTAATGATACATTTAATATATCATCTATCCAATAGAGAATTAACATCACTGAGCCTAGGGATGTAAGGAGTTCAGTTTAGATTGGAAAATCAACCAGATCAGACTAAACTTCAGACAAGTAAGACTCAATCCCATAAATTATGAAATGAAAAAATTTTGTCCGGCCCCAGGGTTTATAAATTTTGGACTAGAGTGGCCCGAACTAGACCAAACTTCTATATATTTTTTATAAATATTTTTAATAATTTCATATATTATTTTAATATAGTAATTATATAATTTATGATATAATTCTTTTCTAATTTATTATTGTTGACCATATAAATTTTCTTTGAATGAGTTAGTTACATAACCTACATTAATAATATACTTGATTTTAAGTTAGTAATTTAAATAATTTTTTTATTAATTAATTTTAAAAAAAAAAAAAAAGAGCAAAAATAAAAAATAATTGAGCTGGATCAACTAGATTGGATCGATAGCTGTAGGTTCAGTCTCGTCCCTTTATATGGATGTTCAATTCAGTTCGTTTCGAAAAAAATGTTGGACCATCACCGAATTGAGGCTAACCAATTTACACCCCTGACCAAGTTAATGAGTAGCCATCCAACTTCTAAACCTTTAAAAATTCCCACTAAGCACTATTTTGAATGAGTCTTAAATTAAATTAGGTTTAAACTTAACTAATATCGCATTAAAAGCATTGAAAACATCGCTTGGTGTAAGAAATGCAGTATATGGAGTTTTAGCTGCTAACTAGCAATATATCCATATTTTTCACTTATTTAATATTTTTCATATTCTCCAATCCACAATAGGATAGAAAAGAAAAACTTTGCGAGAGATTATCTTAGCCTAAAACTTACCTTGCATCAGTGCAACTACAAGCAAGATTTTTAGGTTTAACTCAGTCGTATCTGATTATTCAAACTTTTGTCGTAATTACTGTGCAAATTTCAAGGTGCTTGGTACATAATTTACACTCTTAAAGGGCACTCCTAAGTTCATACATCTACAAAAATCTATTTGCTCTTATTAGAGAAAAATAAAATTTGAGCAAGATTATCAATACTAATACCATAAAAAGGTGCATTGATAAAAGTTAAAACCTTTAAAATGAATGTACCAATCAAGAATGTCTTTAACCTCTTATATACTCAGATTTTATTGTCCTTACTTATCAAATATACTAGCAAGTTTAGAGAGTATGTGCTTATATGTGAGTTAATTTAAGTTGCTTTAAGATTGTAATGCTTAATCTCACATATACGATCAATTATCTTTGCGTTATAAAAACGATGCACAACTTTTGTTATTACTCACTAGATTCTCAAAGACAAAATAGTGGTTTAGCTTTATATGTTGATCCCTTCAACTTCTATAAAAAATTGTAGGGCATGCATCTCACATGCAATTTCAATTTTACTTTATAAGTTTAAGAAGTTAATACAAATTGGTGTGCCAACCTCATTTGGTCTATAGCATCAGCACTTGGTGCAATTGCACCTCATGTGCACATTGCTACCACCTGGCATGCGCGCAACACCATAATGCTCCCATCATCTATGGTTCGTACTATGTAGGTGGTTGTATATGAGACATGGGAGATTACTTACTCTATGGCATGGCACATTTCACGCATCCATTCCGCCTGTCTACATAGACACGACACCCTTCTCATTATCATCTAGCATCCTTTCTGTAGAATCCAAGATTTTAAGTCTCGTATCTACGTATAGATTTTGATGATAACAAATAAATTCAAGACTCAAGCTCAAGTTGTCTACGCATGAAGAGAGTTAAGCACATCAAGAAATCAAGCATAAGCAAAAAGAAGAACAAGTCTACAAATGAAACTCATAGAGTAATTTTGTACATTTTTTAAAATTTGAAATTGGATTAAGGCTCAAAATTAATATTTTCTCATAAAGTATTAAATTGTATTTTTTACATTTGCATAACTTTATTAAAATATTTAATTTCAAAAATTATTATTATTTTTCTACATACGCATAAAGATTTGAATTTGTAAAATGATTGATTGTCATTTTTAATAGGGGTGGGCAGCGGGTACCCGCACCCGCTGCCCCGCCCGCATTCCGCCACGCACCACTGTGCGGGGACGGAGTCACCCGCCCGGCAGGCGGGGGGCGGGGTCCCCCCGCCCGCTTTCTACTCTTAAGGCGGGGGCGGGGGCGGTATGGGGGTCCCTCCGCCCCGCTTTTACCCCGCCCCCGCCCCCGCCTTCCCTTATATATAAATATAAATATATATATAAATATAAATATAAATGTATAATTATATATATTAATAAATCACCAATGTTATGTAAAATGATTTTTTTAATTTAAAATTTAGATTTTTAGAAAGTTAGAGTAATATTTGTAAATGGTAATGTTAATAGTTAATAGTTAATATCACAATTTATAATTTTGTAAATTTGTATTATTGTAAATTTGTAATAACTTAGTCATTATTTTAAGTTTTATCATTTTAGTGATTTTTTTAAGTGACTTTAGACTTTAGTAATGGAATACCGAATATTTTTTAATATATAATTGTGTGTTTAAATAAGATTTGATGGTATTTTAGGCTAAAATGGCTTGGAAATTTGATCTGGGATGAAAATACCCAAAATTGCGAAATGGGCTAAGGCCATATAGGGTGGGGGCGGGGGCGAGGGGCGGGGGCGGGGGCGGGGGCGGGGGGGGGGCGGGGTGAGGGGCGGGGGCGGGGGCGGGGGCGGGGGGCGGGCGGATGGGCTCCCACCCCGCTACCCCGCTATGGGACGGGGTACCCCGCCCCCGTGTAGGCGGGGGCAGGGTGCGGGATTAAATTCCCGCCCCCCGCTCAGGCGGGGGCGGGGGGCGGATGTAGGGGTGCCCGCCCCCGCCTGGGCGGGTATCACCCCTAATTTTTAACATGTGCATGTGTTGTTTGAAAATCTTGAAGGGTGATTGTGTATTTTTTTGACAAATACAAAATATAGATAATTTGTTTGAAAATCTTGAAAGGTAGTTGTGTGTTTTTTTGACATATACAAAAAGAAAATGATTTGGTTTGAAAAATAAATCATTCTCATTTTGTCATGTATAAAAAGTAAAAGATTATGTTTGATTTCTTTGAAAAATAAATGGAGTTGTATTTGACAAATATAAAAATGAGATATTTTTATTTGAATCTTTTGAAAAGTGAATAATGCTCTTATTTGACATATGAAACTTTTCAATTTGAATATGAAGGCTCATTTGCTTATAAATAGCTCACTTGAGTTTTGCAAAAATCACAAGAATAGCTTATGCATCAATTGCTAAGTTTTGCATCATTTTCTCAAAGCCATCATTCTATCTTCTCTAAATTTTGTGCCTTAATTCTTGTTCATTTTGAGAGAGATATAGGTTGTGCTGTATTGTTCTTATTTCACTCATTGAGGAGTGTACTCTGATAATCTACCCACTATCAGCTCTTGTATTTAAAAGAGGGTGTGTATAACCCTTGTGTGTGTAGAAGGTGTTCTACACAGAGAATAGTTGAATCACCAAGTATGAGGTGATTGCAAGTGTAGAGAGTGTTCTACACGAATTCTCTGTAGCGATGTTGGTCAAAGGTGTAATAGGTTTCTATCTTCACCTGAAGGAGATTGAATAGTGAATTTGGGATCCTCAAGGGGTAGCTTGAGGGAAGGACGTAGGCAGTGGGGCTGAACCTCGTTAAAATACTGAGTTTGCTTATTTTTACCTTTATTCTTTATATTTCATGCTGCTTCATATTCAGTTTATATTTTATATTGTATATTTGGTTTATAAGTATCAATATTTTAATATAACCCAATTCACCCCCCCTCTTGTGTTAATCATCTGGGCAATAATTGGTATCAGATCGAGAGCTCTATTATAAGATTAATTATCTGTTGAGTTAAGATCATATGGCTAACATTGGAGCTACATTCGCTGAAGGTCAATCCAATAGTCGGCCTCTGCTATTTTGTGGAGACAATTATACTTTCTGGAAAGCTAAAATGAGAATATTTCTCTAGTCTCAAGGTCGAGAAATCTGGAAATATATTATAAATGGGCCTTATATTCCAATAAAAATTATTGATGGAGTAAATGTCAACAAGGAAGAAGAAGAGTTTGATCGTGAAGATGACAAACTTTATACAGTGAATGTAATGGCTATGAATATTCTGTATAATGCTTTCAATGACAATGAATTTAACTGAATAATGACTTGCAGGACAACAAAGGAAATTTGGGATAACTTGGAAGTAACTTATGAAGGAACTTCGCAAGTTAAAGAATCAAAAATTTATATTCTTACGCATGAATATAAAATGTTTAAAATGATTGATGATGAATTTATTTCTTCTATATATACTCGTTTTACTAACATCATAAATAACTTGACAGCTCTTGTAAAAGTTTATTCTAACTTAGAGATAATAAGAAAAATTCTCAACTCTCTTCCAAAACGTTGGAAATCAAAAGTGACGACGATTCTTGAAGCTAAAAACCTCAAAAAACTCAAAGTAAATAAACTCATTGGGTCACTTATTACTCATGAGTATACATTGAAAATAGGAGAAGAAGAAGGAAATCAAAAGAAGAGCTTGGTACTCAAAACTGTTCCACATGAAAGTGAAAGCGATGAAAACGAGGAAAGCAATAATAAAGATGAAGAAATTGCAATGATCACAAGAAGATTTCAGAGATTCTTAAAGAAAAATAAAGTTCCTCCAATGAAATCTTTCAAAAAGTTTTCCAACAAAGATACAGGTAAAAACGACTCATTAACTTGTTATAAATGCAAAAAGTCAGGACATATTAAGGCAGATTGTCTCATGCTAAAGAAAAATCGATACAAAGGCAATAAAGCAATGAAAGTTATATGGAATGATAATTCCAGTAGCTCAGACAGCGATGCAAATAATGAAGAATCTGCAAATCTTTGTCTAATGGCTAAAGATGATCTTGAGGTAATAAATTTCGAAAATATTTAAAATCCTTCTTATGAAAAATTACAAAATGTTTTGGAAGAGGTATATGAGGAATTTGAAAATTTGGGTATCAAGTATACCGCTTTGAAAAATAAAAATTCTTCTTTAACAAATGAAATTGATGTTTTAAGAAAAGAAAACATCGTTTCAAAATATGGAAATAATGAGCTGAAAAAGAAAGTGATTGATTTAGAAAAGATTATTGAAAACTTTACAAATGAAAAAAAGAAACTTTGAAAAACTTCTTGGAAGTCAAAGATGTGTTTTTGATAAGGTAGGTTTGGGATACATGCCAAAAGAAAAATTCAAACCCTATAAAAATTTCTTTGATAAACCGACAAAATCAAAATCAGATTTTCAAAATTCTTTTCATAAAAATAACTTTTTAAAAAAAAAAAGTATTATCACTCAATATTTTCAAATATGTCATATGTTATTTATAATTTTTGTAATAGAAATGGTCATAATTATCATGCTTGTCCTATTAGAAGAAGACATACAATGACTATTAGGGCTATATGGGTACCAAATAATTTTGTTTCTTCTAATACTAATAAATAAATGACCTAAAGAATTTGGGTACGAAGAAAAATTATTTTAATTATTTTTACAGGTATGCATGAAGTCCTCCATAGGTAAAAGTAAATGGTTTTTAGACAGCGGATGCTCAAGACACATGACAGGAGATAAAATTAAATTCATTGACCTTACTTCTAAAGAAGAAGGACACGTGACATTTGAAGACAATTCAAAAAGGAATATCATGGGAATGGGAAAAGTTAGTAAGAAGTCTTCTCTCATAATTGAATATGTTCTACTTGTTGATGGTCTAAAGCATAATTTTTTTGAGTATAAGTCAATTATGTGATAAAGGATTTACAGTTACTTTAAAAAAGGATAAGTGCATTATTTTGAATAATCATGATTGCAATGTTTATTTTATTGCTCTTAGAAACAATAATGTATATACAATTGAATTTGAAAAAATTGCCTGACAATATGCTATTTGTTTATCAGCTCAACATGAAAATAGTTGGTTATAGCATAGAAGGTTAGGTCATGCAAATATGGAACTTATTTCCAAACTTTCAAAAAATGATCTTGTGAGAAGTTTGCCAAAAGCAAACTTTTTTAAAGACAAAATTGTGATGCATGCCAGTTTGATAAACAAACAAAAACTTCTTTCAAAATCAAGAAACATATTTCTACTACTAGACCTTTGCAACTAATACACATGGACCTTTTTGGACCAAACAGAGTTGCTAGTCTGGAAGGAAAATATTACGCATTTATTATTATTGATGATTTCTCTAGATATACTTAGGTCATCTTTCTCGCTCATAAAGATGAGGTACATATTGCCTTTACCAAGTTATGCAAGAGAATTCAAAATGAAAATGGCTATACTATTTCAAACATCCGAAATGACAGGGGGAAAGAGTTTGTCAATAAAGATATTGAGTCTTTTTGTGATGAAAATGGTTTTCTACATAATTTCTCTACTCCTCGAACTCCTCAACAAAATGGGGTAGTAGAAAGGAAGAATAGATCTCTTCAAGAAATGGCAAGAACAATGCTTAATGAAAATAGTTTACTTAGTTATTTTTTGACCGAAGCGGTAAGTACATTATGTTATGTTATAAATAGAGTTATATTAAAGTCTAAATTAGATAAAACCCCCTTATGAGCTTTGGAATGAGAAAAAGTCCAACATTGATTACTTTCATGTATTTGTATGGAAATATTTTATACTCAATGACAGAGATAATTCAGGAAAGTTTGATGCAAAATCTGATGAATGTATCTTTCTTGGGTATTCAACAAATAGTAAAACTTATAGAGTATTCAATAAAAAGACTTTGACTGTACAAAAATCTATGCATGTAATATTTGATGAATCTAACCCTCTACTCTCCAAGAAATCTATTGATGCAGAATCAGAAGGTACAAATAACACAAATAGTCTCAACCTTAACAAAGAGAATTCAATGGAAGCAGTCCAACATGGAGACATCAGGAAAGATCATCAAGATTTAGTACAAGATGTAACCAAACATTTAAAACATGTGAAAGATCATCCACTGGAACAAATTCTAGGAAGCAGTCCAACATGGAAACATCAGGAAAGATCATCAAGATTTAGTACAAGATGTAACCAAACAGTAGAAACATGTGAAAGATCATCCAGTGGAACAAATTTTAGGAGAACTTTCATGAGGTGTAAGTACTCGATTATCTCTTAGAAATATTTGTAATCACATTGCTTTTCTATCTCAAATTGAACCCAAAAATATTGATGAAACACTTATTGATGAATCATGGATTCTATCTATACAAGAAGAGCTAAATCAATTTGAAAGAAATAATGTATGGACACTTGTTTCTAGACCCAAAAATCATACTGTTATTGGAACAAAATGAGTATTTAGAAATAAGAAAGATGAGTCTGGAATCATTACTAGAAACAAGACTCGACTTGTAGCCCAATGTTTCAATCAAGAGGAATGAATCGATTATGATGAAACGTATGCACTTGTCGCAAGATTAGAAGCTATTTGAATGTTACTTGCATATGCATGTTATAAAAATTTCAAATTTTTTCAAATGGATGTTAAAAATGCTTTCTTAAATGGTTTTATAAATAAATAGGTATATGTTGAGCAACCTCCAGGTTTTGAAAATCATATTTCTCCTAATCATGTTTTTAAGCTCACAAAAGCATTATATGGACTCAAACAAGCTCCTAGAGCTTGGTATAAGAGACTTAGTGGTTTTTTGATTGAAAAAAATTTTTCAAGATGAAAGATCGATACATTTCTTTTCATCAAATATGAACATGATGATATTCTTCTAGTTCAAATTTATATGGATGATATAATATTTGGTGCTACTAATGAAAATATGTGCCAAGATTTTGCTAAAAGTATGCAGTAAGAATTTGAAATGAGTATGATGGGAAAACTTAATTTCTTTCTTGGATTGCAAATCAAGCAAGTAAAAAGTAGAACATTTATTAATCAGTTAAAATATATCAAAGAGTTACTTAAAAAGTTTGAGATGGAATGTGCGAAGGTAATTGGAACAACAATGAGTCCAACTACTAAAGTTGATAGAGATGAAAGCAGTAAGCCAGTTGACTCAAAAGTATATCGATGTATGATTGGTAGTTTATTTTGATAGCTAGTAGACCTGATATTATGTTCAGTGTATGTTTATGCACACGTTTTCAATCATTTCCAAAACAATCTCATTTGATTGTAGTCAAACAGATTTTTAGATATCTTGCCGGTACCATTGACCTCGGATTATGGTATCCTAAGCACACTTCTTTCGATCTTATTAGTTATTCAGATACAGATTGCTGGTTGCAAAGTTGATTGAAAAAGTACTAGTGAAACATGTCGATTTTTAGGTCATGCACTCGTTTCATGGTTTAGTAAAAAATAAAATTCTATTGCATTATCTACTGCTGAGACAGAGTATGTTGCTGCAGGTAGTTGTTGTGCTCAAGTTCTTTATATGAAACAACAGCTTGAGGATTTTAAATTTATGTACAATCACATTCCAATCAAATGTGATAATACAAGTGCTATAAATCTTTCAAAGAACTCAATACAACATTCTAGGACTAAGTATATTGAAATTAGATATCATTTTCTTAGAGATCATGTACAGAAATGTGATATTGTATTAGAATTCACAAGCACATATGATCAATTGGAGGACATTTTCACAAAACCTCTACTAGAAGATAGATTATGCATGATTAGAATAGAAATAGGAATGATGCATGTAATGAATATCTGTTAAACATTTTTATTCCATTATCTCAAATGACTTACAAAAACTTGAGATTTCTAGCCTCATCTTTCAACTGCATTTGCTATTCATAGATTGACATGTTATTCTTATCTAAAAAATTAGACAGTCGAAATAAAGAGGCAAGTAAGGATTTTAAATCCTTATTCTATTACTTTAACTCTACTATTTTTTTGTTTGACTCATAAATAAGTCGTTGAAGTACAGAGACAGTCTCGCTAAACTTCTCAATTTCGCGAGTTTTGGATTGCAACCGAGTGGAAAAAGCAACAATGGATGATGAGTATCGAGTTTCGAGACCCACAAGCTCATAAATGACATCATGATCTGATTTATTAGGTAAATCAGTCTCTTGTTGTTTCATGGCACCTACGATAGAAGTATAAATAGATTGATCACGAGAAGTACTGAAGAGAAATTGACGAGTCATTACAAAATTGTAGAATGAAAATGCAGATGAATTGCAAAAATGAGAAGAAGATTTGATACAAAATAGATAAAGTTAAGGATTGTTCTTATAAAGACGGGAATAAAAACAAGACAAACTATTACAACTTCAAATCTCTGCAATATCTTGCTTGTCAATAACGTCAAGCGGATTTGAATCTCCTTCCGTACCGAATTGCTAGAGTTAGGCCTCCAGCTTTTGCAGGTTTTGTCGGACACGGGTGACTCTAATTTTTTAACTCTCTACAAAATCTCCTTTCGCACCAAATTGTTAGAGCTAGGCTTCCAGACTTTGCAGGTTTTGTCGGATACGGGCGCTGGAAGAAATCTCCTTCCGCACCAAATCTCGATAATATTTTATTTGTCAACAACATCAAGCGGATCTCTGCACCGAGGCGATAAAGTTAGGCTTCAGCCTTTACAGCTTTTGTCGAACACGGAAGGGGGAAGACATTTTACTGAATACAATTGCAGTTCCTTTTTAATGATGCCAAAAGGAGGGGGAAGTCTTATACTAGTAGTATACTACCCTGTTATATATGCTAGAGTCATGTCTATATTTTATTTAAAAAACTAACGCATTTTCAGGGGGAGCTTAAGTATTAACTGCATGTCGCAGATTTCTACTAAGTATTTGTCATCATAAAAAATGGAGAGATTGTAGAACCCAAGATTTCAAGTCTCGTATCTACGTATAGATTTTGATGATAATAAATAAATTCAAGACTCAAACTCAAGTTGTCTACGCATGAAGAGAGCTAAGCACATTAAGAAATCAAGCATGAGCAAAAAGAAGAACAAGTTTACAAATGAAACTCATAAAGTAATTTTATACATTTCTTAAAATTTGAAATTAGATTAAAGCTCAAAATTAATATTTTCTCATAAAGCATCAAATTGCATTTTTTACATTTGCATAACTTTATTAAAATATTTAATTTCAAAAATTATTATTATTTTTCTACATATGTATAAAGATTTGAATTTGTAATATGATTAATTGTCATTTTTAATATGTGTATGTGTTGTTTGAAAATTTTGAAGGGTGGTTGTGTGTTTTTTTGACAAATACAAAAGACAGATGATATTGTTTGAAAATCTTGAATGGTGGTTGTGTGTTTTTTTGACAACTGCAAAAGATAGATGATTTGTTTGAAAATCTTGAAAGGTAGTTGTGTATTTTTTGACATATGCAAAAAGAAAATGATTTGATTTGAAAATAAATCATGTTCATTTTGTCATGTATAAAAAGTAAAAGATTAGGTTTGATTTCTTTGAAAAATGAATGGAGTTGTTTTTGACAAATATAAAAATGAGATATTTTTATTTGAATCTTTTGAAAAGTGAATAATGCTCTTATTTAACATGTGAACCTTTTTAAATTTGAATATGAAGACTCATTTGCCTATAAATAGCTCACTTGAGTTTTGTAAAAATCACAAAAAAGCTTACATATCAATTGCTAAGTTTTGCATCATTTTCTCAAAACCCTCATTCTCTCTTTTCTAAGTTTTGTACCTTAATCCTTGTTCATTTTGAGAAAGATATAGGTTGTGCTGTATTGTTCTTATTTCACTCATTGAGGAGTGTACTCTGATAATCTACCCACTATCAGCTCTTGTATTTGTAAGAAGGTGCGTATAACCCTTGTGTGTGTAGAAGGTATTCTACACAAGGAATAATTGAATCACTAAGTGTAAGGTGATTATAAGTGTAGAGGGTATTCTACACTAATTTTTTGTAGCAGTGTTGCTCAAATGTGTAATAGGTTTTTATCTCCACCCGAAGGAGATTGAATAGTGAATTTGGGATCCTCAAGGGGTAGCTTGAGGCGAGAACGTAGGCAGTGAGACAGAATCTCGTTAAAATACTGAATTTGCTTCTTGTTACCCTTATTCTTTATATTTCCTTCTGCTTCATATTCTGTTTATATTTTATATTGTATATTTAGTTTATAAGTATCAATATTTTAATATAACCCAATTCATTCCCCTCTTGTGTTAGTCATTTGGGCAATAATTTCTATCCTTCTGGCTATTCACACATGACGATTGTCGTATGGATGCAATTGCTACTAGTGGAGCAGCTTTGCAGCATGTGAGATACACTGAGGTGCACAACCATCGCTTACTGTTATGACTATTCATGGCAGCCATGGTTATAGGAAGAAGAAAAAAACCTCTTATCACGGGAAAAGGATTCCGTAGGAAAGGCACAACACGTGCAACAAGAATATAAATTAGGAATAATCGATGTTGATTTGATACTAATGTACGAAATACTATATCAAAGTACATAGCAACAACAATATTAACTCATTGATAAATTGCATATCTAGTATTGTAGTTGTTTCATGGATTATTCATCGCCGTTGTTGTTCATCTAAAATCTCCCGTGTCGATTGTGATGTGTGTTACATGGTAAGACTAGAACAACACCCACATACTTCACAACCTAAATGTCAAGATTAGAGAGAAATAATTCGAGGGAGAGATTTGCACTTAATTGTTGCAAGCTTGATGCATCTCACCTACAGGGTGGAGGGACTATGTAAGTAGCTCCTCTAAGTGTATCTTAGGATTGTCGCTTAACATCCATCTTTAAGGATCATGAAGTGGTTTGATAGCTGGTATATAACCTTCAAGAGAATGGGATAAGATGTCCACTATAAGTGCCCATTTATTATGAGAATTATAAAAAAATAAAATTTATATTTTGCTTGCTAAAAATGTTATTAGGCACACTATGACTAAGTCACCCTGATGACCTGGTCTTGTACCAGTTTCTATGTTCAGAAAAATATTGAGATTGAGAGAGGGACTTCTCGCCTAGTTATTAATTATAAACTCCTGAACAAAGTATTGGAATGAATTATGTATTATATTCTAAAACTTGATGACCTCATCCACAGACTTACCGATGCTTTATATATTAGTGACAAATACATATAATTTTTGACAAATACATATTAGTGAGAGCTATATATATAATATATATGTATATAGAGCAATGTTAGAGACAAACATTAGTGACAAACGCCAGACAAACGCCAGCTCACGATCCTCAAAGTTTTCATTTCCTTCAATTTCGGACCTATTTTTTTATTCCTCAATTCACATATATTGTACAGCACATAGAAGACACCAAATAATACAAATTATCAGTTGGCGTTTATCTTTGACGTTTATCCCTAGTATTTTTTTATGTATATATATTAATATATTAAATTAATAATCTATATTTTGTTTGTTTTGGCTCCAAACGTAAGTGTTCTTTTCGTAAAATACATATTTTAGGAAGAATAATAAATATTTAGAGACAAATATTTAATTTCATTACTACATTTATGATTACTTGCTCTATCTATAGATAAAAGTTTTATTAGTCATTCTTGTAGTGGATCCTCCCCATCTGGAGGCACAAATCCTCTCTTTCTCTCTCCAAGTTAATTGTCGGAGCTCCAACCGCTTACAAGTCCACTCAATCCGTTTTCCAATTTTCTGGATCTCAGATTTTCAAGATGTAACCATCCACACTCTTTCACAGTCAGTGCGTGGGGCCTAAGCACTAGTCAGTTATTCGTGTTTCAGTTGTGAAAGAGCCAAATCTCTATTTCCCACCTATCTTATTGTGCCTTTCTCTAAAATCTTATTGTGCCTTTCTCTAAAATTGAGTCCAAATACTCCTCCATCCAAATCTATGGAGTAAGAGACAATGACTTTCTTCAAAACCACCTATTTGGTTATGGTCTTCCTTTGGATCATATTATAGTCTTTTGATAAAGGAAACAAGGGATTTGGACTCTTGCACTACTTTGTTAATCTCAATCTTCTTTTCTTAAATATGCACACATACATAAATACATACATATATATATATATATACATATATTTGGATCGGCTCAATAGGTTAGGGGGCTAAGGCTAAAATTTTGATTGAAATTTAAAAAAAAAATAATAATAAAATAAATTTATTTTTATTGTTATTTTTATATTAGATTTTTATTAAAAATAAATACCATCATTTGTCGAGCTTAAGATTTTATACTACTTTTTTAATTAATATTTTTAATTAATAATGACATATATAATATCTATTTGATATTTTTGATGTTCTCTTATTGAGTTAATTAATATTTTTAATTGGATATTTTTTTCTTTTTAAAAAAAATTATACTTTAGACTTTTTTTTAGGCCTTCTTTTATGAGAGGGCCTTATGCAATTGCTTAATTGGCTTAATGAAAGAACCGGCCTAACATATACATATGTATATTTACATTTTAACTATTTAGCAACTAGGTCTAATTTTTTTTAAAGCGATTATAGTCTCCAATCCTCAACTTTTGAAATTTTGGAATGAAATTATATACTTATAAAAACAAAAAGTATACTTGGAAGTATATTGAGTGACAAGCCAGCAGCACACTTGGAAGTATACTTTTTGTTTTTATAAGCATATAATTTCATTTTTGAGTGAATACTTTTTGTTTTTATAAGCATATAATTTCGTTTTTGAAAGTATACTTGGAAGTGAAATGTTTTGCAGCAGCCAGTATACTGCTGCACACTGAAGAAAAAGAAAAGAAAAGAAAAAAATGCCTATGGTGTGGGGTGTGCTGGCTGATGCCAAATACGCCCCTACTTGGAATCCAAAAGAAATCATCTATGCACATGGTTCACCCAAGCTTAATGCAATCGATCTCCATTCTTATCCTTTCATGCATATAAACGACCCGTTATCAACTAGGGGTATAATAATTAGGGGTGTAAATGGTCCGGTCCGGTTCGGAAAAAATGTGGACCGAGTTCATTCAATCCAAAAATTTTCTCACTCTGGACTGGACTGAACTCCTATTTAATCCATACCGGTCCAGTCCAATTCAGTCTAGGAGCGGTCCAGTCTAGGGATATCTTATATAATTTAATTGATTAAATTTAATCCAAAATCTTGCAATAATAAAAAATAATTTTTAGTCTAAATTTAATTATTTTCAGCCTAATTTACATATTTATAACAAATTTAAACCAAATAATATTAAAAAAAACTTACTCTTAAAACAATTAGCAAAAGGAAAAAATAATTTAAATAAAAAAGTAGAAAAAAATTATAAATTATAATTTTTATACTACAACTAATCAACTACTATAAATTATAATATGTTAATATTATAAGAGTATATATTATATATTAATATATTATACTACCACTCTTAATCTATATTAATATTAATATTATAATTTATATACTATTATTTATATATATATAAGTCATTCGGTCTGATCCGGTCCGGTCCAGCGAGGAAATGTCATGGACCGAGACTGGAACGAAAATGTTTGGTCCTTGCAAAAAATGGACCGGATCGGACTGGACCGTCGATTCCGTCCATCTAGTCTGGTCCGATTCGATCTCCTTACACTCCTAATAATAATCTTGGCTTGGATCTTATTAGCCTCACTACTATTTTACAATCTATTTATAATCAATTAACTTACAATAGTGTTATTTCATAAAATATAATATTATTTTTTAAAACTTTACATGACTATGTTAAGGTACATGATGTGGTGATTAATGGATCCAAATTTCGACGAGGAATATTCTGATTTGATATGGACTTCTGATCTTTTTTCTCTGTTGAAAACAAAAACCCATTTCTTCAAATCTTTAAAACAAAGTCAGAACCAAGAATAATATAGCTTATATCAGGTTAGAACCATTTCCTTGAGGCTTCTTTTGGTCCATAGAGTGAATAACTGTTTGGTCAACCCTTGAGAGCCGGATTTATATAGAATTTGACAAAGAATAAGTAAAGCTTGGCCTATTGATTAGGTCCAGCTTGAGGCACTATAACCAGAGACTGATGAACAATTTGGTACATGGTACCAACATTATGTCATTCTCATGTTCAAACAATTCCATGATGCCGATATTTTCAGGCAAAAACAAACACTTCCACCAAGATTTAAGGGCAAAATCATGTTTCGTGGTACCCAATGCTGAGGCCTCTTAGCAGCTTCATTTCTTACAGATTCTATCTTTTATGCAAGTAAATGTGGATATAGAAATGTCAACTTTCATCCTCAACCTCTTCCTTGAACAATCAATCCGCGAGGAAAGCCAGTTGTTGAAACCCAATTCAACACAATTTAGTGAAATTAGCAAAGAGCATATAAAACAACGGAAGAAGAGGGAAAGCACAAAAGGATCAACCCGGCAAAGTAAGGCAGCTTGATTTTCCCATCCATTGAAAAGGGTCGTTCAAATGAATTATTCAATTCAAAGGAGTTCTATTATCATTATTCAGAACACTCAACTCCATTACCAAAACAACTAAGAACGATCATAACGAACAGAAATTCGCTGCTGTATGGGACTCCTGCAAGAAGGGCAATCCTTCATCCCCCGTTTCTCATGGAGCTCATTGCATGTTGGACACACTACCTGATGAGCACACGGAAGAAAAACCACAGACATCTCCTCTGAAAGGCACATCACGCACTCCCGTTCACGTTTGACACCAGCACCAGAGTAGTCCTGAAAATCTTTTACAACTTCTGAGATATAAGGGATCCAGGGATCCTTGTGATCTCTGCTATTTTTTATGCTCGTGAGTCTGGTGACATAACCTCCATCAATGCCACTCCTGAGTGCAGCAATTTTTGAAGAATCAGTTTTCAGTCTCAATTGGGAGATCTCTTTTTCAAGCTTCTGACTATCGTCTTTGTATTTCATCAGATGCTTCTCTGCTTTGGATTTAATCATATTCTCCTTTGATCTTGCAGAAGCCTCGATTTCTTCTCTTTCTTTTTTAATGGAATTGGCTTGCATGAGTAGTTCTCCCTTTACTTTCTCCTCATGTTTCCATTTATCCTGTGATATATATTTGTTTATTTTTCAATGAGAAAGGACGCATAGATAAATTCATAATCACATAAGCACCTCGAGGAACTGTGAATTTAACAGTAGTATGCTCTAACATTTAACTGCACTATTAACATGAACTCTCAAACGATGGCTCCTACCACAATGACAATAATATACTCTTACACTTCCAAGATGCTTCAAAAAAATTGCTTCAGGAATAATTTCTGGTCAGCCAAAAAGAGAGATGCTTCATATGTACCAAAGAAAATAAAATGGACAAAAATCTCAGGAGTTTTTCATAGCTTAAAAAAAGTGGAACAAATGTAAACGAGTCCTGATATCTTAGGATTATCCTTCTTCAATGCCTGCATTAGATTTCCTTTTAGGCACAGGGACCTAAGTTATTCCATCAATCAAGGATTTGCTCAACCTGAAGGCAAATTATAGTGTTATTGTTATATTACGAGGGGATGTAACTTTTGTTATTATTTATTGCTGTATATTCGAAAAATCTTGTTGAATCTATTAAGGGTTGATCTAAAGGTGCAACAGATAATGTCATCATGCCCAACCAAGGCAATAGATTGGGGATGAGAAACCTCCCACCGCCCACATCATGCATTGGTTAGCCTCACTCGATACAACTGAACAATGAGCAATTACAGTAATATAACAAGGCTATTTTGTTTTGTTTTTCTTTTTGAAGGGGGGTTGAAATTAAATTTTAAAAATACCTCAAATCGCTCCTCAAGAACTTTAGCTTGCTCCAATTCCTGTAGCAGCTGTTTTACTTTGAGTTTGTCTGTCATTAGTTCTTGTTGCAACAAGGTTTTTTGTTTCTCCCATGACTGAAATTTCATCAGTGTCATCTTCTCCCTCTTTGATACCTCCTGACAGCTTGCAGCTGACTCTTCCACATGTAATTTAGCAGCTTCCATGTCTTTCCTCAGTTCAGTATTCTCAACTTCAAGCTTTTGGAAAGTAGCATTAGCTCGCTCAACCTGCCCACTAGTTTTGCACAAAGCATTCTCCAACTCAGATAGCTTCTTCATAGTGTTTTCCTCCAGAGTCTGCTTCTCTTTCTTGAGCCGTTCAACTTCTTCTTTCTCTTGCCTCAATGTCTTGAGTTCCACCTTGTCCTTACCCAGCCTACGAGCAGCCTGCATAACTTTCTGATTTGCCCATTCAGTCCACTCATGGAGCTGATTTTGCAGCTCCCGAACCCTTGGAACTAGTTTCAAAATCATCTCATCCTTCCTGTCACGGGGAATCCACTGCCCTTGAGACCGATCATATGGTACCTCAGCATAACTATTCTTAGGTGGCTCAACATTACTGCTGACAGGCACCAAAGCAGAGTTACTCTTTGTAGAAAGTGAAAGAGAAAGCTCAGTGTTGGCAGCTGATAATGGAGGTGGTGTACTAACTGAAGCCAATGAGAGCGGAAAACTAACTTCATGTAATTTGGTTAAGGTATTGGTCTTAGACAATGCAGAAATATTATTAACACTTTCTGGGTCCGAAGCTGCTGAGGAAGAGGGTCCAGAGCTGGTTGAAAGACTACGGTTACAGTTGTCCTGAGGCATGCTAACTCCCATAGGCTTGCTTATCTTTAAGGAAGCATTTTTTAGATTAATGGCAGTGGAGTCCGTGACAGATTTTAATTTCTTATCCAAGATTAAACCACCAGAACCACTCAGCTTCCCTCCTCTTGATCCATACGTCCGGTAATGTTTGTCCACATGGTGTTGCTTCTGTCGTAGCATGTATTCTCTCTTGGTACTACCAGAATGTGTCTTTCTACTTCCCCCAAACTTTTCTTCCATGGCAGGAGATTGACATGTTCCTGCAACATTAAAGGATCTATCAACAGTATTGGATGTTGTATTTGTGCCCTCTTCTTTCTCTGATACTAGCCCATTGAGAACAAGGGAACTCTTTGACTTTGTAAGGTTGGGAACCCCTACCATAGTGGGTGCCTCGGATTCAGTGCCACGAGAACAAGTAAATGGTTTCAGCGGACTTGGAAGATTTGATTCCAAACTTTTGGTTTCTGTTTTCAACTGGGGTTGAGTGGAAATATATGAAATCCCACTTGAGGACCCATTGCATGCAAAAGTACTCAAGTGGTCTCCACCCACTGCACAAGCATGTGACACATTCATATCACAAATCAACAAGCACCACATTGCATCCCCAGTGCTGAAGAAAGGCCTAACTTCTTGAAGAACACAAACCAACTCTGCCAGTACATACTTCTCCAGCTGCTCTAAATCCTCAAAATAGTACTCTCTTGAGGGATCTATCTCTTGGCCACTTCTAAGAAATGCTAAAGCATTATCCACTATATTTGTCACTGTGTCTTTATATCCATAACAAATGCCAGACCTTAAGACAGCCTTAGTAGCAACTTCTTCTGTGCAACCGCAAGCAACAATTTTTTTAATTGCACTCTTGAAAATGGCATCTAAATTGTTTAAAACTAGTTCTTCAAGATGAGCTTCTGTAAGATCACTCCAATCAGCATCTTGGGATTCGCCTGCCTCTATTTCTTCTCTAGGCCAGCTAGGCCCAACCTCAGATGAGCCTATAGCACTAGACAACCCAAGGTCAAGTTTCAACCCATCAGAATGGTCCTGGTTAACACTACACAGATCACAGGCACTTGGTTGTCCAATACACGGGTTTATTTCAAATTTCTCTGCTGAAAATTCATAAGTTGGGCATTCAATTTGAGGTGACAAAATAATCTCACTCTGGTCACATACAAGTGGATCAGCCCGAAATTTCCTCTTATTCCTACTTCCCTTTTCTTCGATCGAAACTGAAGGAGACACTTGACAGCTACTACTACTGCTAGCCTTAGAAACCATTGATGTCATTTTAAGCTGCACAAAACAACATCAGTCAACACATTCATCAAGTCTATCTATCACCTATCTATCAACCCTCCATGAAACACTGAAAGACCCAGAACTCAATAATATAATACCAATTGAAGACAATCTATGATATCAAATTTAGCATTAAGTTATTAACTGCAGAGATTCATAATCCGAGCTTAGAACATCAGTTACCTATGCAGACGAGACGACTGAAACAAATTATAAACATTGCATGCAACAAGGACTAGAAACCATAAAAGCGAATATTATTATTTGAAGTATGACAATCAGATTCGGCAGCAGAAAGAGAACCAAAATAGTCTTCCAAAATTTCGACCCAGAAACGAGAATGCAATCATCAATGCATTTACAACATACCCAACTGATAAAAGATCAAAATCCAAAGAATCTAAATAAATTCCGATAGCAAATCTAAATTCGAAATCAGCCCATAGATCAATAAAGCAATCAAAGAAAGTCCCAAGGATTCATATAGCCATTGTTAACAATTACAGAAGATCCCCCACATAAGTTACAGATTTGTGTATCTTTATAAATCAGAATATGGACGATCGAGACGTACCGGATTGGAGCAAATGTTCGATAAATCAAATTTACGAACAAAGTCAGAGCATCGGATTATCAGAATGAGGATTTATAGCTCTCTTCGGTTTTTTTTTTTTTTTTTTGTATTTTATTTCATTTTATTTTATGCTTGAAGCATTGCGGTGTCTCTCTTATATTTTCGTATCCAATGGGGACACTGGGGTATTTATATTTTCAATTTTGTGTTAACCATACCAACTAACCATGGTGTTACCCATATAAGCTTCCCAAACTAACCATGGTTGATGGAATTTGGCACCATTTTTTTCTTTTTCTTGTCATGAATAATGTTTTAATAAAATAAAATAATTGATTGAACTACTAAATATCACAAGAAATATAAATATCTATTTTTAAAAAAGCATCATTTACAAATTAAGATCTTATTTATTTTCATAATTATTCTCATCTTATTTTGTCTAATTATAATTTTTTTTTCATATTCTTATACAAAATAAAATAAATAATTTAATTTTTTTAAATATCAAATAAAAATAATATTAAAAAATATATTTTAACAATATTTTATTCAACTTTCATCTTTTATTTCAATTCATCTTATCTTATTTATAAAATAAACTAAATGTAAATTATCATACTTTTCAAAGTAAATTAGTTGTTAGAGAATAAAAAGCCTATCCTATTATCTAGAAGTTACTCGAAAAAATATTTTTTAAAGATGAAAAATATTTTTTTAGTAGAGTGTATGCTATTTACATATTTAAAATTATATTTAATATTATTCTTGATAAAATGTTAATACCTACCTTGATTAAACATTTAATAATTAAATAATTAAAGAAAGTTTTCTCAACCACTCACACTACAAAAATATGGTACCTATCATATTCTTCTATAACTAAAATGATATTATGCTTTCTGAACTTATCCTCTCAATTTGGACAATCATATATTTTATTTTATTTATAATATTTTTATTTAATAATTAAGAAAATAACTATTAATATATTGATTTTTAAAAAATGTATATTTGAAATAAAAGAAAATAAAAGTGCATATTACAGTAGAGGAGCATACCAAATAGCTAAATTGAAAAAATGTAAATTGAAAGAACATAATAGTACTATCCTATTTATTTAGATAAGTAAAATTATCAAAATGTTTTTTATTTATTTATAAGAATAATGTTCAAATTTCTCCAAACAACATGAGTGGTATAGGCCAAACAAACACGTAGGCAACGTATGGAAGATAATGTGGGCACGCGACATACCCAACCGGAAGCACCCTCTCTCGGCTCTCCCATCGTAACCCTCCCTCCCATCTCTATACCTCTGCTTCTCCCCTTTCACCCTCTATCCCATCTCCCATCGTAGACCAGAAAATCTCTTCACCCTCGGCCTCTCTCTCTCATCTCCCATTGTAACCCTCTCTCCCATCTCCCATCTTCTCGACGCAGGCAACCCAGGCTTCTTGGCTCAGGCTTCACGGCCATTTCTCGACGTCGCGACCTAGGCTTCTCGGCCTCTTTTGGACAGAACGACTCACCCATCTCGGCCGATTCTTGAAGCCGCGGCCCACTCTGTTAACGCCGGCGTCCTTCCCAGGCTCGGTTCGAAGCTCCCATCTCTGTGATTGTAGCTTCTGGGTTTCGAATATTGTAGCTTCTGGGGCTCGTATTTGGTGGTTATTTTCTTCGTATTTTTTGGTGAGTTAGTGGTTAGTTAGGTGCTTGGATTTAGGGTATTTAATAGGCAAAGAAGAACGATAGTAAGATAAAGATAATAAAACTGTTAAACCTCCAAATTTCATTCTAGTTTACAATTGTTTCTCTTGTTTTGCTCAACATGCTTGGGAGATCGTAATCTGCGAGTGCGTCTCATAATTTTTTAGTTGCATGAAAGATTATTCAATGATATTAGGTAAGGCTGGTAAAAAAGGATGATGTTTTTGTGGTTGGATTGTTTAAAAAATTCATGGCATTCGTAATCTGCATGCAAAAAGGAAAGAACATATTGAGATAATTTACCTAAATTAGAGCTGATTTTAATTACTCGTATTCTCGGTTCTGTTTTGAGGATGTTGCTTAAAATCAGCTGCTGAGCTATGATCTTGAGAGAAGATGATTAGGATGCCACATACATAAAGAACAATTGATAAAATTCTGTTTAATTCTCTCCCTTTTATTTGTTCATTTGCCATTAGGATGTCACATAAGGAATTTGCATCTGCTATATTTGTTCTTTGTGGTAATGCTATATCAATTAGATTTTTGTAAATGTTTCATCTACATTTGCAGGAGGTGAACCTGCTGGTTGACGGTGGCCAACCTGGGAATTAATTGAGTGATTATGTTTCTAGATTGAATTCCATTCTAACTCAAAAGGCTGCCGGCATCCTGCCATTAGGTGTTTTTTTTTTTTCTTCGGGTTCAAGAGTTTTTCACTGAGAATCATATGCAATGCCTATACAGAATAACTCATTGACGTGGCACGCTTTTATTGGTGGGTGGTAAACCCCCATAATAGCCCAAAGAGGAACTGTTCCAAAAAAAAAAAAAAAATCTCCGACACAAGACAGGACAAAAGTTGGTCAAAGAAAATTAAAGAAAGAAAAAAAAAAAAAAAAAAAGCGAAGTTCAAAAACTAAACGTGGGTGAAAATGGAGGACGTTCAGCCACCACGACCTAACCCAAGCGAGCCTAACAAGCAGTCTCGGTCTCAGCAGCTACCAGCTGTTCACCAAAGCGATGCGGACGACGACGACGAGAACGTGAAGCAGCTCAACGAGTGTTCTTCTCTCTATTTGTCCCTGCAGGTAACCTTTTCTTAATCCCCATTACAAACGATTTATTTTATTTTTTTCGTGTAAAACCCTAAACCCTGAAGACACATTTCATCAATGATTTGCAGGAATGTCTTAACAATACTAACAGGAATTGGAAATCTTGCCAGATGGGTATGGCACTTTAATCCTCTGTCTCCTTCTCTCACATTTTTTCTTTTTGTTTTAATTTTTGTTTTTGGGTTATATATATATATAGATATATATATATATAAATATATATATATATATTCTTTTTTATAAGTAAAATTTTATTGAATAAAAGAAGGCAAAAGCCAATTGCAACAGAACACAAAGCCTATAAAGGCGGTACATTAGAAACAATGAACTCATGGAAGTCCATGCCATTAAAGTCCAAGGTCATGGTCCATGTACATAGAAAACAAACAGCTCCTCTCTAGTTCTCTGCTTGTCTTCAAAGGTCCTCTCGTTGTGCTCCTGCCATAAACACTACAGAATATAAATGGGAATCATCTTCCACACAGCTTTAACTTGTCGCCTGCCACACATGGGAGTTTTTGGGTTTTATATATCTGTGGGTTTAGTTAAGTTACTTTGCATATGATCAGTGTTTCAATTTCTTTAGTGTTAGTATGATGTGAAAATATTTGACAGAAGTTCAAGCTTTGAGGGCGTGCAATGAAAGAAGGAAAAGATGACCAAGTCAAATGAGGTTTTGCCTTGCTGGGGCTAAACTCTGCAAATTAACATCCTGACTCTGTATGTGGAGTTTTTTGTTTTCGTAAGTTGATTGAACATGACTAACTACCTCTCATGTTCTGTAGCTTTTGAGTTTTTTGCTGATGATTCTTCAGCAATTTCACCAGGTGATATATTGCTCTAAATGCCCAAGTTTTTATGGGGGAAATGAATAAAGAATGGTTCATCTTTGAAATACTTGAGTTGAGTGTATTTACTTTGCTCTTGATCAATTATGTCCACATTTATCTGTGTTATGATTTTATTGCTTGGCACTTGCATTCTACATGGAACATAAGCCCTGCGAAAATAGAGTTTGTGGGGTAGCTAAGGAAGAAAAAGTTATGCTTATTAGCTCACTAGTTTTTACTTTTTATGACAAGAATATTAGATTGATATATAACTTTCGTGCCTAGGAGTTGGCTCAAGTGGTAAAAACCTTGGTCTTGGTGGTATGCTCCCTCTAGATCTAATGTTTGAATTCTCTTAGGTGCAAACAATTTACAAGGGTCATCGGATTGGAAAACTTTCCTTTTGAATTACACAAGGTGCACTTGCGGGAAACTCTTTACTGAGGGCATGTGCTCCTGCGAGTAGTTGGAACTTTGTTCTCGGACTCCCGGTGCAAATAAAAAAATAAATCATGACAAGAATACTAGGAATTAGTAATAGAGCTAGTCTCTTGCCGGTCTATGTGATTGATTCTTCATAGGAATTTTTGTTTTTGAGATGCGGTGTTTACAGCCTATGGATTGCTCTTTATTAACTGTATAAGCACAGGGATCCCTAAAAGGACTAGGATGTCTGATTTCAAGCTACTTCATAGTGGTCTTGCTGTGTACTTAATTCTAATATGATATGAATAAAGCTAGTTTCCGTATCAAAAGAATATTTGGAGGAAGAAGGTAGAATTCTTAAAAGGAAGTGGTAGGTTTTGAGTGTATCATCTGGGGAATGTGGTATTGTCTTTCTGTTCCTGAAATACAAAGCAAGCCATTGCATGAACTTGGCACCCCAAATGGAGAACGTAGGTAATATTTTATAGGACCAACCCTGTTCTCTTGACCTGGAAAGGAGCATCTTCACGTTCTTTAGACTAGGCCAATTAAAGTTTTTCTCATTTCATATTTGGGGAGATAATTTCAAACACAATGCCAATGGTGATCTTGCAAGGTAAATCAAATAAAGTGAGGGTGTGATATAGACTGTGCTGAAGTTTGTAAATGCAGGATGCACGTTCCTGGTAAATGATGACTTCTAAAGACTTCATGGTGAAGGAGCAGAATTTGCATAAATAAACTTTAATGAAACTAGGCTTGCTACCCGCCCTATACGGACCAGCAGCAGCCCTTCATGTAACCCCGCTCCCCGCCTAGGCGAGATGACAATATGGCCCCCTACACCCATTCTTGCCCCCTTGTTTGGTCTATCCATCCCTGTTGATTGGGCAGACAGATTTTTTTTTAATCCCTTTTGCCTATATATCCAACAAGATTAATACCAAAAAAAGATTTAACCAAAATTTCCATAAAAAAAAAAAAATGAACCTCAAACCACAAAACATAGATCTAGCAGACAATCTAGGTCCGAGAACACAAAAAATCAAATGCAAAACATGGATCTAGCTTTAGAGACCTGTAACCATGGCTGTTGGTCTCTAGCTTGAGTGACCTATAGCCATGGCTGCCGGTCTTGCCTAGATGGATGAGTTAAAGGAGGAGCAGGAGAGGGGTAGTAGAAAAGACAAGAAAGAGAAGAAGATGAATGGGAAAAGAGAAACAAACTGGAGAAAATGAGAGGGACTTAGAGGTGCTGGGAGAATTGAGAAGAGAATAAAGGGAGTATAAGCTAGGTTTGGCAACAAACCATTCTCAAACACTCTCAAACACTTTTTACTACTATTCATTACTTTATTATTACTTTTCACCTACTTTTTTTAATATTCATTATTTTTTTATTACTATTTAATATTTTATTATTACTTTTTACCTATTTTTTACTACTATTAACAAACATTCTCAAACACTCTCAAATACTCTTGACATCCAAACGTAACTTAAATTGCAAGTTTTTTTTAAGAGGATTGCTACGCAGTAGCCTATACACAACACACTTTTTTTTAATGTCAATCCGTCCACCTCAGAAATCTAATTTCTATCTCTCTTCCATCTCTTTCACCGAATCTCATCTCTCTCTCTCTCTCTCTCTCATCGAGTTCTCTCTCACTGTATGTGTGCTCTCTCTCTCTCTATGCTAGATATAATAACGATTATTCTGCAGGCTAGTTCTATAGATGATTCACAGAAAAGAATACAGGAAATTTGCCCAAAACTTAGAGAAAATGTATCTGAAATTTAACTGAATATTATCAAATCAATTATTGTTGAGAATTAGTCCACAAGCCAGATTGTATAGTCAAACATTGTCTATATTGAAATTTTACCAAAATTAGCAAAATCTCAATAATCACGCCAAAATCAAATACAAAATAAAAGAATTATTTGCCAAAAATCTAGTCCAAATCGAGTTCAGAATCACTTCTTAAGCGATAAACGAAATATTATCAAAAAGAGAAAAAAATAACTAAAAATAAGTATTCGAAAGGAAAAATAGAAGAATTTTAGGTCGAAAATGACGCACACCGAGCATACCTTGGTGGTATGACGTGCGTGTCGAAAAAAGCTTTTCGAATTGAGATCTTATGCACAATTCTGATATTTTTAGTTAAAGTTATGATCAAAATACTGAAACGCATTCAAAACTACCACAATTAGGAAAAGATCATGATCACTTACCACCTTTATGTTGATCTGTCAACTCATGGTGTCTCGATGCCATCAATGTACAAGCTGACAGCTTAACATCATCTATCTTGGATCCTTTTGCATCACTCTCTCTCTCATCAATTCTCTCTCATCAATTCTCTCTCATCGAGCCCTCTCTCTCTCATCGAGCCCTCTCTCTCTCAAGCTCCCTCTCTCCTCAAGTGCTCTCTCTCTCATCTCTCTCATCGAGCTATCTCTCCACTGAACCCTCTCTCTCTCTCTCTCCAATTTATCTTGATGTGGCTGCCAATCTAGAATAAGGTATGGTTTCTCTTTGATGTTAACTCTTGTTCACAGATCACAAGATGCCAAGAGAAAGGATGACATCGGATGGGAGAGAGGAGCTCGATAGGGAAGTTAAATAATTTTAGAGGGGAAGGAAGAGAGAAATGAAGCACATAGACGATTTTTTTAGAGGTGAGAGAAGAGAAAAGTCGAATGGAATAGACCTTTGAGGGAAGAGAAGGGAGAGATGATTTTTCTTTTCTTCTTTAAATGATGACATGGCCTTAAACCAGATTCACACGTCATATGTGTTGTGTATATAAAAAAAATGTCAGTTGAGTAGCTTTTTTCTTTTTTAAAAGAGTAGTGAAAGACCAAGCGAGTGGATACCCTACTCGGAAAGTACCCGCTTAGAATTGTAAACTTAAGCTACCTGCTCACCACGCCTAAAACACATTTCGATAGTGAGATGAGATGAGATAAAATTGTTTTATTAAAGTTAAAAGTTGAATAAATATTGTTATTTTTGGGATTTGAAAATGTTATATATTTTATTATATTTTATTTAGAAAAATTGTAATGATAATATGAGATAAAATAGCTTATATATTTAAATGAGACCTAAATGAAACACTATTCACACAATGGCGTTTATGCATAGGAGTTTTGAATGCCTCCCACTTGTAATAATGGCCGGAGCCCTCATTGCATCATGTGCATGCTTTCAGGTTAGGTTGCAAAGTGTTTCTATGTATCTGGGACTTGTTTTCATAACTCGAGAACATAATTTTTGACTTTTACAATATGGACGCCTAAACTTGACGCTAACGAGAGGATTGTCATGTGGTATCACTATGCCATCTTAGTAAATTGAAGATGAGGACATATGACAAGCTAATGTCAAGTAGTAATACTATCAGTAGTTTTCTAACATGAGTAAAGCTTATGTCCGGCAAACCATAAAATTGTGTTTTACAGACACAATCTTGTCGTGCCATGTGGGCACTCTCCTAATTCAGCTCCTCACCTGTATGTACCAAATTACATGAATCCAATTTTGAGAGCCACCCCCAACTCGCGAAAGAAACCAAAGAAAAGAGAATTGGCCCTATGATTTTGAATTGAACTCACCTTTGATGAACCAACCCTTGTCGCCGACCAGACCTAACCTTGTCGTCGATGCTCAACACTGACGTAGAAACAACCTCATTCCTTGGGAGTTGTTTGATCCCTCTTTATGACTTCTAGTATATTAATTATTGGAAGCTCCTCGACTTCTTCTTATGTTGCTTGGATTTCTTAACTAAAAGGTGCGGTAGAAGTGGAATAGATGATAACCCTCATCAATCTCTGGGCCAAGTAGGACGGACTATGAAGGTTTATTGAATTCTTTTGATTTTTCATCGATTTGGAATTCTCCCATAGATTCCGTGTTTTTTTTTTTTTTTTTGGGTTCTTTGTTGACCAAGTTGGGCATATTTGTTACTGGTTTTCATTGCTATGAAATGAAATTCTCATTGCAAATACAAATAATTTTCCATATTGTTTCCCCTGTTGTGTTAGTTTCCAATTGCAGGCTTTGACGCTTTTATTATACAAATCTTGTTTAATTTACTCATCTCTGTATTTGGATCGTAATTCAGATTTGCAGAATACTTGGTGGGAGTTTGATGAAATATTAATGTTGGCAAGACAATTAAAGCCATTTATTGAGCTATTAACTCCTCGTAGCAAGCCCAATTGACTATCGATACGTTAATACGTAGATGATAAAAACCCTACATTTTTCTCGACGAGAATCTCTTGAAAGGGAATGGTTGGTCGGCATCAAGTGTCAGCGGCGAGGATGGGTCTTGTCGACGGCAAGGTTGGGTTCATCGATGGTGCGTTCAGTTCAAAGTTATAAGGCCAATTCTCGTTCCTTTGGTTTCGTTTACGAGTTGCGGGTGGATATCAGAATTGGATTCATTTGATTTGGTGCATACAGTTGTAGGAGATGGATTGGGGGGTACCTACGTGGCATGATAGGATTTGTTGTCTGTAAAAACATAATTTTATGGTTTGCTGGATAGTAGCTATACTCAAGAAAGAAAATCAAGAAAGAAAATCTTGGGTCCAGATGTCTTCAAAATTAGTTTTTACATTGAGCCAATCTCGTGATGCCATGTAGGCACTTTTCCAAAATACATGACGAAGTCGCATGTATCAAATCCTAATTGCTAATAACCCTTATTCCCAAATTTGAGACCCAAATCTAGCCAAGTCCCTTCTGCGTATGAATGAACCCTTCTGCGACGACGAATCCGAGACTCTCGTTTTAGCCCAAGACAGAAAAGAGCTTTCTTTGATAGTTCCTCCTCAAATTCATTCACACTTCGAGACTGTTCCTTTCACAATCTGCACTTTTCCCAAACCTTCATTTTGTATCCTCTTATTATTATTTCTAATATTAAAATAGAGTCATTCCCTTCTCCTCATCTCAAAACACATCTATTCCCTTCTTCTTCTCATCTCAAAACACATCTGGGTCTTCTTCCTCAACAATTTTTTCTCAGTCACCTAAATTCCTTAAGATTTCTTGCTGGGTTTTGCTTCTCTGACATTTTGGCCTTGTAAGACTCTTGGAACCAAAAATATCCTCGTTCGTTTTTTTTATAGGTACTTTAAAGAACAATTATTTTCGACTATTTTTGGCTATCTATTGTATCTCTCATAGATTTTGGATTTTTTTTTTTATTTTTATTTGTTTGAAATGATTCGTTTCTTTTAATTGTATGGGTGTCTTGAAGATTAGAGATTCATGGGTTTCTCGTAAATTTGAAGAGAATTTTCCAAGTCTTTGGAAAGTCTACTTTTGGGAGGAAATGAGGCTGAAATTATGAATTATGCACATTATTTATATGATGTCTTAGGTTAAGTTTGGGTAGTGAAAAATGTTGAGAAGTCTTGAGAAGAGTTGTGAATTGTAATAAAAAAGTAATAATAAAATATTAAATAATAATAAAAAGTAATAAATAATAATGAAATGTAAGTGAAAAATAATAATAAAGCAATGAATAGTAATGGAGTATTATAAGAATACCTCGCTTGCCAAATATAGCTTTATTATCTCGTACTTTCTTGCTCAGATTCTGATTTATTAGCCATTATGATTTATTGTGGGTCTTCTTGAAATCTCAAAAAAAGCTTAGAGAAATTGAGATTTTGAAGCTCTGATCCATTGAAATGAAAACTGTTGTGTTAGCCCGTTACGTCTTCTCAGAAGGAAAATGGGAAGCGCAAGAATAAACCCAATCTCTTTTTTACTGCTTACGCTACGATTAATGGTGCTGGAGGTGGGAGATGTAGAGAGTTTTTCATCGTCAATGGCAAGGACTTGTTGTCGAGAAGGTCTCGAATTTGTTGGTGTCGGGAAGGTTACTTTGCATGTAAAGGGGGCTAGGCTAGAATTGGGTCTTGGATTTGAAAATAAAGATTCTCAGCAATTAGGATTTGGTACACGCTAGTTTATCATATGTTTTGGGAGATTGCTTATGTGGCATCACGGGATTGGCTGGCTGTAAAAACTAGTTTTGAAGACATTCAAACTCAAAGTTTTCTCTAAAAGAAAAGGCAATACTACATATACTGAAAGAATATACCGATAATGCATTTCATTTTTTTAATATGGAATGCATTATGGGTCCACTCTTTTGGTGGACTGTTTTGTTCTACTTCGCATATTCCTAAAAGAAAACATGTGAAGTTTTTTTATCTTTATTTTTTAGAGCAAGTATATCATGGAGAAAACTACGTGATTATAAGATGCAAGACCTACTAATCAAACTAAAACAAATAGAAGTAACACCAGAGAAAATAAAAAAGCAAGATATGGAGTTAAAAGTTTGGCTCCTATCTATTTTTCACTAAGATAAGCTGTTTAAAATGGTTTTAAAATATTTTGATAAACAAACTATTGAACTACGATTAAAAGCTGCAGTTGAAAGATGTATGTTGCATTTGTTGGTTTAGTTCGGCTGAAGGAGACTCACAACTATTTTATCTTAATTCTTGGATATAAAAAAGGGGAACATAGGAAAATAACAACTAGAATATGAGCTAACACACAATTATAGGACTGTCACTAACAATGGCAGCGCTTGTGCATGCGTACACGTGCCACTCTTAAGAAGTAAATTGGATCATAGAGATTCAAAGTCGCTAACCTCGATAATGGTATGTATAGCGGCGGAGGATTCACTCTAGCGCAACAGTGCGTGGGTGTCATGCGCACTATAAGTCGTGCATAAGACACAAGCACCACTCATTTATGCAATTTTCTATTGTCGTTAAAGAGATCGACAAGTAGAGACTCCGATAATGAGGCGCATGATGATCTTAAAAGCCTGGCGAGCGATAAAACATGACATCTTGATGTTATGGGCAGAAAACTTTAAAAAAAAACTAAATCTTCAACCAACAATGGCAAGACAGGCAGATCAAGGAAGGAACTGAAACTCCACCTCTCTCCTTGGTGCAAAGGCTAAGATAGCTAGGAGTTTACATAGAGAGAAGAAATTGCTAAAAAGAGTTTGGATAGAGAGAAGACATGTGAGGTTGAGAACAGTGACTTTGGCTAATAATGTAAAACAAAATGCCCAGTAGTCAAGAATAAGAAGATCAAGTTGCAACTTACTTGAATGCATTAAACAAATAATATTGTCTCACATCATTAAAAGAGTAATACTTATACAAGTAATTAAAATAATATCGATATATACAATAAATTGGAAGTACTGCGTTATCCATGTTTAATGTTTAATAATTTTTTAATTAAATTCAATTAAAGTGCTACTATATCTTCTCAATTTATCTACTTGTGTGTCCCTTAATGTAAATTGTATTTTTTTCTAAATATTTGTTAAACATATTTGAACATAAAAAAATATTTCAATATAATAATAATAACTTTCTTAATTAATGTAATTTTTTTTAAAAAAATTAAATATTTGAACGACCAAATTGAGAGGACAAAATGAGAAGTCATACTAATATTGTTCAATAATAAATAATGCGATGATGACTGAAAAGTTAAGAAAAAAAGCTGCATCCACCAAGGACGCAATATTGCTGAAGTCACCAACTGATATTTTATTTATTTAAGACTAATGCTATATGATGCGGTTTTATATATCTTTTATAGAATTTGTGATGCGGTAGTAATATCACGTCTGTTAAAATATTAAAAAAATATAAAAATATAACAAAAAAAAAAAAAACAAATATGAATAATTAAATTGTAAGATGCATAAAAATAATATTTATATATGACTATATGTAATAGGTATAAAAATCATATAAAAATAATATTTTATTTTATTTTTAAAAAAGTGTTTTTTAAATAAGTTGTTAATTTTTTTATTACTTTCTTCAAAAATTATGTAAGAGTATAAAAATATATAAAAAAAGGTAAAAAAATAAAAAGGCTTTTTAGCCATTCCCGTGCTAACATGCGGACTCAAAAGTTAAGACCTAACCTAAAAATTGAGCCTATTTAAGAGCATTAATAATGATTTCATCAAAATAAATCATTAAAATTTAATAAAAAATATAAATTTAATGAGAAGTCAATATCAAAATAATCTTATATTGGACTCATAAAAAATATTTTTATCATATTTAATCAAAAATTAAAAAAAGTAGGGAGAATAAAATAAAAGTATTTTTAATTTAAATTTTAAATAGTAAATCATTAAATTTTTTTTTCTCATTTTTGATCAAATATGACGAAAGTATTTTTAATGAATCCAATGTTAGATTATTTTGGTGTTGACTTCTCATCAAACTTATACCTTTTATCAAATTTTGATGATTTATTTTAACGAGACTAGTGCTTCAATGATTCTAATCCAATATGCAAGGGGTATTCCTAATGAGGCGTGTTGGGGGTAGCCCGCGTGCAACACCACATCGGCACATCTCCTCACAACAATAATAAATTTTTCTTTTTTAATGGTTTACTATTCAAAATTCAAATCAAAAATATTTTTATTTTATTCTACCCACTTTTTTATTTTTATTTTTATTTTTTTTTTATCAAATATGATAAAAGCATTTTTGATGAGTTTAATATGAAATTATTTTAATATTAAATTTTCATCAAATTTATATTTTTTATTAAATTTTAATAATTTATTTTAATGAGATCAGTACTCTAATAATTCTAATTCAATACACAAAAATTTTCCTTATGAGCGCTAGAGGCAGCCGATGTGCTACTGGCACCCCTCCTCACAATAATAATAAATTTTTATTTATTTTACGGCACACATTTCCCCCAATATTTTTTTCTTTTCTTATTTTACCGTGAAATGGAGAACCCGCCCGGGTCCGGTCGCACAGGCTACGCCTTGCGCGGCTCGAAACGAGTATCCCCCGGAATTCTCTTCACCTTTCTAAAAGAAAATCCCATTCTCTTCGTCTCTCTGAAGACTGAAACGCTCCCCCGACGAGATTCTCTTCGTCTCTTCGAAACACCCCCCCCCCCTTCTTCTCCATTCTCTTCGGCTCTCTGAAACGCTCCCCCCGGCTAGATTCTCTTCGTCTTTCTGAAAACCCTTTTGCTTTCCCTTCCCCACTCGTGGTCTCGCTGCTCGATCTTGAAGAAGCGCTGCTCTCCCTAGAATCGGTGTGCGACTCAGCTCGAACCCCATTATCACCAAAAGATTCAGACTCATCTTTTATCTTTTGAAAATTTCCGCTCTTCTTTACAAACGGGGGAAACTGATTTGGGAAGGAGAGGGGTGAGAGTAGCATGCATTTTGTTGTAGCAAAATTTCTGTAGCAGAATAAAATATAGAATAACATCCACCTCAGCACAGAGTGTGGTGTTGGAGAAACTCTGGGCTGTAAAAGAACTCTTCATTGAAAGTTTGATTCATGCGAGAGGCATCGTGAAGGAGTCGTTTTCCCGGTGCTTCATTAGCCAGTCTACGGCTACTTTATCGTTCAAACCATAAGGCAAATCAGAGACTCCCAAAATTTGTGAGCCAATTTGAGTTTTACGATGTAATATCATCTTTAACAGAAGAAATAATGTACTCGGCGTATGCTGGATTTGGCAAGGATTCTGGTCCAAATCGACCTCCCGAATCCCAAGTACCCAACTTTGGATCTTTCTCTCACCCCCCTTCTGATTCTCCTTCTACTCCACTCTTTCCCACTCCCGCCCCTCTGCGGTCTCCCAGGTACTCTCTCTTTCTCTCTCAGCTATGGTATTTGTTTGAGCTTCGTTTGGCTGCAGAAGAGAATGGCAAGATTCTCAGCACCACTAGGAAAAAATATGCAATTTGTTTTCTCTAAAAGTTTCGTTGGGAAATTCAGAAGAAAATCGTTCACGATTGCCATGACTCTCCGGGATTCGTTTCTTTGATTTATTTTCTGCACTTGTAGTAATTTTGGATTCTGCTTTTAGGATATTTGACTGAAACAAAACCCTAGAGGACAAGGTTTCGCTTACTTTAGGGCACTACCACAAACTGACATCAATAATCACGACCATAGCTTGCCAGTTTGGTTGAAGCTCCTCTCGCTATTGTGGAGCAGCATGTAACGAGAAAAAAGTTGCACCTTTTACGCCTTTTCTTTTGATGATAGGGCACCTGAACCTCTACAGAGAGTGTCATCGCCTCCTTTGGGTTTGGAGAGCAGCGGCCCTGCAGTCAGTTCTGCTTACCAAAGATCTATTGGAGTCCATAGGTACGCGTTTTATATTAAATGCATTTGTTATAACTATCCGTTTCTTCTGTGACCTATTACTGATATGCACGTAATAACCACGTGTGACACCACAATAGCCTGTGCAAGACAAAATAAAGGGGAATAGATTTATCCATAACTTTGTATAGAGTACTAAAATGTGAAGACAACAGACCTCAGGCCATGGGATCTTCAAAAGTACCAAGGTTGCCCGTGCCAATTCCTATTCCAAGTAACAATACCATTTAGAGTAAATTACTCACCAAGGTCATTCAATGCATTTTGTTTTTCAAATCTCAACTATAATTTTGTTGTCTTGCTCATTTTGTCACTATAGGAAAATGCTGCCAATTATTTCCGAAGTGGTTTCCATGATTTTCCAAAATGCTGGGTTCTTGATAAAATTTGGAAAATGAAAGAAATTACTGTTTTGAATGTTTATTTTTTGATTGGTACCGGGTATTCGGAACATTGTCTCGACTAATCCTGAGGGTGCACAGGCCCTTTGCAAGGAGTTTCCTACAAGTGCACCTCAGTTAATTCAAGGGAAAAATCCTCCATTCCAATGGCCCCTAGAAATTATTTGCACCCAAGGAGATTTGAATTTTGAACCCTAGACCTAGGGGGAGCATACCCCTAAGCCCAAGACCTTTACCACTTAAACCAACCGGTTTTTTGAATGTTTATTATACGAAATTACTTAAAATCCAAGCTTGCAAAAGGAAAATTTTTCTTATATACGCTAATTTCAGCTATCTAACTGATAAAAAAAATCAGATCTGGCGCGTTTCAATTGACTTAAAATCCCCCCTCCAACTGAATCTCAAAGATAATATCTTATAATTCACGTTGTAAAAAAATATGATTTCTTCTTTTTCAGATAAATTTAAGTTTCTATAATGAACACAATACTTTGTGGACATGAGCATGAAACAGTAGATAAAAATTCAATTCTACAGTCCTTTACTTCCAATTTCTGACTAACCAGTAGATAAAAATACAATTCTACAATCCTTTACTTCCAATTTCTGACTAAATCAGTTGATAAAAATACAATTCTACAATCCTTTACTTCTTTCTTCACATTCATTGTTGGTGCATCAAATGTTTGTTGGTAATGCTATGGTATATTTGTATATGCTTATTTTTCCCTATGGTATAGAATGAAAATAGCAGCACCTTGAAACAATCTTATTGAAAGACCATGTATTTTGTCAATATCTTGGGTTGGGCTAGTTAGAGCAGGAAGCTCTCTATTTGGGACAATTGCATATATTTTAATATAATACTTGTCTGTTCATGTTCTGGAAGCACCTCATCCTATTGTTTTGCTCTTTAGAAAAAAAGCTTACTATGTTTGTTTGATAAGGGGACCTGAAGCTCTTTATTTCTTTGTTTTATTCATCAAAAAATAAGGGGACCTGGAGCTACATTGTCACGCCCACTAGCTCTTGAGAGCTACCATTCTGCTGCAAGTCCTCCTTATTCATCCATAGGAGTCCATAGGTAAGGATTTGTGTACACTGGTAGGATCGCACAGATTTTAAAGGCTTAAAGCTACAACTTGTTTAGTGATTTTGGAATTGCCAATTTGCCAAGTGGAACTTTCTGTCACTAATTTTGTAACATTAAGCCAGTGCCTCTTACCATTTGTCTACTTATATGCTTCAATTAATCATTTGAAGGACATGTTTAGTGCTTTTGGTTGGTGTTTTATGTCCATATCCTAAATTTGGAATTATTCTTATCAGTTTCCCACTGCTCAAGGTGATCTCCATCTGATCAAGCTATATTTTGTCATACAGGCCTGCTTCATTTTCGACTTCATTGGATAATAGGCCCATATTGCCAGGCAATATTGCCAACTCTGTGGCTTATCAAAACCAATCCTCGGTCTCACCTTATTTAGGTTCTTATGCTTCTGGAAGAGGCTTTTTAATTAATCATGAGGGTGTTCAAGTCTTGAAAAGGAACAGATCCCCACCTTTACTATCTGGGAGTGAAGTACTGCAGGATGATTCACCTTTTTATGGAAATGGCTCTAGAAGGTAAAATACATGAATATCACTCGACTTCCATAACCTTACGTTTTATTTGTAGTTTTTTTGTGCCATTTTCTTCATTAGGTCAATGGTCTAGTGGTGATAATGGTAAACAATATCTGTGTACAAGTATACTTATATGTGTGTGTGAATGATATTTTAAATTCCACTGATATCTATCCATAACCAATGATAAAAGCAAAAAAAAAAAAAAAAAAAACTTAACTCGAGTCAAGTTTGAATGAAATAATGAAAAGGACCGTCTTAGAGAAGTCCTATATTCAAAAGTTGGGGAGCATTTTTTTTAATAAGTAAAAATATTATATATATATATATTATATCAATAGGAGTAACTAAGTACATTGAATGTATACAAGAAAACACTTAGCCCATACTAGAGAGCTTCTAATGACCCAAAAAGCCCGTGAAAATTAGAAATCTATCTAAAATACACTAAGCCCGAATTAAAATAGAACACACCTTCTCATCCCTAACCCCTTGTTTCCCTCAAGACTAATACTTCCAAAACTCCCTCTACGAGGATGTCTTCATAAAGCCTCCATTTAGTCTTCCCTTGACTTGAGCTACTTCCCTTAGTGTCGTAGTTGATTGCTCCAGAAAGATGCTTCAACTACTTGTTTTTCTTAAAACTTAATTTGGTTTCAAGTGACTGGCCTGCCTCAATTATAATGAGTAGTATTTTGCTTTAAATTGATCTTCACATCCTCCATATGAAAGCTCCACAATATGTTGAATCTTTTCATTTGCTCTTTATTTATTTACTTATAAAAAGAAAAAACAATATGTTGAATATCGTTAACCTTATGCAAAACCCAATCCGATGGTGAACCCACTATATTGTTTATTGGAGGGAGACCGGTCAGATTTTGGCATGATATTTGGTGTGGAGGCGTAACTAGCCTCAAAGACTCCTTCCCTACTATCTTTGACATTGCAAGAGACAAGGATGCATTGATTGCAGAGCTTGTGGTCCTTTCAAATGGCACCCCTCAATGGAATATTGAGTTTGTGAGGGATGTCCAAGATTGGGAGATGGAAAATATTTTGGAGTTTTTAGCATCAATATACTCATTCAACATCCCTGGTGGCACAGGCGATAAGTTGCAATGGAGACACTCCAAGAAAGGTATTTTCTCGGTTAGTTCTTACTATCAAGCCCTTTCTACTCCCGGATTACCAAGATTCCCCTGGAAGAGTATTTGGCAGACGAAGGCGCCATCAAGAGCGGCTTTTTTTGTGTGGACCGCAACCCTGGACAAGATCCTTACTATAGACAATCTGAGGAAATGCCATATTGTTGTGATAGATTGGTGTTGTATGTGCAAAAAACAAGGAGAATCAGTAGATCATTTATTTCTCCACTGCGAGGTGGCCAAGAAGTTGTGGGATGAGTTTTTCACAAGACTTGGTTCATCATGGGTCATGCCTCTTCACTTGGGGGATATTCTAGTGAGTTGGAGAGGTATCCGAGGCAACTCACAAGTGGCGACTATATGGCATATGGTTTTTATTTGTATGTGTTGGTGCATTTGGAGAGAGAGAAATGCAAGGAACTTCGAAGATTATGAGAGAACTTTGGAGGAACTAAAACTTTACTTTTATAGGACTTTGCTTTCGTGGGCGGGTCTATCGCTTGTAACGGACTTAGTATCCATGAACTTCTCTCTTCTTTGTAACACTAGCTAAGTTTTCTCAAGTATACCTCCGGTATACCTGAGCTTAGCCTTTTTATATTAATGAAATCCTTTTGATTACCTATAAAAAAAAAATTGTTTATTGGAGGGAGAGAAACTAGGGGAACAATATTATCTCCATACATGGTTCCCAACTACATTCCCAACCCTAGGCATTCCTCCTCACAAGGCATTAATGATAAACCCATAATTTCCTCTCTGTCATATCCTGCATTCAAATCCCAAACCTCCTCAAAAACCATATTGTTACTGTCACAATTAAAGGTTCCTTCACCTCTGGCATAAGTGTTGTCGTTCCATCGATGAAGACATTGCTTGTAGGTGCCCCACCCTCGATGAACCATTCTGTGTCACTTTTTTAGACCCTACTGCTCCCTTAGGAGGCATAGAACAGGTAGGGTAAGTACTTCCTTATGTTATCCCATTTTCGAATTCTGAAAGAGGCTCGTCTGTTTTTTCCGAAGTGCTCAAACCCCAAAAGGACCCTATCTTCTACTGAAAGTGAACCCTGGAAAAAGGTACTAACCCCATTTGCAACTGGTGACTAAGGGTAGTCAGATGGTAATCTGTTGATATCCTGAGTTATACCAATGTAAACTGTGATGCTGGTGTCTGATGACCCTATTTGTGACGCCATTGAAATGCCCCGTGCTGTCCACTTGAGGCCTTCAAACCCATAGGATCTACAGCTCCAACCCCTTATCCAGTTTAATTATAAGTTCTCTCACATACTTCATAACTCTTGTCAATTGAGCTCTTATAGCCCACAAGACTCCCTCCACTTCTCCTATCCTCAAACACCTAGTAGAGGCAGCCATTCCACCCTACAACACATGTTGCCTACCTTCCACTTCTCCCAATGTCATCTGACAACGTTTGTCTCCTTTAAGTATCTTACCCTTTCCTTCCACCACGGAGCTATTCTATGCCAGACTACCCGTTGGTGACCCCAACATCAAGGTGTATGAGGCATCTTTGATCGAGGGAGGCTTTCCCACTATCTTTCCATCAACAAAGTGCCCTTTATTTGCATGCTTCAGAACAACGGCTTTGGACCTAGTGATTCTTCGAATGGAATGCTGAAAACCTTTCCATCCGATGCCATTTACACCTTCTGGGGGTCACCAACAAACCTTTCCTCTTTCCACTCTGAAAATCTGAGAGTTGCTAAAAACTGCCCTTTGCATTGATATGATGTTGAATGATAATAACTCCATTACCCATCGTTTGCTCCCTGAAGAATCCCTCATGACAGATGAGTTCTAAGCAACCAATAAAGATGCCATCCCACATAGACACCCATAAAGCTTCCATCCCACATAGACATATGAACTTAACAATCCTTATACTACGTTCAGAGGTGCCAAAACTATTTCCTCCCTCTTTCGTAAAAATGACAGATTTTAATTTGACCTTCAACCACCTCTCACCATCCATCTGAGACGAATTCGCGTCGTACGTTGTCATGCTTTGATCCGAAATCACAGGATCATCCATCTGCTTTCTATACGGGAATATAAAGCTGATCACCTTCCATTAGAACAGCTCTAGAAAATGCCAGAACAGCATGCAACATTTACATGCACAAGCCTTCTGTGCATCTCTGAGGAAACCAAGAGGAATATAGCTAAAGAAGAAGGATCCACGTAAATTTTCAGATCTGATGCCAGAATGTGTCGCTGGAGCTCGGCCTTGTCTGTGACAGACCAGATCTGCATTCGCACCAGATTTGTGTCGATGAAGCCTAAAGGAATGCTTTCTGTGAGGATCCCGATCGTCGAAGGAAGGGCCGTTGGGGGGTGTCCTCCGAGGGGTTGCTGGAGCCTGCTGGTTTTGTCTGTAGTGGCCACATATTCGTCGGCGCTTGGCAAATCTTGTTTCTCTTTCTTGTCTTGTCTCTACAATGTGCAGAGGGCTGCACGTCAAGACTTCCGATGGTCCGATGACGATAGCGACGGGATAGAGGGGTTCAACGGCACAACAGGATCGAGTGGATGCCAGAAATATCAGAGAGTCCTCTCTCTCTCTCTTTCCCAAAACTGAAAGCCCAGTTGAAAGGGTTGGCCTTTAAACCTGAGTTCCAACCCTATAGAATGATATAGACCCTGGAGGATTTTGGAGAAAAAAGTACTGAAACTGGAAAGTGAATAATCAAATGTTGACTGAAAACAAAATATTTGAATCTTAAACCGTAATAAGGGTGAGTAATTAAAAAGAAACCATAACAAGGGTAATTAGAGCACCTTTTGTTTTGTTGGTCCTGGGTGTCCAATACAAAGTTCTGAACACTACTAAGGCTTTACACGAGAAGTTTTCCTGCAAGTACATGTTGTGTAATTCAAGGGTAAACTCCCTTGGTCTGATGGCCCCAAGAGTGAATGCTGAGTTTGAAACTTAGGACGTCCGGTTGATACGGCTTGCCCTAGTACCACTACGCCACTTTGGGGTTTGCTTAATTTGGAGCACCATTATAGATAAAGGGAATGCCAGCTTATATACCAGTAGGAACTTAAGGCAAAGTTTTGAAGAAAGTGGGAGGATGGTAATGGGAGAGGAATGTTGAGTGCGGAAAGTAGGTCAGAAGTCTGTTAGAATTTTCTTGATGAAAGGATGATTTCTTGATATAACCTTTAGAAAAAAAAAAACCTTTAAAATTGACCAAGTAAACGATGCTTGTAAAGTGTTTTTTGTTTTGTTTTTTTTTTTTTTGGGTGTTTGGGGGGGGGGGGGGGTATAAATGATAGGTCTCCTCCTGTCGCATGATTTTTTTCCTGGACTTCACTCTCCTACATTGGCTGCAAGATCAAAATTTGTTTCTGCCACTGATTCTCAAATTCATCTAAGGTTTCCGACTCCTGCAATCAATCTTGATTCAGAAGTTGTGGCAACCAAGCGCACCAGCTCCCCAGCTCTTAAAAGAACAAGGTCGCCGCCTTCACTTCCTAGTGGTCAACTCTTTCCGGAAAACTCCTTTTCCACCCAAGATAATACTGAAAGGTAAAATATTTGGTGGATTGGTTCTGTTTATTGCCTATATTAGTCGTGCTTTGTTGCAAGACTTAAAATTATGTTCTCTAATCTCTTGATGTAATCTGAAGAGAGATGGAAGCCAAGGCAAAAAGATTGGCCCGTTTCAAAGTTGAATTAAGTCAAAATGTGCAAGGCAGTCCTGATTTTGCAGACCAACTAGATTCTGCAAATAGAAATGAAGAGTCTATAGCAGAGAGGAAAAAAAATGCTGGAAACCAGTCTGCAGAACTGACACGGGATTTCTCCCATGCCCATGTTTTATCTGATTTTGATGGCCATGAATCATCTACTATTATTATTGGATCGTGTCCAGACATGTGTCCAGGTATGTCTCTCAACCACTTGATCTGTGAGCGAAGTTATGATTCAAGTAATTCAGGTTCAATCAATTTGTGGAATTTGGACTTGCATTTCATTTTTTGGTGAAAGAGACACTAAAGATTTCTGTGAGAAAAAGAAAAAAAAAAGTTTCAGACATTTTTACTATGAGTTTTTGTTATATCAGATTCTTTACTAATTCAAACTGGCTACTTATCCTCTCCTGTGTGGAAGTTGTGGGAGGGCCCAATTCTGAACTTTTAATATTATTCGGAATTTGCTTTATTTTACAGAATCAGAAAGGGCAGAACGTGAAAGAAAGGGAGATCTAGACCAGTATGAACGAGTGGGTGGCGATAGAAACCAAACCAGCAAATCCCTTGCAGTAAAGAAGGTAGCTTTTGGATCATCTTGGGGTTTTTCAAATCAGGAAGCTGTTATCATTTCATGGAAATTGCTCTTGACCATACTTCGTTGATGAGATGTTCTTGTGCTCTTATTCTGCAGTATACTAGGACAGCTGAGAGGGAGGCGGGTTTGATACGTCCCATGCCAATCCTGCAGGAAACAATTGATTATCTGCTTAATTTGCTAGCTCAGCCATATGATGACAGGTTTCTTGGCATATATAACTTCTTGTGGGATAGGATGAGGGCAATCCGAATGGACCTGAGGATGCAGCACATTTTCGACCACGGGGCTATTCTTATGCTGGAGCAGATGGTATAATCCTCAATCTGATATCTGCTTTCCAATTATATAATATGTAGCATGAAATGGAGTTTGTTTCATATTATCTACAAGGTGAGCCTGAGCTTGCCTTCCTGAACCCCCACCCCGAGGCAAGTATGATATTCTAAAGGTGATAAAAAAAAAAACATTTAAAAAAGGTAATTTTGTATATAGACAGGTGTTGATGCATGTAGATAATTTGTCTGTATGTAGGTAAAACTGGAAGCACCCACCATCCTCATGTAGTAGATAGTTGCAAATCATTTTGTTTTACTTTGTTTTGTTGGTGGATGAGTATTTTTTTCCCGACATGCAAAACTTAATATTCTGAAGAGTAATTAGTTTGCGTATTGCTGTGGATTTTAGATAAGACTTCACATAATTGCAATGCATGAATTATGTGAACACACCAAAGGAGAAGGCTTTTCTGAGGGATTTGATGCGCACCTCAACATTGAGCAGATGAATAAAACGTCAGTTGAGTTGTTCCAAATCTATGATGATCACAGAAAGAAAGGCTCAAGTGTGCCAACAGAAAAGGAGTTCCGGGGTTATTATGCACTTCTCAAACTGGACAAACATCCTGGATATAAAGTATGCCTATTGCAGAATCACGTTGATTGTACAGGTTTCAAGTGTTATTGTTGTCTGTCAAAATAATCTATTCCTGCTAGGTTGAAGCTGCAGAGCTCTCACTTGATCTTGCAAAAATGACTCCAGAGATAAGACAGACTCCAGAAGTGCTATTTGCCCGTGATGTGGCAAGGTTGTCCCTTCCCTTCTGATTTATTTTCAGGTTACAGTGTTAATTACGATCTAATGGTTATTTGATTTGTTCTTCCAGGTCTTGCAGAACAGGTAATTTTATTGCCTTCTTCCGGCTTGCAAGAAGAGCGACTTACCTTCAAGCATGCCTTATGCATGCTCACTTCGCAAAGGTCTGAGTAGCTATTGCTTCTCAGTTAGTGCATACTGTAGCAAATTGCTGAATGTATTTCTGAATTTTTTGCCTGTGTTAAATCTATAAACTAGTTCCCTGTAAACAATGTATTTAAGTTTCTTGTGTAGAAATCTGTGGGCGATGTAAAGCATGCATGTGCTCCTGCCATGTTTCTTGGAATTGAAAGCAATGCAATTAAATTAGAATCCCTTTCTTAGTCATTTAAGCTATACTATTTACAGATCATATAATTTCACTTAACCATGGGGCACTGGTTCCAGTTACTTTATTTTCATAAGTTTGGTACATTGTAGTGAGTATAAGTTAAACACTTGAATATGACCAATTTCACTATGTGTATTTTTAATTCACCAAATATGAAAAGTGGTAAACATAGATAAATTTAATCTTTCAATAACACCAACGCTTGAGTTGGACTTCTTTTTCCTGTCTCCTTAGGTCGTCACTTGCTTATACAATAAATGCAAAAAATGGCATGAGCCACAATGAAAGAGTAATAAAGTTATTTTAGCACTATTTACTTTTCTTATTGGATCGTGTTTTGCCTTTCGGTTAATATAGTATATGCATAGCTTATTGTCTGATTTATTTGTATTATTCCATTTTTCCCTTTCTTTTGTATGTATTTGTGCTTCTTTTTTATAAAGAAAGGACAAAGGAAAACTGTTTTGTTTGATTAACGTGTACTTCAATAGAACATTTTTTGACTATATTACAGCTAAAGCAAATCACATTCTGAGACTACGCACGATGCAGTATTACCAAACTTGCCTGCTATTGCTTTCAAAAATATTTTCATGATGGCTTAAGAAGTTTCCGAACTATAGACTAGAAATTCCTGCTGGGTGCTAATTACAATTCACTGGCTTTTTTGGGGTCTTTTCCTTTACCTTTGTTGATGGCGAAGTGACTATTTTAAAATTAGCTGTTGATAATTCGGATTTATTCATTCACTGCTTTTTTTGGTAGCTATGTATGCATATGGAATTCCATGTGCAAAAATATTGTGGATGTGGATGTACATGTGTTAATGTTGTCTTGTATTATGTTGTTTTGACCAGCTACGCACCCTGGCACTTGCTTCTCTACACTCAGGACTACAGAATAACCAAGGTCTCCCTGTTTCCCATGTTGCTAAGTGGCTTGGGATGGAGGTGCTTATCTTAGCTTGATGCATGTTACATTCTATTAGTTTTTTTTTTTTTCCTATTGTTTTATGTATTTTCTTTTGTGGAGGAGATCTGCAGTTTCCCCTTGTCTTACTGTTATGCTTTGTTGATGAAATTAGGAAGAGGACATTGAAAATCTCTTACAGTATCATGGGTTCTCAATAAAGGGATTTGAGGAGCCTTATATGATGAAGGAAGGCCCATTTCTCAATCGGGATAAGGACTATCCTACCAAGTGTTCTGAACTTGTTTATTTGAAAAGGTCAGGGACGATAGTTGAGGATGTTTTACCTCCAATACAAGTCATATCATTACCTGCTGAAGCCGCATCTATCCCTTCTAATGAAAGGGAAAGTTCTGTCCATACAAGTAATGAAGAAATGGTTGAACTTGAAGCCTTTTCATCCTCAACTGATAGCCAACAACAGCAGCCAGTAATCCTCTCTCCAAAAATTATGAAACAGAGTCAAAATGATCATCAGGCAGCTGGAGCCTCTAGTCTGCCTCGGGGTTTATCGTTATCCCATAGTTCTCCTAAATCCCAGCTTGCTAAAGTTGGAATTGTAGCAAAACAAAATTTTGATGATCTTTTCAGAAGCTCCCTTGAAAGAAACATGCATTTGGATGACAAAAAGGATTATGAGGTGGAAAAAATTGGCTCCCCAAGGGTGGTTATTAATCGTTTGGAAAATGCAGAACTTTCAGATATTCATAAAGAAAGTACTTATCAAAATGATATTCCTAAAGAAAATGTTATTAGCACAATTCCGGCAATTGATCATGCCCAAGAAACTGCTGAGGCAAAACTCAAGTTATTCTTAAGGTTTTCAAGCTTCTTCTACTGCTATTGGTTGTTTGTGGGAGGTCATTTTTCCACAAGCCTTAGTCTTGCATTTCTTTGTTGTCAGGTTATGGAAGCGGCGTTGTGCAAAGCGACGGGATTTCCGCAAACAAATGATGGTAGCAGCAAATGCTGCATTAGACTCATTATCATTGGGGCCGCCAATTCAACAGAAAAAGGAGGTTAGTTTTATAATTTTTTAAATTTATATACTCATCTTGTCATGGGTGCCATACTGCCAGTTTATTCTTCATGCTTTATTTAAAAATAACTACTCAAAGGAAGAAATCCCTTTAATTTCCACTTGGCGCATCACCTCCTGGGTTCTAGTTTCTTTTTCTTAGTCTTGTTGAACAGAGTAGAGTGTTTCGTTGAGTTGTCAATGTCTTCCAGTATCACCGTTTACACTACAAATTTAGTTAAGGAATGAAAAAAAAAAAAAAAAAAAAATCCTGCCACCCCCCTTCCTTCTCTCCAAGTTTTTCGTTTTGGTAAATGCTACCGAATTAAATGTAACCATATCCCATTATTGAAATCTGATGCACTTAAAATCTCGCATCATTTATCTAATAATGTATTGTGCTTCTTACGTGAATGATAAGAATACTACATAAGTATATTTTCATTACTGATAAAAGAATTATTTAAAAAAATTATTGTTAAGTAATGGACTTTACTTACTGAGGTATAACTCTTGTGAATGGTTTCTGTCTTCCTGAGTTATGTTGCTTAAGCTGTTCAATTCTTCTATGTAGCAACCGAGCAATTTTGACGAGTTTGACATTGATCATGTTATGCTGGAGAGACATAAAAAGCATGCAAAATCATGGTCAAGACTTAATGTTTCAGATGTCATAGCTGGTACACTGAGCAAAAGAAATCTAGATGCTAAATGCATATGCTGGAAAATTATTGTATGTTCTCAGATGAACAACCTGGAAAGAGTTAAATTGGAGCAGATGAGCCAAATTGCTTTGCCTGCGGCATGGTTGCTTTCAAAACTCATGCCTTCCAGCAAAAATGAAGATGATAACGATCTGTTGGTGTCATCTCCTGGGCTGTCAATATGGAGCAAATGGGTTCCTAGCCGAGATGGTGCATATCAGACCTGCTGCTTGTCTGTTGTCAAGGAAACAAAATTTGATATTCTAGATGAGATAGTATCTGGTGCAAGTGCAGTATTGTTCCTTGTATCTGAAAAGGTCCCATGGAAGCATCAAAGAGTCCGGCTTCAAGACCTTCTAATGTCAATACCTTCTGGTTCTTGCCTGCCCCTTCTGATTTTAAGTTGCTCAAACAAGGAAAAGACTTCAGATTCTTTCTCTACTGTGGCAAATGAATTGGACCTTCATAATATTGACAAGTCAAGGATAAGTAGCGTTCGGGTTGTTCCCCTCATTTCGAATTTCCAAATGGAACACGCAGATGGGTTTTTTAGCGACGAGCAATTAAGGGAAGGACTAAAATGGCTGGCAAGTGAATCACCCCTGCAACCTGCCCTGCATAATTTGAGAACACGTGAACTGGTTCTTTCCCACTTGAATTCTTTGTTGGAGGTGCTTGAGAGAAAGAACGATCTTGAAGTGGGTCCTAGTAATTGTATCTCTGCCTTCAATGAAGCCCTGGATTGTTCCTTGGAAAAAATCAATGCTACTGCAATCGTGAATCCTATTGGCTGGCCTTGTCCTGAGATTGCTTTGCTGGAGGAGTCTAGTGATGAATGCAGAAGTGTGAAGTGGTACTTACCAGAAATAGGATGGAATTCACTGGGAAAAATTGAACCACTGATGTGTGCTCTAAGGGACTCTAAACTTCCATATTTTACTGATGATATATCCTGGTTGGCCAGAGGATCATATATGGGTAAGGAGATAAAGAACCAGAGATCAATGCTTGAAAATTGCTTGATCAGGTACCTGACGCAATCAAGTAAGATGATGAGCTATGAGGAGGCAACGAAGGAGGCATCCATAATGCTACAAAAAAGTGCTCGCCTTGAGCTTCATGACTCGAGTTACCATATTGTTCCGAACTGGGTTATGATTTTCCGCAGAATTTTCAATTGGCGGTTAATGAATTTATCCAGTGGAACCTTCTCCATGGCCTATGTTTTGGAGTGTCATATAGCTGCTCCTGTTGCGGGAGATTTTGATATGTTGAGGTTTGAAAGGAGTGTAACTTCACCTTATTATATGAGTCACCCATCGCTGGATGAAATAATTGAAGTTGCCTGCAGCCCCTTGTCACTGGGTGGGGGTCAGCCACGGCCAGAGCAGTTACAACCTCTTGCATGGGTGCCCTTGCATGGTGAGGTTCGCGAGGCTGCTGAGGATGAAAGGGGTATTAGAGAGGATGGCAATTTGACGATCACTGCTGACACATCTTACAGATTAGACAATACTAGTACTGAAATAATGGTGGGTGCTGAAGCTTTGAAAGAAGCCAAAAATTTAAGCAAGTTACTGGAGCAGTGTGAGAAAATGCAGAACATGCTAGACAAGAAGTTGTCTATTTATTTTTGACCTTATTTGTTTATTTTGTTAATCATGTTTGTATCAAATTAAAAAGACATACAAAGAGGGAAAAAGGAAAGCGGCCACATGGTTGATCCATAGAGACCACCAAAATACTGGTTTGTATGGTCTAATTGATGAACCATTCGATGTAGTTTGAGGCTGTATTTAAGAAAGCGGCATTGCTGTCATTTGTTTAGGTGTTTTGTCGATTGAGATTTCCACTTTCTCTTCATCTGGAATCTCTGACTGGAATAAGCAAATTTGATGGCAGGCAGCTCCCACCAAGGTCACTCGTGAGGTTTGAGGGGTTACGTAAATTTGAAAAATCTAGAGTTGGGGAATCCAGATGGTTTTTTAAGAGGACATAATTTTTTAGAGAATTGTGGTAGGTTTGCTAATTACTTTTGTTCAAACAGTGAGACAATTTTTAGAAGAGTAATTTTACGTGCAACGTAAGGTTTGTAAATGTTGTATAATCGTTTTAAAAAAAATTAAAGTTTACTATTAATTTTTTTTTTTTTCCATGTGAGTTCAAGGTTTTTTCACTTTTCTTAAAAGTGATTACGTGGTAGTTATTCTTCACGGTTGCATAAATATGCTTTTTTTTAAAACACAACAATGTTTTAAAATGAGAGGTGTAAAGTTGTAAATTGTAAACTACCTTAAATATCTTTATTGGAAAATGCTAAATATCCCGGTGAAACGGGTCCCATTGGATCCTGTTTCACCGTTTTATATTTATTTTTTAGTTTATTTTTTATATTATTTTTAAGTAAATATTTTTTAATAATATTGTGATTTTTTTATATTTTTTAAAAAAATTTTAAAATGTTAAAAAAATCATATAAAAAAACATATTTTTTTTTACGTGATTTTTTTAATATTTTAAAATATTTTTTAAAAATATAAAAAAATCATAATATTATTTAAAAATAATATAAATAAAAAACTAAAAAATAAAAATAAAAAAGTGAAACGGGACTCAATGGGACCTGTTTCACCAGAGTGAATAGCATCACCCATCTTTATTTTATAATGTGTAGAAAAATATATTTTGTGGGTATTATTATTATAGTTTTAAATTCTGTGCCGTTTCGGCCGTTCCAAATTCACCGTTTTGGAATAGTAATCGAAACGGTTTATAGGTATGTTCTGTATCGAACCAAATTCTGACTATTTTGGCCAGAATTTGGTGTTCCAAGCGGAATTGTTTGTTTCGGACGATATTGTGATTCTGGACTGGAATTACATATTCAAGTTTCATGACTTCATCTTCCGATTTCTTCTCTCCTATTCACAAAATCACCCAAATCACCATTGTTGAACGACTTTCATCTCCCGATTCTTCTCCCCTAGACCCTTATTCACGAAATCATGCATCTCGGCTCTAGAAAAACCTTACATTTTGGCGAGTTCATCTTCATAAAGGTTTTACAGTCAGTTGGTCTTCTTATTCACGATCCAGGATTCCAGGTACTCTGGTTATTCATGTCGCATATTCTTCTACTTTGATTCTTCACGTGATAGCAGCTTCTTCAATTCGTGACACAGCTCTCTCGTCTTCAAGAAATTAAAATAAATGTACGGAAAGTTATCGATGATAGCAAGGCTTTTACCTTTCAGTTCAAAAAATTAATAATAATAAAGGTAATAGCAGATATTTGTTTGTATAAAGCTGCTTCAAAGTTATCACCTGGATAATAGCGAGGCTTTGACGTTTTACTGTTTCAATTCAAAATATAAAAAAATAAATAATAACATATATCTTTTATATAAATATGCATCACCTTGATAATAACAAAATGTAAAACATTAGTTACTTTACTTTTTGGTAAGCCATTCGTTAATTTACTTATTTTAATTCTTAGATTGAGAAATTATGAAATTGTATTAAGTTTTATAAATATATATGTTTAAAATTTGTATTAACTATTGAAAAAATGTTACTAAATTTATTAAATAGATATATTTTTGCTTACAAAAAGAAAAATAGGCATATTTTTAAGATTTGTATATATGTTTATTTTATAATATAATTATAATATATATAATTTATATATATAATGTTCATCTCGAAACGATATACCGAAATAAAATGGAATTGAAATATTTCATTCTAGTGCCTCAATCGAAACGACCACCAAAAGGAAATTCAAAACTTTGATTATTACTCGTGACACTGCACGAAAAAGACCATCTGAAAATAATCTCGTGATTCTCATCCCGTAACATTATTGACATCAGCTGCCATCCAACATTGCTGAAAGGAAGGCTACAAAACATGACAAGTTCGAATCTTTCAACACTAACTAAAAGTAAAAGATATGCAGTCATCCAAATTAATAAAATCCTCTATAATTGAAATTTGATGCTCAGTGTTGCATCCATTGGAATCTCATGCATAAACAATTTGAATATCATATCATGAATGGTATGTGGTCAACGCTGCATATTCTGCGTCACATTTTCCAGTCAATAAAAGTTGTATATTACAATGGATCGCATATTTAGTCAATAAAAGATATGCACTCCTCGAAGCTCCATATTTTACAAATGGAGGGAGAGCATTTTGTTCTCCGGAAGGAATCTAGCAGGGTTAGAAATGTTACTTGTTGATTTAGTCTTCCTACCACGTTTGTAGCAGTTATTAAACGTGGGTTATGTTATTGCTTTCAGTTTTTTATTTCATTTCTCTGTAAGGCTATTTAACAACCAAGTTTGTAATTGAAATTGATTAAGTGCATGTTTGGGATTGCGGTGAGAAATATTGCTTTTAGCTTAAGGCTTATAGCTTAAAACTTAATGTAATAAGTTCTACTATTAAAAAGTCATTTACTGTTTGGGATCCATATGTTTAAAGCACTTTTAGAGTTAGTTATGGTAGTTTTTTAAAAATATATAGTTATCTGAAGTTTTTTGATAAAAGCTCTAATTTTGTGCTTATTGAAAAAGCTGATTTTTAGCTTTTTCAACCGACTAAAGCGCTTTTAATAAAGTTACCTAAACATGTCATTTTTCTTTAAAAGTACTTTTAACTTTTAACTGCTTAAAAGCACTTTTAAAATTTTGAAACGCAATCCCAAACATGCTCTAAGAAAATTTACTCCATTCTATCTGTGCAAACCTATTCAATCTATATATTTCCTTACAGCACATGCATCCCGGGGATGTGTATATCTTACCACCTATATCAACAAATACATCAGAAAATTTGTTATAGGACTTCTAAAATAATAAAATCATGTTTGAGTTCTGCATCATATTTACTAATTTCAGCCAACAAAATATCATCTTTGATGCTGGAATGATAAATGGTAACAAACTTCAACTTCAGCACTTAATAGGAAAACAGATATTATTGCATCCCCAAATTACTCAAAATATCGTGTATAACAAATGGACGTGGCTCTAAAACCTCAAAAAATAAAGTTGGGAACTGTTTTTCTCTTGCACTATTTAGAGACTATGGTGAGGGGTGTAAGGGAAAAGGTCGGGTCTAAGGATAGCACAGAGCCATCTGATGAGCAGAAAGGTCCATAAGTGAAGATTAGTGCCAATTTACAGTGAAGAGTCTGAAACACTTCAAAAGAACTTCACTATTGAATGCCATTTTGTTTTGGAGCACATAGTGATGCCAAAAGGAAAACTTAAGAAGGACCTCGAGCTGTTGATTTGGAGACCGGTCTCAACAACCATGCTTCGTTGTAACGCATGCCGAAAGAACCTTTTCATATATATATATATATATATATAGCTAATAAAACAAGAAGAAATACCATTTTCAACTCCATTCCCCAAGAATGCCATTTACGATAGAATATTCTGATGTGTAAGTAGCTTCTTCTATACCCTATACATTTATATGCAGAAGGGGATGATAAGAAATCTTAATAATATCATGCAGCTCCACAAACATAAATCAATACACTGAAACAAAAAAATATTATGCAGTAAGAGAAACAACTCAACCTTCCTAATTGCAGCTATTGACAACCACATAAAAATAAGAAATGTAAAAAATTCGCATGCCTAGTCGAACTGCTATATCAAATAAAATACAATAGATTGGATATCATCAAGAAAATTAAGGTGCAAAAAATTTACAAGTCTAGATTGTAAAGTAATACCATATTAACAACAGCTCGGCTCGATAAGAACTCAAAAACTCCATCGCTAGCAACAACAAAAAACAGATGGTTAGCTGTAAGCTGAACCACCGACACCTCCGGAACAGCCACAACACTAATCTGCTCAGCTGTCCAATCTCCTTCGCTCCTCGTGAATGTAGTTCCTGGATGCATCTCATTCTGTACCCACAACCTCAGAGGAGCGCAGCCTTGAGATTCTTCATCACCCCAAGTCTAAATATTTGGATCTGAAAGCCCCTCCACTTGATCAATAGTTAAAACCTTTGCCCCATTGTGACAAGGGTAAAGGAAAGAAGAATCTGAGCCCATGAGAAATAACCGTCCAGAAGTCTGGCAAGACACATAGGAGACGAGAGGCATGGGGGGCGAGAGGCGAGAGAGCAGCAACTACGAGTGGGTGAGAGGGAGATGACTAGCATGGAAGGTGATAGTAGGTTTATGGAAAATCCGGCAAGGTGATAGCATGGAAAATCCGCCAACATAGAAAGTCAGGTTGCAATCTGGACAGTTGGGAAATGCAGATGCCCTCATTCTGCATTAAATGCGGAAACATGCCATGGCCACAACGCATTAAATGCGACGCTCAACGAGGGTGCCTAAAGTCCCTGGCACGCCAATTCTGGGCAGGCACTGCCTCACCATATTAAATGTAGGTCAGGAGCTCAGACATGTCCCTGCGGTAGAGGGATGGACTGATACATCATGAAAAATGGGACATCACGCTAGGACAGAGTTCGAAGGACTGGAAGATTTACTCAAAATCAATAAAAGGAACATTGAACTGACGGGACGACATGGAAATTGCCACAGACACCAGGACAAATCGATTAGAGTTGGCCAAGCCCTATAAATAATCAGAGATTCTGTCATACAAAGGTTATGTGATCAATCTTTCTTACTATTACATCCCTATTACTTCTTTATACACAGACTAACTTAAGTATTGAAGTTGTCTCAAGGCGTTACAGTCCCCACACATCTACCCTCTGTAGGAGCAGGAATCGTTTGGGTTTTGCCTTAGAGCGCAGGCGGCATAACACGACAACACCCCACTTTGCATCACTCTCTCATACTCATCTTTCCTAAACGGCGTCTGATCGTTTGATAAGTCCTCGGCTACGATCCCATTCCCGTCTTTCACCACAATCACGGCCCTCGAATCGCCCACATTCGCCACGAAAAGTGTATCCCCAACAACAAGCACCGTGATCGTGGTGGTTCCGTTCAATGAATCATCAACGTCGCTATCGTGTAACTCGCGATTAGTAGCCAGAAATGGCAAAGTTAAAAGCTTTTATGGGATCATCCGACAATGATGGGTCATCGGCCAGTATTTCTACCAACCTATCCTGGACGAAATTCGAACACTCTGTACCATAATGACCGTGCCCATCAAATACACCAAAGAAATGGATATTCGGGTTACCTTGAATCTGTGTCCTGATGCAGAAACTGTCTTGGTTTTGTTTATCCGGCGAGTTCGGGTAGTAACCACGTTACGTGAAAACCGAATACTCCAGATAAAAGTTGTGGGAAGGAACAGAGACAGACTCCAATGGTATCTGTGTGAGTATGTGTTTGCCTTGCACGCTGTACGGAGTTGACGCATTCCATGGTTGAAGAGAGAATTTTAAGGACCAAAACCAAGAAACTCGAGTGTTTGAGAAAAGTCCTAAAAGAAACAGAGAATGATCGGAACCAAGATGCTGCGGATGCTTAGTTCTTGGTCGAAATGGTAAAATGGGTACCCCGGAAAGTCGAAACTGTCGGCAAAACCCATGCTTAGTAGAAGGAATTTGAGGAACAGGGAATAAAACACGTAGCAAATCAACCGCTTCAAGAAGAAACGAATTTCAAGAACCAAATCTTCAAGAAATACCAAGAAACAAGAAAAGGAGAGACATTTTGGTACAGAGCAGAATATTATGGCTTCTCCCTTTGCCCCAAGAAAATGTACTATGGGGCATTTTTCCAAAAATATCTTACCGGTACAAGACCAGGACTCAAGACAGAACATCGAAGGGTGAAAATGATTAAGAGAGATAGATCCTGAATCGGAAACAGAAACGGCCCAAAATCCCAATTGAAAGTCTCTGATTGCGTAACATAATCATAACGGGGTTCCATCACGAAATAGAGACAAGATAGGTTTACTTGGCTGGGTTTGTCTGCAAGAAGGCATGTTCCAAGAAAACACGCACCCACTCTCGGTCCTCAGGATGTAGAATTTTTAGTTTATTTTAAGAAGTAGATCGCAACAACAGGAGTGGCATTCCAATAAACAAAACATCTTGTTAAGAACTTTATGTGAAAGAAATAAAGCTCGAAGAACTGAAGAAAACAGAAAACAGAGAAGTAGAGAGAACTTGATGAAGAATTTCTGAATTGCATTGAAATTGAATTGACGAGAGAGAACAGTTTAACAACGCATTTATATTGTAATAACAGAAAAAACTAGGACTAAGATGAAAGTCTATTGTCTATTTTGCCCTTTTCCTCCTTGGACTTTAATTCCATGTTATCAATTTGCGAAGCTATACTCCAATACCCCCTCAAGATGAATATGAATGTTGAGCATGTTCATCTTACAAAGTGTGTGATGAAATGACGAAAATCCAAATGGTTTAGTGAGTATGTCTGCCAACTAAAGTTGAGAAGGAATATAAAACAATTTGATCAAGTTTTGCTGCAATTTCTCTCGAACTAAATGACAGTCAATCTAGATGCCCTTGGTTCTCTTATGTTGGACTAGATTTGTGGCTGTTGGCATGACAGACTTGCTATCAGTCTACAACAAAGTTGGCTTGGAATGATCTATCTATAAGTCTTGCAATGCGTAAATCAACCATTGCACTTCACAAGTTGCTGTTGCAAGGGCTCGATATTCTGTTTCAACAGAAGATTAACTAATTGTTGCTTGCTTCTTTGATTTCCATGATATCAATGAGTCACCTAGGAAGATGGCAAATCCTGTAACACTTTTTCTTGAATTAATATATATATCCTGCCCAGTCACTATCAGAGAATGCTTTGAGCTGAAGTTCTGAAGATGTCGAGAAGAATAGCTCGTGCCCTGGTGTTGCCTTCAAATACCTTAATACTCTAACAGCAGCTTGATAGTGACTTATGGCAGGATTAGCAAGAAATTGACTCAATACCTGAACAGAGTAAGCAAGGTCTAGTCTAGTTAGAGTAAGTACAATAATCTGTCAATAAATCTTCTATAGGCTAGTGGATCTTCATATGGATTGGAATCGATTGCTGTCAATTTCAAATTGGACTCCATTGGAAATGCAGCAGGTTTTGCCCTTGTGATACTCGTGTCTTGTAAAATACCCAATGCATACTCCCTTTGGCAAAGAGAAATGCGTGCTTTGGATCTTGCTAGTTTCAAACTAAAAAATATTTTAGTGGCCCAAGTCTTTTATAGTGAACTGAGCCTACAGAAAATCCTTTAATTGTTGAATTTCTTGCAAATTGTCACTTGCTAATAAGATATCATCAACACATACTTGCAATGCCATAAAAGATGTTTAAGACTTTTTGATGAAGATGGAGCAATCAGAATTTCCTTGAGTAAATCCATAACTGAGAAGAGAATTAGAAAATGTTTCAAACCATTTTCTGGATGCCTGTTTAAGGTCATAGAGACTTCAAAAATCTACAAACTTTGTTTTTTGTATTGGGCATTCCAGGGGCAATTCCATGTAGACTTTTTATTGCAAATCACCATGCAAGAATGCATTATTCACATCTAGTTGATGAATATGCTAATTCTTAATTGCTACAACTGCAAGCATTAATTGAATGGAAGCTACTTTGGCTACAGGAGAGAATGTGTCAAAAAAATCCAAGCCTTCCTGCTAGTCATAACCCTTTGCTACTAATTTGGCATTGTGCTTTTCTATACTCCCATAAGCTTTATATTTCACTCTAAACACCCATTTGCAACCAATAGTCTGTTTATTTTAAGATAAAGTAACAAGTTTCCAAGTTTTGTTTAACTCTAAGCATGTAATTCATTTTGCATAGTCTTTTGCCATTTGGGAAATTTGGTAACCTGCTTATAGGTCTTAGGTTCTGGGAAATTTGAGATGGAAGTAAGAAAAACTTTATGTGAGCTAGATAATCTACTAGTAGACAAAAAAGATGAAATAGGATATAATTTACCTTTTAGAGAGTAATCAGTAGGAGAGATGAGAGGAGTTGTACTTGAAGAAACATTGCTGCAATAGTAATCCTACAGAAAAACTGGTTTTTGTCTAACTTGAGAAGATTTTCTTATCATTAGACTATTATTGAAATCAATATGTGGTATGGATAAATTTTGATTGATATTTTGAACATACTCATTACCAGACAAAATCAATGATTCAGTTTGACTGGGAGCTTATTTAACAGGAGAGGAGTAACTGCTATATTGATTTTCTGAAGGAGGAAATAGAAAGAAATGTATATCAGAATTTATAGGAACGACTTTGAAAGGAAAGATGTTGTCATAGAATACCACATTTCTAAAAATGAAAATTTTGTTGGTATTAAAATCCGTAAACTTTATAACTTTTGATAATAAAAGAATATTCAAGGAAAATACATTTTGTGGCTTTTACATCAAATTTTCGTCTATGATGTTGTGATGTAGATGCAAAACAAAGATAGCCAAAAACCTTAAGATGAGACAAATTAGGTAATTTATGAAAAAACATTCCACAGGGTGACTTATTTATCAAAATAGGGGTTGGAATTCTGTTTATAATATGGGCTACAGCTAATACAGAATCACTCCAAAAAGATAGGGGTAACTTGGCTTCACACATTAATACTCTAGCTGTGCTAAGTAAGTGTTGATGTTTTCTTTCAACAACTTCATTTTGTTGTAGAGTTTCTACACAACATTTTTTTTTTTTTTTAATGTATGATGCCATTTTCATGATAAAAATCAATGATGGAAAATTCTAGCCCATTATCTGACCTTACTACTTCAATAGGTGTTTCAATTTGAGTTGACCAGATTACAAAATTTTTTAAGTATAAAAGGCAATTCAGATCTGGCTTTAAGCATATAAACACAAGTACATCTTGTAAAGTTATCAACTATTGTTAAAAAATACTTATAACTCGAGTAAGAAATTGTTCCAAAAAGACCCCAGATATCACAGTGTATCAAATTGAAACTTTTATTTGAAATGTTATGAAATACAGGAAATGATGGCTTTCTTTGTTTTTCCAATGAACATATATCACATACAGCTTGACAATTGATGGAAACTGAAGGATCTAGCTGCTTAAGAAATAACAATCTAAATGGAAATACATGGCCTCGCCTGTAATGCCAGATATCTAAAGAATTTTGTAAGGCTGCTGAAACAAAAGGGACTGAGTTAGACTTAGATTAAATGCAGGAAGAAGCTTGTGATAAAAGATAAAGCCTTTATTTCTCAAATGCAATCCTAATCGTCATCTTCATTGATTGGTCCTGTATAAGGCAATATGAAGCAGTAAAAGATAAGTGAATATCAGAATGTTTGGTTAACTTTGAGATAGATAAAAGATTAACTAAAAAGGAAGGGACACAAAGTACATTTGATAAAAAAAATATTATCAAATAGACGGATTGTACTAATATATGTGGCTAGAACATTATGGCCATTAGGTAAATTTATGGAAGCATTTATATTTTTAGGAGGAGAATAATACAAGAGTGGTTAACAGATCATATGATCTGTTGCACCAGTGTCGAGTATCCAATAATAATTGGTTTTTGAATTGGATGAAGTATGATTATAAGAAACATTACTAGAAAAATGTGAAGAGGTAACAAGGTTACAAGCTGGTGAGATGGTCTGAGCAGGTGCATTGGGTTGAGAAGTGTTGGCAAGTGCTATGAGTTTATTGATTTCTTTAGTAGTTAAAGAAAATCTTAGTTCTTCATTGTTAGTTTGATTGCAGACTTCATTGGTTGAAATGGCAGAATGTGTAGAGTAGTTCCTCTTTCCTTTAGGTCCAATCCAACCAGAAGGGTATCCATGTAATTGAAAACATTTTTCAATCGTGTGTCTATTGTACCCACAATGTGTGCAATGAAGAGTTGATTTCTTGGATTCCTCTTTTGAGAATCTTTACTGATTTGGCATTGGATTCGATTGCTTTACCATCAATGCATGAGTTTAAGTTGGAACTGAATTGGTAAGCTGCTTTTGACTTTCTTCTTGAAGTAATAACGAGAAAACCTTTGCCATGCTTGGTAATGGAACAACAAGATGTAATTGACTTTGAACAGAAGCATATGAATCATTTAGACCAACAAGAAACTTTAAAACATAACCTGATTGTTGTCTTTGCAACAGGAAAGTAAAGAGATCACAGGTACACAATGACATTTTTCCACAAGTACAAGTGGGAAATGGATGGTAACTCACATACTCATTCCAGAGAGTTTTGAAGGGACTAAAGTATTCAGTGATTGAAGAAGAATCTTGATTGATGCAGTTTAATGACTTCTCAAAATGAAATACTCTCGGTCCATCACTTCTCAAATATCGCATCTTTAACTCATTCCATAAATCCAATGCTGAAGCAACATACAGCAAATTGTTTCTAATTTCTTTAGAAATTGAGTTGATCAACCATGAAAGCACCAAATTAATCACCCTTAGCCAAGCAGTGTGAACAATGGTTGGAGTAATAGGAGGAGGGTTGATTGAGCCATCAACAAAAGGCACTTTGTTCTTTATAGTCAAGGCTATGAGAATTGATCTGCTCCAAGCAACATAGTTATTTCCATTGAAGATTTTCGAAACTAGAAGAGCACCTGGATTGTCACTTAGATGAAAGTAATAGGGATTGAATGAATCATCTGATGGGTTTCGTTTGCCAGAATTTGTAGAACTTTCAGAAGTCATTTCAAGAACTTGCAAAAAAGCATAAAACTTGCAAAAATGGATAGAAAATCACAAGTTCTTATGAGAAGATGTTGTGATGCAAAAAAACAAAAGATCAAGTCTAAAAAAGAAATAGTTGCGGAATTTCTCATCTGATATCATGTTAAGAACTTCATGAAAAAGAAATAAAGCTTGAAGAGCTGAAGAAAACAAAGAAAGTAGAGAGAGAACTTGATGAAGAACTTTTGAATTGCATCGAAATTGATTTGATGAAAGAGAACTCTTTTACAATGCATTTATACTGTAATAACATAAAATTAAGACTAAGATGAAAGTCTATTGCCTATTTTGCCATTTTCCTCCATGGAGTTTAATTCCATGTTATCAATTTGAGAAGTTATACTCCAAGCTATCTCATCTAAATATGAATTTCTACACGCTCCCAAGAGATTCTTCTTTGGTAACTGTATATATATAGTACACCGTTGTGACATAGACTTATTAAGTTGGATAATCATTTTTTTTAAAGTCTATTATTCACTTTTTCAAAGTGATTACTGCAGTTGCATAATTTACGATTGTAAATATATTTTCTCTATTTATAATTTTTTTAAATCATCTCATCTCATCTCATCTTATTATTATTATTTTTTTTAAAATTCTCAAATTAAATACAATAAATAATTTGTTCTTTTCAATTTTTTTGATAAGTAAACAAGTATTATTAATGAAAGAATGGATATAAAACCAGGTACAAAGTTCTTGTGTCCTATCAAGTAAGCACATTAGATACAAAGAAATCACGAAGGATCATGCCATCCACGACAATGGTCCAAGTACCTACCTACCTATCCTATCAAGTAGGCACATCATTTTCCAAATTTTAAAATAAAAATAATATTAAAAAATGTTTATAATAATACTTTATTTAAATTTAAACTTTAATCTCAATTCAGCTGATCTCATATCATCTAATCTTATTTTATCTCTAAAAACAAAGAGGAAGGCTTAATTAGCATAATAACATAGAATAATGCTATTATACCCTTCCAAATTGCCCCTTATTTTATTTACTAATTAAGAAAGTAATTCTTAATATATTAGTATTTTTTTTTCTACTTTTTAAAATTATTTAGATATAAAAAATATGAATAAAAAAAATTAAAAAATAGAGTTTGGCGTGGGGCGTTCAGGGTGACAGTACCCTAACACCACTCAATAATATAACCTACCCACTCATTATATTTTACAATACATATTTAAAAAAGAAGAATATTTTTATAAAATAATAATATTATTAAATATTTTAAAAAATATATTTATTAAAATATAATTGTGTTAAGCGTTATAAAAAATTAACGAATATGTATCATTTTTCAAATAATATAAGTTGCAATGCTTTTGATTTCACGTTACAAGTCATCAATACTCAGAAATTCGTATTTCCTAAATCAAGTGGAATTTAATTATGTATTCTTACTACTTAGCTGTTTTTGGACTTGGAGTTAGATATCAACTCATCTCATTTAATCATACTATAAATATTTCAAATTTTCATATAAAATATAATAAATATTTCAATTTTTTTTAATTTTTAAAATAATAACTTTTAAAATAATGATAATATTAAAAATAATAATAATATAAAAATATTTTATTCAATCTTCGATTTTTATTTCAACTCAGTATCTAAACTACACCTTAATAATAAATTTGTATCAAATAGGTTTGCTTGGGACTCTTTAGCTTGCCCACTAGTTTTGCTTTTAAAGAACAATGGACACATTCTCAAATTTTTCTTATAAAATAACATATTTCATTGAAGCAATGTATAAAAAAAATAAAATTATTTAGAAAGAATAACATCTAGGCATTGATGCCACTACTGTACTGTATCTTCCACTAACCTAACATGTCTTGCAAGCAAGTGAACTTGTCTCATTACCTTGTCTTTCAACGTAAAGCACTTCATAATCCTAAACTCGTTTAAAAGAAGCTAAATTTCTGCAATCAAATACCTCAGCTTTGATAAACTAAACACTAGATTCCCTCGTTCCAATAACTTCAATAACATTCAATGAATCAAGTGACCATAACTTCAACCATCTTTTATACACAGCCAATAAAATTTCATATCTGTCATCACTTAAGAAACTTCACCTCTATTTTATTCAACTTTGTATATTAAAATATTTCGAGGACGACAAAGTAAACACTAAAGATAGAGATGTCTCTTTATAAGAGCGTGTATCCAAACAAACAAAAAAACTAAAACTAAAAATGCTTTCGGCTTTTCTTGCTTTAAAATGGCCAACATTGGAGGTGAAGAAGTTTCGGTCCAGACCCAAAAAATGGAGCAGATCGACTAGTTCGTCCGGACCAGAATTCTGATTGGTCGATTTCGGTACCACAGAGAGTGGACCGCATGGATCTTAGTCCAATCTTGGGGTCTGTGATTTTTGGATCAGAACAGACTGAATTAGTAAATATAATTTAATATATATATATATATATCATTTATCATTTATCTTATTTTATATAGTAGTTGTATAAGTTAATTATATAATTGTCATCTAATCTATTATTATTGACCATATAAATGTCAAATAATATATGCTATCAATTAATAATGTATTATAAATTATATAATAATATATATAGATACATAATACATGCATACAGAATCTACTATTTACACTTAATTAAATTAATTAGTTTTTTAACTACCTAAGTTGCCAGCAAGAATAAATAATTATGTACAATGTAATTATTTGATATTCATTATCATATATAAAATATTATAATTATAATTTTAATCTTTAATATAGGACATTATAAGTAATTATGCATACTAAAGTTTAAGTTAGTAAGTAGTAAATATCTAAATCATAAATATAATTATAGTTAAATATTTCTTTAATGAGTTAGTTATGTATTTCACATTAATAATTCGTTTAATTTTAATTTTAGTAATTTAAATAATGTTTTTATTAATTAAAAAAAAAAACAAAATAACTTCAGGCCGATAGAACGGTTCGGTTCACTAGGAGTGATCGATCTGGTTTAGTCTGAGAAAATAATGGACCAAAAACTTTTATCTATTATCTTCTGGACTGGACCGATTTACAATGTTGAGGTGATTTTAGATTATCTAAATTGATTTATAAATAATAATATTTTATGAATCTCATTAGATGTATTTGTATATAAATAAGTTAATATATGTGTTTGAATTTATCAAATAGGTTGAGGTAAGTTTAATTTTTTATAAAAAATTAAAAAATTAGCGCATTCCATGAATGCTTTGTTTTGAAATGGATTGAGATGATGTTGATATTAAAATATAGCTTTCCTCCCCGGCCATCCCCCATCAACATTTCCATCAGCTTTCTTGCTTTTGCATCCTCCCACCATATAACCTTTTGATATAACAAAAAAGCGTTCTAAAGCATACGAAGATTTTTGAAGTGATTGGGATTAGCTAAAAATTTATTTATATTCCACTTTTGGAATTGACTGATAAAACAAATATATTGTTATCATATGAGTCTTATAATATTACATAATATATATCGCAATAATTTAATAATTTAATGAATTATATTAAATCACACGCTTGATTTTATGAATATACTTTTATATAACTTATTTATAGTTAAATATTTGTTGATTAAGGCTGATTTGGATTGAAAGTTGAGATCATCTCAACTTAATCTCATCATTATAATTTTTTAAATTCTCATATAAAATATAATAAATAATTAAACTTTTTAAAATTTTAATTCAATTTTTTAAATTTTAAAATAATAATAATATTAAAAAATAATATTATAATAATATTTTATTTAACTCTTAAAACTCATGTAATTCATCTCATCTCATATTTTAAATATTTAAAAGAGGCGTTAACCCTACCAACATAAAAGGCCATGGGCCGATAGTTCTTGGGTTATAACCCAATAACACAACGCAGAATTAACTAATGCAAATTAACATAAAAGGCCTAATAAATCCCCTTAAGCCCAACTAACTAATAAAGCAGAATAGATCCCTGGGACTTCAGTCAACGCACGTTACACTTCTCCATCTTCCATTTTTCCTACCCACAATCTCTCTCGACATTAAAGAAAATGACTACGGATTCGCCAATACAAGTGAAAGCCACGATTGAAGGAAACAAAAAAGATGACGTGCAAAAATTAATAAATGAAAAGCTGCAAGATCCTAGAGACTTCTTGTATTCCTTCAAAAGTGATAGTGGATGGGTTGTGCTCGCGACAATAAGTAGTGATTATGGGACATCGATTCTAAAGGCCTTGGAGAAGTTTAAGGGACTAGAAAAGAAAAAAATTAATCTGATTAATTAAACATTTGTTAAAAAAGATAAGTTGGAATAAATAAAAAATTGTTATAAAACTAAATAAGAATATTCAAGGATTGAAAGATTGTAAAGAGAAGAAGTAAAATTGAGAGATTGCAAAATACTTTGTTCTTCAAGAGCTTAATATCATTCACTTCACTTCTTTTCTTCTCACTTACAAATGATCTTCAAGACTTCTTTTATAGGCAACTTACATGATGGTTTATTGTGTTAATCAATTCACATGTTCAACAATCAAATGACAAGTACAACAAATTCTCATATGGACAACAACCAATTCACATTTTTGAATGGTTAAGTTTACAACAAACCATGTGTTGTAGTTGATGGTCATCCACCTATTATACAATACTCCCCCTTGGATGATCATCTATAAATAATCTGTCTTATTAAAATCTTGCTAAGGAAAAACTCAATGGGACAAAAAATCAATGGCGAAGGAAAAATAGTACAATATTCTTATGTATCGCCAAGTGCTTTAAGACTGCCTCATTAAAACCTTGTAAAGGAAAACCCAATAAGACAAAATCTCAGCGAAGGAAAAAAATGTAATTAACATAAGTCTTCAAGATATTTACTCCCCCTGAAAAGTGCATGACGATGGATATTTAAGTTTTCATATTAAAATATTTTACACAATTTTCTTGAATGTCGCAGTTGGTAATGCATTTGTGAATAAATCTGCTAGATTATCACTTGATCATATTTTTGATATATTCTCCTCTGATTTGTATGATACAAGTAACATTATCTTCGTATAAAATTGTTGGACTATCATTAATCATGGGAAGATCGCACTTTTCTTGAATATGTAGAATCACTGATTTCAGTCAAAAACATTCTAAACTTATTTCATGAATTGCAATTATTTTTGAGTGATTTGAAAATGTGGCAGATAGTGTTGACTTGATAAACTTAGTAGAAATCTGAGATCTGCAATAATACTTAAACTCCCTTGAGAATATGCATCAATTTTTCAAGTAATAAACAAACGTGATTTTAGCATATATAATAGGGTTAAGAATTCAAACATGATTTTTAAAATAATGCATTAGAGAGAACATGTTAATATTTTCATCTAAAATTTCTCTTCATTTTGGCGTCATAGGGAGAACATGTTCATGCACAACGAAAAGAGTATTGGAAACCATTCATGTTCGACAAAAGTTGTAAAAGCTTGAGGTCTAGTTCTATAGGTTTGGCGGAGATTCAAATCCGCTTGATATTGTTGACAAATGAGATATTTGCGGAGATTTGAAAGCTCTAGGTTGTTGTTTAAAGATGATCATTTTCACCCATTGGATATTCACACAAGATCTCATATTTCTCATTGATCCAATTATTGTTCATCTAGAACAATACTATGATTGAGAGAAATTCTTTTATTAATGTTCTAGATTTAAACTAATAACCTTTTATATCTCAACCATTTATCTTTACTCATGAGGCTATCAATATCATAATAGGAGCATAGATACATCTTTTTGGTAAAATTGATCCTGAAATTGTTGCAACATCAAGAAGTCTCAGTGCTCAATATGCTGTCTCTATTATAATCATGTCTCGAAAGCTACCGGCGAGAGCGAGTGAGGTTGATCATCTTAATAATCAAATATTTGAATTGCATTAAAAGCTTGCAACTAAAGATAGAAAGAATAAAAAATTAAGACAAGAAAACAAAGAGCTGAAAAAATTTACAGACTGGTAATCTCATGACTTGAAACCATGAATAGAAGAGCTGGAATGAGAGAGATAGATCAAATACAAAGTCAACAACAAAAGCTGACAGCAGAGGTTCAATGTTTACGAGAAAAACAGGGATAGCTGAAACTAATCTCGTTGGCTTTTGAAAATATGCATCCAACATATCTTGTAATCTTGACTAAGTGAGATTTGAAGAAATGATGATTTGTCTTTTTCTTATTTTCATCTCTATAAGAGCAGTTTTTCAGTTTATCTAATTTGCATCATATCTTCTTCTTATCTCTGTAATTCATCTGCATTTTCATTATACCAATTTTCAATGGTTCATCAGTTTTTTTTCAATATTCCTTATGATCAATATATGAGGTATCATTCACCTTAGTTACAACTTGTTCATATATCTTCCGTGGGTGCCATGTTGCAGCAAACGAATGATCTAGCTAACAAGTTAGATCATGAAGCCGTTTATGAGTTGGTGACTCTCAAAACTCGATACTCTTCTATAGTCGGGTTTTTTAGCCGATTACAATCTAAAAATCGTAAGATTGAGGAATTTAACGAGAAGGTCAATATACTACAATGACTTCTTCAAGAGTCTAATAATAAAGTTGTAGAATTAAAACAACAGAATAAAAATTTTAAATCATTGTTTACCTCTTCATTTCGACTTCCTAATCTTTTAGATAAGGATGACATGTTGATTTATGAAGAGCAAATGCAGTTGAGAGATGAGACTAGAAGTCTCAAATTTTTGTAAGTCATCTAGCATTTGAATAATAAGATCTTTCATTTTCAAATGCATTCTTTGAATATATAGCAGTTCTTGTGATCTCTTCAGGAGTTCTAATAAGGTAAATCATCAACGTAAATTGTAATAATAGTAAATTCAGGTTCTGATAAAAATATATGGGCATATAGGATTATTCTCAAATCCTTTTATCAATAGATACTCGGTTAATTAATTATACATCTCGTTTCACTAGCGAGTTTAGTTCAGCTTCAATAACTGCTTTCCATTTTGGCCAATCATTTCTACGTCGATATTTTTTGACTGTTTTTGGCTCATTTTCTTCATTATTTCTAGTAATGTCAAAGATAATCTTATATGAAAATATATTGTCGACAACAGTTTTCAGTATTCATGAAATGTATTGAGATCTCATTATTTTTCAGGTACCTGTTCATCTTCAGGAGAAAACATTTCATGAAACACCTCTTCAGGAAGTACTCTTCAGGAGTTTCCTCTTCACGATGTTCCTTTTTAGGAGGTTTTTACTTTTCAAGAGTTTCCTCTTCAGAAGGTTCCTCTTCAGGAGGTTTGTACTCTTCAGGACATTTGTACTCTTCAGGAGTTTCTCTTCTGTACAGAAAAATTGGATAGATCTTATTGTTTATTTTTGTGAATACGGTCTTTTCAGGAGCACTGATTTAATTTTCTTTTGCTTTTCTCTTTTGCCCTAATAGGTCTTCAACACTTCAGGTATGTCTTAGACTTCATCTACTGCTGTTTTAACAACTTATCTTTCAAGGACTTCAATTCTTGCTTAAGCATACAACAGTAATATATGATTTTATAATACCTTTAGTGTTAATAAATACATCTAATAATTGATTTGCAATACTTTACAAATGGGTAGCCCTTTGAACTTCTGGTTTACATTTATTTGGAAGATGATCAAATTTAGACAGGACTTTATTATCCCAAGTAATTTCTTGTCGTACTTCAGGTACCGACTTTTCATTATTTCAAAACATGATAAAATATTAAAAAACTTTACTATAATATATAAAAGCTTAATATAAGTAAATCAAGTGTTTGGCCGTACAATAGGTACATGACTAATGTTCAGTCATATCGATATTTGTTAAATTTTTACTCTTGATACTGCTGCTGCAAAAGCCCATTCGAGACATAAAAAAAAATGTCTTCTTTTAAAAATATCATCAATAGTGACTTTCCCACTGCATAATTTTAATATTGAGCTTATTTTAAAGAGTGCAGAATTATATTCACTACCATTCTAAAAATCTTGCAACTTCAGGTGCAATAAGTGATATGATCTTTTAGGAGAATTACATCTTCTAGTGCTCAAATTTCTCCCTTAAATTACTTCATAAAGTAAGAGAATTTTTCACCGTGAGATACATAGCACGATCCTGCAAGGACAGGTGATTTTTTTCTTTGATTGTATCTCCTAAATTTATCACATTCAAATGGATCTCATCAATGATCCTGGATAAATAACTTTTTCCAGAAATGTCAATAATAATAAATCTCAATTTTATAAGATTTGACATTTTCTATATATATGAATTACAAAAATAAATCGGTAGATTTAATAAATATATTCACATAATCATGAGAATAAAAATATAATTTTATCAAGTAATATTCAACAATATTACCTTTTATATTCATTTCAAAAACTGCTAATAATATATTGAAAAACTTACTTGAAGTAGAAGACCATTAGATTCAGTATCGATAGAATTTCGTGCTAATAACGTGTTATGAAACTAAAGAAGAATATCAAATAATTGAAAGATTGCAAAAGAGAAGAAGGAAAATTGAAAAATTGAAAAATACTTTGTTATTCAAGAGCTCAATATCATTCACTTCACTTCTTTTCTTCTCACTTACAAATGATCCTCAAGACCTTTTTTATAAGCAACTTACATGATGGTTTGTGGTGCTAATCAATTCATATGCTCAACAACCAAGTGACAAGCACAGCAAACTCTTACATACATAACAACCAATTCACATTTTTGAATGGTCAAGTTTACAACAAATCATGTGTGGTAGTTGGTGGTCATCTACCTATTATACAACAAAAATTACATTTTTGGCCTCGCTCTTTTTCTGTGTGCTGTTTCTTCGACCTTTCTCTCCTCCCCCTTCCTCTTTCTCTAATATTTCTAAGCTTCCTTTGGCCATTGACAATGTTCTATTCCTCGACTTGATTCCAGATTCATATGCCCATTTGATTATAGAGGCGTCGTTCTAAGACCACTCTTATGGTCTTGGCCAAATGAGGTGTTTGGCTAAAATTTAAAAGATTTCAACAAAAAAATGGCAACTTTGGGTTAGCCAAGTTCAAAAATATTTAGCTAATGTGAATGGTAGTTCTCCAAAGATAGAAAGTGAATAGTTGCTTGGCTAAAAATTAAAATATTATTACTCTATCTAACAAAACACTAGAGTACCTTGAATTCAAATTAAAGTATTATTATTTTATTCAACAAAGGTGAAAGAATATTAATTTAATAATATTTTATTATTATATAGAAAATAAATGGCTAATCTAATGTGCACCTTAAATTTAAATTGATTGGGCAAATGTAAAATAGTAGGATATTAGCTAAAATAGTAGGATCTTGGTTAAACTTTGAAGATGAATTTTCCTAAGCCAATAAAAATACTCTAAATTTATTGTTGAATTTTCCCTTTATTTGTTTTCCACTTGATAAAATGATGTGTTTTGACTATGAATAAAACGATTCATTTTAAGCGTGAACAGGGAGTCCTAAAGTTGCGAATTGTATATAGAATTTTCCTTTTTTAAATTTATATACTCATAGCTCCTTGGTATGGCTCAATACTTAGGTAACATATGCGATTGCAAGATTGAGTCATTGGGGTTAAAATTATATTTTTTATAGGTAAATTGGGGTTAAAAGTTACAGTGTTGAACTCTCAATACAGCCCTCAGAGAGGGTCTAAACAGCCACATCGATTGGGTAACAATGCTGCAGAATTTTCTTTAGTGATTGAGTCTCACCCTTAATAAACTTGAATTCACATATCTTTGTATGATATAATGATGTTACTTGAGTGGCCTTGAAAATGTTCCTTGCACTTTCGAGCCTTACGGTTTTGTGTATAAACATAGAGAAACAATTAAGAACAAGCTAGGATTAATTTAAAATTTTCTTCAATCTTTTTGAAAAAAAAAATATATTAAGAAATATATTAAAATTTCAAATCGGGCCGGATGAACAGGCCTAGCTAGGATCACACAAGATCAGAGATTTTTTAACTTTAGAATGTATGCCCCTTGAAACTTCTTTGATTTAAAATTTGTGCAGAAAGTTGCAGCCTTTGGTAATTGAAGGATGGGGTTTAAAAGAAGTGGAAAGTTTTTATTTTTATTTTTTTTTATAATCTTCTTTTTCATCATTAAGTAGAAAACTTACTTTAACATATTGATTAAAGATAAAATCCTAATCCTTACCAACTACGGATGGAAACATATGCATTTTAGGGCGATCAGATTTGAAATCTGAAGATTTTTGCTTACCTATGGCTGCAGCAGGCCTTGAGGAGGGTTTCCAATACTTTTACCATGACTTTCTTGATGAGCTTAGCGAAAAGCAAGCTGAGAAAGGTGCAGACTTGGGAGAAAACAGAGTAATGTGTGCTCCTGGCAACAATATTGCTACGGTTTTTTAAGGATTAAACTAGCGTGACAGTGTGACACCGATTCTAGAACTCCAGTAATTGGGAGTTTTCTATTTGAGTTCAAATAAGTATAGTTCCTAAGCTTTTTGAGAGACGGTAGTTGGATCAATCTGATTCATGGTCGGTTCACATGGTCAATGCTTGGGAGCCGAGCTCCTATGTGATCTGACCAATTTGCACCACGCTTCATAATCCATACTTGTTAGGTTTAGGTTCATAATCACCATTCTTTGCGATTTCAGGTAAAACAATAGGGTCCTTTTGGGTGATCCATGCTGAGTATATTCATTCATTGCATGCTTTCCTCTTAGCTTGGTAGCTATCTATGTAAAAGGCGTGAGTGAAACTGTGTAGTAGCAGTCAGAGCACATCAAAGGAGGAAGGAAGAATCTGAAGAGGGCAACCAAGGAAGAGAAGTTCAATCTCCAGGATGGTCATGCTATCATGCAAGTGCTGTCTCTTCCAGGTTCTAATCTCATTGAGGTACTCTTTTTTTCATTAACTTTTTTCCTCAACTGTTACTTTTACAATTGCCTCTCTCTGTGTGCATGTGTAAGGAATTAGTGCTAGCCCGACAAAGTTGTTAGCTTTTTGTGCATGATGTTAGTTAGATATTTGATCTTTTTATCTGCATGCATTTATGGGAATTTGGGAGTCACTGGCCTTTCAGGTTACAAGTTTGAAATGGGTTTAGCAAGGTCCTCGAATCTTTCTAGGAAAGCTTCTACAAAATGCCTTGGTGCAAAGATCCTATCGGTTTTGAAGACCCAAGGCTCATGAATTCATGAATTTCTATTTTATTTTACCATGCTTTTACCCACACACACCCGTATCTCTCTATACCTAGCATGTTGAGGAGTAATTTCACATTGTCTGTGGACAAGGTCTTGGCCATACTTATAAGCAATGTGCAAACGTCTCTTGTTGAACCAGTTTTATGAGATGAGTTAGGTCCATGAATTTTAACATGGGGGGCTTACACTACTTACCCTGTGACAAGGACCAGAAAAATTACTGGCTTGCGCATGAGGGAGGGTGTTGAGGAATAATCCCACATTGCGTGTGGATAAGGTTTTGGGTATACTTATAAGTAATGTGCAAATTTCTCTTGTTGAACCGGTTTTATGAGATGAGTTAGGTTCATGAACTTTCACACGATTATCTGGCACAAGAAAAAAAAGGAAAATATATATATTTGTTTGGTAATTACCTTCTATATTATGATGACTTTCTATCTTATACTTATAAATATTTAGAAGTTAAGTGGTTTCAAGCAAAGTCCATATACTACATAAAAGTGATCGGCTTGGGCAAATATTGAGCCAGGTACTAAAAAGTTGTAATGCTGTTTATCTACTTGTAATTCTTTTTCCTTGTCTCTTTTTTTTTTAATAAATATTCTTCCTTGCCCTCTTTTGAAATAGTTTTCTCTCTATTTGCACACAATATGTCTCCGCCTCCAAGTTTTAATCCTGATACCTTTTTTATATATATATATATATATATATCTCAAGGTAATGGATGGGCAAGGTGAGAAATCACTGGCATTGTTTCCGGCTAAGTTTCACAAGAGTATTTAGATAAGACGAGGTTTGCTTCGTATGAAAAATTCAAAATCCGAAAATTCTTGAATCCCAACTTGTTAAGCTTTATTTCAAATACATTTACTAAAGGAAAATGCTACTTGGCCCCCTCAAGCTTACCGTTCAAAGTTACTGCCCAAATATTTTATTTTATTTCTTATTTTTTTTAATCATTAAGGAAGTGATTATTAGTAAAATTGTCTTTTTTTTTTCCTAGCAGCAAGCCCACAGTAAATGCTGGGCAGCTGACTAGCACTACTCTTTACTAAAAAGTATTTTGATGACATGGAATCTCACCAAGGCAGGGTGTGTCAAACCCATCTCTAGAATGTAAACTCCAGATTACATTTACCAAGAAAATTACCTGCCATTGTATGGAATCTGAGGGTTAAGTCATTCCCTATAAGTAATCTGTTGAACTTCCACATTTTCTTTAATTCTATAGTTGGTTATTATTAAATTCCTCCTGTGGATCAATCATTGTACTTCATTTTTTTTAACTTTCATAACCTTGTGAAAAAAATAAAGCATTTCTTTCATTACATTAACTATTTGTAGGACCTTAAACTCTATCATGGTATATATTGGTAACTACCAGTTTTTTCTTGAGTGGAACTGGGGAAACAAAAGTAGGGTTCAAAATGAATGGCAGTTCATTGGGTCTGCATTTTCTCTAGAGGTGCTGGACACAAACCTGCATGAACTCCTTGATTTTTTTTAGTCTATTTAAAAGTATGTTTAGGCCTTGACCATTCATTATTGATGGCAACGAGCTCTCAGAAATGAATCAGGAGATTATTTCTATTAGAGTATTTAGATATCACATTTCCATAGTTGTATAGAAAAGAAAAGATATAGCAAATTCCCATTTGTTTTTGTTACTAAAGATTGTCCGAAGTGAATGAATGTATAGAAGATGGTGGAGGGGTGGGAGAGCGTTTAGATGATTTATTATTTTTTGTTGTGATATTCTCGTAGCATCTTATAAGGACTAAATAACGAAATAGAGTAGCTCTTTCAATGTGCAGGTAGTTTGTTGTGGTTGACATAAGTGGAAAGGAAAAGGCTTTGGAATCAGGTGGCAAGCATTGTGTCCCAAGTTCTCTTTTATAAACAAGTTCACCCTCTTCAGAAATCTCCGGAATGGTGAGTTTTCTTCACATCTTAACAACTACAACTGATAAAATTACACTTGTATAACCAAATTATGCAAACCAAATGAGAAAGTGATTGGATTGTGAAAATTTGATGTAACTGAATCAGTTAAATAATAGTAGCTGTAGCAGTTCATTTTTTCATTTTCTCACTAGGAAACAGAAGCAAGCAAGCTTCCCTCAACGCAGGTCCGAAATCTTCAATTCTACTACACATTTGGAGGATTCTAGTGGTAGTTTGCGTGGGAAGACCTCCCAACAAGATGAGGATGAGCTTGAATCCGGTGATGAGGAGGGAATTCCCCCAATAGAGGTCAATAGTACCAGGATCAAACCCTTTGAACTTCTATCAGATGCATAATTAAATTCCAGCTCAGATGGCGTTTCTTAAGTTTCTAAATGTGAGAAAAAAAAAAGCGTCAGTGTAGAGTTGCACACGCATCAAGATATATGAGGATGGCATTTTTGTAGCATTGAGTACATCGTCAACTATTTTGTTGAGACCTAAGACACACCTGCAATATGGGTCTCAATAAGTTGGTTTGATGCGAGGATGGCTGATAATTTGAAATATTATTGAAGGGCAATTTACATATATCCTTTCAAGCAATTTGCCTCTCTTATTATAATGTGCATAGAGTATCATTGACAAAAATGCTAGAATTGGGAAGAATGTTGTTATAGAGCATCAATATTGTTTACACCATTTTAGAGTAGGTGATCAGGACGACTCCAGGGATAATACTCCAATTGTAACTGATCTCCAGCCTAAATCAATGATCTTATTTTTTTTTTCCCACCAACGAAAAGCATACTATTTGCAATGATCATATTCTACAGAAAAAGAACTTATGACAAAAAGTCATATTTCTTGAAGTGTAATTAGTTTCTGTTAATAATGTGGGATTGCAGGCCATATAAGAGGCTGATATATCTTCTGAAGGGGTTTTGAACACCTACATGTTTTAGTTATATAACAAACTCTCTATACTCTATATATCATCCTCTTAGCCGTATCCCTCCCAATATATCACTATATTTCTAAAATAGCTCTGTGCGTTTTTATTTTTCATTTTTTATGTTATTTATTTGTAGGACCTAGAATAGTTTATGTTGTGTAATTCGTAATATTGAAGAACACGGTCATAGTATAGTGTCTCTATATAGATACCGAGTTGATCAAGAACACATTTCTACCACAATATCTAAGTTTAATCTTCTCTCTATTCTCAAGTCACTACATTGAAACTTAAATGATCATTGGCGCACCTGAAATATGCGAAAAATATAATTATATATATATATAGAAAGAGAGAGAGAGAGAGAGAGAGAGAGAGAGAATTTTTTAGAAATTATAGAAAAAATTATAAAGTTACAATAAAAATAAATTTATAATTTAATATATCGTATCAAATCATATCAGTTATGAATTTATTTTTATAAAAAATTTTGTGACTAAAATATTTCTCAATCAATGGTATTTTGTCGTGGAGCAGCATCAAAATTATTGATGCTATTTTGTTTTTATATGTATATATAGCTTAGAAGAAACGTTGGAATATCATTGTTTATTAATTAAAACGCGTTATGAACTTTCCAAGTCTTCTCCTCTTCTTATTCTCTACTTACAGCCTTTATTTTTTGTTTTTAAAAAATTTCATTGGCAGTTTTCAATTCGTAGTTCTTTCTTTTTTTTGGTTGAAAGGGAAGTAAGCGTCCTTTTGACCTTAATGAACGACGATGACTATAACAAGAAAATTCAATATGGCACTCTTTTATTTTTGTCTTTTGGCCACAATGCATTGCATTTCGAGGTTGCACAGAATATGGGGAATTCCCCAAGCAGAATTTTTGCATGGATTTCAATTTTCTCAAGGGTTTGAAAATTCTTGAGATGTTCCAACACTTGCTAATTTAGAAAATATTAGACTTTGGTGTTAAGATAAAAAAACAAAACATAATAAAATTTGTCTCTTTTCATATGTTTAAATGTGTTAAATTGAAAGTAATTTTACATGGTATCAAAGAAATAATCGTTCTCGATTCCTAATCTGGTTCTACCATCAATATGGCGTTTATATCTTTCTTACACCTTTTTCACATGAAATTTGAAAATTCACCTCACAATTCTTCACAAACCTAATCTATAAGAATTATAGCTTGAGAATAATAGCATGCAAAGACTTGTCTCTCCCAATTCCATCACCATCTATTTGACTATATATTCTCATTTTTTTCCAACAATGCTCTCCAATTGTATTCCATCATTAATATTGGATAAATTGACTGAAATAGAATCATTGGACATTTCTCAAAATAAGTTATTCGAAGAAATATCCCACAACTAACGTAACTTTACTTTTCTTACAACTTGTTTAACAATCTTCTCACTAGTCCCACATTGTATGGAAATCAATTTGAGATAGTTTCTGAACAATTTATTTGATGGTGATCAAGGTTTTAGGGACAAAATTGACTAGGTAAAACCTATTGAAAACCGATCACTAATAATACGAGAAGAAATAAACCCAATAAACAAATCAAAGAAGAGATAAGGCAAGGAATAGATCAACTAAAAACAGTTGGTCCGACTCCTAATTAAAATAAAATGATTCACAAGGCAAGTTAGCCAGACTTTAAGAAACCTGAAAATTTTGGTCAAGCTAGATTATCCGTAACAATCTTCTAGGCGAATACCCAATGAATGTGTAATATTGCAAATAAAGTAGCTACATTTTCTTTGAACTTTTTCACAACCTTTGAAAATTATTGAGATGTGTTAGCGTTAATTACTAATTTAGAAAATTATTGAAAAAAAAAGACCAATTAGGAACACATTAAAAAATCATGATCAAAATTAAAAAGATTTTTAAACTGAACGTGTTGACAAATATCATATGTTGTTTCTTATCTTGAGTTGCAAGTTTTCTTTTCCACAACAAACTACGAAGTTTCCCAAGTACACGTATTTTCCTCTTCTTGTAGGCAGCTTGATGATAATTTTCTTGTTTAAATTTTTGGTCTTGGGAGAGACATTAATATTGTTCATAATTCCAAGTCTCCTATGATCTCTTTAAAAGTGCGTTATCAAAATTGTGTTTTTCTCTTCTTATGCAATGACTCCACTTGCTTTATGAAATAGACTTGCTTTGTTCCTTGTAGAAATGCATTACCAAAGTCCTATTTTGATTTATTAAGAAGCACTACCAAAACAAAGTTCTCTACCATCTCGCAGTATTAGGACTGTATAAATCAAGACAGTCTTTAGATTTTCAAGCTTAGCTCGATTCAAAAAATACAATTTCAAAAAAGAGATGTACTATACTACACACACATATAAGTAATTCTAATCTCTAATGAGTAATTGTATATAATAGTATTCGGCATGGATGTGTGGATAATAAAATATAGTCATGATTAAAAGAGTGGTGATCAATAAACTGGTTTAATTAATTTTAATCTATAAACACCTTATATAGAAACAAGTACCAACAAACTCAAAAATGCATAATTATGGTTCGACCTTGGGAACAATAGACTACAATGACCATTCTCGATTCTTGTAGTTCTACCATCTATTTGGTGTTTATATTTTTTTAACACATTTCACACGAAATTTGAAAATTCAACACTGTTCTTCCCAAAGCTAATCTACAACAATTAGATTTTGAGAGTAATAGCCTGCAAAGACCTCTCTCTCTCTCCCAATTCCAACACCATCTATTTGACTACACTTTTTTTTTTTCCAACAATGCTCTCTCTCATCATACGCTACCATGAATATTTTGTAATTCGTAATATTGAAGAACACGGTCATAGTATAGTGTCTCTATATAGATACCGGTTGAAGAACACATTTCTACCACAATATCTAAGTTTAATCTTCTCTCTTTTATCAAGTCACTATATTGAAACTTAAATGATCATTGGCGCACCTGAAATATGCGAAAAATATAATTATATGTATATATAGAGAGAGGGGGAGAGAATTTTTAAGAAATTTTAGAAAAAAATTATAAAGTTACAATAAAAATAAATTTATAATTTAATATATCGTATCAAATCATATTAGTTATGAATTTATTTTTAAAATTTTTTGTGACTAAAATATTTCTCAATCAATGGTATTTTGTAATGGAACAGCATCAAAATTATTGATGCTATTTTGTTTTTATATGTATATATAGCTTAGAAGAAACGTTGGAATATTATTGTTTATTAATTAAAATGCGTTATGAACTTTCCAAGTTTTCTTCTCTTCTTATCCTCGACTTATAGCCTTTATTTTTTGTTTTTAAAAAATTTCATTGGCAGTTTTCAATTAGTAGTTCTTATTTATTTATATATTTATATATATATATATTTATTTATTTACCTTGTTGAAAGGAAAGTAAGCGTCCTTTTGACGTTAATGAACGACTATGACTATCAGAAGAAAATTCAATATGACACTCTTTTAATTGTCTTTTGACCACAATGCATTTTTGCACGGATTTCAATTTTCTCAAGGCTTTGAAAATTCTTGAGATGTTCTAACACTTACTAATTTAGAAAATATTAGACCTTGGTGTTAAGATAAAAATAAATAAATAATAAAATTTGTCTCTTTTCATCTATTTAATTTTTTAAAATTGATAGTAATTTTATATGATATCAAAGAAATCATCGTTCTCGATTCCTAATCTAGTTCTACCATCAATATGGTATTTATATCTTTCCAACACCTCTTTAACATGAGATTTGAAAATTCACCATATAGTTCTTTCCAAACCTAATCTATAAGAATTATACCTTGAGATAATGGCATGCAAAGACCTGTCTCTCCCAATTCCATCACCATCTATTTGACTATATATTCTCATTTTTTCCAACAATACTCTTTGATCATATTCCATCATTAATATTAATGAACTTGACAGAAATAGAATCATTAGACATTTCTCAAAATAAATTGTTTGGAGAAATATCCCATAACAAACCTAACTTTACTTTTCTTACAACTTGTTCAACAATCTTCTCATAGGTCCCACATTGTATGGAAATCAATTTGAGATAGTTTCTGAACAATTCACTTGTGTTGAATTCTGATGATGATAATTGAATAATAATAAAAAAAAAGTGTCGACAATTACACGCTTGGAGATTCTAGTAAACTCTGTACATATTAGTAGAGATCTGCTCTGTTTTTGTCATATTTAGACATAAAAAGGCTCCATGGCCACCTTTTCCAGTTTATTTGTTTTAATTCTGTCTGTTTCCTTTGAATTAGCCAGCTTTGAACTATTAATTCTTCATACCTCTGTATTAATGTAAAGGAGATAGTGGTTGAAGGAGTCAATTTTTAAAGTTGTTCCTCCTAAAGCTACAATTACAAAATATTTGCCTTCCATTTTTTCCTTTATTTAAAAAAAGAAAAAAGAAAAAATTTGCAGTTGAATGTAATTAAAGAAAATCTTCACTTTCAAAATGTTTTGTATTGTCCAGAATTATTGGTCTCTGGGCATCCCACGTATAGTGATGGTATAATTTTCAACACAAGTCCAACATCAATTTATGAAAAAAAAAAAAAATATGTAGGTGAGAAAATTAAGGTGGTTGAAATATTAGACTGTCCAACAAAACATGCTTTTGTATTAAATGAATGTTTGCTTGATGAATAATGCAGTAATTAAATTATAAAACCAAAACTGTGATCCTATCATACTGAAAAAGAAACGATGGTAATTTTTTTTCGACAAACTATGATGCTCATCTATTAAAGACTGACTCAATAATCTCTCAAACTTGCACTTTAATTTAATGATTTTGAATGAGAAAAAGATAAATATATATGATAAATCTTATAGTATTTATTAAATATTTAATGTTTTGTTGGACCTCTCCAAAATCTCGTTCGACGATTTGTCATGCCTCACCAAAGACAATTCCAATCACACTTTTCCTCATTTACAGTCGTTATATTTGTCTTCTCTTAACTTGACAAAGTTCTCGAGTTTCTTACGAAACCAGAACAAACTTAAGTGGCTATTTCTGTCAAGCAACAACATTCAGGGTATAATACCCAAATGGATGTTTAATGCAAGTAAAGAAAGCCTTCAATATTTATCTCTTTATGACAACTTTCTCATGGGATTTGAAAATTCTCAAGATGTTCTTCACTTGCCAAATCTAAGATATTTATATCTTTCCAATAACAGGCTACAAGGAACATTCTCGATTCCTCTAGTTGCACCATCTATTCGATCTTTATCTCTTTCTAACAACATTCTCACGGGCTTTGAGAATTCTCGTGATGTTCTTCCTTGGCCTAATCTTGAGACATTCAATGTTCAGAATAACAGTCTACGTGGATTGCTCCCGATTCCACCACCATCTATCAATATTTATCTAGTCAACAATAATGCTTTTACAGGAGAAGTATCACCATTGTTTTGCAATCTAAGTTCACTTTCTGTGATTGATTTGTCCTATAATAATTTGAGCGGCATGCTGCACCCATGTTTCTCCAACTTAAGCCAGTCTTTGATAGCACTCAAACTACGAAACAATAACATCAGTGGAACCATCCCAGATGCATGGGCAAAAGGGTGCTACTTAAGGATGATCGATTTGAGTGAAAATCAATTACAAGGCCGGCTCCCAAGATCATTGGCCAATTGTAAGGAGTTAGTGTTTCTTGATGTGGGTTACAATAAAATCCATGATACCTTTCCCTTATGGTTAGGAACTCTAATCGAGTTGAAGGTTTTCGTTCTTCGCTCTAATGGATTTTACGGTGTAATAAAAAATATCCAAATCAATTGCACATCCTCCAATTTGCATATCATCGATCTCTCCCACAACAATTTCTCTGGATATTTGCCTGCTGAATGTTTCCAACAGTGGAACGCCATGAAACTAGTTGGCACAAAAAAGTTGAAATACTTGGATTACAATTCTTCCATCAGTTATTCAATTACACTAACGACCAAAGGTATAGAGTTGGAATATGAGAGGATCCCAGATGAACTCATAGTCATTGATTTATCATGCAACAAATTTATAGGAGAAATTCCAAAAGTAGTGGGAGATCTAAAAGGATTACGCATTCTCAATTTCTCCAACAATGCTCTCTCTGGTTATATCACATCATCATTGGCGAACCTGACATATCTAGAATCATTAGATCTTTCTCAAAATAAGTTTGGAAAAATAACCCCACAACTCACCCAACTCATTTTTCTAACGAATTTTAAAGTGGTCAACAATTGTCTCACAGGTCCCATACCACATGGAAATCAATTTGAGACATTTTTGAACAGTTCTTTCTATGGTAACTCGGGATTGTGTGGAAGGCCATTGTCAAGAGCATGTGGAGATTCATTACCTAAACCTCCAACGTCAATGCTTGAAGGAAATAAAGATTTAGTGTCTCCATTTGAATTTGGGTGGAAAGTAGTTGCGCTCGGGTACGGGTGTGGATTTGTAATGGGAATTGTTATTGGACAACAAATGATCGCTAGGAAGCAAGATTGGTTTGTAAATACATTTGGAAAGATCAAGTAGCAACAAACTCATCATAAATATATATATATATTTAATATCTATATTTATGTAATTTAGCTTCTAAGATTGTTGTATCCCGCCCTTCGGATGGGCATAGTGACCAAATAGAAGAACTTGATGTTAATTGTTGTAATAATCATCGAATTACAGTTCAAGATCTTATAGTTTTATATGTATGCTCTCTCTGGTTATATCCCATCATCGTTGGCGAACCTGACATATCTAGAATCATTAGATCTTTCTCAAAATAAGTTTGGAGAAATACCCCCACAACTCACCCAACTCATTTTTCTAACGAATTTTAAAGTGGTCAACAATTGTCTCACAGGTCCCATACCACATGGAAATCAATTTGAGACATTTTTGAACAGTTCTTTCTATGGTAACTCGGGATTGTGTGGAAGGCCATTGTCAAGAGCATGTGGAGATTCATTGCCTAAACCTCCAACGTCAATGCTTGAAGGAAATAAAGATTTAGTGTCTCCATTTGAATTTGGGTGGAAAGTAGTTGCGCTCGGGTACGAGTGTGGATTTGTAATGGGAATTGTTATTGGACAACAAATGATCGCTAGGAAGCAAGATTGGTTTGTAAATACCTTTGGAAAGATCAAGTAGCAACAAACTCATCATAAATATATATATATATTTAATATCTATATTTATGTAATTTAGCTTCTAAGATTGTTGTATCCCGCCCTTCGGATGGGCATAGTGACCAAATAGAAGAACTTGATGTTAATTGTTGTAATAATCATCGAATTACAGTTCAAGATCTTATAGTTTTATATGTGTGCGCGCAGAGAGAGACCTTAAGTCACTTGTAAAATTAATTTCATAACTGATATTTATCATTTCATGAAAACTAGATGGTGATAATTTTCAAAAGCGAAAACCTATTTTCAAGAATCATTTTTTGCACATCCAATATATCATCAAAGAATGTCTCATAATAATGAAAAAGTATTAGTATTTAAGCTTCTTTTTATGTAGAATTGATCCACCTTTTGCTTCTGCCTTGTACGTTGCATTGCTCTGTTTTCTTCTTCTTTCGCTGAGCACAGATCTGGCCGGCACCATTTTTGCTAACTCTGACATTCTCTACCTTGGCAATTCTTTTGCAGCTTCTGCAAAAGTACATCTCTCGCTTCGACAATCTTAAAAGAATGAACCATTTTAAGAAAGACGCATTCATTTCAAAACATAAAAACTATTAAAAGCATTCCAAAAAATGTAAATGGGAAATGAATACATTATTTTTATTTCATTATTACTTCACATCTGAAAACTAAATAAACATTCCTCAGTAGCTTTCAAAAATCTTTTCTGTGAAAAATTATACCATCACTATACATGGGATGCCTAGAGACCAATGATTTTGGACAATACAAAACATTTTGAAAGTGAAGATTTCTTTAATTACATTTAACTACAAACTTCTTCTTTTTAAAAAATAAAAATAAAGGAAAAAATGGAAGGCAAATATTTGGTAATAGTAGCTTTAGAAGTAACAACTTTAAAAATTGACTCATTCAACCACTATCTCCTTCACATTAATATAGAAGTATGAAGAATTAATAGTTCAGAGCTGGCCAGTTCAAAGGAAATAGAAGGAATTAAAACAAATAAACTGGGAAAGGTGGCTATGAAGCCTTTTGTTGTCTAAATAAGACAAAAACAGAGCAGATCTCTACTAATATGTACAGAGCTTGCTAGAATTTCAAGCATGTAATTGTCGAGCATGATGGCGCATTAACAATCCCCAAAGTAACATGGCTGCATCATTTCATTGAAAATTAGCTTGCTTTGGTTTCCCATGTTCAGTTGGGCATACCAAGGCTTTCCACATTTTACACTTAGGGATTATTGATTTCCAAAATTTAGTGATAGTATGTTATAAACTATTGTCAAATTTATAAAAGAAAATGAATATAACAGCACTGGGTTGCGTGACAATGGCTCATAACAGGTCCTGCACATCGTGGGCCCATTTTTCAGTGGTATGACAGGAGATTAGCAGTATTTGTAACTAAAGCTACTACATGCATAAGACATATTCACAATCATATAGGAGATCCATATAACCCAACCCAAGAGAACATGCCAGTCATACTTGAGAACCTAAAACGTATTTTAGATCCAATCCCTTTTTTTTGGTGAGTATTTTAGATCCAATCCCTTACTTGATGCAGAGCAAACTTTTGTTGTCGTGTTTGCAAATTACCAAGTTAATGTCACAAAGCAATGCCTGTTGATGTTCCTCTCAATCCTGTATCTTGTGGAGCAGCGTTGCTGCTTTACCATTTGGGACTGGCCATGAGACAGATTTTTAAATTTTGTCAACAAAGCTAACCTACCAAATAAAAATAGGGCCATAACAGGCGTTGTTAGGCCCAGCTGAGTAGACGAATGACCATCTAGCCAATATCCTTTATTTAAAAAAACTACTGAAGGAAGAAATCCCTTCAACTTCCTCTTGACACATCACCTTTTGGGTTTAATTTTCTTTTTAGCCTTGTTGAACATGGTAGAAAGTGTTTCGTTGAGTGTTCAATGTATTACCATATCACGATTTACAATGCAAACTTAGCCAACGATTAGAAAAAAATAAAATAAAATCATGCTACCCATGTTCCTTCTCTCCAGTTTTTTTATTTTTATTTTGGTATATGCTACCGAATTAAGTGTAATCATCTCCCATTAATGAAATATGGTACACGTAGAATCTCAAATTGTTTATCTAACAATGTATTGTGCATCTTACATGGGTGACAAAATACTACATAAATATATTTTCGTTAATGATAAAAGAATTATTTAATAAATACTATTGCAAAGTAATAAACTTCACTTACTGAGGTATAACTCTTGTCAATGGTTTCTGTTTTCCTTGAGTTATTTTATTTAAACTGTTCAATTATTCTATATAGCAATTGAGCAATTTTGGCGAGTTTCACATTGATCATGTTCTGCGGAGGAGACATAAAAAACATGTAGAATCATGGTTAGATGTCATAATGTAGGGTGCTGAAGCTTCGAAGAAAGTCAAAAATTTAAGCAAGTTACTGGAGCAATGTAATATAATGGAACATGCTAGACAAGAAGTTATTTATTTATTTTTGACCTCCTAATTTGCTTGAGTTGGACTTCCTTTTCCCTGCCTCTTGAGGCCACTCGCTTATATAATAAATGCAAAAAAAAAAAAAAAAAAATTCGCATGAGTCACAATGAAAAAAAGAAGTTAATTTAGTACTATTTACTTTTCTTATTTGATTGCGTTTGTCTCTGGTAAATATAGTATATGCATAGCTTATTGTCTGATTTATTTGTGTTATTACATTTTTCCTTTCTTTTGTATGCATTTGTGTTTCTTTCTTCTAAATAGAGGACAAAGAAAAACTCTTTTGTTTGATTAATGTGTACTTCAATGGAGCATTTTTGGGCTATATTACAGCTAAAGCAATCCACATCACAATGCAATCTTACCAAACTTGCCTACTATTGTTTTCAAAACTATTTTCATGATGGCTTGAGAAGTTTCCAAGCTATAGACTTGAAATTTCTGCTAGGTGCTAATTACAATTCACAGTCTTTTTTGGGATCTTTTCCTTTACCTTTGTAGATAGTGAAGTGACAACATATTCTAAAATTAGCTGTTGATAATGTGGATTTATTCATTCACTGCATTTTTTTGGTAGATATGTATGTATAGGGAGTTCCTTGTGCAAAAATATTTGTAGATGTACATGCTGTTAATGTTGTCTTGTATTATTTTGTTTTGACCAGCTACGCATTTTGGCACTTTCTTCTCTACACTCAGGACTACAGAATGACCAAGGTCTCCCTGTTTCCCATGTTGCTAAGTGGCTTGGGATGGAAGTGCTTATCTTAGCTTGATGCGTGTTACATTCTATTGGTTCTATTGAAGAAAATCAACAACTCACACCACAATTCATATCCACGGCTCTAAATTCAAATATGGAGAATCAGCCATGCAAAGATTTATGGCACCCAACATCTAACAAACCAAACAAGGAATTTCAAGCCAACATCTAAGCCATGCAATGACTCAATGCAACGGCTATAAAGTCATGTATGGAAACACTTATACCCAACGACTACAATGTCAATATGAAAACAGGGGATGGATTTCATTGGCATATCTGATTACTCTTCATTTGTAATGTTAGTCTAGTAAAATAATTTCCTTACACACATCTTGTATATTGATTATAAATAATGAAAGGCTCTCCAATGTGCTCTCATGCTTGGTGAGACATTGTGTCAAACCTGTTGTATTCTTATTGTTTTTATGGTAATCAGAGCCTTGTGAGAGCAAGAGAGTCTTACTCCCATGACATCCTGTTCACTCTCGGTGAACAATTTCGTCACTCTAAGATTGAATCAAGGAAATTATCCCTTATGGAGAGAACAAGTGGTGGCCTTGGCTAAGAGCCAAGACCTCATGAACCACCTCATGGCTGCTATCCCTCCACCCTAACATAAGCCAATCGATGACCCATCAGACACCACACAACCACAAATTAGCACCATTTACCTCAAATGGCAGAAGGAAGATAGGTTGCTCCATGGGTGGATCATCGGTATGTTGTCTAAAGAATCTCTAGGATTGGTTTTAGGACTCGACACCTTCTATCAAGTTTGGCATGCTCTTCAAGAGGCCTATGCCTAGGATTCCCAAGAACGAGAGTTTCAACTCACACTACAATTAACATACATGTGAAAAGAGGAATTGGTTTCCCTCAGGTACATCTCAAAAACTTCAAGTCCATTTGTGATAACCTTGCAGCAATTGGAAAATCCGTGAGTGATAAACTCAAGGTTTTTGCATTCCTCAACGACCTTAGCCCCAAATACGAGCCATTCACCACTACTATACTTAAATTGTCGATGCCTTCATACTTCGAGATGGTGCCCTTGCTGCAAGACTTCGAAACAAGAAGCCAACTACATGAGATGTACACGGCTCAAAAGTCTGCGTTCACGTGCAAACCACAACATTTTATGGCCAAGTTTTTGGAAATGGCAGGGGTAAAGGGCGATCATGGTCATCTCATGGTCGTGGTTTCTCTTAGGCCACACAAGTGGCACACACAAATTCTCAACAAAGTAGGCCAAATGGACCCAAGCAATATTCTGCCCCAAACCCACGACCTAAACATGACAATCATAGGGAACATAAAAACATTCCGACCTATCAAATATGTGAGAAGCAAGGACACATTGCAATTAAATGTTGGTACTGGTTCGATCATGATATCCAACCCAATGATATTCCACAAGCATTGGCTGCCCTGAACCTTGAAAATAATATTCAGGATGCTGAGTGGACAGCTGATACAGGTGCTTCCACCCATATGGCAGGTAATTCAGGTATGCTTTTGAACCTTCGTCAATATCTTGGTCATGATGCTGTGCTAATTGGTGATGGTAATCTTCATACAATAACACATATTGGTGACACCGTTTTTAAATCTGGTAACTCATCTATTAAATTGAAAGTGTTTTACTTGTTCCTGGTTTAGTAAAAAAATTATTATCAATTAGTCAATTAACATCTGATTATCTTTATAATTGTGAATTTCGTGGTGTTGGTTTTTCCTTTAAGGAACGGGCGACCAATCACACATTATTGAACGGTTGACAGAAGGGTAATGTCAGAACCCATTCAAAAGCCATCCAAAAACAAGCCACGCAACATGGCTTGACAAGTCTGGACAAGCCCAAGGACCATGCCTTGACATGCCCGGAGAGCCCCATGGGTCATGCCTTGACACTATTAGGAACTATCCTTGACAACCCCATAGCCTTTGCCTTAATAGCCAGCGAGGTTAGCGATATGCCCCGCAGCCCAGCAAGGTTAGTGGCAGGCCTTCAGACCCACCAGCAGCAAGCCATGCGCCCAGCCCACCAGTGGCCATGCCCACGCATGGGCCACCCCAGGCCTGCAAGCTCAGCACCTAAACACCTTGCCTAGGCCATGCTAGCTGCACTAGCCATGCATTAGCAAAAGCCCATGGCCTATGCCATGGGCCATCCTAAGCCTATTAAGAGCCAAATCTAGTTGATTCATAGTTTAATTAGATTTTGCTTATCCTTTTATGAGTCTCATTAGGAGTCTCCAAGTTGTTATATTTAATTAGGTTTACTTATCCTTTTATGAGACTTATTAGGAGTCTCCAACTTGTTATTTTTTCTATAAATAAATTATTAGGAATTGAGTCTAGATATCTTTTGACATATTTTTTCTAGAGTCGGGTTTAGTGTGTTAATGAACCTTTTTGTTGGTGCTTTTGTACTTAGACTTTAGGAGTGTAATTTGTGAATCCCCTAGAGAGGATTACACTTTGTAATTCGTAAATAGGTGTTATTCAACTGATCTTTCTATTTTGTCTTTCAATCTTATGAGTAGAGGTTTTCTTTCACTTCTTTGTGTTAATTACTTTTACTTGTTTTTATTTTCGTATTCTTCATATTTCCTTCACTTTCTCTCTCACCAAACACTTCCAACTTTCCCATCAACCTATAAATTCGAAAATCACCCATAGAATACCTTAGAAAACACTATCCATCCCTCCAAACACCCTTTACGAAATCCATAGCCTATTCTTAGGGTTTCCTACACTTTGGAAACCCTAATCCAAAACCTAACCCAACTTCAACTGCTAATCCTTATCCAACTCCAACATCTTATAACCTACTTATATTCCAACTCCAACTCATAATCCTTACCCAATCCAAACACCTTATCCTTCCATCCTATTACAATCCGAACTCTCAATCCAATCCAAACTCATACAAGATCAACTCATCTTACATCCAAATACTAGAAACCTTTCCCACAACCAAAACATATTCACAATAGGACTCCTATAAGTTAGAAATCATAATCCCCATACAACCTCCTATATCCTAGAAAGTGACTATAACTCATCCTAAGACAACCTTCTTACATTCTAATCCCATCCAAAACACAAAACCCTAGATCCATCTTACAAATCCCGAAATCCATTTTACCCCCCACTTAAACTCTAGCCCCACTACACCTTATATACCTTATACCTTACCAAAAAGACCCCAACACATAAGCCTACCCAATGCCATTCCCTTGAACCTTTTCCACCATAATTAATTACTTAAACCACCATATCTCCTTACCTTACTAAATCCATCCATAACCACATAGCCATAGGAACTCAAGAAAGCTAGAAAATGGTCTAAACTAAACAAATCGACGAGACGTGGTCGGTCATTATAAGGAGGTGATAGTCAAGAGGACCCTATTATTTAGGGACTAGACCGATGCCCCTAACAAGTAATTTATATGTATTGTCCCCACCCCTTGAAGCACATTTCTCATATTGTTTTCGCATTGTTTGTGAGGAAGTGTGTCATCAACGGTTGGGACATCCTCAAGCTTCCACTCTTCAAAGTTTACGTTCTCAAGGTCTCATTTCGGTTATTAGAAAAAATAAAAACTTTATTTGTGAGAGTTGTCAACTAGGAAAAATGAGTAAATTTCCTTTTTTACAATCTACAAATGATAATTTTAATGTATATAACAATTGCGATTTATGAGGACCAGCTCCAGTTTTATTTGTTGGTAAATTTCAATATTATGCTTGTTTTGTTGATGTTTTTACCAAATATATGTGGTTTATTCTCCTACGAAAGTAATCCAATTTTTTTTAATGCATTTCATTTTTTTGAAAAATTAGTTGAAAGACAATTTAACAAAAATAAAATAAAATTTTTCAAACTGATGGAGGTGATGAATTTACTAATCATCAACTAAATTTGCATTTTCAAAATCAAGGAATTCTCCATCAATATTCATGCCCTCACACTCCTGAACAAAATGGCTCGGTAGAACGATGTCATCGTACCATTCATGAACTTGGTATGACCTTACTTTTTCAAAGTGGAGTCCCAAAATGTTTTTGGGTCGAAACTTTTTCAACTGCTGTCTTTTTAATAAATCGACTCCCCTATACTACTTTAGAACTTAAATCTCATTTTTTTCTTCTCTATGGTCACTACCTTGATTATACTTCTCTTCGCATTTTTGGCTCAAAATGCTATCCCTATACTTGGGATACTAAACAAAACAAGTTTGAACCAAAAACACTTCCTTGTATTTTTATGGGTCATAGTGACAAACATCAAGGTTATAAATGCTATCACCCTACCTCTCATTGAACCTATATTTCTCGACATGTTTTTTATGAAACATCTTTTCCTTACAAACAACCTAGAAATATTCATCTACCCTCCCCTAGAGATCAAGTTTTATCTACCTTTATTGGCTGGTAGTCCACCAACATTTTTAATTCTAATTCTATGGATGGTTCTAGTGTTTCTTCTATGCAGTCACTTAATCCCATGCTACCTGAGATTGAACCCATCCTTATCCCACCTGTGACTTTTATGCAAGAAGCGCCTCCAATTCAAACCATAAATCCTACTCCTTCACATAGCCATCCGCCTACTCTTGAACCTCCTCATCACTCCATGGGCACCCGCTCCCAAATGGGGATCCGCAAACCTAATCCTAAGTTTGCCCATTATCATTCTCTAATTGAACTCTCCAAGGAACCCAAAACTATCTGCTCTACTCTTAAGCATGCAAGTTGGATCAAAGAGATGCAAGAAAAAATTCAAGCCCTTGCATGGTACTCTTGATACCTGACTTCATTTTAGTTCACATTTAACACTTAATCTCTATACTTTTTTTTATGTAGATTGGGCAGGTTGTCCTCATACTCGACGTTCCATCACAGGCTATTGCATTTTCTTAGGAAGTAATTACATTTCTTGGTCTACCAAGAAACAACATACCGTATCATGGTCTAGCTCTGAAGCATAATATCGAGCCATGGAGAGCACCATTGCAGAACTTACTTGGATTTCATTTCTTCTATGTGATCTTGGTGTTACTCTCTCATCGGCGCCTGTTCTTCTTTGTGACGACCTCAGTGTCTTATATATGACTGTCAATCTTGTTTTTATGCACGCAACAAACATATCGAAATCGACTATCATTACGTGCGTGAACATGTTGCTTTGGGACTTCTTCATAACTGGCACATTCCAGCATTCTCTCAACTTGTTGATATCTTTACCAAACCTCTCGGATGCCCTGTGCTTCAAGATTTATGAACCAAACTTAGCCTTATACCTCGGCACAGTTTGCGGGGACTATTGAATAAAATCAACAACTCACACCACAATTCACATCAACGGCTATAAAATCAAATATGGAAAATCAGCCATGGAAAGATTTATAGCGCCCAATGTCTAATAAACCAAACAAGGAAATTTGGACGTCTATCAAACCAAACAAGGAAATTAAGCCAACATCTAAGCTATTCAATGACTCAATGCAACGATTATAAAGTCATATATGGAAACACTTATACCCAACGATTACAATGTCAATATGGAAACAGGGGATGGATTTCATCAGCATATTTGATTACTCTTCAATTGTAACGTTCGTCAAGTAAGATAATTTCCTTACACACATCTTGTATATTGATTATAAATAATGAAAGGCTCTCCAATGTGCTCTCACGCTTGGTGAGACATTGTGTCAAACACATTTTATTCTTATAGTCTTTAGGTTCTTTTCCTATTATTTTATGTATTTTCTTTCGTGGAGGAGAACTACAATTTCTGTTGTCATACTGTTATCCTTTGTTGATGTAATTAGGAAGAGGACTCTGAAAGTCTCTTACAGTATCATGGGTTCTCAATAAAAGGTATTTGAGGAGCCTTATATGTTGAAGGAAGGCCATTTCTCAATCAGGATAAGGACTATCCTACCAAATGTTCTAAACTTTTCTATTTGAAAAGGTCGGAGAGGATAGTTGAGGACATTCTGCCTCCAATACAAGGCATGTCATTACCTGCTGAATCTGCATTTATCCCTTCTAATGAAAGGGAAAGTTCTGTCCAAACAAGTAATGAAGAAATGGTTGATGTTGAAGCCTTTTTCATTCTAAACTGATAGCCAACAACAGTAGCCAATAATCATCTCTCAAACATTTACCAAACAAAGTCAAAATGACCATCAGGCAAATGGAGCCTCTAATCTGCCATGGGGTTTACTATTATCCTACAGTTTCCCTAAATCCTATCTTGCTAAAGTTGGAGTTGTAGGAAAACAAAATTTTGATGATCTTTTCAGAGACTCCCTTGAGAGAAACAAGCATTTTCATTAGGAAGCAATGACACTGCAAGATGTGTCATAAACAACTATGAAAGAGAAATACTCAGATGGCAAAAAGGATTATGAGGTGGAGAAAATTGGCTCTCCAAGGGTGGTTATTAATCATTTGGAAGATGCAGAACCTTCAGATATTCATAAAGAAATTACCTGTCAGAATGATATTCATGAAGAAGATGACATTAGCACAGTTCCAACAAATGATCATACAGAAGAAACTGCTGAGGCAAAACTCAAGTTGTTCTTAAGGTTTTCAAGCTTCTTCTACTGCTATTGGTTGCTTATGGAGGTCATTTTTCCTCGGGCCTTGGTCTTGCATTTCTTTGTTGTCAGGTTATGGAAGTGGTATTGTGCAAAGTGACGGGAGTTCCACAAACAAAAGCAAGTAGAAGCAAATGCTGCATTAGACTCATTATCATTGGGGTCGCCGATTCAACATAAAATGGAGTTTTTTAAACTTATATACTCATATTGTTATGGGTGCCAGACTACCATTTTATTCTTCATACTTTATTTAAAAAAACTACTCAAGGAAGAAATCTCTTCAACTTCCTCTTGACGCATCACCTTTTGGGTTTCAGTTTCTTTTTAGTCTTGTTGAACAGAGTAGAGAGTGTTTTGTCGAGCTGTCAATGTGTTACCATATCATGATTTACAATGCAAACCGAGCTAACGATTAGGAAAAAAAACACATATAAAAATCATGCCACGCCTATTCCTTCTCTCCAGCATTTTCATGTGGATATATGCTACCGAATTAAGTGTAACCATTTCCCATTTTTGAAATCTGTTGCACATAGAATCTCACATCGTTTATCTAGAAATGTATTGTGCATCTTACATGGATGACGAAAATGCTACATAAATATATTTTTGTTACTGATAAAAGAATTATTTAAAAAACAATTTTGCTAAGTAATGGACTTCACTTAGTTAAGTATAACTCTTGTCAATGGTTTTTGTCTTCCTTGAGTTATTTTGTTTAAGCTATTCAATTCTTCTCTATAGCAATTGAGTAATTTTGACGAGTTTGACATTGATCATGTTAGGCGGAAGAGACATAAAAAGTATGCAGAATCATGATCCATATTTGATGTTTCAGATGTCATAGTGATGGGCGTCGAAGCTTTGAAGGAAACCGAAAGTTTAAGCAAGCTACTGGAGCAGTGTGATATAATGTAGAACATGCTAGACAAAAAGTTGACTATTTGTTTTTGACCTCCTAATTTGCTTGAGTTGGACTTCCTTTTCCCTACCTCTTGAGGCCACTCGTTTATACAATAATTGAAAAAAAAAAAGGCACGAGCCTAGGGGTGTTCATCCGGGCCGGGTTGTACCCGGCCCGATTTATAATTTTATTTATTCCTTAACATTTTTGAATTTTTTTTTTTAAAATGTTTAAGGAATTTTCGAATCCGGGTTCCGGATTCCCAAATCCGGAATCCGGATGAACACCCCTACATGAGCCACAATGAAAAAGAGTAATAAAGTTAATTTAGGACTATTTATTTTTCTTATTTGATTGCGTTTTGCCTACTGGTAAATATAGTATATGCTTAGGCTATTGTCTGATTTATTTGTGTTATTACATTTTTCCTTTCTTTTATTTGCTTAGGCTATTATCTGGTGCACCTAGAATCTCGCATCGCTTATCTAACAATATATTGTGCATCTTACATGGATGACGAGAATAAGACATAAATATATTTTCGTTATTGATAAAAGAATTATTTAAGAAAGCACTGCTAAGTAATGGACTTCACTTATTGAGGTACAACTCTTGTCAATAGTTTTTCTTCCTGGAGTTATTTTTTTTAAGCTGTTCAATTATTCTATGTAGCAACCGGGCAATTTTGGCGAGTTTTACATTAATCATGTTATGCGGGAGAGACATAAAAAGTGGGCAAAATCAAGGTCAAGACTTGATTTTCAAGATTTCATAATGGTGGGTGCCGAAGTTATGAAGGAAGCCAAAGATTTAAGCAAGTTACTTGAGCAGTGTAATATAATACAGAACATGCTAGACAAGAAGTTGTGTATTTATTTTTGACCTAATGTGCTTGAGTTGGACTTCATTTTGCCTGCCTCTTAAGGTCACTCGCTTATAAAATAAATGCAAAAAAATAAAAATAAAAAATGGAATGAGCCACAATGAAAAAGAGTAACAAAGTTAATTTAGCACTTTTTATTTTTCTTATTTGATTGCGTTTTGCCTTCTGGTAAATATAGTATATGCTCAGCTTATTGTCTAATTTATTTGTGCTATTACATTTTTCCTTTCTTTTGTATGCATTTGTGTTCCTTTCTTATAAAGAGAGAACAAAGAAAAACTTTTTGTTTGATTAACATGTGCTTCAATGGAACATTTTTGGACTATATTACAGCTAAAGCAACCCACATCACAATGCAAACTTTGCTAATGATTAGAAAAAAAAAAAGCATGCCACCCCTGTTCCTTCTCTCTAGTTTTATCATTTTGGTATATACTACCGAATTAAGTGTAACCATCTCCCATTATTGAAATCTGGTGCACCTAGGATCTCGCATCATTTGTCTAACAATGTATTGTGCATCTTACATGGATGGCGAGAATACTACGTAAATATATTTTTGTTATTGTTAAAAAAATTATGTAAGAAAGTACTACTAAGTAATGGACTTCACTTACAGATGTACAACTCTTGTCAATAGTTTGTCTTCCTAGAGTTATTTCTTTTTAACTGTTCAATTCTTTTTTGTAGTTATCGAGCAATTTTGGCGAGTTTTACATTGATCATGTTATGCAGGAGAGACATAAAAGGCATGCAGAATCATGGTCAAGACTTGATGTTTCAGATGTCATAATGGTGGGTGACGAAGCTTCGAAGGTAGCTGAAAATTTAAGCAAGTTATTTGAGCAGTGTAATATAATGCAAAACATGCTAGACAAGAGGTTGTATATTTATTTTAGACCTCCTAATTTGCTTGAGTTGAACTTCCTTTTCCATGCCTCTTGAGGTCACTCCCCACATACAATAAATTCAAAAAAAAAAAAAAAATGGGATGACCCACTATGAAAAAGAGTAATAAAGTTAATTTAGTTCTATTTACTTTTCTTATTTGATTGCGTTTTGCCTTCTGGTAAATATAGTATATGCTCAGCTTATTGTCTAATTTATTTGTGCTATTACATTTTTCCTTTCTTTTGTATGCATTTGTGTTCCTTTCTTCTAAAGTGAGGACAAAGAAAAACTCCTTTGTTTGATTAATGTGTACTCCAATGAAAAAAATTTCGACTATATTACAACTAAAGCAACCCACATCACATTTCACTCTTATCGAACTTGCCTACTATTGTGAAATATTTTCATGATGGCGCAATGGGGTTTACCATTATCCTACATTTCCCCTATATCCAAACTTGCTAAATTTTGAATTGTATTAAAACAAAATTTTGATGATCTTTTTAGAAACTCTCTTGAGAGAAACATGCATTTTCATAAGGAAGTAATGACGCAACATGATGTGTCAAAAACAACTGTGAAAGAGAGATACTTGGATGGCAAAAAGGATTGTGAAGTGGAAATAATTGGCTCCCCAAGGGTGGTTATTAATCGTTCGGAAGATGTAGAACCTTCAGATATTCATAAAGAAAATAGTTATTTGAATGATGTTCATAAAGATGATGACATTAGCACATTTCCAACAAATGATCGTGCTGAAGAAACTGCTGAGGCAAGACTCAAGTTGTTCTTGAGGTTTTCTAGCTTCTTCTACTGCTATTGGTTGTTTATGGTGGTCATTTTTCCTCGGGCCTCAGTCTCACTTTTCTTTGTTGCCAGGTTATGGAAGGGGCATTGTGCAAAGAGATGGGAGTTCGGCAAACAAAAGCGGGTAGATGCAAATGCTGCATTAGACTCATTATCATTGGGGCCGCCTATTCAACAAAAAAGGAGGTTAGTTTTAGAATTATTTAAATTTATCTACTCATATTGTCACGGGTGCCAGACTACCAATTTATTCTTCACGTTTTATTTATAAAAAGCTACTCAAAGAAGAAATCCCCTCAACTTCCTCTTGATGCATCACCTTTTAGCTTCCAGTTTCTTTTTAGTCTTGTTGAACAAAGTAGAGGTGTTTTGTCGAGCTGTCAATGTGTTACCATATAACGATTTACAATTGCAAACTTAGCTAACGATTAGAAAAAAAAAATCACGCCACCTCTGTTCCTTCTCTCTAGTTTTTTCATTTTAATATATGTTTCCAACATAAGTGTAGCCATCTCCCATTATTGAAATCTGGTGCACCTAGAATCTTGCATTGTTTATCTAACAATGTATTGTACATCTTACATGGATGACGAAAATACTTCATCAATATATTTTTCCTTACTGATAAAAGAATTATTTAAACAACAGTGTTGCTAAGTAATGGGCTTCATTTATTGAGGTATAACTCTTGTCAATGGTTTTTGTCTTCCTTGAGTTATTTTGTTTAAGTTGTTCAATTCTTCTATGTAGCGATTGAGCAATTTTGACGAGTTTGACATTCATCATGTTATTCGGGAGAGACATAAAAAACATGTAGAATCATGGTTCAGACTTCATGTTTCAGATGTCACAGCTGGTACACTGAGCAAAAGAAATCCAGATGCTAAATGTATATGCTGTAAAATTATTATATGTTCTCAATAGAGGTGACACCTGCCTAGGCGGGAGCGGGGCACCCCTAGGAAGACATTTAGCATTATATGTTCTCAATCCCGCACCCCGCCCCCGCCTACACGGGGGCGGGGTACCCCGTCCCACAGCGGGGTAGCAGGATGGGGGCCCATCCGCCCACCCCCCGCCCCTATAGGGCCTCAGCCCATTTCGTAATTTTGGGTATTTTCAGCCCAGATCAAGTTTTCAAGTCATTTTTAGCCTAAAACACCATCAAACCTGATTTAAACACACAATTATATATTAAAAAATATTCGGTATTCCATTACTAAAGTCTAAAGTCACTTAAAAAAATCACTAAAATAATAAAACTTAAAATAAAGACTAAGTTATTACAAATTTACAATAATACAAATTAATCCTACAAAATTATAAATTGTACTATTAACTATTAACATTACAATTTACAAATACTACTTCTAACTTTCTAAGAATCTAAATTCTAAACTAACAAAATCATTTTACATAATATTGATGATTTATTAATATATATAATTATATGTATATATAATAAGGAAAGGCGGGGGCGAGGGTGGGGTAAAAACGGGGCGGAAGGACCCCTATTCCGCCCCCGCCTTAAGTGTAGAAAGCGGGCGGGGGGACCCCTCCATCCTCGCACGGTGATGCGGGGTGGAATGCGGGCGGGGTAGAGGGTACCCTAGTTCTCAGTGGAATAACCTGGAAAGAGTTAAATTGGAGCAGAGTAGCCAAATTGCTTTGCCTGCAACATGGTTGCTTTCAAAACATATGCCTTTCAGCAGAAATGAAGATGATAATGATCTATTGATGTCATCTCTTAGGCTGTCAATATGGAGCAAATGGGTTCCTAGCCGAGATGGTGCATATCAGACCTGCTGCTTGTCTGTTGTCAAGGAAAAAAAATTTGATATTCTAGATGAGACAATATCTGGTGCGACTACGGTCTTGTTCCTTGTATCTGAAAAGTTCTCATTGAAGCATCAAAAAGTCCGGCTTCAGGACCTTCAAAAGTCAATACCTTCTGGTTCTTGCCTAGCCCTTCCAATTTTAAGTTGCTTAAACAAGGAAAAGACTTCAGATTCTTTCTCTATTGTGGCAAATGAATTGTACCTTCATAATATTGACAAGTTAAGCATAAGTAGTGTTTGGGTTGTTCTTGTTGGGAATCTTGGGCCTTCCAAAATTTTCCCACCAGGATCTACTTTTGACAGAATATCAAGAAAAATAGAGAAATAAACACAACACAAGAATTTACATGGAAAACTTCCAAAACAAGAGAAAAATCACCAGACGCGAGGAAGAAAATCCACTATGTGAAAAATTGTTACAATCACACAATTTTTCTCCTCACCCCAACGACACCCACAAAAACTTCTCCACTAGTAAAATTTTAACTTTTACCTCTCTTCATTTTTACATACAAAAAAAGACTACAGAAGAATTTTACTAAAATCAAAAGTTACTAGATAAGTTTCTGACTGGTGTGTTTAAATCAATGAGGCTAAACCCATTTTTATAGGTCTATGGGCTTGCTTCCTCATTCACTCATTTCCCATGTGGGATTCAATGAGCACACCCAACAATCTCCACCTTGCGACATTGACTGATCCCAAAGCCACGCTCCACCGCAATGAGGATCTTCATAGCTTCTGCTACCATGCTCCATCATAAAAGCATACTCACTCAGAATAAACTAATTCCAAACATTTCACTTCGGTCCATGTCGAAAATAACCTAGCTGAAAAATTATGGTGCAACTCTCACGTTTGGCTTTCCTGGAAGTTCATCAACCATCGACATGAATTTCCACCACACACCCTGCATCAATGCCAAACCAATGCCCGTGTGCAAACTTGTGGATCCGCTAACATTAACACATCCTCTATCATAGTAACTTTGGGATTAGCGGTATGCCATGAGGATGTACATGTATCTTTTGCCATGGAGAGAGACACAACGTTAGCATCAATTCCAGTATCTCCATTTTTTGACTTGGAGCCACTTGCCGAACCGGCTCCACCTCATATTGACAACTTTTCTTGACATGCCCAGATTGTCCACACTTCCAGCAAATTGCTGACTTTATGGGTTGGTCAACGCCTTGTGTAATTCTAATGGAATCAAAATATCCCTGACTTGCATTTGCCACAAGTCAAAATTGATTCTTCCATCAAATTTCTCTACCTCAAATCTGATAAGATTTGAACCCCTACCTCCTTACATAGTTTCGATGAATTTTACTGTAGAAATGAATAGTACCCACTAAGTAAGTTCCCAGGAAAGACTAATCTTTCCTAGACAGAACTTCAAGATTTCCTGAAAAGATTGGAGGGTCACAACGGACACACTTAAAATTTTCAATCTCCTAGACAGAACCTCCTTAGACTGTACATATCTACACTACCACACCAAAACTCCACCCTGCCAAAAGAACCTAGTGTCTCTGATATCACTTGTTGGGAATCTTGGGCCGTCCAAATTTCTTCCACCAGGATCTACTTTTGACAGAATACTAAGAAAAATAGAGAAATAAACACAACATAAGAATTTACGTGAAAAACTCCCAAAACAGGAAAAAAACCACCAGACTTAGAGAAGAAAGTCCACTATGTGAAAAATTGTTACAATCACACAATTTTTCTACTCACCCCAACGACACCCACAAAAACTTCTCCACTAGTAAAACTTTAATTTTCACATCTCTTCATTTTACATACAAAAAAAGATCACAGAAGAATTTTATTAAAGTCAAAAGTTAGTAGATAAGTTTCTAACTGGTGTGTTTAAACTAATGAGGCTAAACCCATTTTTATAGGCCTATGGGCTTACTCACTCATTCACTCCTTTCCTATGTGGGATTCAAGGAGCACACCCAACAGTTCTCCTCATTTTGAATCTCTAGATGGAACACACAGATGGGTTTTTTAGTGACAAGCAATTAAGGGAATGACTAAAATGCCTGGCAAGTGAGTCACCTCTGCAACCTACCCTGCATAATTTGAGAACACGTGAACTAGTTCTTTCCCCTAATTTGCAAAACATGCTAGACAAGAAGTTGTATATATATTCTTGACCTCCTAATTTGCTTGAGTTGGACTTCTTTTTGCCTGCCTCTTGAGGTCACTCGCTTATACAATAAATGCAAAAAAGAAAAAGAAAAATGGTATGAGTGACAACGAAAAAGAGTAATAAAGTTAATTTAGCACTATTTAGTTTTCTTATTTGATTGCGTTATGCCTTCTGGTAAATATAGTATATGCTTAGCTTATTGTCTTAATTATTTGTGTTATCACATTTTTCCTTTCTTTTGTATGCATGTGTGTTCCTTTCTTCTAAAGAGAGGACAAAGAAAAACTCTTTTGTTTGATTAAAGCGTACTTTAATGGAACATTTTTTTACTATATTTCAATTAAAGCAACCCACGTCAAATTGCAGTCTTACCGAACTTGCCTACTATTGCTTTCAAAAATATTTTCATGATGGGGCAAGGGGGTTTACCTTTATCCTATAGTTCCCCTAAATCCCAGCTTGCTAAAGTTGGAATTATAGCAAAACAAGATTTTGATGATCTTTTCGAAAACACCCTTGAAAGAAACATGCATTTTCATTAGGAAGCAATCACGCTGCAGGATGTCTTAGAAATAGCTGTGAAAGAGATACTCGGATGGCAAAAAGGATTGTGAGGTGGAAAAAACTGGCTCCCCAATAGTGGTTATTAATTGTTTGGAAGATGTAGAATCCAAATTGATATTCATAAAGAAAATATTTATCAGAATGATATTCATAAAGAATATGACATTAGTACAGTTCCAGCAAATGATCATGCTAAAGAAACTACTGAGGCAAAACTCAAGTGGTTCTTGATGTTTTCAAGCTTCATCTACTGTTATTAGTTGTTTATGGAGGTCATTTTTCCTCGGGCCTTAGTCTTGCATTTCATAGTTATCAGGTTATGGTAGTGGCGTTGTGCAAAGCGACGAGAGTTTCACAAACAAAAGTAGGTAGCAGCAAATGCTGCATTAGACTCATTATCATTAGGGCCGCCTTTTCAACAAAAAAAGGTTAATTTAGAATTTTTTAAATTTATATACTCATATTGTCATGGGTGCCAAACTACCAGTTTATTCTTCACACTTTATTTAAAAAAAAAAACCGCTCAAGGAAGAAATCCCTTCAACTTCCTCTTGACGCATGACCTTTTGGATTCCAGTTTCTTATTAGTCTTGCTGAACAAAGTAGAGAGTGGTTCATCAAGCTTTCAATGTGTTACCATATCACGATTTACAATGCAAATTCAGCTAATGATTAGAAATTTTAAAAAAAAATCATGCCACCATTGTTCCTTCTCTCCAGTTTTTTCATTTTGATATATGCTATAGAATGAAGTGTAACCATCTCCCATTTTTGAAATCTGGTGCACCTAGAATCTCGCATCGTTTATCTAACGATGTATTGTGCATCTTACATGGATGGCTAGAATACTATATAAATATATTTTATTTATTGAACATTGTTGATATAACAATGTATTATGCATCTTACAAGGGTGGCCAAACTTCTAAGGAAGCCGAAAATTTAAGCAAGTGATAAGAATAATTTTTATATGATTTTTATTACCATTTTTACTTATTAAAATTGTTAATTTTCTTTTATTTCTTTGGATTGGATTTGATTTCTATTTATGTTTCTTTATTTATTTTGGTTTAAAGAAAAAAAAAAAAAGGATAACATAAGAAAGAGATAGGCGGCAAAGTCTAATTTTTTTTTTTTTTTTTGTATAGCAATAGCACGTTTTTGGGTTGAGAAAAGAGGAGAAAAAGTAAAGAAGATTATGTTTTTTGGGCTTGTACCCATGAGGGCACTAACATTTGGGTCTCATTTCATTTCAATACATTGAGGGCCTAGCACATGGACACGATACTTAAACTCAATTTGGACCTCACAAATATAACAAAGGCCTTGTGATTCAATTGTTAGCCCAGTAACCGCATGATTAATTCAATTGAAGAGGCTGCATGATAAAGTTCTTTTTTTTTTTTAGGAAAACGGTAATCCATTCATTAATAACGAGCATTACAATACGAACTTGAAATATACATTACAAGTTAACTAGCAGACGATCTGTAGCTCCCCGATACACTAAAAATGATTAACATTTTCCAGCCTTAGCTACATAACTTTCAAAAACACCATTTGAGAGACAACACTAACTCTGTTCTAAGACAGAGTAACAACCAACTAAACCAAACCCCACTGCCGTATTGAGATGAACCGGGGGACAAAACTCAAAGGACCATAAATCCTAGTGACAAGATTTTTTTTTTTTTTTTTGGTTTTAATTTTAAACTAACAGACGAGAAAATAAACCTAAATTGGGAAAACCAAATCCTAATGATCCATTTTCAACCTTAGAGGAATATAATCGGATAACACAAAAGACAGTTGTTGTCGACGGCGCATGAGGACCACGTGCCAGCTCTGGAGAGTTGCAGGAGAGTCGGGTGACCGGCGCCGGTGCCCTGGACGCTATGGTCTCACATGTGGCTACTATGGACCCCTCCAAAGGTGGAGCACGGAAAGCAACCACCCACTATGAAAAGGTGCATGTGAAGCACACGATATTCCAATTGGCGTGAAACCATCGCCGCTGGTAGATCGACACTCTAGGAGGAGAGCGACGGGATACATGTGAAGACCAGCACGCTGGAAGCCGGCGCATCTATCGACCTCCAAACTGATTCAAAGCCCAGCAGTCGTGGTCCCTTCCCTAACCAACCAAAACACAAACCAAAAAAAGAAAGGGGAAGAAGAAACAGAGAAGAAGGAGATGAGGCCAAAAGAAAACGAAGGGGCGAGGAAAAGAAGATGGAAAAACCGAAAGAGAAAACTGGATAGAAAGGAAAATGAGAGGAAAGAAAAGGAGGAGGAAGTTGGAGAAAGGGAAAGAAAGGAGAAGAGGATAGGAGAGGAGAGGAGGGGGGGGGGAGGGGGGGTTGAGCAGCGGGAGCCCTAGGGATTTCAGAGAGTGAGAGAGGAGGGAAGCCCTAGGATTTTGGCTTGGCCATATGAAAGCCAATCACCAATTGTTTCAATTAGCATGATAAAGTTCAATGGGGGCAGGGCAAGACTTGCAGTGAATGATAAAAAGGCAGCTGCGAGCTGCACTCGAGTGGAAAAATCTAAAACGCACCGCATGGTTGAATTCAATTGAGAAATGGAGACTAAACCCACAACGAGTTGAACTAAGAATGAAATTCCATTTTACGTTAACGAAGAAACGCAACAGAGGACATATATATTTACTTAAGAGAGACACAGAGAGAGAGCAGACCTGGAGAAAATAAAAAGGAAAAGCCGAGAGGCAATTGAGCTGCATACTAGGAGATTTTCTTTGAGTTTTTCTGAGAAGAAGGATCTAGAGGACAGAAGCGAGAGCTGCATGTTTTATCAACCGACTCCGATGAAAAACATGAGTTTTATTTGTTTTCTTTTTAATTTTGTTATGAACTAAATTTTATTTTCTAGAGCGTTGATGTAGTCTAGCAGTGCACACATAATTTCTATTCCAAGTTATTTTATTTTTAATATTTTCATAATTGAGTATGTAATTCTTATTCTTAATGCTTACAATTTTTTACGGATTATTATTTGATCAATTGAATTACAATGAGACCGATAGGTAATTTGTGATTTTAGTTCTAGATTTAAACACTATTAGTTGAGCGAAAGTTGAAATGCTTACCGCGACTGGTGTGATTTTTCAGAAAATTCAAAAATCGTAATGAGTCTCTAATTAATTAAATTCACATAAAGATATGGAGTTGTTAATTGGAGATATTTTTGATATTATTCGAGAGAATATATTGAATAATTAAGGAATTTTTAATCATCAACATGAGATTATTGGAATTTAATAATTACGAAGAATAAATTATGTGAGATTTGTTAGGTGAAATCAACCACTCTAGATCCATTCTCTTCATATTTGTTACACTTTTAGATTTTAACCATTGTTATTTTTTATTCGTAAATTTATTTTTGTTAAGTAGTTTAATTTAATTTAGATAGTTGAAACATTAAATTTAATTTCGGTTTTCCAAATAGTTATTTATTTAGTGAATTTCAGTATTCAATAACATAGTTAATCCCTGTGGATTCGACATCCGTTTTCTATTAAATATTTTACTACTTGTTACGATTTTGTGCGCTTGCAGATTGTTTTATGCAAACAAGTTCTTGGGACCGTTGGCGGAAATTAATTATTTGTTATTGATATTGATACTAACAATATATTTACTACTTTGGATTTTATTTTAGATAAAAAAAAAATAGGTATATCTGAGTTTGTTTTCTTTCTTTTCAAGAATTAGAAGTGCATGCCCCGATCTAAACAATTAGAGGATATACTCTTTCATCTCGAGATTGAACGAACCTTACGTCAGATCAAGAAAGAGAAGAAGAAAGAGGTCAACACATATCTATCTAATATGGCAGTTCAGGAGCACAAGGCGTTACGAGACTATGCTATGCCCTCGGTCAATGGGGCTACATCGAGTATAAGGAGATCAGTCATACAAGCCAATAATTTTGAGATCAAGCCAGCAATCATTCAAATGATACAGCAAACTGTCTAGGAGGGGTTTTCACAAAAAGATCCGAATATCCATATTGCAAATTTTCTAAAAAGTTGTGATACTTTTACAATGGAGTGACCGATGATGTGATTCAACTAAGGTTTTTTTCCTTCTCACTTAAGGATAAAGCAAAAACTTGGTTGAATTCTTTACCACCTGGCACCATTACTACATGGGAGGAGTTGGCACAAAATTCTTAACAAAATATTTTCCTCCCGCAAAGACAGCAAAGTTAAGAAATGGCATCACCACGTTCATTCAATTTGAGGGTGAATCGTTATACGAAGCATGTGGAGGTATAAAGATTTATTGCGAATGTGTCATCATCATGACCTTCCAGCATGGCTTCAAGTGCAAACATTCTACAATGGTCTAGGAGCTAGAAACAGGTCTACGGTTGATGCAGCAGTTGGTGGAGCTTTAATGAGTAAAACTCATGAGGCAGCCTATGAACTTCTAGAAGAATTGGCATCTAACAACTATTAATGGCCTTTGGAGAGAGCAATGCCAAGAAAAACAGTTGGAGTTTTAGAACTTGATTCTATTACCGCATTGGCGGCACAAATAACAACTTTGTCTCAACAACTAGGTAAGATGAATGTTCATGCTATTCAAACTAATGTTATTTGTGATCATTGTGCAAGAAATCATTCAAGTGTAGATTGCCAAGTGGGAAAATCCTTCTGCCCAATCAAGTTATGGACAAGCAAATTACGTGTCAAATTTTCAACGTCAAAATAATTCATACTCGAACACATACAATCCTGAATGAAGGAATCACCCCAACTTTTCATGAAACGATAATCAAGAGCCGTCTAGATCACCTCAACAACTTCCACAGCAACAGAATAAGCCGGCACTTGAGGACATGTTCGCACAATACATGCAGAAGACGGATATAGCAATCCAAAACAACACGACTTCAATCTGCAATCTTGAGGTGCAGATTGGTCAGCTCTCAAACATGCTTACAGAGAGGACCGCATGGACTTTGCCGAGCAATACTATCACCAATCCGAAAGAACATATCAAGGTAATATCAGTGAGAAGTGGGCGGACATATGAGGAGTCTAAAGTAGAAAATGCCAAGTAAAATGAAGTCGTGGATAATGAAGAGTCCAAGATGAAGGAAGCTGAGTCAGAGATGAAAGAAGTGGAGCAAGCTGAGAAGGCTAAAAAGAATCAAAGAGCTTCAAAATCCAAAAAGTCCAAAGAAGTTACTTCTGAAACTTATTCCCCTTTCATTTATGATCCACCAATCCATTTTCCACAAAGATTAAGAAAAAATAAAATAGATTATCAGTTCTCTAAATTTTTGAGCATATTTAAGCAATTGCATATTAATATTCTTTCATTGAAACTTTAGAGCAAATGCCTAATTATGTTAAATTTTTGAAGGATATTATATCAAAGAAGTGGAAGTTGGAGAAACGTGAGATGATAATACTGACAGAGGAGAGTAGTATAATTTTACAAAAGAAGTTGCCATTTAAGTTGAAAGATCTAGGGAGTTTCACTATCTCATGCATTATAGGAAAATCTTATTTTGATAGAGTCTGATGTAATTTAGGGGCAAGTGTTAATTTAATGCCACTCTCTGTTTTCAAGAACCTTGGTCTTAGGAAAGTAAAGTCGACCACCATCTCTTTGCAAATGGCAGATAGATTAATTAAATACCCTAGATGAGTCATTGAGAATGTATTGGTGAAAGTTGATAAGTTCATCTTCCCGGCTGACTTCATTGTGTTTGATATGGATGAAGACGAGGAGATTCCTTTGATACTAAGTCGACCTTTTCTTGCGATAGGGAGAACTTTAATTGATGTTCAGCAAGGAAAACTCATTATGAGGGTTGGCGAGGAGCATGTCACTTTTAATGTATTCAAGCCTATAGAGGTCCCTTCTGAGGTACATTTTTGTTTTCAACTAAGTAATCGAGACATGACCAATGAGACTTATGAAGCGAGATTTCCAAAGCTACCACCTGAGAAAGTGAAATAGCTAAGTTCACCTTGGCCTACATCTCCAAGTAAGGAACCACCCAAACTTGAGCTCGATCCACTTACATCAAATTTAAGGTACGCTCACTTAGGCCAAGACTCTACTCTTCCCATTACTAAAAATTCTTTGAGTGATGTAGAGGAGAAAAAGTTGTCAAGAGCTTTGCAGGAACACATGAGGACGCTGAATTTAGATTTACAAGTGACTGGAAAAAAGAGAATATTGCAACTCAACGAGATTGATGAGTTTCGCAACGATGCTTATGAAAATGCTTGGATTTACAAAAATAAACTAAAAGATGGCATGATAAGAATATTCTGAAAGGAGAATTCGAAATCGGACATAAAGTTTTATTATTTAACTTAGAAAAGTATTCCATTGATTCAACCAATGATAAAGGATGAGAGGATAACGTCTAGCTACAGACGTTAAATAAAACGCTTTTGGGAGGCAACCCAAGTTTTTATATTTCTATTTTTTTTTTCTTTATTTATCTTATTGTTTTGCTTTCATTTTTTTTTTAGGAATAAAGAGACCAAAAAAATCTCCAATGGGTACACGGCTGCATCTCAAGGAAAAATATTCAGTTAGAAATCAGGAGAGCATCTATTATCCTCTCACATTCTTTTCTTTAGTTTTTCTTCTTTTTTTCCATTGAGGAGAATGTGACATTTAAGTTTGGAGGAAGGGAATTTATTTTATTTATTCAAAAAAAAATCTTTTTCGTTGTGTTTGGTTAAAAAAAAGTGTCTATGATAAAAATATAGTTGAAATTCCTTATAATTCTTAAGAATCATTCTCATTGCTTAAGTCTAGCTGTTATTTCTTTACTTGATCTTATGTAATTTGATATAATCAATAATCATTGTGCATACCTAGAGAAGTTTTATGTGAATTTTGTGAATTTGGATGGTCTCTACTTACTCTAGAACTTGTTTGATTACTCTTAAGACGAAATCTTATACAGAATATTACTTGAGAAGTGATTTAGGCATTCTTTAATCGATTGAGCTTTTCAAGCTTACCTCTTTATTATCTTTATCCCTAGTCACCCATTTGATTTATTCTTAAATAGGGTTGAAGAAAAGAAAGTGATATACAAGTGAAAGAAAAATGTATAAAGTTTCTTTTACTCCAATGTTTTAAGTTGCTTAGTAACTAGGGATATTCATTACCAATGTTTACTCTTACGTCAAACCGTAACTTGAAATATGAGTATGCAAAAGCACTTTAAGCGTCTAACTTGTTGAGTAACTGGGTGCATCCATCACAAATACTTGCGTTCACGTCAAAAGACGAGTGACACCTCAAAGTCGAAAAAAAAAAGCACTTCAAATTTGTGACTTGTTGAGTAACTGGGTGCATCCATTACAAATGTCTGCATTCACGTCAAAAGATAAGTGACGACTTGAAGTAAGAAAAAAAAAATTGGAACTTTGAAAGAATGATAAAGAGATGTATTTTGAGATATTCAAATAACTGAGAAGAGTGTATGTTGTATAAATGAGAGTGCTCTGCTTGCTTAAAATATATATTTTCTTTGTAGCCCTCACCCTAACCATACATTACAAGCCTTATAAAGATCTATTGATCCTGGGTAATATTTGTTTTATATGAGTGGAGAGTGATTTGAAAAGTAAGCTTATAGAGATTTTAGAGATCCGTACTTATTTACTTGTTTGCATAAAACCATCCGGTCAACTAACGATGAAGTGAGAATAATAGGTATACATAAATATGGAAAGAGTTAATGCAATGGAGTTGAGTTTTGAATTAATTTTTGGACTTGATTAATTTGGAATGGTTCCTTTGAATTATAAGCTTTATGCAAATCTTTGAGGCAATAAATTGTTTTAGTTGTTTTCTTTTTATTTGCTATGGACTAGCAAAGTTTAAGTTTTGAGGGAATTTAATAAGTATAATTTTTATATGATTTTTATTACTATTTTTACTTATTAAAACTGTTAGTTTTCTTTTATTTCTTTGGATTTGATTTGATTTCTATTTATGTTTCTTTATTTATTTTGGTTTAAAGAAAAAATAATAATAATATAAGAAAGTGATAGGCGGCAAAGTTTTTTTTTTTTTTTTTTATAGCAATAGCAGGTTTTTGGATTGAGAAAAGTAGAGAAAAAGTAAAGAAGATTATGCTTTTGGGCTTGTACGCATGAGGGCACTAACATTTGGGTCCCATTTCATTTCAATTCATTAAGGGCCCAGCACATGGACACGACACTTAAATTCAATGTGGACCTCACAAATATAACAAAGGCCTTGTGATTCATTTGTTAGCCCAGTGGCCGCATGATTAATTCAGTTGAAGAGGCTGCATGATAAAGTTCAATGGGGACACGACAAGACTTGCAGTGAATGATAAAAAGGTAGCCGCGAGTTGCACTCGAGTTGAAAAATCCAAAACGCACCGCATGGTTGAATTCAATTGAGAGCTGGAGACTAAACCCATAACGAGTTCAACTAGGAATGAAATTCTATTGAGTAAAGCTACTGTCCGGATGGTGCAAAATCCCTTTTTGCACCCAGCCAATAGCTAGTGCCGCGTATGCAATTTGGACAAAAACAGGATGAGCTCATCCGCATTGGATCCCACTCGAAACAGAGGAAACATGACATCGTCTCCCTCTCTCGATCAAACCCAGACTTGCTTCTTCTCTCAATCAACGACTTTGCTCTCTTCGACCCATTTCACTTTACTTTCTTTTGCGATATAAGTGATTTGAAAAGTCTCTATCTTTAGGATTTTCCACTAGAAGAACGTATACTTTTCGAGAAATTCCGAAAATACACAAATGGTGGACTCCCAAAAATCCAATTAGGTAAGTCCCCATTTTGTTCATATGTTTGTGCGGGCTATTATGTTATTATTGCTCCGTCAAACACTTCCCTTTCATACAAAATCGTGGGTGCTTTTGCAAATTGCAAGTAATACACAACTAATGGCTACCAGCCTTAACTATTCTGAATCTACTTGTAAAAGCTGTAATTTTTAAGGGCGTTTTGAATCAATCAAAAGCAAGCCATGCTTTATTTTAACTTTGATAGCCTTGAATTTCGTTTGGTTTTTGTTTAAATTCTAAGAGTTGGGTGTTTCTACCACATGGTCTACAAGTTTACCCGTGTGGTATTTGGGATGTCAGAGTACGGAGAGCATAATTGATTAAGTGGGTTTTGAAGCAAACCCATTTGAAGATTTCTTGGATTCGAAATCAATTCCACAAAAATATGGTTATTTGAGCTACCCATCTTCTTTCCCTCCGTCTTCATCTTCGTGCGGCACTTTTCACAAAGAGAACTCCATCATGATCTGGTACTAGAATAAGTCCAGCTCTTCTTTTCATTATCGCAATTCTAGCCGTATTATTTCTCATCTCTGGTCTACTCCACCTGCTTGTTAGATTTATCATAAAGCACCCATCTTCCTCAGCATCTACTTCTAAATAGAGGGCTGCTAGGTATAGTCACGGCTTGTACAAACTTAACTCACATGAACAATATTTTTACTGTTTATATAAACAATAAAAGCAATGTTCATATGAGTTAGACTTGTACAAGACAAGACTGCACCCAGATTTTTTCTTCTAGTTATTGATGTCTTCTCCTCGTTTGGATTTGATTGAGAAAGGGAGACTGGATCACGTTTTCTCTGTTTCAAGTGGGATTCAATGCAGGCGAACTCATCCTCTTTTTGTCCGAATTGCATACCTGGCGCTACTTGATTGGTTGGTGCAAAAAAGGATTTTGCAATCCATCCGGACAGCAGCATCACTAGAATTTTACGTTGACGAAGAGGCGCAACAGAGGGCAGATATATTTACTTAAGAGAGACAGAGAGGGAGAGCAGACATGGAGAATGTTGCCCAGATGACTAACACAAGAGGGGGGTGAATTGAGTTATATTATAAAAATTAATACTTATAAATCAAATACACAATATAAAATATAAACAGAATATAAAGCAGCAAGAAATGTAAAGAGTAGGGTAAAAAGAAGCAAACTCAGTATTTTTACGAGGTTCAGCCCCACTGCCTACGTCCTCGCCTCAAGCTACCCCTTGAGAATCCCAAATTCACTATTCAATCTCTTTTAGGTGGAGATAGAAACCTATTACACCTTTGAGCAGCACCGCTCCAAAGAATCTGTGTAGAACACCCTCTACACTTCTAATCACCTCACACTTGGTGATTCAACTATTCCCTGTGTAGAACACCTTCTACACACACAAGGGTTATACGCACCCGCTTACTGATACAAGAGTTGATAGTGGGTAGACTATCAAAGTACACTCCTCAATGAATGAGATAGAAACAATACAGCGCAACCTATATCTCTCTCAAAAATAACAAGAATTAAGGCTCAAAACTTTAGAAATGAGAGAATGAGAACTTTGAAAGAATGATGCAAAACTTAGCAATAGATGTGTAAGCTCTTGTTGTGATTTTTGCAAAATTCAAGTGAGCTATTTATAGGCAAATGAGTCTTCAATTTCAAATTTGAAAAAATTCACATATCAAATAAGAGCACTATTCACTTTTCAAAAAATTCAAATAAAAACATTTCCTTTTTTCATTTCTCAAAGACAACTCCATTCATTTTTCAAAGAAATCAAGCCTAATCTTTTGCTTTTCATACATGACAAAATGAGCATGATTTATTTTTCTAACCAAATCGTCTTCTTTTTGAATATGTAAAAAAAAAAACACAACCAACTTTTAAGATTTTCAAGCAAAATCATCTACCTTTTACATTTGTCAAAAAACACATACCCCATTCAAGACTTTCAAACAAAATATGCACATGTCAAATATGATAATCAATCATCTTATAAATTTAAATTTTTATATAAAAAAATATAATTTTTGAAATTATTTTGTTTGATGGTATTATGCACATGTGAAAAATATAATTTTCAAAACTAAGACATTTAAAAATGTCTTACATATGTGAAAAAAGTAATTTGATGTTTTATGAGAAAAAAGAGTAATTTGGAGCCTTAATCCAATTTCGAATTTTATCATGAGATGTACAAAAATAATCTATGAGCTTCATTTGTAGACTTGTTCTTTTATGCTTGATATGCACTTCGCTCCATTGCGTAAATAATTTGAGCTTGAGACTTGAATTTATTTGTTATCATCAAAATTTATACGTAGATACGAAATTTGAAACCTTGGATTCAACAGAGAAAATAAAGAGAAAAAGCCGAGAGGCAATTGAGCTGCACACTAGGAGATTTCTTTTAAATTTTTCTGTGGAGAAGAATCTCGAGGACAGAGGCAAGAGCTGCATGTTTTATCAACCGACTCCGATGAAAAATATTAGTTTTATTTGTTTTCTTTTTAATTTTGTTATGAACTAAATTTTATTTTCTAGAACGTTATGTAGTCTAGCAGTGAACATACAATTTATATTTCGAATTATTTTATTTTTAATATTTTCATAATTGAGTGTTTAATTCTTATTCTTAATGCTTACAATTTTTTATGAATTATTATTTGATCAATTGAATTACAATGAGACCAAGAGGTAATTTGTGGTTTTAGTTCTAGATTTAAACACCATTAGTTGAGTGAAGGTAAAGATGTTTTACCGCGACTAGTGTGATTTTTCAGAAAATTCAAAGAGCATAATGAGTCTCCAATTAATTAAATTCACATAGAGATATGGAGTTGTTAATTGGAGATATTTTTTATATTATTCGAGAGAAGATATTGAATAATTAAGAAATTTTTAATCATCAACATGAGATTATTGAAATTTAATAATTAGGAAGAATGAATTGTGTGGGATCTGTTAGGTGAAATCAATCGCTCTAGATCCATTCTCATCATATTTTTACACTTTTAGGTTTTAACCTTTGTTATTTTTATTTGTTATTTATTTTTGTTAAGTAGTTTAATTTAATTTAGCTAGTCGAAACGTTAAATTTAATTTCGGTTTTCCAAATAGTTATTTATTTTGTGAATTTTGGTATTCAATAACATAGTTAATCCCTGTGGGTTCGACATCCGTTTTCTATAAAACGCTTTACTACTTATTACGATTCTGTGCGCTTGCAGATTATCTTACGCGAACAAGTTTTTGGCGTCGTTGTCGAGGATTAATTATTTGTTATTGATATTGATACTAACTAGATATTTACTACTTTGGATTTTATTTTACATAAATGGTGAGAATACTATATAAATATATTTTATTTATGGAACATCGTTGATAGAACAATGTATTATGCATCTTACATGGGTGGCCAAACTTCCAAGGAAGCCGAAAATTTAAGCAAGTTACTGGAGCAATGTGATATAATTCAGAACATGCTAGACAATAAGTCGTCTATTTATATTTGACCTCCTAATTTGTTTATATATCTAGTCATGTTTGTATTAATTGGATCAAGTTGCAGGCTACATTGTTCATCCATAGAGGCCACCGAAATATTGTATGGTCTAATTGATGGACCATTCGATGTAGTTTGATTCTGTATTTAGGAAAGTGGCATTGTTTTGGTGTTTTGTCGATTAAGATTTCCACTTTCTCTTCATCTAGAATCTCTGGCTAGAGAAAGCAAAGGCCATCGCTGAGTAGCTCGATTGATGGTAGGCAGCTCACACCTTGGTCACTCGTGAGGTTTGCGAGGTGATGTAAATTTGAAAAATCTGGAGTTGGGAGTCCAGATGGTTTTTAAGACATAATTTTTTAGAGAATTCTGGTAGGTTTGCTAATTACTTGTGTTCAAAGTTCAAACAGTATGACAAGAGATGCACACGATGAGAGAGAGCGAGGACTTGTAAGAAAAATAGGCAAGAAAATTTGGTAGGCTACCGTTATTTCCACGTTTGTACAAAGGGCACTGCTACGAGGCTTGTTAGTGTGCTCCGCTAGAATGTCCCGTTAGTGTTAAATTTTTTTTTATATTTTTATTTTTTTTCACATCATTTATTAATATGCTTAAATATTTTTAAAAAAATAAAAAAAATCACAATATTACTAAACAATATTTTCTTAATTATTAAGTAAAAAAATATGAAAAAACAAAACAAAAGGGAACGAGACACACAAGCGGAACCCAGCCGACTCCTTATCATTTTCCTTGTACAAAACAAATATCCCAATCAAGTTATAGAGAGAGAGAGAGAGAGAGAGATATGTATATATATATATATATATATATTGAAAGGAAAGGATTGTCATTCATATCGATTAATGAAGTTTAAAACTGAGACTAATAAGACAGGTAAAACCCGTATAACAAGCCTATCTATACACCGATCTGTAGTATCCCCACACACGAAAGTGGCGGGCTTTGTCTTAACTTTTAGTCTCTCGAGAGACAAACCAACCCTAAAGTTGATTCGTCTGAGAGATCGCAATGGTAAACAAACCTCTATCCTCCAAAGAGAAAGAAGGATCACCATCTCCATTCTCCACAAGAGAATGAGGAAATTCTACTACCGTCCCCCAAAGGAGGAGCGGGGGACAAAAGAAATAAACATATTTCGATTTATTACGCCAACACAACCAACAAAGCAGAGAATAAAAAAACAACAACATAAATCAAAGCCAAAACCCAAAAACACAAAAATAGGCTCGAAAAACACAAACACTGCAGCACGACGGCGGGAGGCACGTGACAGACATGCGCCACAAGGAGATGTTCGACCGATCGATCCTTGAGCCACCAAGGTCCCTGAGTCTAGCGTCACCCCACGTGGCCGACGTAAACCTCTCCATGTGTGGCATTTAGCACAGTCACGCGAGACCGGCTGCCCGCGCATGCGGTGAAATACCGGTTCTTCCGGATGGGAGCTTCGACAGCCAGGATAGTTGGCGGCAGGGGAGCCTCCATATGGGGCGCGAGTTAGTGGACGGTCGCCAGAAAACTACGCACTTCCACCAAAGCTGGGCGCCGAAAACAGAGGGAAAAAAACAATCGCGCCTAGAGGAAAAGACGGGGCACAAAAGGAGAGGGAAGGAGATCGAGGGATGGAGGAGGGGAGGGAGGGCGTCGAAGTGACTCCCCCCCTCCCCCTCCCCCTCCCCCTCCGCCTCCGCCTCCGCCTCCGCCTCCGAAAATGGACGACAACTAGGGTTTCTGTTGTTTGAGAGCTTCTCGAACGAGAAGGAGAACAAGGCTCACTGAATTTAGCAGGTATCAATATTATTAACATCAGCTGCCATCCAACATTGCTGAGAGAAAAGCTACATCCCATGTCAAGTTTGAGTCTTTCAAACAATAACTAAAAGAAATGCAGTCATCCAAATTAATAAAAGAGAATAACTTCTAAGAAGTGTCACCTACGAGAGCGTGTTATCATAAGCAAATAAGAGTGTGCCACATAATGAAAAATGGAATAGGAGCACAAGTAGGCATTTTCATTAGGGCCGGTCCTTTTTTTTTTATTAATAATTTTGGCAAATTTTTTTTTTCAAGAGATTCAAAAAAATTAATCATCTAGATTCCAGATTCCCGAATCCGGATGAACAAGCCTAAGCGCAAGACGCATCACAACAAATCTGATCCACGCAACTCTAATCTCTGCAACTCTCTCTCTCTCTCTCCAACTCTCTCTCTCTCTCCTTCCCTCTCTCTCTCTCTCAAACCCCTGCCGCCCCTAATCAAGAAGAGACTTCTATATGAAGTAAAAACCTTACTTTTCCTTGTTTGTCGATACATTTGGTTTCAGCACTACTTGGGATTCCTTGAAAGAAAAGGGCACATGCATATATTGAGATTATGCGATAACAAAAAATGGTTTTCAATTAGGGAAAAATAATTGAAACTTCTGAAACTACCTTTACAGGGTTGAAGCCGCCAAGTGCAAAGAATTGAAGATAACATTGACGGATTTTGTAAGAAGTTCATGACAAGGAATACAATGTGCAAATTTTACTACCATTTCCTTCCTATTTTGTGGTTAGCAGCTGAAACAACAACTGGAGGGAGAGTATTTTGTTCTCCCTAAGGAATCTGGCAGGGTTAGAAATATGGTTTTATGATTTTTATCAGCACTAGCAAAGAAGCTGTTGCCTGGAGATTAGTGACCAACTATATCCTGTATTTAGAGCAAATTAACAGAGAAGCTGTCGCTTGGAGACCGCACGACTAGCCCACCACATCCTGCTGCAACCAAAAATATATTGTCAGTAGTTTTGATAAGGACTCGACTAGTTGAATTAATGCAATTTATTTGAAATTGCTAGGATCAATTTCAGACGGTTACTAGTTGTATGTGCTTTAAAATTGATACAACAAATTATAAAAGGAAATTGATACCTCTAAAGAAAAAAGACAAGTTTTAGGCTGCTTCCTCAAGGCCATGAATTTCATCACTGGAGAGGGAGAGAGAGAGAGAGAGAGAGAGAGAGCTCAGCAATTAATAAGGTACATATGGATGGATGCATATTTACACACACACACATATATATGAGCATAAAAAAATGATCCAAAACAAGGTTGAGAGGCCCACCGTTCCAATGACCTAGTACGTTCAATTTGTTGAACGACATGCTGACAAGGCTGCAGGACTGAGTAGCCGCTTCTTACTGAACAGTATAACTCTGAAACACTTGTAATGGATATTTCAGAAGTTTCTCTTCTGGACCTTGTTGGCCTAATATTGGTCCGACTTGAACCATCTGTAGTACTGCCATCTAACTATGGTAATTACAATACAAATTAGGTAAACAAGCAAGTCAATGGAAAGTGCAGCTATTTTTTCCTTTACATAAGGGACATGGGCAAAGGAAAATAGAGCAGGAGCATGAAGAGGAGTAGAAAACTTGTGCAACCCCAGCATAATATACACAACCAGAACATCAATTGAGCACAAGCTGAAAGCAGGAAATTCAGACTAGACAGGCTAGCAAAGTGTGCAGGCAGAGTAAGATTTGGGAAAATTCATACATTAGAAAAGCCTTTGATCTGGACAATGATGATCGTGATATCATCTGTTCGGGTTCCATGTTCCAACCATATCTTATACGATTCTCCAGCAATGGCAGCACATGCATCCCGGGGATCTGTATATCTTGCCACCTATATCAACAAATACGTCAGAAAATTTGTTATGGGACTTCTAAAATAATCAGATCTTGTTGAGTTCTGTATCATATGCCAAAAATAAACTAATTTCAGCCAACAAAATAACATCTTTGATGCTGGAATGAGAAACTTCAACACTTAATAGGAAACAGATATTATTGCATCCTCCAATTACTCAAATATTATCGTGTATAACAAATGGACGTGGCTCTAGAACCTGAAAAGATAAAAGTTGGGAACGGTTTTTCTCTTACACTATTTAGAGACTGTGGTGAGGGGTGCAAGGGAAAGGTCAGATCTAAGGGTAGCACAGAGCCATCTGATGAGCAGAAAGGTCCATAGGTGAAGATAAGTGCCATTTTACAGTGAAGAATTTGAAACACTTCAGAAGAACTTCACTATTGAATGCCATTTCGTTTTGGAGCACATAGTGATGCCGAAAGGCAAACTTAGAGAGACCTCGAGCTATTGATTTGGAGACCGGTCTCAACAACCATGCATCGTTGTAACGCATGCCAAAAGAACCTTTCCTTCTGTAAAATGCCATTTTTAATTCCATTAACTAAAAATGCCATTTACAATAGAATATTCTGATGTGTAAGTTGTTTAATCTATACCCTATACATTTATATGCAGCAGGGGATGATAAGAAATCTTAATAATATCATGCAGCTCCACAAACATAAACCGATATACTGAAACAAAAAATATTATGCAGTAAGAGAAACAAGTCTACCTTCCTAATTGCATACCATTGACAACCACATAAAAATAAGAAATGTCAAAAATTCGCATGCTTAGTCGAATTGCAATATCAAATGAATTTCAATAGATTGAAGTCATTCTAGAATATGATCGTGTGTAAAGTAAATACCATATTAACAACTGCTTGGCTCGAGATGAACTCAAAAACTCCATCGCTTGCAACAACAAAAAACAGATGGTTAGCTGTAAGCTGAACCACCGACACCTCCGGAACGGCCACAACACCAATCTGCTCAGCCGTCCAATCTCCAACGCTCCTCGTGAATGCAGTTCCCGGATGCATCTCATCCTGTACCCACAACCTCGGAGGATCGCAGCCTTGAGATTCTTCCTCACCCCAAGTCTGAATATTTGGATCCGAAAGCCCCTCCACTTGATCAACAGTTAAAACCCTTGCCCCACTTTGCTTCACTCTCTCATACTCATCTTTCCTAAACGGCGTCTGATCGTTTGATAAGTCCTCGGCTACGATCCCATTCCCGTCTTTCACCGCAATCACGGCCCTCGAATCGCCCACATTCGCCACGAAAAGTGTATCCCCAACAACAAGCACCGTGATTGCGGTGGTACCGCTGAATGAATCATCAATGTCGCTATCGTGTAACTCACGATTAGTAGCCAGAAACGCCAAGTTAAAAGCTTTGACGGGATCATCCGACAATGATGGGTCATCGGCCAGTATTTCTACCAATCTATCCTTGACGAAATTCGAACACTCTGTACCATAATGACCGTGCCCATCAAATACACCAAAGAAATGGATATTTGGGTTACCTTGAATCTGTGTCCTGATGCAGAAACTGTCTTGGTTTTTTTTATTCGGCGAGTTCGGGTAGTAACCACGCTGCGTGAGAACCGAGTACTCCAGATGAAAGTTGTGGGAAGGAACAGAGATAGACTCCAATGGTATCTGTGTGAGTATGTGTTTGCCTTGCACGCTGTACGGAGTTGGCGGGCAAGGGCTACAGCACTTGCTGTTGACGCATCCCATGGTTGAAGAGTGAATTTTTAGGACCAAAACCAAGAAACTCGAGAGTGTTTGAGAAAAGTCCTAAAAGAAACAGAGAATGATCGGAACCAAGAGGCTGCGGATGTTTAGTTCTTGGTCGAAATGGTTAAATGGGTACCCCGGAAAGTTGAAACTGTCAGCAAAACCCATGCTTAATGAAAGGAATCTGAAGAACAGGGAATAAAACACAGTAGCAAATCAACCGCTTCAAGAAGAAACGAATTTCGAGAACCCAATCTTCAAGAAATACCAAGTAGCAAGAAAAGGATGAGAAATTTTGGTACAGAGCAGAATATTATGGCTTCTCCCTTTGCCCCAAGAAAATGTGCTGTGGGGGGATTTCCCTCTTTTCTAAAGGGAAATGATAAACTCACAAAAATTTACTCAATATATTACATCATATGTGTTGTAAAATAAGAATATTTTTATAAATTATAAAAATATTCTTATTTTATAATTTATATTATATAAATATTATAAAATATATTAAATATGTATCATTTCTCTTTTCTAAAAATATCTTACCTTTTCTTGGGGACAAGACCAGGACTCAAGACAGAACATCAAAAAGAAAATGATTAAAGATAGATCCTGAATCGAAAACAGAAACGGCCCAAAATTCTAACAGAAAGTCTCTGACTGCGTAACATAATTATAACGGGGATTCCATCAAGAAAGAGAGACAATATAGGTTTACATTGCTGGCTTTGTCTAAGCCCATGTTCTAAGAAAACACCCACCCAATTATTAATAGAATTTTTCTTTTTACATTTATATCAAGAACAGGAGTCGCATTCCAACAAGCAAAACATTTCATCTGAGCGAGAATTTTGAAATGAGAGGCACTAGCAGTTGGATGGGTGTGAAGGTTTATTTTACACCCCATTAATAATAATAGAACACAAAAAATTTACTGAAATGATAAATGAAATTGCATGCAGTGAATATTTTTCCTCCCCAACAACTCCTCCTCTATTCTCACTTTCAAAAGTCTAATCTCAATCTCTCTCCTTTAGAGCGCACTCTCTCAATCTCTTCAAGAGTTCTCTCTCCTCAAATTCATATAGGGAGAAGTCAATTTCTCTATTGAGAGGTGGTTTGAATAAAGCACCTCCCATGTTTTTCCTCGACTCTCGCAACTCGAGCGAGAGTCATCCAAAGACTTCACTCGACTTCCAGTTCGAGCGAGATATCATGCAGAGATTTCGTGAGACTCTCGCTTGACATCCAGCTCGAACGAGGTCCAAGCAGAGACTTCACATGACTCTCGCTCGACATCCAGCTCGAGCGAAATTGCTACCTGAGACTTCGCTCGACACTCGCTCGAGTCTCACTCAAGCAAAATGGCAACGTGTCCATTTGTTCAACAATTCGTTTGAGTCTCGCTTCGAGCTAATGTTCTTTTTGTAGAATTTGCACCATTTATAACCGTGTCTCGCTCAAGCGAGAGCATTCTCACTCGAGCGAGTATCACTTATATAAGGCAAACACGTTCATTTAAACAAAGACGCCCAAACTACCTCCCATTTCATTTTTCTCTGTATTTGTGAGCTTTAAGTGTTTCTTGAGTGTTCTTGAGAATAAACACTTGTAAGGCTGAGAGTATACACGTGAGATTAAGTGATTACTTTGTAGAATCTTTAACTTCAATCTTTGTACTCCATCTTTGATTTATAGTGAAGTTTTGAGACCGACTCCACAGTGAACGTACACTTGTTTTGAGTCGAATCATTTATATCTGTGTGTTCTATTTATCGTTTTATATTCCCCTGTATTGCATCCGCTGCGTTATTTTGATTATTGTTGTTTGTTGAACTACTTATTCCCAACATCCTCTCTATCTCAAAAGTCCAGCCTGTACGTTTTTTTCATGAGTTTCAGATATATTGTGTGATAATTATTAGTAAATATTACTCAAAAATAAAAATAATTGAGAGCAGTTACATTCAAAGTATTCACCTTCACATGAACAATAAATATTATTATTCATATGAGGGCGAGTGCTCTGAGTGTGGCTGCTCCTTAGTAGTGCTCTAGTAAGGCATGAGATGTTACTGTGATACTCTCAAACCCAATCTTAAAGCATTGAAAGTGGAAGAAAATGCTCTATTTTTTCAAAAAAAAAAAAAAACCCTCCTGAATGAAAAGTTTCAACTTCCATCAATAAAATCCATTTTTTTTATTAAAAAAAAAACCCAGATTGTTTGATTGAAGTGTTAAATATCTTGTATTTATTTCTTTTTATATTAACAATCATCTATTATTCATCAATTGAGTAGAGAGAGATAGAGAGAGAGAGGGGGAGACTTTTGTAGAGATCAATTTTGCAGAGGAGTTTTTTTTAGAGTGAGGAGAGAGATGACTAAGGCGAAATGAAACTATATTTACCCCTTTTGATTGATTTAATAAAATCTTATTATAAAATAAACATACCTACCATGAATAAAAATAATGAAAATATCTATTATCAAATCTATAAAACATATTTTACTTAAAAATAAATAAATTAACTCACTATTTAAACATAGAAATAATTAAAAGACAATAATAGCAAATTAATAGCTCTAATATTTATTTTTTTAAAATTAAAACAAATACACCACACAGTAGGACCCAAATTAAAAGAAAAAACTAGAATAATTCACAAGCACCTTAAAGTAGGTCGCACATCAATTTGTCATAACAAAATAAATAATTGATACTCAATAATAAAGATAGCAATTGAGAATAACGAACCAAAAGTGAAATAACATAACATTTAATAATAAAATAAATCAACAATTAATAACAACCTTGATTTTTCATTTGATATGAGCCACATACAAATATGCAACATAAGTCTATCAATGTATCATTGATTCATTAGCACCTTCCAAAACATACGGCATGCATCAAGAACGCCTAGTACATTGAAATCATTTTAAAAATTATATAATAAAATTATTAGTATAATATTAAAGTATTCAATTATCCTTGATATAATATTAAAAACATACGGCATGCATCAAGAACGCCTAGTACATTGAAATCATTTTAAAAATTATATAATAAAATTATTAGTATAATATTAAAGTATTCAATTATCCTTGATATAATATTAAATATGGCCAAATAATTAAAATAGAGTTGCTTACTTTTATAAATATTTTATATTTGACTTAACAATTATTTTATGAACTTGGTATATTATTATTGTAAAGTAATAAAATATATTACTTAAACATAAACTTAAAGTAACAACATATATTATATATAGAAAGTATTAAAAATAATATATATAACACATAAAATATATATAATAAAAGAATATGTGTAAAAGTATATATATATATGTATATTTATTAATATATAGAAATACTACGAGTATTGTGACGAGCTTATAACAAGTCGAGTCGAGTTTATACGAATATTGTTCACGATCCTAAACCGAATTGAGTCGAGATTATACGAGTTTTGCTCATTTAATATTCGATACAATATTAGTGATAACGAATAACTCATTTATTAAATAAATTGAATGCAAGTTGAGTTTATATAAATCGAGCTTGGATTATTTACGAACGACTCTGTTTATTTGCAATCCTAGTTGCAACGGTATACTATGTGTAGTAATTTGAGAAGAATCTCTTGGGAGTGTACCGAAGTTCATAATCCTAAAAGAGAAAGTCTTCAAATAGAATGGGCGTAAATATTTACACCCTTTAATTAGAGACACGTCAGTTATCCTAAGAGGTATACACGATAAACCCAATAACATCAAATTGTTCTAAAATTTTCTTTTCTCCTAAGCCATCCATCTCTTATTATTCTAAAAGTGACCCCAACAATTCCCCACCATTAGATTGGATATGTGAAAAAATATCTTCCAAGGGATGATCTTAACCATCTATTCTAGTTTATGAGAATGAGAGAAGTCTTATTTATAAAAGAGGTGTGGGGGAAGCCCAGCAGCCGAGTAGCCCCTCACAGCAACAGTGCATGTGCATTTTACAAAAGAAAAATTATATAGTGAATCCACATTGAGGACACTCATATTCACAGAGTACTGTTCACATAAACAGTACTATGTGAGTGTGAAGAGTGTGGATTCCCTCTAACATTACTCTTTACAAAAATGTCATCATTTCCCTCGATAATACAACCGGTTAAAGGGATTAGAAAACCCAAACGCACATTTGAGCTTTCTAAATTCTACCCCCCTCAAGCCCGTCGCCCACCACAAGAGAAAGAGAAAGGAAACAAAAGAAAACTCTAGCTTTTCCTTCAATCTCCAAGCCGATTCTCTTTCCTTCTCTTCGCATTTCCTCTTCAAGAAAGTAAGAGCTCATCTTCACCTCTCTAGTCATGCGAAAATCTTAAGGAGGGAGTTCATTTCATCACTCAAAGCACGCGGGTTATACCTTTTTCTCACCCATTCAGTTTTCACTCTAAAGCTTTGAGAGCAAGTTTAAATCTTGTTGCAAATGGGTCAAGTTTGAAGGTAATAGAGTAAATTTCGTTGCTACCTTCTTTGTTTATGGGTTTCAAAATTTAGTCATTTTCTCATCTATGTATTTTGGTTTTGGCTTAAGTAGAACAGAGGGCTGTAGTAAATCTTCCATTTTTGGCCATAGCTCTTTATTGTGCCATCTACCTCACTTTTGGGAACATTTAAAGTTTAAGGTAAAATCCTAGATCTTTACCATTTCAATTTTGGTTGATTTGGAAGTAAAAATGAGTCCTTTGGCTTGAGTTGAATATGTTAAAATTTCTACATGTCATGGGTCCGAAATGCCCTATTTTATTCTTGAATTGTTATTTTGTTATATCATGTTTCTAATTATATTGTGTATTTTTTGCATTATAGGTTGATGGTGATTGGCATCTGGTTGGTTTTTAGTCTTTTTTTTTGTGAATTGATCTACTATCAGTCCAGAAATGCATGGTTATTTTATCGCTTTAAAACAAGCACTTATTGGACCAGCGATAAATGTTCAAATATGTTTTCTTTATCGCTTTAAATGTACAGACAGGTTTATTAAGACTGATTCTACTATTTTAAATGAAGGGCCTTACAGGACCAGCATGCATGGTTATTTTGAGTGGTTATTTTAAGGGTCTTATTCTAAGTGGTATTTTATCGCTTTCTGATTAATTTAAGTGAAGAAGAATGCATGTTTAAAGGTCTTATGGACAGTGGTTATTGGTATATACTAGTATATGAGAGTTGTCCTGGGAGTAGGAAAAAGTGGGACTAAAAATGGTTCGCAAAAAGATAAGGATAGTCACGGTCCTTATTTCGTGGTGTATATATTTGATCTTATTAAACAACTGACAAGGGTCTTACTAGACAACTACAAGGTTTGAAGTTTGATAGAGATTTGTAAACAAGGGTAAGTGGACTGATTTTTAGATACTTTGTCCAATTATTTTTAGTTAGATTTCTGAATGCGTGCTATGGAGGCTTTGATGTTGTTCTATCAATCTATCGCTGCCTCTTGTGATAATTTTTTGTTTATTATTAGTGAAAAGCTATGAAGCTACTAAGCACTAGGTCATTCATTTGGGTTATATTTGTAAGTTTGAATTGGGCTACAATTGTAACGAGCTCTAAGTTTTTGAAGCTACTCAATTTATTATTTTTGTAAGTTGCTGGAAATTGTAATTGTAATTAGTAATTTACCATTTGAAATTATAATTTATTTTCTTATAATTAGTGATCTACCAGTCGAATTTGTATTTATTGTGATATGATATCTTAGATGTTAGAATTATTATTTTACCTATTTATAAGTTGTAACTATATTGTGGCAAGTGATGAGTTATTGATCTATGTCTAATAAGCATTAAGTGCTAAATTTAATATATATTATCATAATTCTATTTAAAATTGATCAAGAGAAATAATCTCATTTGTGTTTCAGCCAAACAAAAAAAAATTGTGGATCAGGTTTAAATCGAGTTCAAGTCGAGCTACTCGAGCTCATATAAACTCGAGTATTTTTTCTACTCGAGTTCAATCATAATATATGTTAAACAAGTCGACTCGATCAAAAATTCTCAATATTTTTCGAGCTCGAGTCAGGTTTGAGGATATATATATATATATATATGCTAAACGAGCTCTTGATCTCTTATTTGAATTCGACTTGATTTGATTTGTTTGCAGCCCTAGTTGCAACATATGCTTTTTATTTCAAGAGTTTGTATTTAGACTTCCCTAAACTCATTTCATATTATTTTCTCTTATTATTATAACTTTTTTAATTTTCTTATTAAATAAAATAAATTATTCAATTTTTTTTTAATTTTAAAATAAAAATAAGATTAGAAAATATATTCAACAATATTTTATTTAATTTTAACTTAATTTCAATTCAACTCATTTCATCTCATCTTAACTCTAAAAGTAAGGATGTCAACTTGATTGCATAAATAAGGTAAATAAGATAGAATGATATCACTATTTATCTCTTGTTTTGACCGCTCACACATTTTAAGTTTTTCAAAAAAAAAATTATTTTACTTACTAATTAAGAATTAAGAAAATAATATTGGTATTTTTATATTTTTTTAAAATATTAAAGAAATATGAATAAATAAATAAATAAGAAAATTTAAAAAGAGAATTTGGCCAAAAAAACACATCCAATGACCATTGCCGGACGGCACCCTAGCACCATTCAATAACATAACACACCCACTCATTATATTTAACATTATATATTTAAAATAAGAATATTTTTATAAAATAATATTATTGTTATTAAATATTTATAAACTATATTGTATTAAAATATAGTTGTGTTAAGTATTATAAAAAACTAACGAATACTTATCATTTTACAAAATGATATACCTAACAGTTGCAATGCTTTTGATTTCACGTTACAAGTCAATGACTCAATACTCAGAAATTCCTAATTTCCTAAACCCAGTGGAATGAAAGTATATATTCTCACTACTTTTAAATATATATATATATATATTCTTACTACTTGGCTCTTTTTGGATTTAGAGTTGGATATCAACTCATTTCCTTTAATTATTATGATTTTTTTAATTCTCATACAAATAATTCAATTTTTAAAATTAAAAAATAATAATAATATTAAAAAGATAATATTTTAACAATATTTTTTTTAATTCTCAACTTTTATCTCAATCCATCGCATCGCATTTCAACTTACTATCTAGACCGCACCCTAATAATAAATATGTATCAAATAGGTTTGCTTGTCGCTCTTTAGCTTGCCTACTAGTCTTGCTTTTAAAGAACGATGGACAATATTATCAATTTTTTTTAAAAAGAAATCAAATAAAAGAATCAAATAAACATAACATATTTGAAGCAACGTATAAAAAAATAAAATTATTTAGAAAGAATAACATCTAGGCATTGATGCCACTACTGTACTGTATCTTCCACTAGCCTAACATGTCTTGCAAGCAAGGGAACTTGTCTCATTACCTTGTCTTTCAACGTAAAGCACTTCCTAATCCTAAAAACTCGTTTAAAAGAAGCTAAATATCTGCAATCAAATACTTCAGCTTTGATAAACTAGATTCCCTTGTTCCAATAGCTTCAATAACATTCAATGAATCAAGTGACCATAACTTCAACCATCTTTTCTACACAGCCTTTAAAATTTCACATTTGTCATCACTTAAGAAACTTCACCTCTATTTTATTCAACTTCGTATGTTAAAATATTTTGAGGACGACAAAGTAAACACTAAACATAGAGATGTCTCTTTATAAGAGCGTGTATCCTAACAAACAAGAAACTACAAATGCTTTTCTAGAGACTCGGAGAGGCTTTTCATGCTTTAAAATGGCCGACATTAGAGGTGAAGAAGTTTCAGTCCTAAAAAACCAACCAAATTGATGAGTTTGGTTCGGATCAAACCAGACCGAAATTGTGAATGGTCGATTTCGATCCCACAAATGGTGGACCGAAAGTCTGATCTCGGGGTCTATGATTTTTGGATCAGAACAAACTGAATTAGTATATATATTTTTAAAATATATTTATATATAATATTATTTTATATAGTAGTTATATACGTTAATTATATAATTTTTATCTAATCTATTATCATTGACTGCATAAATGTTAAATAATATTTGCTATCGATTAAATAATGTATCATAAATTATATAATAATATATAGATACATAATACATGTAGAAAGATTCTATGTGCATCTATAATATAAAGTAATTAAGCAGCTTTTTAAATACTTAAGTTGTAAGCAAGAATGAATAATTTATGTTTAATGAAATTATTTGATATTAATTAACCATACAGAAAATATTAGAAGTTTCATTTTTAATATGGGACATTATTAATAATTATGCATACTAAAGTCTAAGTCAGTAAATAATAATTATCAACATCATAAATATAATTATTATTAAATATTTTTTTAATGAATTACACATATAAGCCACATTAATAATTACAAAATAACTCCGAACCAATTGAACTGATAGCCAACAATCTAGTCCACTAGGGGTGATTTGTTCGGTTCGATCAAAAAAATGATGGATCAAAAATTTCTATCAATGATCCCCTAAACCGGATCGATTTAGACCCCTAGGCAACATTAACATGCTTCGAGAGAGGCTACAAGAGATCAACTATGTTTAAATATTGAGTTGATCTCAAATGATCTAAATTGATTTATATATAATAATATTTTGTGAATCTCATTAAATGGTATTTAAATAGGTTGATATATGTGTTTGAATGTATCAAATAGGTCAAGATGAATTTAACATTTTATGAAAAATTAAAAAAATAGCTAGTTAAGTCCATTAATAATTTGTTTGAGATAGATTGAAATGATACTGACATTAAAATTAGAACATGATACGATAATAATGGGTTAGCATTTAGTCTTAATAAGTTTCGGGTCAAAACGAGTTGATCCGTTACGACACGATTGCTTAACGGGTTAATAGTAGGTCAACTTGTTTTGACCCACTATAACACGTTAAGAAAATTAAAATTACAAATATACTTTTATACTTAAGAGTAAAATTGTTATAATTTTAATTTTGGTATTTTTATGGTTTAAATTGTAATTCAGACTTGTAGTTAGTGTAAAATTTTTATAGATATTGTGATTTTAACATTAATATAAAATTATGTTAAATTTATTTAAGTCAAATGGGTTAATTTCGAATAAATTCAACTTATTTACATAAATAAGTTGAAACGGATAATATTGTGTCGTATTAATCTATTTCGTAATATTCATTAATGGGTCCTAACAGGTTGACAAGACACGACACATTATGTTAACGGGTCGTGTTAAGGTTTGAGATTTTGACATGATAAGCTTAATGAATCAGGTTAGAGGTGACATATATAGTATAATATACATGTCTTGACACGACACGAACACGACCCGTTAACACGGGCCTCGGTCTAGCCCCTAACCAATGCGGGTCTTTCTCCACGCACATCTCCTCCTGTGACCGAAGAGTCTCAAAGGTTTGGTCGGTTTAGGTACTTTCTCTTGCTTTTTTGAGTTCTTGTAACAATGGGATTAGGGTGTTTAAGGGATATGTTTGGTTTGGATAGGGAGATGTGGTGGTCTAAATGGTAGATTATGTTAGAAAATGTTTAAATGAATGTCTTTTGGGTAAGGCTATGTATCGGGGTCCTTTTGGTAAGGAATATGGGTCATATGGTGTAGTAGGGCTAGGGTTTTAGTGGAGGCTAAGGGGAATTTCGAGATTGAGGATTAGGGTTAGGTTTTTTGTCATTTGGATAAGGTAGTGGATGAATGAGGCTAGGCTAGGGTTGCTAGAGGTGAATGAGAGGTTAATTGGCTAGGTTTGGAGCAATGTGATGCACGGCTAAGGATAATTTGGGATGCACGGCTAGGATAGCTTGTGTTTAGGCTAGATGGTGTTTGGTTAGGACATGTGATGGCCGAATATAGCTTAGGGTTCCTCTAGAGTTTCGGCCAAGTCAATTAGGGTTAGAGATCTAAGGTTTTGAGTGGTTTTGGATAAATCCTAAAAAATAAGAGTATGGCTTATAGGATTTTGAGGGGGACAGCAAGGCTAGGGCTTATGTGGCCGGATATATGTTGATGATGGGGAGGGATTTGATTAATTCACTTCTTCAATTGATGACCGATCAAATAAGAGAATGAGGTGGCAATTTAATGAGGTAGCAAGTGGAGTTTCGACTAGGGCAAGGGGATGTTGGCCGAATGAGATAAAATAGGAGTTTTGGTTTGATTTGAATTTGAATTACTTTGAATTCAAATTGAATTGAGTGGCCGGTCATGCAAGGCTAGGGGGCACGAAATTGGCTAGATTTGGATAAGGGATGAGGTGGATTTAAGTGAGAAAATATAAGAGTGGGAGATGATAGTTGGCCGGCTAGGTTAAAGGGCAACATGGGCAAGTGTTTTGGCTAGGGTTGCATGGCCTATGGCCGAATGCCTCTAGGGTTTTGGTTTGAATTTTGATTTGAATTTTTGAAATGATTTGAAATGGTGGAATATAGGTGGCCAGATATGGTATGGAGGGATATGAGATTGGGATTTGATTGAGTCAATTAGGTATTAATTGATCAATCAAGAGGATATTTAGGAGATAGGATTGGTAAGTGTGCAAGGGAATTCTCGACAAAGGCAAGTGGTGCCTTAGCTGAGCATGGTGGTTATGGCAAGTGGCTAAGATTGTGGGATTTGAATTATTTTAAAGTGGAGGGAATTAATGGCCGGCTATGTGGGGTTTATGTTAGGCGAGATTGGCTAAGTTTAGAAAGGAAATAGTTGATTGGATTTGAGAGAAAATAGGAAGAGATATGGTAAGGATGGATAAGATTGATGAGGTGGTTAATGGGGTTCATCTATCTCTAATGGATGAGTTGGCCGAGTAGGTGTTTGTGTAGGGTTGGGGTTGATTTGAATTTGAATTGATTTGAATTTAAATTGGTTTGAATTTGAGTTGGTTTGAATTGGTGGGGGGATAAGGATAAGGTGATGTGTCAACTAGGGTTTTATGGCTTATGGGATGAGTTGTTATGGAAATGAGTGGGCGGCTAAGTCAAGAGATTGGGTGGCCGAGTGAGGTATTTTTGATAAGTGGATTGGTGTATTTGGCAAGTAGAGCTAGGGCTTGGTCAAGCCAAGCTTGGTATGGGATGTAAGATATGGTCTTGAAGTGCGAAGTTATGGTAAAATTGATGGGTGATTGAGTGGCAGGTTATGAGATATATGGTGAAGCGTGTATGGCAATTTGGTGGGGCAATTATGGTAAGGGATGGCTAGGGTTGGCCGTGTGGGAATGTTTGGGGAATGGGAACACTCAAGTAAACTCAAGAACTTGGATGAACATGCAAGTAAATGGATGAACACGCCACACTCAATGCACCAATTGGGATTTGGCACACTTAATGTAACATGCACACAATTGGTGCATTGAGTGTGGTGTGTTCATCCATTTACTTGCATGTTCATCCAAGTTCTTGAGTTTACTTGAGTTTTCCCATTCCTCAAACATTCCCACACGGCCAATCCTAGCTATCCCTTACCATAATTGCCCCACCAAATTGCCATATACGCTTCACCATATATCTCATAACCGACCACTCAATCACCCATCAATTTTACCATAACTTCGCACTTCAAGACCATATCTTACATTCCATACCAAGCTTGGCTCAACCAAGCCCTAGCTCTACTTGCCAAATACACCAATCCACTTACCAAAAATACCTCACTCGGCCACCCAATCTCTTGACTTAGCCGCCCACTCATTTCCATAACAACTCATCCCATAAGCCATAAAACCCTAGTTGACACATCACCTTATCCTTATCCCCCCACCAATTCAAACCAACTCAAATTCAAATCAACCTCAACCCTACACAAACACCTACTCGGCCAACTCATCCATTAGAGATAACCGAACCCCATTAACCACCTCATCAATCTTATCCATCCTTACCATATCTCTTCCTATTTTCTCTCAAATCCAATCAACTATTTCCTTTCTAAACTTAGTCAATCTCACCTAACATAAACCCCACATAGCCTGCCACTAATTCCCTCCACTTTAAAATAATTCAAATCCTACAATCTTAGCCACTTGCCATAACCACCATTATCGGCTAAGGCACCACTTGCCTTTGCCGAGAATTCCCTTGCACACTCACCAATCCTATCTCCTAAATATCCTCTTGATTGATCAATTAATACCTAATTGACTCAATCAAATCCCAATCTCATATCCCTCCATACCATATCCGGCCACCTACATTCCACCATTTCAAATCATTTCAAAATTTCAAATCAAAATTCAAACCAAAACCCTAGAAGCATTCGGCCATAGGCCATGCAACCCTAGTCAAAACACTTGCCCATGTTGCCCTTTAACCTAGCCGGCCACCTATCATCTCCCACTCCTATATTTTCTCACTTAAATCCACTACATCCCTCATCCAAATCTAGCCAATTTCATGTCCCCCTAGCCCTCGCATGACCGGCCACTCAATTCAATTTGAATTCAAAGTAATTCAAATTCAAATCAAACCAAAACTCCTACTTTATCTCATTCGGCCAACATCCCCTTGCCCTAGCCGAAACTCCACTTGCCATCTCATTAAATTGCCACATCATTCTCTTATTTGATTAGTCATCAATTGAAGAAGTGAACCAAACAAATCCCTCCTCATCATCAACACATATCCGACCACACAAGCCCTAGCCTTGCTATCCCCTTCAAAACCCTATAAGCCATACTCATATTTTTTAAGACTTATCCAAAACCACTCAAAACCTTAGATCTCTAACCCTAATTGACTTGGCCGAAACCCTAGAGGAACCCTAAGCCATATTCGGTCATCACATGCCCTAACCAAACACTATCTAGCCTAAACACAAGCTATCCTAGCCGTGCACCCCAAATTACCCTTAACCGTGCATCACATTGCTCCAAATCTAGCCAATTAACCTCTCATTCACCTCTAGCAACCCTAGCCTAGCCTCATTCATCCACTACCTTATCCAAATGACAAAAAACCTAACCCTAATTCTCAATCTCGAAATCCCCCTTAGCCTCCACTAAAACCCTAGCCCTACTACACCATATGACCCATATTCCTTACCAAAAGGACCCCGATACATAGCCCTACCCAAAAGACATTCCTTTAAACATTTTCTAACATAATCTACCATTTAGACCACCACATCTCCCTATCCAAACCAAACATATCCCTTAAACACCCTAATCTCATTGTCACAAGAACTCGAGAAAGCAAGAGAAAGTGCATAAACCGACCAAATCTTTGAGACTATTCGGTCACAGGAGGAGACTACATAGAGAAGGACCCGCATTGGTTAGGGGCTAGACCAAGGCCCCTACCAAAACTGGTGCTCTCGTTGGTTGACACCCCTAATTAAAATATATCTTTGCTCCCAAACCAAAATCATCAACATTTCCATCAGCTTTCTTGCTTTTGCATAGGGGTGGCAATATGTGACACGATCTATTAACTCAAAATGAACACGACACGACAAAAATGGATTAGGTTTAATCTTAATGAGTTTTGGGTCAAAATGGATCAACTAGTTAAGACACAACTTTTGAAATGGTCATTAACGGGTTAACCTGCTATGATCCGTTAAGAAACTTAAATTTATTATTATACTCTTGACCTAAATTTCTAAGAATCCTAATTAGTTTACCTATCCCACCCTTCAGTTTTCTGTTTTTCTTCTCATAGTTCTCGAAGCGACAAAGACTCGAAGAGACTAAAATTTCATCTCTGGGAGATCTGCGTCTCTCTTCTTCTCACGCCGTCCTCTTCTTCGACCTTCGTCTTCAACCATGCAGCAGCATCACCCCCTTCTTTGTCTTCAACCCACATAGCGGTAATTAAACATCTTCTTCCCTTATTAGTTATTCTAGCTCTCTTCCTTTTCTACAAGTCCAAGGTTCCATAAACATGAGCTGCTAGATTTTAATCGTCAAGCTCTCTAAAATGTTCTTTATAAATGGGATTAGAGAAATATTAAATATATAAAATGGATCCCGGACCATTTTTGTAGTTCTAGATCTAATTTCTTAAATAGTACTATTTAATATTCATTAAATATTGTAGGGTCGATCATATGTATTTCTGATCAATTTATTTCTCTTAGTAATCTAAGATTTAGCACATTTTTGGGCATGCATGTTAGACTTAACTAAAGAGATTAAAAATTTTAAGAATTAAAATATATCCTAGAAACACTAATATATATATATATATATATATAGGCCAATAACTCTCAATATTATTGTATAAAAGCACAATAATTTCAAGGTAAGAGAAACTGAATGACCTCTCTCATTCTATAATATACATGTGATATATGTTATAAGAGGAGTGGGATTGGAGGAGAGGGGGAGATCTAAACTAATGATATAAAGATGACTAGGTAATAACCATTTTCATAACAGAGAGTAATTAGGAGATCAAAGAGGCTAATGAAGCATCAACAAAGATTGCATTTGCAAACATGAATGTAGTTGGTTTTTAAGATATTTTTATTTTTAAGACATGGGCATGAACGTTATTTTGGTTCCAACATAGTACTTTTTAGTCACAATAGATTATTTATAATTCATATGACCCATCTGTTCTTATTGTTTGTTATCAGATGACTGAAGCAGAAGGTGAAAATAATGAATTTATTGATTTAGACCAATTTGAATTTGAACCAAAAGTTTTCAAACTGTAGAATGTTTTTGAAGTAGTTCCTGACTCTGAGAAACAAAGTGATAAGAAGCCAAGGTGCAAGCTGTGTAGAGTTACTTACCTTGCATCAAGCAAAATTGGATCCGAAAATATGAAACGTCACATTAACACGTGCCCTAGCAAAAGTTCACAAGATGTTGGCCAGTTAATCTTGGAACAAAATAGTGGATCTATTTCAATAAGCAATTCTAAATTTAACATTGATGAATATAAAGAAATGTTGGCAGCCACTATTGTCAAGCATGACCTGCATTTTTCGATTTTTTGAATATTCGAGAGTGAGATCATTTTTCAATATATTGTGTCCAGTTGTTCTAATTATTTCTATGAATACTACCAAAATAGATTTGGTTAAGATGTATCAGCGAGAAAAAAAAAAGGATTAAATGCATGTTAAATGATTCTCCTGGTAGAATTACTCTAACATCTAACTTGTGAACTTTTATAACCATTGATGGTTATATGTGTATTATTTTGGATAAGAAATGGACTTTATAGGAAATTTGGACTTTTCTTATATGCCACTACCATATAATGACATATTTTTTTCTAAAAAAATTTATAATTTGCTATGTGAGTAGGGAATTGAACACAAGATTTTTTTTTATTGACTTTAGACAATACTTCTTTTAATGTTTAAGTAGAGTTGTTAAAAAGTCAATTGAACATTAAGAAAGCTCTTGTTTATGATGGTGAATTCTTTTATCATCATTGTTGTGCTCATATTCTGAATTTGGTAGTACAAGATGGGTTAAAAGAGATTACTAATGCTATTCATAAAGCTCGTGAAAGTATCAAATATGTCAAATAATCACAAACAAGGAAAGTAAAATTCTTAGATTCAACAAATCAAATGTTTTTGATTAGCAAGAAATGATTGAGATAGAATATCTCCACTAGATAGAATTCTACTTATCTTACGCTTGAGAGTGTTATTTTCTATCGTCGTGCCTTTGGCCATTTGGCGTTGACTAATTCCAGTTTTAAGCATTGTCCATCAATATCTGAGTAGGAAAAAGTAGAGAAAATTAAATATTTATTGACTATTTTTTATGAAACCACATGTGACTTTTTTGGGACCAAATATCCTACAGTAAATCTATACTTTCTAGTAGTGTTTCTGATTTATTTTAAATTAAAATAGCACTTTGTGGGTGATGATGACTACACGAAGAAGATGTCTAAAAAAATGCTTATTGAGTTTAAGAAATATTGGTCTGAGATCAATATGTTGTTGGCTATAGCAGTTATATTGGATCTCCGATACAAACTTATTTTTGTTAATTTTTCTTATACGAGACTTTACAAAGATTGTTCCTTAGAGTATATAAATGTTCAGACTAAAATGGCATCTCTTTTCATGGAATATTGTTCTCATAGTGCTCTCACATGTTCTACCATGACTTCTGAAAATGCTATTAGTAGAGCAGAAAGTGAGTTAACTGATAAAAAACAAGTATTTCAAGTAATATCAAATTATTTTGTTTAATGATTTAAATTATATTGTTGTTTCATATCACATGTCATTAAGAAATAGTTTTATTTATTTTTTATGTGAGGGAATTTGATACATATCAACATGATGATGATCTTAATGCCATTTACAAAAAAGTCAATTGGACATTTACTTGGATGAAGCTAGGCAAATAGAACTGCAAACCTTTTGGAAAGGAAATGGATTTCGTTATCCTGATCATGCCAAAATGGCTAGTGTTCCAATTTTTACTGTTGCATCTGAATCTACTTTTAGTGTTGGTGGGCGTATCATTGATCAGCTTAGGAGTGCACTAAAAGCAAATATTGTTAAAGCATTTGTCTGCATAAAAGATTGGTTATATTGCGATGAGCAAGATGATATTGTTGATCAATTTAAATGATTTTTATTTTGCAATACAATAATATTATTTTCCAAAAGAAATCTTAAATCTATTACCTGTTCTTAATTGGTATTATTACTGGTTAATATTATGGTAGGCTTTTATTGTTGGTTATATTTATCAACATGATGACTGGTTAATATTATGATAGCAGCTTTTTATAGTTGGTTTTATTACTGGTTAAGGTTTTAATAGTTGGTCATATTATAGTTGGTTTTTATATTTAGTTTAGATAGAGAGTCGTTAATGTTAGAAATTTCTCTATATCAACAAAGAGAGAGTTAGCTATTGTGATAACATTGGTTTTGGTCCATTATAATGAGTTTTTCTTCTTAATATTTGAAGAGCAATGATATTCTGAGCTGGTGCCATCTTGGGATTTGGTTGCACTAGAAACTTTTGGGAGCTAGTAATATCTCTCTTTCTCTTTTTTTTTTTTTTTTTTAAATGATGTTGAATAATAAGTAATATTGGGGGTGACTCGATCTTGGGTTTTTAGTGGACTAGAAATTGCACAAGGCTCGCAGACTAGTTAAGAGTACTGGGGGAGATTTGCATTTGACAACTGTTTGATGACAATGCTAGGTGTATCAGCTTTAACATTGGATATTATATTTTCACAATATTTTCTGCATCATGAACTTGTAGAGGTTTAATTATAAAATTTTACTGATGCATTTTTTTTAATATAAACAAAAGAAGATCTTAGATTAGACGAGTTAACCGGAGATGTAATAGAGTTAGACATCAACAAAGGTAATGACGACGCTCCACCTTCTTCTACAAGTTTTAAATTTGTTTAGATTTATATTTTTATCATATTTAAAATTGTAACATTAATATATTTACAATGTGTGTTGTTTATTATATTTGAGATAAAATTTTAATATTTTATAATATATGGACTGTGAATCATATTTATGTTGTGAATTTATCATATTTGGAATCTTTGAATTGTGATTTTAGGATCGTAATTTGTAGTTAGTGATTTTAGGATTGCAATATGTAATTTGTGATTTTAGGATTGTATTCAAACGGGTCACTAACGGGCTTGTGGATTGAAACGGGCCGGGTCGGATCGGGTCGATTTGTTGTATCTACTAACGGGTCATAATCATGATGACACGATCTCTTAAAAGGTTGTGTTAGAATTGAGATTTTTTACACTAGATTTTTAATGGGTCGTGTTTGTATTGACCCATTAGGCATAATGTAAATGTCTTGACACAACACGAACACAATTTGTTAACACATTTTGACACCCCTATTTTTACATCCTCTCACTCTTTAATCTTTTTATGTAACAAAAAAGCATTCTAATAAATGCGAAGATTTTTAAAGTGATTGGGATTAACTTAGAATTTGTTTATATTCCACTTTAGGAATTTTAATTGATAAAACAAATCTATTGTTATCATATGAGTCTTATAATATTACATATTTAACATATATTATATTAATTTAATAATCAAATGTATCATATTAAATCAGTTATTCTCTTTTTTTAATACACTTTTATCCAATTTGCTTATGGTTAAATATTTATCAATTAACAAATTCCTAAAACTTCGGATTTTTTTTTACACAAACCCCCCAAAACTTTGTTCCCTGCACACGGGGGGTATCATATCATATCCTTCACTTTCGGCAAAGTTGTTCTCGTGGTTCTATGAAGATCATCATCCTCACAATTGCACTTAATTTTTGTAATATAAATCCTTATTTTTTATTAATGACGAGAACTTTCCCTCATATTGAAGAAAAGAATGTCTATTAACAAAAAGTGGCTATCCATCCACACAAACGGGGGATCCAACAGTGGTTTTTTTTTTTTATCATTTTTTTATGTATTTCTATAACATTTATATTATTTAAAAAAAATGTAATATTATTAAAAAATACTTAGCTAATCATTAAATAAGAAAAACAGTTAAAATCATTCATATATAAGAATAGCATTTTTCATTGACAAACTGCCTTATCGATACATGATCAACCACATCACTAATATAGAAATCAGTCGCGTCAATGAGTTTGTAAAAATATTCTTTTAGCAAAATTACTTCTTAGGCATCAAGTCTAGTTAATTAGTTAGATTACAAAAGAAATATGATAACATGTCGTCAGACAGAAAAGTGATTATTTTATAGGCTAGTTTCAACATATGATTCATAGAAAAAAATACAAGAAATTTGTCCAAAATATAAAGAAAACGTCTATGAGGTTAAACTGAATATTTTGAAATCAAGTAATAATGGAAAATCAGTTCACAAGTTAGACTGTATAATCAAAAATCGTCTATATCAAAATTTTTTCAAAAATAACAAAATCTCGAAAAATCATGCCAAAATGAAATACGAAATAAAATAAGTATTCTGCTCGAAATCTGGCCCAAACTAGACTCATAATCACTTCCTAACTGACAAACGAAATATTATCAAAAATGGCAAAAAATAACTAAAAATAAGCATTCGAAAGTAAAAACAATGTAATTTGAGGTAAAAAAAAAAAAACAATGCACACCATAGCTTGGTGGCCACAACATGTGCGCCAAAAAGAGCTTTCCAAATTCGAATCTTATGCGTAATTTCGATACCCATAACCAAAGTTATGGGTAAAATACTGAAATACACACATAACAGTCCCAATTATACTGAAATACACACAAAACAATCCCAATTAAGAAAATATCACGATTTCTCCTTCCACTGATCAATCTTCATAGCCTTTATCCCTATTTTCCCCGCACAAGCCTTTATCATTTGCTTTATTTCTTCTTCTCATTTCTCCTTTTTGTTTGGTTTTTTCTTTTTGTTTTTTTGTTTTTTACAGTTATACTGAAAACAACTTTGGGAAACTCGTGGCGTAACAACGTCTCACATGACATTAAATAGAAGGACGTTGCTATTATGCCTATTGAGCCTATCACTCTAGCTTACTGGTAGGAAAAACTCTTCTTTTTTTTGTTATTTAAAAAAAATAGAAAATATAAAAAATATATCAATAGACTAATAATACTTCTTTAACCATTAAATAAAAAAAGTTTAAAAATTAAAATGCATGAAGTATCAAAATGAGGTGTCAAAATAAGTAGACAAACTAGCATATCTCTAAATAGAACGGCACCATTTCTTCATTCCTTAGAAGATTGAATTGCAATTTCTTCTTCACCACTTCATCAACTAAGGTTTTAAAGGAATTAGTTTCACCGTAACGCAAGCCCCCTCTTCTTGTTGTCATCCTAGCAATTGTGGCAACTTTTGTTGCAGCTCAAGGCGAGTTACATGGGGGAGAAAATTGTGGCGTTGAGTCTAACATGCATTAAAAAGGCATATACAATGGTGAAACTTTGTGAGGTCTTCGAACCTTTGAAGCTCAAAATCATTACTGCAAACATCACGGCTTTTTTTGGGACGCTTGTGAGAACAATCTTTGTTGAGGTCAGTCCATTTTCTTGCCGTTGTATTTTTGGACCTCTTAATGACAAACACTCAAGAACTCGAGGTCAACGTATACAGTTTATTGTATTCAACCGATAATCGCAATATTCAAAGCATTAAACCGAAATCACAAGAAAAGCATGCAAGAACAAAATAAAAGCAAGAACAGTAAAGAAAAATACGAAATCAATACAAGATACATAATTCGATCCTAATGGTCTAATTCACGACAAGAACAGTCTAGGAGTCTTTATTATTGAAAAATGCATCAAAACTTGAGTTTACAATCACTTACAAATCTCTCATCGTAGTACAAGACTATAGTTTAGCTTCCTCATATTAACCTTTAACGAAACCACGCCATAGAACATACTTAATCACACCTACAAGCCCTAATTTGATCTCAACTTCAACGTTAGGGTTTCAAACCTTATATTCTCACTTGCGACTTTTCAGATTTAGTAAAGTGACTCTCTCGGCTTGAGATACACGAAGGCATTCGCCTTATATACATCAACAATAATTACAAAATTGCCATTATACACTTTTACAGAAATGCCATTAAAACAAATACACGAATATACGACTAATTCGTTCTCCTTATATGCATGCAACTTCCACCACTTGTACCAATAGAAACTTGGCACGTCTTCAATAAATCTCCACCTTGACAAGTCTTTTATTCTTGCAAAGTGATCTTCTTCTTCCTCTAGATTGTTCCTACAAAGTAACTCAAACTCTAATAGCTCCACATGTTAATCAAATTTAGACAATGCCTGAACTTGATTGCTAGTAGGGATTTCCTCATCATATCTGAGGGGTTTTCCTCACTTGGAACCTTTTCTACTTTGACCTCTCAAGTTGCTATTACATTTCTCACAAAATGAAGTCAAATGTCTATGTATTTAGACCTTTCATGATATAATTGATCTTTGGTAAAATGTATAGTGCTTTTGGTTATCACAGCTTTAAATATGCCTAACTCATGTGAAAAACCATTTAACCACGTAGCCTCATTTGTTGCTTCTATCATAGCAATATATTTAGCTTCAATTGTTGATAAAACAATTATAGATTGTAAATTATCTTTCCAACTTATAGCCCCTCCAAATGCTATAAATACATGCTCAAACGATGACTTCTGGTATCCAAGTTAGCGGCATAATCAGAATCCACAAATCCCTCTAGCTCACTACCCTGTTGCACATCCCCTCCTAACCTCAAACCTAGAAATTGTGTTCCAATTAAGTACTGTAATACCCACTTCATAGCATGCAAATGTGGCTTCTCAGGATTACTCATAAACCTATTTATCATGCTAACAACATAGGTTAAGTCAGGTTTAAAGCACACCATAGCATACATGATACTTTCTACCATACTTGCATAGGGTATACTTTGAATGAATCTAATGTCCTCCTTGATTTTATAGGCTTGATTTATGGACAATTTTGAATGTTGTCCTATTGGTGTGCTAACAAGTTTTAAATTAGACATACCAAACCTGTTAAGGATCTTTGTGATATAGTTTTTCTGAGATAGATAAAGAAGTCTTCTTTTCCTATCTCTAACTATTTCCATACCTAATATCACCTTCGCTGGCCCAAGTTCCTTCGTCTCAAGTTATGTTTTTAGTATACACTTGGCTTCCTCAATTAGATCTGCATCCCTACATATTATAGGCATGTCATCTACATACAAGAGTAGGTAGATAATGTGGTCCCCCGAATGTCTAAAATATACACAGTTATCATAATGACTTCTTTTAAACCTATTATCCAACATATGAGAGTCAAATCTTCTGTACCATTGCCTTGGGGACTGTTTAAGTCCATACAATGATTTTTTAAATAAACAAACATGATTAATGTTGGACTCATTTACATTATCTTTTGGGGATTGCATGTAAATAGTCTCATCTAGTTCATTGTGTAAGAAAGTTGTTTTCATATCTAATTGCTCCAAGTGTCAATCTTCATAAGCGGTATAGGATAGAATTAACTTTATTGAACTGTATTTAACAACAGGTGAATTTTTTTTATTAAAATCTATCTCTTCCCTTTGATTTAATCCATTTGATACCAACCTAGTCTTATTCCTAGGACCCTTAACTCCTGGTATGCCGTCTTTTCTTTTGTAGGTTCATTTAGACCCTATCGGCTTAGCCTTTTCAGCCTTAACAACCATTTCCCAAGTATGATTCTTGTCCAAAGAATCCATTTCCTCATCCATGATCTGTACCATTTATGAGATCCAATACTTTCCATGGCTTCCTTGTAGGATTTTGGATCCATTTCTACAATTTCATCTGCTATGGTCAAAGTAAAAATAGTCAGCTCTGTTAGACCATACCTCTTGGGAGGTTTTATAACCCTTCTTTTTTATCCCTAACCAAGTTGTATGAACTAACTCCACATTGGCCCTCATCACCTAAAATGGAAGTTTGAGTCTCAGCATTCTGATGTTCTAATTTCTCTGAATTATTATCAGGTTGCTCCACCTCAAAATATAACTTCTCCAGGTTAGTGTTCTGAGTGGATTCAAGTTGTTTATTTTTATCTCGAGCCATTTCATGTTCATTAAAGACCACATCTCTACTAATGATAATTTTTGTATCCCTAGCCCATCAATCCATAACTTATACCCTTTTAATCCCTTAGGGTACCTTTAACTTGTACTCTTTTACTCCTTCGGGATATCTTTAACTTGTACCTATTTACTCCTTCAGAGTACCTTACAAAGATACATTTTATAGCTCTTGGTTCTAATTTGTCAGTTCAGGTGTGAGCATACGCATTACATCCAAACACCCTCAAGTAGTCATAGTTAGAAGGCTTTCCAATCCACATTTCTTAAGGAGTCTTAAACTCTATGGCTGAAGCAGGACTCCTATTAATTAAATGGACTACAGTTGTGGCAGCTTCAGCCCAAAAAGACTTAGGAAGTCCTGAGTTTGACAGTAAACATCTAACCATTTCTAATATGGTCCTATTCATCCTCTCGACTAGACCATTTTGTTGGAGAATTTCCCTATTGTTTTATTCCTAGCCATACCCTCTGTCTGACAGAACTGATTGAATTCACTTGAGAGATACTCAAGTCCATTATCAATTCTTAATTTTGTAACCTTTATTCCTACTTAATTTTCTTCCAATTTCTTCTATTGGTTGGATTTCTCAAAAGTGACACTCTTATTTTTAAAAATGTACAGCCACACGTTTTTGGAATAGTCATCAATTATAGAGAGAAAATAACTTCCCCCTCCATGTGAGTTAACCATAGCTGGACCCCAAAAGTCCAAATGCACATAGTCCAATGTTTGTTTTATAGTGTGAGTGTCTATTTTAAAACTTTCCACTTTTTCTTTCCCAAGAAAGCAGTCCTCACAAAAGGGTAAATTTTGCAACTTTTTCTCACCTAGCAGCCCCTGTTTATGGAGTTCTAAAAGTCTCATCTAACTCACATGACCTAACATTTTATGCCAAAGGACAACCCTATCCTCACCCTTCTCTATGAGAGAAAATACCTCCCCTATAATAGTTTTTCCAATAAGGGTATATAAGTCATTTTTAATGACTCTTTTTATCACGATAAGTGAACCCTTAGCAGCCCTAAAGATCCATATTCAGATTTAAAAGTGTACCCGGATTGATCTAACACGCTAGTAAGATTAGGTTCATTTTTAATTTAGGAATATATCTAACCTCAGTTAAGAGTCTTTCAATACTATCATGGAGTCTTAGTCTCACCAACCCTATTCTCTAGATTTTACAAGACTTATTGTTGCTAAGCATCACAAACTCCCCATCTAAACTAGTGAAAGTCTTAAACCATGTTTTATTAGGACACATGTGAAAAGATCATCCTGAATTAAGGATTTATTCTTTTCCTGAATCAACTTCGGATACATTTAGAAGCTCAGCACTCTCATACCCATCACTCATAATCGAGGCATTCCCATCTTCCTTAGATCCATTTCTTATGTTAGACTTATTATTAAGGCAATCTCTTTTGAAATGCCATTCTTTATGACATAGGAAGCATTTTAATTGCTTCACTTTAGACTTAGACCTACCTCTCACATCATTTTTATTGTTCTTTTCTTTTTGACCTTTTTTTCTCAACTCTCCCCGTCACAGTCAAGCCCTCCCCAGCTTCAAATTTTATTTCAAATATGGCTTATAATTTCCTGAAGTGTACATGGCTTGAACCTCATCTAAAGTCAGTGTTTCCCTCTCATACATCATAGTCTCTTTCAAATTAGCATAAGAATTATCCAGAGAACTAGACAATAAAATTGATTGATCTTTATTATCAATTTTAATATCAATATTAACCAAATCTACAATAGTTTTATTAAAAGTATCGAGATGGTCAGAAATCGATATATCTAAAGACATCTTGAACGTGTGTAGCTTTGTTTTCTTGTACAGTCGGTTGGCTAGAGATTTTGTCATGTAGATGATCTCCAATTTCAGCCAAATTTCAGTAACGGTGTTACTGAGAAAGAGAATGAGTGCGTTGTGAGCTTTCCTCAAGATTTCTTTCGTGTCCTTCCCTTCAACAGACTCCATCTTCTTTTTCCCAAGAAGAACTTCTTGGAGTCTCTATTTAGTAAGGAGGGCTTTCATCTTGAACCTCCATAGCCCAAAATTATTCTTGCCATCAAACTTTTCAATATCAAATCTGGTAGTCCCCATCGAACCTAAACTCTAATACCACTTGTTGTATTTTAGACCTCTCAATAACAAACACTCAAGAACTCGAGATCAATGTATATAGTTTATTGTATTGAACCGATAATCACAATATTCAAAGCATTAAACCAAAATCACAAGAAAAGCATGCAAGATCAAAATAAAAACAAGAACAATAAAAAAAAAAATACGAAATCAACACACACAAATTATATGGTTCGACTCTAATAGGCCCCATTTGGATTCAGAAGTAAGTTGAGCTTATCTCAACTCATTTCCATTTCATCATTACATTTTTATAATCTTTTATACAAAACACAAATTTCTATATAATTTTTTCAAATCATAATATACATTTTTCAAATTTCAATGCACATTTTTTAAATTCCAATACACTTTTTTCAAATTCTAAAATAATAATAATATTAAAAAATAAATTAAACTCACGGATGGAACAGTTTAGGAATCTTTATTTTTGAAGAATGTATCAAAATTTGAGTTTACAATCACTTACAAATCTCACATTGCAGTACAAGGCTATAGTTTAACTTCCTCATATTAACCTCTAACAAAACCACACCATTGAACAAACTTAAATCACGTCGGCAAGCCCCACACTTAATCATGGTTTCAGACCTTATTTTCTTTTGCTCTTGACTTTTTAGATTTAGTAAAGTGACTCTCTCAACTTGATCTACACGAAGGCATTTCCCTTATATACATCAACATTAATTACAAAATTGCCATTCTACAATTTTACAAAAATGCCATTAAAGCAAATACATCACTCTGTTTGACAGGGGTGCAAACGAACCGAGTCGAATTGATTTCGATCAAAGGATCTTGAGCTCGATTAGGATATATATGTGCTCGAGCTCGACTCGCCTAACAAATATCAAAGATCACACTCGACTCGAACTCACAAAAAATAAATATACGAATAGATACGAGCTCGAGCTACTCGAGCTCAAATTAAAGGAGAAGGATCTGAAGTGGGGGTAGTCGTGAAAGGTGGAATCAAAGAGCTCCCAATCCAACCGACGAGGCTTGTAGCCGGACATGGCGTTCTTCTCCACCAAATATCTAAGATTTGCACCAACCATGCCTACAAATCAAAAAAAGAAAAAAAAAAGGTCTTAATCTATTTGGCTTAGTAAAATTTCTTTACTTCCGCTTCTTTAGATACCCAAAAAAAAGAAACAAACTTCATATTCTCTCTCCTCTAACTTGTCCATAGGAAAAATAAAAGTCTCTGTCCAGAAATAAAAACATATGTAGATTTAACCTAGAAGCAGACACCGAGAGAGAAAGAGAGGCAAATTGACCTGAGCGCTCCTCTCTGAAAAGGAGTACGAATTCTAAGGAGATGAATTATAAGGAGTGGAAAAGAGAGGGGAGATCAGAGAGAGAGAGAGAGATCTCAGGAGAGAAAATGATAAGACGAACAGGCGGTTGACTAAGGCTCTATTTGTATTCGAAGGTGAGTTCAACTCATCTCAACTCATCTTCATTTCATCATCATATTTTTATAATTTTTTATATAAAACACAAATTCCTATACACCTTTTTCAATTCCTAATATACATTTTTCAATTCCCAATACACCTTTTTCAAATCCCAATATACCTTTTTTTAAATCCCAAAATAATAATAATATTAAAAAATAAACTAAACTCATCTCAACTCATCTCAACTCATCTCATCTCCGAATCCAAGCGGGGCCTAAGTATTCAAAGAAGGCTGGTTGAAATTAACTAGAGTGTATAGGGAAGCGTAGGTATATGCTGTGCAGTCAGATTGTTTTCAACGGTTGGATTTTGACACATACACTTCTTTTAGTGCAAAAATGAGAATCTCAATGAGCAGATATGGACAATCTTTCCATTTATTTGTTTGATTTTGTTGATGGAGGATAAAGTGAAGTGGTCTGGTCTTGTCCACATGACGCATACCTGCTCCTTGCTATTTATTTATTTTTATTTTATTTTATGGTAATAGTTTTTGAGATCTGAACCCCACCATCTATTAAATATTTGTTATTATTTTATAATTTAAATACAATGCTAAAATTAATTGACTCTATTATTAATACTATATTATTTTAAAAAAGTTTAATATATAATAAACGAGATTGGAAGGACGACTGTCGCTCCCTGTCCCACCACCAAAATTATGTGAATAATCTTACCACTATTATTTTAAATCTTGCATAGTGACTTGTATAGTGACTTGCATAGTAACTTACATAATAATTTCAAGCCTTATAAATATGGACTTAAGTTGTTATGAAATTCATAAGAAAATATATAGAACGAAAAAAGTTTCAGTTATTAAGAGTTCTTAAGAGTTCCATTTATATTTCTCTCTTGAAATTGTAATAGTTTCATTTTTAGTTTTATAACACGTTATCAGCACGAAGTTCTACCGATACTGAAGCTAGTGGTCTTCTACTTCAAGTAAGTTTTTCAATATATTATTTGCAACCCTCGAGATAAATATTAAAAGTAATATTGCTGAATATTACTTAATAAAATTCTACTTTTATTTTCATGATTATGTGAATATATTTCTTAAATCCATAGATTTATTTTTGTGATTTATATATATAATGTCAAATATTGAGATTTATTACTATTGACATTTCTGGAAAAAGTTATTTATCCAGAATCCTTGATGAGATCCATTTGGATATGATGATGAACTTGGGAGATACAATCATAGAAGAAAATCATGTGTCCCTGAAGAACCGTGCTGTATATCTCGTGGTAAAAAATTATCTTACTGTGTGAAATGAATTAAGAGAAAGATATGAGCACCAAAAGATGTAATTCTCTCAAAAGATCATTATAACTTATTGCACCTGAAGTTGCAAGATTTTAAGAGTGATATTGAATATTCTGCACTCTTTAAAATCAGCTCAATATTAAAATTATGCAGTGAGAAAGTCACTGATGATGATATTTAAAAGAAGACATATAATATTTTTCATACCTCGAATGTACTCCTACAGTAGCAATATCGAGAGCGAAAGTTCAATTAATATTCTGAAATTTTATTTTGTCTTCTAGTAATTGGGCTAAATAATGAGTTTTTGTTAATAAATTACCAGTTACGTCTTATTAATGATATTGAATTTACACCATTTCCAGAAATGAACGGTGCATCCTAAAGATGAAAATGTTTGTCATAGATGTGGTATGACTGAACAATGGTCACGTACCTGTTGTACGGCCAAACACTTGATTTACTTATACTAAGTTTTTATACATTATAGTAAAACTTTATTATGTTTTAAAATAACAAAAAGTTGGTACCAAGCACGACAAGAAATTACTTGGGATAATAAAACTTTGTCTAAATTTGAACCAGAAGTTTAAAAGATTACCTATTTGCAAAGTGTTGCAAATCAGTTACAGGATGTATTTACTAACACTAAAGGTCTTGTAAAATCATATATTACTGTTGTTAATGCTTAAGTATGAATTGAAGTCCCTGAAGGACGAGTTGTTAAAACAGCAATAGATGAGTCTAAGATACGCCTGAAGCGTTGAACACCTATTGGTGCAAAAGAGAAAAAAAATCGATACTCCTGAAGAGATCGTACTTTCTGTATAAAATATAATCCTCCTGAAAAATATAACTCCTAAAGAGTATAACTCTTGAAAAGTACAAACCTCCTGAAAAGGAACCTCCTGTATAGGTGTTTTATAAAATGTTTTCCCCTAGAGAGGAACAATGAGATCTCAATACATTTCATGAGTACTGAAAAATTTATGGATAGAAATAAAACTGTTGTCGACAACATATATGATAACACTTGACATTACCAGAAGTAATGAAGAAAGTGATCCAAGAACCGTTGAAAAATGTCGACGTAGAAATGATTGGCCAAAATGGAAAGTAACCATTGGAGCTGAATTAAATTCGCTAGCAAAGCGAGAAGTATTTAGACCTGTTTTCCAAACACCAAATGGTGTAATGTCTGTTGGATATAAATGGGTATTTGTATGAAAACGTAATGAGAAAAATGAAATTGTGCGGTACAAAGCACGACTTGTCGCACAAGGTTTCCTGCAAAAACCCAGAATTGATTATGAAGAAACATATTCTCCCGTTATGGATGCAATCACATTTAGATTTTTGAGTCTGGTTGTTACAAAAGAATTAGAAATGCAGTTGATAGATGTGGTCACTGTATATTTATATGGATCCTTAGACCATGACATATATATGAAAATCCCTGAAGGATATAAAATGCCTGAAGCATCTACAAGTACATCTAGAAATATGTACTCTATCAAACTACAAATATCTTTATATGGGTTAAAGAAATCCAGACGCATGTGGTATAATCACTTAAACGAATATCTATTGAAAGAAGGATTTGATAATAATCCTATATGCCCATGTGTTTTTATTAAGAAATCAGAATCTGGATTTGTCATTATTGCGGTTTATGTTGATGATTTAAATATTGTGAAAATTCCTGAAGAGATCTCAAGAACAGCTACATATTTAAAAAATAAATTTGAAATGAAAAATCTTGGCAAAACAAAACTTTGTCTCGGCCTGCAGCTCGAGCACTTGCCAAATGAAATTTTTATTCATCAGTCTATGTATACTGAAAAAGTCTTGAAGCATTTTTATATGGACAAATCTCATCCCCTGAGTACTCCAATGATTGTTCAAACACTTGATGTGAAGAATGATCCATTCCGTCTTTGTGATGACGATGAAGAAATTCTTAGTCCTGAAGTACCATATCTCAGTGTAATTGGAGTTTTGATGTATCTTACAAATTGCACTCGACCAGATATTGCATTCTCAGTTAATCTGCTTGCAAGATATAGTTCTGCACCAACTCCAAGGCATTGGAATGACATTAAACATGTCTTTCGTTACTTTCATGGTACGGTTTATATGGGATTATTTTATCAACGTGGATCAAGTCCAAAATTGATTGGGTATACAGATGCAGGTTATCTTTCCGACCCACATAGAGGTAGATATCAAACTGGATATTTATTTACTTATGGAGATACTGCCATATCATGGAGATCTGTTAAGCAGACACTATCTGCTACTTCTTCAAATCACTCGGAGATCATTGCTATTCATAAAGCAAGTCGAAAGTGTATTTGGCTAAGATCAATAATTCAACATATTCAGGAAAAGTGTGGACTTCCCATGATCAATATTAGCCCAACAATTTTATATGAAGATAATACTGCTTGTATCACTCAAATTAGACGAGGATATATCAAATGTGACAGAACTAAACATATTTTACCTAAATTCTTTTATACTCATGAACTTCAAGAGAAATGTGAAATTGATGTCAAGCAGATACGATCTAGTGATAATCTGGAAGATTTATTCACAAAGACATTACCAACTGCAACATTCAAGAAGATTATGCATAACATTGGAATGCGAAGACTTAAAGATCTATCGTCATGCACTTTTCAGGGGGAGTAAATATCATGAAGACTTGTGCTGATTGTACTTTTTTTCCTTTGCTGAGATTTTGTCCCACTGGGTTTTCCTCTGCAAGGTTTTAATGAGACAATCTTAAAGCACTTGTAGATACATAAGAAGACTGTATTCTTTTTCCTTCGCCATTGGTTTTTCTTCCCACTGGGTTTTTCCTTGGTAAAATTTTAACGAGACAGATTCTTTATGGGTGGTCATTCAAGGGGGAGTGTAATAAACGAGATTGGAGGGACGGCTACCTCCCCCTTTCCCACCACCAAAATGATATGAATGACCCCACCACTATTATTTTAAATCTTGCATGTGACTTGTATAGTAACTTCAAGGCCTATAAATATGGGTTTCAGTTGTTATGAAATTTATAAGAAAATATATAGAACGAAGAAAGTTTTAGTTCTTGAGAGTTCTTAAAAGTTCCTTTTATATTTCTTTATTGCAATTATAGTAGTTTCATTTTTAGTTTTATAACACAATAACTTTTTTTAAATAAAATGATTAGCCTAATATGAGGACTTCTATGATAATATATATTAAATAAAAATTTATTTATAGATTTTAATTGATGACATTTATTTATTTACTAGGGGTAACGCAACGTGCGAGGCACGTTGCCCTGTATCACTATAAAATAAATTAAAAAATATAAATATCTAATAAAAAAAGAAAAACTTAAAGTGAATGAGAATAATATATTTCATTCAAGTTGTAATCTAATAATTCAGATAGTAATAAGTTTAAACAAACCTAGATCCAAACAGATTTCAGAAATAAAATATCGTGTTTGAAATCCATATTACAGTTTGTTTCTTAAGACAAAATAAGATATTTTTGTTTTCTTTGCCATTGAAATGGCAATAAAAAAGTTTTGAAGATTTTGCATCTGGAGGTGGTATGTCATCTTCATTGATAGCATTTATGGAGAGAATATTGAAATTTTTCTGTTGTTGCTTTTGAAGTTGATCTCCATCTGTACCCAATTGTATTATCCATTTTTTGTTTGAACATAGTGCTGCAATATTTTGGACGTACGATAAATATTCCTGCATGGAAAAAATTGGGAGTTAAAATATGATTATCAAAGATTTAGAAGTATATTAATATATATCATATAAAGTATAGTGACAAATATAAATGTAGAATATGTAGTGCTTGGATAAAATAATAATTTTGAATATAATGGAATCAGAAGAGCATTTTATCATCTAATTAGCTAGTAGTAGTGCTTAGAATTTTATTTACTTCATGAGTGATATATAGTTCTTACAATAATTTATATGTATGTGTGTATATTAGGGAAAATATAAGAGTGGGTGTCGTTCATGAATATTGTTGCTAAAGAGATTCAAGATAAATGCATGTAAACTGGACCTAAATGGGTAGATTTGAAATTATAACATATTTTTCATATATCTAAATACATGGTGATACACATTCAAACATACATATATTTATATGTATGTTGGGCAAAAACAATAATTGGGTGGGTTCATGAATGATGTAGGCCTAAAGAAGTTTTGGTGAAATATTGTATGTATGCTAGATTGGTTGTTTTTTCATTTTCTTTGACAAGTATGTGAAGGATCTTAAAAATGCTTGTATTTTAATATTTAGATTTTTTGAGTTTCAACAGTGATATTAATGAAGATGGGATATTATACTTTTGATCAAATGAGAGAAGAGTTATTGTAATAATAGTTTTTGTGGGATCAGATTTGGCCCAAAGGCCCAACAGCGATGGGAGCCCACCTTCAAGGGACATAAAGGGGCGCAGAGTCAAATGACCAAGCCACCTTCAAACAAAGCAAAGGGGTGCAGAGTCAAATAACCACGCCACCTTCAGACAAAGCAAAGGGGCGCAGAGTCAAATGACCACGCCACCTTCAAACAAGGCAAAGGGGCGCAGAGTCAAATGATTATGCCACCTTCGAACACAGCAAAGGGTCGCAGAGTCAAATGACCACGCCACCTTCCAACACAGCAAAGGGGCGCAGAGTCAAATGACCACGCCACCTTCAGACACAACAAAGGGGCGCAGAGTCAAACGACCACGCCACCTTCAGACACAACAAAGGGGCGCAGAGTCAAACGACCACGCCACCTTCAGACAAAGCAAAGGGGCGCAGAGTCAAACGACCACGCCACCTTCACACAAAGCAAAGGGGCGCAGAGTCAAACGACCACGCCACCTTCACACAAAGCAAAGGGGCGCAGAGTCAAACTACCACGCCACCTTCAGACAAAGCAAAGGGGCGCAGAGTCAAATGACCACGCCACTTTCAAATACAGCAAAGGGGCGCAGAGTCAAATGACCACGCCACCTTCAGACACAACAACGACCACGCCACCTTCACACACAGCAAAGGGGCGCAGAGTCAAACGACCACGCCAGCGACAAAGCAAAGGGGTGCAGAGTCAAACGACCATGCCACCTTCAAACACAGCAAAGGGGCGCAGAGTCAAATGACCACGCCACCTTCAGACACAACAAAGGGGCGCAGAGTCAAATGACCATGCCACCTTCAAACACAACAAAGGGGCGCAGAGTCAAATGACCACGCCACCTTCAGACACAACAACGACCACGCCACCTTCACACACAGCAAAGGGGCGCAGAGTCAAACGACCACGCCACCTTCAAACACAGCAAAGGGGCGCAGAGTCAAATGACCACGCCACCTTCAGACAAAGCAAAGGGGCGCAGAGTCAAATGACCACGCCACCTTCAGACACAGCAAAGGGGCGCAGAGTCAAATGACCACGCCACCTTCAGACAAAGCAAAGGGGCGCAGAGTCAAATGACCACGCCACCTTCAGACAAAGCAAAGGGGCGCAGAGTCAAATGACCACGCCACCTTCAGACACAACAAAGGGGCGCAGAGTCAAATGACCACGCCACCTTCAGACAAAGCAAATGGGCGCAGAGTCAAATGACCACGCCACCTTCAGACACAACAAAGGGGCGCAGAGTCAGATGACCACGCCACCTTCGAACACAGCAAAGGGGCGCAGAATCAAATGACCACGCCACCTTCAGACAAAGCAAAGGGGCGCAGAGTCAAATGACCACGCCACCCTTCCACCCTTCAGACAAAGCAAAGGGGCGCAGAGTCAAATGACCATGCCACCCTTCAGACAAAGCAAAGGGGTGCAGAGTCAAATGACCACGCCACCTTCAGACAAAGCAAAGGGGCGCAGAGTCAAATGACCACGCCACCTTCACACAAATTAAAGGGGCACGGAGCCAAATGACCACGCCACCTTAAAACAGACAGAAGACGCGCACAGTAACAAGCACAAGCACGCGACAGCAAAGGTAAAAAAAAAAAAAAAAAGTTTTAAATTTCCTACGCCTCAAGGCGAAGAAAATTTGCGGGGTAATTGTGGTTAATATTAGGCATTTATATTGGTATGACAAGAGTTTGTTTTTTATTTGTTCTAACACCAAAGTAGGACAAAATGAATCCAGCCACTTTGTATAAATTTCCAGGCCTAAAAAAAAATTATAAGGTTGAATATTAATTAAATCTATTTCATGCTTTTCTCATCAAGTAAGCAAACAAATTCTTTTCCTAATAAAGTGCAACAGTAAAAAGAAAATAAAGCTATTTCAAAGCATGCAGCAAACACTTGAGTGCTTAAAGAAGCCAAAAAAATATAATATCATGCGATAAGATTTATGAATACTACAACTTCTAGCTAGATAGTAGTAGTTAGTGTATTCTTTATAACTTTTAAGTAAATAAATTTCAAAGTAGTAGGAATCATGATGAATATAAACAAATTGGTTATCTCTCCTACATGCTCCATGAAGTCAATTGCTGTGCAACCCAGAGCTTGTTCTGTAATTTCAGCAAACATGACAGCTGGAAGTCGTCCACTACCATCATCAACTTCAACATAGGTTCGAGAGCTGTATAAATAAACTATATTTATAAGTTTAAATCATTAAATAGTAATTTGAATTTATGATATTTGGTATTATGATCAAAAATATTAATATAACATACATACCGTGGTTGTGCAATACTCATATTCTTGCAATGATAACACTCGAATTGTTCATTTTGTTCATATCCTGTTACTTTGTTACATTTAGTACAGGACATGTAGTAGAAGTCTTGACGTAGATCAACAATGAAGATATTTGTCTTAATCGAAAATCTTGCTTTCTGCATTAAATTTAGAAGAAACACATGTTTTTATATGGCTATAAATAGTAAGAAGTCTTAGTTAGAGATTGTATTTACTCTAAAAATACATGTGGAATAATATTTATAAACAATATATAAAAGAAAAAAAGTTAAAGAAGATTGTAGAAATTTACCTTAATTGGTTCTAATGATTTGAGGTAGCCAGGAACATCATTAATCTTAATTATGTTTTAGACATTAGTAGCTAATGCTACTGTTGATGCGGCATTCAGAATGTTCTCAATAATATCTTCAAGTAGTTCACCATTAAGTATTGCCCTTAATATCACCAAAAAAGTTAAAAAAATTAACAAAAATCATTGAGAGAAAAATATAAAAGAACTAATATTTTCAAAAATAGTGAATGGATATACATTTTGTATAAATATTTTGAGAATTTTATGACAAATATAGATTGTCTAAATAATAAGTTAAGAAATGATTACCATCGACACAAGGACGCTCTGCACCAGGAATAACAGGATTTAAAGTAAAAATACTTGTTGGTTGAGATGAAAGAGAGAGACCTATGTTGTAAACAAATAAAAATAGTCATTGATTGATATTGAATATTAAATATATGGTGATATTCTAAATTGAGAAATCTACCATCGTATGAACCAACTTTCAAACGTGTTGCAAGTAGAGATGGTTTAGCTCCAATGACATTTGAGATTGCTTGGCATTCACCCTCTACAAATCAACCTCACATAGTCAGGCATATGGGTATTAGGCTGTAAAATTTAAAGAAAAATGTTAAATTTAGAATATAATAAAATAGCAGTAACAATAATTATTTTATAGTTATTCATATCACAAATGTAGTTGAGAAATTTTATCTACCTTTCATCGATTATGTACATTTCTTGGATTATTGTTTGCCCATCTTTTGTATTAATCTCTCTAGGATGCTTCATGTGTATTACAATCGCCAGAATATCTGTATAATTATATTTAATTTTTTTAGTGTAAAACTAAATAAGAGTATTAAAAAAGAAATTAAATATGTTAAAACGACATTTACCTATTCCAGAATCAGTATTCATGAAGGTATGCAAATTGCTGAATGGGATAATATTGTATTCTGGAGGTTGTAATTCTTCCTCATTATCTAGAATATCTTCGATTATTGTTCTTGAATTTAGGGTCCACTGATATCCATATGCCTCATTTTTATTAAATCTGGGATCCAAAAGCTTTACGTAGGCATTACTGATGTAGTATGACCGAAAGATGTGTAATGTATCACTACGCATGTCAATATCATTTTCAAAAATTACCGCCTTCACTCGATTGCCCTGCACAATATCATACAGATTAATAGGTATATCTATTGAATTGATTTGAAAAAAATTATATATATATATATATAATTTTAGGAGTTGATTTGAAAATATAGTTAAGATTTGTTTGACACAATATTGTATGGATGAATAGTGATGTGTACTCAATTAATTTTTTTAAATATGATAATAATTTTGTTGTATTACCTCGGGATCTATCAATGTTAGATTTTGATACTTTATTGGCAAATGTTGTGCAGTACGTTTAGGAGACTTGTCTGACACCATCATCTTGATTTTCCAATTCCTTGTACTTGGAGTTATATCATTGATTGATGTGTGGAGAGTCCGCATGTTGAAAGCTATTAGTGCATGAAGGAAAAAAAATTAGTTTGAACGATTCAATTGACATGAAACAATCTGAATAAAATAAAAAGTAAGAAGTTAACAAAAGATACACAATGATAAAAATAATGCATTCAATCAAGAGATAAATTATAATAGAATTAGAAAAAATGAGAATGAACATCAAGAGAACAAACCAGCGAGCTCTATTTATGACAAAAAAAATTAATAAATGTACAAATAGAAATAAAAATAATGAAAAGAAGCTGGGAAAATAATTGGGAAAAAATAATGAGAGTGACGATCACACAAATAATTTTTCCCGTCTCCTTATCTCTATAGTAAAACATCAAGAGAACAAACCAGGGAGCTCTATTTATCACAAAAAAAATTAAGAAATGTACAAATACAAATAAAAATAATGAAAAGAAGCTGGGAAAATAATTGGAAAAAAATAATGAGTGACAATCACTAAATAGTTTTTCTCGTCTCCTTATCTTTATAGTAAAACATGAAGAGAACAAACCAGCGAGCTCTATTTATCACAAAAAAAATTAATAAATGTACAAATAGAAATAAAAATAATGAAAAGAAGCTGGGAAAATAATTGGAAAAAAATAATGAGAGTGTCGATCACGCAAATAATTTTTCCCGTCTCCTTGTCTCTATAGTAAATCAACTTTTTATAGCTCCATTTATTAGTATAAATTTAATAAATGCAGAAATAAAAATAATGACTCTAATTACTTTTTATTGATTAGCTCCATTTATCACAAAAAGATTAACAAGTACACAAATAAAAAAGAATAAGACTGAGCTAGAAAAGAGAAAAAATGAGAATGAACATCAAGAGAACAAACCAGCGAGGTCTATTTATCACAAAAAAAATTAATAAATGCACAAATACAAATAAGAATATTTATTAGTAGAAAGTTAATAAATGCAGAAATAAAAATAATGACTCTAATTACTTTTTATTGATTAGCTCCATTTATCACAAAAAGATTAACAAGTACACAAATAAAAAAGAATAAGACTAAGCTAGAAAAGAAAAAAAATGAGAATGAACATCAAGAGAACAAACCAGCGAGCTCTCTATTTATCACAAAAAAAATTAATACATTCACAAATACAAATAAAAATAATGAAAAGAAGCAGGGAAAATAATTGGAAAAAAATAATGAGAGTGACCACCACGCAAACATACCAGGAGAAATGAAATGCAACAAACCAGCGAGCTCTCTATTTATCGCAAAAAAAATTAATAAATGCATAAATACAAATAAAAATAATGAAAAGAAAGCTGAGAAAATAATTGGAAAAAAATAATGAGAGTGATGATCACGCAAACATACCAGGAGAAATGAAATCAACTACGGCAACAGAAGGTTTTTTTTTGTTCTTCTTCGTCTCACACTGGAACGGATAATCAGAAAAGAAAAAGAGTGTCTTCCATCACTCTTATCAAGAACCCAAAACATCTTTTCATCCGATAACGTCACACCATAAAACAGTAGATACAACCAGACGAACGAAACTGAAGTAAGAAAAATCAAAATTATTATAACGAAATGAACTAAACGGGTCTGAAAACAGAGTGATATTATAACGAAATGAACTAAACGGATCCGAAAACAGAGTGATATTTCGTAAGGGACGAGAAGAGTATTGTGCGCAATCTGAAGTAGATTTTATTACGTAAGAAGGCATAAACCAACGTACAAAAGCACAAATCATGAAGAAAATAAAACGCACCGTATCCACTTAGCTAAAACGCTGCGTTTCGCAACTACCACATAAACGTAAAACGACACGCACGAAACCACATCCAAATAGCTGAAACGCTGCGTTTCGCAGCTACCACAACACTGTAAACGCATGGAGAGCTGCCGAATCATGTTGATTCTTCTAACCAGACCCAGGTTGATTCTTCCAAATGCACGGGGAGCTGCCGAATCACAGGGGAGCTGCCGATGGTGAAGCCTGGCTGTGGGATCAGATTTGGCCCAAAGGCCCAACAGATTAACACTGTTTATTACTGTTTAAATTAACACTGTTTGCTCTCCTTGGTCGTACCGCCAGTCGACAGCCAAGGAGAGCAAGAGGCGGATAGTAACGCGGGGGTCGAGCTTGAGCGGATGGAAAAACAGAACCTGCACGACGAGTTGAAGAACCTTGCAGGCAAATATAAGGAAATAGCCAAAAGGAAATGATGACCACGCCACCTTCAAGCATGCAAAGGGGCGCAGAGTCAAACGACCACGCCACCTTCAACCGCAGCAAAGGGGCGCAGAGTCAAACGACCACGCCACCTTCAGACAAAGCAAAGGGGCGCAGAGTCAAACAACCACGCCACCTTCAACCACACCAAAGGGGCGCAGAGTCTAATGACCATGCCACCTTCAGACAAAGCAAAGGGGCGCAGAGTCTAATGACCACGCCACCTTCAGACGAAGTAAAGGGGCGCAGAGTCAAATGACCACGCCACGTTCAAACACAGCAAAGGGGCGCAGAGTCAAATGACCACGCCGCCTTCAGACGAAGCAAATGGGTGCAGAGTCAAATGACCACGCCACCTTCAAACAAAGTAAAGGGGCGCAGAATCAAATGGCCACGCCACCTTCAAACAAGCAGAAGACGCACACAGTAACAAGCACAAGCACGCGACAGTAAAGGTCAAAACAAAAAAAAAAAAAAAAATTTAAATTTCCTACGCCTCAAGGCGAAGAAAATTTGCGGGGTAATTGTGGGATCAGATTTGGCCCAAAGGCCCAACAGCCAAGGGAGCCCACCAGGAAGGAAAATCATACTAAGGGCCCAATTCTGTAGAATCCAGAATATATATCAAACTCGTTGCCACCTTTATCGAGATTTCAAGTAGATACGGAATATCAACAAACTCGGAAAGATATATCATGCAGATACGCCACCATCCTCCCGGGTGGAAAGCCACCATCTTCCCTTAATTCTTCTTGCAGGTAACGGGAGTAGGAGGCCGGCGAGACACGTCCTCAACACTGGCCGTGCGTGGGTCTGTGGATTTCAGGGATGATTTCGGGGATGAAATCGAGCTACGCAACCTTGTGGGTTTGTGGGTTTCGTGGGTCTCATTGTAGGTCTCATGGGTCTCGTGGGTCTCATGGGTCGCGTGGGTCTGTGATCATCTGTGCAGGTGTTTTGGCCGTGTGTTAGCTTAGGAGTAAATCCAGCTGGGTTCTGGTTTCGTGGGTCTTGTGGCCGTGTGTTAGCTTTGTGGGTCTCATGGCTGAAATTTTCATCGGGCATGAAATTTTCGTGGCCGTGGGTTCTGAGTTTGGCCGGGCATGAAATGGAGATTTTGAGAAGTGGGTAATTTGGGTTCTGGCTATGGCCGGGCATCGTGGGTTTTGGGTTTCGTGGGTCTCGTGGCCGTGTGTTAGTTCAGAAGTAATTTTGGATTATAGATGTTAAACAAAATTAACACTGTTCATTACTATTTAAATTGAGATAGACGCTTTTTAAGTATAAAGAAATCAAGGGGGTAAAAGGAATTTAAAAAAAAAAAAATTGGATATCGTATTGTTATAAATCTTAGAAAGTTTGTCTATAATAATAGTTATAAGATTGGAATTAAGATGGCAACACATGAAGCCTAGAATAGAAACACACTTCATGGTGTCCAAACACATAGACGCATATATAGGTGAATTTCTCTTTAACTAAGATGCTTTAGACCATATATTTTTCTAACTAATCAATTTATTTTCCATCATATTAATATTTGTTTTTCAATGTACATTTATTTTTCTGCGATGCTTAATAATTATTTTAGACTAATGTTATATAATAATTATATTTTCATAAGAGCATATCAAAGTGTAAATATTTATTATAATATATATTTTTTACTGTGCACGTGCACCTCTTACCAGTAATATTAAATTTGGCCAAATAACAAAATTATTTAGCTAAGAAATTGTTGTAATCAAATTAAAGTTACTTACTCTTATAAACATTTAATTTAATAATTTTTTTGTGAACTTAAGATATTATTATATTCAACATTATTCTTTCTTCACCTTATTATACTTACATTAATAAAATATATTACTTATACAAAATATAAAAAACAATATATATAATACATAAAATATATATGATAAAAGAATATATGTTGAATATATGTGATTATATATATAAATATTACGAGTATTGTGATGAGCTCAAAATTAATCGAATCGAGTTTATACGAATCTTATTCACGAATCTAAACCGAATCTAATCGAGTTTATACGAAGCAAACTTAAATTATTCACAAATAATTTTGTTCGATTACAGTCCTAAATACATGCATACACGGCTAATTCTTTCTCCTTATATGATGCAGCTTCCACCATGTGTACCAATAAAAACTTGGCACGTCTTCAACGCTTGCTTTATACCGATCTATTTCATAAGATTTTTCTTCTTTCACAATTAGTTAACCCCAAATGGAATACCGAGTTGCTAAGTACTAGCAAGTTTGAACTTTTTTATTTCATTTGGGTTCGTGGAGAAGACGAAGGGGGTTTTGTTACTGTTAATCACTTTGCTTGTTGAATTACAGGCTTCGTTCATCGTCTTCTCCAAGAAGTGACCACCGCCTCACGAAGCCATAGCCCACGAAGCCCTCCATTTCTTCCAGTCATTCCAGAGCTCCCTGCATGGTTCAGCTGCACTTCCAATCAAGTAAAACGAATTACGAGAATGATAAAGAAACACTGATTTTTAGCTTATTTCTTTCAAACGAATTCATCAATTTTGGTTCTTTTATTTCCCAACAGGTTGCGAAAGTGCTATTAACACTTCCTTATTCTTTCTCTCAACTGGGAATGCTATCAGGAATTTTGCTGCAAGTTTTCTTTGGAATCATGGGAAGAAGAAATGCGAAGAAGAAAGATGGAGGAAAGAAAAAATCTCAGATCTGGGTTTCCACCCATTTTCGCTATAAACGATTTTTCACTATCGTTTTTGCTACAAAGATGGAGGACAAAATCTCAAATATGGTTTTGCACCAAGACATGAGGAAAAAGAAAACGTGAAGAAGAGGATAGATGGAGGAAGCTGGACAAAATCTGGACAAAATCTGGGATATGGTTTTTCACCCATAATCACTATAAACTATTTTCACAATCATTTTCGATTTAAAGATGGAAAGACATCTCAGATCTGGTTTTTCACCTAGAGAAAAATTAATAAAAATAAAAAAGAGGAATGGTTGGGGAAGATGTAGAGACTGAGACGAGGAAGCTAAATCCTTGGATGAAGTGTAGAAATGAGATATGTATAAATCAAACGGTATCGTTTTCATTAAATGCCACTTGGGACGTGGAAGATTATGAGATTGAGACAAAACTAAAAATAGGATGTTAAATCGTGCTAATAGATTGTATTTTTGTCTGTCAAGACATGTATATTATATTATAAATGTCGGTTTTAATTTAATCCGTTAAACTTATCGTGTCAAAATCTCAAATGTTAATACGATTCGTTAACATAATGTGTCGTATCGTACTAATCTATTTTGATCCGTTAGTGAATACGATGAAATACATTAATACGATATAATACGATTCGTTTTAATCTATTTATGTAAACTGATTAAATATGTCAGAAATTAATCTGTTTGACCTAATTAATTTTAGCATAATTTTATATAAATATTAAAATCAAAATATCAATAAAAATTATAAAACTAACTACAAGTTCAAAATTACAATTCAAACTATAAAAATATCAAAATTATAATTCTAACAATTTTACTTTTAAGAATAAGAGTATAATTTTAATTTTAATTTTCTTATCGTATCATAACGGGTCAAAACGTGGTTGATTCATTATCAATTTGTTAAGCAATAATGTCTTAACGGATTAATTTGTTTTAACCCGAACTCGTTAAGACTAAATTCTAATTTATTATTATCGTGTCGTATTTATACATGTATTGAATTAACGAATCATATAACATATTGTTACTCCTAACTAAAAGTCTTTAAATGAAGTGTGTAAATGAGAACAAATGGTTTTGAGATATGAAGAAATCAAACGGTGTCGTTTTCATTAAATGTCACTTGGGACATGGTTATGCTGCGGTTTCCTCTTGCGATTGCGTCTAGTATTTTTTATTCTTTTAAGATTTGAATAGACGAAATAAATTAATCAATATGTTTGAAACGATTTGACTTTCTTTTTTCTTTTTTTTTTTCTTTTTGTCTCTAATGTGGTTTGGTTTGGATTCAAAATTCATCTCAATTCATCTTTATTTTATCATTATTTTTTTTCAATTTTTCATACAAAAATACAAATCCCTATACACTTTTTTTAAATTTTAATTCAAATTTTTCAAATTTCAAAATAATAATAATATTAAAAAATAAACTCAACTCATCTCATCTCTAAATCCAAATCAAAACTTAAGTTATTTTGCGAATTAGCTATATAACCTAGCCATTGTTCTCATGGTGTGCCAAAAAATTTTATCCTCGTAAATATTATTTATTATTTTATATTTTAACGAATAACTACATTTTACATTTTACATTTTATATAAGGTGAACGTTGTTTTAGGAGCTATTTAAACAGTGAGTTGAGATTAAATGAAAACTAAGTAATATATTATTTTTTAATATTATTATTATTTTGATATTTGAAAAAAATGATTTGTTTATTATATTTTATGTGAAAATTTTTTTTAAAAAAATCTAATGATAAAATGAGATGAAACATTAGACCGGTACCTAATGAATAATTATAATTATATATTTGTAGTAATATTATTCGTTATTTTATATTATTTTCACCTCTAATCAACTAATATTTTTATCTTTTAAACTCAACCTCGCGTTCTATGGCCTTACTTTATCTTCCATTCCATTAGAATTTTTGTCTACTAGCAGCCATGAAAAACGTTTAAGAGTATAATTTTTATTTTTGAATAAAACTTTAAAAAAATTAAAATTTTGGAAATTAAAAATTTTCATATGGCAGTACTAATGATTTCCATATAGTTTGTATCCAAAAATTAAAAAGCACAAAATTAAAAATTAAAAAAAAAAAATTGCAGTGCATCAATGAAGGTTGTGACAACCAATGAATCACAAAGCAATGTGGGGAGAACCAATGAAGGATGGAACTCTCAACTAGGGCCTGACTAGTGAAAGAGATCATGGCCTTATGACCAATAGCAGTTTCCAACCTCAACTTGGGTCTGACTAGTGAAAGAGATCATGACCTTATGACCGGCCAATAGCAGTTTGAAATTAAAGCAGTTTGGATTTATCTCAACTGCGGGCTTAATTCCCTTGAACGGCCCATTGTAACTTCAGGTACGTCTGTACTTTGAGTTGGTTCAGCCTAATCCAAAATGTCACATGCTCTCATCTATAGCCTCAAAATCAGATGCTTGTTTTTTTTTTTTTTTTTTTTCCATAGTAGTACTGGGTGTGTCGGGAATAGTGCCTCCAAAACAACAGCGAACAGCGTTCATGCATTGTTATTATTTGGTATTCAGTTAAATTTAATGTAAAGGCATGAAATTAATATTTGTGAAAATTTACTCTACAGTTAGGTAGGGTTAGAGTGGAGGGGATACATTGGGATAATTCATTACACACACTGCTGAATTGCACGCGCGCAGTTGTAGAACACGTCCTGACTCTGAGATATTGTATCCCATGCATGCATGCACGTACTTACGTACGGTAGCCTAATTTGTTGACGGTTTTACGAGCACTCTAATTATTATTTGACCAATTTTTTATTAAAGATTTTATTTTTATAAATTTTAGCTAGTTATTTTTTATCATATTAAATAATAAACTCAACAAGTTAGTTAATAACAATTCTATTAAAATATTAATTTTTATATTTTTATTTATTATAATTATAATTATAATTATAATTTAAATATTTATCCATTATTAAAAAATACATATTAATTTTCTAGCATTTATATTATTATTCCTAACGAACGAAGCTCTTAGTGCTCTTAGTGCATTTAGATGTCCGTACGTATTGATGTACTTAGAGAGGTACTGGAGTCAACACTTACATGATAAGTAGTAATTAAACACAAGCTATATCAACAACATTTGCGATAAAAACAAGTCATGGTTGCTACGAAAATGAATCGAGGTAAATTATCGTTTTCGTCCAAAATATTTTACTTAGAATGAACAAATAAGTGTTTTTCAATTCTTTGTCGTGATAACAACGTTGACAGATAAATATTGTTAATGAAAGTAAGGAAACAGTATCCATATATGCAAAAACCAACACAATGATCAAACTCAAACAAAACATGAGTTCATGTCCCATTAAGTCCCAATTTACTGATAATCTAACTTTCTGATCTCAAAGCGGCTTGGCCCTTTATATATTTGTAGTACTAGTAGTACTACTCCTGATCCCATGAATTAACTTGAATCCTTAAATTGGGAAACAATATTATAAAACGAGAAGTACTGGATTTGTCTTTCTAATTAATTAATGTAGAAACAAACATGAAAAGAGACAAATTAAATTAAGGAAAAGAAAAGGAGAAGGATTTTTTTTTTTTTTTTGAAAGAAATGAAATATAGAAAGAATAGAAGATGAAGATCAATATTGAAAGATCAGTTCAATATGACCTCAAACAAGTGCACTTTTTTAACCCTTTCTCTTCTCTTCCCCCGCGCACTATGTATCAATCCTCAAAATCTTAGGCGTGCAACTCTAAGTGGGGTGCCTTATCATGATGACGGGATATCCCAGTATCCCACCAAACCCTTTTAATTTCTGCTTGTTACTTACCAAATCAGCCCTTCATCATCTCTTTATATATATTTTCCCCCCCACTTTTTTTTAATCTTTCTGCACAAGTCAACCCCACATTCATCATCTTGTTACCCAATCAGATTCGTCCACGTCGTTGATCTATCTTCATGATCACCCACCCCTACGATTTTCAACTAACTGATCTAACTCCCTAGTTTTCTCTTTTCTCCTCCTATTGAAACGAACTCTTTCTCATATCTACCACCACCAAAACCACCATTCCCAATCCTTCCCGGTCGATCGCTTACTTCCGGCGACTCGTAAACGTTTGAAACACGACACTCCCGGCCGCCGGGAACTCATCCATTGTGCAACTCCGGCATTTCCAACCAAGGGGCTCGAGCGCGGTTGCCACCTTTGTCCACACCTCATGACTCATACATGTAGTCGATACAGACATGGTTGCCGGCCGGAAGACTTGCACCACCTTCTTCAAAACCTGGGCAACATCATCGTCATGATCATCATCATAAATAGACCCAACGAACTCGAAGCTGGCGTAACTGAAACCATCCTCAGGGGTTACATGAATGGTGGAGTAACGGTCACCATCGATAACACCATTCATGGAGTAACCGCAAGGATCGAACGCAAAATCACAAATAAGAGCACCGGGATTAATGTCTCCGATACCCGTCAACTTGGTCATCTCTTTCCCGGCAGAATCGCTGGTCTTTTCATCCCCGGCTGGACGTTTAAAGAACTTCCGAGCGAGGACACGGTCGAGCTCTGTCATGCAGATTTCCATTGTGTACAGCACGTCAGGAACATCATGCGGAGCCTCATCGCTAGCGGCAGTGAAAACATGCCAAGAATGGGAGGGGATTTTAGAGGGCATAACCGAAGCTTTTCTATAGCAAAGATTGGTGGGGAGGCAATCTTCCAAATAGATAACTTCTTCTTTGAAACTGGTGTGGGGAAATGGCTGTGCCATGGGGAAGATAAAGCTACCTCGAGTGTACCGACAGGAGCAGAGAGTGAGGCCAAGGTGGCGTGCGTAGAGAAGCAATGGACGGATGGATTTGAGAAGCTGGGTGGTCCCACATGTCTTGATGATAATCTTTGTGGGGTAGACGAAGAGGCTCGACTCTGATAACACGTAGGCATCGAAGAAGTTGTTTCCTACAGCCGAGACCACGGTGCATTGAACTGCATCTAGGACTTGTTCTAGGGACTCGAACTCGAGCTGCCTCAGACCCATTTCTGTCAGTACTGAATTATTAGGATCATCTCCGAAGAACTGGAGCTCCAGCCTCTTCTCAAAGCCTTCAAAACCAGAGGCCGCCATTAATGACTTGTTTCGATGAAACACAGAGAGATTGATATTGAATGAGATTAGCAGAGAATTGAAAGAGATAATTAGATATGTAGTGGGAGTGTGGAACTACAGGTGAAAGAGAGAAGTGGTGGTGGATGAAATTTATAGGTGAGAGAGAGGTAGAGAGGGAGAGAGAGAGAGAGAGAGAGAGAGGGATGGAAGGGCTTTGTTTAGGGCATGCGGGCAATGCAACCAAGAGTAATTATTGCAGGCATAATGAAGTATACAAGATGATGATATGTGTTCCAAATTTTTTTGTGCCAAATCTTTGAGCAGACTACAAGAAAGAATGGAATTTATGCCCACGCGCAATCTTGTTTATTTATTTATTTTTTGTCATTAAGCTTTGGGAAAATTCACCAGTTTGTTCCAAACCATATCATTCTCTCCCATATATTGACTCAGAGCACATCATTTTCAAACAACTGTACTGTTAGTCCCCAGCCCTGTCAAAATTTTTAAACCCTGGCCTGCATGCATGTTTTGGAAGTTTTTAATATATATATATATATATATATATGTGTGTGTGTGTGTGTGTGTGCATGGTACATATGCATGATGACCATTTTAATGCCATCTTGTGATGATATATTAATAATCTTTGAACTTGCACTAGTCAGTGTGCCATTGGAAACCACTAATTGAAAAACATCATATATAATGCAAAATCATCAGTCATTTTATATATTTCATTAGTATTTTTAGAGATATCTAATTCAATAATGGAAGTACTAGAAGATAACCATTGAAGGAAAATGACAATGTCGAAACAAAAACTTCATTAAATAAATAGAAAAACGTGTTGTCGGTAGTGTTGTATGACAACCACCCAAGAAAATTTAAAAAAGAAAAAAAGAAAAGAAAAGAAAAGAACAAACAGTATTTTGGCATATGATAAATATTACTTTTGCTCGGTGCAGTATTTTTAGTAAGGGCAAATAAAATCATGTTGTTGGTGTGTGTTGATCAGTGGATGCTTGGTCAGAAAAAATTAAAAAAAAAAAAAAAAGTAAAAATTGTTTTTTTTTTTTTTAATTTTCCTCACATTTTGAAAAGAGCAGAGTCATTGGAAAAACAGGGAGGCATGCATTTTGTGAACAACAGTACTAATATATACAAACTTCTTATCATAAGGATAATAATGGTGATTATTTTGGTCAATGGAAGATGTTAAAACTGGTTCAAGAAAACTACAACCCATTATAGTGTGATGGGACAAAATCATATCCTTTGCTCGAGATTAGACAAACAAAAAGATAAATTTGTATAGCAACAGCGCCAGCGCATAGAAACTGTTGATTCAAGCTGAAACAGAAGGGAAATGCATCGATCAAGAGTAGTACGTACTGGTGGTCAAAAAATCTGTCAAAAATCATTTATTTGGCTGATATAAGGCATTATGAAACATTTGAAACACAATCATAATCATAAACCAGAACTAGATTTTATGTTGTAATGCATGACAACATTAATGATTTTGGTTACTGCTGAGGTTAATTTGCCGCTTATAGGTGTTCTCAAGTATATAGCCATACCCTAAACAAGACATGACAAGACAAGACAAAACCAATCGATCAATCGAGCTTTAAAACTCGAAGAAAATCATGCATTCAAGGAGCTAGAGCAGCTAGCTAGCTGATCCTGATCCAGTTGTTTGGATAATTGTGTTAATATTGGATAATGCAGGAAGTAGTTGGAAAGATAGAGATCTAAAAATATGTAAAATGCAGTATTATTAATGTATGAAAAACAAATAAGTACTGATGATAGAGTCTGTACATGAGTGCTGTCGATCCTTGGGAGAGCAGGGTGTTAACCCAGATCAAAAGCTAGACGTGCCCAATATATCATCAATATTCTTACCATAAAATAATAATTTAATTTGCAAAATAAAAACAGAAAGGTGAAGAAAAAAAGACATAAGGAATCAAGCGTGGCAAGTAAATAATTATGAGAATATCCTTGAATTAGGGTGATCGAGATCAACCCGAATATATGTACGTGAGATCAAAGGCACTCGCATCATTTTTATTTCTTTCAATATATATTATATATATATGGAAATTCATGAAGCTATATATATATATATATATATATATATATATGTGTGTATGTGAGCATGCATTATCAACATTTCAATTTTCGTGTTTCTCAAAGCTAGCATTTCACAATTTTCATTTTCTTAAGCATTTGCCGTTGAAACCCGTATGAAATAAGGAAAATAATACACACACAACCCATTATTAAAGTCTGTGACCTGATTGGCATAATCTCTTATCTCTAAAAATGAGGTTTGGAGTTCGAAACCCCCACTCCCTTATCCAAAAAAAAAAAAGAAAAATACACATACAATCCTTTACATAATTTTGTTTCAACTGAGTGACATTTTTATAAAATAATTTATAAAAGTAGCATCGATCATTTTATAAAAATATCATTAATTTAAGATATGATTGTAAAAATATGATTGTACATATATATATATATATATATATATATTACTCGGAAATTAAATATATGTATATATAGTTCTTCTAGTAGACTCCAAATGTGAGAGGTACGTAGTACTACATGAGCAGTATTTGTGAAGGAAAATAAAGCAATATTTATAATTAATACTTGGTGGGGTTCTGTTCTAGCTGTAAGAAAGCTAAGTAACCTCCATAAACTACCTTCCCCTTCACATTTTCACACTTCTAGCTTGGCTTTTAATATAAGACTTCTGCCCTAGATTATACCAATAATGCAGCATGCATGATCCTTTCTTCTTTCTTCTTCTTCTTTTTTCTTTTTTTTTTTGGATAAGTCTGCATAATTTAACATGATCAGATCTAAGGAAACTTCCACGTAAAAGCTATATATAGATAGGTAGAAAAGGTATATATTAAGGGACAGAAAAGTATATGAAGAAGACAGTGGAGAATAGGTATATAGCTGCTAATTATAGGGGAATAGGTATATATTAAGGTAAATGATAGAAAATTGTGAGATTTTACACTAAAAAAAAAATGTTGGGAGTTTGAAGGGGAAGAGGGGGGGAATGATCGATGCAGAGTGTATGAGTCATGAATAAATGTGATGGTGTGGGTGAGGCTGGCAGCCTCCATTATGACCACAAAACCCACCTCTTTGTGCTGCACGCGCAGTACCAAACTTTGCAAAAAAAAAAAAACACTATTTCAAGATGTCGACAAACAAAAATGGTCAAACACTTGCCCCAACTTTTATACTAAATGTTGATGAGATCGTCATCTTACTTCAAAAGTCTCAAATGTTACCAATCTCTCTCTCTCTCTCTCTCTCTCTCTCTCAATGGTGTTTAGTTTCATGGAAGATTGGGAAGTTGAAGGGACAAAGAAATCAAAATAGGATTTTGGAAAGAGTTAATTTGATAGAAAGAAAGGAAGAAAGAGAGAAAGAAATTAGAACCAGCTAATTAATCTAATTATTAAGATTGGTCCCACAAATAAGTAAGATCTATAAACATAGGCATGATCTCCAACCTCCCACCGAAATCATCGTCGATACAGCCCTAAACCCACCTCCCATGATTGGTCCCAATAGTCATGATCAGCCGTATGCGCCCCCCGACAACCACCGTGGCAAAGACCCATTCAGCTATACACATCATCTAGCTAATGTGCCCCAACTCCTTGACACATTGGGTCTATCTTTGTTCCACTCCCCTACTGCATTTTTGGGACATTGATTCCCCACATGGGTCCCTCCATCTCATCCATCGGCTGCGCCACTATTCATGTTGCTCTACTACTACTACTTTGCAAATTGCATGCTATGTATCTGCAAGCCAGCTTTAGCCGCCATACATACATATATATCATGTACCAAAATATTATTGCACATGTTATACTTGCATAACAATACGTTAATAACGTGTTGACGTATCAGTTATTGATTTAGTACTTAGGCCTTGTTAATTGGTTGTTAAATCTAATTGAGATCAATTCAATTTAATGTATTAATATTTATATATTCAACTATCAAATTAATAAACTCATCTCAATTCAAAATTTTTTTTTAGGTGAGACCCATAATAGTATTATATGATCAAATTTAAAATTTAAAATTTAAAATAAAATTAAAATAAAAATGATTGAAGACTATGGAATTTAGAATTAAAAATAAAAATGATCAAATTAATGGGTTTTGTACATGTACGTAATATAATAAGTAAAATAATAAATACGTATACTAGTGTCTAGTAGTACTAGTCCACTACTGCTCAAAAAATTTTAAGTACCGGAGTGCACGAAACTAGCTAATTGCATGCTTTGGCATACATGTATTTATTGTTTTAGAGCACTAATTACGAGAAGCACATAGTGCTACTGTACCATGCGCACAAAAACTATCCCAAGGTTATAACTTATATTAATATTGGTTGGAGCCCCACCGCCAGATCTTTGTCATGGATCTGCCATATAATTTGAGACGAGTTTTAATGGAGTTCATTTTTCATTGAAAATCACTATCTCAGTTATTTTATCTTTTGGAGTTTTGATGTCATTCGTGATAAATACTTTTCCTAGCTAATTTGAACAATCTGCATTAAGTGGCTGTACGTACGTGCAAAGCCGGCCGACATGGATTTTTTCATGATTATGGGGATATTGTTTAGGATTGTGATGAAAGCTGGTAATTAAAATCATAAATGAGACAAGGCCGAGGCCAATTTGTGTTTCACAAGAGATTCGTGCATGGCAATATTGATGCATGCGTGATGGATGCATGCACATGATGAATGCATCTGCCATGCATACATGATATGAATGCAGCTTATAAGTCCTTTATAAGGATATTTCACATGCATGCGACTGATGATCTATTAATTCAGTCAAAAAATAATAATAACAGGACTCATCAAATCTTTGTAGATTTGGAATAAGAATCTTGATGAATGCAATAACACTAGTTTTAAAGAAAAGTTTAAAAAATTATATAGGCATGCATCCAAAAAAGATCTTGAGAAATGACAGACAAATAATGTAGTTAAGGTTCTTTTCTTTCAATATATAAAACCTTTTTTTTAAAAAAAAAAAACACACACACACACATATATATATATATATATATATTCATGCTGGTATTTTTCTTTTTTAATAGTTAACATTCAACTCGGGAAGACAAAAATTGTCATGATAATGGAAGTGAAAGGCATGAAATGGTGTGACACAGGGGACCTCCAAACATTAAAAATGTGTCTTAATTAACCTACTAATTAGATGGCTCCCACAAGAGAATCATGCATATATACAGCTTTGGTGCTAAAGAGTTTCGGAAGCAAACAAACAAGGCATGTTGGAGGAGTTTTCTTTTTTATTTTTGATGCATTTTGCAGATCAGGGAGTCCCCACAAAGTCACAAACACAAGCTTATAATCAAGCTATCCAGGGTGACCTAATAATATAAGTTAGTGATTTTTATCTTTATGTCACACCTCGAGCCCTGCCCCCCTGGCCTAGCTAGCTAGCCTGCCACTCCCAAAATCTATCTCGAAGTAGATGGATATATAGCTTTGGGGCATGGGAAATATAGAGAAATAAAGAAAGCATGATCATTCCTCTCGTGCTTTGAAACTCCAAACTTTCTCTCTTATTTTATTTTCCTGTTAAAATCCGAATCTCTCTCGATTGCTCCACACAAAGCAATAAGCATGATGATCATTTTCTACCCCCTCTCTCTCTCTCTCTCTCTCTCTCTCAAATTGAGAGCTACTCAACTCTCTCTCTCTCTCTCTCTCTCAAATTGAGAGCTACTCAACAGTAAGCGCTTTGCTGTCTTTAATGCCCTTTTCTTCCAAATTACACGTACAGTTAATATACATAACTTAGAATATTGATATTTTAATTTCTAATAATTTTATATTAGACTTATTAAAATATAATAGTTAAAATTTTGAGATATAGTATTTAAGCATTATCTTTCGTATTTAAAAAGTTACTATTTAAAAATAATTTTTTATTACCATTTAATATATTTGTTGAATGAATAAATTATAAATTTGTCTGTTGATTTCATAAATTATATATTTTATTATTATTTAATGAAACTAATGATGAATCTAATATAAGATTATAGATATGAACGAAATGTTAGCTTTTCGTTAAATTTATATCTTCCATCAAATTTTAAGAAAAATTGTATTGAAACCAATATCAATACTCTTAGTTACATATTTTTTGGTATCTCATTATATATCTTTTTGCTTATCCTAATTTGTTATACATTCATAAGATTTGAACCATAAACTCTCTTGTTTTTGTTGGGTTCTTCTAAGAGTGCTAAACCTAATTTGTTTTAGTTTTCAGGAAAGATATCTGATCTTATGGATCTTGTTGTTGCCTCGTTAATCCAAAGAAAATAAAAGCTGGTTAATGAAGACTGACTAAACCTGACATTATTTTACTATATCTCCACAATTTGAAGGACAAACTTATTCTTAGTACTAAACTCTGTCAGTGAGAAAAATGCTCATATTCCTTTCAACTAATCACTAATAGTGAAAGTGAAACCTTAACTCAAAAATTGCCACTTTCTGATCATACAGTGCTGCTGACATAAACATGATGTCATTCACTACTATGCTCAGGATTGGCCCAACTGAGAGAGAGAGAGAGAGAGAGGTGTGCTGGGAGAGTTTCAAGAGATTCGTAGGTCTTTTTGAAGCCATTGAAAACGTTGAGAGGGCCAGGCATGGATATGTAAGCATGGAGACCATCATATTTCCTCTACTTCAAACTCTCTGTCCTCCCCTAAAAGTTGTAGTAATTGATCAAAAAAAGGACCCCAGCTTTCTACATATCTCCACAACTCAAAACCCCCAAGTTTCCATCCCTTGATCTCTTACAAATTTTTTCATAAAGACAAATCTCTAAGATGTTGGAAAAGCCTTTAAAGCTCTTGCTATTCCCCCCTCACTCTCCCACCTTTTCCAATGAGTAAGATAGCTTAGTGTAATTAAGCTTTTTGGGATAATGTGGACCATAAACACAGCATTGCCGACATCCTTTTTTACCCTCTTAATCCCTGTTTCCATAAGTGCTTGATGCTACCAATTAGATTCTACTTGTACACCTCTTATGATTACCTTTCATTTTTTTTTTTTAAACTTTGAACAAGGATGGGGACTGAAGCAAGCTTATCTCATTGGAACCCCTTAAAATATTCTTGTTCCAAAGTTTGGCTCCCATGAAAACTTTATCTTTTAATATTGTAGTATCTATATTAATACTAAATTCACTTATTGTAAAAGTTTAAATTGATTGAAAGATGTATATTTAATGATTTTTATTAAATTAATAGGCTCAGTGATGAAATATTTACTGAGCAATGCTACGTACAATCTCTATTTGAGGACTATAATACAAGTCTAGTTTTAAAAAGCTTTGAAATTACAATAAGATCCTTTTAAAATTAATGTGTTTTTCTCTTTTACCCTTATTTATCAATAGGACTGCAATGCAATTCCTCTCTCAAGACTGCAATTAGAATTTCTCATATTTAATTAAAACATGTACCATAATACTTATGAAATTATTACTTATTTCAAAAACTTAAACTTATGAGAAGAGATAAATTTAATTATTGGTATTATACTCTTGACAGCTCCCATTGGAAAACTGAAAAATGAGATCTAGGAAAAGAAGAGTATCTTACTACATATGTAATGCAAGGGAATGATTATGATTGTGTTCTGATATGTAATGGGTGAATTATGTGCCCAAGTATTGTGACATTATATTAGAGCTTTGTATTCTTATATAAAAACATTAAATAAATGAACAAAGTAGGTCAACTTTTTTTGGCTTTGCCAGGTAATTAGTAGTACTTTTGTAGGCAGTGTTAGTTTAAACTCCAAAGAATTAGGATCCTAGATACCATATAAATGTATGTCGCTTAGTATGCTCACCAAAAACAAATAAATAAAAATTAATCGGCTTGTAATGAGTGTTAATTAATTTTTCTTGTTGAATCCAGAAATGGGTACCTAATAATTAAAATCATATTTGGAACAAAAATATATAGGTGAAATTTAATGTTCTACAAATTATTTTCACTTTCTTCCTTTAAAGAAGAGAATTCTGTGGGAAGTAAATAATGCTACTAATCTTAATTTCCACCATTCCCTCTGAGCTTCTCTGTCTACCTAAAAAACAAAAGGGTCAGGTTGCTGTAACAACAGCATTACTGGGCCTGACCATAGTGGGACCTATCTCACGTTTTTGTAGGCCATCGTTGAAGGCTAATGGGCTAACACCTTGTATTACCCTGCTCTAATGGGTCTGGTGATTTTGGACTCTGCACAGAACAATGTTAATTAATTTTGTAAAAGGAGTAAATCATATGCTGGAGAAATAACATTTTGCAAAGGCAGGATGGACACACACACACACACACACACACACACACACACACACATATATATATATATATACAAGTTTTGTTATTCATCATCTCAATATATCATTTTTTTCATTTTCATTTTTTATTTTTTTAAGTTTATTCTTCTTAAACAAATTGAGTTCTTCTAATCATTATGCATATTCTAAACATTTAGTAAAAAAAAAAAAGTAAAGAAGTGTGGTATATGATATATGGGAATGATTAATAGAATTTATATATATATATAGCCGTTTGGGAACTCCTCATATCTCCAACTATTAATTAGCCTCCTGTCCAACCTACTCCTCCATCCCTTCACCACCACCACCACCTCTGTCGTAAACCACCTCTATGGCACCGTGGCTAGTTGCAGTTATATTATTGTTACACACTCCACTTCCTTTCTCCCACCCTTTGCTTCTAACCTCTTTTCAAGCATGGAATCATTAGTCTTCCCTTAACTGCAAGATTCACCAACCAAAGCATGTTCAAGGGAAGATTCTTAGGTCCATTCTACTACCTAACTTTACTCTCAATGCACCTGCGAAGAACTTATTTGAGGCTCATTATATATGGTCAGAATGCAGCAATCAGAGGACTGAAAAATGGCATAATCTCCTGCTCAACTTGCACAAATATTTTCAGAGACAAGATTATGGTTTACTTTAGTAGAAAGCATCCTTGCAACTAAAAATCACAGCATCATACTTCTCTGCAGTAACAAAACTTTTCTAATGTATTATGTTGAGTAGCGGATTAAATTTAGTTGAATAAGTGCCTCAATCCGAAGCTTCACTCAACATCCAGCTCGAGCGAGTGTCAGTCCAAGAGATTCGCTTGACTTTAGCTCGACTTCCAACTCGAGCGAGATGTAAACCCTAGTGTTCGCTCGAGTGACATTTAACTTCACTTGAGCAAACTTGCCTTTTTTAGAGTTTCGCGTTGTTCACTATATATATACTTGTTATATTGTTGTAAAGGGACATTAAACACTTTTGAGAACAGTCAAACATTAGAGAAAGTGAAGGAGAGAAAAACTCCTCTTGTAAATAGTTTTGAGAGTTTATTGGGTGTATTGAGTTTTGGGATTATGAGAATTGTGTAATAATCTCTTGTGTTCCATTTTTGTTGATAGTAAACTCATTCTGACCATCCAATAGTTGACGTAGGCTCACATTGAACCAAGCTACTTAAATTTTGGTGTTATTGTGTGATTGTCATTTTCTTGTCATTTTTATTTCTACTACGGTATTTTAAATTTACCATTTGTTAAGACTTAATCCTAACATATTCCACACGTTATATAATCCGCACGAATAACCCCGACTTATTTACAATCAAATACTAAAAAATAAAGAGCCACAGATGAAGTTCATGATCAAAAACAAAAGAAATAATATGTACAAATTATAAATAGATGCCAGAGATGCAAGCCTTTGTATAAAGAGTGCTGCTACAGGAAAGCATTTGTATAAGCACGAAAAGGCACGAAATAAATTAAATGGTGCCTAGCGTGGCCAAAAAATCTTATGTAAAAATAATCTCATACTCAATACACAACACTTTTTTTACTTTCATATCTTATCACTTTCTTTCCCTCCAAACCTTCCAAAAAACCACCATTACCATACATTCATCTCCTGTAACATTTTCTAGCACGTTGCGCTTGTATATGTGGTCGTCTTTGAATTGCTCCTGTTTTCGTCCATTGTTTTTTTCAGTTTGTAAGTAATCGTGTGCGGCAATTGTTTCCAGTAGTTGTTTTATCGCCGTCTTTCTTTTTTCTTGTTTTATTTGGTTCTCGTTTGGTTTCTTTGGTTCTCTCCATCACCTTTTTGACTTACAAAGCTATTTTTCTTTAATTTTTAATTTAAATTTTAATTTTTAATTATTCTATATACATATTCCATTAATTTTTATTTACAAAGCTATTTTTTAATTTTTTTTTTAAAAAAATCTTCCAATATAGTTTATCAGACGAGTTTCGCAGATCCTTTTACCATTTAGCTCCGTAATGATTAAGAAGTTGAGCGTTTGAAAATGTCATTTTCTTTGACGTTCCCTTGTATTTTTGTTGGTAATATTTTTAGAGTGTGCTCGTTCATATGGTCTGCATAATGGTCATAGGCACCCAATTAAAAAGAAAGTCAAACGTAAAGTAGCTACAACAAACAGAAGCATGCTAAGTTGAGTGGAGAGCTACGGTTGTAAGTATTGGCGTAAAAGAAGATAGCTTTGCTAAAATAAGGTGGATTTTTTTAAAAATGATATAAAAGTAATTTTATATATATTCAAGTGAGTATGCAATAGGTGTGCAAAAAATTAGACTTCCCTCTAAAATTTTCTTTATATAAAAGGAGACTCCACCTTAGAAATATAAGTAATAGGCATCTAACAAAACTTGGAAGTAATGGAAATTAGTTTTGAGTTTCGTTGGAGAAGCCCATGATACGGAGTACGCTTGCTTTAAATACCCTAATAATGACAGTATGACTCATGTATTCCCAATACGACAAGTTTTCTTTCTGAAAACACGTCAAAGAAACAATAATATTATTGGACACGCTTTTTTGTAAAATATATTTTTCCATAATCTCTGTTACGTTTACTAAACCACAAACATTTTTTACAGTTTTTTTTTTTTTTGTTTTTTGAAACATTTCTTACAGATTGGTAATTTCATTTCTCCATCATCTTACTCTAAAAGTAATTTCTCTAACTTCTCTTTAGATTTCCACCTCCTTCACCAGAATTTTTTCTCATTTCTTAAGCAAAGGTGAGCTAGAATTTTGACTCCATCCCCTTTCTCCCCCAACCAACAGATGTTCTTTCCATTTTCGTTTTGGTAGTTATTTTTTAAAATTTTTTTCTTTCCATAGCTCTGGCATTAGCAGATTTCTTATTCTCCAGTGGCCTCCTATCTACACGCACGACGTCTCCTGCCTCCCAAGTTGCTAATCTTTCTCTTCAAGATGGTTTTGCCACCAACAGCTCAGCGAGTGCGTCGCACGTGCGACTTCACTAGCTTGAGCTTTTCACGTGCCAGTGAGTCCTATGAAGAATTCTAGCGACACACGCAATCCGCCGGCATTAGAGGGCTCCAATCTTCACAACCAGTCTATCCACTTTTCTTCTGTAGTGGTGCGTGTCCTGTGTAGGACACACACCGCCACAGACGGTGTTGTTTCCCCACCGACGATCTGCTTATGTTATTGGCTAGTTTGCTATATTCTTACTTTTCCTAACCGAGGATCAAGTAAAAGCAGGCATGATTTTTCCTATCAATCGGCCTAGATTAACACGGTACAGCATATATCTTTTTACTACAATTTTCAGCCGCATGCTAAAAAGTCTCTGCATCAGATTATTTCAAAATCACATCCAAGCGATTCTCCCTTTACAGGAATGGGTGAGAGCGGTTCTCCACTTTTTTTTATTGTGTATTGTATAATGTGTTAATTTTTTGAAATGATTATAAAAGATTCTCACTCTTCTTAAATTTATATTCTTTTATCTTTTAATTAATATATGAAACTTGTTTTAAAAAAAAAAATGCTATTTCACCCGAATTCGGATGAAGTAACATTTCTCCCGAATGGTTTTTTTTTAATTTTTTTATTTTTTTATTTTTTTATTAAATGATTAAAAATTGTAATTTGATAATTGATTCCATTTCCTCTTAAGGTTTTAAATAACATTTTTTAAAATTATTTAAAACCTTAAAAAAAATTTAAAAAAAAAATTGTCTATTCAAAATAAATTCGAGGATGTAGTACCACTCAAACAAAAAATCTTACTCGTTTTCTCTACTTTTATTTTTTTAAATAAACAAATAAAAGTCAAAGACAAGTGTCGGTGATAAAAGAAAAGAGAGAGAAAAAAAGATAACTCATAATACTAGTAGTTTGCTTCCGTAGGTCGGAAGTTGACTCTTAACGGAATAAGATTTAACGGTAATTAATTCTATAATTGTCGTTTTAAAATTAAAAACATTTTATTTAGTTATATTTAGCCGAAGCAGAATATAATTAATAATTATTCCTTCCTTCTGTCTTTGTTATTTGATAATTGATTCCATTTCCTCTTCCCCTTCCCAACGCTGCTCCCACCACCGTTTACACATTAACTCCATCCTTCCTTCCATCTTTTCCCTTTCTCTAGTCTCTTCCATGGATTTCTTCACCTCTGTCTTCGCCGACGGCTCACGCTCCTCCGATTCACCCCAGCTCCAATCACCACCCCTTCTCGATGATCATCCTGTTCCCGACGATCCCAACCCCGTTCCGAGCACCGCTTGGAGTTTCGGCGGGTTTATCAAGACTTTCGCGCGCGACCTCGAGGAGCTCGGATCCGGTTTGAAGAAAGAGACGGCTGTCATTCGGGAAGTCGCCTCCCGCGCCGTCAAGGACCTCCCGGCTTCCCTGGATGCCGGCGCCTCCGTCGCTCAGGATTCGCTCGAGTCGGTCGGCCAAGCCATCGACGACATCGGTAGTTCCGTCTGGAAATCCACGTCCGTGATCATCTCTCACGGTAGGGACACGCTTCTATCCCTTAATCCTGACCCCGATTCCTCTGATACTATATCTATTAATAATCGAAGAACCATCGCTAGACGATCGACAAGTAGTAATAGTCAGCGTTCGGAAATGAAGCCTTACAGTCGGTTCGATGCGCAAGTGCGTTCAATTCAGGGTGATATGAATACGTTTTTGGAGGAACCGGAGGACGTGGATGGGTACAACCAGTGGAAACTAGGGTTTTTATTGGAGGAAAAGGGGGAGGAGATTGAAAAATTGATCGAGCAGAATGGTGTAATTGGAGAGATTTTTGGGAAGGTTGTTCCGAGTAGGATTGATAGGGAGACCTTTTGGAGTAGGTATTTTTATAGGGTGCATAAGCTGAAGCAAGTTGAGGATGCAAGAGTTAAGCTCGTCAAAAGAGCGATTTCCGGGGAAGAAGAGGAGGATTTGAGTTGGGATTCTGATGACGAAGGTGAAGATAATAATGGGTCTGATTCGAAGGTCGATTCAAGTGACCCTGACAACGTTAAAAGTGTTGCAGAGACGGGTGGTGGCGTTGTCTTGGAAGTTAGATCCGATGAGAAAATGGTGTTGGAGGAAAGGAGAAATAGTGTGGAATCTGGGAGAGAGAGTGATATTTCCGTTGTTTCCAGCCAACAGTCGCCGGAGGAAGAGGACCTCGGGTGGGATAAGATTGAAGACATTAGAAGCAGTGATGAGAACAAAGGGCAGGATACTGTTGGTGGGAGCGCAAATAGGCTTGATTTGCATAAGCGGCTGGGTGCTGCAGAGGAGGAGGATTTGAGTTGGGATATTGAAGATGAAGATGATGATCAACCTGTTAAATCTTGATTAATTTTACGTTTTGAAAATTGCAATTGTTCTAACTCAACAATGTTGAGCTTATACTCGCCCGGATTGGGTTTTCCTGCTAGTGTTCCATTCATGTGTCAGTAATATTTTGAATCTTTGATTATAAAGTTGTAAAGTCTCCTATATTGTATCTGCTGTTTTTTAGTTGAAGTGGTCACATTCCTTACCGTCTCCTAAGAATAGTACGAAGTTATGCTAATATATAGATTTAGCCTTGGTTTGGATTCAAGAATCTCATTTCTTCATTATAAATTTCTTAAATTCTTACAAAAAAAAATAATAGTAAATTAATTAATTTTTTCAAGTTTTAAAATAATAATATTAAAAATATATATTTTAATAATATTTTATTTAACTTTTAATTTTCATCTAAATTATTTTATCTCATCTCTCTTATCTAAAAAATCTTTTTCTAGTGTCTGTCTGGCCAAAATAACCAAACCTTATGTTGTTCTATGTTTAATTTTGTCCAGCAACGACATCTGGTGGATTCCATATATGGCTTTTTTCCGATAAAATTTGCAAACAAGCCACTTAACTTTAAGAGATTGTGTAGATTGAGAAATCAATCCATCTCAATCTATCGTTACAACTTTTTTAAATTTTTATATAAAATATAATAAATAATTCAAACTTTCAAATTTTAAAATAAAAATAATATTAAAAATAATATTCTAATAATATTTTATTCAATTTTCATATCAAATCATCTCATCTCACTAATCTAACAACCTATAAAAATGTTTAGCATGTAACCACCTCAGGGTTTTGTCACCGTTTTGCAATTTCAGCTGTCCATAGATGGAGCACTTGTACTATTCAGCTTATCCTTTTTTTTTTTCATAACCTACTACTCAGCTTATCTGCTTCTATGCTAATGACTCTTTTAGTTGGGACTACCATAATGATCTTAATTATACATTAAAGAGTTTATCCCTAAGGCATTGATTTATGAAACCGGCATTCCAATTTTAAATTCCTCTTAAAGATTGTTCTTAGGTTAACAATCCCTTCTACCATGTAGTGGCTTCTTCTTGAACAAAATTTATAACATGCTAAACACACACGAGCACTATACGACAACCAGAAAATGGAAAACAGTTAACAGAAAATAATACATTTACCAAGCATGATTAAGGCAAATGAAAGGGCTGAATCTGTGCATGTAGGAAATGATAAAAAGAAAGGACTATAATCTGCATTTTATACAGCCGCACACTTAAGAAATAGTATATGAAAAGATAAGTTATGCACACTATTATGTCTTGAGTCTTAGACGAAAATGTGTAGTGTACCATTTGATTCATCAGCTAAACCCAGGTCCGCAATGACACCCAGCATGACTAATTGTCACCCTGTCTCAGCATCCGCAAAATGGTAAGGAACAGGTTTAGAATGTCCAGATAAAGATTAACAGAGGCCCAGATGTACTCATCATAAGTGTAGCGCTTGATTAGGTTGTCGGTGTCATAAACAATGTAGCCCGAGAAAATTATAGCACCAATTGCACCATAAATAGCAACGGATGTTGAGCCAAGAGGGAAGAACATCTACAAAGCAACATAGGGCCCAAAAGTCAGACCAATAATGCCCATGTTGCATGAGAATATGTTCATATTTAACTAGTTCAGAAATCGTACCTGGATAAACCCAGTAAGGATAAGGACAAAGAGGCTGGTGAATAAGATTGGTCCAAGATAGCTGAAGTCCTTGCCCTTTTTGGATGCCCAGAAGGTGTAACCAGTTAAGGAGGAAACCACAGCTGAGGTTAAAATTAATGCTTCAAGTACAAGTCTTCCTGCAAGCACCCAAAGCAAAAGAATAAGGCCCATTTGGATACAGAAGTACAAGTCTTTCATCTCATCTCATTATTACAATTTTTTCAAATTTCCATACAACATATAATAAACAATTCAACTTTTTCAAATTCCAAAACAATAATAATATTAAAAAATAATATTCTAACAATATTTTACTCAACTTTTAACTTGTATATAAAATAATCTTACCTCATCTCACTATCCATACGAAATCCTAAGAACCTATATCTCATCCTTGAATTCACAGCAGGCAATCTAATGGGAGAAAGAAATAAACTTACCATCAGTGTTAGCACAACTTACTCCAACTGTGAGGCTCAACGACAAGGTGAACAAGCCAAGGAAGATAAAGTTCAAGGGATGCTTTTGTTTATACATATACAGCGGCCACAGCACTGCAAAGACACAAGTTGGTTAAGTCGATGAAGCTAGAATATCGACAATGAAAGCAAGACACAAAGTCCTCAAGAAAGTGAAATTGAAAAGAGGTAACACAACAGATGTAAAGCTCAAGTTTGCATAAGCCAACCATTTCAATTAATCTACATCTCTAGCTGAGAGGATCACCTACTTCAGCCTTCGGGCTGACATCAATACAAAAAACAATCATTCTTCTTTTAGGCCTGGTTCATTTTCACAAAACTTTTTATCTCATCTTATCTTATCTCATCTTATTAATACAACTTTTTCAAAATTTCATATAAAATAAAATAAACAATTCAAATTGTTCAAATCCCAAAACAAAAATAATATTAAAAAATATATATTTCAATAATATTTTATTCAATTTTTAACTTTTATTCCAACTCATCTTATTTTATCTCATATGCAAAAAACAAATGAGGCCTTAGCGGCAAGTTAAACATGATGCACCTGATGAACCTTGAACCAACAAGCACACCCTCCGCCAGTTTCTCTAGGTGGAGGTGTGATTTGAGCTAGAAACAATGAGTTTTACAGATCCACAAAAATTTATCCACAAAGGCTCACTCAAAATCATAAATAGAACTTCAACTGCACGTAGTTAGGTTGAAATTTTCCCCATTAGCAACAACAAATCTCCAAATATTTCAATTTCTTTGGTGGTGGATAATGATATTGGAAAAATCCATTGGTTTACGTTAAATAGGCATACATAAACAAGAAATGATAATGGGAATTCTCATGTCCTAATCTCAGGCTTTTCTAATAAGCATCGAATCTCCGGAAATGAGAACATGGTAACAGCGATCAAACTCAGAAATAACGCAAACAGATGGACAAAAAAATCAAAAGAAAATACACAAATAATGAAGTGCGAGGAAAATTCGAAGCGCAAGCGAGGGGATATGAAGGGGCTAGGTTACGTACAGATGAACGGGAGGAACATGAGGAAGAGCAACAGCCCGGAATTGCCCCTGAGGAGATCGTTGACGAAAGGGGAAAGAACGGTGACGGAAGAGACAATGGTGGTGAGGAGGAGCTGGGCGGCGAGAATCCCGTAGACCTTGCGGATAAATCCCCATCGGAGCTGGTTTTCACCGTAGCTTAGACCCGGGTACAGGGTCTCCCCGGACTCTAGATCTACCTCCCCACCATCACCCTTCGAGCTCACACCCGCGTATCCGTACATCCTCTCTCTCTCTCCTCTCTCTCTCTCTCTCTCGGCTGGGAGATGGGCGGATAAAGGTAATGTGGAGGGCAGCTTTTGCTTGTAAACGAGGTAAAGACAACGAAGGCTCCCAAATTTTGTAGGTGACCCGTGACTCCGTGATTCAAAACAAATTAAAATTTTACCTTTTTCTATAGACTATTTCTTTTTTATAATTTACAAAATAGTAAAATTATGAGATGCATAATTAATAAAAAAAAGTATTCTAAATTTATCTATTTTAAGATTATTTTAAGAAATATATTTTATATATAAAGTAGTAATGTAAAATTAAAATTATTTTTAATAAAATGGCATTTTTATATTGTTAATTATAAAATATATTTTAAAATAAATATATTTTTTAATAAAATGACATGATTATATATATAATTTTAGCAAAAGTCAGGACTACATTTTCATAAGTGACCCATAATCATATTGATTTATTATAAATTAAATTTTAAAATAATTATTCGTACTTCATTATCCATATAATTATAATAATAATAATGTAATGACCAATGTTTTAAAATGCATAAATCAATCAGTTTGGTTGAAGATTATAAGTAGTTTCTGAAAAAAAGTCATATTTTTTCAGTTTTAAAATATATTTTCTATTATTTTAATTTGAGTAATATTACGTAGAAGTCTCAAATATATAAATTTTATATAAGCTATTTATAAAAATATTGGATCTTACTTAATAGTTTTTTTCACAAATTGTTTACATGATAATCAGTTTGATGAATATTATAAGTAGTTTTTGAAAAATTTATACTTTTTTCAATTTTAAAATATATTTTCTATTGTTTTTTATTCAATTAATATTACTGAGAAGTCTCAAATTTATAAATCTTATATAAGCAATTTATAAAACATTGGGTCTCATTAATAAAGAATATTTTTTTTATAATGTCCATTTTTTTTAAAAAACTTGTATGTGAATTTTCTATTTATATTTTTTACAAATTATTTCTCTTTTAATTTAGTTAAAATGTGCCAATCTTTTATTGTGTTTATAGTGTTTGTATAGACATGACGTGAGTTTCGTTAGTGGAAATAACAAAATGTCAACAAAATGATTCAAATGATCATACTTAAAATCACACGAAATAAAAAATAACATTGCTATATCTATAAAGAAATTATATACAAATATTGTTATAAATTAATATGACTTCAAATGATCTATTAAATCTATTTTATAATAAAAATAATTTTATAGTCTGATGAACCACGTCAAGGCATAACAATTTGTAAGATTGTTTTGTGTAATTTCTTTATGGTTAGTAGGTATGTACTCTGACTCTGATTTCGAATCCGATTCTGACAGAGTCTGAAATTTCCGACTCCAACTTCGACTCCAGTTAGAGTCGAAAATCACCTGACTCTGACTTCGAAATGGAGTGAGAGTTTGACTCCGATCGAAGTTCGGAGTTTCGATCTAAGGCCAGAATTCTGACCTCCGATCGAAATTCCTTACTTTATCGTCAACAAAACCCTAAATATGAGAACCTGATATGCTTCAATCTACTAATCAAATAATTAATACTCATTATTCACAACAATCAACGAAAAAATGAAAGATTTTAAATAAAATGGTCAAGAAAATGAGCAAATTCTTACTCTGTCGTCGACGAAGTCACAAAACCCTTAGGACATAGGTTGATCTGTCAAAGTCGGCATTGACAAAGTCATAAACAAAGTCGGCATCTGACGAACAGCTGGGAAAACAAAGTCGAACCAAGATGGAAACAAAGTCACAAACAACTGTGCTCCAATGGGTTTTGAAGTCAAAGTCGAAGACTCGAAACACTAGGGGAAAAAAAGTCGGCATCTGACAAACAAATGAAGTCACGATGAACAGAAGAAGTCACGAAGTCGAGATGGGTTTTCAGTTTTATAATGGAAAGAGATGAATATATACAAGACTAAAATGTTGTCGTTTAAGACTTTTTTTTTTTAAGTTGCAAATCAAGAGAAACACATGACCGCGCGAGGATTTGAGCCCAAGTTCCGAGAGAGAACAAAACAACTTTGAAACCATTAGGCCATTTGGGTCTATTCTATTTTATATACAATATATAATATATAAGGTATAAATAGTCGGAGTTTGGAGTTGGAAGTTGGAACCCCAATAGGCTCTGGCTCTGACTCCCAACTTCTGACTCTGATCGAAGTTAGAATCAGAGCGGAAATCAGTCGAAAGTCAAAATTTTTGAACAACCCTAATGGTTAGAATATTTTTCGTAAAAAATACATATATTAATTGATGTGATTTAGGCTTTGTTTAAAGAGATTTCCTAGGGTTCGGTCGGACCAAACCCCCCCAAATGCAGCTCCCGCCTTCCCCGATAGCGGTGGGCGACACCGCCCATCCCATCGGGACCGGAGAGAGCCGACAACCTCATCCCTGCAACGGCAAGCCCCAACGACCTCCGGTGTGCCCCCGGCGACCTTAAACCTGAAATGAGTCCATTTTCCCACCGGTCCCAATGGTATAGACGGTGTCGCCCACCGCCACCGGTGGCGGCGAGGGCTGGACTTAGGCCGAATCTCTCTTAAAAATTCATCTTCATTTTATTTTTTTATTGTGTTTTTATTATTTTTTTTCATTGTATTATTTTATTATTTTATTATTATTTTATTATGTTTTCTACATTTTCTTTTTTTATTATATTTTTTATTGTATTTTTTAATTTTTTTATTGTATTTTTATAAAAATTATAGGGATTTAGGAAGTGTGCAGCAATGACGCTGGGGTGCAATCCGACTGCACTCCAGCGTCACCCTTGTTTAAATAGTGAAATGAGATTATATGATTTTAGATGAAAATTAAAAGTCTAATAAAATATTATTTTTGATGTTATTATTATTTTAGAATTTTAAAAAAATGAATTGAGATTTGAAAAAAAACATCATTAATTGTATTTTGTGTGTAGATAATATTGAACTAGATCAAAGTATACAGTGGAGATAATATTACCTCAACAAAGATATCTTGAATCTAGTGTGGTTGTTCCATAGATTTTTTGATGTCATTGTTCATCTGAAATCCTCCCAACAATAGTGAAGTGTGTTTGTTATGTGATAATAAATCAAGACAACACTCACATATTTTACAACTTAAATGTCAAGATTAGAAAGAATCAATTGAGAGAGAGCTTATTTGTGATGTGAGTCATGTATCATTCACAAGAATGAGGGGCTATATAAATAGCTCCTCTATATAAATAGCTCCTCTAGGTGTAACCTCCGGTTGGTTTTTAATGGCAAGTCATAAAATTTCATGAAGTAGCTTAAGAATTATTTTATAACCTCAAAAGGAAGGTGAATGGATACCCAATATGAGTGCCCCTTTTTTACAATGTGAAAAATTAAAAAAATTGTAATGAAAAGATGAGATAAAATGAAATAAATTGAGATGGTTTTTCAATCCAAATGAAACCGTATGATTATAATTGTTTGTAATTATAATTATTTTTTATAAAGTTTTTATTTTAATTTTATACTTTTAGTTTTATTTTATAAGCATCGATACTCTATTTAAGTTAATTGTGGCGTTTGGACTGACTTAATGACAGCTTTGTTAGCAAGAATAACACGAAACTAATGAGATTAACATAAAGAGTAAAACTTTTAAATTTACCTTATAGTATTAATCTATCCAAACCCAAACCACATAAACTAAGATTTAATGCAGATAAAATATAAAGGTAAACAATAGTTGGCATGAAAAATGACCGAATTTTGTCCCATTTTTATTTAAGAATTGTTATATATAGTCATAAATTGTGTAAATATCATATGGTCATTTTGAAAAAAAAAATACAATTATTATTTTTTTTTTAAATGTGAGTATCGTATTTATTAATTTTTTTTTAAAATGATTGTATGACACTTGTGCTTAAGGCTGTACAAAAAGGCCGATACTCGACCCGACACCCCGAAGTATACCGATTCGACTTTCTGACCTGCTTTTGGTTAATCAGGTATTGGGTATTTACTCGTTACCCACTTTCATATATATATATTTTTTAATTTTCGATTTTGATTAGCATTGAACGAGTCGATTGCTTTTGCACAGAAACGAAATATCTGTAAGGATTTGAGTTATTGCCACATAAACAAGAGCATCGAACCTGTTTCTACTTGTTTGGAGTGGGTATTAGTCGAAGATCAAACACCACCAACGTCTCTCTCTGATAATCATCAATCGTCGTCGAGATTTTTTCCTCATAAAGCTCACCTCGCACTTGCAGAGATCTCATATCTTGGTGGTTGGCCCCGCTACTAGATCTTGATGAAGATGAAAAACTCAAGGAAGAAATAAACAAAGCAAAATTAGAGCGGCACCATCTTCTCCCTCACTCTCTCACTCTCTTTGTAAACGGAAACAGGTATATATCAACAACCTCAACGAGAAAATCAAGCTCGAAACTTCTCTCTCAATCTCGTACTTTAAAACGAACATTTTTCATTTGAATGGCAGAGTTGAAGAAGTCATTGCACGCTATGTTCTCTCAGTTCAGGAAGATACTGGAAGTGCTCGCGTTCAAGACGATTTGAATTATACTAGAAGTACTCACGTTCTTGATTCCCTCTCTCTCTCTCTCTCTCACTCTCTCTCACACACACACACACAATTTCATTATTTTGTTTTAGGTCTAAATTTAGACAACGATTTGAATTAGACTTTTTCTTTTATCAGGTGAACGGTTAACAGAAGAGTGAAAGTATGCCATAAACGAATCGGATCGGAAATGCTCGATAACATTTTGGGTTGGATCGGAGAACAGCCCTACTTGTGCTCACATGATTGTAATTGTCATTTTTTCTTTTCTTTTATTATTTCTTCAATTTCCTGATAAAAAAATATTTCAATAACGAAATTTATTAAAATAATCAAAAAAGGGGTCAATTGTCATGCCATTTTGCACGATCCAAACGACAGATTGAGATTTGAGAATAGGCCTACATATTTTTCATGATTGCAAGGAACCTTTAAATTCGATTATCATGTTAATGATATGTAGAGAACAGTATTATTATTCTAAATTCTTTAGACCACTCATTATTTAGGTGATATAATTTATTTTAAAAGATAAAATTTTAATTTCTAATATTATAAATAAAATCTTATCATTTAAATTATGTGTCTACATTCCAATTTAAGAATAAACTAACTCTAATTTTATGCAAATCTCGTGCATCTTTTCAAAGTAAAATAAACTCGAACGAAAAAACAGAGTCATAGCACATTCGGATTCAGATTTGGATACCGTGCTTATAATATAGTGGATCAACTAAAGTTTATGCTTTTTTAGTTTTTTTTTTTGCCTTTTTGGGTTGAAAAATCAGCTCAAAACGCTGCCGTATTTTAATCAACCTCAGCCTCTCTCTTAAACACTCGGCCGCCCCCGTGAGACCCACATATTCCCTCTCTCCCTCTCTCTCTCTCTCTCTCTCGCGATCTCGATCTCTCGGCCCTAACAATCGGCCTCTCTTGCAATTCGCGAATTCAGGCGCCGTAGCCCATCCAGAGAAGAAGTTCTATTTCATTAGTCAACGGTTGCGGAATGACAAGTGCTTCAGGGAGCTTCTTCCAGTAGATGACAGCACCCGTTACATTTGTTCTTGCTTCAAAGGTTGGTCAAATCTTTGTCATATCCACAAATATCTTTTGGTTATTCTGTTAAATTTGATCCTGTAGCTTTTCTCAGACTGATTTCCGTATGGATCTCTTGTCACTGATTGGATTTCCTGTTTGATGGTAGCAAAAAGCTCCAATGTTTTGGATTGTTCCATCCACCTCGTTTCGAGTGTAAAAATAAGTAATATTCCCATTTTCAGGATTTTAACAGAATGAACCGATCAAGGTTAATTGGTTTTAGGACCATGAATTAGTTTAATTCGTTACTTTTCTTTTCGAAATCTTGGTTAACCCTAGGTACATTTAAGGGATGGCTGTAGGAACATTCATGTTGAAGTCACCGGCGGAGATGGGCTTGATGTTGTAAAAAAATCAACCGAAGTCTTATTTGCATCACTGTTGAGGTTGGTGAGAATTTGATGGGTTTGATGTTGTAACCATCAGACACAACTGCACGATATTTGGCTGACGGAATTAGGTGACTCATTAGGGCAATAGGGAGTGAAATGAAGAAGGTGAAGACACGGAATGATTTGGTGGTGAATGTTATGATGTGAGCTTCGTAAGGCTTTACAAAAGTCTTAAGTCTGACCAATATTACAAATTAGTGGTCACCTGAATAAATCATAACGTCTATTTGTTCAGATAGCTAAAACAATTAACTGAAATTTAACAATTCGACATTGCATATTTCAAACATGTGCATGTCTCACTATGTCATACGGCATAAGAAATTAGAAAAAACTTTATTACTTTATTTGTTCAACTATATCTACTCCACAAGATGAAATCTCCTGCCTTTACTACTACATTTTTTTTTATATGTCAAATTATTTCTAGATTCACATCTTTTATCACATCTTTTGTCAAATTATATGTCAAAATAGGATGTTGAGTTCGAAGACTTGGATTGTAAGGGATTGATGTAGTGAATAGGTTCTATAATATTTATTATGACGTACACTTAACAAGCCGTCCGTAAAACTTTTGTATTCGATGGTGGTTGCGGGCATTTGACGGCATTTTTTGGGCTGTGTTGGAAGGAAAATGCCTTCTATGAAATGTGTTGCAATCGAATCCAAGGAAGGGGACAAGGGCTTCATTGCACAGTGTTGCTCCAACTCTCGAGGATTTTACATTGCTCTGGTGGACTATGGTGGGAAGTTAGCGGAGGGACATAATGGGCTGGAGGAAGCTAGCGGAGGGCATTGAAGGAAGTTGGAAGAGAAGGTAGTCCTATGCGTTTGTTACCACCAGTGACAATAGTAGCCACTTCTGACTCTCGATCATACAAGGAGGTACTCCAACAACCGTGGGTTTTGGATTGCCTTGATAACATGTCAGACTAGGAGTGATAGGTCTACAAAGGTTAGGTGCTGCCAACTTTTTGGCAGGTGCTCAAGCACGCAAGGGGGCTGATAGGGGTGTTGTTGGTCTTAAAGAGGAAACTATGCATCAAGTTTTGTTTGAAATGAAGAGCCAGCTAGGCGAAATGATTGATAAAGTTGATTGGCTAATACGGTGTGTTAAGTAGAAAAATGAGGTGGACTTAGGCTTGGGCTGTGGCTTGAGTGTAGAAGAAATCAGGAGTGGTGTTTCGGGCTTTCTTGATCAATTGAGTCAGGGTCAGCATAGCAGGCCTAAAGGTAAGGAGAAGGTTTTGGGTCAACCTAAAGGGAAGGAAAAGGTTCTGGGCCTAGGCATTGGGCTTCAGCCCATGGGGATGCTTTCTTCCAAACAACAGACAAGACCTATTTGGAGTGGAAGAACGTAGGTTGAAGCTAGCCCATCAGCGAGTGGGTACAAACCACTATTGTTGGCGAAAACTCAGGTGACCTCGTCGAAGGTTATAGAACCACCGTTGGATGCTACACCCTTGGGGGTAGTATTCACAAAGCACAAAGGTGTGAGATCGAGCGATATTGACGTCCCCCTAGCCCTTGACATATTGGAATCCAAATAGACTAGCTCGATTGTGGTCGCTTGCGTAGCTACGAAGACAACCCAGTTGACTAGATTGTCGGGGATTGAAGTTATAGAAAAAGGGGCTACGAAACTACTCGACTGTCCTATTTCCTCGGTTGGGCAGTCACAGGGTGTAATGTTGAAGGCCACTACGCCTACCAATGGTGTCCTAGCATTGACAATCACACTGGTAACTGGAAGAGTGGGCCATCAAGGTAGTCATAAGGAGTTAGGCAATGACCTGAGGAAAGAGGTGCTCTTTGTGGGGGTGCCAGATGGAGCGGATCTGCAGTTGGTTATCTTCAAAGGGGAATGCTTCGATTTTTAGGGTAGGGTGGGGTGGGGTGGGGTGGGGTGGGGTGGGGTGGGGTGGGGTGGGGTGGGGGGGGGAGGGGGGGGATGCTGAACCAATGGGGGGGATGCTAAACCAACCAATATGCATGCTCCTTCCTAGTCCCAATTCAAAAAGGTTCATTTCGAAGTGGGTGTTCAAGAATGTTGAATGTTGAGGAGATACAAGCTTGCATTGGGATTCTTGTAGAGGTTTTGAAGAGCAGTTCAGGGCAATATTTTGAATTTCATACTGTATTGGCCGATATGGCCAAAAAATTTCCTACCAGCCATGTAACTGGTACAATGCATAGGTCTATTTCATATTAGAGTAAATTCCGGCTTTACCACTAGATATTTTGGCTGTACCAACCATCTATATTTCAGCCATATCGGATTTTGGCCTTTTATCTTTTTTAATCCTTATTTAGACTAGACTATTTATATATATATTTATATAGATAATTTATTCATATATTGACTATTATTTTGAAATATAATTTATATATGTATTTATATATATAATTTATTTATGTATAAATTATTCAGAAACGGTACAGGTATTGAAATATTTCGTTCAGTACCTTGACCGGTATATTCATCGGTACGGTATTCAAAACATGGGTTCAGCGGCCTTCTTGTTGCCATTGAATATGGTCGATCGAAGTCCGCCACAGAGAGACAAGAAACTCAAGACTCAAATGTTTTATTAATTATGAAGCGAAGGAGGGGAGTGACAAAAGGAATAGTTTGAAAGGGAAGGGGGTCACCATTGTTCATGAAATCTAAGATCCTCTCTTGGAACTTGTGGGGCTTGATGATCGCAATAAGCGCCTTCGCATAAATCCTTTGTAGATGTGGAAGGTTGATGTGGTGTGTTTTCAAGAAACAAGATTGCGGATCATTGATAGAAGAATATTTATAGTCTGTTGGGGTGCTCGTATGTGGATTGGTCCTATTTGGCTTTGTTGGGTGCGTCAATTGGTGTTCTCTTAATGTGGGATGAAAGAAGTGGTGGAGGCGGTAGAGGAGTGTGTTGGGACTTTCTCAGATGCTAGTTTGTTTAAAAATGTGGTAGATGGTTGGGAGTGGGCTTATGTAGGCATCTATGGGCCTTACATGAATACAGATAGGAGAAGGCTATGGGAGGAATTGGCGGGTTTATATTGTTTATGGGATGTGCCATGGTGTATGAGTGGGGACTTTAATATCACTTACTTTCCTAGCAAGCGATTGGGGAATTATCGCAACTCCTTGGCCATGGAGTTGTTCTCTGAGTTCATATTTGATTTGGATCTCATGGATCTTTCCCTTATTGGGGGCTAGTTCACATGGTCCAATAGTTGAGGTTGGTCAAGACTGGATAGGTCTCTCGTCTCTCCTTCGTGGGAGGTCCACTTTCTGCAAGCCTATGTCAGAAGCGTTGCCCTGTGTTTGCTTGGATCATTTTCCTATTTTATTAGATTGTGGAGGTACTTATGGGGGAATGCAGTATTTCAAGTTTGAAAAATATGTGGTTAGCAGTTGATGGTTTTGTTGAGAATGTTCATTCTTGGTGGTCTTCTTATCAGTTCACGTGTACTCCCAGTTTTATTTTCGCAGGTAAGCTTAAGGCCTTGAAGCAAGATTTAAATAAGTGGAACTTAGAAGTTTTTGGCAGCGTTGATAACCAGAAGACTACCTTAATGGAGGAGCTACAAGAGTTAGTGGGACAGAAATCAATGGGAGACACCTTGGTGGAGGTATTGTTGAGGAAGAGTTTGATTGTGATTAAAGCTCCAGATGGTATTATTGATGGGGGATACCTCGTGTCGACAAAAATTCAGGACCCTTTGGTTAAAAGAAGGTAATAAATGTACGAAGTTCTTCTATAAAGTGACTAATTTACATAGGCGCAACAATGCGGCTAATTTACATAGGTGCAACAATGCTATTTAGACGATCCATTCAGGTAATCAAGTGCTCTCTTCCCTCTTTGAATTAGAGAATCTTATTGTGCATTATTATGAGAACCTTCTCATGGAGCCGGCTTGTTGGCCGAAGCTCGATGATTTATTTTTAAGTCAATTGATTTGCAGAGTGTGAGCTGGTTGGAAAGACCTTTTGAAGAAGATGAGATTTTTAAGGTCATTAGTGGTATGGCTAAAGACAAAGCGCCTTGCTTGGATGGTTTTTCATTGGGATTATTTCAAGCTTGTTGGGAGATTGTGAAATGTGATGTTTTGCAGGTTTTTCTTAAATTCCACTCCTTTAAAAAGTTTGAGAAATGCTTCAATGCAACTTTCATTGCTCTCATACCGAAGAAACATGGGGCTATGGAAGTTGAGGATTTTTTCCCTATATGCTTGGTGAGTGGGGCATACAAGATTATTTTGAAAGTTATTGCTAATTGGTTAAGCTTGGTAATGGAACAAATTACTTTTAAGTCCCAAAATGCTTTTGTTCGGGGCAGACAAATACTTGATTCAATTCTCATTGTCAATGAGCGCTTGGATCATAGGTTGAAGGAGGGAGTACGAGGCATTCTATGCAAGCTTGACATGGAAAAAACATATGTTCATGTGAATTGAGAATTTCTCTTTTATTTGCTTGGAAGTTGTGGCTTTGGTGTAATAGGCAGAGCCCATGTACACAAGAAGTATACAAAAGAAATACCTAGTTACATTCTAAGACTAAAAAAGCAAAGACAAACTCATTGAGTGCCCCTCCATTGAGTACAATAGCAGAAAACCAGCTAAGCAAAGTACTTACAAAAAATTTCCAGAATTCATCTGCATTGCATACTTCATCCATTGACCATTGATGGTGTTGAAGCCTACTTCATCCCTTCACCTTTTCATTTCCTACTCATTTAGAAATTAAAATTCTCCACCTCTCTCTCTTTCTTACTACTTTTATATTTTGGGTAGGAAATTGAGCTTCACCCACTTCACAAATGCTAGAAGGTTAAAAAAAAAAAATGCCCACTTAATTACCCTTCAACTATCCCTTTGATCTATTTTACTTGTTATCCATTGACTTCTTGTTTTCTTGGGTTTGATTGAATGTTTGCTTGACTTCTTTGTTCCTGAGTGGTTAATATTTTTTTAGATGTGTATTTTTATATTGTTTTATTTTTTACTTTTGCCTTTTTTTGGATGGTTGCCTAATGCTGTGTTTGGTTCCTGAGGAAACCTAGATCGAGAGTATCTGGCTCTATGATTTGAGTGCTTTCAAAGTGAGAATAAGGAAATGAGAATCTAAAGTATTGTGTTAGCTTCATTACCTCCTCCTTTCCTTGTGGGGTTTATTGGAAATGTTTGTTGAAAGTTTCTTCTGCTTCAGCTGAGAAATGGGTTCACATTTGATTGCCTTTTTGGTTCATTGTTTAGAATCAAGTGATTTATTCATAAAAACCCTGTAGGGTTGGCTCAAGTGGTAAGAACCTCAGTCTTACCACTTGAGCTGAGAAATGGGTTCACATTTGATTGCCTCGGTTCATTGTTTGCAATCAAGTTATTTATTGAACAAAAACCCCATGCGGTTGGCTCAAGTGTTAATGACCTTGGTCTTAGTTAAGCTCCCTTCGGTTCTAAGGTTCAAACCCTTGGGTGCAAACAATTTCAATGGTTCATATCCATTGGTGAAAAAAGCCAATGATTTTACCTGACCGGTGTATTGGGGATGTGTTACACAGGTCTAGGGTTTATTTGGGTTAAAGACATGTTGCATTTACATGGTCTTTGGGATTCCTCGTCATTAAAAAAAATATTGATCGATTTTTTTTAGTAACTTGTTCCATAACATTATCTTATCTTTTTATTTTTTGCTGTATTGGCAATTGCTTGCATATAAACTGGTTTAGATTCGTGTTTAAATCCTCTTTGTGCATTTTTTTGGTAAAAGTACAAGGGGTTTTCTTGATAGCAATGTAAAAGTTCCCACTTAGTGAATCATTCAATCTATAAATTGACTTTTATTTTGTATTTATGTAGTTTTGATACTGATCCTAAAAATGAAGAGTGTGGGAACACCATGGTTATAAAGGCGTATCCTGTAGGTATGGTACGTGCAACAGATGTCAATGTAATGGATGAAACAGAGTTTGGATTTGAGCTAAACGTGGGGTTAGAGTTTGATTCAGCAGATGATGCGCGTGAGTTGTACAGTCTATACGCAAAGCGTGTGGGCTTTAAGATTCGAACAGGTCAACTGTATCGATCAAGAACTGATGGTTCAGTTTCGTCTAGAAGATTTGTGTGCTCAAAGGAGGGGTTTCAGCTTAATTCACGTTCAGGCTGCCCAGCATTCATAAGGGTGCAGAGACGCGATACTGGGAAGTGGGTTATCGACCACTTCCAGAAGGACCATAATCATGATCTCGAGCATACGGATGAAAAATGCCCTCCCTTTATGCAGCCAAAGGCACCTATAGTTAAGAATTTGATGACCAATGTAGCCCATAAGCCAAAAGTCAAATGGCTTGAGGAAGTAGAGGGCGGACAGCCATGTACATCTGGCGTTATTAAACGCGTTAAAAGGGAAGGAGATGGAGGGCGATTCCAAGATGAACCTCGTGTGGGTTTAGAGTTCAATTCAGCTAATGAAGCACATGAATTTTATCATGCATATGCGGCCAATAAAGGATTTAGAGTGCGGATTGGTCAATTGTTTCGTTCGAAGCTTGATGGATCAATTACATCCAGGCGATTTGTGTGCTCAAAGGAAGGTTATCAACATCCTTCAAGAGTAGGTTGTGGAGCATATATGCGAATTAAGAGACAAGATTCTGGAAGGTGGGTAGTGGACCGTCTTAAAAAAGATCACAATCATGAACTCGGGGCTCAAATGGAAACTCATAAGAAAAGCTCTAGTGCTTCCAATAAGTTCATGGCAGAGGCAAGTGATGGGCTGGAAAATAAAAATTTGGTAACCATGTGTAATGGAAACTTTGTCAAAAGATGTCGAGAAAACTGCATCGGAAGTGATTGGTACAGTATGCTTTTTGAGTATTTTCAGAGCAGACAAGCAGAGGATACAGGATTCTTTTATGCAGTTGAAGTTAATGATGGAAATTGCATGAGCATTTTTTGGGCTGATGGCCGGTCAAGGTATTCATGCAGTCAGTTTGGTGATACGATTGTTCTCGATACTTCATACAAGAGTAGTGTGTATTTGGTTCCTTTTGCTACTTTTGTGGGAGTTAACCACCACAGGCAACCAGTGCTTCTTGCTTGTGCTCTAATTGCTGATGAATCTAGGGAGTCTTACTCTTGGTTGTTTAAAACTTGGCTCAGGGCAATGACAGGGCGATGTCCACTGTCAGTAATAGCTGATCAAGACACAGCCATCCAACAAGCAATACTGGACGTCTTTCCCGGAACCCATCATCGTTTTTCGTCTTGGCAATTTAAGGCAAAAGAAAGGGATTTTCTCAGTTTAATGGATAACGGTTTTAAATGCGAATACGAGAATTGTGTTCTCCAAAGTCAGACTGCTACTGAATTTGATATAGCATGGAATACCCTTCTCAACAGATATGACTTGAAGGAGGATGTTTGGCTGGCAGAAATGTACAAAATGCGTGCAAGTTGGGTGCCACTGTTCTTACGGGGCACCTTTTTTGCTGGCATTCCCATAAATGAAAGCATTGACTCGTTCTTTGGCACACTCTTGAATGCCCAGACACCGATCTCAGAGTTTGTTTCAAGATATGAGAGAGGCCTTGAGCGTCGTCGTGAGGACGAAAGAAAAGAGGACTTCAACTCTTTTAACTTGCAGGCTTTTTTGCAGACAAAGGAACCAGTAGAAGAACAATGTAGAAGGTTGTACACGCTTACTGTGTTCAAGATATTTCAAAAGGAACTTCTGCAAAGCTACAGTTACCTTGGACTTAAAATTTATGAAGAAGGGGCGGCCAGTAGGTATTTGGTGCGTAAGTGTGGGAATGAGTATGAGAAAAATATAGTCGCATTTTGTGCATCCAATCTCAACGTGGGTTGTAGCTGTCAAATGTTCGAATTCGAAGGTGTACTGTGCAGACATGTCTTGAGAGTTCTCCAAATATTAGACGTAAGAGAAATCCCGCCTCACTTCATTTTACATCGGTGGACAAGAAATGCCGAATATGGTATCATTCGCGATGTTGAATCTGGGGGTACTTCTCAAGAATTTAGAAATTTGATGCTGTGGAGTTTGAGAGAAACAGCATGTAAATACATAGAGGCTGGTGCAGCATCTATTGAAAAGTACAAACTTGCATATGAGATTATGCGGGAGGGCGGAAGAAAGCTTTGTTGGCAAAGGTAAACTGCTGAAAACTGGCTGCGCATCACTCCAACACTAAATTTTGTATTATTGAACGGGTTTGTGGAACCTTGGGTCATGTAACATAGACTGTGGACCTACCACATAAAAGAATGCTTCCCCCCATTCAATTTAAAGCTGTGTGAATTATATACTTAACGCCAATTGCCCCGTTTTTTTTTTCCCTTTCTGCCTTTTTCAGTTATAAATTCCAATCTTTGGATGGGGTTAAGATTATTCTGAGGATTGTCAATCCCTTTTTGGCCCCAGATTTTGTTTTTATTTTGGGGGGTCGTCTCTGAAGCTTTCTTATTAGTTTACCTTCCCCCTTTTGTCATCCATAATTTGGGCAGTGGCAAAAGAACCTGCCCCTCTCACCAGCTTTTATACTTCACCTTATTCGTTCAAAGAAAGCGAAGAATATAGACTGGTATTAGTCGGAACTAAGAAGGGGATGTGAATATTTGGTGCATGCTTGTGAATATTGTATACAATTTTACAAATTTACAAAGTGCATAATGCATAGAAGAGTTAGAAAAGTTCCTAGTATTGCGAATTAAGGTACTTGGGAATGTACTTTAGCACGGGTGGTGGCTATGGACTCTGGTGGTGCAGAAGTGAGGCGTTAACGAGTAGGGGTGAAATCGGTTTGGTTTCGGATAAAATCTAAAATCGAATCGGTATCACCAGTTTTTTATTTTTTAAAACTGATTGCGCACCGGTTATCCTTCAAAATCAGTAGCACCGGTTTTACCGGTTCCGGTCCTGTTCGGTCCGGTTTTACCGATTTTAAATTAGTCTATATTAGAGTATTAGACTATTAATATATATATAAGAGTATTATTTATAATGATTAAAATAATTATATATTAATATTTGTTATAATAAGTTTAATTTTTTATAACTATATCATTGATAGTTATAACTAATATTATTAGTATTAGCTCAAAAAAAAATTGTATTAGTATTACTATATCATTATTTCAGTATAATGATTTATATGTAAACTTAAAAGTATATTACTAATAGTAATATAGTATTATTATATTAGTATTAGGCAATAAAATATAAATTGTAACTAATTTATATTATATACTAATGTATAACATATTATATATAATTAAAAAAATATTTTATATTATGTATCATATTAAAAAAATTAATTTAAAATATATATTATATTAAATCGATCCAGTCCGGTCCAGTTCTAAAATATTTAGAACTAAAATTAAACTCTGGAACTTATCGATTTTAGCATTATGAAAATCGATTCTGAATCGATAATTTCCCAAAATCGATACTTCCCATTCCTACCTGGAAAGTCATCTCTGCCTCCATCCTCCGTTCAGCCTAACCACCAATTTCTTTTTCTCCATTCACCCTCCCGTTCTCAACTTCCTTATGTGAAGTGTACGGAATCAACGAAACAATGAGAATTGTGGAAACTCCACCCTGATTTCATCCACAACGAAACAGTAATGATTGCAAAAAAACAAGTGAGGTCAGGATGTCTACAGACTACATTGTTTCTCATTTTTCGTTTCTCGCTTTTCTAAGATGCACCTAATAAAACACTTTCAATGGAGTAGTAGTAAAATTTTTTTTTAAAATTATATTTTTTACATAATTTTTCAAAAAATTTAATTATACTTGATCAAAAGCTACTAAAAAAAATTATAAAAAAATATTAAATAGTACATTTTATTTTTAACAGTGAATAGGAAAATTAAATTTTTCTTTAAATGTAAAGAAAAATTTAATTTTACTATTTAGTTTTATATACTATTTAAATTTTTTTTTTAATTCTTATAATAACTTTTAATCAAATATAATTAATTTTTTTAAGAAGTTGTGCAAAAATTAAAATTTTAAAAAAATAATTTAACAACTCTCTTGGAAGTGCTAATGTGTACTTCCATGAAGGAACAATCGTGCAGTACAAATTAACAGCCAAACCGGACCAATTCACTCCCGACCCGGTCCCCTTTTTTTGGTTTAAGAGATTATTTATGTGAATTAGTAATAATATAATGTTTGCATATATTAAACTATTAGTCTATTTATATTATAGTATATATACATTATATGTATATCAAAAGTAAGTTTATATTAATAACTTAATATTATTATTTATGTTTAAGATTATAATTTATGTTATATAAAATATTATATTAAAACTTATAAGATTAATTTATTTATATGACATGTTATATTAATTTTTTGTTATAAGAATAATAGACTTTAATAATAAATTTAGAATTCCATATCATATTAATTAGCAATTTAGCATATAATATATATATATATATAATACAATACAATTATATATAATAAAAAATATATAAATATATATACAGGTCCATTCGGTTTAAACCAGTTTTCAAAATATGAAAACCGATGTAAGACCCCTAGATACAATAAAATTAGAGATAGAGAAATGACTTCTAAACTTACACTATTACAAAAACAATTTCCGGTTTACATGAAAGTGAAGAGAAACGTGCAGGCACGCTCGATAAATAGTCAATAGGATGCACCTCTAATGCTTCTCCGTATAAATTGTGAATTAAAAATAATAAATTGCAAAAAAGTTACAAGTTGTACAGTAACATGCATCCCCACTAAAGATAAGGGGACGAGTCCAAATAGATGTTTAGTCCGTGGGAAACAGAGAGAACCTCCCTTACCTGCCAACCAAATCGATCAAGTGACTAATGTGCACAAAAAATAATAAAACCCACTCCAACTAACAGTAAAATCTTAGAAGCAGAGAATTTACCAGAGCAAGTGAGCGTGATTATCACACAAGGAAGTAATCAGACAAAAGGGCAGCACCTGTAACACCAACTAGCAACAGCAAAGAAACAATATCTGCCATACCAATGGAATGGTCTGAAAGAAAGTGAATTTTATGCGTCTTGCTGTCCCCTCTAAACCCTCTAATGATCATTGCCTGAAAAAGCCACAGAAATAATAGAAACTTGAAATTGGAAACTGTTAGAAGAAAACATATTCTTTCATGTTAGTGTTGCTCACTAAATACCCTGATGCACATTGGCCACAAGAGGTTATGCATCCCCCAGTCTTATCTCAAATGCTTGATAGTTCTCTTAACGTACACGGAGTTAAGACTTATGATGAGTATTTGGATTTGTTGGTTGGAAACTTGTAGGAATTTTAAGCAGACTTTTCTATGATTTTATGAACATTCAAACACATTCAAGCAAGGTTCTTCAAATAATGATCTTTGCAGAATGCATACTTCGTATGTCCAATTAGGAGAAAAAAATGTTAAAAATAGTGAAGTGTCTAGGTGAAGCATAAACCTGGGAAATCTGCTCTGCATGGCTAAAAATATTTTTGAAGATCCGCCGCAGGTAGATAAAGAAAACTGCAAAAATGATGCATATAAAAGAGTGACCATCAATCCAAAAGCATGTTCAAGCAGACACAAACACAAAGCATATGAAGAAAGTAAGCATCATGATGTAGAAGCATATCACCAGACACAATCACATTGATTATCAATTACTAACTGTCTCATCACTATACAACTAATGTTCCTCACGATAGATTCTATCGCATAAAAATGCTTAAAACATTAGTGGTTCTTCAATTATAACATGGGCTGGTCTGGTTGATCCGACCTTTGCATTCCTTGAGATATAACGCCACAAATAATGACTAAAATGAGAGTTACAGTATGTAAAAAAAGATTCAAGAAAGAACAATGACTGGCTGCATATACATGCACAGAGACTGACCTACCACAGAAAGAGCCTGGTGATAGATGATATGAAGACAATAATAATAAGGGAAAGGAATACCAAGAAGATGTAGTCCAGTTGGTATCAACTAACGACTGTCGCAAGTTAACTCAGCTTGAAGGTTAAACTTTTCAAGCAGGTCAAAAGCGAAGTCTCAAATTGTTCCACAGGGTTCTAAAATGTTATTTTACTCGTGTGTGTGTGTGTGTGAGAGAGAGAGAGAGAGAGAGAGAGAGAGAGAGAGAGAGAGAGAGAGTCAGAGTCTACGAAAATCTCAAGTGAGGAACAGAAAATGCTTTATCCTTCGAAATTAAGCCAACTGCCTGCTCTTTCACTTATGAAACCCAGAAACAAAATGCAACTTGGGGAGACATTACCATTTGTTTTAAAGCAAGAACAGGCAAAAAGCAAAGTACCAGAGCTATCACTTTCAAGACATCGATGACATGCCTTTTCTAAAGCAAGAGAGTCTAGGAAAATAAGTAATAATCAAATTGATAATTATACACAGGCAAAACCAGATTTGATACACCAAAATTCCCTAATGAATGCTCATGACATTGAGGGGTCAAGAACATACATAATATACAACTGGCACAAAATTTATTTAAAGTGGCATTTATACATTACAAACTATTTTTTTCAATTAAAAGCTTACTATCGATTGTCTCCATCATTGTCAATTGCTGCCAATTTATCCTACGAGAAACAATTCCCAATGCAACATTACGGACCTGGAAACAAATTACATGGGCATGTTCCAGGAGTATAAATATCAAAATGAATGGGATAGAAATAAAATCCAAACATTAAAAATTTCAGCACGAGAGCTGTTAAACGTGTCTTCTCTTACCTCATCGAAAACTAGACTGACGAACCTCAATGAAAGCATGAGGGTAAGAATAATTTCAGCCACTGGGACACCAATACATGTCAAAGGAAGCATAAACCACCGCAACGCAAATGCAAGTTGTTCAGGGGTTGTGGTTGTCAGGCAAAGGCTTGCACTTTGGAAGACCTTTCAGAAAAACAGAGACCACATCCTCAGAAAAATCAAGACATTATGTCTTTGAGAGTGCTCATTATTAGTCTATTCTAAATCACTTATATATACACTTTCCTCTTTTATACTTTTTGTGTACTTGGGCCATGCTTTGAACGCTTCTTTTAAATAGTGACCTTTTGTGTTTCCTAATAAATTCTTCGATTGCTCACAAAAATACATATTTTTTTAAAATCACTTAGATGAATCCAATATTAATTTTAAGATGATCATAAACTCATTAACTCTCTCTTTCGGTGGCAAGTATTCCAGTCATAAATAAATTTGAGCCTCCCAATACTAGCTTATAACATCATCATTTTCTGGGACATCAACACAAGTCCTAAATGAATGAAAGGCAAGAGTACGAACAAGTTAATTAGTGGGTGACAAAATGGTTAGAACCTAAACAAGTTGCAAAACTTACAGTGAATGTTAAACATGCAGCAGTGCTTGCTACTGACAAGCCTTTTCTTGTAAATTGAAATGGTCCCAACTTCATAATTAAATATGAGTAACCTCCCAAAGAAGCAGGAAGATTAGGCAGTCCCAACATCGAAGGTGGAGGGGTTCTCAACTGGACAAGGGGCGGAACACCATCTGAACCCAACCCCAACATTAGAAATAAAATTCCTGAAAGCAGATACACTCTTCCCAATTGGTCCTACAAAAGTTGTTGAATAATTAGCAAGATATTCTTTGCTACATCAGCACATTCAAAACAGACACTTGTATATGCATTACTATGCACTTTTACTAGAAAAAATAAAAGGAATATACAAGTTTGAACTACAAGCAACAATAACATTCTGATAAGTTGCAAACAACAATAACTATGATGATTATACATGCTCCTACTCACATCAACCAATAAAAAGTCAAATTATTACAGATCCACTGGCATGCAACTTTTTAATTAGATCACAGGGCATAGAATAAGGATAACAAATATATAAGAGTATAAACAACCATTATGCAGAAACCAAAAGGAGGGGGCTGTGACTCTGAGATGGAGGCAGCAGTTTAGAAAGGTGTCAAGTCCAAGAAGAATTGTGACTTACATGTTAAATTTATTTTAGTGGAACCTGAACTTATTGGCTCTTAAACACTTAAGCAGAATACCTCATTCCCAGCATTCCTATACCCACCATGTCTATAACAGACAAGACAACTTAAGCTTACCATATCATGACTGCAACAGAGGAACTTGCATGAAAGTACACACTTAGGTTCTAATAAAACAATATATACAAACCCAGGTTGTGATCCAACTTTCCGTATTCTGTGACCTCTGATTCAATTTCTTTAAGAAGTTCAAAGAACAAAATTTCGTGATCAACAATTGTCCAAGTAGATTCAAAAATATTGATCAATGTATAACCACTTCCTCATGCTTTACAATCTATGATGGAATGTATTTAGAGGCTTTAATGACAAGATTCTCAACTAAGAAATGTATAAGAATATCCAACAGTTTTGTCAAGTTAGAACCGGCTTCTTGAACTTCAAAAGTAAAAGGTTAGAACTCACCATCCAAACCTGTCTTGGGAGAACCCATATTGACAGAAAAGTCAAGTATAACACAAGTCCTAAACGCATTGTTACATGTGACCTTGCTGGTAGAACCACCAAAGCCAAAAGCCATACCTGAAAAGCCAAGCAACTTGATATTATCACATTATAAAATTAACGGAAGAAATAAAACAAAACTAGAATCTACAGAACCAATTTGTTCCTTTTTCCACTTGTTTATCATGCAAAATTACCGGTGTTATAATCTCTCTCAAACACACATGTACACATGTAAAAGCTCAAAATACAAAATAATACCACAACCAGTCAATTATTTCACGAAAGTTCTATATAGTTCAGTATTCAATGCTGATACGTGACAGATGGTAATTGTTTAGCTTCACAAATAAGTATCCAGCTAAGTATTAACTGGCATTTTACTTTAATCTCGAGGTTGACGTTCACAAAATCTAAAAGACGCTGCGTTTAGTATACGGTACTATTGCCTATTGTATTAGATGGGGGTTAACTTTAATGACTTGTATGTATCTTTTTTTTCGTTCGTAGGCTACAATTAGGCATTTTCTCACTTGCAAACCACCTGTGTACTTGGATTATGCCTAATTTCGCTGATCAATCAACTTTATTACATATAAAAAAAGTATACGGTATTATTGCTCTCCCCGCCATGCCCAACTTAACTGCCTAAACTAAATTTCAAAAGTCATATAATCCGTGAAATGTTTCATAACCTCTAAATGCTCGCTTAGAAAAAAAGAGGAAAATGCAAATAAAAAACAAATAGGAACAAATTATGAGGAAAACTTACAATTTACCAACTTCAAAGCTTCTAAGCATTGACCACCAACAAAAATTAAAGCTCATAAATGACGTATATTTTAGAATAAACACATTTCCCTGTAATTCATATATTAAAAAATAAAAAAAAACTCCAAAAAATATTAGCAATTCTATAATGGGTTCATCCACCATCAAAGCTACTCAAAACCCTTGAATTGAATAACCCCATAAGCCAAACAAAATTTCGTTACAACATATCTCAATCAAACGGAACGAAGAAAAAAAACCACAAAACTATCCAAAAAATTTGAACAAACCAGTTTCACTCGAGGATCCACGGAATGAAGAAAAGTGGTGGGCGACGATACGAACTGGTAAATGGGACTGGCGGTCGCGCCCGCAATCAGCCTCAGAACTTTATCGGCAGCGAGAGCTCCGGTGGGCAACCACTTCAGCCATTTCCGGGATTCACTATTCTCGCTCAAGGAAGCTCTACTTGGGAGTCTTATCTTCTTCGCTGGTTTGAGGGATTTGTACGGGAAAATGAAATGCCTGGAATTTGGGAGCGTTTGGGAGATGAAGGGAGTAAAAATGGGGGAAATAAGGCGTTTGGGAGAAGAATGGTTAGCGGGGAATGTGAACGTTGGGAAGGTCCGCTGCGTACAGTTCATTGGTGAGACTCTAAAGTCTAACCGCAAAGGAAAAATTGCCTTTGCTGGTTTTTATGTGTCAATGGGCCATATACCGAATTGCCTGAATTTTATGTCCCGAAACCGAAAAATAAATAAATGTTGCGTGCTTTATGAATTTTATGAAATCAATCATCATTATTCATTAATATTTTAATAAGCCGTTTCAATTTTTTCAGAAAAATAGTTACACACTTATGTTGATAAAAGACAGCTCTGAAATTCTCCTTTGCTCAAAATGTTGTGGCATGAAAGAAGCTTAAATAATAATTAAAAAATAAATTGTTTATATGGGTCTCCCAGCTTTTCTTGGGAGGCACCGATAATTATAATAGTTTTTTTTTTATCTGTAATTTTTTAACATTTTAAATATTTTATAAATATAAAACTAAAAAAAAAATTACATTTTTAATTACTAAATAAAAAAATAAAATAAAGAATTCCAACAATAATACCAAATAATAAAAATGAGTAATAGGAATAACATTTTTCTTTATATATTGTGCACGAATTTTATAAATATCCTATAATATTAATTAAGTGTCATTGGTTGGAGATCTTCGAATATACAAAAAGAGTAAGGAAGTTGGTCCATATTTGATATCTCAAGGAGTATGAAAGATATTTAAATATAGAGTAATTTTATAGGAAGTCAATTTTAGAGAGTCGATAGAAAAGTTGGTTTTGATTATTTTTTAAAAAATATATCTTTTTTAACCTCGTTTTCATGGATTTAATAAGTTTCATTAATTTCTTTTTAGTATAAAAATTGAAAAAAATATAACAGCATAAAAGAGAAATGAGATCAAAATTTGAATTTGAATTTCAAATGAAAAAAATCGTGATCATATTAACCAGAACAAATTATAAATTAGTTTACAATCATCCATTCTTTTTAAATTTTTTTCTTTTGATTTCTGTATCTCATATTTTGTTTTGCATTACTTTTTCATTTTTTAAATTAAAATTGACTTCTTATCGACTCTTTAAAACTAATTTTTTATTTTTAAATTAGTTTTACAGTACTTCCACATCCACCGTCTTCGGGTCATCTGACCAACCATCGTTGGTTCGGATCTAAATCCAACATCAACGATATATGCTATTATTTCCTGTATGCTGCTGTTGTTGCAAATAATTGAAATTTTGTTTGTGGCCGAAAGGACCTTATTCTTTTGTCGAAAAATAAAGGATCTTACTCTTGTAAGTTGTAGTGAAGTTTGTTCTCAAAATACTAGGATTTGGTTTGTTTCACAAATTATTTCATCTTATCTCAAATTTATTATTATATTTTTTTCAAATTTTTATATAAAATAAAATAAAATAAATCATTCAATTTTTTCAAATTTCAAAATATTTTTTTTTAATTTTAAAATAAAATTAATATTAAAAAAATATTTTATAATAATTTTTTATTATTCTTATTTCATCTCATCTCAATTCTAAAAATAAACCAGAGCTAAGTCTCATCTATAAATGCATATAGAAGAAGTCCTCATTTTCTTTAATCTTATTGATTTTATCTGACGGAACACAGGACTTAATTAACACGTTCAAAATTAAGACCAAAAAGACAATATTGGACATGCAACCAGCACTTGAAAATCTCATCTGAAAAAAACTAAAACATCAAAGAAGGAAATCACTCTCAATACAATCCCCAGAACCAGAGTCAGAAAATGTTGTAACTTTTCTGAAAGGGAATCACCAGATAGTTAAGTATTGTGTCAAACTGGAGCTCAGAGTGTTCAACGGTGGCCTCTTTGTTGTGCAACAGCATCTTCAACTCCAACTTGGATAGCACCCATGCAAAACATTTGTGTCGCACTCACAACTATGATGATGATTTCTAGACTCCTCTGTGTATAAACAAAATGACATTATTGTGTGTACTATTCCAAACTGATTATAAAAGATATTACTTCATATAATAAGTTAAATTTATTTTATAATAAAAATAATTTTATAATCTAATCTATTATATCAAATTATGTCATCTTGTGAATTTACTTTTACGAGATCTCTCAATAGTAAAAACATGTGTATCTTCTTTTTGGGGCTGCTACAATCCTATTACTTGGGCCTTGATTTGGGATTTGTTAGACTTATTTATTTATTTATTTTACATAATTTTTTTAATGTTTTTAAACATTTTTAAAAAAAGAGAAAAAAATTATAATATTATTAAATAATATTTCTTTAACCATTAAGACAAAAGAAAAAAAAAAAAGAGAGCGGAACTCATAATAAAACTCAAATAGTGATTTCTTTATCATTTCTACTCTTCTTTTATATAATTTGGGCATTCCTTGAATCCGTAGATGGTGGATGGAGTCATGGACCCGGATGCGGCTTGGATTTGTTTTGAATAGACTAATGCCTATATATAATCCTAAGAGTTCAAGTCCTTAGAACTCTTCATGAAGCCTGTTATTAAAAAATAATTTTTTCATACGAGTTTAAGATTAATCTTTTATATATATATATATATATATATATATATATATATATATATATAAGGGAGTGCTAATGACTTGCATACCTACAATGGAAAGTATTCTCTTTTAAAATAAAGAAAAATATTTGTATAAATAGTAAAAATATTGTTTATGTGAGGAGAGATGTTACGGATATTGTAAACAGTAGCGGCTGCCCAGAAAAATCCTTAAAATAAATATGTTTTTCAGATTGTAAAAATAAAGGTCTTACCAGGTTTGAATCAGTCCAACCAAGTTGAATCTCTTTGCATGCTAATCTGCAAATTCAATTCAATACTAGAGTTCGCAACAATCTAAAGGGAAAGATAACAGATTTGAGCAAAATAATATATTGATTTACCCCATGGCCAGTAGAGTTAGAGCCCAAGTTGCAAGAGAAGAGGATGCTGCTGCATGTAAGTTGGGCGCATTCCATTGAGCAACATCATTAAGTCCAGCAAGTGAGCTGCCCATGCCCACCACGCCGGCAATGAGAGAGAAAATCACAAAGAAACCGGTCGCCGTGTTTCCCATTGGCAAGTATATCGGAAAAAGGCGAGCCGAAATAGACAAAGCAGATGCTGCAGCAATAAAGCACGTATGCTATTTGTAAAAAAGTTATGATTGTGAGATATGCAGTTTATGATGTCAGAGGGTGTCTGAACTACACTACCTGTCTCGCGAGATGTTTGAATCCCATGATTTACAGCCCATACAGAGATGGCAGCTGCAATGAAATACAGAACAAGATTGACTATTAGTAGGACTGAGGCTGCTGATTTGGATCCTCCAGAGGCCATGGAATTCTGATGTTAAAATAATTGAAAAGAAAATCCTGAACTGGGTCACACCTCTTGACCCAATAAGGGAAATGTATGTATATATATATATGTATATATATATATATATATATATATAAGCAAGGAGTAGTTCTTTCTCTTGCCAGAAAACAATGACTCATGGGTGTGGCAATGGGCATGGCCCACCACATATTTACTTTTCCTTTCTTTACATTGTTAAATGGAGGGTCTTTAATTCAAAGACAAGGCTTAAAATTCCTTTTACATCGTGGGGCTTGCGTTATGGAAGGGAAAAGAATCCCTGTCAACTTTCCTGGTTTTGAAACCAAGTTCTATATCATCCAACAGGCGGGGCTTTTTGTTTGATCTTCAATATGCTGTACAACTTAGCTGAATTATCTTTCTTACTGGCTAAACAAACAAAAGAAAAGAATAAAGTTTTGCTCCATTCCTTTTCTGTGTAGGTTCCCTGTTTTCAAATCCAATATTTGCATGCCACTAGATTAGATGAGTACATTACACTAGAATAGGTGAAAATGGCTAAAGATAGGTCCACAATTTTTATGGTATGAAAACTAAGAGCAAATTGTCATTATAGAATAACTGATTTTGGGAACTTAAGGTGCATACATCCAAAGGAAAAATGCTTATAATGAGCTGTGGATCTAATTCGTGATGCAATTCTGGTGCGCAAGACAGTCTTCCATCTAAGAAACTAACGTACGAGCTTGTGCATGAACAACCACTCACTTCAAGGTCCATTATTCACAACAATCAACTCCAAGAAATTTAGAAGGGAAAAAGCTTCTCCGCATGTGGATTTACTAATTCCCAGTGATTTCCTTCTTAAATGCCTTCAGCTCATGTCGAACCAATCAACTTCAAACATTCAATGCTAGCTTCTGAGCAGCTAGAGCTTCAGCCTCCAGTGTTGGCTCCCATAATATCGTAGTTTCTGCCAGTAGTGAGGTCACAACATAAGGGTCCATGTTTGAAGCTGGACGCCGATCTTCCAAGTAACCTGATACCAAAATTCAAAAGGTTAAGCAATCATATCAGAATCCAAAAGTTTAAAATGGAGATTTTTTTTTTCTTTTTTGGCAGGTTGGTCTAAAATGGAGAGAATTAATCAATGCATGTCAGAAAGCAAATGATGAAAATAGGGAAATAGCGTTAGGAATTTGAAACAAATGCAATCAATTTGACAAAGTGGACCCAATGGATAAAATAATGCCTTTCACAGATTTGAAGAATGCTTTCTATATATTTGTTTCAATTACGGCAGATAACTGAAGCTGATCAAGGAATTTGTCATCATAGTTATGGCATCACTTTAAAGAATTGAAAATGATCAGTGTTCTTTGTATTTAGAATATGATAAAATTGAGAAGTCCAAGCCTTCTAGAGAATTCTTGCAGTACTGCTGAAGCATACCTTTGCCTTGCTTCTCAGTTTCCCGTCCAACACGGATGGAGCAACCTCGATTAGCCACTCCCTGCAAATTCAAATTGTAACCGATTTTATAGATGAAAGAATGAAAAGTTTCTCATTATCCAATTTTTTAAAGTTCATTATAAATTGTTTGGAGAAGAGTGTACCCAAGAAAATGTGTTAATGTCAGCTGTTTCATGCTTTCCTGTTAATCTTCTCTCATTTCCTTCTCCATAGGCACTGATATGCTCTTTGTGGCGAAGTGACAGATTCAAAATTGACTTCTTTATAATTTCAAAGCCTCCATCCTCCCTCATGCTCTTTGTACTGCAAACCAACAACGGGTCAATATCAGATAGACTAGCATGCTTCCATGTATAAATACTATGATTTAACTGACAGAATCCTGTCCTTTCCTTTTCACCCTTTTGGGCCAGAAGAGAGGAGATACAAGATGGAGCAAAAGCAGAAAGAACCAAACTAAAAACTAAAGGAAAATAAAGCCAGCAAAGTCAAGTACCTGTAATTTGTGTGGCATCCGGCACCATTCCAATCCCCCTATTAATGCACTGATGTCAAAGAGATATCTAACTAACTAGTATAAACTAAAGAGTACATAATGAGAGTGGTTTATTACCTCTATTGGTTTTGGATCGAGTGAGAGAACAACACCAGCTTGTTCTGTAATTCTCTGTAAGACAAGAGACACAAGAGAAATAAGTAACTCAATGGTAGAACAGAATAACCGGCATAGACACAAAGGGATAATTGTCCCAACCAAAGGCAAATCCTAAACCACAGGTTCCCCATCTCATTAGCTACATGCTTGATATCTGATTCACTATATCTAACTTATGGTTGCAAATCATTTTGTTGTGATAATAACAATCTTGCAGATACAAAAGAAAAGGTTGCAAATGCATTAAAAAAAATGATTTAATTTTTTATTTTAGCTCCTCTACCTTGTTCCACTTTTTCATTTTCACAGGGCCCACAGAGGGGAGAGGTGTTAGAGTTCAGTTAGAGGTGTACATAAACATGATAAATATCTTATATATTGTTATCATTGACAGTACCCATTACCTAAGAGCAAAAAAGAAGTCTTTGGACAAAAACCTGCCAGTAAGTTCAATGTTATTGACTAAATGTAAAATTCTTTAGAATAGCAGTTTTAAACTTGTCAAAGTTGAGCATAAGCAGAAAAGGAAAGCTTTGTGTGTTATAAGTGGTAGGCACTTTTACATGCCAAGTGTGGACTTTAAGGTCTTTCTCATTAAAATGGCTTCTTCCAAGTCTGTGTACACACAAGGTAAAAGGGAAAGTATTACCTCGAGAATGTATCTGGAACACCAAATATCATCTCCAGCTTCAATTCCCACACTAGGTCCTACTTGATACTCCCACTGAAAAGCAATCACAAGAATCAGTAGTGATTAACTTTACATGATTTCATCCACAACATAAGTAGGAGGATGAGAGGAGAACCTGGCCAGGCATAACCTCCCCATTTGTACCACTGATGTTAATTCCAGCATACAAGCAAGCTTTGTAATGAGCATCTGATATGTCACGGCCAAATGATTTGTCTGCCCCTGCACCACAGTAGTAAGGACCCTGAAAACAGACATAGAAGCATCATAAACATTTTTGCCACATAATAAAACCAAGATCAACTTCACAGAATCCTGTAATCATTATCAGCATGATACAAATTGATAGTACCTGAGGACCAGGATAGCCTCCAACAGGCCAACCCAATGGCCATTTTACGTTTTGTTGAAGTAAGGTGTACTCTTGCTCTATCCCATACCTGAGTTATTAGCCAGATATCTCATCACATTAGTCGTTCATGTATAATATTTCGCTAGCTAAAGCACATATGAGCATTGTATTTGTTCACCATGAATTACCGTAAACAAAGTCAACCAGAAACTTATATTTGATCATTGTTCAACAAAAATTATGTAATGCACTGTTAATTGTTGCATTCCATTATCATGGTTGTCAACACTAAAAAGTGCATATTCAGTTGTGTATCAGACCTTCTCAACATGGTGGAGTGATTATAATGTGGCCCCCTTTCACATGCATTTTGATTGTAAAGCATGGGAAGGCAAACTTAAGACTAAAATAATGAGAAGAGACTAACCATGGAACTTCATCTACAACCTTCTTGTTACTGAAGATCTCAGCAGCCCTGTGGCGTTTGTTTGTTGGGATAGGCTCACCTGCCGGCGTGTATGCATCACATATTACCTTTTAAAGCAAAAGGATGAGATCAATAAAAAAATGAGACAAATCCAGTGTCCTGGTTGATCTATAATCAGAATAGTTCAGAACTAAGTAGTTACTTACCAAGATATTGTTACCTCCACGGAAAGGGTCCTTAAAAATTGCTTGAGGGCTGGAAAAAACATGACGTCAAGCTTATGGTCTAATAAAGGCTTACATTACAAATGTCATATTGTTTCTAAGATCTTACTATATAATTACTTCACTGTCTTCACCCGGAGCTTGACCAGTACTTGATCCATCATAGTTCCACTTGGGAAGCTCAAATGGATGCTCAACAGGCTTGGAAATTGTCTGAAATTTTGAAAAGAAAGTAACAAGAATACCAATGTTCAGGCATGTTGAACCATAAATAAATAACTAAACAAATGAAATTTAAAAAAAAAATGCCAACGAATGCACACTTGCATTCTAACTTATCATATCATTAACATTAACTTACCCTTGATTTGCTTCGCAGATCAATCCCTGACCCTCCAATCCTGTTTCCCAATGATCATACATTATTTTAGAACTTAAGGAGTGCTCACATGGATTTAGCTGAAGCAGAAATTGATTACGAACATATGTTAGCATAGACTACATACCAAATGTATTCAGCAATGATTTTGTCTGTATATTGAGGGAGATCCAAATTTAGCAGACTTTCTAGCCTGTTGATAGTGCTGTTCTCAGACTTCACAGCAAAAACCCGAAACATAGCTGAGCTTTTAGATGAGCCTTTCTTGTTCTGTTTCAATAACATAGAACCCCACATCTTTGGTGTCATAGGACTTGCATTTGAGGGATTCTTTGTGATTCTCATCTGCCATTGCGTTGAGGGAGCCAAAATATGTGCCATTTTCACCTGCTCCTGCTGAAAATAAATCAGCTTTGGATTTAAACTGAAAAGTTTTAATATGCAAGATTACTATAACTGAAATAGATCAGAAAGAAAAACCTCTCACAACTTTAATGAGTCTCACTATATTTTCAAATCCCAACAAACATTTCTTAAAATTTTTCTAAATCCAAGCATATTTTTATTCCATCCATCATTTATACAAAATTCTATAAAACCATATTTAACATTTTCTAAATAATTAAAAAAAAAATCTTATGTCCAAAAATCCCTTTATGTCGCTCTCTTTCTATTCTGCAAGGGGAAATAATCTAGTCACAAAGTGATTAAATAAAAGCAATTTCACAAACTGGTGAGGCTTAACGTGATTTGTCAGATTGTAAAGTTACTTTTACTGTAAAATAAAACTAATAGATCAAATAAATCACGTCAGTTTATGAGATTATTTTGTATAATTCTTTTGTGAATAATAAACGAAAATACAGAAGTCAAGTGTCACACCTGCAAAGGACAAGTTGTAGCAAAATTATATTGATAAAGTATTAAATCTAACATAGTTAGTTTGACATTGTAGCCACTAGACCCCCTTCTGTACGCACAGTAGATCTTATCGTTGGCAGATATGCACATGTACCCTACCATCCTTCAAGGGGACCAGGCATGCTTGGGAATAATTCTCAACAACTTGTTTTATTTTCCTCTATTTCCTTTGTTCTTTTCAATTAGACTTGAAGTTATGCAATTACAGGAAAAATAATAATAATATAAAGATGAAGAGAATGATATGTAACATAAATTTAAAAAAAAAAAAAAAAAAAACCCTTCAGAAAGTGTTGAACCAATAGTGACTATAGTGCCACCACCAGGCACTCATGGCTAATGTATACTACGCTTCTCTTTCTCCGATGATGCAGACTTTTAGAACCCACTTGAGAACAAAACTCTTGAATTTATGACGTAATGTATATCAACAGAAGAGAGAAGGAAAAAAAAATCTAGACTTGCATAAATGGGTAGGTGCCAAACATTGGAAACCATTCGCCGGAATCAGGCAAGTTTAAGACCAAATATGTCAGACATTGTTACATGGGTGTCTGGCAAACAAACCCAGCAGCCCCATTACTCCATAAGAGAGTGATTCTCACTTGTAACAAAGCGATTTTATAAGGGAGAAGGCCAAGAGTTGAGCAAAGAGCATACCTCAGGAATGCCGGAAGGCTGGTGTGTTTGGCCGGAAACTGCCTTCGGAGAGAGAAAGAGAGAGATAGAGGGAGAGGAGCCAAGTGGCCTCTTGGGTTGGGGGAAGCCCTTACAATAACAGTGGTTGATATTGCAAAAGAACAGGATTGTTGGCTTTTCCTAAGTAGATAGGGGTGTTTCTACGAGTGGCGGAAAATAGTTGGTGGTCTCTTTACAAGCACCAAGAGAGGCTTGGATTATAATAACATTCTTAGACTAAAGTGAGGTTTCACTTTTCTAGGCCTTGACTTTGCATATAATAATACATTTCCAAGCTTGAGAAAGAGCATAGATTGTGGAGACTTTGCCATTGGGAGTCCTTAATTTTCTCCTAACCCAATCAATAATTTGCTTATGTTTGAGTCTGACAATGACGTATTACTTAATTTTCGGCAATTATTATACATACAGTGAATGCCTGAGAGTGAGAGTGGTTGTTGGTGAATGCAATGGTTCTTCTGCATTTGGACGGCCGGATGAAGAATCTTAATGCAGAGATGCGCAAGTTTGAATTCCTTTCTCTTGGTTATTTTGTGATGGTTAGGACTTTCTAGTTAGACTACCATATTAAGAACTGCCACAAATGCTGAAATCCAGGTTCCTGCAGTAACAGAATATAAAGGCCCCAGAACCTTACAAAGTTGAAGTCATTGAGTTGGTTTCTGCAGACTGAAATCTTTCCTGAAATAAAAGCTTTTTGGTAAAACCTCTTGGCATTATTAATATCATCCGTTTGTATAAATTTTTAGTTAGAATTTAGCTAGAAATACATTTGATTAGTTTATATAATCTAATTCATATGAATTCTACATTGGACTATGTATAAATTTAAGTTATTAGAAGATTAGTTGATAGGATAAACAAGTCATCGTATCCCAATAAATTTAGAGAAACAATTTATACAGATTTAGAGTGTGTGAGGCCGTGCGTACTCAATTTGTAAAAAATAAGAAAATTCAGGACTTACATAAATACAAAAAAAAAAAAAAAAATTATAATAAATTTTACTCTTTTTCAAAAGAAACGTCGATAGATTCTAAAAATTCATATATATTACTCATAAATTTATTAGTGTACAGGAATTCTAGTTTGTCTATATTTTTAATTATTTTAGTGCACTCAATTTTATCTTATATATATATATATTCTTTTAAAGCATCCAATGTCAATACTCAAAGATTTTTCTCGAAATTAATATTGTGATACTTTATTCTGATAAGTGATAAAGATATCTGACATATGACATTTCATATTATCTGTCAATCAAAAGTTTTTGTTCTTTATAATATTTTAATTAGACTAATTATATTATTGATTATATTTTAATAAGACTCTAATTATAATATTTACTCTAATTATAAAATGAGATTGATATATGGCATCTCAGATGTGATTTCCACCTTCCATTGAAATATCAATTATGAAAAATGATAAATGCAGTTCTAGATTTGCAAGCGGTATATAATCGCTTTGAAAAAATAAATAAATATATAGGAAATTCATATGAGAAAAAGTTAACTTTTTTCTAAAACGATTGTACGTTATTTATAATTCTACGACTATATATAATATTACTCATCAAATATTTAATTAAAGGTAACTATTTTGAAGGTCAGAATCTAGGCATGGACAAATCTCCAAATTTATGGCCCATTTGTAGTTTTTCTCCACCAGAAATCCTATGGGCCCTTTGTATCCCAACTTTTCTTTCATAGCATCGGGCACCTGCCACATCAGTCGATTTATTTTATTTATAAAAAAAAAAACCATAAACAATACAATCAAACAAGACTTTTCTTAATAACCAAATAAAACACGTAGGATTCTATATATTGTTGTTGCCCCGTACAAAAAGGTTGTCCATTTTGGACAGATTCCAGCCATGTTTGGGGCATTATTTCTTTCACATTATAATCACAATATTGATGTAAAGCAAAGTTTTCAAGGGTTTTGTCTTCATGTGGCGTTTTCCGAGTTAAGAGACATAAGAAAAATTGAAATTAAAAATAAAATAAAGAGTGATATGTTTGCCCCTTCTGATCATCATGCCGGCCATGAGGAAGCTAGTAACTGCAGCATAAATCCTGGGGAGTTCAACAAATGGAACCAAGCAAATTCTAGCTCCCAAAGATTAAATTCTAAATGATGATGATTGCGTCGTATTCTTTTAGAATTTGGGTTTGCATTAACGCATCTTATGCCTTTTCATGGTGATAATACAAGTGTTATTCAAATTGTAGTCAACTCAATTGTTTATGAACGTACGAAGTACATTGAAATTGATTATTACTATATCTGATATGCCTATGAGTCTAAAACTATCATTCTCTTTCATGTACCCACTGAAATACCAAATAGTTTATATTTGCACCAAAACTTTGACTCATCACGACATCAATACTTAGTTAGCAAATTGTTGCCAATCGACTCACTAGCATCAATTTAAGGGAGAGTATGAAAGGAAATCAGGATTTTCTTTATTATAATGTGGCAATTTCTAATATTTATCTTGTAATTAAATTAAACTTGTACATATTTAGATAAGATAAGTCAAATAATTAGTGGAAGATTCAAATTGAATCTCAACCATATCTTTGTAACCCTATAACTTTTGTTTATTTAATGAGAAGAAAACACCTCGTTGGACATACTTTAGCCAAATATTGACAAATAAATGTTATGACATGAGTACAAGCTGTTATCCTTTCCTTCATTTTCAATGCCCCCAACTCTCTAGTTAGGCTCTCCTTCCTTTACTTCAATTTTTCTTCTTCTTTGAGATGATAAATTCCTCCACTAGAATTATTTTGATTGGGGCGTGTTCGATTGGTACTATCAAAAGCATTGGTCATGTTCACGTGTGAGCTTTTTCTGCTAGTTCATTTAAATACTCCATTGCTTCATCTGGATCCTTCTGCAATAACTTACCATTACACAGTATTTCAACAAATTGACACTCCTTAGGAGTACGATCTTCATAAAAATAGCCAACTAGACACCAACTCGCATATCCATAATGGGGGCACAAGCTAAGTAACTCTTTAAAACATCCCATGCTTGGTATAAAGTATTATTATCCTTTTACGTAAAAGTTGAGATTTGTCTTTTCAAAGCATTAGTCTTATGATGAGGAAAATATTTATTGAAGAAAGCTTTGGCCATGTCATCCCATGACCCAATCAGCTGTGGTTTTAATAAATACATCCACCTTTTTGCCTAGCCTTTAAAGAAAAATGAAAGAATTTAAGTCAAATAGCATCTACAGTGCTAGGTTGGACATGAAATGTAGCAACGACCTCTTAAAATTTTCTAATATGCACATATAATTTTCACTCTCCAAACCATGAAAAGTAGAAAGAAATTGTATCGTACCTAGTTTGAAATCCATTTGAGGAATAATAGTGGAACTATGATACATGATGGTGTTGTTGTGTGTGTAGGATGAAGGCATTCTTATAGGGTCCTAGGTTGATCTTTGTGCACATTCATATTACATAAAGACTATGATAGAATGAAATGTGTGTCAGAATTAGATAAAGTGTCAAATAGATTACAAAAGAGAGTATCAGTGTCCACTTTGAGTCTCCTTGCAAATCTACCTAAGTCGTCTTTATATTTATGCATGCAAACATTAAAAAAATAAATCTAAAATTGAGAGAAAAACAAAAGAAAGGAACTACCACCTTTAGTGTGTCAAGTTCAACAAACCTATTATTCAAATGCACTTTTTGAAATAGTTCTTCAGCAACAGTGCAAAAATTTAATTACGCCCAAAAAATAACACAATTATTATAATATAGATCGGCATGTCAATTCCACAAGAAAATGGAAGAAACACAAGAAAAACCTTAAGTTTAAGAAAGAATATCAAAGCAGCAATGCAAAATGAATGCTTTTTGATAAGAAATAAGTTGAAAGCCCAAAATTTAATATTAAAAAGGTGCGACTAGAGTTAATTGCAATAAAGCATCGAAAATCTCTCGCTTGAACTTAATAATTCCATTCATATTTAATTTATTGGATACTCAACTCTCCAATTGGAAATATAACATTACAACCATTTTTTTAAAATTTAACTCTAGAATATCATTTTCTTCTTTTGAACCACATACTACTATCCTATTAGACTCAGATTCAGTGACACTAATACACAGAATAACAATATTGCAGCAGAGAATCATATCAATAAGATTGACAATCAAATTTAGATATAATCAAGCACCTTAACAATTTTATAGAAAAGACATGACCAAATCTTTTAAAAGAATCAATTTAAAAAATTATCCAAATACAAGAAGAGGTCTATTGATAAAAGATGACAAACGAGAATTGTATCAGCATAAAAGTTTGTTACATGAATCCAATAGAATTGAAATTATCACCATTAAAGCAAGTTCATCCCTAATTTTACCAAGGATTCAGCCCTCCATTCGAGCAAGAAGGAATTCTTTTTTTGAAATATGACTATTTGAAAACTCTCCACAGCCACTCCATTTCTTGCTTCCTTTTCATGAGCCATCCTCTTAAGGAAAAGAAAATCAAGTACAAAGCTCGTGTAGGTAATATTCCAGATTTCTAGGCGCATTTTGCGCAACTTTTTGCTTAGTAAATGTTTGATTTAGTCATATTTGTTTTCTAAATACATCTCATTTCATCTCATCTCATCTCAAATTTATCATTATATATTTTAAATTTATGTACAAAATAAAATAAATAATTCAACTTTTTCAAATCTCAAAACAACTTTTTCAAATTCCAAAACAATACTAATATTATAAAAAATATTTTATAATAATATCTTTTTTTTAACTTCTATCTCATTTTATCTCATCTATAAAAATAAATAAGACCTTAAAAAACTAATATTTCCGAAACAAATGTAACTTGTTGAGTAAACTTTCCAACGCATCTTGATTCGCCTTAATTGGATATGGGATGAGAGAGATATGATCAAAGTTTTGAATACTGTATCGATAAGCGTACTGATCAAGACACTGGAACGAAATATTTTGGTACCAGTACTGTTTCGTATACCGTTTCGAAATAGTTTATATATAAAAAAATTATCTATATAAATACATATATAAATTATATTTCAAAATAATAGTCAATATATGAATAAATTATACATATAAATACATATATATAAATAGTCTAGTCTGAATTAAAGTAAAAAAAATAACAGGAAATGAAAAAAAATTCAAAATCTGGTATGGCCGATACGGTCGAAACGACCGAAATTTGCAGCACAACGAAACAGCATGTTTTTTGTACTGGTCAACTGGCTGGTACGACATATTTGGGTTGTATCGGCCGATACAATACGAAATTTAAAACATTGGATATGACAATAGTATTGATGGCTGCTAAAGAAGTTTTCATATCGAAATTCTTGTCAAACCCATCTCTCAACTCATTTACTCGGCTATTCATGTTCCATATTCTTTTTTTTTTAGTTGGATTGGGCCCACTATAGAAATCTCTTCATTTGATTGTACTTTCTTCCTTATTTATGTCAAACTTGAGCCCAATCATTCTTAAATTCATTCCTACCACAAAATCATTAAAAATGAATTACAATTGAACGCTACATGAATACATGATAAGGATACATCCTTCTTTCCTCTAAGAAAGTAAGGTTTTCTCTCGATTTTCTTTGAAGATTCGAGGTCTCCATCTCTTGAACTTTTACTCTATAGAGGCTGGGAGAATGGCAGCAGAATTAGCATCTTTGTACAATGGACTAAAACTCACAGAAGAAGAAAAAATTGAGGTGGCAATTGGAGAGGCAATACAATTGTCGATTGAAAATAGTAAATTTTGTATCATGTTCATAGTGGTCGTGAATAGGGAAGCAAACAAAGGTGCTTTGAAAAGTACCATGTTGAGAGTTTGGCAATTGGAAGGCAAAGCTATCATCAAAGAAGTGGGCAAAAATAAGTTTCTGATCGAATTGAAGAGCATAGAAGACGAAAAGAATCCTGAGAGGAACCCTTGGTCATTTGACAAAAATCTTATAGCCATGCAAGACTGTGAAGAATACAAATCTATTAAAGAGATTGAATTCTAAAAGAAGCCATTTTGGATTCAATGTCACGATCTCCCTTTCGCTGGGATGAATCATAAAACTAGACTCGATATAGGAGCATCGATGGGAGAAGTTTTGCAAGGGGATATAAATAATAGTGGTATATGCTGGGGTGAATTCCTTCGTGTTAAAGTCTTGATGGATATTTCAAAATTGATTGTTCGAGAAAGATTTCTTTCATTAAGTGGTACAAAATATTGGATACCTCTTAAGTATGAAAGGTTACCCAATTTCTGTTATCACTGTGGTATGTTTAAACACAGATTGAAGCGATACGAAAAGATGGAACAGGGGAAGGCAATTGGAGATGGTTTTGAGCAACAATATGGTGTCTGGCTTAGAGCCAACAACAAGAAGATAAGTCCAGTACAAGGGAATAGAGAGAACAATGGCAGCTCACCGGAAAAGGTGAGAATTCCAAATTCTGATCAACCTTAGGGGAATCCAGGCACTCTTGGAAATGAGACATTAGCAGTTGTAGTCACAAAAACTAAAAACGATAATCTTTCCAATTTACTAGAGGAGAGATTCTTGAGATTTGAGTTTGGAGTTAATGAAGTCCAAAATAAAGGAGAATTCTTAGCAACCCCTAGTATCACGAAAAGATTGGAAGTTCAAATGGTGGATAGTGATCATGTAACGACTACTCCCATGCAGAAAGAATCTTTAAAAAGTATAGCACCAGTATTCATTGCACAGGATATTAATAATAGTTTTAATGGACCAGTAATGAGAGGTTAGGTCAGCAGAAACAATCTTGAAATACACGTTGATCAAAAAATAAATGGAAAGTGAGGGCCAAAGCTAATACTTCTATTACAAAAGCACAGGAAGTGGATGGAGGCCCAATTCTCACCAGAAATAAGGCCTTTAAACGTAAAGGTAGCATGAGTGTACTTGAAGAACCTGGTAAGAGGATTAAGCAGGTCAATGTAGAGGAGGAAGTTAATGAGATAGGAGAGGCTGCATTGCAGCCCTACCAAGCAATATGAAGCTTCTTTGTTGGAACTGTTGAGGGCTTGGGAACCCTCGGATGGTTGAAGAGCTTCACTTGATAGTGAAGGAAAAGCTCCCAAAGTCAGTGTTTTTATCTGAAACAAAAATAAGTAGAGAAAAAGTGGAAAGAGTAAGAGCAAAGTTGGGTTTTGAAATGAGTTTTGTTGTTGATAGCTTGGGAAAGAGTGTCAGGTTGGCTATGCTTTGGAAGAAGGATGTTCAAGCAGATTTATTAACATATTCCAGGAGCCACATTTCCCTTTCTATTCATACTGAATCTCAAGCTTGGAATTCAACTGGTTTCTATGGAAACCCGATTATTGAGAAACAAAAAGATAGCTAGCAACTTATGAGGATGCTTAGACTCGTGAATCATATTCCTTGGCTAATTATGGGTAATTTCAATGAAATAATAAATCTGGAAGAGAAGTTTAGGGCTGCTTCAAGGTCATTTGCACAGATGGAGAGATTTCAACAAGCTATTAATGACTGTGGTTTGCATGACATGGGATTTATTGGTTCCAAATTTACATGGAGCAATAAAAGGAAAGGGACAAATTTTACAAGGAAAGGTTGGATAGAGCACTAGGGAACAGACCTTTTCAAGGACTATTTAATTGCTGTGAAGTTCAACAACTCCCACTTCTACAATCTGACCACACTCCCTTAATTATTTCTTGCAATAATGGGGAAGAAGAAGAGCATAGACACAAGAGACTGTTTAGATATGAAGCATACTGGTTATCAAAATAGGAGTGTAAAGATATAGCCCGGTTTGGATTCAAAACTCTTCTAAACTCATCTCAATTTATCTTCATTTTATCATTATACTTTTTCAATTTCTCATACAAAACACAAATCCCTATACACAATTTTCAAATCTCAATACACATTTTTCAAATTCCAATTCAACTTTTTTAAATTCTAAAATAATAATAATATTTAAAAATAAACTAAACTCATCTCAACTTATCTCATCTCCGAATCCAAACGGGGCCTAGTCTCTAAATCCTGGTTGTTTCCAGAGCAAAGAGATAGTCCACTAAGATATTTGAAATCTAGTTTAGATACCTGCATGTCACACTTGAAAACCTGGGCTTCATCTACAGCTGGGACTAGAAGAAGAACATTAAACAAAAAAAGAGAAACGATCCAGGAACTACAGAGATTAAACCAAGGTGATTTCAATGTAACAATCAAAGAGTTGCAAAAGCAGGTGGACAACATACTAGAGGATGAAAAAACTAAATAGAAACAGAGATCGAAACAACTTTGGGAAGAGATAAGAATTCTTCCTACTTCCACAAGTGTGCTTCCCAACAACAACAACATAACACAATTAAGAGGATCAAGAATGAGAAGGGAATTTTTGTCAAGAAGCAAGAGGAGATCAACCAGCTTTTCTCTAGCTATTACCAGTAGCTGTTTGAAACATCATCTTCTAGGGGCATTTCTGAAGCATTGTAGGTTCTTTTGCCAAGGGTAACTACTGATATGAATGAACAGCTCCAAAAGGACTTGTACTGGTGAAGAAGTAAAATAAACTCTGTTTGAGATGGATCCCATGAGCTCCCCGAGACTTGATGGGTTCTTTGCTGGCTTTTATCAGGATAATTGGACAGCTGTTGGTAGGGGTGTAAGAAGACCAAACCAGACCAGATGGACTGGACCGGACCGGATGGAATTCGGTCTGATCTGGTCCAATTTTTGTATGGATCGAACATTTCTGGTTCGATCCCAGTCTATGGCATTTCTCCTTCTGGACTGGACCAAACCGAATTCACACCATATTATATATATATATATATATATAAACAATAGTATATAAATTATAATATTAATATTAATATAGATTAAGAGTGGTAGTATAATATATTAATATATAATATATACTCTTATAATATTAGCATATTATAATTTATAATAATTGATTAATTGTAGTATAAAAATATAAATTATAGTATATCTATATAAAGTATTAGTAATAACTTATTAGTAATAAGTGTATTATTATTATTTAATATATTATTATTAATTTATCATTATTTACTAATACATAAATTTATAATATACTAATGTAATAGTATTATTAGTTATAGTTTACCAATGTATGATGTATCACTAAAATACTATTAACTAATTATTAATTACTATTCTTAGTTCTTATGATTACATGCAGCAATTATAAATATTAATGTTGTTTTTAACTATATATTTTTGAGGAATTCCATTTATAATTAAATTGGGTTGAAAACAATTAAATTTGTGTTAAAAATTATTTTTCATCATTGCAATATTTTGTATCAAATTTAACCTATTAAATCATATCAGGTGCCACTGGACCGGACTGGACTAGTATGGACTAAATAAGAGTTCGGTCCGTTCCAGGGTGGAAAAGTTCTTGGACCAAATAGAATCGGTCCATATTTTTTTCGGACTGGACTATTTACACCACTAGTTGTTGTTCTAGGTGTCATTACCGCTATTAAAGACATTCTTTCTTCAAGGAGATTAATGATACTTTTATTGTGTTAATCCTTAAGAAAAAGAATCTTGAACTTGTCCTGAATATAGACCTATAAGCTTTTGTAATGTTCTTTATAAAATTATTTTTAAAGTGTTGGCTAATAGGCTAAAACCAATCTTGTCTTCTCTTATTTCTCCAGCTCAAAGTGCTTTTGTTCTAGGCCGTTTGATCTCTGACAACATCATTGTAGCTTATGAGGCCATGCATTCTATGAAATATTGAGTCAAAGGGAAAAAAATAAGGTTACGTGGCATTGAAGCTGGACATGAGTAAGACATATAACATGATTGAATAGAGTTTTTTTAAAGAAGTGATGATAAAGCTGGGATTTGGACAGCATTGGATCGACTTCATTATGGAATGTGTTCCATCTGTTAGTTACTCTCTAATCATCAATGGCAGCCCTTAAGAGGCATTCATTCCATCAAAAGGACTAAGGCAAGGGGATCTTCTATCTCTTTACATTTTTATTGTATACTCAGAAGTTCTTGGGAAATTACTAGACCAGGCTGAAGAAATAGGGTTAATCTCAAGACTTCATTTTGCTAGAGGATCTATTTTGGTTAATCACCTTTTTTTTGCAAATGATAGTCTAATCTTTTGCAAGGCAAACGTTTTGGAGTGGCATAGACTTCATTATTTAATGCAGACATATGAAGAAGCCTCGGGTCAAAGATTAAATGTTGAAAAAACAGCAATATACTTCAATCAAAACACCAAACCTGAGATCAAGCAAGCAATTCTAGTCACTGCTTGAGTAAGAGAGGCAAAATATTTTGAAAGATATCTTGGACTTCCAGCATACATTCAGATAAATAAGTTGGCTGCTTTCAAAGGTGTCCTGAACTCAATAAGGAACAAGATCAAAAACTGGAATGTCAAGTTTATTTCTCAAGCCAAAAAAGAAGTTTTGCTCAAGGCTATAGTGCAAGGTGTCCTTTCTTACTGCATGAGCATGTTTAAGCTACCCAAGGTTATTTTGGTGGAGATGAATAAACTCATGAGGAATTTTTGGTGGGGAAGTAGAGGAGATAGAACCAAAACCCAATGGCTGCCTTGGAGTGTTCTTGGAAAATCTAAAGCAATGGGGGGACTCGGGGATAGAGATTTCGAGCTATTTAATATTGTATTGTTGACTAAGCATGGATGAAGGTTAATTCAAAATCCAAAATCCTTAGTCATTAACTTCAAGAGTTTTAAAAGCAAATTATTTTTTTAGATCAGACTTTATAAAGAGCAAATTAGGAAGCAATGCATCCTATTTGTGAGGAGTTTTTTAGAGGCAAAGTCTGTCTTGCAAGAATGAATGTTTTGGAAGATAGACAATGGAGAATCTGTGAGCTTAGGGGCAAATAAATGGATCCCTCAACCTTCCTCATTTCGTTTGCAATCACCACTAAGTCCTTAAGACAAGAACAAAAATGTTAGTTCCCTTATTGATGAACAAAATAAAACATGGAAGATGGACATACTAGTGGAACTATTTTCTGACAGGGAGGTGGCTATTATTAGTCGTATTCCCATTAGTTGGAGGGGAAGCTTAGATCAACTCATATGGAGATGCACGAAAGATGACAAGTTTACCATTAAAAGTGTATATCATCTATTATGTGAGATGGAACAAGCTGTTAAAAGGCAACAATCTTCCAGCGAGAACACCTAAGTTAGATGGTCTAAGAGATGGAAGATCAAAGCATTAAATGCCTCTAAAATGCTGCTGTGGAGAGTTTGCCACAACTCTATCCCTACAAACTTCAATCTATGTAGAAGGAAAATCAGAGAGCCACCAAATTGTCTTATTTGTAACTTGGAACCAGAGATTGTATTTCATGCATTGTGGTCTTGTCCTGCAATGCAAGATGTATGGGGAGTTAGCACCCAAAAGTTACAGAAAATGAGAGTGAGATTCCAAAGCTTCAAGGGACTAGTCATTCACTTACTCGAGGTTTTATTTGAGGAAGACATGGAGGTATTTGTAGCCATAGTGTACTTGGTCTGGAAGAGGAGAAATCTGCTGATTTTTTAGGACAAGTTTGAAGACCCGAAGGTGATTTCCAACAAGGCTACTGATATGGCACTTGAATATAAAGCTGTTAATTCTAAATCTAAGCAACCTAGTCAAAGAGATGATACAAGGACTTTACAATGGATTGCTCCTCCAAGGAGCAAGCTTAAAGTCAACTGGGATGCTTCGGTGGATCACGTAAACTGTAGAGTGGGCATTGGGGTGGTAATTAGAGATTGGACAAGAGCTGTGCTAGTAACTTTAAGATCACAAAGGGACTTGTTTCTTGATGCTCTTCTGGCATAATCTTTAGCAGCTATGAAGGCAGTTATTTTGTGTAATCATCTCCAGTACCAGGCTATAATATTAAAGGGTTATGCTCTAAACCTGGTCCAAGGACTTAACGAGAATGCTAATAACTGGAGCACATCGGGGCTTTTGTAATAGGACACCAAAGCTTTATTAGCAAATTTCAATTCTTGGTCTGTGAAGCATATTCCTAGGAATGTAAATATTATTGGTCATAATTTAGCTAATGATGCACTTAATCTCTCTGAGGAGAGCATTATGCTGAGGGATATTCCCTCTTGTATCCAATATCTGCTAAGTTGATGATGAATGAATTTTATGATTCTTCTACAAAAAAAGTTAGAAAAATAAAATCAAACTGCCAAATAACACATAATCTAGCAATTAAATCCCTAGAAGTAATGTTCAGAGTACATTTTTATGCACTCATCACACCCCTTAAAACATCATCCATCACACCTCGTGGTACTTTGGCTAAACAATCAGTCCTTTGTAATTACACAATAATTGATTTGATTTCTTCCAACCCTAATTATAAATAAATGAAATAAGACATCAAATTTATATTAGCTCATAAATCTAGTAAGGCTTGCTTAAACTCGTGATTTTCAATATTATATGTAATAGTTGGATAACTAGAATCATTGTGTTTAAGAGGAAGTCGTTGCTCAATTTAGAGCGCTAACTTGCTTTGTCAAAAATGTCATCTTCTTAATATAATGATTCCTCTTAATTGTACACAAATATTTAAAACTTTTGCACAAGTTGGAACTGGTTTAATAACATGCAAAAGAGAGATGTTAATTTGTACCTTCCTAAAGTTCTCTAGGATTTCATCGTTAGGATCCAAAACTCACATACTTTATTTTAAAATTTGAGAAAATTGTACCTTAACTGGGTTCTTTATTATCTCGGCTTCCTTGAGCAGCTCGACACCACCATTGCTTTGTTCCTCTTTAACGTCTACAGACTATCAATTGTTGGGATATGTAAAGACTTATCACTTCGTGTCACGATGACATTGATCTCCTTCAAATTTCTTTGTACTTTATGTTGACCTTGGGGTGTGGGTTGAGTTTGAGAAGGGAACTTGTCACACATATTTACTCAAAGAGCTCATCAACTTGGATACTTGACTCTTTATTTGTAATAACCCAATTTTTTTAAAGATAAAACATTTACTTGAGAATAGTTTAAAGGGATTTATTGAAATGATTTTTTCCATAAAAATAGGATTTGAGACTTAGATGCATTCTAAGATAAATTTTGGATTGACTTTTGAGATTTGTGACAAGATATTAACTAGAGAAATTCTATTTGGACCTAGAAAGAGATAAATTTTTGAAATTTGAGGAAGAAATTCAAAAGGAAGTAATATAACAAAATATTAAACACTTGGTATGCCAAAACGAGTTCTCGGGCTGATCCGTCGAGTTTTAGTGTAACAAACATAACTCCTTCATATTAGGTCAGAACGAGATGATTCAAATTCTTATAGAACCATAAGAGTCAGATCTAGAACCTTAATGTTTTGGGTTTTTGAAGATAAAGAATGGATCAAGAACTAAATCTAATGTGAAATAGATGGACGGGAATGTGAGTCAACTGGTAACCGACTTAGATAAGTTGTCTTATGTTCGGCCATGTGACGAAAATTGTGATTGGCTATCAATTTTTTTGAGGTTTTTACATGTATGGGAACATATGGCAAGTTGATAAAAATTGATCTAGAAGCCTTGGTGGGTAAGAAAATAAAGGAAACAAATGGAGAACTCGAATTGGATGTTATCGGGTGAGTTTTGACATGTTTCGGTAAATTAATCATATATCTCTCATTTGATCTTTGAATAAGGTGATTCAAAATCATGGATCACTAAGAGGATTATCTAAAACTTTCATATTTTGAGTTTTTGTAGAATCGCAATGGATCAAGGACTTATTGGGCCAAGAAGTGATCAGATCTAAAAAGGGCAGAATTGGAACCCGAATTGGATTATCTCCACCGCCTTAGATAAGAGACGAAATCTAATTGGATTGTTGATGCTTTTGGACATTTAGACAGGTATATGGAACACGTGGATAAATGAGGTAGATCCCTTAAGAAAGTTGAGGACACTCGGAGAGTCAAAGAACCAGACTTGCATCCCTTGGAGATTACTCATGATATTATTTTGTTTCCATCTCCATGTGATGACATCTCTCAAGCCATTGATCAAGACCTGCTTTTAGGTGGCTCAAGGATGACCATTGGATGATATTAGAGCCAACTAAGTCTGCCTAGATATGATGATGGGTCTAAAGGAGGTGAGACACACACACACACACACACGGCAATAGAAGGGAGACCAGTTATCACACAAGTGGCTCAAGCTATTCTTCTTTCTTTGCTATATAAGTAGTCAACCACTTAAGGGAAAAGGCTTATTCACTTCCTCTTCCCTTAAGACACACGGACACACTTAGCAAAAGGAGTTCAAAAACCCTTTCTTCAATCATTTCACCTCCCAAACATCAAAGGCAAATGAGAGCTAATTGAGGGTATTGGAGGAGGGGTGGTGCAAAATCAATTCAAGACTACTAATTTAGCTTTGAAAAAATTTGTAAGTGCACTACTTAACTTAATCTTGTTGTAGTATAAGTGCCTTAATTTATAGATTTAGTTTGATGCCTATTTGATACTTGTTTAAGCCTATGCATTATTTATAAAGTAACTTGAATAATCTTGATTTATGGAGTGGTTTTTGTTGTGGAAAAATACTAGGAAAAATTTTAGAACCTTATGAATATATTTTATGATCATATAATAAGATGATTATGTGAAAATATGAGGTCATGATTTGAAAAAAAATGGTAGAACAACCCTAGCAACTTTCAGATTTTATGGGAGTTAAGTTGGCAGATTTAATATCCTACAGTAAAATGGTCATAACTTGAAAGTTTGATGTCTTAATTGAATGATTCAAGAGGCTATGAAAATCTAAGACAGGGATATACAATTTTTGTGTTTTAAGTTTTAAGAGATAACAACTCTAGAAAGAATGAAATTGGGAATAAGTGATAGAACAAAGTAGGTAAATATCTGAAAAGGGTGTTTTTCTTCTATTTTAAACTATTAGTGAATTATTTGAATTAGATTTTTAACAAGTATGGTAAGTTTAGGAATTTCAATATACTAGGAGGATTTTTAAGAATTATTATGCTAAAAAGATAGAATAAAATAAAATAAAATAATAAAATTATATATGTAAGAGAAATGTTCAAGAAACAAACAGAAATGCTTAAATTATGTGATTATGAAAAATCTTGGCTTGAGCTAAATAAATAAATAACTAAATAAGATTTAGTTTCCCATGATATTCGGCCAGCCCTAGTTTAATAATATTATAATATTTTAATCAATTGTGTATGTATCACTCGTTAAGCTTTGACGTTATAAATTTATGTGATGTATGTGCATGTATATATGATTATGTTCTTGTGACATGCTTTTATATGTTCTATAAATTATGAAGACATGAAACATGCATGTCACAAGTCTAAGTTTATACCTATATTGCATTTCGTCATATATAAGTGTCGTCATAAGTCCTGACGTCCATTATAAGAAAAGTTTATGTTACATGTCGTCATGTAAGTGTTGTCGTAGGTCATGACGAACATTTAAGAAATAAGATAAGAAAACTTTATATGATATGGCCCAATTACGGGTAATAATAGTGGCATGGCCCGACCACGGGTAATAATAGTGGATATAAGTAAAGACTTATAAGAATAAAAACTTTAAGATAAGAATGAAAAGTCCATGCATGATATGAGTTTGTTAGGAAAGAAGAACATCAATATAAGTCCACATAAAAGATAAATCCAAGTTATACATGAGTCACATAAAGCATGCCATAAATGTATACTCTGGCTATCTGACTTATATGTAATTATTTTATTATGTCTATGTCTTTATTAAATTAAGTGTGTAGTTATTGAAATTTTTAAGGAAATCTCATTTTTATATGTTTCTTTTCTTTTTGGAATATGATTTTTGCTGCAGAGTTGGATGACGGTCATGGGCTAGATCCTAGTTGCTCGAGAGACTCGGAGAAACCCTGAGGGATTCTAGGAGTACTCTCTCTCCGTAAAAGTTTTTAACTAATTGATAGTAGTAGAGACTGACATTGGCACAGAAAAAAATAGTTTTTCGAAATGAAGAAGGAGCCTAGGCAGCCCTAAGTCGAAGTTTTGATAAGTTTGTATATTGACTAAGAAACTAATTAAGTTATGCATGTGAGGATATAATGTTATTATAAGAATGGATGGTGTGAATATTGTGATTTTATTTCACTATGTGATCATTAGAAAATTTTTAGTCAGAACTTTTTCGCTACGATTTGCATTAAATTTCGATAAGTACGAGGATGAGTAGTAAAGTGTTACTTATTCTGACACTCCGGTTTACGTTAAATCTCATACATAAATTGAGGATGTCATATAATTGTATCAAAGCAATACGAATATGTGTAAATCCATATTGTGCTAAGAAAAAAAAGGATCACATGGTAATAGAATTTGCTTGAATTTTTATGAAGTAAAATGGTTTAGTGAATGATTTGGATGTTAGAAGTTTGTAGTTATTAAGAAGAAATATTTTGTTAGGTGTAGAATGTTGATTGGGAGATGATATAATCAAAAGGGAAATATTTTTTGTCCCTTCACTTTGTCCCTTTAGATTGTCCCTTTTTTTTTTTTAATTTTTTAATTATCATTTTTTACATAATGATTAAAAAAATATTAAAAAAATATTATGAATTTTTTTTTAAATATTTAAACATATTAAAAAAATGATGTGAAATAAAATACAAAAATTTTAATTTATACTAACGAGGTAATGCAACGGGACACCCTAACGGGCCCCGTAGCATTGCCCATGATAAAAAATACCAGTATAGATATAAACGTTTAGTATGGTAGACTTGAAATTGCTATGGATATGAATTACTTTTACAATATTAAGGTTCACCTTCCAAATTTCGAGGAAGAAATTTATTTTAAGGGAGGGAGAATGTAATAACCCAAATTTTTTTAAGATAAAATATTTACTCGAGAATATTTTAAAGGAATTTTTTGAAAGGATATTTTTCTATAAAAATAGGATTTGAGACTTAGATACATTATAAGATAAATTTTGGATTGACCTTTGAGATTGTGACAAGGTATCAACTAGAGAAATTCTATTTGGACTTAAAAAGAGATAATTTTCAAAATTTGAGGAAGAAATTCAAAGAGAAGTGATAGAACAAAACATCAAACACTTGATGTGCCAAAATGAGTTCTTAGACTGATCCGTCGGGTTTTGGTGTAATAAGCATAACTCCTTCATATTAGGTCATAACGAGGTAATTCAAATTCTTATAGAACCTTAAGAGGTAAATATAGAACCTTAATGTTTTAGGTTTTTAAAGATAAGAAATGGATCAATGACTAAAGCTTATGTGAAATGGACAGACGGGAATGTGAGTCAATTGGTAATTGACTTAGATGAGTTGTCTTATATTCGACCATGTAACGAAAATTTTGATTGGCTATCAATTTTTCTGAGATCTTTACATGTGTAGGAACATGTGGCAAGTTGATAAGAATTGATCTAAAAGCCTTGGTGGGTAAGAAAATAAAGGAAACAAATGGAGAACTCAGATTGGATGTTCTCGGGTGAGTTTTGACATATTTCGATAAATTAATCATATCTCTCTCATTTGACATATGAATAAGGTAATTCAAATCCTATAGATCACTAAGAGGATTATCAAAAAATTTTATGTTTCAAGTTTTTGTAAAATCGCAATGGATCAAGGACTTATTGGGCCAATAAGTGATCAGATCTAAAAAGGGCAGAATTGGAGTCCGAATTGGATTATCTCCGCCGCCTTAGATAAGAGACGAAATCTAATTGGATTTTTTATGCTTCTGGATATTTAGGCAGGTGTAAGAAATAGGTGGATAAATGGGGTAGATCCCTTAAGAAAGTTGAGGACACTTGGAGGGCCAAAGAACCTGACTTGCATCCCTTGGAGATTACTCATGATATTATTTTGTTTTTATCTCCATGTGATGGCATCTCTCAAGCCATTGATCAAGACTTGCTTTTAGGTGGCTCAAGGATTACCATTGGATGATATTAAAGCCAACTAAGTCTAAGTTTAGATATGATGATGGGGTTAAAGGAGGTGAAACACATACACACATGGCAATAGAATGGAAACCAGTCATCACACAAGTGGCTCAAGCTATTATTCTTCCTTTGCTATATAAGTAGTCAACCACTCGAGAGAAAAGACTTCTTCACTTCCTCTTCCCTTAAGACACACGACCATACTTAGCAAAAAGAGTTCAAAAACCTTTTCTTCAATCCTTTCACCTCCCAAACATTAAAGGAGAGCTAATTGAGGGTATTGGAGGAGGGGTGGTGCAAAATCAATTCAAGACTACTAATTTAACTTTGGTTGAACTTGTAAGTGCACTACTTAACTTAATCTTGATGTAGTATAAGTGCCTTAATTTATAGATTTAGTTTGATGCCTATTTGATACTTGTTTAAGCCTATGTATTATTTATGAAGTAGCTTGAATATTCTTGATTTATGGAGCAGTTTTTGTTGTGAAAAAATACTAGGAAAAATTTTAGAACCTTATGAATATGTTTTATGATCATATAATAAAAGGATTATGTGAAAATATGAGGTCATGATTTGGAAAAAAAATAATAGAACAACCCTGCAACTTTCGGATTTCAAGAGAGTTAAATTGGTAGATTTAATATCTTACAGTAAAATGATCATAACTTGAAAGTTTGATGTCTTAATTGAATGATTTAAGAGGCTATGGAAATCTAAGACAGATGTATACAACTTTTGTGTTTTAAGTTTTAAGAGATAAGAACTCTAGAAAGGACGAAATTGGGAATAAGTGATAAAATAGAGTAGGTAAATATATCAAAAGGATGTTTTTCTTCTATTTTAAACTATTAGTGAATTATTTGAATGAGATTTTTAACAAGTATGGTAAGTTTAAGAATTTCAATATATTAGGAGAATTTTTAAGAATTATTATACTAAAAAGATAGAATAAAATAAAATAATAAAATTATATATGTAAGAGAAATGTTCAATAAACAAATAAAAATGCTTAAATTATGTGATTATGAAAAATCTTGGCTTGAGCTAAGTAAATAAATAACTAAATAAGATTTCGTTTCCCATGATATTCAGCCAGCCCTAGTTTAATAATATTATAATATTTTAATCAATTGTGTATGTATCACTCGTTATGTTTTGACGTTACAAATTTATGTGACGTATATGCATGTATATATGATATATGTTCTTGTGACATGTTTTTATATGTTCTATGAATTATAAAGACATGAAACAAGCAGGTTTATACATATATTACATTTCGTCACATATAAGTGTCGTCATAAGTCCTGACGTCCATTATAAGAAAAGTTTATATTACATGTCATCATGTAAGTGTTTTCACGAGTCATAACGAATATTTAATAAATAAGATAAGAAAATTTTATATGATATGGCCCAACCACGGATAATAATAGTGGCATGACCCAACCATGGGTAATAATAGTGGCATGGCCCGACCACGAGTAATAATAGTGGCATGGTCCGACCACGGGTAATAATAGTGGATATAAATAAAGACTTATAAGAACATGAATTTTAAAATAAGAATGAAAAATCCATGCATGATATGAGTTTATTAGGAAGGAAGGACATCAGTATAAGTTCACATAAAAGATAAGTCAGAGTCATGCATGAGTCACATAAAGCATGCTATAAATGCATACTCTGGCTATCTGGCTTGTATGTGATTATTTTATTATGTCGATGCCTTTATTAAGTTAAGTGTGTACTTATTGAAATTTTCAAGAAAATCTTATTCTTGTATATTTTTTTGTTCTTTTTGAAATATGATTTTCACTGCAGGGTTGGATGACGGTCATGGGCTAGATCCCAGTTGTTCAAGAGACTCGGAGAATCCTGAGGGGTTCCCGAAATACTCTCTCTCCGTAAAAGTTTTTAACTAGTTAATAGGAGTAGAGATTGACATTGGCACAGAGAAAAAGAATGTCCCGAAGTGAAGAGTGAGCCTAGGCGGCCCTAAGTCGAAGTTTTGATAAGTTTGTATATTGACTAAGAAACTAACTAGATTATGCATGTAAGGATAAAATGTTATTATAATAATGAATGGTGTGGATATTGTAATTTTATTTCATCATGTGATCATTAGAAAATTTTTAGTCAGAACTTTTCCGTTGCGATTTGCATTAAATTTCGATAAGTATGAGGGTGAGTAGCCAAGTGTTACTTATCCTAACACTCCGGTTTACGTTAAATCTCATACGTAAATTGGTAGTGTCACATTATTTATTTATTTATTTTTCTTAACAACTTATGTAATCAAAGAATTTAAATTTTTGATTAGTTTTATCATGTGCCTCAATAAAAGCATACAAAGTATTTTCTAAAGCGTTACTAAAAGATTAAGATGTATGATACGGTGTAGAGTAATTCCTAGGTGGTTGTGATTGTGCAGGGTTGTGAGTGTCAGACTTCCAACAAGCCTGGTTTGTTTTCACAAATAATCTTATCTCATCATTATTATTTTCTCAAATTATCATACAAAATAAAATAATAATTTAACTTTTTCAAATCTCAAAACATTTTTTTCAATTTCTAAAATAAAATTAATATTAACAAAAATATTATAATAATATTTTATTTAATTTTTAACTTTTATCTCATCTTATCTTATTTATGAAAACAAACCAGGGTTAAAGTTGAGGTGATTTCTCCAATTAGGATTGTATGTATCCAAGTAGGGTGTAAAAGACTTTTTGTACATGTCAAGATAATTGCAATGTTCCTCGTACACTCCTCTCATCTCAATAAGTGTGAGATAATCCTATACAAGATGATCTATTCCCTGTCAAAGAAAACAAGGTTTAGGAGAATCAGCTTGAGGAATGCTACAAGCTGCCCCAATTTCCTTCAACACTTCCAACTCTCTAGTAGGCTCTTCATCCTTTCATTCAATTCATCTTGTTCTCTAATATGATAGATGCCTCCATTAGTATGATTTTGATTGGGGGAGCTCGATTGATATTGTCAAAATCATCAGATCATGTCTAAGTGTGAGCTTTTTTTGTAAGTTAATTCAAATACTCCATTGCTTCATATGGATCATTCTGAATAACTCGCCATTACACATCATTTCAATAAATTAATGCTTGCTAAGAGAAAAGCATTCGTAAAAATAGCTAAGTAGACGCCAATTCTCATATCCATAATAGGGTATAAGTTAAGTAATCCTTTAAAATGTACAATGGTATAAAGTCTCACTATTGTTTTGCATAAAAGTTGAGATTTGTCTTTTCAAAATATTAATCTTATGATAAGGAAAGTATTTATTGAAGAAAGTTTGGATTATCTCACCCCATGACCCAATCGACCGTGGTCTCAATTAATACATTCAATTATTTATCCTATTTTTTAGTGAAAAAGGAAAGAACTTGAGTAAAATAGCATTTATAGTGCTAGGTTGGCCCTGAAATATAGCAACAACCTCTTTAAACTCCCTAATATTCATATATAGATTTTCACTTTCTAAACTATGAAAAGTAAAAAGAAGTTGTATAATACTTGGTTTGAAATCCATCTGAGGAATATTAGATAGAAATATGATACATGATAGTGTTGCTATGCATGTAGAGTGAATGTATTATTGTAGAGTCCTAAGTTGATCTTTGTGCACTCATATTATATGAAGAGAATGACGCAATGGAATGTATGTCAAAAGTAAATGGCGTGTCAAACAAATTATCAAGGAGAGTATCAGTGTCCTCTTCGAAGCTCTTTACAAATATACTTAACTCGTCTCTATATCTATGCATGCAAACATTAAAAAAGTAAATCTAGAATTGAGAGAAATACAAAAGAAATGAACAAGTTTACCGCTTTTAGTGTGTCAAGTTCAATAAACTTATTAACTTTATCAAAAAGTTCAACAAACCTATTATTCAAATGTGCTTCTTGAACTGTCCATCCAGCAACGATGCTAACCAAAAGAATAATATGACAATTGTAATATAAATTAAGGTGTCAATTCCACAAAGAGATGGTAGAAACATTAATTTATAAGAATACAATATAATTATCTCCTTATGTTGTAATATAAGAAGAAAAATGATAACAGATCCGTTGGAGGGTCCTTTTTTTGTGCTTCATATTTGTTTTTGTTTTTGTTTTTTTTTTTACATAAAAATCAAGATTATATTATTTAGTAATATTGTTATTTTTTTCTTTTTTAAAAAATATTAAACAGTATTACAAAAATGATGTAATTTTTTTTTTTTTTATATTAATAGGACACAAAACGGGACCCTCGAGCGGGTCACGCAACAATGCCCAATATAAGAATACCAGATAAAGATTTATTATTGGTATTTAAAAAAAAAAAATCCAAATTAGAGGATAATAACATTGATATATCTTGATTAATATTAATAATAATAAAAAATAGAGGTGGATCGTGATCCTTTGTTGATGCATAGATTTGTGGTTACGGTGATATACACTTACAATTTATTTATTACTAATTTATCATTTTAAATATATTTATTTATTTGTTATTTTATTGGAAATATGTTTTTTATATCTTTAAATATTAAGTTTTTTTTAAATATACAATTTTACTAATAATCATTTTTTTAAGTATTAACTATTTTTTAAAAAAAAATGAAAAAATCTTAAAAAATAGTAAAAGGGTAATAAATGAGTACTAAGCCTATCATATTCGATATATCCTCTCATATTGTTTTCCAATTTTAAGAATTCTAAATTCTTTTAAATTTTAAAAACTTAATGTTGATGTAAAATTTAGTAGTTGGCAATTTTCTAGTGAAAAACCTAATATAATTGAGTTGTAACTAATGGTGGACAGAGTACACATGAAGAGGATCAAAATGGCTCAGAAAAACTGAACACAGTGATCTCGCTCGACCCTCGCTCGACATGGCGCTCGAGCGAAGTCCAGGCAGAGACTTCGCTCGACACTCGCTCGACATGGCGCTCGAGCGAAGTCCAGGCAGAGACTTCGCTCGACCCTCGCTCGACACCTCGCTCGAGCGAAGTTAAGGTTTCACGAATTCCTTTAGGGTTTAAGCGCCGTTTCAAGAGGTGGCCTATAAATAGACTCTTAAGTCTTCTGCTGCATGGTGGAGAAACACAGAGGAAAAACCAAGGAGCCACATTTCATCCCTTGAGAGAAACTTCTCCATTGTTTCAAAGATCATTCTCTCTTGGATTATATCACTCCCTCACAACACACATTCAAATCTTTAGTGAGTCCATTGGAGTGGACGTGTTCATCAAGCTGGAAGAGTTCTTCAAGGAGCTTGGATGAAGAAATCAAGTTGTTCGTGTGAGAAGCTATAGAAAGGTCGGAGTTCCGGCACTACATGCGTGTAGAGATCGAGTGGGTCGCTCGTGGTGTTGCAAGCCAAGTTTAGTTGCTACAGTGGGTTTGTGAGTGTTTCTAAATTGGTTGTAACAAACTAAAATTTCTATAGTGGATTAAAGGTGGTGTCTTACACCCGGAGTGGTTTTAGATTTTGAAGAGGTTCTTCAAATGAGTTTCCACTTCGTAACCAAAATCTGTGTGTTGATTTTTCCATTGATTGCTTGTTTATGTTGATTAATTTTTTAAACTGCTATTGTTTTTGTTAAACACCTATTCACCCCCCCTCTAGGTGAGTAAGGTAATTAGCTACCGCTTTTTCAATTGGTATCAGAGCGGGTACACTTCGTTAGGATTAATTTCCTGAGTGTGATTCTGCTTTGGTGGTCAAAATGGATAGGTCTCAATCCCTCTCATCGCCACCATATTTTGATGGTAGCAACTATGCTTATTGGAAAGTTCGAATGAGAGCGTTTCTTAAGTCTATAGATGAACGTGTGTGGGTGTCCTTGATAAGAGGATGGAAAGAGCCCGTCACCATTGTTAATGGAGTAGAAGTTCCCACAGACGTGGACAACTACTCAAAGGATGAGTTGAGTGAAATTAACTGGAATAGTAAAGGCCTAAATGCAATTTTTATGGCCGTGTCTCAGGAGGAGTTCAAACGAATCTCCATGTGTAATACAAGCAAAGAGGCATGGGACATTCTTGAGATCACTCACGAGGGAACTAGGGCTGTAAAAAATTCTAAACTCCAAATGCTTACCACCAGCTTTGAGGAAATTAGAATGAAGGAGGATGAAACATTTGATGTCTTTTATGCAAGATTAAATGACATTGTGAACTCTCGGTTCAACTTGGGAGACAAAATCCCAGAAAATAGAGTTGTAAGAAAAGTCCTCAGATCTCTTCCTGAGAGATTTCGTCCCAAGGTTACTGCAATTGAGGAAAGTAAAGACTTGGATGTCATGAAAATAGAAGAGCTGGTGGGTTCCCTGCAAACTTATGAACATACTCTGCCATTGGATAGGAAGAGCAAGTCCATTGCTCTTAATACAATTCAAGAGGACTCAGATGAGTCATTCGATGAATTAGCAATGAGTGACAGAGAAATAGCATTTTATGCTAAGAAGTTCAGAAAAATGTTTGTAGCAAAAAGGCACAGGAGCCAAAGACCAGAGAAGAAGAAGTTTGGGAGATATATTGAGGGGTCAAGCTCAGAGAATAAGGAAAGAGACTCCAACAGTTACATTAGGCCTAACAAGGACAAGACACGAGTACAGTGTCATGAATGTCATGGATTTGGTCACATTCGTTTGGAGTGTGCAAATTATAAGAAGAGCAAAGAAAAGGCAAAGATTGCCTCTCTAAGTGAAAGTGAGTCTGAATCGAGTGACTCATCTGGCGACTCCACTCCCAAAAGGAATCTCAACTACATGGCTTTTACATCTTCCGTTGGAGACATAGATAAGTGCAGTGAACAAGCGTCTGATGATTGTGACATACCGGAAGATGAGTCCGAGTGTGAAGATCAACTGCAAGAAATCTATGAAAGACTTTACAAGGAGTGCGTGAAATTGAGAAAAGTCAACAAAGCACAGACTGAAAAGATAAATCAGTACAAACAAGAAAATGATGAGCTCCAAGGCAAACTGAATGAAGCTTATATCTTGACTGACCAATTGCGAAAGAAAAGTGAGGCTTTGGAAGATGCTATGGAAACTAAGGAAAATGAATTAACCCAGCTAAAGGGAAGATTGCAAGCTTTTTCCACTGGAAAACAAAATCTGGACAAAATTCTAACTCTTGGAAAGCCCTCAGGAGACAAGAGTGGAATAGGATATGTTGGAGGAAAGTTTGAAGTGGGTACGAGCTCGAAAACTCCTCAAAACAGCATGGTGAAAAATCACTCACTAGCAAAGGGAAAGAAAGTTATACATGCACAAAAGTTTGTTTCATCTCAAGAGAAACAAATAGCTCACAACACGAGACCCGTGTGTCATCATTGTGGGAATTTGGGTCATGTGAAAACAAATTGCTTGAAATTTAAAAGACTCACCAGAAAATCTCCTAAGGATGACTTGCCTTTCAGGGGACAGCAAACCTACAGAGAAAATCGGACATGTCATAATTGTGGCAAGTATGGACACATCCGACCAAACTGCTATGTGCTTAATAAGTTTCCTGTGAGAAATGAAAAGAGAGACTCAAGAAGAGGTCACTTCAATCTGTGGGATCAAGTCATGGTTCTCACTAGACAAAATGCTCGTCTAAATGCTAAGATAGACAACCTGACAAGTACCCAGAAGACTGTGCAAGTCAACTCTCCAAAAATCAAAAGAGTGTGGGTCAAGAAGGAGGAAAGAGACACATGTCACATTGCTCACATTGCCTTGAAGACCCAGAATAATTCACTGTGGTATCTTGATAGTGGGTGTTCTCGACACATGTCCGGTGATAAAACCCTTTTTAAGACAATTGAAGAGTACAAATGTGGGACAGTGACATTTGGAGATGGTGGAAAAGCGAACATAATTGGGAAAGGTGAAATCAACATTACTGGACTACCGACATTGAGAGAAGTTCTATATGTTGATGGGTTAAAAGCAAATCTTCTTAGCATAAGCCAAATGTGTGATAATGGTGCCGAAGTTCGGTTCTCAAAAGATATGTGCGTTGTTTCTGATAACAATGGACAATGTTTGATGCAAGGAACCAGGACCTCTGACAATTGCTATGGTATCGCTCCCACTTCACAGTACAGCTGCAATAGTACTAAAAGTGAGGCCACTACTCTCTGGCATCAAAGACTTGGGCATGTGAATCACAAAAATTTGTCAAAGATTGCTAAGAAAGAAATGGTGATTGGACTGCCCGAACTTGGGAAAGTGGAGACATCTGTTTGTGGATCATGTCAAGTGGGAAAACAAGTTCGAGCAGCCCACAAGAACACAACAGATATCCTGACCAAAAGACCCTTAGAGTTGTTACACATTGATCTTATGGGACCCTCTAGGACTGAAAGTCTGGGGGGAAAGAAATACATACTGGTGGTGGTAGATGATTTCACCAGATACTCTTGGGTAGAATTTTTGAGGGAAAAGGGTGAGGCTTCAAATGTGATAAGGAACTTATGTAAGAAGCTTCAAAATGAACAAGGGAACCCTATTGTCAGAATCAGGAGCGATCATGGACGAGAATTTGATAACTCAAGTTTAGAGAAATTCTGTGATGAAGAAGGCATTCGTCAAGAATTCTCTGCTCCCATTACTCCACAGCAAAATGGAGTTGTTGAAAGAAAAAATCGAGTTATCCAAGAAATGGCTCGAGTTATGATGCATACCAAAAATGTTTCTACTCATTTTTGGGGTGAAGCTGTGAACACAGCATGTCACATTGTGAATAGAGTCTACCCTCGACCCAACACTTCTCAGACACCATATGAGCTGTGGAAAGGAAAGAAGCCAAATGTGAAGTACTTCAGGGTGTTCGGGAGTAAGTGTTACATTTTGAGAGATAGGGAAAATCTGGGTAAGTTTGACCCAAAGAGTGATGAGGGAATATTCCTTGGTTATTCCAGAAACAGTCGTGCTTACAGATGTTACAATCTACGCACCCAAACTGTCATGGAATCCATCAATGTGGTTATAGATGATACTCCTAAAGAGGAGTTGAATCAAAATCAAATTGATACACCAAGTGGAACTGAAGAGAACTCTATTGAACTTAATGAAGATCAAGAGACCTCATCCACTGAAAAAGTTCATACTCACAAGGAGCCATCTTCGAGAGTGAAGCTAAACCATCCTCAAGATAACATAATCGGGAATGTAAATGAAGGGATGAGGTTGAGGAAGAAAGTGATAAGTCAACTAGCTCACTCATGTTACATCTCTCAGATTGAACCAAAAAGGGTGGAAGAAGCTTTAAAGGATGAGAATTGGACAAATGCCATGCATGAAGAAATTAATCAATTTGTGAGAAATGATGTGTGGTACTTGGTCCCAAGGCCTGAAAAGCACAATGTTGTAGGTACCAAATGGATTTTCAAGAACAAATCTGATGAAAATGGAATGATTGTACGGAATAAGGCAAGATTGGTGGCACAAGGTTATGCCCAAATGGAAGGAATAGACTTTGATGAGACATTTGCGCCGGTGGCAAGGCTTGAGTCAATCCGAATACTATTGAGTGTTGCTTGCCATATGTGCTTCAAACTCTATCAAATGGATGTAAAGAGTGCCTTCCTAAATGGGATCCTTCAAGAAGAAGTGTATGTTGAGCAACCAAAAGGTTTTGAGGATCCAAAATATCCTAATCATGTCTACAGGTTGAAGAAAGCCCTGTATGGTTTGAAACAAGCTCCCAGAGCCTGGTATGAGAGGCTAACTTCGTATCTTTTGGAGCACAAGTTTCTGCGAGGAAGTGTTGATAGGACACTTTTTATCCGGAAAGTGGGTGAGGATATAACTGTAGCTCAAATCTATGTGGATGATATTGTGTTTGGATCATCCATTGATAACCTAGCTCTCGAGTTTGCAGAAGAAATGAAGAATGAATTTGAGATGAGTATGGTGGGTGAGCTAACTTTTTTCTTGGGACTCCAAGTAAAACAGCTCGATGAAGGGTTGTTCATATCCCAGTCAAAATATGCAAAGGACCTGCTGAAAAAATTTGGATTAGATGGGAGTAGCCATGCTAGAACTCCCATGAGCACAAGTGTAAAACTTAGTGCTGATGTGTCAGGAAAGGGGGTTGAGCAATCCATGTACAGAAGCATGATTGGGAGTCTACTGTATCTCACTGCTAGTAGACCTGACATTGCTTTCAGTGTTGGCGTTTGTGCTAGATTCCAAGCAAACCCCAAAGAATCTCATCTTGTGGCTGTCAAACGCATACTTCGTTATGTGAATGCTACAGTGAATTATGGAATTTGGTACTCCAGAGAGTCTAACACTGAGCTTGCAGGCTACTCTGATGCTGATTGGGCTGGAAATGCAGATGATAGAAAGAGCACTTCAGGTGGATGTTTTTATATGGGAACAAATCTTGTTGCTTGGATGAGTAAGAAACAAAACTCCATTTCTTTGTCTACAGCTGAGGCTGAATACATTGCTGCTGGGAGTTGTTGTACTCAATTGCTGTGGATGAAACAAATGATTCGTGACTATGGTATTACTCAAGGTGTGATGAGCATCTATTGTGATAATACCAGTGCCATCAACATCTCTAAAAATCCTGTCCAACATTCTAGGACCAAGCATATTGACATTAGGCATCATCTCATTCGGGAACTTGTGGAAACACATGTAATTACTCTTGAGTACATTCCCACCGAACATCAATTAGCCGATCTTTTTACCAAACCTTTAGATGGTCTTCGTTTTGAGTGTCTTAGAAAGGCTATTGGTATTTGTGCCTTAACACAAGAGATGTAACATGCATTTCATACATTGCATACATATCATTTTTTTCTTATGCATTGTTATTTTTCTTGTCTTCATTCTCTTCTTTGTCTTTCCTCTGATTCATTTGCCCTTTCATCGATGTGATGCATGACCTTACTACTAGGCAGCACACTTTCAAGCATGTGTCTTGTGAAAATTGTATCATAGGCTTATGTTGCAAAGGTGGAAGATGTGTGTCACTTTAAATATGCGTTTTGCCGCACACACTGCACGCCTAGCTCAATCTCTTGACATTTGACCTTATGTGAGACTTTGGGGAGGCAATCAAAAGTGTAAGGGGGAGCCTTACGAGTGATCAGAATTGACCTCGGGCTAGATGACCTGTGTAAGAACCTTTGTATCCAAAAAGGAAAGAAAATGAAGAGGCTCTATTATTGTATTAAATAAATAAATAAAAAAAAAAAAAAAAAAAGGGTAGAAAGAAAGAAAAAGGGCCAAAATAGAAATCCTGACTCTGGTTCTATTAGACACAAGAAATTAGGTCCTAGCAGCATTGGGTTTGACTTTCTGCGCTTTGACGGGTCTCCCAAGCTCTTATGGTTTCTTGTTTAGCCCAACCCCACTCACACCTCTCGGTTAAAATTTCTTGATTGAGCAAGAGCACTGTCTAAACACGCATAGTCATATTAATTGTGACATACAGTCTTTATACTTGCGTGGCATTTAGAGTATGATATTATTTTACATTTGCTCTGCTATGATTTTTTTTAAAAATTGTTCCCAAGTTTGAAGTTACTATTAAAAAAAAAAAAAAAAAAAAAAAAAAAAAAAAAAAAAAAAAAAAAAAAAAAAAGAAAAAAAAAAGGCTGGAATTTCGCTCGATATCTCGCTCGACCATAAAATCTCGCTCGAGCGAAAAACCCTTATATTGCGCTCTGCCTCGCGCGATAAGCCCAGATTGCCGAATCCCTTCTCCCCTTTCTCAAACTTAACTCATCTTCTCTCAACCACTCAATCCAAGCCTAAGCATCTCATTTCCTCTCAAACACTCAATCACCGGTAAGCCTATCTCTATCCATTTCTTCTTCATTTTTTTCTCTTTTCTTTTCTTTCCCGTTGCATTACATTCATGGGTTGTGTTTGGGTTAATTTCTTTTTTCTTTTCGGATTTGTTTTTAGAAACTTGGTGGTTCATCTTTGGTATGGATGAACCTATTAGCATAGTGTTGTATTTAGGGAGGAATGGGATAATTGATTGGGTGTTAAACCCATGATTGCACAGCATGCACACTACCTGTTCGATGAAATGCCTCAATGAAAATTTGTCTTCCATTTTGTCTCTCCTTTGGTGCATTGCTTTTTAGACAAATTGTAGGTATCATTCATAGTCTACACACCTTGTTTAGAACATTATGGGTCACTTGTTAGGCATGTTAGGCATTTTAGGCATTTTAGGCAGTTTAGGCATTTTAGGCATGATGGACATCCATCTCCACATCATATCATATATGTCTCACTGTCTGTACTTGGTCCATTTACAGCTGCCATGGCATCCCGGCGTGTTCGTCCTCGCACTGCACCATCTGCCTCTCGGACTTACTTCCACAGTCCTCAAGCTGAGGAACTCTACACGCAGAACTTTTCCCATCGCTCCATTCTTGTGGAACGTGAAGTTCTTCTAGGTGAGTTTCGGGATACCTATCCCATTGTCCCTCAGATTTTTGAGTCGCGCCAGTGGCTTGCTTTAACCACTGGTCATCCCGCTCCCTCGGTGGAGTTGGTCAGGGAGTTTTACTCGAATATACATGATATCTCAGAGGGAACTTTTCAAGTTGATATCCGGAATATCACTTTCCGGGTGACTCCCGATCTTGTGGCAAATTTGCTGGGGGCACCTCGAGTAAACAATCCTATTTACCCCTATCTCCGTACCCCAGCTCCTAGCAGACCTGATTTGGGTCGCTTTCTCACCAGGTCTCCTATAACTTGGACTGGGATTCCTCCTCTAGCGACCAAGTCGTTTCCTCATGCGTACCAAATTGTGAGTCGAATTGTTTTGACAAACATCTACCCCACTGGTCATTATAGTGACATTGGTCCGGATCGTGCCCTTCTCCTACATGCATTGCTCACTGATGTCCCTATTGATTTGGGCGGTCTTCTCTGTCGGGTCATGATTGAGGCCCATATGTCGTCCAATTTTCGAACTGGTCTTCCTCTTGCCTGTCTCATTACGAGGATCGCAGTGTCTCAGTCTGTGGCCTTCCCGCCCCAGGAGCTTAGAGTGAGCCTGAAGACACCGATTGGCCGGAAGACCATGCAGCTAAGTCAGGCGCATCTTCCGAATGTTGAACCCGCACCTGCACATTCTACTCAGACCAGACCTATTCCTCACGCTCCTGAGACCAGCTCGGGTCCTTCCAGCTCGGGTTTGATGCCACCAGCTACAGAACCATCCCGGCAGACCCTATTGGACTTTCTGATTAGCATTCAGCAGTCTGTGACCAGCATGGATACTCGCATTGATAACCGACTTAACAGTCTTGAGACTCGGGTTACTCAATTGGATACTCATATCAATGCTCGGTTTGACACACTTGACACTCAAGTGATTGAGCTTGGAAATCAAGTTCAGCATCTTCTTGTTGATGAGGAAGAGACTGATGAAGATTGAGACCCCTTGCCATTTGTGACAAAAAGGGGGAGTGATCTTGGGGGATCTTGGGGGAATAGATAGGATTTAGGGGGAGCTAAGCTACTTTGTAGGGGGAGTAACTAGTAGCTTGTTGTTCTTAGTTTTACTATGTGATTATACTCTTGATGTATTCTGTGTTGGACTAATTGCTATTGAAGGTTTAGTGTTAAATTTTTATGGCAATTTTTTTTCACTTTTGAGTTCATCTGTTAAATTCCTTGCAAGTGTTTTCTGTTGGTACGTTTACATGTTTGTTAAGTGTGCAGATACTTCACTTGCCAAGACTAAACCTACATGTGGAAGTCCTGTTGTTTGTGTGTGATAGGATTAGGTCCAATGTATAGGTTAGAGGTTTTGTCACAGAAATGCCAAAGGGGGAGATTGTTGATGTAAAATTTAGTAGTTGGCAATTTTCTAGTGAAAAACCTAATATAATTGAGTTGTAACTAATGGTGGACAGAGTACACATGAAGAGGATCAAAATGGCTCAGAAAAACTGAACACAGTGATCTCGCTCGACCCTCGCTCGACATGGCGCTCGAGCGAAGTCCAGGCAGAGACTTCGCTCGACACTCGCTCGACATGGCGCTCGAGCGAAGTCCAGGCAGAGACTTCGCTCGACCCTCGCTCGACACCTCGCTCGAGCGAAGTTAAGGTTTCACGAATTCCTTTAGGGTTTAAGCGCCGTTTCAAGAGGTGGCCTATAAATAGACTCTTAAGTCTTCTGCTGCATGGTGGAGAAACACAGAGGAAAAACCAAGGAGCCACATTTCATCCCTTGAGAGAAACTTCTCCATTGTTTCAAAGATCATTCTCTCTTGGATTATATCACTCCCTCACAACACACATTCAAATCTTTAGTGAGTCCATTGGAGTGGACGTGTTCATCAAGCTGGAAGAGTTCTTCAAGGAGCTTGGATGAAGAAATCAAGTTGTTCGTGTGAGAAGCTATAGAAAGGTCGGAGTTCCGGCACTACATGCGTGTAGAGATCGAGTGGGTCGCTCGTGGTGTTGCAAGCCAAGTTTAGTTGCTACAGTGGGTTTGTGAGTGTTTCTAAATTGGTTGTAACAAACTAAAATTTCTATAGTGGATTAAAGGTGGTGTCTTACACCCGGAGTGGTTTTAGATTTTGAAGAGGTTCTTCAAATGAGTTTCCACTTCGTAACCAAAATCTGTGTGTTGATTTTTCCATTGATTGCTTGTTTATGTTGATTAATTTTTTAAACTGCTATTGTTTTTGTTAAACACCTATTCACCCCCCCTCTAGGTGAGTAAGGTAATTAGCTACCGCTTTTTCACTTAATTTTATAAAATTTTAAAATAAATAAATAAAGGGTAATGTTAGAATGTCTATAAAGTTTGACACCTCTTACATTTATTTTTTTTATTTTTTATTTTACTTAATGATTAAGAAGTGATTATTAGTATATTGATATTTTTTTCATATTTAAAAAAAAATATTAAATATATTAAAAAATATGAAAAGAAGAATAACAAAAAAAATATTTTTTTATTTTCTTATCATCATTTTTTTATCATTTTAAAATAATTTTTAAAAAATATAAAAAAATATTAATTTTTATAATTACTTTTTTTAATCATTAAATAAAATTAAAAATTAAAAAAGAATTTAAATACAAAAAAATGTCAAAAAAATGTATAAAACTTAATAGGCATTCTAGTATTATTCATAAAAAAAAAAAATCCTAAATTGAAAATCTCAATCACCCCTATTCAACCAATAATAATCTCTCCCCTTCTCTCTCTTCCACACGGACTTTTCCCTGCTTCGATTCACCCCTTTCCATTCATCCCTCTGCTTCTTCAAACCGTGCGCACGTGCTTAATTCCTTACTCAATTCGCTCTCTCTCGCCGACTTTCTTCGATTCCTCTCTCCTAGGTTTATCGAATCGGCGACCAGTCTGTTATCGACGCAATTTTATCTCTGGAAGCTCACCGAAGGATTCCTCGCCTCCGATCGCCGCTGCTCCCCTCTCGTACGCTCGTCCCCAAAGGTTCGTAATAGGGTTTATCTCTGGTCGTCGATGCGATTCATTTCGATTCAGTCTCCTCACCTAGGGTTTACTTACTAAAATTGGGAGAAAATTAAATTAATCAAATTCAGTCAAGTTCTCAGTTACCTATTTGCCCCTGATTGTCCTTTAGAACTACGATTGGTCTCTTCCTCATTTATTTCCATCCAATTTTTTTTTTCCCTTTATCACAAATTCATGCCATTTCGGTTAGTTTACAATTTGGGATTTGATTATTATGATTATTATTATTTGGTTAGTTTATGTGGTGTTTGACTGTGGTGGAACGAGCAGGAGATTGTAATGTAGGGGTTTGACTGAGTTATGCGGTGCTTGCTAGTTGGAGGTAAATGAGATGAATGTGCAGGCTCATATGTCGGGGGCGGGGCAGGTGCCCAATCAGGCAGGGCTGCCCCAGCAGAATGGGAGTGCGCTCGCTCAGCAAATGCATAATCTGGGCAGCGGCGGCGGGGGGCCGCGTGCTCTGTTTACTGCAGAGACCGAGATGAACAGGGCACGTGCATACATGCAAGACAAGATGTAAGACATTCCACTTTTGTTGTTCTTTCCGTTCTATTTTTTTTTCCTTGTTATGGTTCTTGATAACAAGAACACCACGGCACAAATTTTTAGAACACAGGAACAATGAATTACTCACTCAGTAAATAGTAAGGATGAACAAATGCAAGAACACACATGTTGGAACGCAAGATTCCCTAGATGAATCTTGACGGGGAACTTTCAAGGAGTTCTCAACCTCCTAAACAAGCTTTTTGAAATGGATCAAAGATGGTTTCTACAGGCATGGCATCTGCTTTTATACTTGCAGAACCATGCAGGCTTAAACGCAGCCATTGGAGTCTAAAAACGTGCAATCCTTTAAACACAACCTTATTATTCTACAGTTCGCTAACTACTTACAACATTTAACTACAAGTAAAACGTGCCGTTTCATTTAAACAACAACTACATGTCGTCGTGCTTCGACTCCTTTCCTCATCAGAATCCATTAAGTCCGTTATTCCTTCCCAGAGTTGCTATTTCACAACATCTGTTCTCCATTGCATCTCACAGTCGAATCACCACAACCACCATCCTCTTCAAGGCCTTGCCTCTAAGGCACCCGTGACAATTACAGAACTGTACCTGTTAAGTGAGGATAAAAGATCTGAGCATGTAGAGGAATTCTCAAGTACTATCTTCAATCTCAGCTCCAACCCATTTAATGAGAACCTTTGTAGCAACATGATTCCCAACTTTTTTCATCCTTCTGTCAAGGATCTTCTTTGGTTCAGGCTGCATACAACCTTCTTTGTCCACTGGAGGAAGATTAGGCAAAGGGGAAAATCTGATCACCTTTTTATTTTCTTCAAACATAATACATGAAAAATAGGATGGATTTTTTATGAAGCTGGCAGGTTCAACTTGTAAGGCACTGTGCCGATTTTTTGTAGAACCTTGAAAGGACCATAATATCTGGGAGCAATCTTCATATTAAATCTCATAGCAACTGAAATTTGTCTATAGGGTTGTAGTTTGAGAAACACCCAACCTCCAACCTGAACAATTCTCTTGGTTCTCTTCTTGTCTGCAAAAACTTTCATTCTATCTTGAACCTTCTTTAAATTTTCTTTCAACAAGCACAAAATCCGCTCTCTATTATTCGAGTGCTCATCTACAGTAGCATTGGCAGTGGTGCCAGATACATAAGATAGCAATCTTGGTGGAGGCATGCCATATAAAGCATGAAAAGGAGAAAAACCAGTGGAAGTATGCACAGTGGTGTTATAACACCATTCAGCTATAGGTGACCAAGTGGTCCAACTTTTTGGTTTCGAGTCACAGTAAGCTCTCAAATAGGCTTCAAAAGCTTTGTTCAATGCTTTAGCTTGACCATCAGATTGAGGATGGTAAGCTAAACTCAGTGCGAAGGTGGTTCCTTGCATTCTAAAAAGTTCTTTCTAGAAAGAACTGGCGAATAGCACATCTCTATCAAACACTATGGTCTTAGGTAGCCCATGTAGCTTAAACACTCCAGAAAAAAATACCTCTGCCCCTTTAGAAGCTGTATATGGATGAGCTATTGGGAAAAAGTGACCAAATTTGGTCAATCTGTCCACCACAATGAGGATGACAGACATACCACCCGAAGAAGGAAGGCCCTCAATAAAAAATATCAAGCCAAGGACTTTGAGGAATAGACAAGGGTTGGAGTAATCCTACTTGCAAGTTGCAAAATGTTTTCATTCTTATTCACTCGACAAATTTGGCACTCTTTGACAAATTTCTTAATATCCTCCCTTATATTAGGCCAATAAAAGTCTAACTTAGCCTTTTGCAAAGTCTTGTGGTAACCATGGTAACCTGCTTCCAGACTATGATGAATAAGCTGCAAAACCTTTTGTTGAAATGGAGAATCAGGCACAATAACAAGTTTCCCTTTCCTGAGCAACATACCTTGCTGCAATGTGAATTCTGTAGAAGCTTGCCTGTCATGTTGCAAGGAATCAACTAATGCAGAAATCTCATTAGGAAGTGCATAGCTTTGTTTCAACTTAGTTAACCAAATAGGTGTGGGAAAGGAAATAAGAACTAAAGTTGCTGAGTCGTCCTCCATTTTCCTAGAAAGTGCATCAGCTACTTTGTTGTCTTTTCCTTTTTTATGCTCAATTTGGAAATCATAACCCATGAGTTTTGAGATCTACTTTTGTTGTGCCTCAATTGCTATCTTATATTCCAGCAAGTGTTTTAATGCTTGTTGGTCAGTTTTAATCTTAAGGCTGACCAAGAAAGTATGGTCTCCACTTCTCAATAGCACATACAGTTTCAAGGAATTCCTTCTCATAAGTGGAAAACAACAATGCTTTACCTTTGAGAGCTTTACTGAAGAAGGCTATACACTGATTTCCTGCATCAACACAGCCCCTAATCCCACTCCCAAGGCATCACATTCAATTGTGAATCCTTTTGAAAAATCTGGCAGCTTCAAAACAGGTGGATTAGACACAACCTTTTTCAATCTTTTAAATGCTTCCTCAGCTTTAGATGACCACATGAAACAATTCTTTTTCAATAACGCTGTCAATGGGACAGCTATGGAACCAGAATCCCTTATGAATTTTCTATAATAGCCAGTAAGGCCTGGCCTAGAAAACCCCTCAATGCCTTCACTGCTTTTGGTATGGGTTATTCAACCATTGCTGAAATCTTGGTGGGGTCTGCTTGAACTTCTTTCCCAGAAATAATGTGGGCTAGGTAGTCCACTTCAACTAAACCAAACTGAAATTTGGATCTCTTAGGAAACAATGTGTGTTGCTGTAAAACAGATAAAACTGTTTTTAAATGTGACAAGTGCTTAGTTAAATCTTGATTGTATATCAAGATATCATAAAGGAAAACAATGACAAACTTTCTAAGGAAATGTTTAAACATATGATTCATTAAATCTTGAAAGGTAGTTGGTGCATTGGTAAGCCTATAGGGCATTACCAAAAACTCATAGTGACTCTCATGAGTTCTGAATACTGTCTTAGAAAAGTCCTCTTCTCTAACTTGAATTTGATGATAGCCTGACCTTAATCCATGGTTAGAAAATATTTTGCCCCGTGTAATTCATCAAGAAGCTCATCAATCACAATAATAGGAAACTTATCTTTAATTGTTTCCTGATTGAGAGCCCTATTGATACACATTCTCCAAGATCCATCAGTTTTTTTAACTAGGAGAACAGACGATGAGAATGGGCTTTTGATGGGTCTGATCACATCATTACTCAACAATTCTTCAACAATCTTTTCGATCTCTGTTTTCTGGTAATGAGCATATCTGTATGGCCTTACAGAAACTGGTGCAGTGCCCTCTTCCGACACAATTTGATGATCACAAGCTCGAGTAGGAGGTAACCTAGTTGGTTCCTCAAAAATAGTTTGATACTGTTGCAATACCTCTTCCACTTTTGGTAGAATCTGAGCCTTGTTTGGCTTATCATTAATTGCAACTAATTGTAACAGCCATCCTTTTCTTCTAACAAAAGATGATTTCAATATGTTAACTGCAGCCTCAACATGCACTTTTTTAGACAACAATCCCGGCAATGTCAATTTGTTTCCAGCAACTTCAAATTGCATTGTCATATTAGTAAAATCCCATTGGATGGGACCCAATCTCTTGAGCCACTGAACAACCAGCACAATGTCACGATCCCCCTAAGGTTAAAACATGGAATGGTAACAGAAACTTGGAGCCTTGGATTTTTTTAGTCTCCATACAACTACCTTGACTGAATAGTTTAGTGCCATTTGCCACTTTAACTTGTAGACCCATTTTTTCATGAACTTTTAAATTTGTTGCTTCTACTATTAATGGATCTAGGAAGTTATGAGTGCTTTCTGAGTCCACAAGTATTTCTACAATAAAAAAACCAATAGTTCCCAACAATCTCATAACATTACTATTTCCACAATCATTCATAGCATTAATTGAGACTTCGAGAACCTCAGCATCATGCAAAGCCCCTCCTTGGTCTAGTACTATTGCTTTCCTAGATTTCTCATAATCTCATTGTAAAACATACACCTTAGGGCGTTTGCACGCATGTCCAGGATGCCATTTCTCATCATAGTTAAAACAAAAACCTTTCTTTCTTTTTTCATCAAACTGGAATGATGTGTTACCTTCTTGCTAGGAGGACCATTTCTTGGACCTAGATTAGATCCATTAACAGCAGCTATCTTCTCACCAAAACTTGAGTTCCATCTCCATGACTTTCTTGAGGAAAGAACATATTCCTCTGAATCTTAGCAAGGCCAAAAGCAACCTCAAGATTTACAGGATATAGCATCTTAACAGGTAACCTTATATCATCTTATAACCACTTAAGAAGCAACTCAACTTATGCTTCTCAGATAGCCCTTTTAACATATTCGACAGGACCTCAAATTGGGACTCATACAAGGTTACAGAAGTTTTTTGTTTCAGCCTAGTCAAGGCTTCCATTGGGTCATCATAGGCTGATGGCCCAAATCTTAATTGGATGGCTGAAACTAAAGTATCCCAAGAATGAATTGCTTGCTGTCAAAAGCATCTTTGTACCATACTAACGATTCTCCTTCCATGTCATAAGAAGCAATTAACAACTTTTGGTGAGGGGGAGTTGAATTCTAATCAAAGAGCTGATTAGCCTTAAAGACCCAACCAGTAGGCTCATTAAAATGGGGAAAGTCTAAACGAATCTCTTATGTACAGGACCTCTCTCATCATGATTAGCAACATTTCTTGAATCCCCATACCCATCACGATCTCCAAATTGATCACAATTATTATTAATAGGAGAGTACTCAACTAAAGAATGAAGCATATCAGATACCTGGTTGAGTCTTTTTGTGATTCCATCAATTGCCTGTTGATGATTATCTAGTTGTTTCTGCACATCCTGCTGCTTTTGCATATTTTCTTCTTGCCCTTTTAATGTTGCTCGCGTACCTTCCCCATTGGAAGATCATTGCTTGCTGATACCACGTCAGTTCTTGATAACAAGAACACCACCACAAGATCTCAGAACACAGGAACAATGAATTACTCACTCAGTACACAGTAAGATGAACAAATGGAAGAACACACAAATTGGATGAAACGCAAGATTCCTTGGATGAATCTTGACGGAGAACTTTCGAGGAGTTATCAACCTCCCAATCTAACTTTCTGAAATGGATCAAAGATGGTTTCTTTTTTTGATAAGTAAAATTTTATTAAACAAAGGGCAAAAGCCGGTTACAAGTTTCGTATGACCTATCAACTAGGCACATTGGATACAAGAAAACCATGTAGGTCCATGCCATTGTAGTCCACGGCAATGGACCAAGTACAAAGAGTTCTGTAAAATAAAACTTTTAGCTCCTCTAGGGATCTCTCACTATCTTCAAATGTTCGCTCGTTACGCTCCTATCAAAGACACCACATGATGCAAATGAGAATCATCTTCCATACAACTATGATTTGTCGCTTGCTCCTTATGGAAGGCCAACATGCCATTGTTGCCACTACGGTCTTTGGCATGACCCAAGCTAAATCCAGTCTCCTAAAGACCTCATTCCAAAGTGCTCTTGCTATCTCGCAATGTAAGAGGAGGTGATTTACCGACTCATACTTATCAAAAAAAAAAATTTACCGACTCACCCTCACTCCGGCACTTGCAACACCAATCTACTACAATAATTCTTCTCTTCCTCAAGTTGTCCGTAGTAAGGATCTTTCCTAACAAAGCTGTCCAGACGAAGAAAGCTGCCTTTGGGGGTGCTTTGTGGCGCCAAATTTTTCTCCACGGAAACTGTGACTCAGGACCTTGGGTGAGAACCTTATAAAAGGAGCGAATTGTGAAAATTCCTCTTCCTGCAGGGGTCTACCATAAGCCATCTTGATTCTGCAGGTTCGGTCTTTGGGAGTAGATGAGACTATAAAAATCCACAAAAGTGTTTAGTTCCCAATCTTGAGCCGCCCGGTTAAAATTGATGTTCCAATGTAAACGTCCCCTGACTAACTCCAAGGCATCCGTCACAGTGATATTTTTTGTACTTGCAATTCTAAAAAGAGAAGGAAACATGTCAGTCAAAGCCCTATCATCACACCAAACATCCTTCCAGAATCTAATTCTTGATCCTGCACCATGCAATGTCAGTCAAAGATGGTTTCTACAGGCATGGCATATACTTTTATACTTGCAGAACCATGAAGGCTTGCAGCCATTGAAGTCTAAAAACATGCAATCCATTAAACGCTTCGTTTCACTGAAGCCCCAATCGCAGGAGGCAAAACGTAAAACACAACCTTATTATTCTACATTACCGCTGAAAGACTTACAACATTTAACTACAAGTAAAACGTGCTGTTTCATTAAAACAACAACTACACGTCGTTGTGCTTCGACTCCTTTCCTCATCAGAAGCCGTTAAGTTCGTTATTCTTTTCCAGAGTTGCTATTGCACAGTACCTGTTCTCCATTGCATTTCACAGTCGAATCACCTCAACCACCATCCTCTTCAAGGCCTGCCCTTAAGCCCCCGTGACATTTGTTCTGTAGTTTGTTTCCCGTGCGCCTGTGAACTGTGTTTATGTTACTACATAACATAAGAGGTATTATCTATGTTGAAACTCAGTTTAATGCATTTTGAGTGCTATTCAATGCAATTTGCGAAGTATTACTATTAGTTTTTTTGTACATTGTTGGTAGATAAAATGTGTTTGGGAGTCTGGGAATGACCTGTTGCATTTTGAGCTCTAGGTGATGGAAAACTGATATGCATTTTTAGTATATTGTTAATAGCATTAATGTGTACTTAGAAGAGTGAAGATATGATAGCATCTGCTTGGGTATTTATATTTAGATATTATTATTATGGAATTTGTACTTTGAGAATTATATAATCGTAGAGATTTCTAGCCTGACTCTCTTTCTCTCTCTTTGAAGCTCTTACACAATAATTAGTATTACCTGTCAAAAAATATAATTCTAGAGATTTAATTTTTGATTCTTTTTCGATTGTAAAGTTATATATGCACTAAAGCGGGTGATGACCTCACTCTCCACCGCATTCTGGCAGGAGTTGGTGCCACTTGAGCTAAAAGCTCATCTACTTTATTATCAAATAAATTAATATTAATGGAAGAAAAGTGTTCTGCACGTGAAATAAAACTGCAATAGATTTTTTTCTAGACATATTTGCATTTTACTTTCTGTGTTGATAGGATGATTACTTACAAATAAAAAAAAAATCTGATATATGTATATATGCCCATGATTTTCTACTTTCGGTTCTAAACCCTATTTAGTTACTTCTCATGTATATATCCTGTTTACTTGGGCTATGCCTTTCTTTTTTATGAATAGAACTTCTTGATCACTCATCCAAACAAAAAAAAATTATATATCCATGTTTTCTGTTATAGGAGGAGCTTGCAAATATATGTCTAGACTTGTGTGGTTGAATGGATTAAATTTTCGGTGTGATTTACTAGGCTTTTGAGTAGGTGTAATCACCTTTTATAATGCAGTGACCTTTATATTATCGATGTTCTGTGGTTTATTAAGCCTTTCTTCATTTTTTAATTATTATCATATTTTATGTGGGGGAATGGGGCTTTCTTGATTGTTTGTAAGATTCTTTGGGCTGCTATTGAACCATTGTTTAGATATTATCATCTAATATGCTCTTGGCATGCTTGCAATATAGTTGTCTTTTTACCATCATCTGAGAACATGCTTTTGATATGTGTGCGTTTATTGATTATTGAATGATGAGAAGTTGAGAACATTCTATTATCTTGTTTTCAGCTTCAATATCTTATCCCAGCGACAGCCACCTCTAAATGAACAGGCAAGAAAGAGGTTCAAGGATATAGTGAAACGTCTAGAGGAGGGTTTATTGAGATCAGCTCATACAAAGGTATTATTTTTTTATTTTTATTTTTATAGTGTTTTCTGTCTTACTTAAGAGTATATTATTCCTCGCCTAACGTTTTCTAATATTATCACAGGAGGATTACATGAACCTTGACACATTGGAGAGTCGTTTGCATAGTTTGATTAAACGCTCACATTTGAGTAATCAGAATCAACAATATCCACAGCTTGTTAATTCTTCCTCTGCCATTGGTACAATGATACCGACACCTGGCATGTCACACAGTGCAAACTCAACCATGGTTGTTGCATCTTCTGCTGATTCTTCCATGATTTCTTCTAGTGGATGTAATAGCATAATGCCTACAACTGTCAACACTGGAAGCCTGCTACCAACTGGTACCGGTGGCATGCGCGGCAGTTCATTTAACAGAGCTGATGGTAAGTATTGTTAAGGCTTTGTTTGATTTACACCTCATTTTATCTAATGTTATCTCATCTAATCATTACAACTTTTACAAATCTCCACACAAAATAAAATAAACAATTCAACATTTTCAAATGCCAAAACAATAGTAATATTAAAAAGTATATGCTAACAATATTTTATTTAATTTCAACCTTTATTTCAACTCATCTCATCCGTAAAAATAAATGAGGCTCAAGTCTCTTGTTAAGGCTATTGGTTTTGCTTCTTTGTATCAGTAACACAGTATTCTTGCAGGTCCATTGCCTAATGGATATCAACAATCTCCTGCCGGTTTTTCCCTCAGTTCTGGTGGGAATATGTCACCATTGGGTGCCCAAACACTTACAAGCCAAATGATTCCTACTCCTGGATTTAGTAATAGTAACAGTAATAACTGCAACAACAACATTAATCAATCTTACATGAACTTGGAATCTTCTAATAGTGGTGGGTTTTCCACTGTTGAGTCAACAACTGTTTCTCAACCACTGCAGCAAAAGCAGCATCTTGTTGGTCAAAATAGCCATATATTGCCCAACCTTGGTACTCAAATCGGCAGTGGTGGAATTAGGTCTAGCTTGCAGCAGCAGAAGGCTTTTGGGTTTCAAAATGGGGCTTTAAATGGTGGTATTGGGTTGATTGGGAATAATTTACAACCTGTGAATGAACCCGGCACCTCCGAAAGCTATCTTACTGCTACACCTTATGCTAATTCACCGAAACCTTTGCAGCAGCACTTTGAACAGCATCAGCGGCCATTAATGCAGGGTAATCTCTTTCTCTCTATCTCTGGCTTCTTTTATTGGTATTATATCATACATCATGTGGGAGGATTGATGTTTTTTTTGGCACAAATAAGAATTCTCACAACAAAGACTTCAATGATCAGGTGATGGATTTGGAATGAGCAATTCTGATTCTTTTGGTTCTGGGCACTTCTACGGTGCTGCAACATCTGTCGGATCAATGATGAACGCTCAGAACTTTAATTCAGTTAGCCTGCCAACCATGTCCAAAACCAACTCTCCTTTGTTAAGTAATCAGTCAAATTTGCAAGTGGCGAACCAGGCTGCCTATACAAAGCCTCATTTAGTTGATCAATCTGAAAAGATGAATTTCCAAGCTCCAATAACTTCTAGAGACAATCTGCTACATTCTCATCAACAGCAGCAATTGCAGCAGCAATTTGTTCAACAGCAACGCCAACAGAAGCCGCAAAGTCAGCAGCACCAGAATGATTTTGGCATGTCTCAGCCGAGTTCAGATCTTGGTAGACGAGTGAAGTGTGAGCCTGGAGCGGAGCAACACAATGAGGTTCTGCACTCACAAGTTTCTGAACGGTTCCAATTGTCTAACATGCAGAACCAATTCCAGCAGAGCTCTGCTGAAGACCGATCCAGGGGTGCTCAACATCTCTCTCTTCCAGCTAGCCAGCATGATAACTGCTCATCACTGTCTCAAAATTGTCAAAAAATGCAACAATCGCTGCACCCAAGCCATTTGGTTACAGATTCTCAAGGCGATTTTAGCTGCCTTTCTGTTGGAGCACAATCGGAATCAGCACTGCTGGGTCAATGGAAACTGCAATCACAAGACAGGAACCACATACCAAGGATCTTGCCACTTGAGCACCACGTCCAAGAGGATTTCCATCAGAGAATATCCATGCAAGATGAAGCTCAATGTAACAATTTATCATCAGAAGGATCCATTATTGGTCAAACTGCTGCTGATAGAAGCACTGCTGAGCCCCCTAAATCAAGTGGTGTTGCAAGTAGATCTCGTACTCTAAACCATGAATGGTACAGAAATCAATCGAGGTTTCTATTGTTTTTGCAACATGCTGCTGTTTGCCGATACCCCAAAGGAGAATGTCCAGCACATCACTGCATAAGTGCTCAGGAACTGTTGTCCCACATTGATAAATGCAGTCTGGCATCATGCCCAAATCCTCGCTGCCGTCGTACCAAGGCCTTGCTTGAACATCATAAGACATGCAGGAACACAGGTTGCCCTGTTTGTGTTCCAGTAAAAGACTTTAAACGTTTACATTTTTCAGCAAGATTGAAACCACAATCTCGAGCAGAGTCTGGTTCTTGTTTGCCATCTTCGATTAGTGCATCCTGTAAATCCTATGACACTGCTGACAGTTCGGCTATATTGATATCAAAGACTCCCTCAGTTGTCGAAACTTCAGAAGATCTACAACCTTCTCTAAAACGCATGAAAATTGTGCAGCCACCCCAATCTGTTATTCCTGAGAGTGAAAACTCAGCATATAGTCAACGCCATGGTTTGCAGAATGTTCACCTTCAAGATAATAAACACCAAGAGATTGGTATGTCCATTAAATCAGAGCTTCCAGAAGTGAAGAAGGAAGTTGCTGAAAGTTCTGGACAGGAAAGTCTTACTCAGATGATGGAAGATGTGAGTGACAACTGCAATCGAGGGGCTGATGGTGAACCTATTGCATATGCTGAGTCTTCTGCTTTGTCTAAGCAAGAAAATATTAAACTTGAGAAAGAGATTGATCCAGCTAAGCAGGAAAATTTGGCGCAGCCTCCCGAACTTGTGTCTGGTACCAAGTCTGGGAAGCCAAAAATAAAGGGTGTGTCATTGACTGAACTTTTCACTCCAGAGCAGGTTAGGGAGCACATTATAGGTCTCAGGCGGTGGGTTGGCCAGGTAAATTGATGTTTTTTCTATGCAAGCATTGGATTCCATTCCTTTTTTGTTTTGAAAATGAGTAAATTATTGGAGGGCACTTATCACATCTCCAACTCTGTTTCCTCAACCTTTTTTGATATCGTAATTTATGATGATTCTAAAATGTATGGTTGTCTTCAAATAATTTCGCATTATACCCTGTTTTTGGTAGAGGGTTGGTGTTGCCTTTCATTCACATGGGAATTTTTGCATTGGAAGTTAGACCCATATTGATAAGTGCAAATAGTAATAAACTTCTCAACCCCTAGGGGTTGGCTCAAGTTTAAGGGCCTTGGGCTTAGGGGTATGCTTCCCCTAGGTCTAAGGTTCAAATCCCTTTGGCTGCAGACAATCTTTAGGGGCCATCGGACTGGGGATTTTTCCCTTGAATTAACCGATGTTGCACTTGCGGAAAATTCCTTGCCGGGGCCTGTGGACCCCCGGTGCCAATACAAAAAATGTAATAAAGTTCTCTTGAATAACCTCTTGAGCGTGACCTGTTGAGAACCCACTATTAGGCAGGAAAAAGTGTTATCAGTTTTCCATAGTTCCTATTAATTCTATACAATTGGCATCTGTATGATGTATATCCTGCCTTGCTATGCCACCTTGTTCTACAGCCTTATCTTTCACATATGTTTATTCCTTTATTGGATTTCTGATCTTTTGTCTGGACACGAGATGTGATGTGTTCTTCTTCTTCTGCCCTCTTAACTTTAAAATTTCTCACATTCATATATATTTTTTCCGTACTTAAAAAAGAGTACAGGAGTACAAGCATCCTTCTTCTTCCCCGACCTTAAGTTGAAACTTTTAACATGCAAGCATCTTTTCCATACCTGCATCAAAGGAAAAATACCCCACCAAATATCCTGCCATTTTGTTCCCACCTTAAGTTGACAAATTTTCGCATGCATATCTTTTAACGTGCTTTGTATCAGAGTAAAAACTTTCACACGTAATTCTTTCTTTATTTTGTTTTGCAAACTTACATTTCAAAATGTTTCCTTTTTCTAGTCCATTACAGCTTTTTTTTTGCCTATCTTCATCCTTTCTATTATTATTATTATTATTTTTTTATAGAAAATGTCCAAAAATCCTTGTTGCTACGCATTGGGTATAATTAATCCCCCTGTTCACAAAAAAGCATAATCTTCGTTCTCTATTATTAACTTTTTGATTATTACAATTGTTTTTTGGTTGAAAATCACTGTACAAGAAGCCAGGATGAGGATCTTCGTACTTATGTTTAAAATATTGTAGAACTATGTTTTGCTGGAGAGATGGATAGTTAGTGGAATGAGGTGGGGAGAGAAAAAAAAAGCCGGGGGGGGGGGGGGGGGAGGGAGGGAGGGAGGGTGAGATGTAACGAGTCTGCCTCCCCCTCGTGTTGTTTGTTAAAAGGGAATGAAAGAGGAAGAAGATGAATAATTGTACAAAAAGACAGGAAGAAGATGAATATACATTTTATTTTGTGCCTGATTAAATGGTTTAAAATGCATGTGAAACTGGTGTTTTTCACAATATCCTTTAGAGGTCAGTTCTCGCTCTTGCAATCTGCCTGCCTCTAAGTTGAGTTCTGTGGGCGGAAGGGACTTTGCCTCACCCACCTCCAACCAATTCCTCCCACCAAATTTCTTTCAATCTTCTCACCCCTCTCCATGCTGCAAGCATGGTGACTACTATGTCTTACTTCTATGTGATGCAGTGAGTGCATTTATGTTTCTAGACAATAATCGAAAGTCAGTTAAGGAAATGTCTATGTCAATTATAACTGCTGTATACGGCAGATTAGTAGTCCAATTTCTTGTTGAGGCATATGATTTCAAAGGGTCTATTGCTGTTGGAATAGTACTTGTTTCTCTTTTCCTCTCTTAGAATACTGTACGAAATAACCCCCAGGGTAGCGCGATGGTCTTGGGGTGAGCATTATAAACCAGATGTCCTAGGTTTGAAAGTCCACATTTGCACTCTTGGGGCACTTGTGGGAAACTCCTTGAGGGCTTGTGTAAACCCAGAACTCAGGACTCTGTCTGTGCCAATAAGAAAAGAATATTGTATGAAAACAATTGTTATCTGTATAGTCAAGTGATTTAGATGTAATAAACCCAAAAATAGATGATAACTCATCATTCTCCTATTTATAGAGTAAAGCAAAGGCAGAAAAGAATCAAGCAATGGAACATTCAATGAGTGAGAACTCTTGTCAGCTGTGTGCTGTAGAGAAGCTCACTTTTGAACCACCACCTACATATTGCACCCCTTGCGGTGCTCGCATCAAGCGAAATGCAATGTATTACACTATGGGTGCTGGCGATACACGGCATTATTTCTGTATTCCATGCTACAATGAAGCTCGCGGAGACACCATAATTGCCGATGGTACTGCCATTCCAAAGGCAAGGCTAGAAAAGAAGAAAAATGATGAAGAAACTGAAGAATGGGTATGTTTTTTTTCGTTAAGTTTGTTTTGCATTATCACCAACTGTTTGTATTAAACCCTTAATTATCTTGTGCAGTGGGTTCAATGTGATAAGTGTGAAGCTTGGCAACATCAAATTTGTGCTTTATTTAATGGTCGAAGAAATGATGGTGGACAAGCTGAATACACTTGCCCGAATTGCTATATACAACAGGTTGAAAGAGGAGAACGCATGCCCTTACCACAGAATGCTGTTCTTGGGGCCAAAGATTTGCCAAGAACAATTCTTAGTGACCACATAGAGCAGCGGTTATTTAGGAGACTGAAGCAAGAAAGACAAGAGAGGGCAAGGCTCCAAGGGAAAAGTTATGATGAGGTGATTGCATATATGATGCCCTCGAATAAAGTTTTTTTCTTGGTAAAATGATTAAATTAAAGAATACGCAGTTCATCATGAGATGAATTGCAGTTTCTTTGCCAAGAATATCAGTTGAAAGTTTCTAACTGTATTCACCACCCCAGATTGTATTAGCTTACGCTTATCGATCGCTGATCCCAACTATTACACCTTTTTTGAACTTTTATTAGAAAAAGGCTGTGGTTTTAGTTCATTGACACTATTAAATTATATCATATCATATTTGTTATTAAATTATTTCCATACATTGATATTGCTAGGTTTCTGGAGCGGAAGCGCTTGTAATCAGAGTTGTTTCATCTGTTGACAAAAAGTTGGAAGTGAAGCAGCGTTTTCTTGAAATTTTTCAAGAAGAGAATTATCCGACTGAGTTCCCCTATAAATCCAAGGTGTGGAGAATCTTCCTGAGTTTCATATATTCTCTAAAAAAGACAGGCTCTTTTCGTTGCTAGTAACATTAGATAGCTGCAGTGGCTTATGCGTTAAGCCTTTTGTTCTTTTTTGGTTCCAGGTGATTTTGCTGTTTCAGAAGATTGAAGGTGTAGAAGTTTGCTTGTTTGGCATGTATGTTCAAGAATTTGGGTCTGAATGTCAATTCCCAAATCAGCGCCGTGTTTATCTCTCGTATCTAGACTCTGTGAAGTATTTCAGGCCTGAGATTAAAGCAGTTTCTGGAGAGGCTCTTCGGACATTTGTTTACCACGAGATTCTGGTAGGTCCAGATTTGCATTTTCTTTTATTTTGATTGTGCTTTCTCAAGAATGCTTATCTGTGATTTGATTAGTATGAAATCTTCAACTGGAGCTATTGATCTTCACCTCTGCTTGTCCTTTCAGATTGGATACCTTGAGTACTGCAAGCTACGAGGTTTTACAAGCTGCTATATATGGGCTTGTCCTCCATTGAAGGGTGAAGATTATATTTTATATTGTCATCCAGAAATTCAAAAAACTCCTAAATCCGATAAGCTTCGGGAATGGTGAGCCTTGTGACTTTCATAAAGAATTTTGTGAATTATCTTAAGAGCAGCTAGTATCCTACACTCGTTTTGTTCTTTAATCCTTGTCTGGAATTTTCTGTGTCAGGTATCTAGCGATGTTAAGAAAAGCTAGCAAGGAAAATATTGTGGTTGATCTCACTAATTTATACGACCATTTCTTTGTATCTACTGGTGAATGTAAGGCTAAGGTCACTGCAGCTAGATTGCCATATTTTGATGGTGATTACTGGCCGGGTGCGGCAGAGGATCTTATTTATCAGATGCGTCAAGAAGAAGATGGCAAAAAACAGAATAAGAAAGGAACAACTAAGAAGACCATAACAAAGAGGGCTCTAAAAGCATCTGGTCAGTCTGATCTTTCCGGTAACGCATCAAAGGATTTGCTCCTCATGCATAAAGTAATTTTTCTTCTTCTTATCTTCCAGCTTACCGTTTTCCTTCTATGGGATTGTCAGAGTTGAGATAAATCAAATTCACTGATTATTTTAAAAAAGAAAAAGAAATAACATTTCATATCAAATTCTCCTGTAGTTTTACAGCATCAAAATTGCTGGTGCTTGTTCTTACAAGACTTTTTTCCCCTCCCCAGCTAGGTGAAACGATTTCCCAATGAAGGAGGATTTTATCATGGTTCATTTGCAGCATGCATGCACACACTGTTGTATCCTAATGGTATCTGGAAACCGTTGGGTTTGCAACCAGTGCAAAAGTTTTCAGCTTTGTGAAAAGTAAGAATTCTGCAATCGTTACCTGCTGTATCGCTACAGATGGTTGAATAAAATATATGCTGCATTTGTATATTCAAAAGCGTTCTCTCACATGTTAAGCTGTAGTTCGGTCCACTAGTAGCAGTTTTTTTAATACTGACATTTACAGATATGCACATAGTGCAAGATACTGATACCACTATCACAAACTACTTAACATTTGGAATAAATTCGTCCACTTAAGTTTTCCATTTATCCTGTAACTAATGTGCTAGAGCACAAATATTTGATTTTAGCTGCGGAAGTTAATTACGTGAAAACGAATATCGTTACCTGCTCACAAATGTTATATCCTTTTTTCTTTCTTCTCTAAGGTTTCTCCCTTGCATGTTATAATTTTGAAGAAATTATATATATTTTGGGATGGTTCATTTTTTAATGTTATATTTGCAAGGATTTCCTTTCAGGTTAGGTTTCTTTTTTTCTTTGTTTATCATGTATGTTTCTTTGTAGTCTTATAGGAAGTGAACTATTTATTTTATAAGTTTGAACCTGAAAATGCATATGTTCCCTTTTCTTGTATTTTGGTTTCTCAGTGTCTTCTTCCTCTAAACTTCGAAACTGGTATTGCCCATTTCCAGTGTTGCTTTTCTTGTACTAGATTATATTAGCTTATAGTTTTTTGTAGTAGAAGATAAGAATTCAACAGTCTGGCTTATTCCATTTTATCAATGAACTTGTTGCTTTGGTTAATGGTGAAAAAGCTTATTAATTATGCTGGCTACTTGGAATACCAACTTGGAATACCAAGACGAAAAAGCTTTAGTTAATTTTACATCCAACTTGGAATACCAAGACGAAAATGCTGGCTACTTCTGAATTCTCTGAAGTTCTCTGATTTCTCTAACAATGCAAGTTCATAATTAAAATTTTTGTAATCGTTGCTTTTCCATGTATCTTATTTACTTGTTCTTTGTATTTTTTTCTTCTTGGTGGAGAGGGCAGTTCCATTTTGGTTGAGGTGTTAAAAGTTTAATGTTTGATTTGCCGAATATCTCTTGGAAAGTACTTTGGAACTTCAAGAGACCAATTCTCTATTGATTCATGTCTTCTGATTTTTTCATCTATCCTTGCAGGTGTTATGAGGTAGAACAGAAACGTGAAGAAGGAGAAAGACATCCAATCAACCAGAGGGAAAAGCATGCCCTCTATCCGGTAAGTTCCTTTGACCAGAAACTACATGAAATTGAGTGGTTTTTATCAACTTCTTTTTAAAGGGGCAACTTTGTCAAATCTTCAGGTTGAAATTACTGATGTAACTGTTGATACAAAGGATAAAGATGAGATTCTTGAGAGTGAATTCTTCGACACCAGACAGGCATTTCTGAGTCTTTGTCAAGGAAATCATTATCAGTATGATACCCTGCGACGGGCTAAACATTCCTCGATGATGGTCCTTTACCATCTTCATAATCCAACTGCCCCAGCCTTTGTGATAACATGCAATATATGTCATCTTGACATTGAAACGGGTCAGGGTTGGCGATGCGAAGTCTGCCCTGATTACGATATATGCAATTCTTGTTATAATCGAAAGGATGGGGGTATTGATCATCCTCATAAGTTGACAAACCATCCATCCATGGCTGATCGTGATGCTCAGAATAAAGAAGCCAGGCAACTACGAGTTTTACAGGTGCTGCTTAAATTTTCTTGCTTGTCTTGCATGTAATCAAGAAATTTCTGTAAAATAAAATATTTGAGTACTTGCTTTCGTATCTTACTACTTATTTTCCTTTATTGCATTTTTCATTATTATTTTTTAATACCTAGGTACATTTTGTTGTCCGAGTGACTCTCAAGTAGCCAACTAAACTAATGTTTCATTTGGTTGGGAAAGCCCTGCAACCATGTCCCCCATCATGGCTAGAAATATGATTAGTGCTTAGGTGTAATTAATATCAAGACACGAAGACAAAGTGTGTTAAGAGTAGGAGGGAGAGAATGTGCAGTATCCATTCACATCAGATACTGATATATACATTGCACCAATGATATTTTGCGGGCTTGTATCAGATATCGGTTTTTGTTTTAGCCATTGTATCACTATTTTGTTCTATATTATTCAAATCTTCATGTGGGTAAGATTTATTGCTAACAATTGCTAGCATGTGTAGTTCTTAGTTCTAGTTCCGGTTTATTTATTTGACCTGGTAAAGTATGGTGAAGGGGCAGTTATTTCTTGCAATTGCTACTTGTAATTTCTGCATGTTATGTATGCAATTTTGACTTTTTATTTTGAAAATTTTCCAATCTTTCCTTGCTGTTTTTGCATGACCTGTCATGCCATTCAGATGTTTTAGTTATTGCTTGCCCCCCGTTTTTGTTCGTCCATAAATTTGCATTAGTTCTTTAATATGCCACTTCTATAGATTTTAATGAATTGAGTTGTCATAATTTTCTTATATCCTTTTCTATTCCTAATTATTAGTTTCTTTTGTATATGTTCTGTATAGTTGCTTTAAGCTTCTTGCCATCTTCGAAAAAATTTCACTTTTCTATAAAAAACCTTCTTTATCAGCTTGTGCATATATTTGAGGAAATACTTTTACGACCATGTATTATGGAGATCATTCCATTTTTATTTTTAAAAAAAACTATATATATGAAAATTGGGTCTAAATCATTGCTTGTTTCACATTACAGCTTAGGAAGATGCTTGATCTTCTCGTGCATGCATCACAATGTCGTTCTGCACAGTGCCAATACCCAAATTGTCGCAAGGTTAAGGGGCTTTTCCGCCATGGGATACAATGCAAAACTCGTGCATCTGGAGGTTGTGTTCTCTGTAAGAAAATGTGGTATCTCCTCCAACTTCATGCTCGAGCTTGCAAAGAATCTGAATGCCACGTGCCGCGTTGCAGGTTTATGGATCAGCCTTTTTCCTATTATCATTGGCTTGCCAACTTCTATTTCCATTCCTTTATATACAGTATGTTCAGCGATTGTTATAATGTTTGTTTTCTTAAATTTGTTCAGAGATCTTAAAGAACATTTGAGGCGGCTTCAGCAGCAGTCTGATTCACGGCGAAGAGCTGCTGTGATGGAGATGATGAGACAGAGAGCTGCAGAGGTTGCCAGCAACGCTGGATGATCAGTTGTACATACTATATATATATATAGTTTTGAAAGAAGGCCCCTTGTGGTAGAGGGGAGGGAGTCCATAGTTTTTTGCTGCTCAGTAAGATACTGCCAGGAACTCGGCAGCGATAGAAGAAAGCAGCGGGTTTAGACGATTGGAAGGGGGTAAATAGAGTAAAACAGCAGATTGGTTCATACTCACATGAGACAATATTCTTTTCGTTTACCACCTCAACCACTCAAAAATCTTCTGAAGCAAGTCATGAACTTCATTGATTGGAGCTACCCTCTTCAACAAACACTAACAGTTCAGCTTGTGTACTGATGCGTGTCTCACCCTGCCTCAATTTAGCGATTCTTTGATTTTATGATGCTCTTGTCTTCTTTAAGGACGTCATCCTTTTGGTGGCGATTGTACAATAATTTGTTCTAACATTTCTAGAAAATATTTTCTTGCTAAAGCAATGTCAGGGGGAAGTCAGTTTCAATTCATCTTTTTGGTTTTAATTGTGCTTTTTCCCAAGGTTTTGTCGTTATATTTCCTTTTTTCAGAAGAATGTTGAAAAATTTTTAAAAATGAAAGAAAATAAAATAATGCTAAATACAGTCTAAGCGCAAGCTTTCACTTCTTTCAAAATACGAGAGCTGTCGGCTTTCCTGACGTCGGTCGGTAAACTTTTCACTTCTGTGGCAACTTTAGCCCATACGTTATAATAATCTTTAGTCGACGTTGATACCAGTATTTTGCTATCATTTATTATTATTTGATAATTTTATTTTATCTATCTACACAAACATTTTAATTATTTTTAAATAAATAATATTTGTAGTCGTATGATGCGCGTATATTGTGTACTCATTTAAAAATAAAAATAATAATAATAAATAAGTACGAGATCAAAAGGGAAAAATCAAAATTTTAATGGTGTTTACTCTTTTAAAGGCGGCAGCATTTGCATAATTTATGATAGTATTTAATATTATTTATATTTTAATTAAAAAAAGACCCTCTAGAGTTCTGTACAATTTTAAAAAAGGCATTTACTAGAAGGTATTTAGCACTTTTTTTAAGCTATATCATCCACTTTCAAGCTTTTTGTTATTATTTTAATGATGAAAAACTTAAGTTTTTTTTTGGCGGAGAGAGAAAAACAAGAGTTGTGCCAAATTAACACGGCCATTTAATACAATGACTTGCTTCTTATCAAAAAACAAAAAAACAAAAAACCAAAACAAAACACGGCGATTCAATAACTTTACTACGTACTTTGACTGGCTAAAATTTAATCAACTTTTATGAATCTATTGTTTACGATAGTAAAAGCACAGGATGTTGAAAATTAAATTAAAAATACATGTATCAAGAAAATTAGAAGACCTTTCCTGTAAGGTTCCAAACTTTTGAGGTATTTATTTTAGGAAAGTAAGGATTAATACAGTAAAAGCACAGGATGTTGACAATTAAATTAAAAATACATGTATCAAGAAAATTAGAAGACCTTTCCTGTAAGGTTCCAAACTTTTGAGGTATTTATTTTAGGAAAGTAAGGATCAATACCAATGTTTTGAATATTGTACTGGTGGGAGTATCAGTCAAAACACTAAAACAAAATATTTTGATACTGATACCGTTTCGTATACCTTTTCGAAATAATCTATATATAAATAAATTATATATAAAAATATATATAAACTATATTTTAAAGTAATAGTTAATATATGAATAGATTATATATATGTAATTAGTTTAGTCTGAATTGATGTAAAAATAATAATAAAAAATGAAAAAAAGGTAGAAGGATAAAATCCGGTACGACCAAAATACAGGCCGATACAACTAAAATACCAACTGGTATAACCGGTATTTAAACTGGTACGAAATATGTAATATATTTGTACTGCCCAACTGATTGGTATGACATATATCGGCTGATACGATACGATATTTAAAACACTGATTAACATTATAATTGGGTTACCTATTTTTAGCAAATAAATTAGGGTTAGAGCTAAAATTTGGCACTTGAATCAGTGTTCGTTCCTCACGTTTTTTAGCTGTGTATTAAAATTTTTTTTTTTTTAAATCACCATCACAATGCTAGAATGGAGGAATATATTAGTGAAACTCGCATGTCTATTCTGTAGTAATTAAATTAGAGTGATAACCCTTGAGTCGACAAAATACAACCAACAGATTTCAAATGAATCATTTTTAAAGGATTTTGTAGCGAAGTAGCCACATCTAATGCTTATAGATACAACACATTAAAAATACGGTGACGGCAAATTCTAAATTGTTCTATCATATGGATTCTGACATACTCACACCCAATCAAGAGGGTTAACAATGTGATGCGGTAGCTAGTAATTAGTGGGGAGCTCGCGGTTCCCAGGGGTAGCTGTGAGGTGTTTACCCACATTGTTATATCGCTTTTAATTACAAATATGAATCTAAACTATGATATTTTGTTATATGGTCATTTTGTGTGATGACCCGATATTTTTGCCAAAAACTTTCACTTTTTATTTTATTTTTAATTTTGGTTTGATTAGAATCTATGGCCCAATGGTGGTTTTAACTAGGTTTTTTAAGGGATTACTTGGGCCTAATAGTCTATTTGTCCAAGTCCATTTGAGGCCCAAAAGGCTATGTAGTATTTAGCCAAGGGAATGGCAATTAGGAGAATAGGCAAAAACCCTGACTAGGATTAAGGCATGGTGGCACCAACTCAGAAGAGAAATGGTTGTTTTTCTCTTTTCCTAAGAATCAATCACATCATTTAAAATCTAGGGAATAAGCTTTCTTGATAAGTATCCCGTTGCCACTTGGGAACCACACATGAGAGCTTCTAGAAGAAGCCAAAAGAAGAGAAAGGTATGGAGGGGTCGGCACACGCCCCACTCATCCACTCACATGCCACTAGCCCACTTGGCACACATGCAAACTCATTCCTTAGATGCATTGAACCTAAACTCGAAAGTGGAAGAAGGGGAGAGGTGCATGGGAGATGTCAAGAGTCATTTGCACATTTTTCAAGAGGCCTTAAAGTTTTAACTTTCAGCCAAAAGGGCTTCACCCCTACCTAGAAGAGACCAAACCACACAACCAAGTGTCATGCATGCACTAGGCTTTGGGACTTTCTAAAAGCGATGATGATTGGAAAAATGAAAGGACGAGTGGGGAAAATGAAATGGCACATGGGGAATTCAGATACACACCTACCGAGGTTCTAGAGTCATCCTTGTGAGGGAAGATTAAGAGATAGATAGCAAGGAGGTACAAACACACACTTAATTACACCTCACTTGCCACTTGGCAAGCACACATATGCCTAAGAAGCCAGAGTCTAGAATTAGGATTTTGTCAGCAGACCAACATACCCCAAAAGTTTCAGTGAACCTAGATCACTTTGTGTCACATGCCTAAGGGCATCTAGGGAATTCAAATTTCTTAAACAAGAAGGCAAGCTTCTTGTCACTCAACTACAAAAGTCATTTGGACTTCCTAGTGACACATGGCATACATGCATCCAAAATTTGAGATTCTCTATGTCATGGGAAGGTGGAAACTTGTTGGTATATATAAAGGGTAGCCAAGGGGTGACATTGAGGGAGACATGCACCAAGGGGACACTACCCATTTCATCTTCGGATTCTTTCTCTCTCTCTCTCTCTCTCTCACACACACTCTCTCTCTCTCTCCAACCCTGGATAGAAGCCCACATCTCCACTTCCTCACCATTTCTCCCCATCCAAACGCCATCTACACTCTTACTATCTCTACCCATCCAACTACAAGAAGGAAAAGAGGAGCTAGGAACCAACATTGAGAGAAGACCCGAGCGGTAACACCAATTAGTACATCTTTACACATTCTATTTTATTGGAAAATAAAGGATTTGATTTGGGTGAAGGTACAAACCTTCCATCCCGAGGCTTGAAGGGGATTGGACGATTTCGTTAGATTGCTTTTAAAATCTTGAGGACCTAAGATTTTTCCTCAAAAGGACGACTGAACCACCATTAGCATATACATGTGAGCATGGGACCTTTGAAGGGAAGAGATACCATAGCCACTCTTTATAAGGTTTTGAGCCACAAGAGCGAAGAACACACACAATTATGCCATCCTCCACGTGTCATGACCAAGCCTTGTTAGGGAAAACATGAATATGGAACTAATAATGCTCCTAAATTGAGGACTTTAATAAGATGAGTGGTTGTTTGCAAGGAATTCGGTTTCTCGCTAGTGGAGATTGAATGTGATTTCTCTTTAATCTTTTATTGGGTGACTTCAAGTACAAGTAACGTATGGTACTTTTTGGGATTATTGGGAGGAGCTGCTTAAGATAATTGAAGGAATGACTTCTCTATTTCTCATATTTTTCATGAAGCTAATCAGGTTGCAGATTTCTTCGCTCGGCAGGGAGAAACTGGGCTTACAATGTTATATATTGGTGATGATTCTTTACCACATGCCGCAAGAGGCTTGGTTAGATTAGATAAAAATTGGTCTTCCCACATTGAGATACCTGTTAATAGTTGCTATTATAGTCTACCATTTTGCTTGTTGGTTTTCTTTCGATTGATTATTTTTTAGTTAGTTCTTTAATAAGTTGGTTTTGATACATGGGTTATTTATCATTGAATATATGTAAAACCTTTGTATCTTGATGGTTTACCACAGTTTTCCTCCACCATAAGTGAAGGATATCAATAAACTTGGAGAGATGTCACTCTTGGACATGTGGCCGTGATACTTTGCCAAAAAAAAAAAAAAAGAACAAGTCTTTCTCTAGGAAACATCAATTTATTCTTATAAGTAACATCCAACATTTTGAATGATAAATAACCCAGAATAAGTACTTGCCATGTGTCTCTGACTTTCTGGTAGATATGAGGCAGAACAAAAACGTGAAGAAAGATAAAGAAATCCAATCAACCAAAGGGAAAAACATGCCCTCTATTCGGTAAGTTCCTTGACCAAAAACCACATGAAAGTGAGTGATTTTTATCAACTTCTTGATCATCCTCATAAGTTGGCAAACCATCCGTTCATGGTTGATCGTGATGCTCAGAATAAAGAAGCTAGGCAATTACGAGTTTTATAGGTGGTGCTTATATTTTCTCACTTGTTAATCTTGCATGTAATCAAGAATTTTCTGTAAAACAAAATATTTGAGTACTTGCTTTTGTCAATCTTACAACTTATTGTCCTTTACTGTATTATTATTATTATTATTATTATTATTTAATACCTAGGTACATTTTATCATCCATCATTGCAATTTTTTTCCTGCATCACACTAACATGTGCGTCTCAGGTATCCAACTAAACTAATGTTTCGTTTGATTGGGAAAGACCTGCAACCATGTCCCCCATCATGGTTACAAATATGATTAGTGCTTAGGTGTAATTAATATCGAGAAATGAAGACAATGTTTGTTAAGATTAGGAGGGAGAGAATAATGTGAAGTATCCATGCACATCCGATACCAATATATCACATATATATATATACACGTTGATCAATGATATTTTGCATGCTTGTATCAGATATCGATTTTTGTTTTAGCCATTGTATCACTATTTTGTTCAATATTATTCAAATCTACACGTGGGTAAGATTTATTGCTAACAATTGCTAGCATATGTAGTTCTTAGTTCTAGTCCTGGTTTATTTATTTAACCTGGTAAAGTATAGTGATGGGGAAAGGGGAAGTTATTTCTTGCAATTGCTACTTGTACTTTTTGCATGTTATATATGCAATTTTGACTTTTTATTTTGTAAAATTTTCCAATCTTTCCTTGCTGTTTTTGCATGGCTTGTCATGCCATTCAAATGTTTCAGTTATTGCTTTCGCCCGTTTGTGTTCCTGTCCATAAATTTGCATTAGTTCTTTAATATGCCGCTTCTATAGATTTTAATGATATGAGTTTTCATAATTTTCTTATATCCTTTTCTATTCCTAATTATTTATTTCTTTTGTATGTCTTGTGTAGTTGGTTTAAGTTTCTTGCCTTCTTCGATAAATTTCTCACTTATTTATAAAAAAAAAACCCTTCTTTATCACCAACCCTTCTTTATCACCTTGTGCATATATTTGAGGGAAGACTTGTAGGACCATGTATTATGGAGATCATTACATTTTTCAAAACTACATATATGAAAATTTGGTCTAAAATCATTGCTTGTTTCACATTACAGCTTAGGAAGATGCTTGATCTTCTTGTGCATGCATCACAATGTCGTTTTGCACTGTGCCAATACCCAAATTGTCGCAAGGTTAAGGGGCTTTTTTGCCATGGGATACAATGAAAAACCTTTGTATCTAGAGGTTGTGTTCTCTGTAAGAAAATGTGGTATCTCCTCCAACTTCATGCTCGAGCTTGCAAAGAATCTAAATGCCACGTGCCACAATGCAGGTTTATGGATCAGCCTTTTCCCTATCAACAATGGCTTGCCAACTTCTTTTTCATTCCTTTATATATATATACAGTATGTCTGTCGATTGTTATAATATTTGTTTCTTAAATTTTCAAAAATCTTAAAAAACATTTGAGGAGGGTTCAATAGTAGTCTGATTCATGGATACAATGAGACGAGAGCTAGAGAGGTTGCTAGTGTAAGAGGGCTCTCTCTAATGCACAAGGGGAGAAGACGATGGAGAGCTACTCTTGTGAGGATGAGGGTTTGAAGTGGTTTTGGTTTTGTCGGGAAGCTTCAAAGTTAGAACTATGGGAATTGGGAATGTAGAGTTTCAAGCATCACTTAAGAACACTATTTCAGTCAAGAGACATCACATCGTTTTGAAGCCAATAAAAGCATCTGTGCTGTCAGTCGTTTATAGCTTGTCGTTTTATTTTTAATTCTGTCGTTATTTCAATTATGTTGTTCTAGCCTATTTTACATTACAAGTGCTGCAAGGCTACTTGTTCTGTTAGACATGAGCTACGCCCTTATTTAAGCTAGTGATGACACTTGGAAATCATTTGAAGAATATGAAGGAACTTATTTCAATTTGGAGGTTAAGGGATCCCTCGAAGTATCCTAATGGCCATCTAAATATAGTAATGGCCTTTTATCAATCACTTGTGCCGTATTCAATTTTCCTTCTATTTCATCTCTTCTTTCCATTTACAATTCTTACATACACATAGCCCTTACAATTGGTATCAAAAGCTTACAGTCCTAATGGTAGACAATACTAGATCAAACAAACAAACCCAAGAAACTTTAGCTCACCTTGACCATCATATCAATGCTCCATCATATCAATGCTTTACAAGATTAACTGAAACAAATGAATGATTTGATGCACACGATGATGGGTACTCAAACTCAAATACAGCAACAGTTGGCTCTCCGTGAGCCCCAGCCAGAGCCTGAACTTGAGCCAGAACAACCTGACCATTAACTACCCTTGCAGCAAGGCATCAGGCTCGACTTTCGTCACTTTGATGGTATTGACCCTACTAGGTGGGTATTCAAGGCAACCCACTACTTTGATTTTCATCAAAGACTTACTGCACATCACCTTCTTATGGCCTCCTACCACGAGTGGTGAAACTCTAATCTAGCATTAGGATGCTAAGGAAACATGCTAGTTTCGATTCTAGCAAGCCCTTACTAAGCTATTGAAAAATTGTTTGGTCCCACTGCTTATGATGATCCTATGGAGGCCATCACAAGGTTAAAGCAACACTCCTCTGTTGCAGCTTATAAAGGGCAGTCTGAAGCACTGTCCAACTGAGTGAAAAGGTTACCAGATTCCCACAAATTGAGTTACTTCCTTAGTGGCCTCAAAGATGAAATCAGACTCCCTCTTCGTATGCTTAATTCCATCTGTTTGACTGCAGCATTTGGTCTCGCATGGATCTAGGAAAAATATTTGGTTAGTTCCAAAAAACCAAACAAGCCATGGGTAGACATAAGTCCATCATCTACTAGTACTGGGACTCAAGGGAGTTTTTTAAATGATAACTACAACAACAACGACATCAGTAAAGAAGCAGCTCAACCAAAGAAAGTGTACTCTATGCACATGGATGAAAAGAGGTGCAAGGGGCTATGCTTCCATTATGAAGAGATATGGAATCCTAATAATGTTTCTAAGTTCCCTAAAATTTATTTTATGCATGCTAATGGAACCCCCGAATGATAAAGCTAAAGAGGTGTTTTATGATTCACATGATATAGTTGATACCCTGCTACTCAACAGTCCCAAGTTAACCCTGAAATCTCTTTGAATGCCCTCACAGGTATGCCCTACCGTACTACTATGAGATTAAAGGGAACTATTGGCTCCAGTATGATGGTAATTTTGATGGATACTACAAGAACACATAACTTCTTGGATCCTTCTATTGTGTCCAAAAATCACATTTCTATGGATGAGTTTGGTCAGTTCAGTGTTAAGGTGGCTTATGGTGAGATTTTACAAAGCCCAAGCTATTGTAACAATGTATTAACCTCCATCCAGGGTACCACATTTAGTCCTTCCTACTTTATCTTAACCTTTAGCTGGTTGTGATTTTGTGTTATGTATTTAGTGGTTGAATGGGTTGGGTTCTATTACCTGGAACTTCTCCAATTTGACAATGAAATTTTAGTGGGGCAGCAAATGGGTCAAACTACAAGGCATTCAAGCTGCTGGGTCCACTTTAAAAAATGGGAGTGACAAGACCTTTGTATTTGGAGTACACAAAGGAAAATGTCTATTGTTGCAATTAATGGTTACTGATGTGCAAAAGGCACAAGAAAATTGCTGTCTAGCAATCACTCAGTAGCTGGAACAATTTCAGCAGGTTTTTCAAGAACTTGTTGGTCTCCCCCCTAGGTCCCATGATCACAAAATTGTGTTAAAGGAGGATACTAACCATATGTCTACTCGGTCATAAAGATATCCCCATTACCAAAAGACGAGATTGAAAAAATTGTAACTGAACTACTTACAGAGGGTGTTATTAGACCTAGCAACAATCCATTTTTCTTTCAGTTTTGTTGGTCACAAAACATGGTGAGAGTTGGCGCCATTGGGTGGACTTCAGGAAACTCAATCAAAAAATTGTAAGGGACAAATTTCCTATTATAGTTTTTGATATACTACTAGATTAGTTGCATGGCTCCTTAATTTTTTTCAAGTTAGACCTATGTTCTGGCTATCATCAAATACGGGTTGTTTCTAAAGATGTACTCAAGACGGCCTTTCGCATATATGAAAGTCATTATAAATTTTTTGTAATGCCCTTTGGGCTTACCAATGTCCCTTTCATTTTTCAGGGGCTCATGAACACAATTTTCAAGCCATTTTTACGAAGATTTTTTTTTTTAATGTTATTCTAGTCTATAACAAGTGCATGGCAAATCATCTTGGTCACCTTACATAGGTCTTAAGGACCTTTAATAACCACGATCTTTTTGCCAAAAGATCTAAGTGCTTGTTGGGTTGGGGTGGGCTCCAACTTCATCGGAGTCGGAATGCCAACCTCCGACAAGAGTCGAATGTCAAAAAGTCCTCCGACTTCGATCGAAGTTCTCGGAATTCTAGGAGTCGGAGTTGGGACATCGAAAGTGATTGCCAAAATACCCACACAAAAAAATAAGCAAAAGCAAACCGCCGGCAATGACAGAATAAAAAACCAAACCAAACCAAATTGCGAAAAGTGAAAAGAAAATAAATATCGGTCGATGATTCACAATTTGCACTAGGAAATATCAAGTCATCTCAAAAAAAAAAAAAAAACAAACCAAACCACCAATAGTAGTAGGAAATCTTACGATCTCCCTCCAAAAGATTCTCTCAAAAAGCATCTCTCTCAAAAAGTAGTAGGAAACCAAAACATATTCAACAAAAGATGCTTTATGATTTCATGGCTGGTACCTCGTGGGGCTCTCCGCAACTGAGACCATATCCACAAAACAAATGCCCACCTTGTGGGGCTTTGCGCGATGTCGATTTGCACCATGTCGCCGATTGGGCTATTGGCTGGAGTATGGGTGGAGGTGATGAAGGGGGAACAAAGAAGAGGAAATGTGGAGGGGGAAGAGAGAAGAGAGCCAGAGGAGATGCCAAAATGGGTAGGGTCAGGTAAAAGAGATGAATATATAGAGCTTAAAAACGATGTCATTTTATGGTTTTCTAAAAGAAAAAAATTACAAAATGAGGTCTAGGGGCGGGGACTCGAATGCAGGATCTTAGGGTATCAAAATAGTGCCTCAACCATTAGATCACTTGTTTATGTTGTGTTCTTATTACAATATGTAATATATGAGGTATAGATAGTCAGAATTTAGAGTTGGAGTTTGGAACCATCAAGGCCTCTGGACTTGATTCCGACTCAGACTATGGTAGTCAGAGTTACTCCGACTCCAATTCAACTTCCAACTTTTGACTTTCAACTTTCAGATTTTGATCGGATTCGGAATCGAAGTAGGGATCGGGCTGAATCAAAGCCACCAAAATTTTGCATAGCCCTATTATTTGGGGTGCCTGAAGTGGAATATTTGGGACATATTGTTACCAGTTCAAGAGTTATGGCAAATCCTAAGAAGCTAGCTGCTATGGTAGACTGGTCGATTCCTTCCAACATCAAGTCCTTGAAGGGCTTGCTTAGGTTAACAAGCTATTATTGTAAATTTATCAAAGGGTATGAATTAATTGTTGCCCCTCTCACTGCCCTATTAAAAAAGAATTCATTATCCTAGTCAGAAGGGGCTGCCAAGGCTATTTTGGCTCTTAAACAGGTTGTTACTTTAGTTTATCTACTTATGAAAAAGAGTTTTTAGCTCTTGTGATTGCAGTTCAAAAATGGTGGTCTCATTTATTAGGCTAGGCCTTTAAGGTCAAAATTGACCAACAGGCCTTCAAATACTTGTTAGAATAGAAAGTGGGCACTGTGGCCCAAGAAAAATAGATTACTAAATTGTTGGGTATCCTTTCACCATTAAGTACAAACAAGAGAAAGATAACAAGATTTCTAATGTCTTGTCAAGAAAACATGAGCATGAGTCCAATGAGGAGGGCTACTTGGCTATACTTACTTTTCCTACCCCACTATGGGTTGAGGAACTCAAGGGCACCTATATTGATTCTTAGGAATTACAAGACTTATTGGCTAAGTTTAGTGTTGGACAAGACATTTCGAAAGGTTACTCTTTACAACAAGGATTGATCTTAGAAAATGAGAGCATAGTAGTAGACCCCCATTTTGCTTTTAAGGCCAAGGTTCTTAAAACTAACCAACGTGCCAAAAGAGATTTCTTTTGGGTAGACATGAAAACAGATATCAAGCAAACAGTTCGAGAATTTGCCATCTGCCAGGAGAATAAAACTAAAACTGTGTTGTATCCTGGCCTACTCCAACCTCTTTCTATTCCTAGCCAAGCTTTGGAAGCCATTTCCCTTGACTTTGTAGAAGGCTTGCCTAAGTCACAAGGGGCTATAGTTATTCTGGTTGTAGTTGACAGAATGACAAGTATGACAATTTCATTGCCATGCCCCACCCATATACAGCTGCTGGGGTGGCCTTAAGATTTTTCCAAGGAATCTTCAAACTGCATCATCTTCCCAAAACTATAATTTTAGATCGTGATCCTATATTTCTCAGTATGATTTGATCATCCTTGTTTGAACTTTGGGGCTCCAGTATACATTATAACTCAACTTACCACCTTGAGACTGTTGGCCAAATAGAGGCATTGAACAAGACTATCTAAGGTTATCTCAAGTGCTACACTGGAACCAAACCTACTACTTGGGCTACATGGTTATCAATGGCAGAATTTTGGTACGATACTTCCTATCACAGATTCACAAGGACTTCACCTTTCGAAGCCTTTTATAGTTACACTTCACCTAAACTCCTATCCTACGTCCCAGAAACTACTTTTAATGACTCAGTGGACAAATTCTTGCAAACTAGAGAACAATTGAAGGTCATCCTCAAACAAAATCTCGAAGCATCACAAGTATGAATGAAGCAATACGAAGACAAATGTAGATCAAAAAGGCAGTTTGATGAAGGAAATTAGGTTTACCTCAGATCGTAGCCTTACTGCCAGAAGATTGTTGCAACTCACCAAAATCTTAAGCTTTCTCCAAGGTTTTATGGATCCTTTCGCATCACCAAATGCATTGGAAATGTTGCTTATCAGTTGGATCTGCGCACTAGTTCCTGGATACACCCAATTTTTAACATTTCATGCTTAAAATGAAAATTGGGTGAACACATTCATCCGCTGCCACGACTACCGATAGTAAACATAGAAGGGGAAATCTTGCCGAAGCTTGAGACAATTGTTGAGCGACGACTTAAAAAATAGCACAATTGAGCCATCATTAAGGTCCTCATCAAATGGATAGGACTTGACTTAGAGAGCAACACATGTGAATCACTATAGTGAATCTGCGACCTTTACCCATACCTTGTGGGCAAGATGCTTTAAATGAAGGAATTGTGTATGCACAGGAGGAGAAGATGATGGAGAGTGACTCTGTGAGGATGAGGGTTTGAAGTGGTTCCGGTTCTGTCGAGAAGCTTCTGAGCAATAGTTATAGGAATTGGGAACTCTGTGTTGCAAGCATCTCTTAAGCACATCGTTTCGGTAAAGAGGCAACACAGCATTTTGAAGCCAATAAAAGCAATTATGTTGCTAGTCATTTATAGCTTGTTGTTTTATTGTTTAATTCTATTGCCATTTCAATTATGTTATTCCAGTTTATTTTACATTACACGCGTTGCAAAACTACTTGTTTTGTTAGAGATGGGCTATGCCCTTATATAAGCCAAGTACTAGGAAATCATTTGAAAAATCTGAAGGTACTTAGGTACTTATTTAAATTTGGAGGTTAAGGGATCCGTCGAAGTTCCCTAATGGCCATCTGAATAAAGCAGTGGCCTTTTATCAAACACTTGTGCCACATTCAATTTTCTTTCCAATTACAATTCTTTATACACAAAACTCTAACAGCCAGTAACGCTGGATGATCAGTTGTACATACTATATACATAGTTTTGAAAGAAAGCCCCCAGTGGTAGAGGGAGGGAGTCCATAGTTTTTTGTTGCTCAATAAGATACTATCGAAAACTCGATAGTGATAGAAGAAAGCAGTGGGTTTAGACGATTGAAATTTTGAAGGGGGTAAATATAGAGTAAAATAGCAAATTGTCTCATGTTCGCATGAGACAATATTCTTTTCATTTACCCCTCAACCACTTAAAAATCTTCTGAAGCAAGTGGAGCTACACTTTTCAACAAACACTACTAGTTCAACTTGAAGTATTAGTATATGGTTGCGTGTCTCACTCTACCTCAATTTAGCGATTATTTGATTTTATGATGCTCTTGTCTTCTTTAAGAATGTCATCCTTTTGGTGGAGATTGTATAATAATTATTCCAATATTTCTAGAAAATGTTTTCTTACTAAAGCAATGTTAGGGGAAAGTCAATTTCAATCCCTCTTTTTGGTTTTAGTTTTACTTTTTTTCCCAAGATTTTGTTATTATATTACATTTTTTAAAGAAGAATGTCATAAAAAATAGAAAGAAATAAAGTAATACTAAATACAATCTTAGAGTATGTAAGTTCTGCCTACTTTTAGATACAATTGGTAAACTTTCCACTTTTGTTGCAGCTTTTGCCCATACATTATAATTATCTGTAGTAGACATTAATACTTGTTTTTAATTTTGGATTAGGAGATTTACTCTCCTTGAGCACATCATGTTCTCATAAGAATTGTAATATAAAAGCCTGAAACAATTTTGAAATCTAACTTCTTGAGACCATTTATTATTATTTGATAATTTTATTTTTTCTATCTACAAAAATATTTCAATTATTTTTAAATAGATTACATTTGTAGTCATAGGGGGGTGTATAAGCGTTGTGTATGCATTTTGAAAAAGAAAATCAAATTTTTAATGGTGGAATGTGGAAATCCTGATAAATATGGAGATAGAGTAATTAGTGGTAGATATTGAGATAAATTTGAAGTAATTTATGGTAGATATTGTTTAAGAAGTCTTTATTAGAAGTTTTTATTTAGGAAGTTTTTCATTTTCTGTCAATTAGTTAGATAGATTTCTTGCTTTTATTTTAAAAAATTCTTTCCTTTTTTGATATTTATATTGTATCTTAAATAGAGATCACTAGCATGTATAGAAATGCACTAAAAGATTATTCTAATCTCATGGTGTTGAACACAAGGTTTCAAGTTTTGTGTAATTATAAATCTACACATGGATTTTGATGATAACAAATGAATTCAAAGAATAAAGGAGTCTCAAGCTCAAGTTGTCCACACAATATAATCAAGCACATCAAGGAACCAAACATGAGCAAGAAGGGAACAAATTCACATTAAAGTCATAGAATAATGTTATAAATCTCTTAAAAATTCGAAATTAGGATTAAGACTCAAAATTAATATTTTATCATAAAGCATTAAAATACATTTTCCACATGTGCATGAATATTTTGAAAATTAAATTTGAAAAGTTTGAAAGATGATTGATTGCCATCTTTCACATGTGCATGACATGATTAAAAGTTTCAACTTTGAAAATATTAAGATGATTGATTGTCATCTTTCACATGTGCATGTTTTATTTGAATATTTTCAAAAGTGATGGATGCTTTTCTTGACTTATGCAAAAGGTGGATGTCTTTGTTTGAAAATTTTGAAAAGTAAAGTGTGCTTCTTTTGTCATATGCAAAAAGTAAAATATTAGATTTGAAATTTTTGAAAAGTAAAGTGTGCTCCTTTTGTCACATGCAAAAAGTAAAAAGATTAGGTTTGAAATTTTTGAAAAGTGAATTATGATGTCTTTGATATGGGAATCTTTTCAAATTTAAAATTGAAGACTCATTTGCCTATAAATAACTCACTTGAGTTTTGCAAAAATCTCAACAAGAGCTTACACATCTATTGCTAAGTTTTGCATCATTCCTTCAAAGCTCTCATTCTCTCTTTTCTAAAATTTTGAGCCTTAATTCTTGTTCTTGTTGAGAGAGATATAGGTTGCGCTGTATTGTTTCTATCTCACTCGTTGAGGAGTGTACTTTGATAGTCTACCCACTATCAACTCTTGTATTTGTAAGAGGGTGCGTATAACCCTTGTGTGTGTAGAAGGTGTTCTACACGGGGAATAGTTAAATCACTAAGTGTGAGGTGATTGGAAGTGTAGAGGGTGTTCTACACGGATTCTTTGGAGCGGTGCTGTTCAAAAGTGTAATAGGTTTCTATCTCCACCTAAATGAGATTGACTAGTGAATTCGGGATCCTCAAGGGGTAGCTTGAGGCGAGGACGTAGGCAGTGGGGCTGAACCTCGTAAAAATACTGAGTTTGCTTTCTCTTACCCTACTCTTTACATTTCTTACTACTTTACATTTTATTTATATTTTATATTGTGTATTTGATTAATAAGTGTTAATTTTTATAATATAACCCAATTCACTCCCCCTCTTGTGTTAGTCATCTGGGCAACAATTGGTATCAGAGGTAGAGCTCTATTATAAGATTAACTATCTTTTGAGTTAAAATCTTATGGCTAACATTGCAGCTTCATTTGGTGAAGGTCAATCTAGCAGTCGGCCTCCACTCTTTTGCGGAGACAATTACTCATTCTGGAAAGTTAGAATGAGAATATTCCTTCAGGCTCAAGGTCGAGAAATCTGGAAATGTATTGTAAATGGACCTTATATTCCAACAAAAGTGGTTGATGGAGTAAAGGTCAAAAAGGAAGAAGAAGAGTTTGATCGTGAAGACGATAGACTTTATACTTTGAATTTAACTGCTATGAATTTATTATATAATGCTCTCAATGGTAATGAGTTTAATAGAGTAATGACTTGCGCTACAGCAAAGGAAATTTGGGATAATTTGGAAGTTACTTATGAAGGAACTTCTCAAGTCAAGGAATCAAAAATTTATATTCTTACTCATGAATATGAAATGTTTAAGATGAATGATGATGAATCTATTTCTAGTATGCACACTCGTTTTACTAACATCATAAACAGCTTGACAGCTCTTGGCAAAGTTTATTCCAAAGTGGAGATAGTAAGAAAAATTCTTAACTCTCTACCAAAACGTTGGGAATCAAAAATGACAGCGATTCTTGAAGCTAGAGACCTCAAGAAGCTCGAAGTGAATGAACTCATCGGGTCACTTATCACCCATGAGTACACATTGAAAAGAGGAGAAGAAGAAGGAAAGCCAAAGAAGAGCTTGGTACTTAAAGCTGTTCCATATGAAAGTGAAAGTGATGAAGATGAGGAAAATGACGACAAATATGAAGAACTTGCGATAATAACAAAAAGAATTCAGAGGTTCTTAAAGAAAAATAAAACTCCTCCAAGGAAATCCTTCAAAAAGTTTTCCAAGAAAGATTCAAGTAAAAATGACACTTTAATTTGTTATAAATGCAATAAGCCTGGTCATATTAAGTCAGATTATCCTCTACTAAATAAAGATCGAAACAAAGGCAAAAAAGCAATGAAAGCTACATGGGATGATGATTCAAGTAGCTCAGATAGTGAAGCAAGCAATGGCGAATCAGCAAATCTTTGTCTTATGGCTAAAGATGATATTGAGGTAACAAATCTTGATAATATTGAAGATCCTTCATATGAAGAATTGCAAAATATTTTAGAAGAGGTATATGAGGAATTTGAAAAATTGGGTATCAAGTATACTGCTTTGAAAAGGAAAAATTCTTCTTTAACAAACGAAATTGATATTTTAAGAAAAGAAAGTATTGTTTTGAAAGATGAAAATCTTGAGTTGAAGAAAAAGAAAACTGATTTAGAAAATATTATTGAAAACTTTACGAATGGAAAAAGAAATTTTGAAAAACTTCTTGGTAGTCAAAGATGTGTTTTTGACAAAGCAGGCTTGGGATATATGCCAAAACAAAAATACAAACCTTATAAAAACTTCTTTGATAATCCTTCTACATCAAAGTCCAATATTCAAAATTCTTTTCATAAAAATAATTTTGTTAAAAAAGGATACTATTATAATCACTCAAGTTCTTCATATATGTCACATGCTATTTGCAATTTTTGTAATAGAAATGGTCATAATTATCTTGCTTGTCCTATTAGAAGAAAACATACAATGACTATTAGGGCCATATGGGTACCTAAAAATTTTGTTTCTTCTAATACTAATAAATAAAGGACCCAAAGAACTTGGGTACCAAGAAAAATCATTTTAATTGTTTTAATAGGTGTGCATGAAGTCTTCCACAAACAAAAATAAATGGTTTTTAGATAGTGGATGTTCAAGACACATGACGGGAGACAAGACTAAATTTTTTGATCTTAGATCTAAAAAAGAAGGACACGTGACATTTGGAGACAACTCGAAAGGGAAGATCGTGGGAATAGGTAAAATTGGTAATGAGTCTTCTCTCATAATTGAAGATGTTCTACTTGTTGAAGGTTTAAAACATAATCTTTTGAGCATAAGTCACTTATGTGATAAAGGATTTACAGTTACTTTCAAAATGGATAAGTGCATTATTTTGAATGATCATGATTGTAATATTTGTTTTATTATTTTTAGAAGCAACAATGTTTATACAATTGATTTTGAAGAAATTATCTCACAAGATGCTATTTGTTTTTTAGCTCAAAATGAAACTAATTGGTTATGGCATAGAAGATTAGGTTATACCAACATGGAACTTATTTCTAAACTTTCAAAAAATGATTTTGTGAGAGGTTTACCAAAGGCAAATTTTCTTAAAGACAAAATTTGTGATGCATGCCAATTTGGTAAACAAACAAAAATTTCTTTTAAAACCAAGAAACATATTTCCACTACTAGACCACTGCAACTGATACACATGGATCTTTTTGGACTAAATAGAATTGCAAGTTTAGGAGGAAAATATTATGCATTTATTATTGTTGATGATTTCTCTAGATATACTTGGGTCATCTTTCTTACTCATAAAGATGAAGCACATAATGCATTTACCAAGTTATGCAAGAGAATTCAAAATGAAAATGGTTAAATTATTTCAAGTATCCGAAGTGATAGGGGAAAAGAGTTTGTTAATAAAAATATTGAAACATTTTGTGATGAAAATGGTTTTATGCATAATTTTTCTGCTCCTCGAACTCCTCAACAAAATGGGGTAGTAGAGAGGAAAAATAGATCTCTTCAAGAGATGGCAAGAACAATGCTCAATGAGAACAACTTGCCTAGTTATTTTTGGTCCGAAGCGGTAAGTACTGCATGTTATGTTATAAATAGAGTTATGCTAAGGTCCAAATTAGATAAAACCCCCTATGAGCTTTGGAATGAGAAAAAGCCCAACATTGGTTACTTTCATGTATTTGGATGCAAATGTTTTATTTTAAATGACATGGATAATTTAGGCAAATTTGATGCAAAATCTGATGAAAGTATCTTTCTCGGGTATTCTACTAATAGTAAAGCTTATAGAGTATTCAATAAAAAGACTTTGACTGTACAAGAATCTATGCATGTAGTATTTGATGAATCTAATTCTCTACTCTCCAAGAAATCCATTGATGAAGAAACAGGAGGTATAAATAATACGGAAAGTCTCAATTTCAACAAAGAGAACACAAGAGAGGAAGTCCAACATGGAGACATCAGGAAAGATCATCAAAATTTAATACAAGATGCAACCAAACAGTGGAAATTTGTGAAAGATCATCCAGTGGAACAAATTCTGGGAGAACCTTCACGAGGTGTAAGCACTCGATCATCTCTTAGAAATATTTGCAATCATACTGCTTTTCTATCTCAGATTGAACCTAAAAATATTGATGAAGCCCTTCTTGATGAATATTGGATTCTAGCTATGCAAGAAGAGCTTAATCAATTTGAAAGAAATGATGTTTGGACACTTGTTCCTAGACCCAAAAATCATACTATTATTGGAACAAAATGAGTTTTTAGAAATAAGAAAGATGAGTCCGGAGTCATTACTAGAAATAAGGCTCGACTTGTAGCCCAAGGTTTCAATCAAGAAGAAGGAATCGATTATGATGAGACATATGCACCAGTCGCAAGATTAGAAGCTATTCGAATGCTACTTGCATATGTTTGTTATAAAGATTTCAAACTTTTTCAAATGGATGTTAAAAGTGCTTTCTTAAACGGTTTTATAAATGAAGAGGTATATGTTGAGCAACCTCCAGGTTTTGAAAATCATATTTCTCCAAATCATGTTTTCAAACTCACAAAAGCACTATATGGACTCAAACAAGCTCCTAGAGCGTGGTACGAGAGACTCAGTGGTTTCTTGATTGAAAAAGGCTTTTCAAGAGGAAAAATTGATACAACTCTTTTCATTAAATACGAAAATAATGATATTCTTTTGATTCAGATTTATGTTGATGATATAATATTCGGTGCTACTAATGAAAATATGTGCCAAGTTTTTGCTAAGACTATGCAGGAAGAATTTGAAATGAGTATGATGGGAGAGCTTACATTCTTTCTTGGATTGCAAATTAAGCAAGCAAAAAGTAGGACATTCATCAATCAATCGAAATATATTAAGGAATTGCTGAAGAAGTTTAGGATGGAAGGTGCTAAGGAAACTGGAACACCAATGAGCCCATCCACTAAACTTGATAAAGATGAATCCCGTAAACCAGTTGACTCGAAGGTATATCGAGGTATGATTGGTAGCTTATTATATTTGACAGCCAGTAGACCAGATATTATGTTTAGTGTGTGCTTATGTGCACGCTTTCAATCATCTCTAAAAGAATCTCATTTAATTGCAGTTAAGCGCATTCTTAGATATCTTAGTGGTACAATTAACTTAGGGTTATGGTACCCTAAGCACACATCTTTCGATCTAATCAGCTACACAGATGCAGATTATGCTGGTTGTAAAATAGATCGAAAAAGCACTAATAGAGCATGTCATTTCTTAGGTCGTGCACTAGTTTCCTGGTTTAGTAAAAAATAAAATTCTGTTGCACTATCTACTGCTAAGGCAGAATATGTTGCTGCGGGTAGTTGTTGTGCTCAAGTTCTTTACATGAAGCAACAACTTGAGGATTTTAAACTTATGTACAATCACATTCCAATCAAATGTGATAATACAAGTGCTATAAATCTTTCAAAGAATCCAATACAACATTCTCGAACCAAACATATTGAAATTAGATATCATTTTCTTCGAGATCATGTGCAGAAAGGCGATATAGTAATAGAGTTCACAAACACACATGATCAGTTAGCAGATATATTCATAAAGCCTTTACCAGAAGATAGATTATGTATGATTAGAAGAGAAATAGGTATGATGCATGTTATGAATATCTCTTAAAAGATAGGTCAGAGTTCATAAAAATAGAGAGATATTTTTTAAATACTTTTACATAAACTTGAGGTTCTTAGCCTCATGTTTGAGACGCTCATTCTCTTCATACAATATCATGTCATCTCTATCCATGGGAATTGGCAAGCGGAATGAATAATCCAATAGATATTTCAACTGTTTATTCTTCTGTCGAAGGATTCCTTCCCTTATGTGAGACTCTTGAACAATTCGTTGAAGTACAATAATTTGTTCTTTAAGCTTTTCAACCTCATGGTTTTTGACTTGTAGCCGCTGGGAAAAAGCAACAATAGAAGATGAGTAGCGAGTCCCGAGACTCACCAAGTCATAGATAGCATCGGAGTCTGACTTATTAGCCAAACTATTATTCTCTTGATGGTTGATGCGTCAAGGGTTCCTGATTCAAGTCTGGAACATTAGTGGAAGAGAATTGTTCGACCATTCTATGGTTATGGAAAAACAGAACTCAGGTCAAGAAGCGATTTTTTTTTTTGGTATCCGATAGGTGAAAATGATCATTTTTTTTATAGAAACTCAGAGCCTTCAATCCCGTTTGTCAACAATATCAAACGATTGTTTAAATCTTCAGCCGCACTAAATTCATAGAGTTAGGCCTCGAGGCTTTGCAGCACTTGTAGGGTCACGGACGGCTCCTTTTTTTTCAACTATCTACAGTATCTATTAACACACCGTTTTCTTCAGTCTATTTACTTGCTGCCGATCCTTTTTATTGATGCCAAAAGGGGGAGAAGTTTTAGACTAGAACATTAACATTGTTTAATTTGTTAAACTTGTTATATATGCTTGGAATTATATTTATATTTTTGTTTGAAAAACTAATGCACATTCTCAGGGGGAGCTTAAGTATTAATACAGGCTTCAGGTTCTATCAAGTATTTGTCATCATCAAAAAGGGGGAGATTGTTGAATACAAGGTTTCAAGTTTTGTGTAATTATAAATCTACACATGGATTTTGATGATAACAAATGAATTCAAAGAATAAATGAGTCTCAAGCTCAAGTTGTCCACACAATAGAATCAAGCACATCAATGAACCAAGCATGAGCAAGAAGGGAACAAGTTCACATTAAAGTCATAGAATAATGTTGTAAATCTCTTAAAAATTTGAAATTAGGATTAAGGCTCAAAATTAATAATTTATCATAAAGCATTAAAATACATTTTCCACATGTGTATGAATATTTTAAAAATTAAATTTGAAAATTTTGAAAGTTGATTGATTGTCATCTTTCACATGTGCATGACATGATTAAAGGTTTGAACTTTGAAAATATTAAGATGATTGATTGTCATCTTTCACATGTGCATGTTTTATTTGAATATTTTCAAAAGTGATGGATGCTTTTCTTGACTTATGCAAAAGGTGGATGTCTTTGTTTGAAAATTTTGAAAAGTAAAGTGTGCTTCTTTTGTCATATGCAAAAAGTAAAATATTAGATTTGAAATTTTTGAAAAGTTAAGTGTGCTCCTTTTGTCACATGCAAAAAGTAAAAAGATTAGGTTTGAAATTTTTGAAAAGTGAATGATGATGTCTTTATTATGGGAATCTTTTCAAATTTAAAATTGAAGACTCATTTGCCTATAAATAGCTCACTTGAGTTTTGTAAAAATCACAACAAGAGCTTACACATCTATTGCTAAGTTTTGCATCATTCCTTCAAAGCTCTCATTCTCTCTTTTCTAAAATTTTGAGCCTTAATTCTTGTTCTTGTTGAGAGAGATATAGGTTGCGCTGTATTGTTTCTATCTCACTCGTTGAGGAGTGTACTTTGATAGTCTACCCACTATCAACTCTTGTATTTGTAAGAGAGTGCGTATAACCCTTGTGTGTATAGAAGGTGTTCTACATGGGGAATAGTTAAAACACCAAGTGTGAGGTGATTGGAAGTGTAGAGGGTGTTCTACACGGATTCTTTGGAGCGGTGCTGCTCAAAAGTGTAATAGGTTTATATCTCCACCTAAAGGAGATTGACTAGTGAATTCGGGATCCTCAAGGGGTAGCTTGAGGCGAGGACGTAGGCAGTAGGGCTGAACCTCGTAAAAATACTGAGTTTGCTTTCTCTTACCCTACTCTTTACATTTCTTACTGCTTTACATTCTATTTATATTTTATATTGTGTATTTGATTAATAAGTGTTAATTTTTATAATATAACCCAATTCACTCCCCCTCTTGTGTTAGTCATTTGGGCAACACATGGTATCTGAACTAGTATTTTTTCTAAACCTAATTATCAGTGAGAAACTACCATCAACAGCAAAGGGTTGATGACCTATGTGACTCACAATAGTGAAACATAAGCCATCTCTACGATGGGTTCAATCGGACTTGATAATTTATCCTTTCAGCTCATGGTGGAGAAGTTGAATGGAAAATTTTTTTGTGAATGGGCCCAATTGATTAAACTCGTAATCGAAGACAAATGAAAACTGCGATACCTTATCGGCAAGATAAAAAAGGCAGCCTCAACCGATGCTTCCTCTCTAAAAAAATGAAAGTCAGAAAATTCAATAGTGACTGCTTAGCTTATAAATTCCATGAAACCCTCCATCAGCAAGACCTATCTATTTTTGCCATCGGCGAAAGATACTAAGAAGCTGTTTGTGAAACATATTTTGATGCTAAAAACTCCTCTCAAATATTGGAGATTAAGACTCAATTATGACAAATGATGCAAGGGGAAAGGGAGGCCACATATTATTACATGGAGATGACAACTCTCTAGCAAGAACTCGATCTAAGTTTTGAAGAACAATGAGAGTGCACTAGTGATAGTGTGCGATACAAGAAGTATCTCAAAATGAAAGAGTTTTCGAATTTTTTTATAGGTTTTAACCGAGACCTAGATGATGTCCTTTAAAGAATTCTTGGCCGACATCCCCTGCCTTCGAAGTCTTCTCGGAACTGAGGCGAGAAAAAAAGTAGGTGTAAGATGATGCTAAAGGAGATTATGTGTGATGGACATATTTGACCTAAAATGTTAGCCTTGGTGTGTAAGGGCACTCGCTGGGTCAGGTTCAAAACAACAGAAGGGACGTCCTTGGTGTGAGCATCATCGAAAACCTAGACACATGAAAGATATATGTTGGAGGATACACGGGAAACCATCTGATTGGAAACCAAGTTAGAACAATCGAAATCGTGGCTAACAAGCTACCGTTGATCATCAAGCCGAGCAACCTCAGGGAGAAAGAGCAAGAATCCCACGCTGAGTAGTGCATTTAACGCTGAATAGTTGGAGCAAGTCTATAAAATGATTTATGCCCTTCATGCATTGGGTCAGTCCTCCACTAGTTTCCCTTCTGGTTCTGTAGTACATAGAGGTAATTTTTCTAAAGCCTTAAGTACCACTTTTTGGCACAAAACTCCTTGGATCATTGATTCAGGTGCTTCTGACCAATTCTTATCATCCTTTCTCCTCATACTCGCCTTGTCCTGAAAATTTAAAGTTAAAATTGCAGATGGCTCACTCTCAATTATTGAAGGCAAAGGGAATATCCAAATCATTGGCTCTATAACACTAGATTTGTTCTTCATGTTCTAATTTGTCATTAAATTTTTTATCCATTAACCAGTTGACAAGAAATTTCAATTGCTAGGCTAAATTTCTTTCCTCTCATTGTGTCTTTCATGATCTATTATCAGGAAAGATGATTGACAGTGCTAAGGAGTGTGAAGGGCTATACTATTTTGAAGCGGCTAATGTGAGCGAACAATGTCAAATTGCTATTTGTGATTCTATATCTATTCCAAAGGATAGTGCACTTTTGTTATGGCATTCTAGAATGGGTCATCCAAAAATTCAAATTTATGAACTTGCTAAATAGTAGCATACTTCTTTCTCAAAATCCAAATACAAAGCATCCAAGTCGTTCACTATGACAGTGATTTATGGGGACTTTCTCGTATTCTTAATCATCCCACACAAGATGATTTGTTACATTTATTGATGACCATACTCGTATTTGTTGGGTTTACCCATTGAAAGACAAAATTGAAGTTCGTACTGTGTTATCAATTTCCATTCCATGATTCAAACACTTTTCCAAACAAAAATTCAAATTTTTCGTATTGATAATGGCACAAAGTATTTCAATAATATCTTGGAAAATTATTTTTAGCAACAAGGGATAAATTACCAAAGTTTATTTGTCGATACCCCCAACAAAATGGGGTTACTGAATGAAAAAATACACATTCTTGAAGTTGCTCGTGTGTTGATGTTCCCTACAAACATGCCAAAAATAGTTTTGGGAAATGTCATTTTAACAGCTAGGTGTCTCATTAATTATAAAATATAAAATCAAAAAGTATTTTGTATTTGAGTAATGTTCAAGTTGAAAAACTTCTCATTTAATCTCATTACCGAAATGTATATTTAAACTGAAATTTGATCATAGGTTGAATTAAAGTCTGTTTGGAAATACAATTGTTCTAAAGTATTATTAGATATTTCTTTCTTAAGCAACACTCAAAGACAAAATACTTTTCAATTTCAAAAGTTTGAATTTGTCATCTAATCTTTATCTAGTCATTAGGACTTTTCTAAACTCTAAAACAAAACACAAAATATAATATTAATTTTTTATATGTAAAAATAAAAAATAATATTAAAAGTTATATTCAATCAATTTTTAACTTTATAATATTTTTGTTGAACCCTTTCTCTTTTATTTCTCAAAATTCAATAAAAAAATTGAATCAAATTATTTTACTATAATTCACAGATATATGAGATGTTCTAAATATCCACATGAACCTTAAATGCAATAAAATGATTACATAGTGTTAAGAAAATAAAGGTGAAGATTTATCTATAAATCTATCTTTTACACATCCAATATACTATTTGAATCAAATTTTTTTATATAAACCTATTGGTGTTTTAATTTACTTTTAAATTATGTTTTATTTAGTCTTGTTTGTATATGCAATAAGTTGAGATAAGATGAAATAAAGATTAAAAGTTAAATAAAATATTAGAATATATTTTTTAATATTATTTTATTTATGATTTGAAAAAATTAAATTATTTATTTTATTTTGTATGAAAATTTTTTTAAAAAAATGTAAATGAAATTAGATGAAATTAGATGAGAATGATTGTGAAAAAAAAAAAACGAGGCCTACGTGTTTTTTTGAAAAAGTTCCCATTCCCAAATTTCCATCTCATCTCTTTCTCAAACATTATTCAAATACAAATACTTTCAAACTAACCATTACAATTTTTTCAAATTAATCATTATAATTCTCCCAAACTTTCGAATAAAAAAGAATAAATATTTCAAATTTCAAAATTTGTAAACAAAAATAATATTATTATATTCTAATAATATTTTAATAATCTTGTAATATTCTTTATTCAAATTTTTATCTTATATTTTCCAAAATTTCATAAAATAATTCAAACTTTATCACTGCTATTTACAAAATACTCATATTCAAACTTATCTAACAAAACTATAAAGAAAGCCAAAAATGCTAGATACAAATGCTATAGACAGCCGTTATGCAAACGTCATTGATGTGGCTAGAAGGAAACACGACATTTTATGGTGTGTTTGTCATTTCTGTGACTTCGCGTGAGTGAAGAGAATGAAGCCTCCTCTCTAGAGAATTAGAGCTTCCCTTCATCGCTCCTTTCGAACCACAGCTACCCTCCATTGAAGCCAGCTCCTCCCTTTGAAGTTGCGAAACCCTAACGCACCCAGCCTCTTTCAAAACCCTATTCGTAACCATTTGATTCTCCTTCTCTCAAGTTTCTGAAACCCTAGCCCTTGGTTCTCACCTCTCATTCCAACCCCTTCTTCAAGTCTCTTACCCTTGAAATGCTCGACCTCGAAACGTTTAAAATGTGCCAATATTTTAAACTCGAAATGTTTAAAATAGCCAAATAGCAATTCTTGAAGACTTGCCATGATGGCATAATTGCTTTCAAACTTCACTACAAAGGGTAACACCAGTCTCAAAATTCTCATAGAATGCCAAGTTTCGATCAACACCACGCAAAAAATAAAAGAAACCACCTCATTGAATTATAATCTCAATAAAACCCAATGAGAAAATCGAGCACCACCATTTAAATGGCCAAGGATTTAACTTTTTCCTTGAGTGGTTTTGCAGTCAAAAAATTGATATTGCTCAACAAAGCACTTTTGGGTAAGTTGATGACATTATAACATGATTTAAGAAAATTACACCTAGGTAAATGCTATGCAATGGTGGACCATCTTTTTGACCATATTTGTTCACCACTTAACAATTATTTTATATTCTCGAAGAGGTAAAAAAAATTACACAAACTACACCACAACCTTCATAACTATAACATAACCTCTTTGAAAGGTACAAAAATTCTTAACCTCTTTTAGGAGAACAAAGAAAAAGAAATTAGAGCCACATAAGTTCTCAGCCAACTTAGAAATCATTGAATATGCCTGAAAATAGAGCTTGTTGCCCCAACTGCAGCACGACAACCACAAGCCAGATGCGTAAGTGGCTTCGAAGGAACAACAACTAAGAATCGAAAATGTCAAACTGAATTTGATATGCCAAGATGAATAAGTGACCAAAAGTTGAGATGCATCACTGACTGCAAGTCAAGATGCACCACTGACTGCAAACGGAGATGCATTAGTGAAAAAATCAAACACTCACAAGAAAAAAAAAGTTTTCTTTCTCTAAATTTGATATGCATAGACCACTCTATTTTTAATTAGCACAAAACTTCTCCAATAAATAGATATAGATTTCGTCAAGTGCCTCTATTTTGTCAAATTGTTCCTAAAATGAGAGCTCCCAAGAAATCATGAAACAATGCAACTAAACAAACGTGCTTTACCATCTAACAAATGTCTGAGAAGTTACATGAAGATGTTATAGTTGCCGTCCAAATCATGACAAAGATCTACCTTTGAAATTAGGAAAAAATTTTACTTTTTCATCTACCCAAGACGATGATCCTTCCACACGAAGAAGACCACTTGAAGTCCAGTTTTGTTGCTACTTACTGGCTGATCCACTTTAAAGATAGAGCATACATCCACTTGAAAACCACGACGTTGAAGACAAGCTCGAGGTGAAGACCACACCATGAAGCCAAAGACAAGCCCAAACGCCAGCAAGAAGACTAGAGAACCAACACATGATGGCAGAGCAGAGCACTGGTGCAGAGCAAGACCAGAGCACTCACCCGAAGCAGGAAAACGAAATCTAAAATAAATAAATCACAAGATCTATAATAAACCACTCAGGTCTTTAGAATAAATAAATCACAAGACCTATAATAAATCACTTAGGTTTCTAGAATAAATAATTTTTAAGCTAATAATCTAAATGTAATACCTGTAATGACGCTCCAATGGGTTTACGACTGGAAGCCTGTGATGTAACCTTACCAAACCAGCAAAAAACTAGAGTGACCCTGCTTCAACTCAAACAAACCAGAGCGATGTTAGAATCCTATTGTGAAGCGACGTTGCAAAGGTTGGGGCTGGGGATAATTAGATGTTGCGTTTAGGGGTTCTGTCTTAAATGCACATTTCTATGGGAGCTTTAATGTAATTAAGGCTGTGAGCTTTACTTTTATTTTGGTAGCTGTTAGTTTTGACTTTCAGGTTTTTTGTTAGAAGGTAAGTGAAGTATCTTGCTATTATAAGGGGGAAGCAGATAGGGAAAAAAGGATATTTGGAAAATTATTGTTGAAACAGGTTGTATTTTCTTTGGGAGGAATCTGGGACCTCAAATACCCCAAGGCGTGACTCACGCTTCATCTATGTTGAATCTTCCATTTTATTTTCTGCATTTTTTCTTCAAGCTTTCATACGTTCATCAATTTACATAGAATCATTATTAAATTCATCAAGCATTTTCAGCAATTTACTTATCCATCTATGGGAACCCTTACGAGTGGTAATCAGAGCATATGGCAAGGTTATGAAATCTGTTTTGTTCCAGCCAAAATTGCCAGGAAGTTTCGTTTCGCTGTAGTAGCCAGAATGGGGAAGCAATGTATTTTGTTCCGGTCATAATACCGATCATTCCGATTTTGAACGGAATTTGGCGTACCAATCAGCATATAGATTCCACTCCGGAATTAAATTGTAAAACCCTTGCATTCATTAGTTGGTCGTCTTCTTCATGATGCAGATCCTCTGGTTCTTTACGCTGCAGCTTCTTCTTCTTCTACTCCGGTTCTTCACGACATAGCTCTAGGCCACAACTTTCAAAATGGATGACGATGAGGATGCCAATAAATCTGAAAGGAAGAAAAAGTTTTGCTTCACTGATTGAGGAAAGAACCAATGCCTTCAAAAGTTTTGCTTCACTGTGATCTCAAGATTGAGGATCAACCCCTTGAAATTTCTGTAAAAACATGGCAGAAGAAAAAAGTTAAAATAAATGTAAGAAAAGTGGCTAATGGGGGTGTACCAGTGTAGGCCATTGGGCCACGAAACGATAAAGAATTCTGGAGAATTTTGCATCTACCACCTTGATAACAACAAAAAGAGAACAAGTTAAATGACCTTGTTTCAATTAAAAAAATTAATATATGAGAAATGCTTCTCTTACAAACGGGAAGAGAATTTTTCTTATTTTTATTTTTATATAATGATTAAAAATATATATTTTATTAATATTGTGATTTTTTATTTTTTTTAAAATGTTTAAAAGTGATAAAAAAAATATTTTAAAAAATAAAAAGAAAAAAATTTCAACAGGCGGGATTCCATTTGGGACCTGCTGTTTGTAAGAGTAGCATTACTCTTAAAATATATATGTTGCTTTAAACTTTGATTTGAGTATTATTATTTTTAATTCTTAGATTGATGATTTATGATATTTGTATTAAATTTTATAAATATGTGTTTGAGATTTATATTAACTATTAAAAAATATTATAAAGTTTATTAAATATGTATATTTTTAAGATTTATATATATATATATTTAGAATATAATTATTATATAAATAATTTATTCATATAATGTCCATTCCAAAATGGCACATCAGAACGAAACGAAATTGAAATATTTTGTTTCAGTGTCTCAACCGGAATGATCACTGAAATGGAATTTAAAACTTTGCCCACGGTCCTCCATGGCCGACGGGGAACTCTTTAACAAAAGTCAAGAAATCTTGTTGTTGTTGTTGTAAAAAGCTCTCAAAAAATCGCTGCACATGACTGATTTACTCAATCAATATTATGAAAGCTTCAAGGTTTTTAGGAAATCTGTCATGGAGTCGCATGACCAAGAAATAAAAGAAACTGATCTGATTGAGGCGGTACCAACTCTCGGAGTTGAACTAGTACCTAAACTCTCGCAAGATGAAGATGAAGCTTCCACCGTTGTCAACCTCGATGAAAAATCCGTGTTGGAGTTGCATGACCACAACAACCCCATCGTATCGTTTTAACTCTCAAATTTTTCCATTCATATCTTGTGTCTCGCCCCCTCTATTTTGAATGATCCGGAACCTCACCCAGACCCTACACTTCCATTCTCGTTTATTTTGGGTGTGAAGCTCAAATTGGCTAACTCCACCAACAATATGTTCAATGCTAAGAGACTAAGGGGCTATTATGCTATAGATTTGCTGATATTTTGGTACGCCTCATTTGGCACCCTTCATAGAAATCCATCCGACATCAATGTAGCTTCTCGGTTCCATTGGTGCAGGCCTTTGATAGAGGAAGACGAAACATTATCACAGATTCTTCTAGGATTCTTCCTCACAGTAGCATAGAAGCGTCGAGGGAAGAAACCGTGCCCAAGTCGTTTGATAACATGCATCAGCGAGATGTATACCCTGGTATGTTAAATTTTGGAAATTATTTTGCTGCAGTAAGACATCTTGATTTTCAATTTGGATGGTTTTTACATCCAATATACTATGGGGAATATTTTAACGTGAAGCATGAAATTTTTGGAGAGGGGTGGTGCAACCACCACTATAGCACTGTCAAAACCCCTAGGCAGGCAGCCATTAGCCACATCTCTAACACCACACTTGTGGGCTTGCTTGCGTGCCTTGGGCCAAGTCTTGACAAGCAGGTGGACCCTAACGAGGTTAGTGGCATGCCCTCATAGGCATGCCATTCAGCGCGCGGTACCAACCCACGCCTTGCATGCGAAGTTAGTTACAGGCCCACAAGGCATGCCATCCAACATGCGGCACCAGCCCGTGCCTTGCAGGCTAAGTCAGTGGCATGCACACCATCCATGCCATCCATCACGTAGCTCTAGCTCGCTCCTTGCAGCACGCAGTGCCCAAACCGCCAGCTTGGATCATACATGACCATCGCCCTGGCCACCAGTTTGGGCCATGCAGGACCATCGCCCAAGCCACATGACTGGGCCATATCAGAGCAATGCGGTATAACCCTGTGCCTACCACGAGGACTATGCATGACACTCTACCACTACCATCATCAGTTGGCCCTGTACAGCGTCATGCTATGTGCACTATTAGACGCTACACAATCAGATGCCACACAGACAGACAACAAGCAGACTAGCCCGGCCATGGACCATGCCACACCATAGCCCACTATGGGCATATCATGCCACGACCACACCATCCTGGGGCGCCCATCACTATCCTATTTTCTTTATTTCCTTGTATTTTAATTAGTTATTTTTATCAGAGACTTTTTAGGGGTTTCTAAGTTGTAAAACTCTATAAATAGGACCCTTAGTCATTACTTTCAGATCTTTTTGACAAGTTGAACATTTGAGTGTTCTTGAGAGAGAGTTATGCCGGCCACTCCTAGTGGTTTGGATTATTTGATGTTTTGCACTTTAGTTTTTTGAGGTGCAATTCGTGAATCCCCTTGAAGATGATTACTCCTTGCAATTCGTGAATAAGAGTAATCCATATCTATCCTTTATTTAATAAAGTCGGTTGAGGTTTATTTTCCATTTGGTGTTTTCATGTTCTTGGTGCATTGTTGATCATTGTTGGAGTTGTTTGATCATTGTGGATGAGTGAGTGCCGAATTCACATATTTGTGAATTTGAGAATTGAGTGTGAGTGTTCTTGTGTGAAGCCGAATCTATACCACTTATGGATTCGAGAATATCAGGTGTGAATGATTGTGTGTGTTGCCTTGTGTTAAAGTGTAGTTGGTTAGCTCTTGAAGTGAGATTGATGAATCACTAGTGGAGGTGCTGGTGTAATTTCGGTTGTGTAAGTTCTGCATATGTTCTTGAATTTTCTTGAAGATTCTTGGACTTTCTCCCTTCCCAAACACTCATAGTCGACCAACCCTATCCCCACTTGCCAAAATCGCCTATCACCAACTCCCATAGCCGGCCATCATTCAATTGCCACTTACCATAATTAGGCCATTCGGCCAACCCATCTCTTGACCCTTGCCGCCCCCTACTTACCATATTAGATCTACCTAATCTTCCCATAAATACATAGGTTGATCAATCATCTCTTAATTAACTCAATCAAAGCCAATCTCAAGATATCTCCATCAATCAAGCAAGTCTACTTACTATATTTACACCATTCGGCTACCTCACAAATACCCTTGCCGAAATCCTCATTTGCCACATTACCAATAATATCTTCAATTCCTTATTTTATTGGTCAATCATCCTCCAATTGACTCAATCAAATATTCATTCAATCCAATCAAATCTTAATCAACCATCTAATCTACCATACTCGGCCAACACATCCCACAATTCCCTCAATTCTCCAATCAATCAAGGAGATCATCTTACCAATCAAGACCTAAACCAAGTTACACTCTTGTCCCTAGCCGAAACCCACATTCCTAAACCCTAGCTCATTCGGCCACAACTAACCCAAGCATGTGCATGTGGCGTCATCTTCCTTAAGCCCTCTTGCCGTGCACTCCATTCTCCCTCTACTTGAGATAGCCTAGCCTAAACACTATCTAACCCCACCATTCCCACAAGCCTCACCTTACTTAACCCACCATTGTCACTCTCCAAAGTGACCATCACCAAGTAAGAAGCCCACTCGGTCATTTCAAGGAGAGTAATAAGGCAAGGAGGATTCCTTAAGTGGATGGTGGCTTGATCGAGGTCCCTATTAAGCACTCCGTTGCAATGGTGCATTGTAGTTTTTTTTAATATATATTTTTTAATATTCTTAAATATTTAAAAAAATTTAAAATATTATTAAATATTTAAAAAAAATTTAAAATATTATTAAATATTATTTTCTTAATCATTAGGTAAAAAAAGTAAAAAAGAAAAAATGGGGAATGATGCACACCAAATGGACATATAGCTTTATCCTTTGGAGAAAGGCTTCCTAAATTTTCAGATGAAGAGAAGGAATTGATTAGGAGCGTAGTTGCTTTTGTTGGTCTAAATCACTATACATAAAGGTTTATTGTTTATGCATGCCCAACACTTAATGGCAATATCGATGACTCAATTTATTGCACACGTAAATTACAAGTAAATGTCCACTTTTTTGCTTCATTATTGAAGACAGAAAGAGGTGGAAATCGTGTGGGGTCTTGGAATGCTATAGCTTTATTATACCTACACGAAATGGTGTCTGAGAGGTTGGTGGAATTGGCTGAAAAATATAAGGGTAGGAAATTAATTGCCGACTATGTGTGTAAGAATTTGCTTATTAAATTGGTCTTTAAGCCTGTTGACAAAGGAAAAGCATTTTGTTTCAATGAAAATGAAGTTATGTGTGCTCTGAATTCACCTTGCTCGATGCTTGGTGTTGATGTTAAGAAGAGACTAACGAAACTTCATCCAAATTTACGAGACTTTGAAAGGTCCAAGAATATAAGTAGTAGTATGATTGAGTAGTTGACTACAATGACACAAAAATTGCGGGAGGTTAGACTACAGAAAATGCAGAGTCTCCAAGATTATGCAACTCCCATGTTGGAACTCTGGAATTTGATAAATACATCATTGGAAGAGCAACAAGTGTTTCAGAATGTTACTTGTAACATAGCTTCTTCAGAACATGAAATAACTGAACCAAATTCTCTCTTCGTGGACTACATTAATCACGTTGAGGCTGAAGTATCTCGGTTGGAAGAGTTCAAGTCGAGCAAAATGATAGAGCTTCTTCTAAAGAAGAGGTCAGAGCTCGAGGAGTTCTGTAGGAAGACGCATATGGTTCCAGAAGTAGATAGCACAATGGAAGATGTTATTGACGTGATAGAATCTGGAGATGTGGACCCTGCTTCTATCCTTGAGAAAATTTAGTTTCAGATGGCCAATGTTAAAGATGAAACTTTTAGCAGAAAAGCTTTACTCGAAATGATTGAGAAATAGTTGACTGCATGTGATGAGGAGAGTCGGCTAGAAGGAAATGAAGTTGAATATGAGGAAATTAGGATTGATCCAAGTCGAAGGTGCGTGGGACTTCAGAGCTACAGTTGGAGCTTGTCGATGCCTATTATAACAGAGTTTCTTGTGGCCAGTTGGGTCCTAGAGCTGAGTTCATGGACTTGGAACCTAGAACCTAGAACCTAGAACTATGTAGCTCAAGTAGTGCCCAATGCTTTTATGCTATTGATGAGTTAGAAGGATGATCCAAGCTATGAACCTTGAGAAAAAGTTTCTTTAAAGGGAGGTGATTGTTAGGATCCTATTATAAAGCGATGTCGCATGGGTTGAGGCTTGGAATAATTCAATGTTGCGTTTAGGGATCCTGTCTTAAACGCAAGTTTCTATGGGAGCTTTAATGTATTTAAGGTTGTGAGCTTTATTTTTTTATTTTGGTAGTTGTTAGTCTAAACTTTCATGTTTTTTGTTTAAAGGTAAGTGAGATATCTTGCTGTTATAAGGGGGAACTAGACAGGGGAAAAATAATATCTGAAAAATTATTGTTGAAACGGGTTGTGTTTTCTTCGGGAGGAATTGGGGACTTTGAATACCCCAAGGCATGACTCACGCTTCATCTATGTTGAATCTTCCATTTTATTTCTTGCATTTCATCTCCAAGCTTTCATACGTTCATCAATTTACATAGAATCATTATCACATTCATCAAGTATTTTCAGCAATTTACTTCTCCATTTATGGGAACCCTTACAAGCAATCACGACGAGGTCAAGTGAGACGATCTCCAAAATGCATGACGACCTCGGGATGAGCTTGATAGAGGACGACGATCTCAAGCAGGACGATTGTGTTAGAACCCCTCCAAAAGCTAGGAAAAAACAAGTCAAGTAACATGAGTTCAGACAAGTCCAAGGACCATGCATTACATGCCCAGAGTGCCCCACGGGCCATGTCGTGACACTGTCGGGGATAGCCCTTGACAGTCCTATGGTCTTTGTCTTGATAGCTAGCGAGGTTAAGACATGTTCTGCAACCCAGCGAGGTTAGTGGCATGCCTCTAGGCCTACTAGCAGCAAACCAGCGCACGCAGCAAGCCAGCAGCCTAGTGGCAGCAGCCGATGCCCACGCATGGGCCACTCCAGCTAGCAAGCCCAACGCCCAAACACCTTGCCTGGGCCATGCCAGCTAACCGACCAGCACACCAGCTTGCCCATGGCCCATGCCATGGGCCATCCTAAGCCCACTAAGGGTCAAGTCTAGTTGAGTCATAATTTAATTATGGTTTGTTTATTATTTTATGGGTCTCATTAAGAGTCTCTAAGTTGTTATTTTTGATTATGTTTACTTATCCTTTTATGAATCTCATTAAGAGTTTCCAACTTGTTTTTTTTTTTTCTATAAATAGGTAATTATGAATTGAGTCTAGATATCTTTTGATTTATTTTTTTTAGAGGCGGGTTTAGTGTGTCAATGGACCTTTTTGTTGGTGCTTTTGCACTTAGGCTTTAGGGATGCAATTCGTAAATCTCCTAGAGAGGATTACATCTTACAATTCATGAATATATGTAATTCAACTTATCTTTTTATTTTGTTTTCTAATCTTTTTGAGTAGATGTTTTTTTTTTTTACTTTTTTGTGTCAATTATATTTACCTGTTCATATCTTCGTGTTCTTCATATTTTATTCACTTTCTCTCCCACCAAACACTTCCAATTCTCCCATCCATCCATATATTCGTAAATCACCCATAAATTCCCTAGAAGATATTTTCTTTCCATCCAAACACCCTTTGACCGAAACCCATAGCATAACCTTAGGGTTTCATACACTTTGGAAACCTTAAATCTAACCTAACTCCAACTCCAACTCCTAAACCTAATCTAACTCTAACTCATAATCTTTATCCAATCCAAACATCTTACTCTTCACTCATATTCAAATACAAACTCCTAATCTCATCCAAACTCTTATAAGACCAAGTCATCTTCCATCTAAATACAAAAGACCTTTTCCTACAACCAAAATCTATTTTCAATAAGACTAATATAATCTAGGAATCTTAATTTTAAACCAAGTTTTAATTAAAAACTATTCTAAGACAACTTTCTTACATCCTAATTTCATTTAAAACACAAAACCATAAACCCATCTTACAAATCTCAAAATCTTTTTGACTCTCTATATAAATCCTAGCCTCCTTACATTTATAAGTCATATATCTTATAAAAAAGATCCCAACTTATAAGTCTACTTAAAGGACAATTCTTTAAATATTTTTTATTATAATTTATCATTTAGATCACTACATCTTCATATATCATATTGAATCTCATAACTTTAGGAATTCATGAAATATAGAAATAAATTATATCTAAAATTTTTGACAAATAACCTTTGATTATTAAAAAGAGACGTGTATGGAGACGACGAATTTGCTTAAAGGCTAAATCAAGGTTTTTAACAGATTGACCCAGACCATGGTGACCTCAAGCAAGATGGGCTTCAAAAAATGCACTACAAGCTCCAAGATACAGAAGTGTAAAATTAGTTTTTTGTAATGAACGAACGAAACGGCAGCCGCCCCCTGTCCCACCACTAAAATTATGTGAATGACCCCACCACTATTATTTTAAATTCTGCATAGTGACTTGCATAGTGACTTGCATAGTAACTTGCATAGTAATTTCAAAGCCTATAAATAGGGGCTTCAGTTGTAATGAAATTCATAAGAAAATATAGAGAGAGAAAGAAAGTTTCAGTTCTTAAGAGTTCTAGAGAGAATTTCTTATTTCTCTTTTGCAATAGTAGTTTCCTTTATTTAAGTTTCATAACACGTTATCAGCACGACGGTTCTACCAATTCTGAAGCTAGTGGCCTTATTCCTCTGTAAGTTTTTCAACATATTATTTGAAGTCTTTAATATATTTTATTGATGATTATCTGTGTGAATTTATAAATATAAGATACACATATTTATTTCATTATTTATATATGTAGAAAATGGCAAATCTTACAAAATTGGAATTTGTTGCTCTTGATATATCTGGGAAAAATTATTTATCCTGGATACTTGATGCTGAAATACATCTTGATGCAATGAACCTGAGAGAAACTATTACAGAAGGAAATCAAGCATCCCTGCAGGAACGTGCTAAAGCAATGATTTTCCTTCGCCACCATCTTCATGAAGAATTGAAAACTGAATATCTCACAGTAAAAGATCCCTATATTTTGTGGAACAATTTAAGGGAGATGTATGAACACCAGAAGACTGTCATTCTCCCAAGAGCTCATTCTCAATGGTTGCACCTGAGGTTGCAAGATTTTAAAAGTGTTAGTGAGTATAATTCCGCACTTTTTAAAATAAGCTCAGTATTAAAATTATGCGGTGAGAAAATCACCGATGATGATATGCTAGAGAAGACTTTTACTACATTTCATGCCTCGAATGTGCTCCTGCAGCAGCAGTATCGAGAGAGAAAGTTCAAGAAATATTCTGAACTTATATCATGTCTTCTAGTAGCTGAGCAGAATAATGAGCTCTTATTAGAAAGCCACCAGTCACGCCCTACTGGCTCAATATCATTCCCTGAAGTGAATGGTAATAGGTTTGCATCATTCCCAGAAGTGAATGGTGCATCCTTTAGAAGAAATCGGAGGCGTGGACGTGGTAAGAGAAATTATAGAAATGTTGGTCCAAGGAATGACAACATTAAAAGGGATTATAATATACCATATCACCAGAAGTGGTACAATTCAGAAAGGGGTAAAAATCCTCAGAATAATTCTTCAAAGAAAAGTGAAGAGGTGTGCCATAGATGTGGAATGACTGGACATTGGTCACGTACCTGTCGTACGGCCAGGCACTTAGCTAATTTATATCAAGCTTCTATTAAAGGAAAGAATAAAGTGCATGAAACAAATTTAGTAGAACCATCAGATGATTTATTAGATTCAGTAGATGTAGACGTTACTCATCTTGATGTATCTGATTTCTTTAATCATCCTGAAGGTAGTATTGAACACTTAATTGGAGATAGAAGTGTTCCACTCAATTAATGTATTTTCTTTCTATCAGTAATAAAAGTTTTGTATATTTTGTAGAATCATGGATCACATTGATGAGCTTTTTATATCTGAGTTGAATGATAAAGATATATGTCTGGCTGACAGTGCTACAACTCACACAATTCTCAAATAAAAGAAATATTTTCAAAATCTAACACTAAGTAAAGCCTATGTCCATACCATATCAGGTTCATCGGATTTAATTGAGGGCTCCGGAAGAGCTTATATTGTGTTGCCTAATGGCACCAAATTTTGTATTAATGATGCTCTATTCTCTTCACAATCCAGAAGAAATTTATTGAGTTTCAAAGATATACGTCGTAATGATTACCATATTGAAACGACCAATGAAGGCAGTAAAGAGCATCTTCTTATTACTAAAACAATATCGGGCCAGAAGCTCGTATTAGAAAAACTGTCTGCTCTATGTTCTGGATTGTATTATACAAAAATGAGAACAATGGATCCTGCTTCTATCCTTGAGAAAATTTAGCTTCAGATGGCCAATGTTAAAGATGAAACTTTTAGCAGGAAAGCTTTACTCGAAATGATTGAGAAATAGTTGACTGCATGTGATGAGGAGAGTCGGCTAGAAGGAAATGAAGTTGAATATGAGGAAATTAGGATTGATCCAAGTCGAAGGTGCGTGGGACTTCAGAGCTACAGTTGGAGCTTGTCGATGCCTATTATAACGGAGTTTCTTGTGGCCAGTTGGGTCCTAGAGCTGAGTTCATGGACTTGGAACCTAGAACCTAGAACTATGTAGCTCAAGTAGTGCCCAATGCTTTTATGCTATTGATGAGTTAGGAGGATGATCCAAGCTATGAACCTTGAGAAAAAGTTTCTTTAAAGGGAGGTGATTGTTAGGATCCTATTATAAAGCGATGTCGCATGGGTTGAGGCTTGGAATAATTCAATGTTGCGTTTAGGGATCCTGTCTTAAACGCAAGTTTCTATGGGAGCTTTAATGTATTTAAGGTTGTGAGCTTTATTTTTTTTATTTTGGTAGTTGTTAGTCTAAACTTTCATGTTTTTTGTTTAAAGGTAAGTGAGATATCTTGCTGTTATAAGGGGGAACTAGACAGGGGAAAAATAATATCTGAAAAATTATTGTTGAAACGGGTTGTGTTTTCTTCGGGAGGAATTGGGGACTTTGAATACCCCAAGGCATGACTCACGCTTCATCTATGTTGAATCTTCCATTTTATTTCTTGCATTTCATCTCCAAGCTTTCATACGTTCATCAATTTACATAGAATCATTATCACATTCATCAAGTATTTTCAGCAATTTACTTCTCCATTTATGGGAACCCTTACAAGCAATCACGACGAGGTCAAGTGAGACGATCTCCAAAATGCATGACGACCTCGGGATGAGCTTGATAGAGGACGACGATCTCAAGCAGGACGATTGTGTTAGAACCCCTCCAAAAGCTAGGAAAAAACAAGTCAAGTAACATGAGTTCAGACAAGTCCAAGGACCATGCATTACATGCCCAGAGTGCCCCACGGGCCATGTCGTGACACTGTCGGGGATAGCCCTTGACAGTCCTATGGTCTTTGTCTTGATAGCTAGCGAGGTTAAGACATGTTCTGCAACCCAGCGAGGTTAGTGGCATGCCTCTAGGCCTACTAGCAGCAAACCAGCGCACGCAGCAAGCCAGCAGCCTAGTGGCAGCAGCCGATGCCCACGCATGGGCCACTCCAGCTAGCAAGCCCAACGCCCAAACACCTTGCCTGGGCCATGCCAGCTAACCGACCAGCACACCAGCTTGCCCATGGCCCATGCCATGGGCCATCCTAAGCCCACTAAGGGTCAAGTCTAGTTGAGTCATAATTTAATTATGGTTTGTTTATTATTTTATGGGTCTCATTAAGAGTCTCTAAGTTGTTATTTTTGATTATGTTTACTTATCCTTTTATGAATCTCATTAAGAGTTTCCAACTTGTTTTTTTTTTTTTTTCTATAAATAGGTAATTATGAATTGAGTCTAGATATTTTTTGATTTATTTTTTTTAGAGGCGGGTTTAGTGTGTCAAGGGATCTTTTTGTTGGTGCTTTTGCACTTAGGCTTTAGGGATGCAATTCGTAAATTTCCTAGAGAGGATTACATCTTACAATTCATGAATATATGTAATTCAACTTATCTTTTTATTTTGTTTTCTAATCTTTTTGAGTAGATGTTTTTTTTTTTACTTTTTTGTGTCAATTATATTTACCTGTTCATATCTTCGTGTTCTTCATATTTTATTCACTTTCTCTCCCACCAAACACTTTCAATTCTCCCATCCATCCATATATTCGTAAATCACCCATAAATTCCCTAGAAGATATTTTCTTTCCATCCAAACACCCTTTGACCGAAACCCATAGCATAACCTTAGGGTTTCATACACTTTGGAAACCTTAAATCTAACCTAACTCCAACTCCAACTCCTAAACCTAATCTAACTCTAACTCATAATCTTTATCCAATCCAAACATCTTACTCTTCACTCATATTCAAATACAAACTCCTAATCTCATCCAAACTCTTATAAGACCAAGTCATCTTCCATCTAAATACAAAAGACCTTTTCCTACAACCAAAATCTATTTTCAATAAGACTAATATAATCTAGGAATCTTAATTTTAAACCAAGTTTTAATTAAAAACTATTCTAAGACAACTTTCTTACATCCTAATTTCATTTAAAACACAAAACCATAAACCCATCTTACAAATCTCAAAATCTTTTTGACTCTCTATATAAATCCTAGCCTCCTTACATTTATAAGTCATATATCTTATAAAAAAGATCCCAACTTATAAGTCTACTTAAAGGACAATTCTTTAAATATTTTTTATTATAATTTATCATTTAGATCACTACATCTTCATATATCATATTGAATCTCATAACTTTAGGAATTCATGAAATATAGAAATAAATTATATCTAAAATTTTTGACAAATAACCTTTGATTATTAAAAAGAGACGTGTATGGAGACGACGAATTTGCTTAAAGGCTAAATCAAGGTTTTTAACAGATTGACCCGGACCATGGTGACCTCAAGCAAGATGGGCTTCAAAAAATGCACTACAAGCTCCAAGATACAGAAGTGTAAAATTAGTTTTTTGTAATGAACGAACGAAACGGCAGCCGCCCCCTGTCCCACCACTAAAATTATGTGAATGACCCCACCACTATTATTTTAAATTCTGCATAGTGACTTGCATAGTGACTTGCATAGTAACTTGCATAGTAATTTCAAAGCCTATAAATAGGGGCTTCAGTTGTAATGAAATTCATAAGAAAATATAGAGAGAGAAAGAAAGTTTCAGTTCTTAAGAGTTCTAGAGAGAATTTCTTATTTCTCTTTTGCAATAGTAGTTTCCTTTATTTAAGTTTCATAACACGTTATCAGCACGACGGTTCTACCAATTCTGAAGCTAGTGGCCTTATTCCTCTGTAAGTTTTTCAACATATTATTTGAAGTCTTTAATATATTTTATTGATGATTATCTGTGTGAATTTATAAATATAAGATACACATATTTATTTCATTATTTATATATGTAGAAAATGGCAAATCTTACAAAATTGGAATTTGTTGCTCTTGATATATCTGGGAAAAATTATTTATCCTGGATACTTGATGCTGAAATACATCTTGATGCAATGAACCTGGGAGAAACTATTACAGAAGGAAATCAAGCATCCCTGCAGGAACGTGCTAAAGCAATGATTTTCCTTCGCCACCATCTTCATGAAGAATTGAAAACTGAATATCTCACAGTAAAAGATCCCTATATTTTGTGGAACAATTTAAGGGAGATGTATGAACACCAGAAGACTGTCATTCTCCCAAGAGCTCGTTCTCAATGGTTGCACCTGAGGTTGCAAGATTTTAAAAGTGTTAGTGAGTATAATTCCGTACTTTTTAAAATAAGCTCAGTATTAAAATTATGCGGTGAGAAAATCACCGATGATGATATGCTAGAGAAGACTTTTACTACATTTCATGCCTCGAATGTGCTCCTGCAGCAGCAGTATCGAGAGAGAAAGTTCAAGAAATATTCTGAACTTATATCATGTCTTCTAGTAGCTGAGCAGAATAATGAGCTCTTATTAGAAAGCCACCAGTCATGCCCTACTGGCTCAATATCATTCCCTGAAGTGAATGGTAATAGGTTTGCATCATTCCCAGAAGTGAATGGTGCATCCTTTAGAAGAAATCGGAGGCGTGGACGTGGTAAGAGAAATTATAGAAATGTTGGTCCAAGGAATGACAACATTAAAAGGGATTATAATATACCATATCACCAGAAGTGGTACAATTCAGAAAGGGGTAAAAATCCTCAGAATAATTCTTCAAAGAAAAGTGAAGAGGTGTGCCATAGATGTGGAATGACTGGACATTGGTCACGTACCTGTCGTACGGCCAGGCACTTAGCTGATTTATATCAAGCTTCTATTAAAGGAAAGAATAAAGTGCATGAAACAAATTTAGTAGAACCATCAGATGATTTATTAGATTCAGTAGATGTAGACGTTACTCATCTTGATGTATCTGATTTCTTTAATCATCCTGAAGGTAGTATTGAATACTTAATTGGAGATAGAAGTGTTCCACTCAATTAATGTATTTTCTTTCTATCAGTAATAAAAGTTTTGTATATTTTGTAGAATCATGGATCACATTGATGAGCTTTTTATCTCTGAGTTGAATGATAAAGATATATGTCTGGCTGACAGTGCTACAACTCACACAATTCTCAAATAAAAGAAATATTTTCAAAATCTAACACTAAGTAAAGCATATGTCCATACCATATCAGGTTCATCAGATTTAATTGAGGGCTCCGGAAGAGCTTATATTGTGTTGCCTAATGGCACCAAATTTTGTATTAATGATGCTCTATTCTCTTCACAATCCAGAAGAAATTTATTGAGTTTCAAAGATATACGTCGTAATGATTACCATATTGAAACGACCAATGAAGGCAGTAAAGAGCATCTTCTTATTACTAAAACAATATCGGGCCAGAAGCTCGTATTAGAAAAACTGCCTGCTCTATGTTCTGGATTGTATTATACAAAAATGAGAACAATTGAATCATATGTAGTAATGCACCAGAAGTGCATTGACCCTAAAGTATTTATGACTTGGCATGATCGCCTTGGACATCCGGGTTCTATAATGATGAGACGAATTATTGAAAATTCGCATGGGCATCCCTTAAAGAATCAAAAGATATTTCTACCCAATGAATCTCCGTGCTCTGCATGTTCTTAAGGTAAGTTAATTATTAGACCGTCTCCCTCAAAAGTCATTGTTGAATCTCCATCTTTTTTACAAAGGATTCACGGAGATATATGTGGGCCTATTCATCCATCAAGTGGACCATTTAGATATTTTATGGTTCTAATTGATGCATCTAGTCGATGGTCACATGTTTGTCTTCTTTCCACTAGAAATGTTGCATTTGCTAGACTTCTTGCTCAGATAATTAAACTACGAGCACAATTTCCTGAGTATCCAATTAAGATCATTCGATTGGATAATGCAGGTGAATTTTCATCTCAAGTTTTTGATGATTATTGCATGTCAATAGGAATAGATATTGAACATCCTGTTGCCCATACACACACACAAAACGGTTTAGCTGAGTCTTTGATCAAAAGGCTTCAACTAATCACTAGACCTTTACTTATGAAATCAAGACTACCTGTTTCTGCTTGGGGACATGCTATACTTCATGCAGCATCTCTAATTCGCATTAGACCATCTGCATATCATAAATATTCTCCATTACAGCTTGCATTTGGTCAACAACCAAATATTTCTCATCTTCGTACTTTTGGATGTGCTGTATATGTTCCAATTGCACCTCCACAACGTACAAAAATGGGCCCTCAACGTAGACTTGAGATATATGTTTGTTTTGATTCTCCACCCATTATTAGATACCTTGAACCCCTTACAGGGGATATGTTTAAAGCACGTTTTGAAGATTGTCATTTTGACGAATCAAATTTTCCATTAATGGGTAAAGAAAAGTCGGTGCCTGAAGCACGACAAGATATTACTTGGGATAATAAGACCCTGTCTCATTTTGATCCTCCTACAAATGAATGTAAACGGGAAGTTCAAAAGATTATTCATTTGCAAAATGTTGCAAATCAGTTACCGGATGTATTTACTGACACTAAAGGTGTAGTAAAATCTTATATTCCTGCTGTTAATACTCCAGCAAGGATTGAAGTCCCTGAAGGACAAATTGTCAAGGCAGCAATAGGTGAATTTAAAACACGCCTGAAGCGTGGAAGACCTATTGGTGCAAAAGACAAAATTTCCAGAAGGAAAAGAATACAAAATGAATTTGGTGTTCTTGAAGAACACGTACCCACAATACAGGCCACAAATATAATTTGTGCTCCTAAAGAGCTCAAATCTTCTATTACAGAACCTCCTGAAGAGGAAACTCTTGAAGAGTATAAATCTCCTAAAAATGGACCTCTTGAAGAGGTGTGTCATGAAATGTTTTCCCCTGAAGAGGAACAGGTACCTGAAAATAATGAGATCTCAATACATTTCATGAAAACTGGAGAAATTCTGGATAGAAATAAAACTGTTGTCGACAACATATTTTCATATAAAATGGCCCTTGACATTACCAGAAGTAATGAAGAAAGTGAGCCAAAAAGCGTCGAAGAATGTCGATGTAGAAATGATTGGCCAAAATGGAAAACAGCTATTGAAGCTGAATTAAATTCGCTAGCAAAACGAGAAGTATTTGGACCTATTGTCCAAACACCAAAGGGTGTGATGCCTGTTGGATATAAGTGGGTATTTGTACGAAAACGTAATGAGAAAAATGAAATTGTGCGATACAAAGCACGGCTTGTTGCACAAGGTTTCCTGCAGAAACCCGGGATTGATTATGAAGAAACATACTCTCCCGTTATGGATGCAATCACATTTAGATTTTTGATTAGTCTGGTTGTTACAAAAAGATTGGAAATGCGGTTGATGGATGTGGTCACTGCATATTTATATGGATCCTTAGACCATGACATATATATGAAAATCCCTGAAGGATATAAGATGCCTGAAGCATCTACAAGTACATCTAGAAATATGTACTCAATCAGACTACAAAGATCTTTATATGGGTTGAAGCAATCCGGACGCATGTGCTATAATCGCTTAAGCGAATATCTATTGAAAGAAGGATTTGAGAATAATCCTATATGCCCATGTGTTTTTATTAAGAAATCAGAATCCGGATTTGTCATTATTACGGTTTATGTTGATGATTTAAATATTGTGGGAACTCCTGAAGAGATATCAAAAACCGCTATATATTTAAAGAATGAATTTGAAATGAAAGATCTTGGCAAAACAAAACTTTGTCTCGGACTGCAGCTCGAGCACTTGCCAAATGGAATTTTTATTCATCAGTCCATGTATACTGAGAAAGTCCTAAAACATTTTTATATGGACAAATCTCATCCCCTGAGTACTCCAATGATTGTTCGAACACTTGATGTGAAGAAAGATCCATTCCGTCCTTGTGATGACGATGAAGAAATTCTTGGTCCTGAAGTACCATATCTCAGTGCAATTGGAGCTTTGATGTATCTTGCAAATTGCACTCGACCAGATATTACATTCTCAGTTAATCTGCTTGCAAGATATAGTTCTGCACCAACTCGAAGGCATTGGAATGGCATTAAACATGTCCTTCGTTACCTTCATGGTACGGTTAATATTGGATTATTTTATCAACGTGGTTCAAGTCCAGAATTGATTGAGTATGCAGATGCAGGTTATCTTTCAGACCCACACAGAGGTAGATCTCAAACTGGATATTTATTTACTTATGGAGATACTGCCATATCATGGAGATCTGTTAAGCAGACACTATCTGCTACTTCTTCAAATCACTCAGAGATCATTGCTATTCATGAAGCAAGTCGAGAGTGTATTTGGTTGAGATCAGTTATTCAACATATCCAGGAAAAGTGTGGACTTCCCATGATCAATAATAGCCCAACAATCTTATATGAAGATAATACTGCTTGTATCACTCAAATCAGAGGAGGATATATCAAAGGTGACAGAACCAAACATATTTCACCTAAATTCTTTTATACTCATAAAATTCAAGAGAGAGGTGGAATTGATGTCAAGCAGATACGATTTAGTGATAATCTGGCAGATTTATTCACAAAGGCGTTACCAACTTCCACATTCAAGAAGATTGTGCATAACATTGGAATGCGAAGACTCAAAGATCTTTTGTCATGCACTTTTCAGGGGGAGTAAATGTGCTGATTGTACTCTTTTTCCTTCGCTGAGGTTTTGTCCCACTGGGTTTTCCTCTGCAAGGTTTTAATGAGGCAATCTTAAAGCACTTGTGGATACATAAGAAGACTGTACTCTTTTTCCTTCGCCATTGGTTTTTCTTCCCACTGGGTTTTTACTTGGCAAGGTTTTAACGAGGCAGATTCTTTATGGGTGGTCATTCAAGGGGGAGTGTAATGAACGAACGAAACGGCAGCCCCCCCTGTCCCACCACTAAAATTATGTGAATGACCCTACCACTATTATTTTAAATTCTGCATAGTAACTTGCATAGTAACTTGCATAGTAACTTCAAAGCCTATAAATAGGGGCTTCAGTTGTAATGAAATTCATAAGAAAATATAGAGAGAGAAAGAAAGTTTCAGTTCTTAAGAGTTTTAGAGAGAATTTCTTATTTCTCTTTTGCAATAGTAGTTTCCTTTATTTAAGTTTCGTAACATTTTTCACGAAATAGGCCCCTTTTTTATTTGATTTGGAATTTTTAAAATAAAATAACAGCCGACGTGACATAATATTCAAACGAATAGGCAGCACACCCTTGAAATTGTCTAGGTTATATAATTCTCACGCGGTAAACCCTGTACGTACGGATCTCCAGTTGAGGAAATTGTTCGGTTCGTCCGCATCCGACTCTTTTCTCCGTTCTAATCGACCGGAAATCATCTTGCTAACCTTCGTCTTCTTCATCTTGCTCGCATTCGCTATTCTATGGGGTCAAAATCAACATTGATATTGATTGAAGCGGTCCCATGATGCGACGAGCATTATAAAAGAAAAAAGGAGGAAGAATTTTCAGAGCTCCAAAAATGTCGCATTCGAATTCGAACAGTAACAGCAACAGCAACAGCAACAGCAACAGCAACGTTATTCCGGTGACCGAAGTGTACTGGTCTCTGGTGGGAAAGGCCGACAAGAAGTTCTCCAAGATCAGGGATTTGCCCCATTACCAACGCAACAGGTTCTTTTACTTTATCTTCTCTTTTTCTCAGTGGTCAAACAGAAACCTCATTTTATTTCAATTCGATCAAATAATATGAATGCAACTGTTATTCGCGACGCTGATTTCTTATTCCGGAGATAGGGAATAGTACCTCAATTTGTAAATTATTACGCCCTTTTTGTTCTTGTCTTTTTACATCTTTCTGAATTTGAATATTTCTTCGGACGGAAAAGATACGCAAATCACTCTTTCAATATCTAGAAGTAACTGAGTGCAGTAATCTGTTGTATCTGTAGTCTTCACAAACTAATATGAACTTAGACCCCGTTTGGTTTCACACATGGTCTTAACCCATCACATCTCAACGTTCAAACACCATTCAAACACAAAAACTTTTAAATTTCAAAATTTCAACCTTTTCTTTTAGTCCTTAATCATTACAACTTTTCTAAACTTTCAAACAATAAATAAAAAAACATTTCATTATTTTCAAATTCTAAAATAAAAATAATATTATAACAATATTTTACTTTATAATAATTTTATCCAACTTTTTCTCTCGCTTTTTTAAAATCCTATAAAATATCTTAATTCAAACTATTTTATTATTATTCACAGATTTCTCATCTCATTTATGTAACTAAATGAAGCCTTAGAATCAAATTGTAGCGGTATGTTTTTGAAGACCACTGCTTTGATGTTGCATTGGGCCTAGTCCAGTGGGAAGCTTTTTTGTTGATCCTAGCCACACAAGATAAAGTTTTAATTTGCAAAATTTATGAAGCCGTACACTCTAATTTTGTACAAGTCAATTGTTTTTAACATCCAAAAGTGTGTAGAAAGAATGCAAGACGTCAACATACAGTGTGTGAACAATCTACTAAGCTGCAACTAGATCCATGACTTGATAAATTAGAAATTATATAAATTATATAAATATATATATATAGAATATCAATTGATCATGCTTATGATTTGGATATAAAATAAAAAGATATTTTAATTGGCACATATGCTGTGACTTGAAAGTTTGTGCCTTTTTTCACCCTTAATTGATGAAGTACTTGTCATGTGTCTCTGGCTTTGTGGTAGGTATGATGTGTACTTCTATAAGGTATTTAAGGTCTACACACAGTTGTGGAAATTTCAACAGGAGAATCGGCAAAAGCTTGTGGAGGCGGGGCTCAAGAGATGGGAGATTGGTGAGATTGCATCTCGGATTGCACAACTTTATTTTGGGCAGTACATGCGGACTAGTGATGCGAGTTACTTGTCAGAGTCATATATATTCTATGAGGCAATATTGACTCGGGAGTACTTCAAGGAGGGATTGTTTCAGGATGTCAATCTTGTGAACAAGCAATTGAGGTTTCTTGCTAGATTTCTTGTGGTGTGTTTAGTCTTGAACCGACGAGAAATGGTTCACCAGCTAGTTAACCAGCTGAAATTGTTAGTTGATGAGTGCAAGAGGACATACCAGGTCTTTTAACTTGTTCACTTCCTTTTGCATGCCAATTTTGTCAACTTCCATGCCTTTTGTGATTTTTTAGCTTTGTTTATTTTGTTGGTTACTCTTTTTTTTGTTTGTATTGACAACTCATGAAATTTAAGTGTTCGTTTTGTTTCATGCAGACTTTTTTTCTTATGATTCTACCCTCAACATTGGAAATTTTAACATTTAACAATGAGAGACTTTAAAAATGTTTCTAAACCATGGGAAATGCTAACATTGTTAATTTTACGTTTGGTTCTCCCATGGAACTTGGAATTCTTAAAGCTTTTTGTTTTGTTTTTGGTTTCTAAATTTCATTAACACAAATACATCTTGGAGAATGAGATTATTCTAGGAAGTGAGGGCATAATCAATAATATTCATGAATGAGAAGTACATTATCCGAAGCTATGTCAAAAGTGATTGCCTCGCGTGTATTCGGACCATTTCTCTATTTTTCTGGATAGTGGTTGTATTTGTGGGGGTTGGAGGTATTTTAAATTTGAAAACATGTGGTTAGGAGTTGATGGTTTTGTCGATAAGGTTAAAAGCTGGTGATCTTATTAATTTAATGGTTCTCCAAGTTCCATTCTTGCTGGTAAGCTTAGAGCATTGAAATGTGACTTAAAGAAGTGGAATGCTGAGGTTTTTGGGAATGTTAATGGTCAAAGAAGTTATCTTATGGAGGAGTAGTTACAAGATTTGGAGTTTGAGGAGTAGCATGAGGTTCCTTCTGAGGAGGTCCTTGTGAGGAAATAATCAAGGGTGGCTGAACTTGAGAGGCTTTTATTGATGGAGGAAATCTCTTGGTGGCAAAACTCAAGGGCTCTTTGGTTGAAAGGGGGGGGGGGGGGATAAATGTACTAACTTTTTTTTTTTTCCCATATAATGGTCAACTCACGCCAAAGGAACAAAGCTATTGAGATGTTGTACTCCAATGATTGTGTGATTTCATCTCCACTTGAGATTCATGATCTTATTGTGCATCATTAGGAAGGTCTTCTCACCGAATCAACTTCTTGGAGGCCTAAAATTGAGTTTTCTATTCTCTTGATCCGCTTAGTGCTACTTGGTTGGAGAGGCTGTTTGATGAAGATGAGGGTTTTTAGGTGGTTAGTGTGTAATGACTTGTTCCAATAATTATGAGGTCAAGATATTAATAATTTTTATTGAGCCTAAATTATATTTAATGAGCTATATTGGATAAGCTTACGAATGATAAATTATTGAGGTTGATTAGGAGTTTTAATTAGGCTCAATAACTAGGTTATTGAATCCTATTAGAATCCCATTAGAAAATTTAAAGACCGGCCATTAGAAACTTATTTCAATTTAAAATCATCACTATTGAATTCCCTTACACATTCTTAGTCACTGCCAATCTTTTTTTTTTTTTATAAGTAAACAATTTATTGATAGAAATAGGCAAAACCCAAGTACACAAAATGATATACAATAGACGAAACCTATTTAGATCGTGGGTGGATTGTACGATACAAGAAAATCATGAAGGTTAAGGCCATTAAAATCTATAGCTAGAGCCCATAACAATAAAGTGTGATAAAAGTGAGAAAGAAGCTCCTCCTGTGCCTGTTTCTTATCTTCAAAGGTTCTATCATTGCACTCTTGCCAAATGCACCACATAATGCAAGTAGAGACCATATTCCACACTGATTTGATGGGAGTAGCACCTATAAGAGATGTCCAACTAGCCAATAACCCAATCACCGTGGCCGGCATTACCCAGTTCAAATTAACGCGGTTGAAAACATTATTCCACAAGTGTCTGGCTGCTTCGCAGTGTAACAAGAGGTGATCCACAGATTCTCCTGAATTATTGCACATGCAACACCAATCTGTGATAATGATCCAGCACTTTCTCAAGTTGTCAGTGGTCAGGATCTTGTTTAGGCAGTTGTCCATGTGAAGAAAAGGGCTTTGGGGGGAGGGGGGCTTATTCTTCCAAAATTTTCTCCAAGGAAAGTGGGTGTTCGTTGAGAGTGTTAGTGCTTTATAGAACGAACCGAGAAATTACCCTTGCCCGATGGTGTCCACCAGAGCTTATCGGCTCTCCTTCCACTTGGCATAGTGGAATAGATGTAATTGAAAAAAGTCTCAAAGCTGTCCACTTCCCAATCTTAGGCTGCTCTACTAAAGGTGACATTCCATTGAACTTGGTTACCCAATCGAATCATGAGATCTGCCACCGAAGTTTCTTGGTCACGAGCTAACAGGAAATGTGTCTTTTAGAGCTCTCTCTCCTCCCCCCCCCCGGGGCCGCCCGTGTGTCCCTCCAAAATTTAATCTTAGTTCCCTCACCTAATACCAGTCTGGTATGAATGGTGAAAACCCCCCACCCTTGTCAATATATGTCCACAACCCTACTCTATGTGCCCCAATCACCTCTCTAGTACTCTAGCCCCCCCATAGGCTTCCATATTTACACTCTACTACCAGTTTCCATAGAGCATCTGGTTCCAAATTGTACCTCCATAGCCATTTACCAAGAAAGGCTCGATTGAAGGTTCTTATATTTTTTAAACCCAAACAACCTGAAGATATTGGCTTGCACACATTGTCCTATCTGATTAAGTGAAACTTAAATTCATCCCCCATCCCACTCCATAGAAAATCATGGTAGAGTCTTTCAATTCTTTTTGCCACAGCTGCAGGGATGAGAAATAAAGACTAATAATAAGTAGGAAGGTTGGAGATGGTACTTTTGATCAAGGTCACCCGATCTTCTTTGGATAAATACAATCTATTCCAATCTGCCAGTTTTTTTTCAATTTCTCAATAATTGTATTCCAGATTGACGAAACTCTTGAAGCTGCGCCCAAGGGCAACCCCAAATACTTTATAGGGAGAGAGACAACTTTGCAACCAAGAATGGTAGGCAAATGTTGAGGGCCAATGACATTCGCTACTGGTACAAGCTCAGATTTCTCAAAGTTAATTCTCAAGCCTGAAGCAGCCTCAAAACATAAGAGGGCCTTCAGCACCCTGAGTTGATTCTATTTTGCCTCACAAAAAATTAAGGTGCTATATGCAAATAATAAGTGAGATAAATATGGTGCCTCTAATGGGATCGCCAATAGAAAAACCCACCATATAATCATCTTGGACCACAGCTGATAACATCCTGCTCAAAGGTTCCATAATAGTTACAAATAGAAGTGAGGATAGAGGATTTCCTTATCTCAGACCTCGTGAACTAAAGAAAAAACCTGCTAGGCTGTCATTTATTAACACTTGAGAATTTTGCTGTTGAGATGCACCATGTAATCCACTTGCACCATTTCTCTCCAAAACCACATCTCTCTAGCAAATAAATGAGGAAATCCCAGTTTACGTGGTCATATGCTTTCTCCATGTCTAGCTTGCAAATGATCCCTTCTACCTCTGTCTTTATTCTACTATCCAGGCACTCATTGGCTATAAGGACTTAATCCAATTTCTGATGACCCTTGATGAAGGCATTTTGTGGTTTTGAGATGATTTTACGTAGAGGCTCCCCAAGCCGGTTTGCAAGAACTTTGGAAATAATCTTGTAGACACCATTTATAAGGCTAATGGGTCTAAAGTCTTGTAACTCTGAAGCGCCATGTTTCTTAGGTATCAAAGCAATGAAAGTAGTGTTAAGACTTTTTTCAAACTTGTCTACCAAGAATAATTCATGAAATACCTTCATTAGATCCTTTTTCACAACCTCCCAACAAGTTTGGAAAAAACCCATCGAAAAACAATAAGGTCTTGGTGCTTTATCACTTGCCATTTTCTTTAAGGTTTTAAATACCTCAGACTCCTCAAAAGGTCTCTCTATCCAAGATGGTATTTGTGGTTCGATGGAGTAAAAAACAAGACCATTTGGCGTTGGTCTCCATTGCTCTCGTTCTGTAAACATTTGTTCAAAGAAATCCACCACATGATCCCTTATAATTGGAGCCTTTGTGCACTTTACACCATTGATTTTTAGCATCTCACTGGTATTATACCTTCTGTGGAAGTTAGCCACCCTGTGAAAAAAATTGGTACAACGATCCCCTTCATTTAGTCATAAGGCTCTGGACTTCTGGAGCCAAGATATCTCCTCTAGAGAAATAACTCTCTCCAATTCTGTAGTCAATTCTGTTTTACGAACGATTTCCTCTTGAGAAGGAGCTCTAGTCTCAAGTATCCTTTCAATACCTTGTAGCTCATCCGCCAAAGTTTTCTTGTGCTCCCTGATGTTGCCAAAAGTTTGAGAGTTCCAAAGCTTTAGGTCATTCTTCAGAGCTTGTAATTTTCCTACAAGAATAAAAGAAGGTGTACCTTGAAATTGGTAAGAAGACCACCAATTTCTTACCTTGTCCACGAAGCCTTCACTCTTAAGCCATATGTTTTCAAACTTGACGTGACGACGTCCACCTTGAAAACCACCGCCATCCAACATGATGAGAAAGTGATTCGAGCAAAGGTGAGGCAACCTCCTTTGACACACCTCTGGGTAAAGTGTTTCCCACTCCAGCGAGATTAGAAATCTATCCAACCTAGACCATGTCGGGTTGTTGGACCAAGTGAAGGAACCTCCTATAAGTGGAAGACCCTACCAAGTTCGAGTCATAAATACATTCAGAAAAATTAGCCATTGCTGGGCACAACCGACCGTCACTAGATCTTTCGCGAGGGAACTTTATTATGTTGAAATCTCCCCCTATGCGCCAAGGGAGGTCCCACCAAGTAGTGCAGTGAGTTCATCCCATAATAGGCTACGAGTGCTATCACTGTTAGGCGCATAAACCCTTGGAAAAGCCCATGAGGAGTTATCCACCACTGATTTAAAAGAAACGTCCACTGTATGTTCCCCCTACAAAATCCTCAATTTTTTCCACCACCCTTTTATCCCACATCACAAGAATGCCAGCCGAAGCCCCATTCGACGCCAAGTGCACCCAATCCTTGTAACAAACCCCCCCCCCGGGGAAGATAAATTCTCATAACCCCCCCTCCGGAATTCCTTCTAAGTAAGAAGATGAGGGAAACTTGGGGAGAACAAACACCATGCACTAAGTTTCTAGAAATCATTTTCAACTTTGTTTCTTGCGAGCATACAATGTCTGCCTTCCACTCTCGAAGTAAGAAATTAATATGCCTATGTTTCTCAGCTTCATTTAGCCCCCGCGCATTCGAAGACACAATTTTTGGCTTCATAAAGACAAGAAAGTTCTCTTCCCTTTAGTACGAGTACGGCTGGTGCTGCCATCGTTCAAGGACTATGTGAGTCTCCTAAGCTCTATATGTTTCTTAGACTTTGATTTCTTAGACTGTGAATGCCCCGCATCAATGATACTGAGTAGCGCCATAAATTGGTCTTCATAGCCTACAGATTTCATGCCAATACAGTGCTGAATCATTTTTACACTACTGAGTACCCGTTTAGACATCTCAAAATTAGAAGGTACTTCGCAATTTAAGGGATACGGCTCATAGTTTCAAATTCCCCCTGCGAAGTCTTCCCATATTCTTCTCCCCCAAAGAGATTGATGCCTCCCCATTTGACCATGTGATCCTCTGTGTAAATCACTTCGTTGGCAGGGAAAGGAGTGAGAGTGGTTTTAGGCACCACGGTCTCAATACTCCTATCAAGTTGGACAATCTGCTTAGGGAGCCCCTCAATAGAAAGAGCTTTTTGGGCCACTTCCCCCTCCGATATTGCTTCAAGATGCTCTTCAACCAAAGTGGACACTATAACTGGAGCTGGAGATGTGCCCAAAGAAATTTTCAGTATTTTCTGAGCACAGATTCTCGCCATCGGCGATATCTGGGTGTCACAAAAAAACTCCCGGCGCTAGCGAAGGTGAAAACACCCCATTCTCCTTGCTGTGCAACGATTTCGGCACTATTTCTGATCTCGCCGGCGAAATATGATCTTCCGACGAGAAGCTTGCCACCGGCCGGTGGGTTCCTGCCAAAATCTCTGGCACCAGTGAGCTGCGTTGGCTAAGAGGGGCATCGCAAGAGACTTGAGCCTAATGCTGAGCGATTTGGGTTCGGGACCAATGGTGTGTTTATCATTTGGCCCACAGATTTGGGTTTCTAAAGAGAGGCCCAATGCCCCCAAACCCACTTCCTTACCCCAACCTTCTCCCTTATTTCCAACTCGTGAGGATAGGGTTGAGACTCTATCAGCGCCTCTGCCTCCTCCAAGCCCAAACCCATTTCCTTTGTAATTAACACCTCAACACAGCGTTTTAGCCAAGATAAATTGCGTTGCATGCCAACCATTTTCTTTTCTATTTCGACAATCACTCCCATCACAGTTTCCTTATTAATCCTAGCAAGACTGTCACCTTCCGTCTCCTTTTGACCCTCGACAGCAAAGGCAACTCCCTTGTTGCAGACGATCCTCGAGCACCATCCGTTGCCCTCGACTGCTACAGCGCCTCCTTGTAAGACCTGATGGACTACGACAAGTGCTCTAGTCCTTGCGACGGTAGAGGGGACCTCCATGGTTCTCTGTTTCGCATACCCATCCCCCCCGACGCCGATGAAGCAGTAATCTCCATTACCGTAGCTTCGAAAATTTTCCAGCCTACACCCAGCCTCCCTTCCGGTACCAATAGCATATCCCTTCGTCTCTCAGGGCTGAACTCTGAAAGAACGAAGAACCTTCCATGAGGGTTCTGTTTTCTCTGCAGCACCAATACTAGCGACCCTCTTCTTCGTGACCAGATGAAATCAGTTATAGCCCCAGAGGCAATACCCTCTTCACCATGGTAGCCAGCCATGTCAAAGCCTCATGATCAATGACCAAATGTTTTACGAGGCGAGGACTACTCTCTGCGATCCTCCACCTCTTGCCACTTCCCTTCTTAAACTTGAAACATTTGTGTTCTATAATAACGTTTCTAGTCGACCCCATCACTACCCTTCTAAGAAAGTAAAAAACCGAAGCAAAAAAACTGTTCTAAACAGCAGCAAAATCAGAACTCAGAAGCAAAGATCTCGCGAGAACGAAGGAGGACATGGTTTTTGCTCAAGTGTATGGAGAGGAAAAAGTTTTTCGTGAACTTCCTTCTTCCATTCAAACTCCAAATCATTGCCAATCTTACATTGAATGCATTGCTAGATCATGTTTTTAAATTAAACTCTCTTTTTAGATGATCACAACTGAGTGTTTAGTAGATTAATGTCATTACATGTATTCATCGAGTCCAACTCAAACTTGTTGGCACCGTTTTCCAAATATCTCTATAAATATCTCCCTTTTGTGTTATTTGAAAAAAACCATAAGCCTTCATAAGTACAGGGGCCGAACACAAGATATCTAGTCTAGCACCGTGTGTGTCCCACGTTCACCCCACCAATAGCCAACCGCTGCATTCCTCTCACAGCATCCCTCACGTTTTTTCTCTCCTTTTAGTTCACGTGATTGATTTTATGCCCGTAGTATTGGATTAACGCTGCGAGGTAAGTAGCTTGACCATAAGTTAGGATTAACATACGTATGTTAGTTATATATATTATTATTCTAACATATTACGGTGGACACTTAGCTCCGTGGCTTGCACATTCACCCGTAAATTATATTGATACCATACATCTAAAAATCGATAAAAATAAATATTATTATTAAAGCCAATCTTTTGAAATTCATTGCTTATATACTGCACATGTCATGATATTTTCAAGCACGTCATTCATCATGTTTTATTCTGCATATTATGGTTATGTATGTATTATGCATCTCATACATCTCACTTTGCATAAGACATAAACTTTCATAAGATCATGTGTAAGATCAACACAATTTGATATGATGGTCAATATGAGGAATCTTTGTACGTAGTGCATCCAAATATATTTGAGTTAGGTTTAGTAGTAGCACTAGTTCTTGTGATTTTTCAAAAAAAAAAAGTGTCTTGACTATAAGGTGCTGGGAGTTACAGTTGGTATTAGAGCCCAGGTTTGAAGATTCTGTAGACTTGAACAAAAAAAAAAACATTTACAAGGAAAAAGGAATTTTGAAAATAGAAAGTGAAAAAAAAAATCTAGGCCATGGTCTCCTCAAGGCATGTCATACTCTGCAATAAATACTTTTAATTTTTATTATTTATCGCATTAATGAAAATTAAGGATGATAAATTTTAGATACATGCATGTTAAAATGTACCTACCGTGTGAAAGGGTTTTAGTGTATAAGGTAAGGAAGTTTCTAAATATAAGGTTAGAAAGCCTTAGTTTTAAGATTGATGATGCATCTTGTTCCTGAGGAAATGGTCTTACATTTTGTAGAGTTTTATTTGAAGAACTTATGGATGAGTTCAGTGGTTATGACTTAGATTTATGTATGTATTTCATGATGATTGGTGGTACTTTTAAAATTCTATATGTATCACAATTCACGATTTTAATACCAAATATGAGTTGTAAGATTCAGGACCCAAGCTTTGGAAAATCTTATCTTATGAATTATTGAGGCTATCATCTTAGGTGGAAAATATTTATAAATATCTCTCTTTCGTGTGTTATTTGGAATAAAAATCATAAATCTCCATAAGTACAACGGCCGAACCCAAGATATCCAGTCTAGCATTGTGCGTGTCCCACGTTCACCCCGCCAATAGTTGACTGCCTCATTCCTCTCACAGCATCCCTTATGTTTTCTCTCTTCTTGTTCACGTGCTCAATTTTATGCTGGAAATATTGGATTAACGTTGCGAGGTAAGTAGCTTGATCATAATTATGACTAGCATATGTTGGTTATATATATTACTATTAAAGCTAGTTCTTTGAAAGTCATCGTTTATGTACTGTGTATGTGATGATATTGCAAGCACGTAATTCATCATGTTTTATTCTACATGTTATAGTTATGTATGTATTATGCATCTCATTTATCTCACGTTGCAAAAGATACACAAACTTTCATAAGATTAAGTGTAAGATTAGAGCAATTTGAAAATATGGTTATTTAGATGCATGGTACCAATGCGATTTATGGGTGGATGTGCAAGCCATGAAGCTAAGTGTAGTACACCATAGTATACTAGAATACTATTAGGGCTCTCTTTGCCGCCATGAGATGTGAGACTAGTGTACAACCTTATACACGTGATTAAGTGTGTGGATTAGTATGATAAGCAAGATAAGTTAGATAAGCCAAGATAAGTCATGCATGTTTTAGCATACATATGAACAATCATGGTTTTAAGTTCTTAGCATGAAATATTTTATGAAAAATCTTATGTTAAACATGTTTACGTTATGATGAGTTTCTCACTAAGTCTTCGACTTATTTGAGTTGTTTTATGTTTTTAAACCACCGCAATTTGGTTTATTTATGAAGGTAGAGTTGTATGATGGGACTTAGTCTAGGGAGGCTTGATAGTGGCCTAGATCATGTTCAATGATTTTAATTTATGATTTGTATGATATGAACTTTGAGAAATTTTAATAAATGCTTCCGCACACTCTCA